>NW_024102841.1:17289938-18705387 GCF_013122585.1 Styela clava | reverse complement strand
TATAATAGAAACTTCTTGAGAATGGTCTTTAGTTATGTCGCTAGTCCCTTGCAAGAAGGTTCGAGAATCTAGATGATCAGGGTGTCTTCGCTGTTTAGTGATTCTTATTCGGCAGGACAGAGACAATTACATATTACAATTATATATTTCAGGACCTGTTGTGATAATATGAATTATTTCTGTATTTCAGCTTTAAAGAAAATATAATAGACAACAAAAACTCAAACATATTATCAGGCAGCGCCGAATACAAGCTGGAGAAATTGAATAAACACATAACCCGGCAACAGAACCATCTAACCCACGGTGTGGATCAACTTCTAGCCGCTAGCAAGTTAGTTCCTCCGCCGCGAGAAATTGAAACACCATCCGAGGTAAGTTCGATCATATTTTACGACTACTATATTTTAATTTGTTGAGTACATTAGGTCTTAAGCGTTGTTGCTTATAATTTTTATAAATGACAAATACCAATACTTTGTGATTAAATAAATACAATTTCACTTTTTGCAGCGATCAGAAGAAAGTCGTAACCAAAACGACATGATCGCCAACGCACCGATGGCACCTGAAGCACACGCAGTTCACGGGAAAAACCAGTCGGCAAATGAGAATAATTCAAATAGTGCATTTGATAGCACCACAGGTATAATCAAAGTTCGATAATTGTACGACTTCTGTTCGAATAAAATCACAGACGATGGCAAATTTTGCTACTTAATTAACAGAATTCTATAGGAACCAAAACTCACCTCGAGTCGGAATTGCGAGATATTTTATTTCATCTAAGATTATGATTCATGAACCTCATTCAATCTCCAGATATTTAACATGAAAAAGAGTAACTGTTTTTAGAATTAAGCTAAGGGTTTTTTGTCGTCTTTCGATTTAGTTTTTTGTGACTTTATAAAACGCTCATCTTAGAAATCTAAATGAATTTAAAAATATTTCATTTATCATTATAGATTACACTATGCCGAATCTTGAAGCATCTATGAGAGAACATTCAGGAAAAGAAAAATTCAATCCGAAAAATTATATTTTGCAACATTATCTCAACAGTTTGAAAAACCACCAAGAGCTCATCAGAAACAAGCAAGAGGTAATCTTTTTTCATCATTAGTGAATCGAATCTTCGGGAAAAGAATGAAAAAAGTGATAGTTCATTTACGGATTTAATCAATTAACATAAACCATTTCAAACTTCTAGGTTATGTCACCACCGAAAAGGAATTTGAAGTCACCGCAGTGGCCCATGATCCGTTCCCCACCTCCCTTGACTCGGTGTCATACATTGGCGACGTCTCCACAATGGCACAGCCGCACCTCAACTAGTCCCAATCACTACAAACCGACCAAGGAACCTGTTTCAGATATTTTCAATCAAAACAACAACAACGCCACATTCGGAGCTGGATTTCCAGCCATGAACGCAATGGCCGTCGCATATCCGGCACTTCTTCATCAACAGCTGTACCAAATGGCTCTCGCTTCTGTAGCGGTTCAAAATGGCGGAAAAATATATCAGGTATGCAGCCAATCACTTGCGCTCAATTTTATTGTATACTTGGTCATATTCCATTCTCACGATAAACAAGCCAGTGTGGTTCTTTTTAAACCATTTAAGCGTGGATAAAAGCGTTCTACAGTTATTTTATTTCTTTTTAAATTCAATAAATTTTACATCGATAGCTAATTTAGCATCATGAATTCGACTAAGATTTTTGACGCTATTGCCGTGAAAAAAACAAGTTAGGAATATTTAGAAAAATTTAATTAGATTTCACTCATTCCTGTTAAAAGATTGATACAAATTGTAAAATTTTCAAAATGAGATACTAAAAAGAGCATTCCTCGTGTAGTATAATATGATAAATGGTATATACCGCGAAGACGCTTTATCGGAAACAGTCGGCGTGCATATTGAGTGTATAGTTCGAGGACTACAACCGATTTCTTGATCCTAGCCTCCGCACTTTCGCGTCTTTCATATTAAACAAGCTTTTCCGCCGTTTCCTTCAGTAATCCACGGTTGAAGAACTTCGTGTATATTTACCGGGCAATTTTGGCGGGAATAATTTGACGTTTTCAAATTTAGTTTCATTCGTTGAACTCGATTATTCGTTGCAACGGAAAAATTGAAATAAATATCATCGCATGCTATGCATGAAAAAGTTTGAAAACTAAAGAATTACTCAAATGTCAGTTGGATGAGTTAAATTTTCACGCAGAAATCTTTCTGTTTTTGCAACATTCAAGTAAAGCATAATAAGTTATTTTGAAATCATAATTAAGCGCTCGCTGACTTAATAATGTTGTTCTCTTTCTTTAATTTTTTATTCTCACGAGCTTTCATATCGGTAGATTTTTATGAATTCAGAGTCCCTGTTTATTACAACTATGCATGTGTTCATGGGTTTGAAATCCAATCAAAACATGCTCCATTTTCTGGTATTTCCGAAGTTTTGAATGCAAAAAAAAAATATTGTAATCATATAGCAACATCAAAACATGTAAAATTTAAATCTGATTTCTCTATTATAAATTGGAAATTTTTTAGGAACTTATGCCAGGTCATGTAATGATCCTTATTGTTATATGCCTAATGTAATTTTATAATGTTTTTTAAAAAAATATAAACAAGCAAAACACATTAATGAATTTATTTAGGAAATTTTCTTATCACGTGACAGTCCGTGACAGAAAGTCAATATGGGAAACAAAACGTTTCATAGTTGCCCAAACTAATGAATTTCGTTAACAGAAACGTTAAGTAATTACATTAGGTTTAAAGTGATAAAAATAGTAATTAAACCAATATTATTTTTATCATGCGGGGTCGAGTCAAGTTATTATATTTATCTCAATTTTACATTCAAATAACCCCTTTTATTAATGCCAAAAGTAAACTAGTTTTTACATTTTCATTCTCAAATATTATTTAAGAGAGGTCGTTGTCGATAAAAACGCCTCAGTAGCGTGGTTTTTGAAGTAGGCACTATTACCCATCTTCTTTTTCTCTTTTCCAAAACAATTGAGTTGGTTTTCACTTTAACGAAAATAAAACCAGTTACAGGTTCGGGTTAAATATTAAAATGAAAACGAAATTAATAACGCTTGTCGTGATCTTCGGTCACGAATACCGGAAAGGGAAATGAACTTTGACAATTTTCGATTATTTAGAAAGTTTAATGAAACCTTTTCATGTTTTCTTCCTTTTTTTCCAAAGGTTTTTCAAATTTGATAATAGTCATAAGGTCTCATTCTATAATCAAACAGAAAACTTGATAAATGATAACAATATTTATTGCCAGGAATTATCAATTGTAACACTTATTTTCTTTAGACGCCACAAACGATACCAGAAAAGACGACAGACGATATCAGTCGCGGATTCAAGGCGGATGTAGCTTCGTTGCCGCTCTCAGCAAATGCGCAAAAGGAACCCCTAGACTTGACTACGCACAAGTCGCGCGAACGAAGTGAAATCACATTTGGACCTGACGTGACAAGAGCACAGACTGTCAAACCACGTTCTCCCTCAAATCGTACATCTCCTTACCGCCCGCTAGCGGAGCCAGTTCCAGAAATGCCATCATTGTCCAGCACGGCAGCCATGATGTGCAATGTTCATCGGGTAAGACTATAAAATCTCGTGTGCCGTTACATACAAAAACCTACTATAAAACTCCAACATTGTTTCAATATTTACTTACAATATTTCAAGTTAATTAACGGTTCAGCTCCGCATTAGTGCATATGTTCTCAAAATTCCAAATAACATTATAATTTTTTTTTTGATTTTTTTTCAGTTGGTTCAGTCTGGAATTTTGCCACCTACAGCACTCGCTGTTCTTATGGGAAATTTAGCTACATACGACTTTTCGTCATCTGGAATCAAAGCTCATAATGCTGCATCCACGATTGCGCAGAATAACATGCCAATGGCCTTTGGTTCAGAATTGTAAGTGTCAAATGGATTAATTGAAATTTTCATCCATTTATTTTTTATTATGCGATCAATTAAAATGCTATCCAATGCAGAATCGGATTACAAGCATGCTACATATCTCTCTGCATATACATGCACTGTTTTTTAAATATGAGATCAAGATTAAATTTCAATTTAATTTGCTGAAATCGCAGGTCCGACAACAGAAGTCGACAACAGCATGCGGAACTGTTTTCAAGAACAAATATGAATCCGAATTTGAGCACTGCCATGGCTGCACGCGCGGCATCAACTTATGCCAACCCATTGACAATGAGTCACTTCGGTTATAATGGATCATTTCCTCCTACTATGGTGCCTCCAGCAAATTATTCCTCAAGCATATATTCTGGGCGCGGAAGACCAAAGAAAAGGACATCAGATCAATCTTCTCCGTGTGATTATGCAGGTACTTTACATTTACATATTAATATGTGAGTGTTGGTTCCTATAAAACGAAGATTCAAGTTAATATATATTATATTTTTTATCATATTTTAGGACTTTACGGACAAATGGACTTGCTGCACGAATCGGCCTTAAAATATAGAAGATCTTCGGTACACGAAAATAACTCACATAGTGCATTTCAGAATGCTAGAACTGTAGATTTGTCTAGAATGTCTGACCGTCCAGCGACGACCGCAATGTCGTACAAATGCGACATCTGTGACAAATCTTTCCAAAAGCAAAGTTCTCTAACTCGACACAAATATGAGCACACAGGTATTTATGAATATATTTATTTGTCATTTAATGTGTTTAAAAGAATACCTCGAAGGACGTATGAGACTTTGTTTTATGAGACCTCATTTAATCATCAATTATATTTACAGGAAAACGCCCACACCATTGCAATGTTTGTGGAAAATCTTTCAAGCACAAGCATCACTTAATTGAACACCAACGTTTGCACAGCGGTGAAAAACCATACCAATGTGATAAATGCGGCAAAAGGTTCTCTCATTCCGGTACGTGTGTATTTCTATGTATTTATTTTTCTATTCTGAATGCTGCTTCTTTCCAAACTTATTTATAACTAATCTCTCAATTTGCAGGCTCATACTCACAACACATGAACCATCGATATGCATACTGTAAGCCAGAAGATACGATGATGCAAGAATTGAGACAACAACTTAAGAAATCGCACAACGAAAATAATAGCAATAAGATCAATGCTATCAACAAAAACTCCAACTTTGAGAACAAAATGCTGACTTCAACACCAAACAAAAGTTTGACCGAAACAGATGACAACTCATGGAAGATTCAATCCGAAACAAAGAAAGGCGATGAGCAGAAAACAATTGATCTTGCTCGCCAGGCTCTTTACTTTGGGGGACCAAATAGATTCCAAATGGCAGAATACGAGAAACAAAAATCTTCATTGATGCTAACGCCAAAGAGCCCTAAATCTGGAAACGACAAAGACCAGTCGATGAGCATATCAAAATCATCACTTTTGCCCAATAAACAGCAAGATAGTCAAGACGAAATCACCGATCCCGGAAGATCCACGTCACGTGACTCAGCTGTTTACACTGGTACCACCGAAAGAGAAAGCGTTGGTTCAACTGAAGCCGTTTTTGGTCTCACCCCTATAAAGAAAGAATCGAGCCAAGAAAAAAGCGATGAGGATTTAGGATTCCACGAAGCTTCCACAAAAACTCAAGACTTCAGATCACCATCCAGCAGCTCATCTATCGGATCTGCTATGTCTCCAAAAAGCAATCCGTTTCAACCTAATGCGTCGTCGATGAGGATAGTCACCGTTGCATCCGAATCTTAATATACTTTGGCTTTCAACGTCATCTATAGTATTCCACTGGCATCTTTCGAAAAAATCAGCGAACTATACAATAACATTTCGTTTAGTGTGAAAATCCAGATCTAAACAACCTCACCGAAAGTGTGTTGTCGGTCCTACGGCAGATGCTGAGATATATCTATAAATTAACTGTTGTTGTTCAGTTCTCCCAATGCGGCGGTGCCTATTCTTGCCACAAGAAAAGATACTCTTTCTTTCGTGTACACAACGTACGAGAATTTTCTTTATTACTTTGCTTTTATGTCATCATGTTAAAAAGTTAATATTTTCAGTCTACAATCATGTTTTTTATATAATTTCTTTTTACTGCGCTTTATTGCCATTACTTTCTGCCTTGCCACATACATTGCCGTCGCGCCCCATTATTGCTGCTTTCTCCATTGTCACTGCAACGCTTTTTATCAACTTCATCGCCTGACGCTTTGTGATCAATTTGTTTGGGTGTGATTTCTTCAACGTATTACTCAATAGCATGGTTTTTCGGATTGTTCAAATGTAAATTTAATAAAAACCAATAAAAATGTACAAAATAGTTTAGAATGAATATCATAAAACGAAAAGATTTCATTTTAAAGGCGACTGGGCGCCAAATTTATATTGCATGTTTGATATTCGCAAGTCATTTTTTTGTGATTTTATTATGTCATTGGTTGTTTTGTTTTTTAATTTTATATTAGAAACATAATTTGGAAGTGAATGACAAATAGTTTCGATGAGTGTTTAAACAAATTAATGACAAATAAAATTATCGGTACACGAGATTTCTTCAAAAGATTATACGATATTTTTTTGTATTTCAATTGTTTTGAGTTTTAAAGCGTAGTTTTCATTTTGACGTCAAATTTGAACAGTCATAAAATTATTTGAAAGGGTCCATCAAGATTAGCCTTGGTATCTAACAAGTATTTTAAAATAGAAAGTAAAAATTTGATCAACTTCAATAAAGCAATTAATTGTTGTAGGCACATCCATATTGCGTACATATACAGTTCAATATTGACTTATAAAAAAGTTTGTCTGTTTCTTCAAAATCAAAAATGCAATATTTTCATTTAATTTTGTCAAATTTTTGTTTACATATTTGAGAAAATTCCCGATTTTTCTTCAGCGTACTTCTATACTTCTTCAAAATCATAACCATTTTTTATTTCTACTGTGTATACGAACTGATTCCAAATCTTGCCATGACCACAAAATTATGCCATATGTTGTTGTTGTTGTATTTTATTAAACAGAAGAAATTATATTTGATTTTCACGCTAATTCCATTTTTATATCTTGGTATGTTTTAAGCATTTTAAACAATGTGGAATATATTTTCCCAAAAATAAAACCTTTATTTTTATTGATGAAGATTACTAACGTACTAAAATGCGGTAACAATATTTCAAACCCACTGATATTTTAAAGGAAGTCACAGCAATTTACACAATCAAATCCAGTCCGGAAGTAGAACTCTTTTTAGAAATTTTAGAACTTCAAATTTTATATCTGATTTTTTGAGGTAATCATGCTATGACTTCATTAATTTATATTTTGACTTGATACTTGTTACGATACAATTTTTTGCTTTTGAGGTATGAGTTTAGTCGATAGCTGTAATGAAAAATCAAATCCTTTACTTTGTTCAATTTCGTGTTGTACTTGTTACATTATTTTATCAATTTTTTGACCGTGATTATCGGGATTTCTTGATTCCATTTTTTTAACTTTCTTTTCTCTTTCTTTTGAAACACAAGTAGCGTGCAATAAGAAAGATGAAAACGAAATATGTTTAAGTGAATATTGAGAGTTCCAAACTATAGGGGGCTTGAATGCAGAAAGATATATAACATTTAAAAATAGGTTGTCAAGTATATGATATTGTGTGTATTGTAATTGAAACCAGTTTACACATGGATAGTATCGCTGGTTATTCTTAAACATCGCTTTCTCCTCAACAAATAAACCAAACGATTTGTTTTCTGTACTTCTGTACTAGATTTTGCGGAGACTATTGCTTTCGTTTCATCATTACTTTTGGGACATATGGGTGTCCGATATTTCACCCGACATTTCGCTGTTCCAGTTTAATTCCTGGGATGCATGTCAGTAATATTTGAGCACTGGCCTGGAGTGACATGGTGTCATTATATTAAACTAGAGGGCAAAAAATCAACATCTTATAAAACGGTTTTTATTTATTTATTTAGCACTCCATTTCAGTAAATTTGGTAAGAATGGAGAGAGAATTCAACCAACACGAGGCCCTTGGATAAAACATTTGTTAACAAGCATTAATTATTAATTGGTATTCATAATAGTGTAATTAAAATAAGAGTAATTGAAGGCAATATGCCATTCATGTGGTTCATGACCGGTATCTTTGACAAAAATCTTCATATGTTCTCCCGATCGAATGAATTTCAAGCAAAAATTGTCGGCAATCGGATTTGTTACCTTTTCATTCTCATTCTGTACTTGATTTTTCTAAGTATATGTTTCTTGGGGCTATAGATAATTGCATTGAACTTCGCGTAATCCTAAGAAATTCTATTACGCGTTTAATTATGGTTAATTAAAATTAATTCCGATCTCTGTTAAAGAATACGTTCGACTGCTTGTCGTCGTATGTGAGAGGTGAATTCACGTGACGCAAATGACACGAACAAGCAACAATATATAATCTATATTTTTCTGAAAAACATGATAATTTATTTTGGCTTTGTATAAGTATAAGTAAGTATTCAAGAACACAAGTATTTTGCAATTGTCATTAAAAAAATGTTAATAATATCAAGAAAATAAAACTATTGGTCTTGAGACCGCGTCAATTATATGTAAAGAAATGGTACTTTTAAGAAATAAAGACTTTATTTACTACCAAATAAATTACAAACCAAACAAATTCCCGGCAATGAAATAATTAAAAAAAAACGCCAAGTGAATACATTGCTTTTATTCTAACACCTTTGAGGAATTTAATCTTCCAGGCACGTAATACATCAAAATGTGATATATTTCTAAAACAATATTTGGGCAATAAGTTTGTAGTATGCCAGACTTTAAGCAAAATACCATTCCTTGCTATCAGTATTAAAGTTGTTTAAAAAAATTAACATTTTAGGAATATCGAATATATCCTGTAATGAAGCACTAAAAGTTCGATCCAAGTTGGTTGAAAGACTTAAACCTAAAACTATTTATCAACAAAGCTATCACAGTCAAATTTGCACGATATTTGAAACTTTATAACATCCAAATGTTAATTTAGATAATAGCCCATCCGCCTCAATCTGAGTCTGATTGCCCTCCAGAACTTGAATCCGAACCTAAAAATAAATGATTTCAAAATTACCCGGAATTACCAAAGATTACCAAAACACAACGTCGGCATTTTTTCCGCTGGGAAACTATGAACAGATACTGGCGTGACTTTACAATATTCAGCCGCAGTGGATTCGAGTTTAGATTTCGAATCGTCAACTTTGATTTGTGTGCGGATAAGTACGTATATAAACAATCGTTGCATCAAAAATAATTATTTAGTCTCAAGATGTTAAAATTCATGTTCATAATTCGTAATAAATTTGTCTGAAACTACACTGTTTGTGTGGCCAGCATCCATGGTAGTTATCACCATGTCCGAAGTAAATTTTTATAATAGTGAGAATCATTTTGAACTTCATTTACAATTGCCTACTCACAACCTTTTCACCTCAACATATCGAGTTTTATTTATCATTCAGACAATTGAATACTTTGTTTATCTGGCTTTAACTCTGTAAAAATACTTACTGTTGCTCGACCCACGTGACATCGAAGGCTTTCGATCTAATGATCCATCACTACCGGACCGTATCCTTCGCGTAAAGAAACATCTTCTACCCCAGCAAATGACGAAACGTAATCTAAAGTTAAAGTCAAAATAATACGAATGAAAAATTATTTATTTGTTCACAGAATGCTATCTACACATATCAATAGATCCAAGCTGTGAGCGGTGTTCGGAATTATCCATTTACGTAAAAAACACGCAATACACCAACACATGGGCTGCATGTGCTCTACCCTCTCGTAAAACCAGTACATTTTATGTTTAAACAATATATTTTAATACTCACCTCGATTGTCTTGCTATAATTTTTGTATCATGTGTTAAATGCGTCGAATCTGAACTTGATATCAAGAGTAAAAATATAAAAATTACTCCATAAACAGGTTTGTAACATATTACATCCAACATCTTTTAAATATCTGAAGAATCAACAATAAAATATCATGCAACAACTATTCCCGTGAACACTATTTTATATATTGATTGAATTGCTGTTCAGATATTTTTTTTCAAATTAAAATCAAACCCTTTTTCTCAAAAATCTGTACCATTGATACGTTACTTTAAGGTTGTTACTATTGACATGGCGATGTAATTCATTATATATGTGGTACATTCATCTTAGATATCGTGTAAAATATTTAAATACGTCAATTGTAGTCCTTAATCAACCGTAATTTACTTAATTTACGTAAGGTTCAATAATCACATTTCAAAAATGATTAATACTAAGAAGCAAAGCAAAGTAAATAATTTTGAATTACAACGAAGAAGACTTCCATGTAAGATTTTAGTCGATTAAATTTGGTGACGTCATAGGTATAGACGCCAATACTTTTATATTAATTATTTGTTCTGAGAAAGGTTAAAAAAATTGCTCAAAAGTGATGAGTACCGACTCAAAATTGAAATCATGGAGCAAGAATGCGACTGCTAATAGATGTGTATCATCATCGCTGTTGGGAGAATTAACCTAATAAATATGATGATAAATTGACGCAAAGACACAGAGGGGAACCATGATATGCAAACCCTTTCAAGCCTAATACTGTCTATAAGTCTTTGTCGGTAATGTCGCCTATTCCCGAATTAGGAGCTTTGATTCACTTTCATTGAATGAAAAGGTTTTAACAACCATATGATGTATTTTTCACTAAATCTCCGAAAATATTTTTCCCAGATAAATTTATTTCCTGCAAAAATGCTATACCTATGCTTTACACTCTTTTATGCATTCTTTTCCGATATTAATTTTATTAAGCCACTATGATTTAATACAATAGGCATTTCAGTAAAACAAACTTTATTGTTTATGAAAAATGCTCATAAAAAGGATTGCGTCAACACAACAGAAACATAACACTAAACGGAGTAAAAAGTTTGGTTGCAAAGCATAAAATTTAATATGTAATTTAATGTATAAATCAAGAGGTCAAATATTAAACTGTAAAACTACAAACAAAAATAGTTAAAGTTTGGTAATTATTTAACTCAACTTTATTTCATTTTTGTTCATAGTTGTTGGAATTTAATTAATTATGAGGTAGGCCAATGAAATACATTTCTTTACTGAATGCTCATGATTTCAAAATGACCAAATAATTGAAAACACATATATATATATATATACAGTCAAAAATGCAGATAAATGTATTGTACATGGAGAAATGATATCTTCGTTCAGCCAAATCTCCACTCGGAATCACTTGATGAATTTGATGATGATGATGATGATGATGAATTTGATGAACCTGTAGCAAGTAAAATAATAATTGAATTTTGGATCATTTTGTCTAACACGAGCAATATTTCACATCGTTATCGTGATGGTTAAAAAACAGGCATGATAAAGCCCAACTGTAAAATGCAGATCAATAAAAATTTCCAAAAATTACTGTTATGCATATAGTATAATGGTTTCATAATCGTTTCAGATAACAGAAATTCAGTAGGATGTTTAATTTGACGCGGACCCAACGACCACTACCGTCCACCAGTTCGCCTCATCTGACCTTGCTTTGAGAAGATCTATGTGCGATCAGCCACAGAAGATACAAATATATAGTTTCTGTTTGCATGTAACTGTACTTTGCGTTCTTGAGCTTGCAAACAAGCTTTAGCCTTTTATTTACAGCAAATAAGACTGTATGTTTTCCGGTTTACATTTGTTTAATAAAATGGGCAAAATTAATTACTCACTGCTGTTACTAGATCTTCTTGGCTTCATTTTCGTGTCTGAACCACTAGAAAACTTCTTTCTTATCCACCAAATTCTGAATCTGTACCTACAACAATGAAACAAACTGTTCATCTAAGTACAAATATAAAACCACATAAAGTTCTATTGACTTCAAAGTTGATAAAAAAGAAATTAAAGAATCACACCAGCTTTCAAAGCATTTGTCTTGTAGAACATGTACTTACCTCGATTGTCTCGCATAACTCAAAAGAGAGTCATCTTTCTTCACAAGTCGCGGGAACAGAAATGTGGCGTCAGATTTTGATATTATAACTAACAAAATAATTATAGCAAGTATTTGCTTGTTTGTTGTAGACATTTTTCCTGAATATAGAGAAAATATTTAATAATAGGGAGGGAAAGATATTCAAAAGCCATTCATAGCTGGTGATGCTAAGTTAACGTACTTGTCGAACTTCTGCAACTTATTAAAAAATTTTCACTAATGATCTCACGCAATCTTCTTGAGGAATAATGGCATTTGAGACAACATGATATTGGAGAACTTGCGCAAGTACTGTCTCGGGGTACGAGTTTTCGTACGGAAAGCTACTGTCATTCAGGAGTCAGTAAATTTAAAAGTTGTTAGCTTTCTAATTATTTGTAAACTTTCACTATAACAAGATAATTCTTACGATTGCAGTTTTAATATTTTTCATTTGTGTCATATTTTCAATTGGGTCGCGTTCTACCAGCAATCTCCCTTTGCGTTGTTCTCTAACTTATTCTCATACTGATTCATAGACCAGTGAATAACAACTGTTGTACAAACGGAATAAATGATATAGATGCTGAGAAAGTTTTCGTTACATGTTAATATTAACTTGTAATACTAACCACTTGTAATTGTGGAAGATTGGTTATAATTGTCAGTCTTACATCAAACCATCACATAATTAAATATCGAACAGTCTATGATAAACTTTAGCAAGTGGAACTATAGAATAGCAAGAGAGCAATGCTCAAATGTATGGACTCGAATGCCAAACGAAGTAGAACGGTGAATAATCTTTCACAGTACTGGTACTGTACCATAGTCTTCCCGACTTGGACTGATTATCAATTCACAATAAACGCAATTTTTAATTTCGATGTCGTGATGACACACAAAAAACAAATACCACAGAGCCCACACAATTTTTTGAATTAAATAAAAGTAATAACCTTCTAACGACAACAACGATCTTTAAATTAACTTCCAAAAATTTCATAGCAATTGGTCAAGTAGAGAAAGGTCAAAGGGAAAGCGATTTTAGCAACGACAACTGAGAAAAAGAAGAATACAAACAACAACATAATAACAAAACGATCTATAGATTCATTCCGTGTCCAATAAATGATATTGTTGGCGATAAAGAACCGGTACAAGCCAGTGTGTGAAGACGATATTTTGATATTATTAACTTTTAGTATTAATTTATTGACGTTACACGATTATGACGTAATATATATCGCATGTTTGTGATAATAAAAAAATCATTCTCACAATCCGTATATCCATGCCATAACTTATCAACTCGCTTGGGTTGTACATCCTCGCCTAACAGTTAGAGTGTTGAATATCGTTTGATCAACGTTTCGTGTGATAAACCTTTTAGCTCTCTTGTTTTTGACCGTTAACCATTGGCACGAACTTCGCGAAGACAAATCTCAGACTGTTTGGTTCAATTCGCTGAGATTTCAGGTGCCTAATTGGCCATTTAGCTGCTAATTAATATTAACAAAAGAGCGTATTGTCCCCTGAATAATAAGTATTAATGATAGGCTTTCAGGTATATGTTAAGCACAGCATGGTTAGAATTAGTAAATTGTACCTTGTTTGCATGGTTGTTCGGTGTTGGTGAGAAATGATAAGTTCTTCTTTGCCAAGCTTTGCGAGGGTGGTTTATGGAGAAAAAATTTATCTCAATGAATTCGGTTTTATATATATTTTTCAAATTGTGGCGTTAGCCGTTAACATAAAATCGACTTAGTTTGCGAGACTCGAAGATTCAAAAATCAACTTAACAAAAATCGACCGCATTCACTCTTGTCTCTTGATAACGCTGTAACGACGATTCATTTCGTATTATGTATAGATAGGACAGCATGATGGATGGAAAAATGATGGATCAAGTTTGTTCTGTTCAATTACCTGAAGCACGCATTGACCCCGCCAAAACATCACAGTATAGCCTTTATATTCACAGTATATAATATATACAACATGTAGCATATGAGCATAAAACTAAATGGTCAATTAGTGCAAACTATAGGCCAGTAATTTTTAGCGTATTACACAGTATTGTTTCAACTTAAATTTATTATTCTGAAATCGTGTTTGATCAGGATATAATTATTCGGGTTAGTTTTATTTTGATGCTGTATACATCCTATATCACATTGAATCAAACCATTGCCACCTCACTCGTGTGTCAGGTTTATGCACGAATCCTCCCACAACACCATTTTAGTATATCCCATTCGTTCTGCTGCCATCAAGGCCATTGCAAAAGAATATTGTGGCGTAAGAGTCAAACACATGACACTTGATTCTGCAGTGAAGATAAAAAATAAAAAATAAATTGTGAACGATTATTATATTTGAGCTCTAGTGAGTCGTTGTCTGATAATTTTTTACAAAATGTCATACTTTGGCAATAAAATATTTTTGAAATAAAGTCCTTTTGAAATAAAGTATCACCATCGCCTAAGACCTAAGTTTTCCAATGTTCATCATATTTCAGCGGGATAGCCAAAACAGAATACTTGACTACTCAGAATACGTTAATATATATATATATATTTTTAAAACATGGAATTATAGCATATTCGGGTTAATTTAACTAAGTATAGGTAACATTTGTACGTGTTTTATCTTGAAATTATTCCAATTTGACTCCGAAACCATGCACTCGCGACACCAAAATAAGTTTATAAATTACCGGTGGTTGGTAGAGGGAAGAATAAGCTAAGAAACGGCACAACTACGACTCGGCACGCGTACAGTGTAACGTGGATTTGGTCGGACTGGCAGTCAGTTTTAAACTGTTCACTTTGTATTCGAGAATGTTTACAATATCAATAAAT
Organism: Styela clava; assembly: GCF_013122585.1. Classification (NCBI taxonomy): domain Eukaryota; kingdom Metazoa; phylum Chordata; class Ascidiacea; order Stolidobranchia; family Styelidae; genus Styela; species Styela clava. Next base: position 18,690,440 of record NW_024102841.1, on the reverse strand, counting down.
GTCTTCGGAAACGGTGTAAGCAGTGTCGCTGTAAGATCAGAAATATCAACACAACAACAACAACACTTCAGCAAGCAAAACAATTAGCAAACAATGAGAAATTTATTTTCAAACCTAAAGATTATTAAATATCTTCTAAATTTAAAACAATCCAATTTAGAAAATTACAACAATCTAAGTCTTTGCGTCGATCATATTTAAAATAACACAAATATTAAGATCATTTTTTTTTTCAGTTTTGTTTTTGCATGCATTTGATGAACATATTTCTAAGACGTTGCGTAAGGAAGTTATGTTCTCTCTAGAATGTGTTCCATCTGACATCCTTGGCGTTGAAAACAGACTTGCATCCGTTACATCACTAGAAACGCTATCAAACCGGATTTGATTTTAATCAGCTGCAGGTTTCACCGCTAATTCGTTTCCAACCAAAAGCCAGACGTATGGATTTTCCTTCGTTAAAAACGGATAAATTTACTAATGTGGAACCGTTTTCATATGGGGCCTACGTTAATTGTGTACCACTCAAGACAAAATCCAGCAAATGGTTATGCAAATTCATACCTAAAACCATGCGTTACCATGCATTCAAATGGGGCGTCGTATGCTTAAAACCGAGTATTGACATACGCAGGCGATTCATCCGAGTTTTTTGTGTAAAAGAGTTTTCAGTCAGCCCAACTTATACTGCGGTGCAGAAATGAATACTGCGCTAGGAAGTGTTAGATAGCATTTTACAGGCTACTATTATAGAGATTACCGGTTTTAACCCCAAAATAATAACCCCTATTATTGTTACCATAGAAACAAATACGATATTTATAATCCAGCAACTAATCCAACTACTGCGCTTCATCAGTGAGCTAGTGTATACACCGGTGTTTCTTCACCTTTGTGAGCCTGCCGAACTTTATTTTAGTTGCAGTAATCGAAAAATAAAATTAGCTACCAGTACCTGTAAGCTGCACGTGGTTGAATAATCGTAATAGAAATGATGGTCTCGAACATATGAATCAGTTTATAAGCGCCGGTGCCGAGAAACCTAAAAAACACTTTTTTTTTGCAATAGTAAAAAATAAGGAGACTATTTATGGGGTCATGGGTTGGGAAAATTTTTATATAACATCTGTGCGAAACTACACAAAGTTGAGTTAAAAGGGATATCTGCTGTGAACGTTTAGTGTTACATAAAAGGCTGAGTAATAGAAAGACTTCATGACGTGAAATTATTTCAGAGGACCTCGTGGAACCCCTGGAACATCTCCACCGAACCCCAGGGTTTCGATCGAACCAAGATTAGGAAACATTGGTCTAAAATAATGCTTTTCAACATTATTTTGTCCTATCATGTTCTCGATTAAACTTGTTCTACCTCCCATATGTTTTGGCGTTGCAAGTTTCCGCATGCCGTTACTGAGATAGCCAATTAATTTGCTTACATTAGGGACATATTTGTATAATAATATGAATGAGAAATTCTTCATGTCGTTATCTCAAAGTAAATGATTGAATAAAAAAAGTATGAGTGTCTAATTTCATGGAGATTCTCAAATCCAGTGTAAATGCATTTATACTGTAATCTAATGCTGACCCAACTGAGATTTCCGTCCACTAGCTGGGGTTATTCAGATTTAGATGACGTCATCATTCTTCCCGTCATTACTTATCGATTTTAATCGGTAAGTATGTTGATACAGTGGCGTAGCCAGCCCAAAATTTTGGGGGGGGGGCCAAATTCGAAAAGTTTAGAAATTATATTGGGTTTAAAACACCCGTTCTTCAAGCGCAAAACAACAACAGTTGGTCAACAAGCAAACTGATTCAATTACTCAGCTGGATTTTTGTGAATACGAAATCCATTAATAAACAATTTTTTATTTGAAACAACAAATATTAACAACGCAATTTGAATAAGTAAAATACATCGCCCCAATTAAAAGTCCATCCTTCGCTTCCCGCCAACTATGCTCGACACAACTCGATTAATTTTCTCCTCGGTGACCATTTCACGGTGACATTGAAGCACACACAAATCAGAAAGGCACTTGGACGTCATTGATGAGCGCAGCCATGTGTTTACCCGTTTCATGCATGAGAAAAACCGCTCAGCCTCAACGGTGGTTGCTGGTAGCGTCATAACAATCTGTATTGCGGTGTACACGCTTGGATAATCTCGAGCGCTCAGAAGAAGCCCCTCCAAACATTCGTCGTTAACGTCGGAACTTAAAGAAGTTCTCCACAGTCTCACTTCATTCTGGAGGTTATACAATAAATACAGACGCTCTACCTCATCCACGTGAACTGGTTTGTTCGGTGGAAGAATTGATAGCAATGAAAAAAATGAAGGGTTGTCAATGAAGCGTTCCCGAATAGAGCAGCTCAAGCCGTCGACGTATGGGAGATATACGGAACGTTTAAAATACTGGGATGCTGAATCAGCACAGAAATTATCGCGATAAACTTGTACTTCGACTACTCTGGGTATTGTCAACTCTTTCAAGCCAGCTATTTCACAAGCTTCTTTGTAAATATTCAATGCGATTTCAGAGTCATTGCGTTCTTCAGCGATAACGCTCTGAAGAGAGGATGTGAGGTTCTTTACTGACGGCACACTGACTCCGACCGCCTGAAGTGCGCGCGCTAGTGGCTCCATTAGTGCCGAATATCGACCAATCAAACATACGGCGTAGATAACCGACCACTTTTCTAGAGCAGATTTCAGAGAAAAAGCCTTCGCCCGCGTCTCACAGTTAGCATCTCTCGCCAAAGAATCAAGAGCCTCAAGTACTCGTTTGAAGTTGCATTTGAAGATTCGGATGCTCTTGTACTTCTCAGACCATCTGGCGGGGCAGAACAAAGGGATGTTAATTCCTAAACCCGCGCGCCTTTTAGGGCTCTCCCTGAAAAAACGAATAGTCTCACGAATGGATATCACAGGTGCTTCTGATGATTGCAACTTTACTTTGATCATTTATGATCAAATTCAAACAATGAGAAGCGCAGTGCACAAATATTGCGCGCGGGTATTTATCACGAATGCGTTTTTGCACACCGCTGACGTGACCTGCCATTGTCGTTGCACCATCATAGCCTTGCCCCACAAGTTTTTGCAAATCCACTCCTATACCAGAGAGGTGGGTCAAAATATTTGAGGAAATTGATTCGGCAGAAACAGAATCCATTTCCACTAATCCTGTGAAGCGCTCGCACACTTCACCACCTTTCACATACCTAAAAACGATGCTTAGTTGTTCTTTCCCAGAAATATCACATGATTCGTCGGCTATTACGGACACAAACGATTTATTAGCCTCCATAACGATATCTTGCACTATCATGTTGCTTGCTACCTTGAGAATTTCATTTTGTATCATCGAGCTTGTATACTTAGCGTTTCCGGCCATTCTAGCGAAATGCCTTTTCAAATCTTCATCCCCTGCCTCGATACGAAATAGAAGAAGGTTCACAAAATTTCCACTACCCCCGGAATGTCCGCGCAAGGGTATGTTACCCGAAGCACAGAACATGACAGTCTTGACAATGGAAGTCATTATTCGTCTGTTTTCTTTTGTTTGCGTAGCATATTGGGCCTCCATGTTTGCACGCACATTTTGACCAGTTTCCATGCTTTTGACAAAATATTTTTCGCAGCTATATTTGATTCTCGGTGGTAATTTGTGTCTCGGTGTGCTACAGCCTTTTCCATAAATTTTTTGTAGTCAATGCATGGTCTTGTAACAAAGGCAGTGTCCCTGAGAATTCCATGCTTCAAACGTGCTTGCATGACTATGCATATCTTACACAAACCACCCCCATCAGAGAGTTGGGTGTAAACTAACCAACTACAAAATCTGTTATCGTCAAGCCATTTTTTGAGAAATTTACGACGACTTTGTCTAACAGTATCCAGAATCGTCCCGTTTTTCGGACCATCCGAAGTTAGAAGCCAGTTTCTCTCCACATCGGTAAGCTGTGTATGTTTCTTAAGAATAAATCCAAGATCGTTTGTTTTCCCTTCGTTGATTATTAGTTCATCTTCGGGAATAGATGTGATAGACGTAACTGACGTAACCGGTGCATCCACAGCCTGAGAAGCGCTTATTGATGTATTTGAGGAAAGCGAGTCTTTATTTCGCTGAAAAAAACTATCGAATTTCGCCTGTTTAAATTTAGCCATCGAAGTAAATTGGTCATCAAAATCCAACCGTTTCGAATAAAAATCCGGCGAGAACAAATCAAGACCGAGTAACAAACCGAAAGCTTGCGAAACGGTCTTTCCCATACTGCTCATAAGAGCGAACGGTCAAGTCTTTGTGACGTAACAATGACAATCGGCAAGCGTGACGAGACAAGATGCCACAAAACTGGTGGATTAGGAATGGAATTCTTGAAAATTTTGGGGGGGGGCCATGGCCCCTCTGACCCCCTGGCTACGCCTATGTGTTGATAGGTATTTGTCTGTCTGTTAGATGCACGCGATATCTCACGAAAACAAGATTGAATCTGCTCCAGATTTTCAAGTGCATTCATCATATCTCGGACCAGAAATCCTATTGATTTTGGGCGAATTATGTCGTATAATTAGCGAGTTATTAATTAATTAGTGATGGAACACAAGGTGTCACTATGGAGTAAGAGCGCTGTTTTGGGGGATTCCCCAACTTTTGATCAATAAGTCCTCGGTATCTGCCGATATTCTCGTTTGTTCATTATTCTTGAATCGTTCAACTTGGCATTTTAGGTTGGTAGTCAATCAAGTCAGACGTTTGCAATCTCTAATTGCCCAACCTGAAACTTTTTTTGATTGTCTCGTTTATTTTTGTTTCAGATATATAGTAAGAGCACTTTGAATAGTTCTCCTCACTCTAGCTACAGCATTCTTGCATTATATGCACACCCATCACCGCAAGAGCATAGTAGAGGGAGGAGTAAATACTAGATAGTCCGCAAAAACCCAATCGATAACATGATTTGAATATTTATTATATCGAACAGCCAAGTAAAGGATGCGGTACGTTTTTCAAAGACAACATTATCACAGCGCTTCATGTTCAGATCGTTCGATGTTATAATGTAGAATGATCCATTTCCTCCGGCAAAGTCTAAATTTTTTGATTCAGAAAAGCTCTAAATTTATACTTTGTCTTCTAGTTAAGTTTAATATCGACTCCATGGGCTTGAAACAGTCTCTACTTTCAGCAAGAATTGAAATGTTATTCCTAAGCAGATGCCAAAATCTAACAATCCAAGAGGAAGCAGATTGGAGTATTTGGTTGTATTAGGCCTAGGGGCTTATATGGCAGTATGGCCTTAAAATTAAATTACTAGAATAATAAGAGATTACTGGAATAAATCATGAAATTCAAACAACTGGATTATAGATGTGAAAAGGAACAATGTGCTGGAAAATCCAAATCCAATCCAAAAATTGGTGTTGACGGTCACTGAAGATCAAGTCCGACTGCAGTGCGAAACAGAACATTCACAGGATGTGAAAAAGATAAAAAAAATCAACGGCAAGGTATTGCGAATAATGTTTTATTAAAGGGATCAACCAACGTACAATCATTCAACGATCATACAAGATATTCAGCTTATGGTAATTTAATGGAGACATGTTTGCATGTGGTTACGGAAAAGAATTAAAAATATAGACAGTTATTATTACATACAGGCATATTTATTTTTTGAAATATATTCATCCTTCTGTTTATCTATCTGCATGCGGCCCGCCAGGCAATTTTTTGCGGACTGCGCCATGGTTAGGATTTCCAAAAGAAACTAAATTAGTATGACGTTACCTATGAATTTTATCGTGTTCGTATTTTATTCTGTCGTAATAATTAAAGTGTAAATTCAATTTAATTTCGCCTTTTTATTATGACGAAATAAACAAGTTTCGGTTAGATCATTGAAGTGTGCAGCTATGAATCATTAATTGTGTAGGTGTGCAGCAACGTATAACATACCGGTGTGCAGTTAACGCAAAAGTAGAATATTATAAACTTTTTTTAAGTAGTAAAGCCATACGCAATGCCCAAGAATTGTAAATGTTCGGAAAAGCACAGAATACCAATTCGTCACGAAAAGGTATCGCAAGTAAAACTTTCACTTTTGAAACAGAGAATTTTTTTCTCGGACGAACAAAACTTTGTGAAGCTTCGGTGAAAGCAATCTTTGCCATAAGAGAGATGATTTCAAAATCGTCGCGTTCTCTGGTTGAAGGAAGTTTTAATGAAGAGTGAATGTAGAAGGCTTGTGAAGTAACAGCAGCATATTTTTTAACATTGGAAGTTAACAAATCAGCCTTTCGCACACGACTAACGAACAAGTGTTCGTATGCTGTCTCAAGACTAGCATACCAACGCTAATTCGAGTCTCTCACCTCTACAAAATAGTGCCAAATGTCATCACGACAAAATGAATATGTTTAATGTCTTGTTTGGTGGAAGATTTAAGTGCAATTTCAACAAATATATTCAGATTTTCCTTGTTTTTTCATATGTACCTAATTTGTTGGTTTGCGGACCGCATCGTCAATAAATTTCGAAAAGTGTCACGCGACATGTTTTGAGTTGGAGACCCCTGTTGTAGAGTAATCTGGTGGTAATTTATTTTGTAATGATCAATGGATCATACTGTAAACTTATTTAGAGAATTAGAAATAATGGTATCAGTTGTCAAGGTTTTCATTTAATGCCAAAGATCTTCAGTTTGCAATATTATATTGCAATATTACTGAGGAATGAGACAAAATAAACATAACTTTTAAAAACAACATATATATATATATATATATCTGTATATTGCTGTACATTGTAAGTTTCAAAAAGATTAAAAACTGAATTTATATTTTCATCCTTACGAGATATTTAAATTAAGGCACTGTACAAATTAAATTAGTCATTATTACTGTATTTGCTTGAGTGTTTCAAAAGTATAACAGCCCGAAAGTTCAATACATTCGCGTATCTTTTGTTCGTTTATATCCGCCCCAAGCGTCGTTTAACCAAGTTTTCCGTTTTTTTGTATTTTTTTTTTTGTGTGTATGCTGGTGGGTTGGCACATGATATTTCTCATGTTTCAAACTTTTTTAAAGGTTTTGCTGGCTCTTCAGACTTTTCCATTTTTAAATTTGGTGTATTATGGAGTTTTCAAAAATCATCTATCTACCGGTATCTGGTTTGCATTGCATTGTTGCCCGCTGTCTGCCTTTCCGCATCATTTTCTGGAAAATTGCATTTTGTTCTTTGCACGCCGCGTTGTCTTCTTGATTGGAGAGGCCGCATGATTTGATCGTCCTCCTTTTTTACTTTTTTCAAGGTTTCGTTAGAAATTTTTTTCTCTTGGGAAAATTTACCTTGACAATTTCGCATATGACGTTCTTTCCTGTTTCCCATATTTCACTTGTGGACTTCGCTTAAATACTGAGTTATATGTGTTATCATGAAACGAAATGATTCGCATCACTAGTAATTGTAAATATCCTTGTATGTGTCTATGTTATGTAGTAGGCCTACTTCTTGTTTTGCACCAGTAATTCGACAATCACAAATTAAAAACTTGCATTGGCCGGGAATCGAACCCGGGCCTCCCGCGTGGCAGGCGAGAATTCTACCACTGAACCACCAATGCGACAGGAACGGGTGACTTTATACTGCATACAAGAATACCAGTTGTATTTTCCGCCTATCTCTCTCTCTCTCTCTCTTTACAGAACTTATCGCAGGCTTACTAGCGTGGTATTGATTCACATAATATATCTCGCACCTCCATCGTCGAGGTAGCGTGGCCGAGCGGTCTAAGGCGCTGGTTTTAGGCACCAGTCATTTCGATGGCGTGGGTTCGAATCCCACCGCTGCCAGTGTTTTGATAATGGCAATTGTAGAACAAATTGCAATTTTGGTAAAGTCAATACGAATAAAAATAAAACTTTTCTCCGATGTAAAAAACTGTTAGTTTGAAAGATTGGTCAGAATACTAAAAGAGAATGTAAAAGCGATACGGACCTCTCGTTCCTTAAGTTTCATGATGAAATCAAATTGAACAAAAAAAAAAATTAAAAAGTGTTCCATCTGCTGAAAAATATATTTGGACTAATAAACAACTCGCAAGGACAACTACAACACGTTGAAAAAAATAGCTTAACAACTACTTTGCGAATGATCTAATTGGTTACGAATCAATAAAATGATCTGTTACTCCCGAACTACGGTAATATTTTATGCATACCTAGTCTGCTTGTGCTGTTGTGGACGCTCGTTTAAATTTGGAACATGAAAAACGCATTTCTCGTAATACGCACTTGCTAATGTGAAATACTAAGGCAGAAATCAAATTATGGCCATGTAAGGTTATTATGTCCTTCGCATATAACGTCGTAAAAGTTTAAATATTTCGAAATTTAACGCAAAATCTTTCTCGTGAATGTGTATCAGAATCTATAGTTATTGGACAGAGAGATAGATAAAGAGATACATAAAAAAAACATTGCTTTTTATGGGATTATGCAGTCCTAAGTTATAGTAAAAGATGTACCACGGAAGACTAATGCGATATGGGCCGTTTCTTGTTGTAGTGGTCACAAACCACTAACACAGATCACTGTAACAATAATCGGCACTGAATGCCCGCTTTGACTTCAGTCTTGCAAGTAACATTAACTATAGCAGGGTGGTCCAAGGTTGTGAGGTTGGAGGGCCGCAAAACCTTTAGAAACCTGAAATCACACCAGACGCTGTGGTTTAACGTTGTTGTGGGTAAGGAAATATGTTTTCTCTCAGTTTACTTCGGTCAACTTTTTTCCACACTTATTGTATGATGAATTGTTATATTTGAAAAATTTATTCCTTGTAGCGTGAGCAGGCCTAGTTCTACCGTCAAAACACAACCAAATCCGTCTAAGTTTGGACCTCAGACCCAGACAAAAAAAAAACAGATCGCGCGACTCTGAGTCAGCTCTGCGGTTCGTCACTGCTGTCACGTGGCCAACGCTTGGAAATATAGGAGTGTTTTGACTAAAATAAAGGCAAAAAACGTCTCTTCAAATGAGGAGATACTTGACGCGAGCTCATCTCATCGGCTTGGTCTTGTCTGCACAAGACAATCCATTCTTCTTGTACCGATCACAGGACGCCATCCCCACATAGGCACCGTCTTGACGATTATATTACAACAATGAAATTCCGTGATTTTAACAAACATCAAATCCGACATTGGGATTAGGAAAAGGACTATTCCCAGTTGGAATGGTTTAAAAATAAATCAAAATTGTTCTGCTAATACATACAATATCTGGCAATGGTTTAGTAGTGTACGCTAAAATTGTTTTGCGGGTCGCACGGAATGTGTTGGCGGTAGGGTTGCCAACCGTCCTTTATTTCAAAGGACAATCCTTTAATTAAGCTTTTCGGTTCTTGGCCTTTTTAACATTTAGAAAAGATGCTGATTGTATTTTATTCTTTCCAGCACCGTTTTGCCCGATAGTTATAGTAGGCTACTGTGTTTGATATTATTCCGTTTTTCAAAAATCGCCTCCGTTTATGTATTTGCAAGCTTTTAATTATTCTTTGACACTTGCAAAAATTGTAGAGCATTTGAAGCTAAGCAACAAACTTAATTTTTATATGGATGACCTATTTGATGAATTAACACTCAATCAAACAAAACAAAAAACATATGGCACAATTCAAAGCACTAAACCGTTTACAGAATGCAAAACAACAAGCAGTAAATGGCACTTTATCTTGAAAATTTTAAATCTTTCAAAATAATTTCATTTGTGCTCTCAATTCCTGGAACCTCAGCTTATTGTGAACGCATTTTTAGTGTAATGCTATCTAAATGTCGCAGTGAAAGGAACAGATGCTCCATACAACTAATGAAAAGTGAGCTTTTAATATATATACTTCAACTTAAAAGACACGTGTCGTGAATTTTCGGAAAAAATAAAACGTGATCTACAATTGCTGAAGTCAGCAAAGAGTCAGTAGATATATAACTTTAAAAATTATAAACTCATGCAACCGCAAAATTAGAGCTTGTTTGGGTCAATGTTAAATAAACATTACATGAAAAACGTGTGAAGATTTTTTTAATATATATATATTAATTTGTATTTCATTGTTTTATATTGTTCTTTCCTGCATGATACAAAATAAATGATGACGGTAATCTACCGTATGTCCTTTATTGAATAATGATCAGTGGTGCGGTGGCGAGCGTATTCCTAATGCTGACGACGTCCAGGAGTCCAGCAATTCTCTCGAACATTATCATCCCCACCGGATTCGAACCCAGGCAGGATAATCAGTGTTGCGGTGGCGAGCGTATTCCGAAGCTTTGCACGATGCGCCACACTGCCGAGCCTATCTGTGTCAAACTCAAATGCACAAAGCTGACTGAAGCAGTAAGGATTAGGCAACAGCGGGTTGGCTGAAGTTTAAATACTGGTGAATCAAATACATGACGAGCCAGTTGTCGACAAACTTGTGAAACAGCGTAAATAGCGTTTCGACAAAAAAGAGAAATAATAATAACGTTATATCGCTTTTATGTACATCTACTTCTATCAATCCACCTTGAATCAACAAACTTCAAAATCAAGCATAAAAATGCGTCGCTACGGGCGAAAAAAGGAACACTTGCATTTAGTTACTCTGCTGCACACCATCGGCTTTGAATCTTAACAACTTCTCTAATTGATTCGAATCAAACATCAATAAGGCGTTGTTTGCTCCACCTCCTCATTTGACTCTTTCGGCGGTCGCTGAACACAACACCAAAACTTTTTGCCCGCTTTGGAACTTAAGAACTTTGTTTTCAAAGTTCTCAAATAACGTTTGCTCCTCTTTATTTCCAGAAAACGTACCAGAATTCTGAAAAAATTTCCAAAATCGCAAGTTAAATTTTGAACTGGAAAACTCATCAACTTGTTTTTACAGTAAATTCATAAACTCCATTCTCACATCTCAACTAAATTACAAGTGTTTTAAGATATTGCAAATGTAGGAAGGAGATGGGTATATATAAACTTATCACTCAGTGGTGGATTTAAAATTTTTTGTCATCCGATTCCTTTACAAAAGTTGTATTTTTCGGCCGGTTCTGTTACAAACAGAACATTAACAGTCCCAATAATGCTAATTGCTAACCGGTTCGCTGATCTCATGAAATTCCGTGAGACGGTTCTATAGAACAGGTGCAAACCGGCTGAATCCCACCTCTGTATCACCCATGTGAAACATCTGACAGAACATAATAAGTTTCTCATCTTCTGAAGATATTCGCAAGAAACACTCGCCAGAGTATGATGTTGCTTCAATTTTAGAAGAATTACAGTTTGTTTGTGATCTATATCTAAGCCCGGGGTCGGCGACCTTTTTTCTCTCCGAACAGAACCGAAGATGGCCGATGAATCACAATTTTTTCACACAGATCAGAAGTTAAAATTAAGAAGACTGCGACAACTCGTGAACTCAACTTAGTCGTCTTGATAAAAACAAGAGAGCAATGCTCAAATATATGGACACGCAGAACAATTTCCCAAAAATCATATGCGGTGACCAACGACTAACATACCGGCGGTGACTTACCAGTACCTGTATTGGGGTACCGTGACGGTACAGGGACTGTCATAGATATTTTAGGTCCTGTGACAATTGAAACATCAGTTGAAATATCTCGTGATATGAGTCAATTATGTACCGTATTATCGGATCAGGTACCGAACCACAGTCAAACATTTCACATAAAAACGTTACTAAATAACATGCGTCATCTTAACACCAGCCGAATCGGGGTACAATTTTTGGTACAGTGACTGTCATAGCCGTTTAGGGCTGATGGACAATTCGACTACACGGACAACTCACCAGGCCTAGGGTGGTGTAGCCAGTCTGCGGACAATTTCATTCAAACCGCTATAAAACAAAAACCAATATATCTAACCCGTTAATTTTTTCACCGTGGGTGCATTGGCGGCATTTATTCTACACGCTAAACCTCGTATTAACTTTCTACGACAAAGGGTTAAAGCTATACAAATCCCCAAAGTACGGCACTCGAAAGACGTATTTGCGACCGACCAGTGTGCGACCACGGATTTCAAGCCTTGATCATCGTTTCTGCTGCGTCGAGACTATCGCATACGCAGCCATACAGCAATCAAACAGACAAAACACGGTGGTCGCAAATTGGTTGACAATTGTTGGTCTTGTGACAGCGTGAAAACATTGGGCTTCTAATTGCATTTCTGACCGTCATATATTTCAAGAACACGGTTATTTCGAACAAAACTCGTTAAATTATAAACAAAGCACCCCATCACAGCAATCAAACAGACGAAAACACGGTGGCCGCAAATTGGTTGACAAAGATATTATCGACGTATTGGAAATGCACACCCCCTATTCCCCCTCCTTCAAATGTAGAAACGCGAAACTTTCAAATATGGTTAAAAGAAACACAACTCTACCTACCTGCCAAGTTTCATCTTTTTATTTCTCATATTTGTATGGATTTTCAAGCTTTTGACAGCTACGAGTTAGTTCAGTGTCACCGCGCTGTGTTACGGTACCAGAACTCCTCTATCTTTAGAAGGTCCTGTCTTGTGACAGCGTGAATTGAAATTGCAAGATGGTCCGTTGGACACAAAATGGCGTCCGATATATCCGCAGAACGTTTAATGACGTCATAGCAAACAAAAACAAATCTTACAGAGCTAACAGAAATATTTGAAATAAATAAAAGTAATAGCCTTCTGGAGAAAAATTTCATCTTCAACCACTGAAAATTTCAAAGCAATTAGTCCAGTAATCAAAGAGAAAAGCGACTTTTTAAAAACGTGTCAAAGAACAAGAACAAGAACAACAACAACAACATAATATTGAAACGATCGTTATGTCCACTACGTGTCCAAAAAAAGAAATACAAATGACACTAATGTGACACTTTTTGTTGCATCACGCTTGATAGCTTTTCGATATCAGGCAGCATGCTGGATGAAGCATATATTATTGGACACGTTTAGTGGCCATAACGATCGTTTCAATATTATGTTGTTGTTGTTGTTGTTGGACACGTAGTGGACATAACGATCGTTTCAATATTATGTTGTTGTTCTTGTTCTTTGACACGTTTTTAAAAAGTCGCTTTTCTCTTCGAATACTGGACTAATTGCTTTGAAATTTTCAGTGGTTGAAGATTAATTTTTTTGCTAGAAGGCTATTACTTTTATTTATTTCAAAATTTTGCGTGAATTCTATGAAATTTGATATTTCGTCTAAAATTTTGCTGTATTATTTTTTATCCATGGGAACACGGATTTTAGTCAGTGTCATGACTGGCTGTACGTTTTGATTCTGCAAAATTCTTGCTACTGGAAATTCAGAACTTTTTTGAGGGTACCGGTAGCGTCAAAGGTACCGGTAAGGACTGATTCGCTCTGATCTGACGTGTCCATATATTTGTGCGTAGCTCTCTTGTTGTTCTTTGACACATTTTTAAAAAATCGCTTCTCTCTTCGAATACTGGACCAATTGCTTTGAAATTTTCAGTGGTTAAAGATTAATTTCTTCGCTAGAAGGCTATTACTTTTATTTATTTCAAAATTTTGCGTGAATTCTATGAAATTTGATATTTCGTCTAAAATTTTGCTGTATTATTTTTTATCCATGGGAACACGCATTTTAGTCAGTGTCATGACTGGCTGTACGTTTTGATTCTGCAAAATTCTTGCTACTGGAAATTCAGAACTTTTTTGAGGGTACCGGTAGCGTCAAAGGTACCGGTAAAGACTGATTCGCTCTGGTCTAACGTGTCCATATATTTGTGCGTAGCTCTCTTGTTTTCTAAATGGGCATCACTTATCCGAGTTCTCAGCTTGTTTTCTTGTAATGTTAATTTTCGAAAATACTTGTTCCTTCGCACATATATATATATATAGGGTTACCATATTTTTGTGTCTTCCAAGCGAGACATCTCCAAAGACCCCCTAGCTATGATTTTTCAACTTTACGTTTTCCGATTTTACTACATATGGGTTCATTTAAAGCCATCCCGACTGTCTTCATTGATTATATTGTCATCCAGAGTTCATGCGCATATTCTCTGTCGAAATATCGGGTTCAGGAATTGACATTAACGATATAAAATAATTCATACTCAGATTTTTTGAGTACAGCGAAAGGAAGAAAGAATAATATAATAGCCTGCCGTTTCCAATCATTTAGAATTTACTTTCAAGCAAGCCTACAGTACCGCATGCCTAATTTGATAAAAGATTATCTTGTACTGTACAACTTCCAGGCTACCGGCTACGGCAAAAGTTGCTGACCAGCATCCTCTTGACGTTCAGGGCTTACATGTAACAAATTGTATCAATTATCCACTGACAATGTTAGCGGAAAACAACGAACTTTCAGTAAGTAGCCTACGCTACACAGCAACGAGAACATGCTAATTGGTAATGTTCGTGTATCATGCTGGCTGGCTGAACGCCAAAGCGGAACTTTCGGCTGACAGGCCGGGACAAAACGTTGAAGTTGTGGGACTGACCCGCCTAAAACGGGTCGTTCTCTCGTGATAGTTGTATATTTATTTTGTTAAATAATCTGCGCAGTAATCTCAATAATGTATACTGCCACAACTACTGCTAATATCTAATACTATCCAGTAGTTGTGTCTCTTATTAGTTTTTTAACTTTTTTATACTGACATGCATCAGCTAGGTGTCGCTGCGTGAAGACCTCTAGATCAGTGTTTTTCAACCTTTTTCGAGCCACGGCACCCTTTTTCGATTGAGAAAATCCCGCGGCACACCAACATCTGAAAATGTGGCAAAAAGACCTAATATTCACAATATGCTATATTGTTCATGAGTTTTTTTAAACATTGAAGAAAGATGTCGAATTGGACATTTCCAATATTAAACAAATAAAAACAAGGATAAAACGTATTTCACAATCGTTCATATTTATTATTCTCACTCAGTGTGAAACCAGGGGCTGTTTGGATGAAGACAGAGCAGATATCCTGGCAGGAATCGATGAAAGGCACACACGAAGCTCTTCATCATCAGCTCTAAGTCTTTCTCTGTTTTTAGTTTTTATAGCAGTCAGGCTTGAAAAGCTCACCTCACACAGATATGTTGTGGAAAATGGGAGCAATGTCAAAATAGCTTTGTGGGCCAGCATGGAGAACTCCTTGGCAGCTGCCAACCAGAAACTGTCCAAAGGTAGATCAGCAAAGCTTAGCTTGAGACAACGATCTTGTTTCAGTTCAGTTAGTTCCTCCTGCTCCTGCAAAGTCATGTCCATTCCAAAAGCTAATGCTGAGCTGAATGGATCCCTAACCCAGTCAAGGTACTCTGTGGTGACTGAAGAGAAATAAAATGATATCTTCTGCTCAAGGATTTTCAAATGTTTAACTATTACCTCACACAGTGCAGCAGTATTAACACCTTGACATTTATTGGTGAGTGGGAACATTTCAAGATTGCCATTTCCCACATGTCGCTGCCAGAGTTGCACCTTGGAACGGAATCCATTTATTTTATCTGTGCTTGTAAGTAGGTTTTCATTTCGGCCTTGCATTCGTGTGTTCAGTTCATTCAGATAATAAAAAATATCTGCCAGGTATGCCAGTCTTGCACAACACTCTTCACTTGCAAGCAGCTTCGTGTACTCGCACCCCTCGTTCGTCAGAAACACTTTAAGTTCCTCTCGTAGCTCATACACACGGGTCAGCACCTTGCCGCGCGACAACCATCGGACCTCCGTATGAAACAGCAAGGCTTTATGCTCCGCTCCCATTTCTTCACACAAAGCCGCAAATATGCGAGTTTTCAGAGGTCGTGACTTTACAAAGTTTACCATACGCACAACATCATCCATCACAGGAACGAGGTCTGCCGGTAAAGTCTTGCCTACGAGGGCTTCGCGGTGTAAGAAACAGTGAGTTATGATCACATCTGGGTTTTTCTCCTTCACTCTGCTTACAAAACCTTTGGTGCGCCCAACCATGGCTGCAGCTCCATCAGTGCAGACACTCGTGCAGTTTTCCCACGTAAGTTTTCCTTTTTCTAGATATTCTGATGCAACGCGAAAAATTTCCTCTCCCGTTGTTTTTTCTGGCAAAGCCTTGCAAAATAGAAAGTTTTCTCTGATTGTGTCTCCATCCACAAACCTCACATTAGCCAAGAGTTGAGCATGCCCACTAATATCAGTAGACTCATCAAGTTGCAAAGCGAATTTATTACCGATACGGATCTTGTCCAAAACAACACTTTCTATGTCTGCAGACATCTCATTGATGCGTCTGGAAATTGTGTTATCCGAAAGAGGGACTCTGGCTATTTCTTTGGTCGCTTCTGGCCCGAGCATTTCAGTTACAATGACTTTGCAGGCGGGAAGTATTAATTGCTCTGCCACAGTGTGTGACTTTTTTGATTTAGCCACAAGTTCAGCTACGTGATAGCTAGCTTTAAGGGCTTTCGCGTTTACCTTTGCGGTTTTTCTCATGAAAGTGGCCTGTTTCTTTGTCTGATCACGCAGGCGAACAAAATAATCCACATTTTTGTTCTGAAGTAAAGGGTGTTTAGTTTCAAGATGTCGTTTGAGCTTGCTTGGAACCATAGCACCGTTGGAGAGCGTTTCACCACATACCAAGCACAATGGAGTCGGTGCCGTTGCATCTCCGGTACAAGTAAATCCAAATGAAAGATAGTTTTCGTTGTATTGTCTTGTCTTTGCTTTCTTTTCACCTCCACTCATACTAGGGCCCGGATTTTGTCCAGGGTCCAGTACAATGTCCGCATTTTTTCTTTTCAAAAATTTCTCCATCACAAATGCAAAGCGCAGCCAGGAAGAGCGGGAATGACCTTGAGTCTGAGTCGGTCGAATGCGGCTCGTATCACGTGACATCTGTATGACGTCACAATTACCTGCCGCTGCATCCATGCTTGCAAATCGCCACCTTTTGATATGGAACAGTACTACATGATTATTCTACCGGGCACAACACCTCATATATATACACACAAATTGGAGAATTTCCCACGGCACCCCTGACAACATTCTACGGCACACCGGTGTGCCGCGGCACCCCGGTTGAAAAACACTGCTCTAGATGTCCCTCGCGACTCCGGTCACACAATTAACATGATCAGTGTATTTCTTTTGTTGTAACAGTTTTCTATATGCTTGTTTTTTGTGATGACAAATAAAAAATTGATTGATTGTAAAAGCCTACACATATATTATTAAATTTGAATAGAGTTTTTCTTCAAGAAGATACTCATCATAAAAATCAAGCAGTGATACACCTCTCGAATAGAATATGGATCATATTTCCTCATTGCATTCAATATTTTCTGCGCCATTGAACCCGCTGCATTCAGCATCAACTATTCTGAGTTTGTTGACATTTGTCTAATTATAATTACAGTGTAAGCTCTTTGAACGAGTAGCTTGTTCATTAAATTGTTAGGTTATAATATAATTTAGTCTGCACGTATCTCACAAAAAATTCTGTCACCTGAAGAATATAATCGTGGAAACAGTCATTTTGTCGATATAATTCAGTGAAGCATCGCAGGCTGGGCCGGATCTGGCACGCGGCCGTAGGTTGCCCACCGCCTGATCTAATTAAACAATCGCTTTCGTAAGTACTATTGAAATTGATTATCAGGTTAACATCATGCATATTATTGTTGAATGTTTGTAATATAAAATGAATTGTATCAATTTAAAATGTGCATAGGCAGATTATTTTCAGTTTCCATAAAAAGTGGAAATATGAATGAATTAAAAAAGTGAAATTTAATATATGAATGAATTGAAGAAAAATGAAGAATTGAATGATTTAATATATATATAAAATTTGAAGAACTACAATGATTTCCTCTTGGAATCAGCACTACTGAGCATCCTCACTATCCACATGACTGCCGACAAAAGGAATAGACCGATGACCGCTGCCAGTATGATTTCCGGAATCCTCATGTTTTTCGACACATCAAAGAAATACATGATCATAAAAGAAGATGACAGTACACATCTTGACAATTCCGTAAACTGCGCAAACGGTCTACAGGAAAATACGAATAAGTCTATGAAAAGCGGCTTTAGGTATAACCATCAGCCACATGAAATGCAAATGATAACATTTTCCTGTCTGTCCTAAGATAAACCAAATTTTTTGAAAAACTCGACAGGTGTAATCGTAATGCTAATAAACAATCGAATATGGCCAAAACCAAATAGTCCACTATTCACAATACATTCAAACTGTGAGATCTAATGAAATTTCAGATGAAACTGTTCGATGGAATAGCTGAATTTCTCATAGTTACATTACAACTCAGCAAAAAGCAAACTCCGGGTATGACTTATAATAAATAATAAGGTTGGAAACAAATACCAAATTACCTCTTATCAAATAAGTATCCAAAGCAAGTTAAACTTGATAAAATGAATATTGACGAACTAATAATAGCTGATGTTGGCAAAGATGAGTGAAGAAACGTTGCCTGACTGAAGATAGACACAGCAACCAGAAAATGCAGCATAGTATATGCACTTAACCAGTCACTAACATCTGGGTTATAGACATTAACAGGATACACAATCTGTTACAAAAATTTATCATGAATCTCAGCATTTTCAATACTCAATAGCTAGATTATAATTTTATGACACTGCCGCTAATCACAGCCTCCATGCAATTGAATAGGATATCTTTAACTGATTCAAATCTTACAGACAGGACAAACACAGTTCCGAGCAACAAAAAATTAAATCTGGATGCTATAGATATGCAACCCATACCTTTGGTAAATCTTCGGGGTTACCAAGCCGAGGTGTTCCAGGACTCCAACCAGGTCCATAGAAAATAAATCTCAATTTATTTCCAATAGTTTCATGCTGTTGCAATCTTTTCCAGAAACTCATGTAATGGGAAACCTTTATTAAAAGAGTGAATGGATGTTCTAATTATGTAGGATATAGCCATTGATAAATGAGAACTGTCATTGGACACCCATGGTTGAATCTATGATTACACGTCGATTTTGGTATAATGCTTCAAATTGAAGTATTTTTTAATCGGTATAAATTTAACATTATTAGAAATTGCGCTTACCCATAAGAATTTTCATAAATCCATAATCTTTTCATATGAACTGTTAGTTTATTAATATAACATCTCTTTAGTCAAAATTTTCAAATATAAACCTCAAGATTCACCACATGAAATACTAAGCACCTGAATGGCATTGCTGTCAAATGTATCAATGGGATGCACTAGCCCATATACAACTTTCTCATCCTTTTTTTCAGGCTGAAAAGTACCTGTCAATTAATTTAGCAGTATTACACAACTCAGTTTTTAGATCGCTAGACACAGTGGCTAAGTTATTATATATGTTTGAAATAGTTCATCATGAACTTGGAGTCAGACAAAATAAAAAGAACTAATATAATAAATTCAACATAAAATCTGTAATTATTTGAAGCATGCAAATATGAATCTCTTGCAAAACATGAATTTTATTACTATGAAGTATGACAACATTGTATTTGGCTACATCTGATAAGCTGAAATAAATTCATTGCAACAAAATCAAGCTATTGTTTGATACATTTTAAAAATTGAACTTTATCCACACTCCACAGCTTTGAATTTGTTTGCGTTCATTGCTGTAATATGATGTGTTGTGGCATTGTGTAATTTACAGTATGACCCTAATACGTTATGTTTCATTCTTGTATGTACCTATCCTTTACAAGCTAGTCGGTAAGTAAACAATGCTTTATGAGAATAGTGTGATACATGTTTGCTAAGCAAACACATAAAAGCTCAATTGCTATAAAATCCATATATATTACATACCAAACATCCTGTCCCATATGATAAGAACAGCAGCATAATTTTTATCAATGCAGTATGGGTTCCTACCATGATGCACTCGGTGATGACTTGGCGTGTTCAAGATATATTCCAGAGGTCCTGAATATATTAATTCAATATTACTAGAGATTAGAGAATCTACACTGTTTGAACAACACTGAACCATTTCATCTTAAAACCATCTTGATACATTAAACTGATTAGAGTGAGAATATTTGTGAAGTTATTTGAAAATTTTTACAACATATTCAATTAAAGTCGTTTTTTGACCAATTCCAATTGACGTAGTATAAGTATTTGGTTTTTGTACATGCACTACCCTATCATTTTCAAATCTTCATGGTTATGTTGTCTATATCTCAAACATCAAAAAATAGCTAATAACATAAACAAAAAACCTTTCCATTATAAACCAAGCTTTCTAAAAAGGCACCTGAATGACATGCTAGAGATCTCTCACACACTCTGATCAAAGAAAAAACTAGAGGTCGTTGTATTGATGATTAAAGTCATATTGGGAGCCTTTCATTTCCATATCAGTTTTGATCAATTACAATTGGAATGAACCATTCTACTGATACTTCTGAAGTATGCGCGGCGGTGTGGCTCAACGGGCTAAGCGTTTGGAATACGCTCGCCACCGCACCTCTAATTACTCTGCGTGGGTTCGCAGGTTCGAATCCCATGCAGGGATAGTTATGTGCGAGAGGATTGCTGGACTTCTGAAAACAAACAATATAACTAATCCCATGCCCGGCTTGGAATGGTAACCAGACGAGAGGCCGTGGTTCGCCATATGGATAAGCCGTCTTATCGGCTTTCCTCTCCCCTGGGATAAATATGTAAATCCTATCCTATGCGCACAAAGATGTCGCACAACCTGAACCCTAACCTGGTACACAACCTGAGTTCAGGTTGTGCGCCATCTTGGTGCGCATACTTCAGGAGGTCCATTCTACTTACCAAGTGAATCAACAAGTTCTGTGTGAATCCAAAATTGATATAGCAGATTCAATTGTCTGTGCACCATGAAAGAACTGGGTGGTATAAGCAATGCTGCTGGAAGGTAGAAGCTCTGCATATTAAATGATGATAAATGTCAATGAAGAATATTAAGAATGACTAGGAAAAAGAAATAAAAAAGTAAACACCAAAATAATAGTTTGAGATAATATCTGAACCTTTTCTTTTCTCTGAGTAGTAATTACTCACAAATGAAGCATATGTTTGGAAAGCAGATTGACGTAACGCTGTTGTCAACACATAATCTTCAGAGCTGTGATGTGTTTGATGGGTGTTCCAAAGAATATTCACTTCTGTATAAGCAGAACAATAATAACAGAGAATATAATAAAAATGATGGAAATTATATCAAATGGGAATTGGGTAGTGAATGTTGCATCATATTGTCAATGAAATATTGACCACAAATGATTTGCAAAGATAACGAAATCAATCATAACAATATGCTACCATTTTATATTGTCATCTGAGGGTACGGTTACGCCAACAATAGATTTCTATTATTTTTAATATACGCTATTCAGAAGTAGAACAAGGTCCTAAGAATCGGAATGTTGTAAAATTAAAAAAAATTAGCTTAAAACAAATTAGACCACCCTGTTTACAAGCACAACAATGTCTTGAATGACTGTTTTTGCAATATATCGGATTTCTAAAAATTCTTTTCTTCTTACCATGAGCTAGTCTGTGAAACCAATAATATAGAAAGTCATATGCCAATGCCATGAAAATCCAAGTCCATATAGAATTCCACTCCATCTCATACACACGATAATGGTTATAAATGTAAACATATAAAGTAAACTCAATCGACTTCAAACCAGCAAGTCTGAAAACAATGGGCATGATTGAGAATGGAGATAAAAGCCAAATAAGTGTTAATATATAGAATCATTTGCCTTTAATTCAATGATTGGGGAAAATATAAAACTGAAATTTTGCATAACAACTTGAACATATCGAACAATAGAAAAGTGAAACATTGTAACATAGTCACAAAATGATTAATTGAAGGCTTACTCCAACACTTGACTGTACATACCAGCCCCAATGCTGGTTATTTTATCATTTATACGAAGTTCCTTTCCTTTCTGGTACAAAATCATCATCTCCAAAGAGATAAGAATGAAAAAATGAGGAATCGCCTGAAATATAAATAAGGAAAGATGATGAGTCTCTTGATGCAACAGATTAGCCATATTATAATGGTCGAGAAGAACAATACCTATTTGAAATTTCTCCCAGCCTTTTTTTTTTTTAAATAGTCCAATTCAAACTAAAGGAAATCTCGGATTACAAAAAACGTGTATGAATAATACATACACCAGGTATTGAAAAGTGAACTTTTGTTTCAGTATTCCGAACTGATTTTCTAGTAGCAATTTGAGTCAATAATGCAATATGCGTGTTCAAGTATAGGAGTGTATATAGCATGGCAATGCATGCTCAAATTACTTAAGACAATTGTTTCGCAAAAACAGCTACCAAAACTATACACTACATATACAGATATAACTTACAGCAGTAATATAATTCGGAACTTCACTCATTTTTTCAAATATGTTTCTGAAGGCATAACAACATAGAATGTTGCGCGAAATCCCTCTAGAAATGTCAACTCAGATGAATTCGTATGTGGGCCATCAACCTCCATCTTTACAGCATCAAGGTCTTTCTGTCTTTTTCAATACTTTTAGTATACACAAAAAAGTTCTATAAATCCAACATTACATATAAATATAGCCTAGACCAGTGATTTCCAAAGTGGGCGATATCGCCCCCCAGTGGGCGAAAACGATACAGAGGGGGGCGATTTCGCGAAACCTGTTTTATGTTCGGCGCATTTAATTCTGTACTTCTTCTTAATTTTCTATTCTGTAATTCTGTGTGCATTCGCAGGCTTGAATCATGTGGGTGATATTCACACGCGAAAGGATTTCTGGTCTCGTCTTCGCAGAAAGGTACGGTAGTTTGCGTATCCCAGTGGTCGGCAAAATACGGCCAGAGTAAAATAATCTGGCCCGGGACGATTCACTGAATGGACCTTTCCCCGACCTTCGACCGCGGAAAATTTTTCCCATACTTTACCATTTTAAAATTTTCGGTGCTTATTTTAAGAGTGGTTTTGCGAGTTGTCGCCTGTAAAATGGGGTATTTGTTTCAAACTATCATTCTAATACACACCATTTAACAATTTGTTTTTTAAAAGTACCGATAAAGAATTTTAGCCTAGTCTATCACAGCTATTTTTACACTAATTTTTGATTGCTGTATTTAAACTGAAACTCATAGAAAGACAAAGTAATCATTGGCTTATTTGATTTATATTTAAATTTCCGAAAAACAACTAAAAACTAACGAATATAATTCAAAACGCAAAAATGAGGTAGTGTTCACGACCACGTCTAAAAATCTGTCTGAGTGAGAGTGTCTGAGCGGACGCAAAAGAGGGCATTGTTACGTTTTTTGCTTCTTGCTGATTGGCCAATGTCACGAAGTAAACATGGAAGTCTATGCCCCATTGCCCGGGGAAATATTCAAACGGCGGTTTCGACGATGAAAGTTTTTTATTTATAATCTACGCTCGAGGAGTAAATTACATTTTTTTACGTAACAGAATTCATCGTGAGACACGTCTAGCCTTAATTATACTATATCACAACAATTTAGTGAACAGCGACTCGTTTAACGAGCCTACAATTTAAATGTTATTAGACAAATGGAAACACGCAGAAAAGTTGATGCTGAGTGCAGGGGTTCAATAGCGCAGTAAATATTCGAATATATTGCAAAGCACTAAGGAAATAAAATTCATATTCTATTCGGGAGATTCATCACTGCTTAATTTTTGTAAGAATGTATCGTCTTAAAGAAAATATTTATCAAAATTTCACAAATCATGCGAAAATATTCACTTCAATGTTTGGAAGTACATATTTGTGCAAACCATTATTTTTGAAAATGAACATTACAAAGAACAAGCAAAGAAGTGGGTTTGGTGATGCCCATTTAGAAAATGTTTCAATCTTGGCGTCGTAAAACTCAGCAACAAGACAGTGTCACATTAAATGTCATTGTGATATTTTTTCAATAAGACGACTAAGTTGAGTTCACGAATTGTCGCAGTTTTCGCACGCTGTTCCGTTTTTAACTTTCAAAAAATATATGCGACCCGCAAAAAACTAGCAACCCTAAATTTTGTCCTGCGAGCGACATAAAATTTGCCGACCCCTTGGCCCTAGCCGATAGTCATTCACGGCTTCTTCCCCATCCGAGTCCATGAATCCAAAAGCAAATGGCTGGTTAATTATGGACTGGTGATCGGACTGGAGGCCGTGATAGGATGAGGAATCGGGGATGAACTTTTCCGAAGTATTTTGGTGCAAGTCATCAGGCTGTACGAATGAATGAGATGTACGAATTATTATAACTTTGGGAAAATTAACTTTTTTTCTTTTTTTAATGTGGAATGGGGTGAATTTAGGAAGTGGAATGCTATAAGGCAAGAGTACACGGCGGTTTTTGAGGAGGTAGAACCCTGGATTCTTTCATTTCCGACCTATTATACGGTGTTTTCAGCCGTGCTACTATTGCTATTAAAACAACGAAATCACCTTTCCATCAGTAAACAGGGTAATTTTAGATATAATAAAAAACTCGCTGAAGAACACCAAGCTCATCTATCTCATTAAAAAACACTATAAACTATGATTTGTCTTCTTATTTGGTATGTAATATATTCGTTTCTGACTTTATATTTTTTTGGTAGTGGAGGGGGGCGATGAAGTTGTATAAACTACTTTAGGGGGGCGATGGTCAAAAAAGTTTGGGAACCACTGGCCTAGACTATATCCCAATTTTGCTACAAATAAGAAATGCCCGAACATTGTTCCGCAACATTCACATCACAGTTCCGTCAAACTTCAGTTTAGTACTGTAGTACAGTAGTACCTAAACTAGTCAAGTAACTTTACAATCAGGAGATTTTCAGTTACCATCAAAGACGAACAAATTAGGTCTACCAGGGATGGGCGCGGCAGTGTGGCTCAACGGGCTAAGCGTTAGGAATACGCTCGCCACCGCACCTCTAATTACTCTGCGTGGGTTCGCAGGTTCGAATCCCATGCAGGAATGGTTATGTGCGAGAGGATTGCTGGACTCCTCGCCGTCGTTGGGTGGTTCACGTAACCGCTGGTCGGTTACGGCTTCCTCCACCACCAAGTTCATGCTTCCGAAAAAAACAAACAATACAGTAAAAACTAATCCCATCATACCCGACTTGGAATGGTAACCGGACGAGAGGCCGTGGTTCGCCATATGGATAAGCCGTCTTATCGGCTTTCCTCTCCCCCAGGATAAATATGTAAATCCTATCCTCCTATCCTATATCTGAATATTGACATTTCTATTCTATGCAATTCAAGAGTCCTGCTGTAACGGTACGGTACGCTAACACGAATGTATTTCTGTAACGTTTCGTCTGACCAAAATCAGACCTCCTCAGGACAAGCAGTTTACAACAATGAATGCTGGAATGTGTGAGTGCAGTACCGTACCGTCAGACGGTAGTGTGCACCGTGTTTCAGCATTTTTATTTCTGCTACAGCCTCCTTGCATTATACGCATACCGGTACCAGTACCGGTAGGGATCCACTAGCGCAAAGGCATTGAGAAATGATTGGGAGCTAGTCTCGCGCAACCTCTGCTGATAGTTATAAATGAATTTGTTTGTATACCTACTACCGGTACCGGTATTCCATTTGCTATTCTGCATTTCTGATGCACCCATGCGTAAACGACTGTTACCAGACAACGAAAATTTTAAGTTGATATTAATGGTCCTCACCTCACTAGCGCCTCCGCTGGAGAGACAGCTTAATAACAGACGATGACTTCGCGATTGGTTATGTCCGGTATGTTATCGTTGGTTATGTCTATAATCTATATATTTACGGTTAAAGGCATGTTAGAAATGGAAATAGCGCAAAAGAAGATACAAATTCTTCTGGGAGTCGTTCATCCACGAATAAAAAGGTGGGCGGGTTTAAGCGTGGATTTTTGAGTGGAATAAGCATCTTCTGTTAAAATTTTAAACATGAGCCTCAGTTAATAATGGCTTGTGATATATTTATCATTAATATGCATTGATATTTTAACGGTTTTCCAAGATGGCCAAAACTTTTCAATAAAGGCGAGATGCCATCGGTCACAAAGAAAAAATGAGCCACCTCATTCGTTGTTTTTAACTTCGGGCGGAACTATATAGTGAATGCTACTTGCTCTTGTACAGAGGGGCTAACAATTTGCCACCATTCGTTAGCATGCCTGCACTACACATTTGAGTAATCTGCAACTGCGAAAAGTACCTCCAGCCATCCCTGGCACTATGCAGTTGCAGTCTTGGCATCATCAAAGAAGCGAAGGATTTAAACAGCTGCCTATCCAGAAAAGCTGGAATCTAAAATAATTCTGAAAGAATACCGAATAGCCATTTACTGAAAATGATGCCTGATGTATGACCTAATTAACCTTACACCTAACTTTGAAAATAATTCGATGGATAAACAAATTATAAAGGTTGTTATACATGGGAATGAAAAAATTAAGTAAGAGTGAAATGTTTGTATTATTGGACACGAAATGTACATATGGATCGTTTTTGGACACAAAATGTACATATGGATCGATTTTGGATACGAAGTTGAAGCCTTTTTCAACGGTTAAAGATTGTATTTTTCGCTAGAGAAGGCTATTACTTTTATTTATTTCAAGATTTTCTGTGGGCTCTATGTGATTTGTTTTCACTTCAAAATTTTGTGTGATGACTTCTTCAAATTTGATGAAAAATATTTGTGGCGGCTCGACGATCCCTCTCGTGCTTCGCGAAAGTCTGAAGTTTTTTTTACCGTGGCGTACAGTAGTAGACAAAGTAAGGTAATTTATAAAAGGTAGGGTAGACCGGTAGAGTACTGCTTCGCTCCGTCTTTCGTGTCCATATATTTGAGCATCGCTCACATATTAATTAACTTGTCAAACTAAGCAAGAAATTCAGACGTATAAGATCAAACTCAAATGCTCCATTCCGATAGCAACAACTTACCTCATGGGGATACTGATTTTCGCCCAGATCGAGCGCTCAAAAAGAAAGATCATTGTGTTGGGGCAGCAAGGCGTGGTCGCCTCCATTTTCACAAACTTTAAATATTTCGATTGTAATATTAAAAACTGTTCCTACCTAAATACGTTATAAAATCTTTTAGAAGATGTTTGTCTTGCGTACACTGGACTCGGGTTTCCTGGACTCGGGTTTCCTACAGACCAGCGTTACCCAAACTTTTTCGGCCACGGAACACTTACACTTTTTATCTCGCCTCGCGGAACATCAAAAAATGAAAGGTTAAAATTGATAAAGGAAAAGGGTGTAATGTAGCGGTTCCCAATGGGTTCGCCGTGGCGAGTCGCCAAATGTGCCGCGAAAACAAGATTGTGTTAATATATATATATCATAATATACAACATATTATTGATTGCATTTTGCAAACTTGTTCTAGCTCAACTTGGCGATTGCACTATAAAAATTCTACTTTGCGAATCAGAGTTTTGGTTCAGCATATTTTCATTTCAAATTCCAGACTTTTCAGGTTGTTGAAAATTGAAGTGGGAAATTTCTACAGAAAAAAGTTGACTAAACAATCTTTAGTAGGCTCGTATTAACTTAAATTTTTATTGCCCGGATTCTATATGCAGTGCACAACCTATTATCATATATCCTAAATATGAGTGCAATAACAAAATAATATAAATAAATAATAATAACATAATCTCATTCTACGTAATACCAAGTTCACTTGTTATCTCATAGTCTAATTATGGATCCCAGTCTTTCTATTCTTGCAAATTTGACAAATTTGAGATGTATTATCACTGTTGGGTCACCCAAACCTATTTTTGTTTGATGTTAGCCCAAGGGTCTAAGCCAGTGGTTCTCAAATTTTTGAGCGCGCCACCGTTTGAAAAATTTTTACAAACTTCGCGCTCTCCTCCCTTTTGCATTGAAAAATGCTTTTGTGATGAGCATGTTGCTTTATATTAAGATGGCGCTGTAAGAGTGTTGGTCTCATAGCGTTATTGCTCTGATTGTTTAGGCATAAAACTTATAGAGTACGACTTCGCCATTCACAGTCGTATGTATATTTTATCGACACAATCGCAGATCTGGTTGATCACAAATAATAACGAAACCATTTTAAATATGTATATCGATCATGAATTGACAGAAAAACCATTAAATAATATTATCTGTTGAAAAAGTCGGCTCTTTTAACAAGTTGCGTAATCTCGACAACTGACTCAAGAGCGTGTGAAGAATATGTATTTTTGATTTACCAATATACTTTATATTATTTTCTTTGTACTAAATTAAATATTCTTTCCGTGACTTTATACCAGATCTTTTTAACGACGATAACGAATTCGCATGAGCGCAATACATATCAAAACTTAATATAATTGGGCGGTTGATCTCGCATTATTATGTCCGCGGATTGGAGTGGTATTTTAGATCGGTAATGAGTTTATTTTGTCATGAGTCGCCGCAAAGGCGAGTTACCTTGAACACAAATGTAGTAAAATAGAGATTAATAGATTGAAAATTTGGGGGCAGAAAAATTTATTATTAGAAAAAGCCGGCATTTTGAACAAACGCGATCGTTTCAGAAGAAGTTGCATGAAAATTTTCGATGCCATCTTGTGTCCTCTCGCGCCCCCCCCTGATAGCATCTATTTCTGTTGGGTCTAGACCAAACTTATTTTTGTTTGATCCTAGCCCAAGGTCAAAGCCAAAACTTATTCTGTTAGGTCTAGCCAGATTATTTTGTTTATCCTAGCCCAAGGGTCTAAGCCAACTTATTTCTGTTGGGTCTAGCCCAAACTTATTTTTGTTTGATCCTAGCCCAAGGGTCTAAGCCAAAACTTATTCTGTTGGGTCTAGCCCAAACTTATTTTTGTTTGATCCTAGCCAAGGGTCTAAGCCAAAACTTATTGCTGTTGGGTCTAGCCCAAACCTATTTTTGTTTGATCCTAGCCCAAGGGTCTAAGCCAAAACTTTATTGCTGTTGGGTCTAGCCCAAACTTATTTTTGTTTGATCCTAGCCCAAGGGTCTAAGTCAAAACCTTATTGCTGTTGGATCTAGCCCAAACTTTATTTTGTTTGATCCTAGCCCAAGGGTCTAAGCCAAAACTTATTGCTGTTGGGTCTAGCCCAAACTTATTTTTGTTGATCCTAGCCCAAGGGTCTAAGCCAAAACTTATTGCTGTTGGGTCTAGCCCAAACTTATTTTTGTTGATCCTAGCCCAAGGGTCTAAGCCAAACTTTTCTGTTGGGTCTAGCCCAAACTTATTTTTGTTTGATCCTAGCCCAAGGGTCTAAGCCAAAACTTATTGCTGTTGGGTCTAGGCCCAAACTTATTTTTGTTTGATCCTAGCCCAAGGGTCCTAAGCCAAAACTTATTTGCTGTTGGGTCTAGCCCAAACCTATTTTTGTTTGATCCTAGCCCAAGGGTCTAAGCCAAAACTTATTTCTGTTGGGTCTAGCCCAAACTTATTTTTGTTTGATCCTAGCCCAAGGGTCTAAGCCAAAACTTATTGCTGTTGGGGTCTAGCCCAAACTTATTTTTGTTTGATCCTAGCCCAAGGGTCTAAGCAAAACTTATTCTGTTGGGTCTAGCCCAAACCTATTTTTTGTTTGATCCTAGCCCAAGGGTCTAAGCCAAAACTTATTTCTGTTGGTCTAGCCCAAACTTATTTTTGTTTGATCCTAGCCCAAGGGTCTAAGCCAAAACTTATTGCTGTTGGGTCTAGCCCAAACTTATTTTTGTTTGATCCTAGCCCAAGGGTCTAAGCCAAAACTTAATTGCTGTTGGGTCTAGCCCAAACTTATTTTTGTTTGATCCTAGCCCAAGGGTCTAAGCCAAAACTTATTTCTGTTGGGTCTAGCCCAAACTTATTTTTGTTTGATCCTAGCCCAAGGGTCTAAGCCAAAACTTATTATCCTAGCCCAAGGGTCTAAGCCAAAACTTATTGCTGTTGGGTCTAGCCCAAACTTATTTTTGTTTGATCCTAGCCCAAGGGTCTAAGCCAAAACTTATTTGCTGTTGGGTCTAGCCCAAACTTATTTTTGTTTGATCCTAGCCCAAGGGTCTAAGCCAAAACTTATTGCTGTTGGGTCTAGCCCAAACTTATTTTTGTTTGATCCTAGCCCAAGGGTCTAAGCCAAAACTTATTGCTGTTGGGTCTAGCCCAAACTTATTTTTTGTTTGATCCTTAGCCCCAAGGGTCTAAGCCAAAACTTATTGCTGTTGGATCTAGCCCAAACTTTATTTTTGTTTGATCCTAGCCCAAGGGTCTTAAGCCAAAACTTATTGCTGTTGGATCTAGCCCAAACTTATTTTCTGTTTGATCCTAGCCCAAGGGGTCTAAGCCAAAACTTATTTCTGTTGGATCTAGCCCAACTTTATTTTTGTTTGATCCTAGCCCAAGGGTCTAAGCCAAAACTTATTTGCTGTTGGTCTAGCCCAAACTTATTTTTGTTTGATCCTAGCCAAGGTCTAAGCCAAAACTTATTTGCTGTGGATCTAGCCCAAACCTATTTTTGTTGAATCTAGCCAAGGGTCTATGCCAAAACTTCATTTGCTGTGGGTCTAGCCCAAACTTTTTTTTGTTTTGATTCCTAGCCCAAGGGGTCTAAGCCAAAACTTTATTCTGTTGGGGTCTAGCCCAAACTTTTTGTTGATCCTAGCCCAAGGGTCTAAAGCCAAAACTTATTGCTGTTGGGTCTAGCCCAAACTTTATTTTTGTTGATCCTAGCCCAAGGGTCTAAGCCAAAACTTATTGCTGTTGGGTTCTAGCCCAAACTTATTTTTGTTTGATCCTAGCCCAAGGGTCTAAGCCAAAACTTATTGCTGTTGGGTCTAGCCCAAACTTATTTTGTTTGATCCTAGCCCAAGGGTCTAAGCCAAAACTTATTTGCTGTTGGGTCTAGCCCAAACTATTTTTGTTTGATCCTAGCCCAAGGGTCTAAGCCAAAACTTATTTCTGTTGGTCTAGCCCAAACTTATTTTTGTTTGATCCCTAGCCCAAGGGTCTAAGCCAAAACTTATTGCTGTTGGATCTAGCCCAAACTTATTTTTGTTTGATCCTAGCCCAAGGGTCTAAGCCAAAACTTATTGCTGTTGGATCTAGCCCAAACCTTATTTTTGTTTGATCCTAGCCCAAGGGTCTAAGCCAAAACTTATTGCTGTTGGGTCTAGCCCAAACTTATTTTGTTTGATCCTAGCCCAAGGGTCTAAGCCAAAACTTATTTGTTGTCTAGCCCAAACTTATTTTGTTTGATCCTAGCCCAAGGGTCTAAGCCAAAACTTATTGCTGTTGGGTCTAGCCCAAACTTATTTTTGTTTGATCCTAGCCCAAGGGTCTAAGCCAAAACTTATTTGTTGGGTCTAGCCCAAACTTATTTTTGTTTGATCCTAGCCCAAGGGTCTAAGCCAAAACTTATTGCTGTTGGGTCTAGCCCAAACTTATTTTTGTTTGATCCTAGCCCAAGGGTCTAAGCCAAAACTTATTGCTGTTGGGTCTAGCCCAAACTTATTTTGTTTGATCCTAGCCCAAGGGTCTAAGCCAAAACTTATTGCTGTTGGATCTAGCCCAAACTTATTTTGTTTGATCCTAGCCCAAGGGTCTAAGCCAAAACTTATTGCTGTTGGGTCTAGCCCAAACTCATTTTGTTTGATCCTAGCCCAAGGGTCTAAGCCAAAACTTATTTCTGTTGGGTCTAGCCCAAACTTTTTTTGTTTGATCTAGCCCAAGGGTCTAAGCCAAAACTTATTGCTGTTGGGTCTAGCCCAAACTACTTTTGTCGATCCTAGCCCAACTTATTATGTTGATCCTAGCCCAAGGGTCTAAGCCAAAACTTATATGCTGTTGGGTAGCCCAGACTTATTTTTGTTTGATCCTAGCCCAAGGGTCTAAGCCAAAACCTATTTTTGTTGGGTCTAGCCCAAACTTATTTTTGTTTGATCCTAGCCCAAAGATCTAAGCCAAAACTTATTGCTGTTGGGTCTAGCCCAAACCTATTTTTGTTTGATCCTAGCCCAAGGGTCTAAGCCAAAACTATTTCTGTTGGGTCTAGACCCAAATTTATTTTTGTTGATCCTTAGCCCAAGGGTCTAAGCCAAACTTATTGCTGTTGGATCTAGTCCAAACTTATTTTTGTTTGATCCTAGCCCAAGGGTCTAAGCCAAAACTTATTGCTGTTGGGTCTAGCCCAAACTCTATTTTTGTTTGATCCTAGCCCAAGGGTCTAAGCCAAAACTTATTTCTGTTGGGTCTAGCCCAAACTTTTTTGTTTGATCCTAGCCCAAGGGTCTAAGCCAAAACTTTAAAACTTACTTTTGTTCGAATCCTAGCCCAACTTATTATGTGATCCTAGCCCAAGGGTCTAAGCCCAAAACTTATTGCTGTTGGGGTAGCCCAGACTTATTTTTGTTTGATCCTAGCCCAAGGGTCTAAGCCAAAACCTATTTTTGTTGGGTCTAGCCCAAACTTATTTTTGTTTGATCCTAGCCCAAAGATCTAAGCCAAAACTTATTGCTGTTGGGTCTAGCCCAAACCTATTTTTGTTTGATCCTAGCCCAAGGGTCTAAGCCAAAACTTATTTCTGTTGGGTCTAGCCCAAATTTATTTTTGTTTGATCCTAGCCCAAGGGTCTAAGCCAAAACTTATTGCTGTTGGATCTAGCCCAAACTTATTTTGTCTGATCCTAGCCCAAGGGTCTAAGCCAAAACTTATTGCTGTTGGGTCTAGCCCAAACTTATTTTTTTGATCCTAGCCCAAGGGTCTAAGCCAAAACTTATTTCTGTTGGGTCTAGCCCAAACTTATTTTTGTTTGATCCTAGCCCAAGGGTCTAAGCCAAAACTTATTGCTGTTGGGTCTAGCCCAAACTTATTTTTGTTTGATCCTAGCCCAAGGGTCTAAGCCAAAACTTATTGCTGTTGGGTCTAGCCCAAACTTATTTTGTTTGATCCTAGCCCAAGGGTCTAAGCCAAAACTTATTGCTGTTGGGTCTAGCCCAAACTTATTTTTGTTTGATCCTAGCCCAAGGGTCTAAGCCAAACTTATTGCTGTTGGGTCTAGCCCAAACTATTTTTGTTTGATCCTAGCCCAAGGGTCTAAGCCAAAATTATTTTTGGGTCTAGCCCAAACTTATTTTTGTTTGATCCTAGCCCAAGGGTCTAAGCCAAAACTTATTGCTGTTGGATCTAGCCCAAACTTATTTTGTTTGATCCTAGCCCAGGGCTAAGCCAAAACTTTATGCTGGTTGGATCTAGCCCAAACTTATTTTTGTTTGATGCCTAGCCCAAGGGTCTAAGCCAAAACTTATTGCCTGTGGATCTAGGCCCAAATTTATTTTTGTTTGATCCCTATAGCCCAAGGGGTCTAAGCCCAAACGTATTGCCTGTTGGATCTAGCCCCTAAACTTAATTCTAGTTTTGATCCTAGCCCCAAGGCGTCCTAAGCCAAAACTTTTTGCGTTGGGTCTAGCCCAAACTTTTTTTTGTTTGATCCTACGTCCCAAGGGTCTAAGCCAAAACTATAGCCCAAACCTTTTTTGTTTGAATCCTAGCCAAGGAAGGTCTAAGCCCAAATTTATTGCTGTTTGGTCTAGCCCAAACTTACTTTTTTCCGATCCTAACCCAACTTATTTTTGTTGGACCCTAGCCAAGGGTCCTAAGCCCAAAAACTTATTGCCTATGGGGTAGCCCAGACTTATTTTTGTTAATCCTAGCCAGGGTCTAAGCCATGGCGTAGCCAAAGATCTAAGCCAAAAACTTATTGCTGTTGGGTCTAGCCCAGACTTGTTATTTTGTTTGATCCTAGCCCAAGGTCTAAGCCAAAACTTATTTCTGTTGGGTCTAGCCCAAGGGTCTAAGCCAAAACTTATTGCTGTTGGGTCTAGCACAGACTTATTTTTGTTTGATCCTAGCCCAAGGGTCTAACCCAAAACTTATTGCTGTTGGGTCTAGCCCAAAACTTACTTTTGTTTGACCTAGCCCAAGGGGTCTAAGCCAAAACTTATTGCTGTTGGGTCTAGCCCAAACTTACTTTTGTTTGATCCTAGCCCAAGGGTCTAAAGCCAAACTTATTTTTTGTTTGATCCTAGCCCAAGGTCTAAGCCAAAACTTATTGCTGTTGGGTCAAGCTTAAACTTATTTTTGTTTGATTCTAGCCCAAGGGTCGAAGCCAAAACTTATTTCTGTATATAGTTAATATTTCATACAGGTCAACTATAATCTAAGAAATGTGGAATGAGATTATGATACTTTCTCGTTCAAGTATCCTTGTGGCTACTGCAATATAGATTATTAGACGAGGAGAAAGGAAAGGCAGCTTAATATACAATAAACCAGTACTTGAAAATAATATGTAGGATATTCGTTATGACACAAAAGCAACTATAAAATGGGACATATTTCTCTACAAAACTAGAAATAGGTATAATTTGAGATAAATGAATGTGTTTTTAAAGCAGTTTTTTAATAATCAAGAACTTTTCTAAAAAAAAATATATACTTCATCTCATTTGAACAGAGATATAAGCAGGTAAGGAAGTGCATTTCCCATTGGAAATGCACAAAGTTGGGTCTAGCCCAAATTTATTTTTGTTTGATCCTAGCCCAAGGGTCTAAGCCAAAACTTATTGCTGTTGGATCTAGCCCAAACTTATTTTTGTCTGATCCTAGCCCAAGGGTCTAAGCCAAAACTTATTGCTGTTGGGTCTAGCCCAAACCTATTTTTGTTTGATCCTAGCCCAAGGGTCTAAGCCAAAACCTATTTCTGTTGGGTCTAGCCCAAATTTATTTTTGTTTGATCCTAGCCCAAGGGTCTAAGCCAAAACTTATTGCTGTTGGGTCTAGCCCAAACTTATTTTTGTTTGATCCTAGCCCAAGGGTCTAAGCCAAACTTATTGCTGTTGGTCTAGCCCAAACTTATTTTTTGTTTGATCCTAGCCCAAGGGTCTAAGCCAAAACTTATTGCTGTTGGGTCTAGCCCAAACTTATTTTTGTTTGATCCTAGCCCAAGGGTCTAAGCCAAACCTTATTGCTGTTGGGTCTAGCCCAAACATATTTTTGTCTGATCCTAGCCCAAGGGTCTAAGCCAAAATTTATTTATTTCGGGTCTAGCCCAAACTTATTTTTGTTTTGATCCTAGCCAAGGGTCTAAGCCAAAACTTATTGCTGTTGGATCTAGCCCAAACTTATTTTGTTTGATCCTAGCCCAAGGGTCTAAGCCAAAACTTATTGCTGTTGGATCTAGCCCAAATTTATTTTTGTTTGATCCTAGCCCAAGGGTCTAAGCCAAAACTTATTGCTGTTGGATCTAGCCCAAATTTATTTTTGTTTGATCCTAGCCCAAGGGTCTAAGCCAAAACTTATTGCTGTTGGATCTAGCCCAAACTTATTTTTGTTTGATCCTAGCCCAAGGGTCTAAGCCAAAACTTATTGCTGTTGGGTCTAGCCCAAACTTATTTTTGTTTGATCCTAGCCCAAGGGTCTAAGCCAAAAACTTATTAGCCCAAACTTTTTGTTGATCTAGCCCAAGGGTCTAAGCCAAAATTTATTGCTGTTTGGTCTAGCCCAAACTTACTTTTGTTCGATCCTAGCCCAACTTATTTATGTTGATCCTAGCCAAGGGTCTAAGCCAAAACTTATTGCTATTGGGGTAGCCCAGACTTATTTTTGTTTAATCCTAGCCCAAGGGTCTAAGCCATGGGTCTAGCCCAAAGATCTAAGCCAAAACTTATTGCTGTTGGGTCTAGCCCAGACTTGTTTTTGTTTGATCCTAGCCCAAGGGTCTAAGCCAAAACTTATTTCTGTTGGGTCTAGCCCAAGGGTCTAAGCCAAAGCTTATTGCTGTTGGGTCTAGCACAGACTTATTTTTGTTTGATCCTAGCCCAAGGGTCTAAGCCAAAACTTATTGCTGTTGGGTCTAGCCCAAACTTACTTTTGTTTGATCCTAGCCCAAGGGTCTAAGCCAAAACTTATTGCTGTTGGGTCTAGCCCAAACTTACTTTTGGTTGATCCTAGCCCAAGGGTCTAAGCCCAAACTTATTTTTGTTTGATCCTAGCCCAAGGGTCTAAGCCAAAACTTATTGCTGTTGGGTCAAGCTTAAACTTATTTTTGTTTGATTCTAGCCCAAGGGTCGAAGCCAAAAACTTATTTCTGTATATAGTTAATATTTCATTACAGGTCAACTATAATCTAAGAAATGTGGAATGAGATTATTGATACTTTCTCGTTCAAGTATCCTTGTGGCTACTGCAATATAGATTATTAGACGAGGAGAAAGGAAAGGCAGCTTAATATACAATAAACCAGTACTTTGAAAATAATATGTAGGATATTCGTTATGACACACAAAGCAACTATAAAATGGGAATATTTCCTCTACAAAACTAGAAATAGGTATAATTTGAGATAAAATGAATGTGTTTTAAAGCAGTTTTTAATAATCAAGACTTTTCTAAAAAAAATATTACTTCATCTCATTTGAACAGAGATATAAGCAGGTAAGGAAGTGCATTTCCCATTGGAAATGCACAAATTTGAACGGATTATAAAAAGAGAAACAAAAACACCTCAACCTCATAAGCAGTGAAATAAAAAAATTATAAAAAATGTCACATTAGACAGAGGTGACGGAGTCGAGCAAATATACCCAAATTAAATCATTGGTCAAACCGCAGCTTCCGCAAACCCCTGCACATAGTACAATACAATTGCAATAAATGAAACAATAAAAAAGAACCAAATTTAGTCCCGGCACAATACCCGATTTTTCACAGGAAGTATACCCAAAAATTTACTCTGGAATAAAATAAAATGCCTACCGGTAACTACAAATCCTATAACAGTATAAATCCCAGCTAAGACATATAACACGTAAATGACAAAAATCCCATCGGAGTTATAATCAATTGTACAAATATAAAAAATCATATATAAAATATTTAAAATCAAAAAACAGTTACACGATGAGCTTATAAATAAAACAATATGAAATCACAATGGAAATAAATCAAGTGGCAGGACTACGCTACACCTGCCATAGCAACGAATGATTCCGTGGTCATATTTAACAGGTTATTCTGGTCCTCTTAGTACGAACCCCAGGGTTAAAATATGAATATCATTACATCCATAATGTCATTACTATCAACAATATTGTCATTCTCAAAGCCAAAATCAAGCAAATTAATACCATCTAAGATGATCAACACAAGTAATCCTATATTTTCCACTCCAGAGATGGCCAATACCGAATGGCGAATAGTTCACATTTTCAATACATTTGGAATTATTATTTTCGAATATGAAATATCGGATACATTCGAAAAAAATTCAAATAAAAGAAAGCATATTTTAGTGTATAAAGAAGTTTGCATACAATAAACAATGGAATAACTGTTATCTACAACCTGGCTTATTCACCAGGACATTTTATGTCCGCACATCGCCGTGATATTTTAGAAGTAGTTTTGTTTTTCACATTGTTAGTAGGTACGAAAATACAAATTAAAAATTAATTATAATCAGGCAGTTTAAAACTTTTCATGTTGATTGCCGTGGCATTCATTTTTCGTTATTTTACGCAACCATGAGATAAGTTGAACAAAATCAAAATAATACAGCGAGGCGTTTTAGATGCTGGTATCTAAACATTTTGCGCAACAGAAAATCATCCTAGTGAAAAGTCTATACTATTATCTATCATTATCAAAATTATTTGCAGAAAAGAGAGAAAAAGTATGAATTATATTTCCCAATAATTCCGACTTGCGACAATTTATTGGGTATCGTAACACTTGTGGCATTACATACCGTAAGTTTAAATTTTTCGACGTCATCGAAATGAATTTGTAAATTAGAAGCCTTGCAGGGGAATAGCGGCTATGTCAATCACTGAATCGTGCAACAATATGAGGCGCACGTTCACACCGAAGATAACAAACAATCAAAGTGCCAGGTCTATTTCATCGTCAGTACAATACAAAGCGCAGAAAAATGTTCGAAGATTTCACTTAGGAGGCAAAACACCTCACTGACAGCTGAATGCGGCTACTATAAGTCATTACAAATTTGAACTGAATTATACGATTTACTGATCAAACTCTCTTCAAAAATACGATTCGGATCACAGAGACAAACAACAGACAAAAACAAATTGTCATTAGGTTGAAAGCAAGAGCGCAAAAATGATAAACCTCATGAAAAAAAGTAAAATTTCAATTAAGTAGTTGACGTGAGTAGAGTAGTTGAAAAAACATCTATAAAAATTTTAAGATTTAGAGCAGTGGTTTTTCACCTTTTGGTGGAGAGGGTCTATAGAAACATTGCTGATTGAAGCTTTTTCCACTAGTGCTCTGATATGAGGCGAACTACAGCTCACTTGTCCAGATATAGCAATGGTTCCTGGACCTTTTTTCCACCGACCCAAATTTTGTTATACCATTCTAAGACTACAAGTACTTCCCTGTATATTGACTGCAAGTGGATGTGGACGGTACACATTAGTCCAAAAATATATGACCGAGTACGGCAATGCATACGCGTATCCACAAAATATTTTATGGTGTTTCGTTTGGAAATACGATTTTACAGACTTTGGGCTTTATTTTATGCAAATTACCTTAATTATTATATTACTTAATTTTATTTCAGGAATATATTGGATATTTATTATCGAAAATAATAATTTAGATGTATTGGAAAATAGTAGATTATTCAGGTATATGAATTGATTTTCAAAAGAGGTCTGAAGATACCTATACTAACCTTTACTTGAATATTGATGGACTGAGTAAATATGGGCATCAACATTGAATCTTTTGTACATTTCCGACCAACATATTTTGTAAAAATAGTCGAAACGTGAGCCCACAGTATACTATTGGTAATGTGATGTTATGGAGACTCAAGAAGTTTAAGGCTTGATGGAACTATCAGTAACTGGCACCAGGTCTGCAATATGTATCGAATATAAATGTTTTGGTAAGGCATTAATGAAATATGGCAATAAGGCGTCAATTTAACAGACAGTTCGCCATGCCTTTTATGGTCAAAACCATATATTGTGTTTGTTATCACCTTAATATCACCACCAACAACATAATTTACCACAGTCATACTTCAATCATGTTTAGGATACTTGATTGAACGTTGGTCAGTGCTGATAATAATGCTCATTTCTGTATAGATTCGGTATAATTGAGATATGTAAATAGAACTAGACAAAATGAAATATTTAAAATACATGATTTGTTGCTGGTAATAAAGACTTGCCAATTGTTGGTAGCGTTGAAAAAAATGCGGCATAGTGATTATCAGACTGATATTCATTCTTCGACTGAAGGAAACTATTCAGTAGAATGCTGCATTGATGCAAGAAAACTTGTAGATTGTAATCCAATGAGATTGGAACGTATTTTCTTTTATCACTCAAGCCCCTTATGAAATAAAACTTCATTTACATCTTATTGAAGTCAAACACTCCATTTTAGGAGAAATCAACTTCGGCGTATGCAAGTCTCCTTTAATAGTAGTGCTTAAAATAATCAACTAAGTGCATTATACACGTGTCAGAAATTTTAAATTCCAACTCCCAACTCTAGAGAATTCAAAACCAGAATCCAGAAATTTTGGGTCCAAGACAAATATTATCTGCAGTGTAAAAAATTTGGAGACTAAACTATATCATCAATATTAAATTCACACCAATTCAAACATAATTCTATGTTTAAGTGGCTTTTCATACAGAATCTTTTTTGAAGCAAGAGATGCAATGTATCCTAAACAACTTTCCAGCTTTATAAATGTTTGGATAGAAGAATAGTTTGGTCACAGAAGTATCAGATAGACAGATATCAACAGAGGAGTAATACATAAATAATTCAAACAAAGGAAAGTTTATTTTTAGTTACCTGTAATTCAATAAATGCTGTACTGTAATGTATTGCAAACAGAAATATTGCAATTACTGGATAGACAATCATGTCTGACTGAAGACGTTCTCACTAAAAATACGAAAAATGAAGTTTTAAATTAGGTTTAAAATCCAAAACGGAATCTTATATTGTACGAAAATGATTCCCGTTTATAATACATTTGTCACGATAAATCAATGTTTTCCTAAAGCATTATTATTCATCCCGTACACATTAGAACTACAGGCAGTAATAAAATAATAACAATATCAACATTAAGATTAAGGTTACTAAGAGTTGCATGATCTGACGATATCGGACATTTAACTGGTGTATAATTGTCAGTGGTTCCCAACCTGGGTGTCGCATTTTTTGAGGGGGTCGCGGGATAACATAATTTAATGTGCAACTTTTTTCTATAAAATCTGATGAAAAAAATAAATTTGTATATAACCGGAAAAATTATAAACGAGAAACAATGGAAACCAATATTTGAGGCTTTGGGTTGACTAATTCCAAACTAAGGTCTCCCACTTCAGAACACTCTTACCAATGTGATATATTATCTGTTGACACTACAGCATGCATTTTAATTTTGACTATGAGTTTGTGGTTCAGTACCCTTTCATTGACTTCCCCATTTACCTATTTTGGAACCCGCCCTCTCTCTCTACGAATTCTATATTATTTATTGAATCTATAATGAGCCGCTTTCCAGTCCCATTTTTGTACAGTTTAGGTGATTTATCATAATAAACTGAATATTTGTGCTACACAATTCGAAGTGCTTATTATATATAAAAAAGCAAATTTCCTCCCTTGGGCAGAATTCTTCCCCGATTGGGAAGCATTGCGATAGGTGTCTCATTTTACCACTTGTGCGTTGGAGTATTATTCGACAAGAAACTTAGCAGTCGCGGCAAAAAAATTTTGTAGACATGGCAGCGTCAAAAATTGAGTATGTTCCTCATTTTTTTTTTCAATTTCAAGTGTTGCGTGGAAATTGCGCAACTGTAAAGGCCCTCTCGTTCATCTTCTACTATCAAGTCAGGCAAACTTTCTATGAAATGAGTAACAAGAAAGTACAGAGTTATGCATTTTCATGAGCGTATTTTTAGCTACCACTCTGGTCAATTTTGACTCCCGTTATTTTCAGTTTTCAGTAAATCAGTTTGATAAATTAGGTACCGGTAGGTCTTGTAAATTGCCCTAATATCCGGAAATACTGTACTCATCAAATAGTACTGATAGTGCAATTTCTATTTTGGGGATAACAGGGTAATTCAATAAATGATAGTATTTGAATTGATTTGAGGATAACTATTTTGCAGAAAACAATAAAGCTTAACATCCTCTCTTTTGTATGGCATACTAATTTAAAATCAGCATATATTGTGAAAGGGTGCGGTAAGCTAAAAAACATGAGTTTTTTCCTGAAAAATTTGGTGCCGCACGAACAAAAAGTTTGGAAACCGCTGATATAAACAGTAAATAGGCAATTATAAAACTGGCAAAACAAAATGGTCTTCGAGGTGTAGTAGCAAACCTAATGTATATTTGATAATTTATAAGCAAGATACATATATTAATTTAGACTCTCGGATTTGAAATTAAACTTGCGGACCCTTGCGGACTGTATTGGCAGAATCTTTGAGTGCCACGGAGCTAATGTGGAGAACCATTGCTCTATTAATTATGCCGGCACCATAGGTTGTAGACCTCTGGTTCGAACCCATCCGCGTTTGAATTAAATTAGAACTTACTTTGGCTCTCAATTACAAATTTGTTGAATTGTCTATCAAATAATGACTGTGGATTCAATGCTTTTTCAGTTTCTTTCAGAAATTACAAATTCATGTCTTCACCAAAAGTTTGAAATTTTGACTCTTTACTCCAATATCAGTAAAATCATGTCACTCTCTAGAATCCGTCATCAAATACTAAATATAAATTACCTTCCCATCGCCATATCATCACACAAGGTATTTTGTAATGAACAAGTCAGATGTTCATAAAATGTTGAGTTGAGGTTATTATCATCCGATCATGGTCTTCTGTCTATCTGGGCTGCTAATCTTCTGTTAGAATGGCCCACTCTCTT
This sequence comes from Styela clava, assembly GCF_013122585.1. Taxonomy (NCBI): domain Eukaryota; kingdom Metazoa; phylum Chordata; class Ascidiacea; order Stolidobranchia; family Styelidae; genus Styela; species Styela clava. Next base: position 18,648,370 of record NW_024102841.1, on the reverse strand, counting down.
TGTACTAAAAAATAGATCAACTGTGAGCATAAAATGTAGAAGGGTAATGAGATCTTGAGTAATAGTGAAGACTTTTTCAGCTAGTGCTCTGAAATGAAGCGATAACTACTGCCCACTTGTTCATATTGACCGATACCAGCACCTAGGTATTGCATTATCGTGTCTTGCATTAATAAGACTCTAAAACATTGGTTCTCAAACCTTTAAAATCGCACCTCATTTATAAAATTCGTCAAGTCTTGTGTCAAACTCAAAAATAACAAGATAACACATTGAAAATATGTGGATAGAACGTAAATATCGAAATCTAACAAATATATTCATTTTTAATTACCGTATATAATTGCATATAAGCCGAGTTACTTTTCATAAACTAATACCGCAAACCTAAACTGAACGATATTATCATCAATGGCGCCAGGCTAACAAATAACATCGGCCATAGATACTAAATAATATTTAAGAGCTATTTCATAGGCTGAAAATGCAAAGATTTCCCGGTATGCTCGGTCACTATTGATGAAAACAATGAATTACGACACAATTTGCTTCTAAATTTATTGTCGTGGTCACCCATGATATCTTGACTATGTTAAAAATACAAAAATAATTGTAAAATATTTTCAATCAAAAACATCCTCGATGTGTTGTAAGTACTTCAAGTCGGCGCTCATTTAAATCCTCTCATGTCGACAGTAATTTAGTCGTGCCGTAAGGGGCTGTCTTCGAATACGAATATCGAAAAATGTTCTCAATCAAAATGTGTGTGCAATATGCCCTATTAATATAAACACTGAAAACGATACTAGAAGATAGCGAATAGCAATATTTGAATATTAAATTTGAATTGAACATCATCGACTGTAATAGTTGCTTACAGCATGTTACGATTTGGAGAGTCGGCTTATACGCAAATTTTTATAAATTTACTATTTTAATAAAGTCGTTTTTAGAAGGTCGGCTTATACGTGAGATTGGCTCATAAGTGAGGCTATACAGTAGCTGCACTCCAACTAACCTCTAGCGGGGCACACCCAACTGTTTGAGAACCACTGCTTTTAAATACCATAGCAATCTACGGACATAATATGTGTGGTAAACTGCCCGATTATAATTAATTTTTCATGCATATTTTTGCCATTCTGCGAAGTTATTATTTATTAATAAGCTACAAAGATCCGTGAAGAATCCCAAGAAATGTTTTTCATTCAATTAAGTATGATAATAATTGATTGAATATACTTAATAACATTGGTTAGCTTAATAATATGTCCATCATAGTTAGGGATGGGCAATTCAGAATACCGAATCCGGAGGATTAGAATTTAGCAGGATCTGACAATAGGTTGCGGTTTCTGCCTCTTCATCACCACGCGTCAATTTTTTTATTTCAGGTTTCTAATTTAATATTCAAATATGAGCGTTTTCTCCCACGTGGAAATCTCACTGGTTTAATATTACTTGCATACCTTTGCGAAAAAAAAAACTGTGAAATCAGCAAACATGGTAATCTCAAGTGGCATATTCAGAACAGCAGCGACTTAGTGGCGATATTCTGATAACGTGATTGCAGCAATCTTTATTAATATTTTATAGAAATGCCTTGCTTTATTTTACATTATATTATGTTTTGCGACCTGTGAGTTTTCCCAAAAAATGATGTAAACCAAAAGCCAGGCGGTAAATGTTACAATATTATTTGCGATTAGTTTAGATCAAATATTAAATATTATTATTACTTTTAGGACACCAATTTCCAAGATACAAATTCCAAAGTTGTATAGCAAAACATGGCAATCTGTCAAATTTATTCTTCACTAAATAAATATAATTTATACCTTTTCTTGCTTCGTGGCAAATAATTTTGATAATGATAGTTAAAAGTATCGAATTTTACTAGGATGATTTTCTGTTGCGCAAAATATTCAAATCCGTGAACAATACCAGCATTCAAAATGCCTTACCATATTAATTTAATTTTGTTTAACGTAACCATGGCTGAGTCGGCATAGAAAAAAATAAAATCATTTGGCCTACTAGCATACTTTATTAAAATACCACGGATATAAAATGCATATAAAATGTGTGGGCAATCTGCGGACATAAAATGTCTGGTAAATAGCCAGGTTGTGGATAACAATTATTCCATTGATTTTAAAAACAATTTCAAAATGAAAATATTGCAACGAATATGGTTCTCTTTCTGTTTCACAGTTAATAAATTAAAATTTGAAACTTTTGACATAAATCCTGATTTTATCTAGTGAACTAAATTTGATAAAATTTGTAGGCTATTTGTGATTGCACAACACAATAGTTTTAAAATGAAGTAATCTCTTGGCTTAAATATAAGCAGAAGAAGGTAATTTCTGCCTATTATTAAAACCAATAACCTAACTGACAAAAAGTCTCGCGAGGATGTTTTAGAAGATTCAGCTTGTGTAAAAGTTCCGCTCAAATTCAATTCTCACAAGAAATTGGGCAATTTATGTCTTCATGTCCTTGAGTAAGATTAGACTAGGGCCTATAGTTAGACCAACCATACATCCCGGTTTAAACGTCTGTCCCGGTGTCCCGTCCCGGTTAGCAAAATGTCCCGGAATTTTACTTTAGTGAAATTTTCAAAATTAACTCCGACCTTATGCAAAATTATGAATAATTCCGTCCCAAAAGGCATAACTTTAACTCGAGGCTTATATCTTAATTTTTTAGCTTATTAGGTTGAGTAAAATATCGCGCATAGCTTGAGAAATCCTTTGGCTAGGGAATAATGAGTGACGTTCATTTCGAAAAATTATTCTATTGACTCCAATGAAACTACAGCAATTGCTGCATCAGAAGCCTTATTATGCTTGGAGTTGGAGAAGGCATAATAACTTTCATTTGGTTTTGTTTGAGTCATATTATGCTGAAAGTAATCTAGAACTTGAGATTCTGTAGAGTAATGCAATATTAAAGCTTATAGATATAAATATGGAACAAAAATTTGCAAAGCTCAGGCCGCCGGCCTTTCGTCCAGTTATTTCATTCATAGTTTTGAGTTTGTCCCGGATTATGCCCAAGAAATTATGGTAAGTCTACCTATAGTGCTAGTATCGGTACATCGGGTCTGGTATAGTTTAGTACCACATGTACTTCTAGTTGACCTGGCTCAACAATTTTTGCATATGTCAATCCTAACCCCCACCTGACTACGTCACCGAAAAATTACGTCATTTCGACGTCACAGTGGCGTAATAAGGCCCACCGAAGTATGCGGATGGTCGTCCAAAACGCGCAGACGATCACCCGAAATCGAGCAAGCAATTTCTCCCGTTTTCTTGTCACAACGATCACGATAGGAGAGAGATCGCCGGCTTTAGCAAGTTCGTTATCGGCGGCGCAGATGACATTTCGGGCGATCGTAATTATACTTTGGCAATCCCTATGACGTGATGGTGACGTCGTAGTGACGTAATTTTTGGATGGCATAGTCAGGTGGGGGTTAGGAATAGCATATGCAAAATTCGTTATGCTACGCCCACCGGAAGTACTTGTGGTACTAAACTATACTAGACCCGGTACATCTTGGAGGTATTTGTAGACCATTAGCTTGTCTTCGCTGGTATCAGCCTGATATTAGGCCATTCGTTTGACTAACCTGGCTCAAGGAATCCATTATTTCCAGTCTCGACGTCGCCTACAATTATTTTCCCATTTGTTTCTTCTGCCGGCATACCGTATGTTGATAGCTTCAATAGTTGCACTGTTTTGCCATTCCCGAGCCGAGCGACCCTTCATTTATTAGCAGAAGGCAACAGCCTAGCCGAGGGCGAGGATCACGCAGAACCGCTGTAAGATCGCAGGCGACGTTGATCGAAAAGGGCGCCAATTTACATCGTTGCGCAATCTAGGTATAGAGGACTTGCACGGGTCACGTGACTTTGTTTACTGGACGGCAAAAAACAAAAACGTCCATTTGGCTCCTGTCAGTTGCAAGTCGGATTATACGTTTCCGTTTTGTTTGGCTGTTGAAAATGGTTATTTCGTATTGTTCCGTTGGCTGTACGGATAGTATAGACCAGGGGTTCTCAAACTTTTGGTGTTACGGAGCCCGTGAAGATGTTGACTATTATTCAAGGAGCCCTAAAATAAATTTTAAAAGTAAGTTAAAAGTACTTTACTTGATTTAAATGCTAAACCTTTTTAATAGGGTTAATACAAGTCATAAATAAATCTAAATTTCAAAGATAAATCATATATATTAAGGCATATATAATTTGACACGTGACAAACATATTAATAAATTAGGGGTCGATTCTTTTTCCTTTTTGAAATTTTTGGAAGACTTAAAAAGGTTGCTGCGCGATTGCATTTTGGTACAATCGCCGACTGTTTTCGTCAGCGAGAAATGTTATACCTTATTAAACATCTTTACGTCGGTGTTTATTCTCCCTAAATCAAAAATTTCCTCCGGCATATAAATGTATTGTTCCACAATGACGACGATAATTGGTTTTTTGTTCTCGTGGGGAATTATGAAATCGATGTGAAAAACATGTTAATATATTATAGTCATCGGCGACGAGATGCTAAATAAAATTATTAACGAATCGGCGGTAAATCCGCAACTCAAATTTCTTGATTGAAAAGCGGCATTATGAAATATTAAAACTAAAACTTAAAACCGAAGATAACACTATAAACATTGTTTCAGCAGACACACGACAGATTCAAAACGCTTTTTTAGACATTGCAAATGACAATATATATTTGATGTTATCTTAGGTTTTCTTTGGGTATTTATCGTAGTAACTGAAATCGAAACCCATTCTGAAACTACCAACGGAGCAGCATGCGATAACATAAATTTCAATCGTTTGTATTTTGCCTAGACCTTGTGATTTTTTAAACGATGATCGGGTGATATCTTGCAAAGAATCTGAGTGGGAGACTTGCGATAGGGTGGAGTCAGTGCTGCAAGAAGGGGCTCAAATTTGTCGAATTTGCTAAAACGCTATAATCCGCCACACTGCCACGCAATCAATCAGTCATGATTACGATTTGATCGGGACGGGCACAAATATCTTATCAAACTTGTGACACCGGTAATAGGTATTATGTTCTTTTGTCGGCAAAATGACTCTGTTCCTAATATCTTATGATAACAGCGTTGTTCAGGATATACAGTAGTCCACAAGAACTTCGTTCACTAAACTTTGTTTCATTGTTTCTCATTTCATGTCCGCGGATTGCCGTGGTTATTTGAGAAGTAATGATTTTCTATTGTAAGTCGACACAACCGCAGGTTACATTGAACACAATTATCCCAATAAACAAGTCATTTTAAATATGCCCGCATCGGTCATGGATTGCACAATTGTATATTGTACTTATTGAGTTTTAACGTCGACCTCGGGATTTTTGGAACGGCGATATCTTGCTTAAAAATAATCTCGAGTGCGAAGGAACAAATCAAGTTTGACAAATCCCAAGATCGCGAAAATACGATTCCAATTTATTTATAGTTGGCAACTTATCACGTATTTTTTACTATTTTAGAATAGTAATCTTTTATTTAAGTAATCCTCGTAGTAATCTTGAATCAAACGTGAGTAACGATGAGCACAATTAAATTATTATGACAAGACATTTTAATGTTGCATCAGTCATGGATTGAATATTTTACGCAACAGAAATCTCGTTATCCACTAAAAAAGTTTTTTACTTAATCGCGAATAATGTTGCGCGGAAATTTCCGATTCCAATTTTGATCCCCCCTCTCCCTTAAGAATTATGGTTGCGCTCTTGCTTATAAATAATGTGAATCTCGAATTCCGCCACTTTGTCATATTTCGAGGCTATACTGTTGCCAAATTTTATTAAAGCTGTTATTGCTTCTTTGGACAGTTACAAAATTAGCCAAGTCAGTCTTTTGAAAACTAATCAAATAGCTCGCGGAGCCCCTAGGCTCCGCGAGAGAAACCCAGGGGCTCCGCGAGCTATTCGATTACTTTTCAAAATACTGACTAATTTTGTAACTGTTCAAAGAAGCAATAACAGCTTTGATGAAATCTGACAACAATATAGCCTCGGAATATGGCAAAGAGACGGAATTAAAAAATGACATTGTTTAAAGGCAGGAGCGCAGCCAGAATTCTTAAGAGAGATGTGATTCAAAAGTGGAATCGGAAATTTCCGCGCAACATTCTTCACAATTAAAAAAAAGGGTAACGAGTGTTTGTTGCGCAAAATATTCAATCCATGACCGATGCGAGCATTTAACTTGTCTCGTCGTTATAATGTAATTGTGCTCATCGTTACTCACGTTTGATTCAAGATTACAATTAGGATTACTAAAATGAAGGAATACTAAAATAACATAAAATATGTGTTAAATTGCCAACTATAAATAAATTGGAAACGTATTTTTGCGATCTTGGGATTCGTCAAACTTGATTTGTTCTTTTGCACTCAAGATTCGTTTTTAAGATAGCGCAGTTTGAAAAATCACAATGTCTGGGCAAAATACGAACAATTAAAATTTATTTTATTGCATTCGGTTCCATCGGTAGTTTCAGATTCATGACTTGTATTAACCCTATTAAAAAAGTTCATCATTTAAATTAAGTAACGTACTTTTAACTTTCTCATGAATATTAATCTGAAAGTAACGATTTTAACATTTATTTTCGGGCTCCGTGAATAGTAGTCAACCTTTTCAAGGGCTCCGCAACACCAAAAGTTTGAGAACCCCTGGACTAGAGCAATACGGGATAATCAATAATTGTAGTATTGCAAATAGAATCAGAACATTTAAAACAAAATATCGTTCCGCCCTAAAGCGACTTTTTACACTTTTCAGAACTGAAAATAGATTAATGCATTCGCGGCGGACATAACCAATTTCTCTTACAAAATTAATCACCCAAACTAACAACTGACTAATAATACTCTGCTGCACTACATTATCGTTCAAGAAGACTACCTTGTGTTACAAGCACTTGCTATTTTGATGGCATTATGACAGAACAGTAATTTCCTTGTATCATAGTGACGTCACATTATGGTTTCGTCTTCTATGAAAAATGAATCGTCTGCAAGTATATCCGGCTTGATGAACTCTTAATTCGATGATTCACTCATCCTTCTATGCAAGCTTCATTGGAATAACTCTTAGTGGTCTTGACAAAACAATAAGCTGGGTTCGAAATATGAAAACATTCCAATAATGTTACAAGAGAGCTATGCTAAAATATATGGACACGTAGCGCCACCCAGTGGGAATAATTTTGATGACGTCATAGCGAAAAAAAAGGTCTTGCAAAACAGCAGAAAATAATACAAAACTTCAGGTTAAATATTGTCAATAGAACGCGTAAAGGTCTGGAATGGACTCTCGTCTGTCTCCGAGAGATTTCCACTAGCTGTCGTGAGACCCCAGAATCATAGTTAACTTAATATAGTTCGCTCACGCTTTTTTCGTCTTTGTTTGTTTATGTTACACAGTTCTCTTGTTACGCTTGAGTGATGCGTCATGGTATTCTCTCAACGCGATATTGTGGCGCGTGTACTGCTCAGCTATCTGGCTGTAAGCGATGTTCAATGGGGATGTACGTTATCGGACTGATATGATATCGTTATATATTGTTTGAATGACCTGTCCTTTGACAGAAATCGATTGCTTTTGCGAGCAAAACTCATAAAATACCAAGTTGAGACAAATTCATTTATGTTATCAAATTTTAATTTCCAGTCATCATCGTTATACATACCACGTGTGGCAACTATTTTAATTTATCGTCGACTAAAATCCCGCCCGACACTCGACCAGACGTGTGTCGCGCTTGGGCGATAGGAACGGATTCATCAGAGACTCGAAATCCAAAATATATGTTTTTTATTGGGAGCGCAAAATAAATGTCACGAAACTCATTGTTTTGCGTTATAACTTCGTATTTTCGAAAAATGGGTGTAGTGAAAGGTAAAATTTAATCTAAATGAATCGCAAATAATGTTTTATCATCTAACGTCGGGTACTTACTCATCATTTTCCGGGTTCCAAATTTAAAATTTTGCTCCCGTAACCACGGCATGTCGGCTGTAATGACAGGGCTGTTCCTGATGGTGATAAATAATGGGTAGGTTGGAACATTTTACTTATGGATACAGTTTTGATAGATGATAGCGCCATAACCACGGCAAGAGCTGCCGTTGGTTCGTTTGTATCAGGAGCTGCCATAAAGTGGTAATAAATGCGCCACCACTTTGCTACTTATTTTATTGATAAGTATAGAAAGTGAGTCAGGGGGTCGCGAGGTATGTGTAAACCACCGAAGGGGGTCGCGAGTCAAAAAAGGCTGAGAACTATTGTTTTAAACAAATAATCTATTACGTGTGAGAGAGGAAAACGTATTATTTATAAGCCTTAATAAGACCTAGCTTCGGATATCGGTTTTCATATTTTTTACATTTGAAAATCTCGTAATTCTCTACTTTGAATTTTGTTTTTGACAAATGAAAATAAAAGACATCCCCCCAAAAACATGCTCTGGTGTTATTTTCCGAAAGAAAATTGAACGACCGTGTCTTTTTTTCGGGTAAACACGGTATGTACTAGAGATGTACCGATACCACTTTTGTCGCCGATACCGATACCAGCTAAAAACGCCGATACCGATACGCCGATACTACAGAAAGACCGATATTACCGATACTATGTAATTATTACTTAATTAAGGGTGCTGTGTACGGCAGACGGGTTAAAACAATGGTCTTTGAGCGTTGTTCTCAGTACACATCATTTCAGATCTAAAAAAAAGATATATCACATAATATGAAATTAATGTTTGGTGTTTGCTTTAATTGATTAAGATAAATTGTACAGTAACGCTAATAATCTCAGTGTTCAATTAGAAAACTCATAAGCCGGGATGTCCAATTTGAATTTAATGTTAATATCGCGACCTTCGAATATCGTTATTCGTGTTTAAAAAAATAACGAATAGCACCCACACATTCTTGCGCCGCCGTCCTACGTTCAAATTAAAAGCATTTTACTAATATTTTATTTCGTGGCTAATCGTAATCGTCGACGCAATAAGTCAAAGCCAACATGAAAGAATATCAATCAGCACCGACAAAAAGAAGGCCTACTTATAACCGTCGAGGATGTTTTTTTTACTTCACTATTTTATATTATTTTACAATTGCTATCATATATTTTGAGACAGTCTAGGACTAGGCGGTCATGTCAATATATCTATAAAGAAATTGTGTAGTTGAACAAAATTAAAAATAATACCTGCGTAGAGGAATTATTGTGTCGGAATTTAGTTTATCGATGTCGACAGACTAAATGACACTCGTACTCGTACGACAAAGAGTCAGAATTTATACCCGTGCCAAAAGTCTATGTGCCGTTAATAAGGACCCCAATTCCACTGTATGATTTAAAAATGGGCGCCTAGTTGCTTTTGTTGTATGCTGTGTTGATATATTTCTTCATTATTACTATGTAATATTAAAAATGTCAATATAAAAATTTGACAACGAAAATAGCCAAATTAGTTGGGCTAGTTTGGTTGATAGATAGCTAAAACAATCCTATGCTCTCGCGTGGGTGGGGACATGTATGGCTCATAGCTCACGATCTATCCAGACAAAAAATAAAATAAAAAAGTAGTATTGGAAAAGCGTGAGAATGTTGGGATTATTATTTTTTTCTTAGGGAGGGGTTTTATATTTATTCAAGATGGTAGAGTTTAAATAGCATTTGTCTATAACTCCAATGCTGTTGAAAAACATCAGTCGTTAAATGTAATTTAAATGTAATGTAACTGTAATTTCGATCCTATTAATATTCGATCTCACTGAAATTATTAGTTTGGGTGACAACGCGTTAATAACCTTATTTAGTCTTGCTAAATTATGCTGACGGATTTGTAGGCGTATAATAATGCAAGGAGGTTGTACCCTGGGCTGAGGTAATCATAAAGCAAAATAAGCAAGTGCTCGGGATAACAAGAAAGAGACGGAATATTTTTATAGCGAGTTTTCAATATTGCCTCAGTGTTTAATAAAATCATTGGTCAGACGATTCAGACCTTAATATTGGTCCAGTTGAAATAAATATTGCCCTTTTTCTTTTCTCAACTAGCACCTTAAACCCTCTCCATAAATGTTTGTAAGTATGAGAACTATTTTTGAAAAAACATAATTCAAATTAATTATAAATCGGTCTTCAATCAGTAATGAATTTTTTATTATAATAATAAATACAAAAAGTTTGGGACCACTGCACTAGACGTCAAACCGTTAGCGTACGTCGTGCAATGTCAAACGCCCATTTATTTATGAACCACGCTATAGATAGCACTCGAGCTAGAATGCTGCGAATCGTCTTCCATTTTGTCGAAATTTTCTCCATATATTGCATTAACCACGATTTCCCGAGTGTTTGATTCTTCCGCCTCAGTTTCTTCGACATCCGGTTCGCGTGAGGTGGCCTTTGACCTGAGGTTAAATATATAAATTTTCAAGAAATTAGGCTGCACCAGAATCACCGTAGATCAGCGATTGTCAACCCTTTATGGATTGATGCACCTTTTTATTCTTCACTCAAAGTCTGGTATAACACACGGCCACGTACTCTGTGTTAGTCAGTGAATTTGCGTAATAACAGATTCAATGCTCAAATAAATGGGCACGAAAATAAAATAAATACGTTAAATAGCCTAAAAATAAAATTGCTTTCTCATATTACATAAGTGAATTAGCGTTCTAAGTGTCCCATTCAGGACCGTAGCCAAGAATTTCCATTTCAGATCCGGCCGCAGTCTTTAGGGTCTAAAAAGCGCTTTAGTTACGAAAAATTGCTATGTATGATGAAGAAAAATGTTTTTTTCACATTTCAAAAAGAGGGCGGGTTCGACCGTTAACCCCCTGCTTGAACAGCGCATAGTTTGAAGCGAAGATACAAAATATATATTGAAAGCACCTCCACTAATTTTATCATCTGTTTTCTTTGATTAGTGGTGGGGCAATAACAGGATAATTACAAAACATGATACTAACCGGTTTCGTATAATCACGACTCCAAACACCACCCAAGAGATGGCAAGCAATCCTATAGAGATTGCAAGGCCGACAATCAGTTCGGTCACAGAAGAAGTCTGATCGGTAAATGAGTCTGTAATTGAGAATTTTTCATACACTTTTGTTGGAATCGATTGTTATTCTGAGAGTGTTTTGGAGAGTTGGCTATTAAAAATTCGTTTACATGGTCAAATCCACAAATTGCAATCGTTATATCGTCGTTGACTTATTACTGATTGGTCATTGTTTCAGAAATATAAACAAGGTAATCTGTACTCGGGGAAACAGCCTAGTCTACTTACCAGTTACTGTTGTGGAGAATTCGGTCTCGTTTCTCTGGCACTCGTGATATTTGTACTGTACTTGGGCGAATTTCTCACCACGATTCCATCCATATATTCTAAAATAATCTGGCATTTCTGACAAGCGATACCACATATACTTGTCACAGACCACGCCGTCTACACCCGCACTCATTAAAGTGGCTGTATTTGGCAAGATACATCCGACAGGTTGATAGAACAGACATTTTATTGTGGGGTTCTGGCATATTCCATACTTTTCTGAAAATCAAGGGTTTTTTAATAAAATTCATTTTTCATCTGTTTTAAAAAATAGCATTTAATATAATCAGCAATAGTTATTTATTTCTAGAAAGCGATGTTGGTTAGTTAATTCGCCAAACACACACTCGCCGACAACAGCATTGGTGCAAACCTTGAATCTTCGATCTTTTAAATTAGATATAGTCCGGCAGAATCGTGACCGAACCTCGTTTTGAGACATAAAGTTTTTTTTATTGTTTAGATATAATGTCGATGACATATAAATAATGATACCCAGGTGGGTGTGGAATATATAATGTTGAGCAATTTTTTCCAAGTAGATTTTAAGGGGCTCCGGAAGTATTCGTACCAAGATGACGCACATCCTGAACCCTTACCTGGTACACATACAATGTTCAGGTTGTGCGCCATCTTGGTATGAATACTTCGGGAGCACCTTTTTGTTAAAAACAATTATTTCATAACTACATGGGTAAGTTTTGAAAACATAGTAACATTGAATCTCTTTACAATGTCAGAAATCCATTTTAGTAGTTTGAAGAGTGCAAATAAATGGTAGTTAATTTCACTAATATAAGCCAAGATCGATTGACAGGACAGCATCTAGCCCCTTTTTTGCACTCTTCAAACTACATTTGTGTTGCCGCGGGAATTTCGTTTTCCTGCTTTAAAGCTTCAGGACTTCGGGAAATATTTTATTAGTTGAAATGGATTGGTATATTCGACCTCGTCTTTCGCTCCGCACAAGACCATGTAAAACAGTGGTTCTCAAACTTTTTTAGTCCCAGAGCCGCATTTCAAACCTCAAAGTTATGAAGAGCCGCACATAAACAACGCAAGGTAAAATAGCAACAAAACTTCAGCGCGGTAATTAAAATACTAATTCATCGTAAAACAACACACGTAACAACTAGGGCTGGGCAAAATTTTCGAATAATAAAATATTCGAATGGCATTTTACGATTCGGATATCCGGTACCACGTGACCTGCGCCGCTCTGCTTGGACACCGAACTCGAGCGTCTCCAACTCAATCGTGAATTGTGCGAGATTTCCCAAAGGCGCTCGCTATCAGAAAAAAATTGAAAAATTTGAAAAGTCGTCTTTGCGTTATGGTGTTATATGCTTATTTTTGCACCTAACGTATCCTTTCAATTCATCATTTTGCAAAAAAAAAACGTACCGACCGTTCCGTAAATTTAGAAACGTCAAACCAGATTAGGTATTTAAAATAAATTTCCCAGATTTACACTCGGCATGCTTGGTGGCATGTCATTAGCCATTTCTTGCATTACCGAACATAAACTTGCTTAAAATTAAATGTTAAAATGACTTTTAGGCGTTTCATTGTGAAAAAGGCGATTTTAGGTCGTTAAAACACTCTAGTTATGTAAATAGCATGGATTTAAAAATGACCAAAAGTTTTTCCAAAAGCTGGTATGAGTTACTTGTATGGAAAACACTCATTAAGTTGTAACCGGATAAGAAATGTCATATCCTACTCTCTTTAAAGCACTGACTCGTTCACGAATTGTTGCGTCTATTATCATCGAAAATGATTACAATTGTTAAATTTTGAAGCATTTGGGCAGTAATAATTAAGCCTCAAGGTATGACATAATTAAAATCATTAAGCGAAGTGCTGAATTTGCAAATTCCATAAAGAAAATTGAGCATTACTCAGTAAGTATTTTAGCTATAATAACCATCGGGGTGTTGTTTTGTTGAAAAAAAAAACGTTAAAACTTGAAGGAATTAGGTTTATATTAGAGTCTGACCCCTCTTATTAGGCACAAAGGCCTAGAAATGCCCTTATTGCCAATTTATTTTAATCGCTATTTTAAATCAAACATTCAGGATTTCACGCAATCGTAAATTTGCTAGTTTATCTATCTAATACTAAAATAACACGGACACCATAGAAAAGCATGAGAAACTCAAATATCATTATATTAAATATCTGCATCTCGGTTACCGTTCACTTTAAACATGCACGGTTAACTTACAAGTGGTGATAAGGAAGATCGAATCCAAGGCAGAGGATAAAACACAGAATAGAATTAATTTGGTTTTAAAATTAGTCCTTAGATGTATTCAACAGCTGTCGCTGATGTGAACGCAAGGGTATACTAGAAATATGAAATTTCGATATTCGGCGACCGCTTATTCTTGCAAAAACAAGAAAGGGCTGAAATATAGAATACCAACTTTAGGATATCGCCGCCAAAACGATCGCGGTGACAGCAATTATGATAAAATTACCCATTTAAAAACGCTTTATTGCCGACTTTTTGAAGTTTCTATTAATTTCCAAATGGAGTATCGACCTCCGAAGTTCTGGATCCCTGTTATGTATAAAAAAAAAATATTCAAATTATTCGATTCGAAAAAAAATTCAATTTTGCCCACCCTAGCCTAACAGCTATTTATTTAGGCTTCGATTTCTAATAAGTTTGTCAAAACGGGTCGTAATCGTTGAGGATGCAAGGTGCAGTAGCTGCTTGAGATGATCGCCAGATTTTTCGAGACTATTTTCGATTACTGGAACAAAATTAAAATGCTATAGAAATTAAAATAATCATCGAGTTATTTGATTTATACATAAGATCTGGAAATGCGACAAAAACTGAAAATCCACGAAAGCAAGCCAATGATTACAGCCATGTCTAAAAATCTTTCCAAGTGAAAAGTGTCCGATTGGCCGCGAAAACGCTCACTGTTGCGTCACTATTGCATCTTATAGGTTAGTCAACGCTACGCAAATAAACACGGGGGAATCCATTCGACTAACTAATAAACTTCAGCATTTTAATTTCGAGTCAATGATTAGTTTTTAATGAAAAATTTTCTTTGAAAATAATTAATTTTTAAAACATTAACGGGAGCCGCAGGAAAGGTTGTTGAGAACCGCATGAGAATCACTGATGTAAAACCATCCACTGGTATCTAACGATGTGTAACGTGTTTTCTTTTGGAAGAACCGGAACCTTTCAGGTGCAGCATTGACTTCGGTAAATTCAATATATCATTGTGAAGATAGAGGGTATACGTATGCGAAACCGGGATGCGCACCTGTTATGCCAACATAGTTGAGTCAAACATTTTGATCACTAGTACAACACACACATTTTCCTGAGTGCTTCGGTTGCACGTGGTAACGCGCACATTCATCAAATTCCACTTGTTAATTGACCTATAGGTTTTGGCGAGCTTTTGTGTATGATTTCATCCCATAGAATTCGTATGCTATTATAAAGAATACTAGTTTCTGCTTTTTCATTCATCCAAACAGCGTGTTGGAAGTAAGTTTTGTAATATTGCGTGTTGGTTTTCAACTGATTTATTGATATTCAGCATTTGACATCCTTAAATCGGTGATGCCAGTAAATCTTTAGTATAAAAATATCAATATTATTTGCAATATTTAACAGCAGTACCCACTCAAATGACAGCTGGGGGATGGATACTCATATTATCTGCTCCATCCCGTGGCGTTTCAATATGAAACCTGCCTCTTACCAGTTTACATGAGTGCCAATTGGTATTTAAACTCAGCCAGAGACAAAAAGTTTCGGACTGCGGTTGGCGTGACGAAATGTTTTCAAACGAGAATGTCGGTCAGAGACCGAAGACTTATCGATCGAAAGTTAGGGGATCCCCCAAAACAGCGCTCTTACTCCATAGTGACACCTTGTGTTCCATCACTAATTAATTGATAACTCGCTAATTATACGACATAATTCGCCCAAAATCAATAGGCTTCTGGTCCGAGATAAGATGAATGCACATGCAAAATCTGGAGCAGATTCAATCTCGCTTTCGCGAGATATCGCGTGAATCTAACCGACAAACAGTAGTGTGCAGTAGGACTCTTGAATTGCATAATACCTAAAGGTTGTTGATTTTATTTCCCACTAAGTTCGGTGCTTCCGTAGTATGTGCACCAAGATGGCGCACAACCTGGATATAGTATGTTTACCAGAATAGGGTTCAAGTTGTGCGCCATTATGGTCCGCAGATTTGACAAAATACACTAATACAAATATCGAGCGGTAAAAAATTGCTCAAGGCTGCATACTCCACATCCATATAGAAATGATGGGCAACGACCCCAAGATGAATAATCACAAATAGAAAAACGTCATGTCTGAAAACAAGGTTGAGTCCAAAAAGGCCCGTTATCTGTCGGACCAATATTAGAACCACGGTGTCGCTGCTAAGTAACCAGATTTGGTTTCCTACGACTTCCTCTCCCAGTTAAACTGTGTAAGAATCTTCTTTTGTGTAAGACAGTGCTCGTGGCAACGGCGTAGTCAAAATTTTGCGGAGGCCAATTTTTTTTTAGACGACGCTCACTCGCGCCGTCCGCTCCGACCACAAAGCCAGGTACAAGCAGGTACTAATATTCAACGATATTGTAAAGAAGCTCTCTGCATACTGACTTCGCTATCGTTATCCAAGCCTCACAATCTAATTTTTCTCGATTGGTTTGTTTGGAAGAAAGATTAATAGCATGGTACAACACATTGGAATGGTACAACTCCACTTGGAATAGGCAATTTCAAAAAAAAAAACCTAGAGTTGATAGCAAGGCAAAAAACGTCGATTTTTGAGATGGATACGCCTATGACCCATGGTACAACTCATTTGCGTTGTAGTGGACTTGGGATAGCCAAGACAATCGCGATCAAAAAATATTTTATAATATATAGCATACCAGGCAAATATAACCCTCCTATGCAGCCTGTACTGTTCAAATCTGATATCCATCCATACATCGACACATTTTTAACAAATATAAAGAGTGTGTGGTTGTCCTTATATTCGACAGGGAAATTCCATCTCTTAGTTGTGGTAGCGCTAACGCTTTCATATGTTATTTCTCCGGATCGATTACGCAACTCAACCCGGCGACCGTTCACCTGAGCTTCAAGTAATGCTGAAAACAAGAAACACTTATTGAGTATTGTAACATGAATTAGACAAAATCGTTTTATTAGGGGAGGATTTAATGGAAGTCTAGAATGACGTATACAGGAAGTAAAAAATATGTCGATGCGAAATGTGAAGTCAATTTTTATGAAATAGTTTGTTAAAGGTCATATCGGAACAAAGTCGACTTTGAAGATTCAACCAAACTTACCAATGAACATCAACATCAGGTAAATGTTTTGTTTCATTTCTGTAATCTGGCAACAGTGCTATTAGGGCTAACGCGGATTTGTAGTTAAGTACAAAGTTCTAGATATAAAAAGAATGTTAATATCAATGATGCCGTGCACTTTTTATTAGTGTAGAACGGGCAATTACGGTAAGTCTCTACAAATGAATCTTCCTCAAGCTGTGGAGGCTGGTGGCTTATTTGCTGGATTTGGACTGGTCGTCTTCTTGAAATTCCGTGTGGAGTTGAAACTAAACGCCGTGTATTTCAGTAATCTAACCACAGATCGAAAGCAAAAGAATAGGATTCACATATTTATCCCGAGAGGAAAGCCAATAAAATGGGTCAATCATGTGGCGTTCACGGCCTCTCGTCCGGTTACCAGTTAATGTCGGGTATAAAATTATTCAGCCAGTTATTTGCTTCCAGTTGGTTAGATGGATGGATTTGATGATGGAGGAAGCCTTGGCCAACCAACGTGAACCGCCAGCAATCCTCTCGACAATAATTATCCCCGCATGGGATTCGAACCCACGAGCCCACGCAGGGTAATCAGAGCGTATTCCTAACACTTGGCACGATGCGCCACATCGCCGAGCAATTCTCTAACACAGGGAGTTCAAAAAGTTTCGTCCGGTCATGAAGTCTTTAAAACCGAATGATAATTTATTTTTTAATTGTAAAAAGATTTATAGTCAACTTGTATTGAATTTGATGTTATAAATGTTGGATGTTGTACTTATCTATTAATATACAATAAAATTTATTTAAATTTACATTTGTTATTACCATAAAATCGTGCGAAACTTTTTGAAGACCCTGTATTTTGACATGAAACGGTTAGGCATTACTGAGAGCACCAAGCTTGCTGAAAAGGTCTGAGGGCTATTTGGGAAGTATTCAAGTACTCGAAATTGAAATAGATTTCTCATTTAGTTACGGGGAATAGCGATTAACAACAACAACAATCACCCCCCAACAGCAACAACAAGTGTTTAGCGAAACAATCTAAATTCACGTCATGTCCAATAAATCAATATTATATTAGAAAAATGCTAGCCGGATAAGACTTGATTTTCCTGACTCTTTCTAAATATTCTTAGAACGACAATCGCTCGCTATATTTCAGAAGGCCGTTAAAAGTATTACAAGCGCTTGCTATTTTGATTGCCATGTGACAGAACAATGATTTCCGTATACAATAATGACGTCACATTATGGTTTCGCCTTCTATGAAAAATGCGTCGTCCGCAAGCACAACAGGCTTGGTGAACTCTTCTGTGTGATTGTCCTATTGAAATACCTTTTAGCAAACTTGACAAAACAAAAAGCTGATTACACAGTATTCCAATAATATCTAATTCCGGATAAGCAATGCCTTTGGGTCTATAGCGGGGTATCATAAACTGAGCGGTTTTCCACAGGACAAATACCTTCACTATGGAACATTCGCGATGACTTCATTAATTTCTAGATAATTAACCGTGACTGTAACCATTTGCAATATATTTATATATATACATTTACCAGTAACACAAAACAGTGGGGCACGACATTTTATCATCATTGCGAAGACCCATTATATCCTGCCCCGCGTTTACGAAGCTAGCGGCGTCTCTACCATAATCAATTTCTGACAATCCTCTTCCAAATCCAAAATAACCTGGTGCACAACTATCTATACTCTGTTCTATTCGCAAGCTTAGCAATTATGTGCATTGCGTGGGACTTCCGTGTTCATATACCTTTTAAACGGAAATCATCCCCACGGGCTTTGGGAAATGATAATTTGGATTAGTCTCAATCAGACATGGTTGATGACTGTTGTAGTGCTGACCTAGTACAGAGCTCTCTAACTGAGCCATTGGCGATGACGAGCCTAATTTTAATGAAATTACCTGTGCTTTGTTGAATTTTGTGACCGTAATGCGTTTATTGTTTTAATTTCGTTCGTTGGCTTCGTTATAAGCAAATGAGGAATTTTTAAATTATCACGGGGAAAAGGAAAGCCGATGATCTTAACGATAATGACTCAGAAGTAAAGGAGATTGATTTCTGAGCGAATTTCTTGGCGATCACTAAAGCACCAGATCTACTACTAAGGCTATTTCGGGTAAAGTGTCGTTCGGACTACACTAATTTGAAGTTAATTAGGTGTTAATTTTATGACTGTAATGCGTTCATTCTTAAATTTTTTGCTTTTTGACTTTTAATGAGCGAGGAAGGACGGCGTAACGATATGACAAACCACGGCCTCTCGTTTGGTTAACAATTCATGCCGGGTGTGATTATAGCTAACCAGTTATTCGTACTCGTCTAACCTCGAGGTTGACTCACCTCGACTCAAAACAGTGATTGTCGTTCAATTAATTATATATTCAAGTTGGATTAATATGAAAAAATCAGTAAAATCAACAAAATTTCACAAATAAGGAGTAAATACGGTGCTGCTCGGGATGGGGCAAAATAAACATTTAATTAACAACGTATTGTTAGCATATACGGTACGCATTGAATTGGTCATTATTACTTCAATATCTTAGTTGTTTTAAAAGTATAACAGCCCGGAAGTTCAATACATTCGAGTATCTTTTGTTTGATTATTTCTGGCCCAAGTGTTGTTTTAAGTGGGTTTGTGTTTTATGTTATTTATTTTTTGTGTTTGTGCTGGTGGACGGGTACATGATATTTCCCATGTTTTAAACTTTTTTAAAGGTTTTGCTCGCCTTCCAGAATTTTCCATTTCAAATAAGTGTATATTATGGAGTATTCTAATACAGGGGTCCGCAACTTCTCGTGACCCAAGCATTTGGTAAACATGTAATTAGTTATCGATTTTAAGACTATTGTCGACACTAGCATTTTTCTTGCACAAAATTATATGAGACTTATCAAATAAAATTGTGAATAATAGCGTTTATTATGACTAATGCAAATTATAAGCTTTGTGTATAATACACAACATATCAAATCGAGGTTTAATTTGGGAGACGGCAACGGATATTTTTCTACCTCTAGCCTTGATCTGTAATTGTATTTTATGTATGACAACGCAAATAGGCGGGAAAAAATGTATTGGTTTTTTAATGATTTTTGGATGCTTTGCTGTAAGATACACGTGAAACCAATCTTTATACATTATTCGCTGTTATTCCGCTTATATGTATGGTTTGAGTGATGTATTTCTATCCGATGAAGGTGAGAAGATGAGTCTTTTATCGGGCGTTGATCCCCACTGCTATAAGTGCTCCGTACGGAGCCTCAGGGCTCCGCGAGCTATTTGTTCACTTAAAAAACTGACTTGGTTAATTTTGTATCTGTGAAGAACCATTAACGTCACTAATAAAATTTGACGATTGTGGTGTCGAAATGTGGTAGTGATTCAAATATAACATTATCTATAACTAAGGGCGCAGCAGCCATGGTTTTCTAAAGGGAGGGGGTTCAGAATAGAAAATTTCCGAGCAACACTTATCTGGATTCGGCCCGCGACGCTCCACTGAATTGTATTAACAAAACAGCTTTATAGACGAATATATTTTTTCCGTGACAAAATTTGTTTTGAGAAACTAAATTATACTATAACCTAACAAGTATATAATTCACAATCACTCGTCTAATGAGCCTATCATTGATTATAATTAGAGACATGGCAACAGAACTTAAAAAAGTTGATGCTGAGTGCAAATGGTTTAATGACGCTGAAAATATTCAAATGATCAGTCTTCGCGCACTGCCTGAAATTTCTGGGTGAAAAAATGTGATTCATTGGCCATTCCTTTGGTTTTTAACTTTCTAAAATACGTGCTACCCACCAATGACCAACCTTTAATTTTAAACGACAAAAGTTTGCCGACCTCTAGTTTAGACTTTAGAGCCAGTGAAGTTATACAGTCATCCCAACTCAAATCATTGACCCACTGCCCTATCTCTCCACTTTCCTATTCTCGATCCTCTACCCTGTCTTCCTCGCCTGGGCCAACTGCTCCACCCCGCTATCCTCGACCCACTGTTCTATCCCCTTCAACCTCTTTATCCTCGACTCATTGCCCTATCTCCCTCAACTTTTCTTTCCTCTATCCACTGCACTATCTGCCTCAAACTTCACACCCTCGACCCACTGTCCAACCTCCCTCTACTTATTTATCTTCGACCCACGACGCTACACTACTCAGTACCTAACCTAACGGCGCTACAATCACGACTCGATTGTCAAAATGAACTCTATCATCTTGCGACCAACTTCCATGTGTTATACTGGTCGAGTATGCCAATGAGATGATTCAATCGTACGTAGACAAAACATGATTGACGGCATTCGAAAATGTGGGCTGGAATCTCAATTGGTAATCAGTAACCATAATTAGTAGCTTAAAAATGTGCTACTAATTAAGCTACTGATGGCATCGGGTTTGAGGTGACTGTTTTTAATATTTTGAAAGGCCATTCGATATCGACATACCTGAATTCATTTCTAGAAACTCATTTAATGTCGCCTGTATTTCCATGCAAGGCAAAACCATGAGGAAATAATCAAATATTTGCACGCTTAGTCATTTGCAACAAATGTTCTGCCATATTCTGTTGTATATACAAATTTCTTTTACGTGACTGAGAAGGCCGAAAAGTCAAAAACAGTGTGAGTGAGCTCAGTAAGTGTAATCCCTTCCAAACTATTTTTAAGCCATGAAATGTTTTTTAGCTAGCGTTGCCAACTGCCCTTTAATTTAGCGTATAGTCCCAAAATTGAGGTTATCTTATCTGCAACTTAATGAAGTTGCAAAGGACGCAGTTAGTACGTAATCTTCGGCATCGCTTTTACTATAAAATGTTGAAGAAAAATACTTGATACGGACCAGAGCACTATTGCTTATCTCGGATCAGCATCATATTGTCACAAGACTCACGGCATGGCCAATTATTAAGGGCATAAAACGGCTTGTTAAAATTTAGAAAACTGTTATTCCCAACAAAAGACCATCAGTAGCCCAATTAGTAAAACATTTTTAAACTGCCAATTAAGGTTATTGTTTACTATTTGAGATTCCAGCCTACATATACGAATGCTGTCAATCATGTTTTGTCGACGTACGATTGAATCAACTCATTGGCATACACTACCAGTATAACCCATGGAAGTTGGTCGCAAGATAGCAAAGTTCAGTGTGGCGATCGGGTCGTGAATAAAGCGCCGTTAGGTCGAGTACCGAATAGTATAGCACCGTAGGTCAAAGATAGGTAAGTTGTAGCAGATAGGACAGTGGGTCCGAAGATAGGTAGGTTGAGGGAGATAGGGCAGTGGGTCGAGAAGAGAGAGGTTGAGGGAGATAGAGCAGTGGGTCGAGGATAGGGAGATAGCGTAGTGGGTCGAGGATAGGAAGGTTGGGGGAGATAGGGCAGTGGGTCGAGGATAGGGAGATAGCGTAGGGGGTCGAGGATATGAAGGTTGGGGGAGATAGGGCAGTGGGTCGAGGATAGGGAGGTCGGGCAGTGGGTCGAGGAAAGTTTCAAGTGTCTTTAACGGAGTCCTGAGGCTCCGTACGAAGCACTTTGAGATCCCAAAGTCTACGTAGTAGGATATAACAATGCGAACAACTGAGTAACGAATGTTTCCCCGACTTTTGATCTCTTGAATTCTTCCTCTTTACACTCTACCATTGCAAAATAATTGGTACTTATTTCCAGAATGGTTTTGCGAGATTAGGACCTATATTTTCCAAAACACAACTAAAATCTAACAAATAACACGCGAAAACCGACAAAACGAGGTAAACGTTTATTGTTACTTCAATTTTGCACTCATGCTGATTGGCCAATGTTACAGCAGTGAATAGGGAAGTGTATACTCGGGGAAACATTCATAATTATAATCAGAGATTTATTGTTATATTTAAATACGCTGCACAGACGCGATGCTCATATTTATGGAAAATTTATATTGTTTCGCGACCCAGAGCGGAGGGCTTCGCGACCCAAATTTGGGTCGCGACCCCGTAGTTGCGGACCCCTGTTCTAATAAACTATTTATCTATTTAATATACATTAAAGAGAAACCAAGTCCAAAGATGAAAATCAGCAAAGATTTGCAGCGGGAGTTGGAATTGGAGTTGTATTTTCAAACTCTCCTTAGTTCGAGTCATATTGCTGGTTGCCAGTAGTGTCCATAGAATCTCGGCTAATGTTAAAGTTATTTCATAGGCTGCGGTTTCTCTCGTCGCCCTTCCCTCTACAAGGAAGCCTCTATTGACGGGTTTGGCATTGACTTTCGCATGAAATATTACAAATTACAAGATAATACATTTTTGTTCGGCGATACTTGACCTATGTGTTCAACGAGGACGGGGTGTTTCCATATTTAGCAGGTGCTATTTTTTTGTAGTCGTGATGTTGATGAGACATTACTTGATCAAATGGCTTAATGGCAAACCACTGCTTTCTGTGCGGTAAACAGCGCATATAGACCGGAGTCATATTCAAGTTTATTTTTTCCATCCAGTGAAAAATAACGTACGAAATGAATAATAAAACTCAACACAGATTTTACTGGGGAAGGAAAACTGCGGGAAACCAAAATTGGTTATCCAGCATGGGAATAAGTTAAAGAGCTGCGGGGTCTGATTATGTTTACAACACGTCAATAGTCAATCGTAAATTTTCGCTGGGTCAAACGTGGCGTGGCTTGATATAACCCTTGCGGCGGTTTCCAAACTTTTTTTTTCGCGACCCCAGTTTTCATAAAATCAAAGCCTACAGATACTCGCGACTCGTTAGGAACTTTTACGGAACTTGCCGACCAGAAGAAATTTCACTTTCCAATGCTAGTCACTTGTGTGCGCATGTTTGACAGAAATTAGACGACCCCGGAAACTTTTCACGCGACCCCATTCGGGGTCGCGACCCACAGTTTGGGAACCACTGAATAACGGACCGCGACTACTCTTCCGTTTACTATTGAACTTTTTTGACTTGGTAACCAGGGGGTGGGCATATTGCGGGCCGGATCCGTATGCGAGCAGTGTCAGAGTCGGAGCTATTTTATTTGTCACTCCGAATAAAGAAATTATTCAACAATAAAGTGTATGTAATAAATACAGTATCAAAATGACAGGTGATGTGAGGGACGGATTGCTCCGTCATCTAGTCTACAGCACCTTTTGAAAAATGAGGAAAATAAAATAAACAAATAAAAAGAGAAGTAACAGTATATCACAATAGAATTAAATAGATTTCCGGTTGCTCATTGGCGTGCACTAGTGGTGACAGTATCAAACCTCTATATAGCATTATGGGAAATCGACAAATCCAAACCACGTGATTGACTGGGGAAAACCCGAGTCTTGTGAACAAAACAAACATCCTCCGAAGTAAATGACAACTGAAAAGGCAGGGTAAGTTTTAAACTACGAACAAAATAATTAAAGTTTGTGAAAATAGGGTTCTGTATAACAATATTAACAAATTTAATATCATTGGTTTACAAATCAGTTACCGGTACCGGTACGGTATGGCTGTATTAACATCATAGCCAAAAACATTGCATATAAGTTATAACGTTAATAGCTGTTTATTGGCTTATTAGGTATGCACGATATTAAGCTTTAAAGGAGCAATACGTCAGGTTTCTAAAGTAATAGGGTATATTATTCCAAACTTTGACCCCGGTATATTTCAAGGATTGTTGGGTTCGATTCGAAGTAAATCTTTGAACTTGGTAAGATTATTTTGCGGCTGATCTGGTGTAGTGGTCGTGTACTGATGACTGAGTCGTGAAGCAACCATGAAAAGCTGTAGGCAACATATCATGAGTGAATTAATACATGATTTTGGTTCTAGGACTGTACGGAATTTGTCAAAAATTGGATTGCTTTGTTTTGTAAAGATTTAATTTTGCGGCTGTGGCTCTTCTGGAGACACGAGCCCCAAACTGTTATCCCATATTGGACATATGATTGGAATAGGGCAAAATATACCATCCTTAGGGTACACCTAGGTAGATAATTTCTAAGTTTGCGTAATATTCCTACAGCTCTTGAAAGTTTTGCTATAATAAAGTCAATATGTTTGTCCTATCTTAATTTATTGTCTATTGTAATGCCCAAATATTTGTATGACTGGAATAATTCTAGTGAGTTGCTATTTATGGTAACTTTGAACAGATCATTGGTCTCAGTGGTGGTTGGACAAATCAGAATAGATTTTAATTTGTTCATGTTTATGGTCAATTTATTGCTGGCCATCCAGTTTGCGACCTTATTTAGTTCAATATCAACTTTTTGTTTCAGTTGCACTAAAGACTTGGAAGATTTTGAGAGTGCTGTGTCGTCAGGGAACAGTTTTGTGAAAAGGGAGGGGGTTCAGAATAGAAAATTTCCGAGCAACACTTATCTGGATTCGGCTCGCGACGCTTCACTGAATTGTATTAACAAAACAGCTTTATTGACGAACATATTTTTTACGCGACAAATTTTGTTTTGACAAACTAAATTATAGTATAACCTAACAAGTATATAATTCACAATCACTCGTTTAATGAGCCTATCATTGATTATAAATAGAGAAATGGCAACAGAACGTAGAAAAGTTGATGCTGAGTGCAAATGGTTTAATGACGCTGAAAATATTCAAATGATCAGTCTTCGCGCACTGCCTGAAATTTCTGGGTTAAAAAAATGTGATTCATTGGCCATTCCTTTGGTTTTTAACTTTCTAAAATACGTGCTACCCACCAATGACGTGCAACCTTTATTTTTAAACGACGAAAGTTTGCCGACCTCTAGTTTAGACTTTAGAGCCAGTGAAGTTATACAGTCATCCCAACTCAAATCATTGACCCACTGCCCTATCTCCCTCCCCTTTCCTATTCTCGATCTTCTACCCTGTCTCCCTCGCCTCGGCCAACTGCTCCACCTCCCTATCCTCGACCCACTGTTCTATTCCCTTCAACCTCTTTATCCTCGACTCATTGCCCTATCTCCCTCAACTTCTCTTTCCTCTATCCACTGCACTATCTGCCTCAAATTTCCCACCCTCGACCCACTGTCCGAACTCCCTCAACTTACTTATCTTCGACCCACGACGCTATAACTACTCAGTACCTAACCTAACGGCACTACAATCACGCCTCGATTGTCAAAATGAACTCTATCATCTTGCGACCAACTTCCATGTGTTATACTGGCCGAGTATGTCAATGAGATGATTCAATCGTACGTCGACAAAACATGATTGACGGCAGTGGCGGCAAGTGGTCATTTTGACAACCGGGGCAAGCTACTGCGGGACCAAGTCACCCCCATCTACGGGGACAGGATGAGCGCTGTAAGTTCTCCCATCATTTTATGAGTATAAAAACCATTCCATCGGTAACAACCAATCGGCAAAAGCGACAATTTTTAACGATAAGAAAGTGTCTTTAAAACCGGTCCAAGTCAAGGGATTAATAAATATAGACATAGTTTATTTTGAAACCTCTTTCAAAAGGAAAGGCAATATTTACCCAGATAAATACAATGACATATTAACAGAAACTTCGGGAAAGCAGACAAAACCTAAAATAAGGTTTAAAACGTTACTATGAAGAAAGGAAAGTTAATGCAAAGATAAGGACATGCGTCGCTCACTCATAGATATATATGCTGCTAGACTTCTACTGCTTGAACATGTATGCAACACGCCGCGGTTTCTTGGAAGCAAAATGCTCAATAACGCGCTGATTAAAGTCATGCATCCCAGAAATAACGTCTCTGTGAATGGATAAAACAGCCAAGGAATTTAATCTATCTTGCTTCATTGTGTTTCTGAGATACGTTTTAATACGCTTCAGCGTGCTGAATGTTCGCTCTGCGTCGGCGGAAGAAATAGGCGTCGTCAAAATGATGTCCAGAAATTTTGCAGACGCCGCAAAGGTAGTTACTAGAGTTATCTATGAGGAACCCATAGAGCGCGCAAGTTGATGTGATGTTCAAAAAAGTTTGATTGGTGTATATACATCGCAATTCATTTTCCAATTTACCCACGTTTATCATGGGGTAAAATTTGGAGACAGTAGCCAACAAATGGATGGGAAATTGACGTGCAAATTTTGAAAATTTTTTGGGGTTCATCAAAGAGAACGCGGCAAGGTGTTCAGTGCGCAGACGATCGCCTATTTGATTCACCAGAATGTCACAGCATTCCTTTGCAGACAAAATCAAACGCTGCGTTGTTTGCCGGCGGCGTAAAGAAGCACTCCATGTGTCGTCGTATTTTATTGTTTCCCGGATACGAGATACAGCATCGCAGAAGTCTGAAATACACGACTGCACAGACGCTCCATCCATTAGCCTTGACTGCAATGCGCCGTATAATACATCCACGTGATAGAATATTGTGGTGAAAAAATGAAAACTCACCATCTTCTAGCAGACGCTTTAGACCTGCCGCCTTCCTCACAGAGCGTTCGTCCCAAACCGAAGAGCTCTGAATGCCATTGAAACACTCAATGAGCTCAGACCTAATTTCGGACACGCCCTGCACCACGCGTGATTGGAAGTTCCAACGTGTTGGTGCACAAGCTGGGAGACGGCGGCTACATATCTGGCGAAGGAGGTCAGAGCGCTTCGGCGAAACGGAAAAAAATGAAGAAAACCCCGAAACATTTGCAAAAAATATACGGACGAGAGGGGTATCAAGACACATATTTTTTTTAACGAGGTTAAATTGGTGTGCATAACGATGTAAAAAATGCGCATGAGGAAAATCTTCTTTTATATAAACTTGAACACCATGTTTCGACCCACTCATGACTGCCGCGCCGTCATAAGTTTGAGCTATCAATTTTGACTTCGCGTTGTAAGGCTGTAACACTTCTTTCAGTACAGCCGATATCCCGCAAGCCGTGCAATCAACGATTGGTACAAAGCTGTGAAATCTCTCGGTAGGTTTACCATCTTTCACAAACCGAAAAATCACAGCCAGTTGGGAAACGCACGTGATGTCAGTTGTCTCGTCAGACTGAATCGAAAGGAACTGGCAATTCTCAATTTCCAGAGCCAAATGTTGTAAATAAATTTTATACATAGAGTCGAGCAAATCATTTTGGATATCCTTAGATGTCCCTTTCGAAACAGTTGCGGCATCAAGATGATTTCTCAATACTGTATCTAGGGATGCGGTGTATTCCACCATATCCAAAAATACCCCTCTATTAGAAGAGCTAGCCCGTTCATCGCGCCCACGGAGGGACAGCTTGTGACAACTAATGAACTTCAAAACATCTATCAATCGATCGAGAACATGGCGGTTTTTCTCGACGTTTTGGTTGTGCCGACGAATAGAAACCGCGCGTCCTTCATCCAACTGTGCTGCAATATTAACATTTCCAAATGTTCGGTATTTTACTGCATTGTCCAGATGCTCCATAGAAGATTGATATTCCCTGGCACGCTCGGAAAGATGTTTATGATCTCTAAAACCAAATTTACACCAACGTGAGTCACGGGCGGTAGCAAAAGGTAGGCAATAAAAACAAAAAAGTGCATTTTTGTCCTCGCTGTAACACAACCATTCGTGTTTTTTATACCAAGTTTCTGCGCAGAATGTACGCCGACGCTTTCCTCCGTCATGGAATTGTTCCAGTGAACAATTTTTTGGTTGATAAGGCCCAAGACGTTGTACCTCTAATTTTTGTTCCAGCGGCAGCTGCGAAAACGGAGTGCG
Source organism: Styela clava (assembly GCF_013122585.1). Taxonomy (NCBI): domain Eukaryota; kingdom Metazoa; phylum Chordata; class Ascidiacea; order Stolidobranchia; family Styelidae; genus Styela; species Styela clava. The sequence continues at coordinate 18,619,871 of NW_024102841.1, read as the reverse complement.
AAGTAGTGCATCAACCTTATTTATTATGAGGTCCAAGGCTAAGAAATGCGAAGCCGGAAAGAAGTGAGGAGCTCAAAAGGAATGTGGAAAATCGAAAGCAAATGGACTAAATGTCTCTAACTGATTCAAATAGCGAAACAAGCGACAAAAACGAAGGCGAGGAAACTATCAACTCTTCAAGCAACCAACGAACGAGAAGGAATGCGTGAATATGTCAACACGTTGTTGTAAGAAACGTCGGCATTGTGTCGTCATAATTTCGGGGCTAGCCCCGATCGGCCCCGATGATTTAGTAAAAGAAACAGAAAACAAACGAGACAAGCGCGGCGAGTGGAAGATAAAAGAGAGAATACGATATACAATGAGCAACCGGGGCAAAATCGGCGTCGCCCCGTCGACGTTCGGCGAAGGCTTTGCGAGCGAAAAATGAACCATGTCGGGAGAATATGGCTAGTGTAGACAGTCTGTGCAACCGATATAGAGGTATTTTTCGAATATTTTTTATTATACCTAAAAAACAACCGGGGCATTGCCCCGGTTGGCCCTATTGACGCGCCGCCACTGATAAATACGTTTGCACAGACGCGATGCTCGTATTTATGGAAAATTTATATTGTTTCGCGACCCAGAGCGGAGGGCTTCCCGACCCAAATTTGGGTCGCGACCCCGTAGTTGCGGACCCCTGTTCTAATAAACTATCTATCTATTTAATATACATTAAAGAGAAACCAAGTCCAAAGATGAAAATCAGCAAAGATTTGCAGCGGGAGTTGGAATTAGAGTTGTATTTTCAAACTCTCCTCAGTTCGAGTCATATTGCTGGTTGCCAGTAGTGTCCATAGAATCTCGGCTAATGTTAAAGTTATTTCATAGGCTGCGGTTTCTCTTGTCGCCCTTCCCTCTACAAGGAAGCCTCTATCGACGGGTTTGGCATTGACTTTCGCATGAAATATCACAAATTACAAGATAATACATTTTTGTTCGGCGATACTTATGTGTTCAACGAGGACGGGGTGTTTCCAGATTTATCAGGTGCTATTTTTTTGTAGTCGTGATGTTGATGAGACATTACTTGATTAAATGGCTTAATGGCAAACCACTGCTTTCTGTGCGGTAAACAGCGCATATAGACCGGAGTCATATTCAAGTTTATTTTTTCCATCCAGTGAAAAATAACGTACGAAATGAATAATAAAACTCAACACAGATTTTACTGGGGAAGGAAAACTGCGGGAAACCAAAATTGGTTATCCAGCATGGGAATAAGTTAAAGAGCTGCGGGGTCTGATTATGTTTACAACACGTCAATAGTCAATCGTAAATTTTCGCTGGGTCAAACGTGGCGTGGCTTGATATAACCCTTGCGGCGGTTTCCAAACTTTTTTTTTCGCGACCCCAGTTTTCATAAAATCAAAGCCTACAGATACTCGCGACTCGTTAGGAACTTTTACGGAACTTGCCGACCAGAAGAAATTTCACTTTCCAATGCTAGTCACCTGTGTGCGCATGTTTGACAGAAATTAGACGAACCCGGAAACTTTTCACGCGACCCCATCCGGGGTCGCGACCCACAGTTTGGGAACCACTGAATAACGGACCGCGACTACTCTTCCGTTTACTATTGAACTTTTTTGACTTGGTAACCAGGGGGTGGGCATATTGCGGGCCGGATCCGTATGCGAGCAGTGTCAGAGTCGGAGCTATTTTATTTGTCACTCCGAATAAAGAAATTATTCAACAATAAAGTGTATGTAATAAATACAGTATCAAAATGACAGGTGATGTGAGGGACGGATTGCTCCGTCATCTAGTCTACAGCACCTTTTGAAAAATGAGGAAATAAAAATGAACAAATAAAAAGAGAAGTAACAGTATATCACAATAGAATTAAATAGATTTCCGGTTGCTCATTGGCGTGCACTAGTGGTGACAGTATCAAACCTCTATATAGCATTATGGGAATTCGACAAATCCAAACCACGTGATTGACTGGGGAAAACCCGAGTCTTGTGAACAAAACAAACATCCTCCGAAGTAAATGACAACTGAAAAGGCAGGGTAAGTTTTAAACTACGAACAAAATAATTAAAGTTTGTGAAAATAGGGTTCTGTATAACAATATTAACAAATTTAATATCATTGGTTTACAAATCAGTTACCGGTACGGTAAGATATGGCTGTATTGACATCATAGCCAAAAACATTGCATATAAGTTATAACGTTAATAGCTGTTTATTGGCTTATTAGGTATGCACGATATTAAGCTTTAAAGGAGCAATACGTCGGGTTTCGAAAGTAATAGGGTATATTATTCCAAACTTTGACCCCGTTATATTTCAAGAATTGTTGGGTTCGATTCGAAGTAAATCTTTAAACTTGGTAAGATTATCTACTGGCTGATCTGGTGTAGTGGTCGTGTACTGATGACTGAGTCGTGAAGTAACCATGAAAAGCTCTAGGCCATAGGTTCTCAAAGTGCTCCGTACGGAGCCCCGGGGCTCCGCGAGAGAAACCCAGGGGCTCCGCGAGCTATTCGATTACTCTTCAAAATACTGACTCAAAATTTTGTAACTGTTCAAAGAAGCAATAACAGATTTGATAAAATCTGACAACAATATAGCCTCGAAATATGGCAAAGAGGCGGAATTAAAAAATTACATTATTTATAAGCAGTAGCGCAGCCAGGATTCTTAAGGGGGAGGTGGTTCAAAATTGGAATCGGAAATTTCTGCGCAACATTCTTCGCGATTAAAAAAACGGAATACGAGATTTCTGTTGCTTAAAATATTCAATCGATGACCGATGGAGCATTTAACGTGTCTCGTCGTTATAATGTAATTGTGCTCATCGTTACTCACGTTTGATTCGAGATTACTATTAGGATTACTAAAATGAAAGAATACTATTCCAAAAAAACATAAAATATGTGATAAAATGCCAACTACAAATAAATTGGGGTCGCATTTTTGCGATATTGAGATTTGTCAAACTTGATTTGTTATTTCGCACTTGAGATTATTTTTAAGCAAGATATCGCCGTTTAAAAAAATCACGATGTCTGGGCAAAATACGAACAATTGAAAATTATTTTATTGCAATCAGCTCCGTCGGTAGTTTCAGAATGAAAAAAAGGTACATCGCCGATCGCGCGCACAATTGATTGCGTCGGTAGTTTCGGGATGAAAAAAAAGGTACATCGCGCGCACAATTGATTGTGTTTCGATTTCGCAGTTACTACGATGAAAACCTAACATAACACCAAATTTTGTGATTTACAATGTCTATAAAAGCGTTTTCAATCTGAGGTGAGTCTGCTGAAACCAAACGTGTGATCTTCCATTTTAAGTTTCAGTTTTAATATTTTAGAATGCCGTTTTTCAATCAAGAAATTTGAGTTGTGGATTTACCTCTTTATTGATTATTATTTTTAGCATTTCGTCGCCGATGACTATAATATGTTAACATGTTTTTCACATTGAACTCATAATTCCCCACGAGAACAAAAAAGCAATTAACGTCGTCATTGTGTAACAATACATGTATATTCAGAGGGAAATTTTTGATTTAGGGAGAACAGCTTTAGTATAAAATTTAGATTTATTTATAACTTGTGTTAACCCTATTAAAAAAGGTTCAGCATTTTGAAATAGGTAAAGTACTTTTAACTTGCTCAGGAATATTAAGATGAAAGGAACAATTTTAACATTTATTTTGGGGCTCCGTGAATAATATTCAACCTTTCAAGGGCTCCGCAACATCGAAAGTTTGAGAACCCCTGCTCTAGGCAACATATCATGAGTGAATTGATACATGATTTTGGCTATCTCAAATGTGTGGATATCATCAAATTTAGGGATATTGGATAGTTTATAGAGTTGGCCCAGGTTCGAGGACTGTACGGAATTTGTCAAAAATTGCTTTGTTTTGTAAAGATTTAATTTTGCGGCTGTGGCTCTTCTGGAGACACGATCCCCAAACTGTTTTCCCATATTGGACATATGATTGGAATAGGGCAAAATATACCAGCCTTAGGGTACACCTAGGTAGATAATTTCTAAGTTTGCGTAATATTCCTACAGCTCTTGAAAGTTTTGCTATAATAAAGTCAATATGTTTGTCCCATCTTAATTTATTGTCTATTGTAATGCCCAAATATTTGTATGACTGGAATAATTCTAGTGAGTTGCTATTTATGGTAACTTTGAACAGATCATTGGTCTCAGTGGTGGTTGGACAAATCAGAATAGATTTTAATTTGTTCATGTTTATGGTCAATTTATTGCTGGCCATCCAGTTTGCGACCTTATTTACGGTAGTTCAATATCAACTTTTTGTTTCAGTTGCACTAAAGACTTGAAAGATTTTGAGAGTGCTGTGTCGTCAGCGAACAGTTTTGTGAAAAGGGAGGGGGTTCAGAATAGAAAATTTCCGAGCAACACTTATCTGGATTCGGCCCTCGACGCTTCACTGAATTGTATTAACAAAACAGCTTTATTGACGAATATATTTTTTACGTGACAAAATTTGTTTTGAGAAACTAAATTATACTATAACCTAACAAGTATATAATTCACAATCACTCGTTTAATGAGCCTATCATTGATTATAATTAGAGACATGGCAAGAGAACGTAAAAAAGTTGATGCTGAGTGCAAATGGTTTAATGACGCTGAAAATATTCAAATGATCAGTCTTCGCGCACTGCCTGAAATTTCTGGGTGAAAAAATGTGATTCATTAGCCATTCCTTTGGTTTTTAACTTTCTAAAATACGTGCTACCCAACAATGACCAACCTTTAATTTTGGCCCGCAAACGACAAAAGTTTGCCGACCTCTAGTTTAGACTTTAGAGCCAGTGAAGTTATACAGTCATCCCAACTTAAATCTTCGACCCACTGCCCTATCTCCCTCCACTTTCCTATTCTCGATCCTCTACCCTGTCTCCCTCGCCTCGGCCAACTGCTCCACCTCCCTCAGCCTTCCTATTCTCGATCCACCGCCCTATCTCCCTCAACCTTCCTATCCACGACCCACTGTCCTATCCCCTTCAACCTCTTTATCCTCGACTCATTGCCCTATCTCCCTCAACTTTTCTTTCCTCTATCCACTGCACTATCTGCCCCAAACTTCACACCCTCGACCCACTGTCCGACCTCCCTCTACTTATTTATCTTCGACCCACGACGCTACACTACTCAGTACCTAACCTAACGGCGCTACAATCACGACTCGATTGTCAAAATGAACTCTATCATCTTGCGACCAACTTCCATGTGTTATACTGGTCGAGTATGCCAATGAGATGATTCAATCGTACGTAGACAAAACATGATTGACGGCATTCGAAAATGTGGGCTGGAATCTCAATTGGTAATCAGTAGCCATAATTAGTAGCTTAAAAATGTGCTACTAATTAAGCTACTGATGGCATCGGGTTTGAGGTGACTGTTTTTAAAATTTTGAAAGGCCATTCGATATCGACATACCTGAATTCATTTCTAGAAACTCATTTGGAGGAAATAATCAAATATTTGCACGCTTAGTCATTTGCAACAAATGTTCTGCCATATTCTGTTGTATATACATATTTCTTTTACGTGACTGAGAAGGCCGAAAAGTCAAAAACAGTGTGAGTGAGCTCAGTAAGTGTAATCCCTTCCAAACTATTTTTAAGCCATGAAATGTTTTGTTTTAGCTAGCGTTGCCAACTGTTAGAAAACTGTTATTCCCAACAAAAAACCATCAGTAGCCCAATTAGTAAAACATTTTTAAACTGCCAATTAGGGTTATTGTTTACTATTTGAGATTCCAGCCTACACATACGAATGCTGTCAATCATGTTTTGTCGACGTACGATTGAATCAACTCATTGGCATACACGACCAGTATAACTCATGGAAGTTGGTCGCAAGATAGTAAAGTTCAGTGTGGCGATCGGGTCGTGAATAAAGCGCCGTTAGGTCAGGTACCGAATAGTATAGCACCGTAGGTCAAAGATAGGTAAGTTGTGGCAGATAGGGCAGTGGGTCCGAGGATTGGTAGGTTGAGGGAGAAGGGGCAGTGGGTCGAGAAGAGAGAGGTTGAGGGAAATAGAGCGGTGGTTCGAGGATAGCAAGGTTGGGGGAGATAGGGCAGTGGGTCGAGGATAGGGAGGTCGGTCGAGGACTGTTTTAAGTGTCTTTAACGGAGTCCTGAGGCTCCGTACGAAGCCCTTTGAGAACCCAAAGTCTACGTAGTAGGTAGGATATAACAATGCGAACAACTAAGTAACGAATGTTTCCCCGACTTTTGATCTCTTGTATTCTTCCTCTTTACACTCTACCATTGCAAAATTATTGGTACTTATTTCAAGAATAGTTTTGCGAGTTTAGGACTTATATTTACCAAAACACAACTAAAATCTAACAAATAACACGCGAAAACCGACAAAACGAGGTAAACGTTTATTGTTACTTCAATTTTGCACTCATGCTGATTGGCCAATGTTACAGCAGTAAATAAGGAAGTGTATACTCGGGGAAACATTCATAATTATAATCAGAGATTTATTGTTATATATAAATACGCTGCACAGACGCGATGCTCATATTTATGAAAAATTTAAATTGTTTCGCGACCCAGAGGGAGGGCTTCGCGACCCAAATTTGGGTCGCGACCCCGTAGTTACGGATCTCTGTTCTAATAAACTATCTATCTATTTAATATACATTAAAGAGAAACCGAGTCCAAAGATGAAAATTAGCAAAGATTTGCAGCGGGAGTTGAAATTGAAGTTGTATTTTCAAACTCTCCTTAGTTCGAGTCATATTGCTGGTTGCCAGTAGTGTCCATAGAATCTCGGCTAATGTTAAAGTTATTTCATAGGCTGCGGTTTCTCTTGTCGCCCTTCCCTCTACAAGGAAGCCTCTATCGACGGGTTTGGCATTGGCTTTCGCCTGAAATATCACAAATTACAAGATAATACTTTTTTGTTCGGCCTCGATTACTTATGTGTTCAATGAGGAGGGGGTGTTTCCAGATTTAGCATGTGCTAGTTTTTTGTGGTCGTGATGTTGATGAGACATTACTTAATCAAATGGCTTAATGGAAAACCACTGCTTTCTGTGCGGTAAACAGCGCAGATAGACCGGAGTCATATTCAAGTTTATTTTTTCCATCCAGTGAAAAATGGATAACAAAACTCAACACAGATTTTACTGGGGAAGGAAAACTAGTACCGGGAAATGAACCCGGAACTTCAAACCACTAGACCAGGGTGGTCCAAGGTTGTCGGCTTCGCTGGCCACAAATTTATTTTTGCATTGTTCGCGGGCCACAATAGTGCCAAGAATAGGTAAACAGTGCAATACAAAACAAACACTTTTATTGTGCAAACACATAGTTATCAGACATAGCCATCCCAGGCTAATAGAATCTGCATTCCGTTTTTAGTTTTCCATGATGCCTATATTGTAAGCATATATTCCGGACAAAATTGGTTATCCAGCATGGGAATAAGTTAAAGAGCTGCGGGGTCTGATTATGTTTACAACACGTCAATAGTCCATCGTAAATTTTCGGGTCAAACTTGGCGTGGCTTGATATAACCCTTGCAGCGGTTTCCAAACTTTTTTTTTTGCGACCCCAGTTTTCATAAAATCAAAGCCTACAGATACTCGCGACTCGTTAGGCACTTTTACGGAACTTGCCGACCAGAACAAATTTCACTTTCCAACTTTCAAATGCTAGTCACTTGTGTGCGCATGTTTGACAAAGTTAGACGACCCCGGAAACTCTACACGCGACCCCATCCGGGGTCGCGACCCACAGTTTGGGAACCACTGAATAACAGACCGCGACTACTCTTCCGTTTACTATTGAACTTTTTTGACTTGGTAACACGGGGGTGGGCATATTGCGGGCCGGATCCGTATGCGAGCAGTGTCAGAGTCAGAGATTTTATTTGTCACTTCGAATAAAGAAATTATTCAACAATAAAGTGTATGTAATAAATACAGTATCAAAATGACAGGTGATGTGAGGGACGGATTGCTCCGTCATCTAGTCTACAGCACCTTTTGAAAAATAAAATAAACAAATAAAAAGAGAAGTAACAGTATATCACAATAGAATTAAATAGATTTCCGGTTGCTCGTTGGCGTACACTAGTGGTGACAGTATCAAACTCTAAAATAGCATTATGGGAAATCGACAAATTCAAACCACGTGATTGACCATCTAATGACTTTGCCCCCCTCGCCTCAACCAACCTAATGTTATCTAATTCGAACCCATTAGCATTCCTCATCTATGAGTGATCCTTATCCTACCTGGGAATCAACCAATTTTCCATCCCGAATATTCCTTCTATTGCAAGTCGATACCTTGAAATATCCAATATCAATAGAGTAACTTCAAGTTTTCTAGCAACAGACTTTATTATATTGCACCATAACATCAGATCTTTGGCAAAATATGCGATAATCTAGTTGAGCTAATTTCAAATTTTTTGTATTCCACTCAAATTAATTGCTCTAAGCGCAGACTAGGATCATGAAGTGAAACTGCTGTTGACAATATTGATATCTCTGGTTACACTTTCATTCATGCTCCCTCCTCTACTCGCGCAGGCGGTGTTGGTTTTTATATTAGGGACAATCTAAACTTTCATTTATGCACTGACTTCAGCCTTTGCCTCCCAAACTGTGAGGACTTGTGGATCGAACTCAAATATTTCCAACCAACCTCAAAAATTCAAAATCTTGTTGTCGGTGTAATATATAGACATCCAAAAAATAATATCCCATCATTCACCACAGCAATGTCTTGTTTATTTGAGAAGCTGGCGATGGCTAAAAAGCAATTTATTATATTAGGCGACTTTAATATAAATCTTTTTAATTCTTGTGACAATCCTACTACCAAGTATCTGGATATGCTAATGTCCAATTTCATATGTCCACTTATCACCAAACCAACCAGAGTGACCTCAACCTCCCACACATTAATTGACCACATCTACACTAATATCATAGATTCCCGCACTTCGTCATTTATTTTGCTCAGTGATCTCACCGACCACTTTCCCATAATGTGCACAATACCAGCAACTAATAGTAACGTTAAAACAAACACTCGCATGAAACGGGACATGACTAAATTTTGTGCTGACTCGTTCAGGCTAGAAGTTGAGTCAATGTGTAATAATTATACTAGTGTTATATTATCTGAAGTAAACTTCAATAGCTCATTTGATACTTTTCTTAGTCACTTCAAGTGGTTAATCAATAAGCATGCCCCATTAAGACCATTTTCGCGTAGAGAAAACAAATTTTATTCCAAACCTTGGATTACTAAAGGAATTCGTAATTCCATTAAACATAAGAACAAGATGTTCAAAAGTAAGTTCCTGAAGGGAAATTTATCCCAGCGTCTCCACTTTAAAAAATATAAAAATATTTTGACACATTTGCAGAGGAGATCAAAACAAATGTATTACCATAACATCCTAGAGAACAACAGAGGCGATGTTAAACGCACTTGGAAAACTATAAATGACATCATCAAAGTAAGGTCCAATGATGAAACCACTATCTCAGAACTGAAGCTTGAAAAATGGTACCATAGTCTCAGACCCTGTCGCGATATCCGTTGAATTTAATAAATTTTTTTCATCCGTAGGAAAGAGACTTGCCGATAATGTCCCACACGGTACGAAATCTTTCAAAAGCCTTTCTGGGTGCTCCTACACAGAATTCGTTTTTCTGGAGCATCAACACCTTTAGAAGTTCACCAAGTCAATAATGAACCTGAAAAAAGGCAAAGCAGTTGGGCATGATAATATTCCTTCTTTTTTCTTAAAATTAGTCGCAGACAGCATATCCCCAGCTTTGAGTCATTTCTTTAATCTATCATTTAGTTTAGGAATTTCCCTCCGCTCTGAAGATTGCTAGGGTAGTAATACCCATCTTCAAAAGTGGCAACAAAAAATATCCTTCAATTATAGGCCAATTTCAATTCTAACCCTGTATCCGGCATCGTCCCTGGAAAAAATTAGTCTATAAAGAATGCTCAACTTCTGTAACAAATTCAGTCTGATCGACAAATGCCAATTCGGATTTCAATCCAATCACTCGACTTCCCATGCCATCCTAGATCTTATTTCATTTATCTATGAAAAAATTGATAAAGGGGAGTCTGTCTGTTGTGCATTCCTGGATTTAAAGAAGGCCTTTGACACAGTTGATCATCAAATTCTTGTCCAAAAGTTGATACACTGTGGTTTTAGAGGTAACGCATGCAAACTATTATGTAATTACCTGAGTGGTCGATCACAGTTTGTTGAAGTAGGATGTCATAGGTCTCCGATGTTGCCCATCCACTGTGGAATTGTCCAAGGTTCGGTCATTGGACCATTGGCTTTCTTACTTTTCATGAATGATTTGTCGAACTGTTCGAATCTTTTAACAAAACTCTTCGCCGATGACGCTTGCTTGCTTGCCAGTGCCAAAGATTCAACCACGCTCCAAAATACTATGAACACTGAAATAGATAAAATAATTGAGTGGATGTTATGCAACAAACTCACCGTGAACGTAAAAAAATCTAAAGTCATGCTATTCAGTCCTAAATCAATTAAAAAACATTCCAACATGTTGCTTTGGAAGTTGTTCAATCCTTTAAATATCTCGGGCTCTATATAGATAGTAACTTAAAATGGAACACTCATATTACCGAGATGCACAAGAAATTGTCAAGGTCTGTTGGGATTTTGGGAAAACTTAGGCATTATGTGCAGGATGCTACCCTGCGAACCATTTATTTTGCTCTTTTTCAATCCCACATCCAATATGCTATAACTGCATGGGGCTCTGCAACACAAACCAACATTCACAAATTGGAGGTCTTACAGAATAAAGCTGTTAGAACTCTCTCCAGAGCGTCTATTCGTACAAACTTAAACACCCTTTACCATAAAACCAGGGTGTTGAAACTATCCGACATTTATACTCTAGAGATTGCCAAAGTTATGCACCAATTTCAGAATAATTACTTGCCCACAGCGTTCGACAATTATTTTGTTTCGCTTACCTCTGTGCATGAACACAACACACGCTCTTCGACCAAATCCAATCTTTTTGTACCTCGCTTTTCGCTGAGCAAATCTCAAAATTCCCTGAAATACAAAGGCGTAATAATTTGGAATAACATTCCCCAAAGTTTACGTGACTCCACATATGCTACTTTCAAAATAAAATATAAAAAATTCATGCTTTCATCCTACCTGTCTTTCTCCAGCACATCTGTTTGATGTGCTTACTGACTTTCCCTCGGCACTGCCAGCAGAATACTTGACTAGGTCCACAACCTCCCAGAGTCGACAGTACCTGTAATAAGTGAATCTGAATGTTTCATGTAAATATTTAAGTTGCTTCTTTATTATCATCTACTTCCATAGTGCATGCTCTGCACTATATTATACTGTATGGCCATTTGTCATACAATGGTAATTCAATTTTGCTCATAGCCTAATCGTATAGTGTTAGCAGTATCTTTCAACAGTTCTACACTCATGATCCTTGATATTGGTCTCTCACCAAATACAATTTAATAACTATCTCGTATATATTTTTGTAAAAAGCTATCATATTTACCACTTTATTATTATTGTGCTTTGTTGCATTTTCGAAATTTGTATATATATAGCACTGTCTGTGATACTCAGTGCTGCAGTGGTTATTTCATCCATCTGTTCATACACATATCGTGTTCATTCTATATTCTCAACGATTCCAAGCGGTATGCTTACTAATTTACAACGCTATTTATTGTTACCCCCATCTACTTTGTTGAGTTAACCTGTTTTTCACAGATTAGAATAATTTTTATCTGTAATGTATTAATGACGATTCGACTTACCCCAGCACTTGCAATCTTCTTGCACCCCAGCACTTGCAATCTTATTCGAACTCTTGGCAAACATTTATAACTATGATTACGCCGTGTTATCGGCATAATATCCCTACCGGGATATATTTAAAATCTGTTTAAATAACTATCAATTCCATAACGCTGCGATATCTGTTCGGTATCCTGTCATCGCACTGTACTGCATTCCTGCTGCCGTTCCCATAGTTACTCGCACATATGTGCTTGGAGTCGTTTTTGGTTTTGCTTTTCTGTGCTTCGAGCGTCTCTTGGATTCAGGTCGTCTCGATTTTTCACTTCTTTATATTCTTTTATTTATTGTTTGACTTTTTTCATTGTTTTATGATTCATTTATTAGACTCTAGCTCAGGTGTCGCCGCTCGATAACCAATTTTGGTTTTCGCGACTCCTTTCACCTCGAATTATCCGTTTTTGCTTCTTTCTACATTCCGTATGCATTTAGTGTATTTCATGTGTGGTGAAAAAATAAACTACTGATTACTGACCGGAGAAAACCAGAGTCTTGTGAACAAAACAAACATCCTCCGAAGCAAATGACAATTGAAAAGGCGGGGTAAGTTTTAATACTACGATCAAAATATTTAAAGTTTGTGAAAATAGGGTTTTGTATAACAATATTAACAAATTTAATATCATTGGTTTACAAATCAGTTACCGGTACGATATGGCTGTATTGACATCATAGCCAAAAACATTGCATATAAGTTATAACGTTAATAGCTGTTTATTGGCTCATTAGGTATGCACGATATTGGGCTTTAAAGGAGCAATACGTCAGGTTTCGAAAGTAATAGGGTATTTTATTCCAAACTTTGACCCCGGTATATTTCAAGGATTGTTGGGTTCGATTCGAAGTAAATCTTTGAACTTGGTAAGATTATCTACTGACTGATCTGGTGTTATGGTCGTGTACTGATGACTGAGTCGTGAAGTGACCCTGAAAAGCTCTAGGCAACATATCATGAGTGAATTGATACATGATTTTGGCTATCTCAAATGTGTGGATATCATCAAATTTAAGGATATTGGATAGTTTATAGAGTTGGCCCAGGTTCGAGGACTGTACGGAATTTGTCAAATTGGATTGCTTTGTTTTGTAAAGATTTAATTTTGCGGCTGTGGCTCTTCTGGAGACACGATCCCCAAACTGTTATCCCATATTGGACATATGATTGGAATAGGGCAAAATATACCAGCCTTAGGGTACACCTAGGTAGATAATTTCGAAGTTTGCGTAATATTCCTACAGCTCTTGAAAGTTTTGCTATAATAAAGTCAATATGTTTGTCCCATCTTAATTTATTGTCTATTGTAATGCCCAAATATTTGTATGACTGGACTCATTCTAGTGAGTTGCTATTTATGGTAACTTTGAACAGATCATTGGTCTCAGTCGTGGTTGGACAAATCAGAATAGATTTTGATTTGTTTATGGTCAATTTATTGCTGGCCATCCAGTGTGCTACCTTATTTAGTACAGTATCAACTTTTTGTTTCAGTTGCACTAAAGACTTGGCAGATTTTGAGAATGCTGTATCGTCAGCGAACAGTTTTGTAAAACGAGAAGAGGCATTTGGTAAATCATTAACAAAAATTAAAAAGAGCAATGCGGCTAGATTTGAACCCTGCGGAACTCCACATGTTATGGGTAAATATGATGATTCGGCTGTACCAATTTTGACAAATTGCAAGCGATTTGTTAGGAAGCTTTTTAGGAGCAATTTAGCAACTCTGGGGGTTCCTGTTCCTCGCAAGTGTGAAACGTCATTAACCTAAAGCAGGGATCTCCAACACATTTTTCAGAGATAAACAAAATTTGTGAAGCTTCAGTGAAGGCAAGCTTTGCCATAAGTGAGATGATTGCAAGATAGTGGCGTCATTTCGTTGAATGAAGCTTTATTAAAGAGTGTATGCTGGAGGCCTGTGATTAAAATCGATAAGTAATAAATTACAGACACGAGAAAAAAGTATTTAGTGGGAAATTCACTCCACAGGCACTTTGAGCAATAACACATAAGCAATAATAATGTACATATTATATGAGGCCAATAAAGAAATATTTTGATAATGCCAACAGCATTATCTAAAATTTGCAAAGATATACATAGATAAAGCAACGTCAGATTTTGCAAAATAAAACATTTAAGCTCAATTTTGATATGATTGCTATTTTATACCAACTTTGTTGCTCCAAACTTAAACACTCAAACAACTTGACTATTGCAGACATTTTAATGTCCTTATATAAACTTTACTTTGAGTCATTCACCATTTACATATTTGTAACCAATGCCATAAACTCACATGAAAACTTTCTCTTATTATTTTAGTCATCAATCAAAAATGTCAAATTCGTTAATATCATAATTGATCAAGCAAGTAATTTGTCTGAATTTATATCTAGGCAGTGGCGGCGCGTCAATAGGGCCAACCGGGGCAATGCCCCGGTTGTTTTTTCGGTATAATAAAAAATATTCGAAAAATACCTCAATATCGGTTGCACAGACTGTCTACACTAGCCATATTCTCCCGACATGGTTCATTTTTCGCTCGCAAAGCCTTCGCCGAACGTCGACGGGGCGACGCCGATTTTGCCCCGGTTGCTCATTGTATATCGTATTCTCTCTTTTATCTTCCACTCGCCGCGTTTGTTTTCTGTTTCTTTTACTAAATCATCGGGGCTAGCCCCGAAATTATGACGACACAATGCCGACGTTTCTCACAACAACGTGTTGACATATTCACGCATTCCTTCTCGTTCGTTGATTGCTTGAAGAGTTGATAGTTTCCTCGCCTTCGTTTTTGTCGCTTGTTTCGCAATTTGAATCAGTTAGAGACCTTTAGTCCATTTGCTTTCGATATTCCACATACCTTCTGAGCTCATCACTTTTTCCCGGTTATCACCGGTAATCCTCTCCGTCAGGATTAAAAAACCGGACAATGTTACACAATTTTGTTGTCGGTTACGGGCTACCATTTGTGGTGGCTGGAGTGTCTTGATTTCCTAATTTTTCGAGTATCCGTTTAACATTTCCTTCCAGTTTTTCTCGAGTCCAAAAAATTGAATGTCTTTGAATTCATTTTCAATTGTGGTCAGAAATGATGTGAAGTGGGCAATTGTGCTGGGTATTATTTTATCGTCAGTGGGGGCCAAATATTTGTTTAATACGTCAAGTTTCCTTTTTTCGTGCCAATTAGTTGTTTTTCAATATAACGAAGCATTTTGTTACTCGGTTGGGGCCATCATAACTGTTATAAAAGATTTCCTTCTGCGTTATATTGAATTGTGTGTTTAAAACGCTGTTTAGAAACTTTACAATTTCAGATACACACCTCTGCATTATGGTGCAGGCCAGGAATATGTGCTTTGTGTTATCGGGGGGAATCTCACAGAACTTACACACAAGCATCTTCTGAGAACCCGTTGGACCGCATCTTAGGGTCATCCCTCTCATTCGTATTTCGGGCGATACGATATTTTTTTATTTATTTTTTGCATGCCGGGTATGTGTATTTCTATTTGAGCCACCAGCATTCTTTTCTCAACATAACTGGCTGGACAGTCAATCCCGTATCGGCCATCGCAATAATTATAGATGCTACTTTCGATAAAATTTGAGCTGGTAACTTTGTTGTCAACATTAAAACAGAATGCAGTCATGTTTGTTGAGGATAACTGCCCAACAGGAATATCGGAAATAATCGGGACTGGAGGAGCGCAAGCGGGCAAAATTGGATGATTAGTGGTTATCACCGGTAATCCTCTCCATTGATTCTCGCAGGTCGGATCCACTACGACAATATGCTGTCCTATTTGCAGCATGTTCTCCAAACGGAGAACAGTCTTTCTGCATTTGCTATGTAGTTTGTATTGAAGGGGTGTATACCCTCCCCGTTTATGGCTAGTTGTTGTGATGGCTGTTCTTGTAGCTGCTGTTTTGATGTATAATCTTTGAGTGATAGATATAGGTCCTTGTGTCTTGCTGTCTTCTTTTGGTCGCTATCGAGGTTTATTTTCTGGAATATGGAGATTAAATACGCCCAGCATGTAGGGATTACGGTACTGTGGGGGATTGAATTTGAATATAGATCCTCTTTTATAATATTAATTTTTGTTCCTAGTGAGTAGAGCCCTTCGGTGTGCCAGAATTGATTTAGTTCTCCGCCGATTACGAGGATCATTAGTTTCTCCACTTGACAAGCCTCAATTTTTGATTTAACCTTCACCATGGATATACCTCCATCCTCTAATGATAATTGTACCCCTTCGATTTCCTTGATTGTTCTCTGCGAAATGGTGGTGCCTCTTCCATGGAATGTTATGATCGACTTTATCAATAAATTTATTGCAAGTATTTTTCCATGCCACATGAGTCGTCTAGGTTTTAAAGAATTAGCGTTTGGGTTAGCTTGGCTTTCATTTCATCCCATATCTTTTCTACCTTCTTTTGTCCGAATTGTATTCCAAGTATTTTTACTGTTTCTTTTATATATTTATTGTTTGGAGATTTGGATATTAAATTATGGGATGGTTTCGTGATGCAGAGTATTTCGGTTTTTTCTTGGTTAATTTGTTGTCCAGATGCCAATTGAAAATTATTAAGTTCGTGAAAGATTTGTGCTATTGAGTTTGGGTCCCTTACTGCAAACGTGACGTCATCCGCGAATTGGTCCATTTTGTATTCTTTTCGTCCTAATTTATTCCGCATATGTTTGAATTCTTGATAGTGTTGCGACCACGACGGAGTATAGAAGCATACTCATGGACATCCTTGTTTATTGCCGCGTCCGACGGGTATGTGTTTGGATAATCTACGATTTACGTCTATGATGGTTTCTGTTCCGGTACATATTTTTAATGACGTTCAGGATCTGGATCAGGATCGTTTAGTTTCGTACCCAACGTACTTCTAGTGGGCGTAGCATAACAACTACGCCATTCAAAAATTACGTCACTACGACATCACAATCACGTCATAGAGCTTGCCAAATATACGTACAATCGCCCGAAATGGCATTGGCGCCGACGATAAAGAGCTAACTGACATTATTGATCTCTCTCCTATCGGAATCGTTGCGACGAGAAAGCGAGAGAAATAACCGTTCGATTTCGGGTGCTCGTTTGCGCATCTTGGATGGCAGTTCGTATAGTTTGAAGAGCTCTATTACGTCACTGTGACGTCGCGTTGACGTAATTTTTGGATGGTGTAGTCAGGTGGGGGTTAGGATTGATACGTGCAAAAATTGTCATGCTACGCCCACTAGAAGTATGTTAGGTACGAAACTACACGAGAACCCAGGAAATTACCCTCGAGCCCGACATACTGTGAATTTGAAATAGGAAGCCGTGATTTACTGGGTAAAAAGCTTTAAGATTATCTATTAAGATAATAGTTCATGGTATGTCCTTTAGGTTGCAGTATCTTATGATGGCATCGATGTTGTAATGTATGTCAAACATGTTTCGTTCTGGTAGAGAGCATTTTTGTGTTGGACTTATTAGATGGTTTAGTACAGGCCAGGGGCTAGAGTGCTAGACGGTTTACCAAGATCTTGGAAATAATTTTGTAATCCGTGTTTAGAGTTGTCTTTCAATATTGTGTACCATCACTTTTACGTATGCTCGGCCCTTTGGTGGTGGATGGAAGTAAGTATTACCCATAGTCGACGTCTTCTTAAGTCTTCCAGCCTGTCTTGTAACTGCTTTGGGCCGAGATGTTGGGAGTGCAAATTGGATTGATGACGCCATCAACATCCTCGCACACAGACCATTCTGATAGTACCTTCAGTTATTGACTTGATGACAAAAATTCCGAATGGCGATTGGTGCGAGGTGATCATCAGTTTGAGTTGTATTCCGTTTTGTTTTGGTAGGCATAATTGCTTCTGGGAAATTGCGTGCGTAATTGTGTGCTCTGATTGGGTGTAATTTTTTCTTAGTTTTGCGTGCTGATTTCCGTTGTTTCTATGGTTCTACGAGGTGAATGTGTAATATTATCCGTTGGCAGCCTCCTTTGTTTTGGAAGAGTCCATGTTTTTATTGTATTCGATATTGCTGGATATTCCTTTGCTAGTCTAGCTTGACATTCCTTTTGTAAGTGTCAGACTTTTTTGCAACATCTGCGAACCGGTGTGTTGTTGCAATGTAGGTAAGTATGCCCAGATTGTAGACATCTTCCACATTTCGTTACATATAATTCTCTCAGGAGGTAGGTTTTGCAATTGATTCCTTCGAATACAACATGATCGGGTAGGCGTTCTTTCTCGAAGTCTTCAATTATGAAGGCAATATACCCATTGTATACATATGTCCCTCGATGCCAGTTTTTTATGGCACACATTTCCGCAGCCAAGGCAGTTGAACTGTAATCGTTGCTCCAGGTGTTTGAATTAGCCTTGGGTGGATTCTAGAAAACTTTCCCGGCAGCTGTTATTTGGGCTTTCCGTAGCCGCGAAGGTTTTCATCCAGTGGCCTTTGCGGCTCTCGAAGGTGACGGCCGCAGAGTAATTCCTGGTTGTTTTTGAGCAGGTGGACTTAAACTAATAAACAGCCTAGGTAAAACAGACATTCTAAAACGAATATGATCTGAATATAAAAACTTGGAAATTATGTACTGTGGAAATATGCTAAAAGAATTGATTGGAGAACGAAACCCTTTAGGAAGTGTGTGACTTTGATATTATTTTAGACATATCGGTCAGGCTTTTGAATGGGCACAAATATGACTACAGCGGGTAAGCTCATATGGGATAATTTTATGTTTACGCTAGCTTACTGGTAACCAACTGGTAATATGAGGCCGTTAATATGAGAGAGACGTCAGACCTAGTTGGGCTTCGAGAGAAAGGCGTCAGTAGCGTTTTGGAATTCACCGTTCTATAAATAGAGCCGTTTCGACAGACTCGATTCATATCATTTTTGACGATCGACATATGCGAAATATATATTACTATATTGTTATTATGGCTGGACGTCAATCGCGAGTTTTGGATGTGGATGATGTTTTGTGGCATCTAGAGAACGACGAATTTTTTCCCGAAGATGCATCGGATGATAACGACAGTATGAAAGTGTCTGATTTTTCCGAGGAAGAGGATATTTTAGACACTCAAGCTGACGAAGTTTCGGAAGGTTGGTACTAATTTATTTGATGTATTTTCCAAGAAGATAAGATGGATTGATAACGTATCGGTAATATTGTATGATATTTTATTTCTACAGATGACGAACGTTCAACGTCTACTGCTCCACCTCGGAGACGAGGCGGGCGTGCTACCAGGGCTGGGGCGAGAAAAAAATGGTACGTCGCTCCACACCCAGAGGGCGTGATGCTCGTCCAAGAAACAACTGGACAAAATCCTTCACAGCGAGGACAATTCGACCTTTCGGGGGTCAACGACAGGTGCGCAATCGCCACTTGCACCAATCGTCGAGTCCCGTAACGTTCTTTCACCAGTTTTTCAATTCAACTGTAATTGGATTTATAGTAGAAATGACGAACCTCAACGCCATCAGAAAACTCCAAGGTTGGTTTCCGTAATCTTCGTTTTATTATTTGATTTAGAATAAGATTAGATTTATTTATTTTTCATCAAATCATTATAAGAAGTTACTAAGATATCAAAATCTATTTGGTAATTTCATGGGTTTTTTTACAGCGGCGGCTGCTACGACCGGCACCGAGTGCAAGCAATGGGACTCCGTTACTACGGCGGAATTTCATTGTTTCCTCGGTCTAATCATACTGATGGGAATAATTCGTCTTCCCGTTATGGATTTATATTGCGGAAGAAGAACTGGCTCCTTGACATTCCATGCTTCAACGAAATAATGCCAAGGCAGCGCTTCAGAGATATTATGCGATGCTTACATCTTTGCCATGAAAGTGAAGCACCCGCTGCTGACAATCCAAACAAGGACAAAATGTTCAAGATTCGAAAATTTTTATCAATAATTTTACCACTATTTGGAAATGCTCATAGTATGGGCCGGGAAATATCCACCGACGAGACCTTTATCCCATTCAAAGGAAGAATAAGTTTCCGTCAATTTATCAAGTCAAAGCGGGCACGATTTGGGTACTTGCGGAATCGTCGACTGGATATGTTTCCCGGCTCCAATTTTTTACGGAAAAAGACCCTACTTCAAATCCAGAGGAGGGATTATCCTCAAGAGTGGTGAAATATCTGATGGAACCATTTGTCGACCTGAATCACCACCTTTATGTCGAAAATTTTTACACAAGCCCTGAACTTGTTTCATACCTATTATCCAAGGAGATATATGCATGCGGAACATTCCGCGCTAATCGCATTGGATTTCCGAAGGAACTCATAATAAAATCGATTCGAAGTTTGCAGAGAGGGGCGACCGATTGGTGAATAGCTGGGGACCTGCTAGCCCAGTCATGGGTCGATAACAGGGCCGATTAATTTCTAACAACCATTCATAACCCTGAATATACCAGCGACTATTCTGGTTCAAAAATCGTCAAGCGAAAAGGAGGCCGTTCTACGTCACAGACTTCGGAAATTCTATGCCCCCCTGTACTCAGAGATTACAACTCTCACATGGGGGGTGTGGATCTTTCCGACCAAATGAGAAAATATTATAATTTGACGAGACGTTCGAAAGTATGGTATCGGCGCGTATTTTTATACATTATTGAAGTGGCACTCCACAATGCAAGAGTGCTGGCCGACAACATCGAAGGCAAGCACTTGGACGGATTTACGTTCCGGATGGCAATTGTAACTGGCCTGATTGGGGATCACAGGTCTCTCGGCGGGTGTCGGGGTCAGGCACCGTTCTGAGACTGCAAAACGTTGGGCGCCACCTTCCATCGTTTGATGGAAGACAGGGTGTGTGCCCAGTGTGTTCAAAAAAAAGTAATTTGGCATCGAGACTGAAGAAAAACCACATGTTTCACGAAGCAGAGTAAAATGCGCCGAGTGTGATGTACACCTTTGTGTACTTGCAAACAAAACTTGTTTTGCTGATTGGCACACCAAACTAGAATATTGGCGTTAGAGAGCGGGTGTTATATTTTGTAAATATTGTTTTTTTCATTATTTTTTTTCTGAAGTTTTCTGCTCAGTGTATATATTTTGGTTTGTTGTTATCGGTTTTTTTTTATATTGTTATTGTTTCGTTTTTTTTTACTTGACACCAGCCGAATAAAACTTTGTTATTGTGTATCAAATCTGTACAGTATTTATACTAGTCCGAAATCAGATACAACATCTGTGTTGCGCTGTTATTCAGTACCAGATCATACTTGTCACGAGTCAATTAGAATTTTTTTGTTGTGTCGCGAATCACTCACTGCAGCCGTGCGCCGCGGGAGTCGTTATCGGAGATAAAACATTTGTGCTGAGCGTACATTTTCACAATTAGGTCGGATGCAAACGCTTTTTCGGCTAAGTGGGTCAGATGCGAAATATACCGAGTTTACGACGTCGGAAAGAATGCTATTTAGTACAATATTTTCGGCTAATTAGGTTATGATACAACACGAACTCACTTTCGGCTAAGTCACCTAATGAGAAACAAACAAATTTACTACGCCTGGTAAAATGTTATAATATTTGTTTTCATAATAATAAACACGCACGCAATACTTATTTCTTGAGATACATAGGCTATGGAATAAAGTAAACACAACATAATCATACAATTTACCGCTTGGTAGGTTACGATATCTAACACAAATAAACATTCGGCTAAGTCGCTTATGCGAAACAACCAAATTTACTACGCCTGGGAAAATGTTATATTATTTGTTTCATAATAATAAACACGCACGCAATACTTATGTCTTGAGCTACATAGGCCATGGAATAAAGTAAACACAAAACATAATCATACAATTTACCGCTTGGTATGTTACGATATCTAACACAGACACACTTTCGGCTAATCGCCTTATGCAAGCAAATTTACTACGTCTGGGAAAATGTTATAGTCTTTGTTCAATAATAGTAAACACGCGTAAC
Organism: Styela clava; assembly: GCF_013122585.1. Lineage (NCBI taxonomy): Eukaryota > Metazoa > Chordata > Ascidiacea > Stolidobranchia > Styelidae > Styela > Styela clava. Next base: position 18,597,946 of record NW_024102841.1, on the reverse strand, counting down.
TATAATAAATCATTCATGAGCTATAAAGAGAGATCGACGCAAAATGATTATGGCCGACTGCGTTTGTTGACGCGAAGGAGTGAAACAAAACCTCTGTACTTAGATAACGATTTGACTTACTCGACTGGTTCGACATTTATCTCGTGACAAACTATGATTCCAAAGCGATAATAAAAGTATTGAACGCCTAATTGGAAAAATTTAACCTATACGGGCCATGGAATAAAAAAAAATGAAAACAAAACGTATAAAAATATCGCTAATTTTCGAACAAGCGAAATACCATTCAATTCCTTACCCAGCAGCGACCTCTAGCGAATAGATTTATAGTAAACGTTTTAAGCAAACTTTGAGTGACGCCTTTGGGGGTTATGGTCGGTGATTGACGGGGGGTTGAATTGGGACATGCAAAATAGGCATGGGTCAACAGCTGGAAGAGGGTTTTAAACTATTTTGATCACAGTACCAAATCAAATAAGATAATCAGCAGCATAGGTGAATGCAACATTCCAAGAAGAATCTGATCTGAATATAAACACTTGTAACTTATGTACTGTAGAAATATGCTAAAAGAATTGGTTGTAGAACGCTACCTTTTAGTAGGTGAAAACCTTTATAAAACTCCGTAGGTTTGAAGATTTGTTTAAGACATACATTTCAGTTGCACATTTGGAAAACTATAAATTGGGCTTTCACCATTTCTCGGGTTAAAACAGCGTAGAAAAGTGAGAAAAATTTGGTTTTGAATGATTGATATGAAACATTGTAATATAATACAACGTCTTTCTCAACACAGACTGTAGTTTTATTGAAAGATATTAATATTGCCTTGTTTTAAATCCTTGACACGCTTTAAACTACTTAGATCACAGTACCAAATTAAACAGGATGATCACCAGCATAGATGAAACTTTTTTTTTTTTTTTTGGTAGGCCTCGACCCACCGATACTTACCTTTTATACTTACTTGTTGCAGGGGAGGCTTTCAGATGGTATTTCATTTTTCTGAAAAATATAAAATATAGAGTTAACAGAACGCCTGGCCTCGACGAAATATCTCCCGCCACGTGTGAGGGTTCGGAGAAATGCACCCTGATGCACACTCATTGAACCCTCTAGTGGCGAGTATTTCGTTTTGGCCAGGCAAATAGGAAATAGAAGTGAAAGAGTCAGAGTGACGAAGTAAAGAGTTTAGACAGAAAATGAAGGAGATTAAAGAGCTATAAGAGAGAAGAGAAGAAAATAACAGCAACAAAAAATAATAATAAGAGAGTAAATTAGATAATAATAAAGGTTGCCATTTAGGTGTAAGGCGTTATAGATTAGCTTTATTTACCATGTTTAGTTACTGTATTATCCAGGTGTTTTATTATATTAGGGTTATTATACATTAGAGGTATAATACAGTTAACAAGTAGCCACGAGTTAAGTAATTGACAATAGGATATTAAATTACAGCAAATTATTTTCATGCACGCGAGATTTTTATATATGGGAATCATATCCAGAGAGAATCTCTTTCCAATTTGGAACAAGATCGTACTGGATGACATTCCCATATTTCATCTCGCGTGCCAACAGATGTTGTGTAAAATCAGTGATAACTGATTTTATTATGTTACTAGTGTCGTCTACCTCGCATAGCGGTCTTCCTTATCCAAAGTCTTTTTTCTTTTTATTACATGTACTTTAAATATTTGGAATATCTTGAGTACAGTAAGAGTACAGTTCTTGTCGTACGTGTTGTAAAAAAGATCATCCATATCAACACGTATAGGACTCAAGCAGATGTTATTTAAGACTTTGGATATTTCAGCCGCCATGTTCAGGCAGATACGACACTCCAAAAAAATATGCTGGGTATTGTCAAGACCATCATGACAAAACTTGCAGTCCAGTTTTAAAAGACGATTATTTTTACTATGATATTTGAAACCGGTTCCCTTCCGGCGTTGACCGAAAAGGAATCCGTTTCGAGTGATCCTATATGAAAATTCTCTTTCGAGATTACTGAAATGTTTTTTATTATGATGTTTAGAGAGATGGACTAGTTCCCAATCCACATTTGATGGAGGGCACTCTTCTCTGGAACTCATTAGAGACCTATAATTGGAAGCCAGGCCGGCGGTATCCCAATCATGGCCTTTATCCTTCAACACACGAAAAGTGTTAAAGGCTTTCAGCCATGATTCTGGAACATGGATGGAATGGGGAATGCTGTTGCTAAATAGCCCAGGATTGACCTGGATTATCTTACTGCCAAGGCTGAACTGGGCCTCTCTATGCCACAATTGAGTGGGGTTAACTAGGGAGACCAGTTGTTGAAAGCGTTCAGCCCGGCAGGCAACAATCTTGGTGTCAAGACACGCAACATCCATTCCACCCTTGGATCTTTCGTTCCGGAGGATCCGCCTGCCCAGAACTTCCATAGGTTCTGAGCTCCAGAGAAAAGAGAAGATCTTCCTATTAATATATTTGATGATATGAGGTGGCATCATTACCGACCTCGCACTATATAGGACTTGCGACAAGACCAAGGAATTAAGTACCAGGATCTTGCCGTACCAAGATAATTGTCTAGTCCTATTTAGGTTTATAATATTTTCAATTTTGGAGACCTTTTCACTCCAAGTTGAGTGAACCCTATTTTTACCAAAATAAATCCCAAGAATTTTTACAGTATCCTTTACAAATTTATGATGGGGGAAGAATGATATCATCTCCTTCGCCCTATTATTCGAACAGAGGATGCTAGTTTTTTCTTTATTGATTTTCTGCCCTGTGGCAGAACGAAAAAACTCCAATTCCTGAAAAATAGCATCGATGGAGTATGCGTCCGACGCAATAAAATTTGCGTCGTCCGCATACTGATCCATCTTATGATGAAAATTGCCTATACGGATGCCTTTTATAAAATTATTATCTACTATACGGCGGCTGAGGGGCTCCGCGTTGATGGTATATAACAGCATACTCAGGGGACATCCTTGACGGATGCCCCTGAGTATGCTGATTTCTTTGGTGAAAGCCCCGTTGACCTCAATTATACTAGTTATACCCGTATAGATAGATTTTATTAATCTCAAAGCGTTTGGGCCCAGGTTAATCATCTCGAGTATTCTCAAGAGATAGTGATGGTTGACCATGTCAAACGCTTTGAGATTATCTATAGAGACTATGAAACAAGGGGTATTAGTGAAGTTAGCATAACTGAGTGCACTATTAATATTATAATGCACGTCAAAAATGCTACGCCCAGGATGGTACTCTTCTGGGTCGGGCTAATTATAGGAGAAAGATGTTTAGTAAGGCGTTTTGAAAGAAGTTTTGTAATTATTTTATAATCAACGTTCAAATTTGAAATCGGACGCCAATTTTTCAAATCTGTGACGTCGGATTTTTTATGGATTAATTTAACTCTAGCTTTTTTGCATGATTCTGGTAATATACCAGAGAGCAAAATATTATTGATCAAAACGAGAAATTCTTTTTTTATTAATGACCAAAACGTCTTATAGAACTCTTTCGACAAGCCGTCGAGGCCCGGCGACTTGCCATTCTCCATCCCTGTAATTATTTGATGAACCTCTCCTTCAGTTGCCCAAGCTTGAATTTGACTATTGTCATCACTCGATAATTGAGTGGATTGCATGATTTTTATAAGGTCCTCCTGGGTTGACACATCAATATCTGATGTGGTTCCCCATAGGTCCACATAAAAATCATGGACTATTCTGATTATATCATCCGGGTTTTCTTTTATAGTTCCAAATTTATCCTTTAATTGCAGGATTGTTGTTTCCTGCTCCCGTTTTTTAATTTGTTGAAAAAATATTCTGGTGGGCTCTTCGCCCTCTTCAGTTTCGTGGATCCTGGCTTTCAACTTTATGTAATCTAATTTTTTAGTTTGCTGGAGGAGAAGTTCATTTCGTAAATTTATAATCTCGCTATGATCTTGACCTTCGCTAATTAAATATTGTAGATGGTTTCTTTTCATCCTACTTTCTTTTGCTTTGTTAATAGAAAAAGCAATAGACGTCTTCTTGATGTGATTTTTAGCATAATCCCACCAATCCTGAATTAATGAAAAATTTCCTATATGGTGGACCAGTTCTTTATATTTGAGCGTTATAATATCAAGATATAGTGGATCTTGATAGAGAGTGATGTTATTCTTCCAGGCACCTTTGCCCCATCTTATCTTAGAAAAAGCTTTCAACACACCCCTGCACCGCCCTATCCTCGAAGAGGATTTCAAGGTCAGGACAGGTACAAGGGTGTGGTCGGAGACGGTATTTATGATATGGCAGATATCCTTCACACAGGTCACGTAGCTCTCAGAAATATAAATCCGATCAATTCTACGTGCCTGTGTGCCTGTTTTGCAGGTGTATGCATTACCAGCAGGGTGTTTTCTGCGGTAGAAATCTACCATACCTAGTGCTTGAAGAGAAGGTCCTAATATTCGCTCTGCCTTGGTGAGCTTAAAATGATGCTTGAGAAGGACATCACGCTCTTCCAAGACGGAGTTGAAATCTAAGTATTAATTAGACAAAAAATACTATTATCATAAACAAAGTCCAGTCGGTCGAGTCTATGAGGAATTAAAACCTTGTACGTTACAACCGTACAAGGGGTGTTATTTTTAACTAATATTCCAGTACCAGACCTAGAATGTTTTATGGTTAAATCATCATGGAGGATGGTGTTGAGATATGCGGTGTATCCCAGATCTGTCGCCCAGGATTCAATGTCGTCCTTTCTACAACGATGGACTTGTTGTAGGGATATTATATCAGGTCGGTGTCTCTGTAACCAGTGACCCAACCTGAGTCTGTTTGAGGCAAGCCCATTAGCATTAAGTGAGGCTATGCTCAACGTATCCATTGAGGAGGGCGATTAAAGAATACTAGGATAGCCTATATATTAATATTATATCATTCCTATAGTACGTACACCAACTATTGCTACGAGAGAATATAGTATATGGAGATGTACGACTATTATGGGGAAAAATAACGTGGATGGTAATCCACCTATATGAAAAAATGCAGAGAGGAAGGATTATGAAAGAAATTGGAGTTTTATTATTATTATTCTACAGTGGGCAGTTTTGTTGAAACCCGAGATTTATTAGGGGGGAGAGAGGAAGAGACGTCTGACGACGAACTCTCTCGTCCCCTCTTATCATCTCTGTAGATATGGGGGTTTTCTATTTCAGAAAAGCCCCAGTCCGGACCCGGCTTCTTGGTTTTATGATGGCTGCGTAGTTTCGTACAAAACGACGCGTGTTCTTCATCAGAACTCTCTGAAAGCTTGGCGATGTCAGGGACACCAGATTCCAGAGAGCTCTCATCATCATTATTTTCCTGGTTTTCCGAATCTTTCCTGGGACTATTGCTAGTGTTTTCCACCTCATTATATTTTTCCACTGAGTTTCCCGACTCTAGAGAGTCAGAAATCTCACATATCTCAGCCGGGGTAGGATGGATATCCACTGTAACCCGACTGAGAAAGTTACTACGGTTATTGAAAGGGTTTTCATTATTATTATTTTCCTCTACCTGTACTGGCGTTGATGAAGTGCTAGAAGGTATTTTGGAAAAGCTATACCGGGCAGCTTTCATCAAGGCCTTGGATGTAAAAACGACAGGAACGACGGAATTATCGCGCGGATTAACGGATTTGCGTGGTACTTCACATGCCTGAGTCACCCCTGATGTTATGGTAGGGAAGTCAGTGCAATCCCTCTGCAGGTGCCCAGATTTTTTGCACAATCTGCATGAGGGTGGATCGGTGCACTCACGGGCTAAATGCCCGGACTTAAAACAATTCAGACATGTTCTAACGTACATGTCGGCAGGTAAGTAAGTTTTACAACGGTTGCCGCCAACGTTGATGAAATCAGGGAAACGAGCCTGATCAAAGTCATCAACGATGGCCTGGACATAACCGTTGTAAACTTTCGTGTTTTTAAGAAAAATTTTATATACCCGCCGGACTTTGCCAAATTTAAGCGAGTTGAGCATGGTGGAGATCTGCTCAACTGTGGCTTCCGTGGGAATGCTCCGCACGCTGATACGCGTACCGGGGCCTCGCGGGAGAGAAAATGTTAACGGACCCAATGGGGAATCGATCTGGTTTGCTAGGGTAGACAAAAATTTGTCTCGATTCACACCATCTGCAGACTTAAACGTGATGTTCCACAGTCCTTGTCTGATGGGGAAAACTCCTTCAACAAGATGTTTGAACGGGCGTAGCATTTCGACCGATGTAAAGAGGTCGTAGAAAGCTGACACCGTGGGAATGTCTTGTGTAGTTGTTGCGTCCACAGACTCCCCACAGAGCACTTCAAATCCTTTGACGTTCGCAACTTTTGGTAACGACACGGCCACAGTTGAAAAGAGTGGCGTAGGCGTCGAAGATGAAGTTCCGGAAACGCACGTGTTGGTTGAAGGTCCAGCAGCAGCCATCTGCCTGCCAGAGACACTCTGGATTGAACCAGTGCCGAGAGGCAAGTGTGTCCTGGCAGACATGGGAAAAAAAACTATTGAGCAACCAAGTTAATTAGGAGAATCAGCTACCAGAAGAAGCAATAGTATCTATTGAAGTACTAAGTACAAGAGGAAGCTAGAGGAACTATGCTAGTTAATGGGGTAGCAACATATAAGACTAAAACTAAGGACTATAAACTAACGAAGACAAACAAAGCGGTAACGATTATATATAACAAATCGTTACGGAAACGCCAGGGGTGGCCTCTAAGAATTTCCCAAGGGGGAGAGGCCACTCCCAATACACCTAAACCGGAGCGGGCTGGCAAAGCCGCTGAATGGCAGAAAAGACTACCAGACGCTCCGTGCTGTTGATCAAGGGCTCTAGCTTACCTTAATCAAAACAGCAATAATGCTGATGAAACCGCCATTCTAGGAAAAATCTGATCTGACTATAAAAATTAAAAAAATATGTACTGTGAAAATATGCTAAAACAATTGGTTGGAGAACGAAACCCTTTAGGAAGTGTGTAACTTTGATATTATTTTTTGACATTCCGGTATATATAAGACATTCATCTACTTCTAGGGTGGATTCACACGATTTAGAGATTTTTTTGCTATGATTGGTTTGCCATGAAACAAACAATAGTACAATTCAGATCTCATTTTTGACTTAGGCTTTTGTTTTATGTACATTGGTAGAGAATTGTCTGCCAGCACTTGGATAGTCATTTACGTTTTCGTACTAACCGTATCATTTTATTCAGAACACAATTCCGAGCAAAAAACAACAACATTATTCCAAGGTGATTCTCATCTGACAATGAGCACTGAAAAATGATATTTTGCAAAAGTAAGAAGAAGAATTAGAAAATGAAAGTCTTGATTAAACTCTTTTTAAGTTTGTAGCTTGTTTTAAAACGAGCACTTACAAATGATGTAGTGTAAAATTATGCGATAAGAACACTAGAGACTGAAAACCTTTATAAAACTCCGCAAGTCTGGAGATTTATTTCAGACATACATTTCTGTTGGACTTTTGGAAAACTATATATAGGACTTTACGTGGGAAATAATTTTTGCTGTGAATAATTAATATGAAACGTTGTATTGATTGTACAAATATGCATGCAACTGCTTTTCTTGTCATAGTTGAACTATATATGTCTGAAGAAGTCCGACCTTGGTAAACGTCACAGAAATATATTTGTGTTAGTGCGCAGCAAGACTCTTGAATCACTTAGGATAGTTATCTTTACTCTAGCTACAGCATCCTTGCAATATATGCATACGGATCCGCCGGTACAAAAGCATAGAAAAGGGTAAGTAGTTGGTCTCGCAGAAACCAAATCATTAGCATCGTTTTAAATGCTTTGTATATCAATCGTTAAATTCATTTCACCTTTCTATGTCATTTACTTGTTGTTTTGTAGTGTCTTCCGCTATTGCTGAATAACAATAGCGATAGACAACATCTGCCGCAATTTCGTTAGCTGTAGTTTATTTATCTGCCAATTTTGACAAACACGACCCCACCGCACCTCTGACTACTCTGCGTGGGTTACTGGGTTCGCAGGTTCGAATCCCATGCAGGGATGGTTATGTGCGAGAGGATTGCTGGACTCCTCGCCGTCGTTGGGTGGTTCACGTAACCGCTGGTCGGTTACGGCTTCCTCCACCACCAAGTCCATGCTTCCGAAAACAAACAATACAGTAAAACTAATCCCATACCCGACTTGGAATGGTAACCGGACGAGAGGCCGTGGTTCGCCATATGAATAAGCCGTCTTATCGGCTTTCCTCTCCCCTGGGATAAATATGTAAATCCTATCCTATCCACGAGTGCTTCTTTTTCAGTTTTTCAAATAAATATCAGGCAGAAATAAGAACGTAAAGTTCACATTTTTTCTTTCTTTCTTACAAACAAAAACATAAATTACACATTAACGATCACAAAATTGACTTTTAATTAAAACCGGCATTTTTTTAATGTAAGTGCGCGTGATTTTTTACTGTGATAATTTGCCTCCACACTAACAAAAAGTTTGGAACATTATTCCACCTGAATATAATGTGCAAATGAACCAGATATAGGCTACCGCAAATTCACTCATCCAAATTATTATTCCGAAGTATAAAGAAACCCTTATCGTGCCAAGGGTAGAGTACTCAACCCTTATATTACTGCCCCCATGCGGCCAGGGGTAGAGTACTCTACCCTCGATTTTAATTGGCCTTTGCTGTATGTATGTATGTTTATTAGTCTCGTAGTAGTAAGCAGTATAAAAAATTGACAATATTAATATTGGAGACGGGACGCATGCACAAGACCGTACTGGCCTAAAACACAAATGTGCGACATGCACCCATTTTGACAAGTACAGAACAAAAAATGTTAGATTAAATGCATATGATATGGTCCCTTATACAGAACTGTTCATACAAGGGAGTTTATAAGACAAGACAATATATATAAATAGGGACAACACAATACACCAAATACATATATACATAATGATAAAATAAAAATTTAGGCGTGGATACAGCACCCTTGAGTGGTGGGACCATATAACGGTAATATGAATGGGCGAAATATAGGAGGTACATGTGCAGTGCCTATACGGTCGCGCCACTCAAGGGTGATAAATATAGTCTTTGATAGAGTATAGATATTCCGGAAAAAATGCGAGCCATGCAGATTTGGTGAAATGCTCTAGTGTTGCTATCAAATTCCTAGGTATTATTGTTCTATTTAAAGGTTAAAGCCAAACGTGGTGAGAATTACGGAAAAAAAATAAACTTGATGAAACGCTAATCGGCTGTTTCGCCTAGCGTCGCATGATTTTACTCCAGGCTTCTTCTCGAGATTAGTACTTACGTCACAGCAAGCGATTTTACGCTTCGCTTTTGTTGACAACGGTCATTTGAGATTTGACGAGCGAGCGGATAGTTGAGTTGCATGTCTTTGAATCCAAAATTTACTGGACCTATGAGTGATTCAGAGTATGGAGGTATGTACAATTAACAATCTGTATGCTATTCTACCGGTACTTGTACCGTTGTCAGATAGAGTGCCATACTTGTATAGTCTTCAATTTCCTAGTTTTAGGTTTTTATATGCTACACAGTAATTTCCTTATATTCTAGAGTTCTTTTCTTATGTTGTTCACTACATTCTACCACAATATTATGTAATTTTCTAATTCTATCGTCAACAAGCGGGGAGAAGAGTGAGGTTGATCTTCCCGCAGATCAGCCGTCTACATTGCGTGGAGGTAGAGAAGAGGATGGCCTCGAGGTTCAACCCAGCAGAATAGAGACAAAATATAGTGACTGGTCAGATGTAACACAGGATAATGAAAATGGCCCTGTTCATTCCCATCGGTTCCGTGGATCGAAACCTGTCTCGAATGCGCCGCCGAGCTGTTCGAAGCCACTTGATTTTTTCAAGCTTTTTTTACCAAAGAGCTTGTTACAAAATGAATGAAGAGACTAACAGATACCGGTACGCATCAGAAAAACTGGCTAATCAAGAGATCTCTCCACAATCACGATTGAAAAATTGCCAGGACGTGACTGTGGCAGAATTCTACACATTTTTGGGTCTAGTGATGAACATGGGCCTTGTTGATCAGACTGGGATACCAAAGTATTAGACTGAGAGAAAATACCAATAGATACCGTATTTTGCCACAGTAATGCCAAGAAATAGATTTGAACTAATATTTCACACTATGTTATACTGTTGCGATGTGGACCCAAACAACCATGTAAAAGAAGATAAGATCCAACCCATCATTGATTATCTGATTACGGCATTTCAAAAACATTACTCTAACCAAATGATCGTTTTCGGATGGTAAAATCCATTTTCGTCAGTATTTACCTAAAAAACCGACAAAGTGGCGTTTACTCGCACGAACTCTTGCTGATCCTCGTAATGGATATTTGCTGAATATCAAAATGTACTATGGGAAGGATGACTCTCAGCCTTTACCTGGACTAAATAAAACTTCTAGTGCAATGGCACATCTGTTGGAACCATATCTAGACAAAGGGTATCATGTCTATCGTGACCGATTGTACAATTCTTATGAACTTGCTGACCATGCGTGCATTTGTAATCAAATTAATTTTATCACATATTGCGCACCGTTTGTTTGTTTGTTGTGTTCTACAATTCTCGCTAGTCCCTTGTACAGATATAGTAGAAATTACACTCCATGTTGAAACTCCACATCCACAGTCAAGTATTTACGCCCGGATTATTTTTCGTGTCTCTCTTTTTTTTTAAATTTACTTCAATGTGTTGTTTGCTGTGTGGGGTAAGTGGGCACGTGCACCAGCAAGTCTTAAATCTTTTTTAGATTTTGCCCACTTTCCTGATTTTCCGTACATTTGTTTGTTTTGCCCTGTATTGCCTATTTGTTTTGTTGTAACGGAAAATTGAAATAAACACTTACTTACTTACACTTACATTTGTTCCAGGAACACGTACGTCACAGGGACGTTGATGGTCAATCGAAAAGGTATCCCAGAGGTAATTAAAAAAAAAAAATCAAAACAATTTATAGCCGTTCGTTGTAAAGAAATTGTACTACAGAGTTGGTTTGATAAGCGTGTTGTGACAGCCATATCTACATATTACAGAGGAGATCAAACAATTGAAAAACACACACAGAGGACGTCCAGATCCACAAATAAAATCTGTTCTGATAGAAGGTTACAACAAGAACATGGGAGGTGTAGACCTGTGCGATCAATATACCTCCTACTACATGTTTGCACGTAAATCCCCAAAATGGTGGAAAAAGCTATTTTTTTGCCTGTTAGAAGTATCTATAATTAATATCTACTTCCTCTACAAGCTCAGCATTCTTGTAAGTGATAGGAAACGGATTACGTTATCCAAGTTCAGAGATAAACTTGTTAAAAGTCTAGATCCAAATGAAGGAAGTTCCACCCTCCGCCAAAAAGTACCAGGCCATCTACTTCCACAGATATGGTGGATCGATTTCAGAGAAAGATGGAAGAACGGCCATGAGAGTGTCAGCATTGCACCCAAAGACATACAGTGGATAAACGAAAGGATTCCTCGTATTACTGCGATACCTGTCCCGATAAGCCGAGACTGCACGCTGGCGACTGCTTCTCCGAATATCATTTGTACATGTATTTTTTCCCTTCATTGTGTTCTTTTTTACCTGTTCTTAATTGATTACTGTGTCACTTTTGTGTTCTTTTTATTTTACTACTGTGTCATTTTGCCATGCGCACTTTTACTTCAGTCCACTATATATAAATCCCCCTTTGTGTTTTATTTATTTCATGAATATACTCATATTTCATTGTTAGCTTGATTCTGCTTGTATTTTATGGGCTCAGGGGGTCTACAGAAAGGCTTAGAAAGAGGTTTGAAGTTCGGATGAAAAAGGTGGTATTTAGGGGTCATTTTCAGCATGTTGCGGGTTGATTCTAAATAAATTGATTTTTAGGCTTGGTCAACTGATTATTCAATGGTTATTGGGAGATATTTGGAAAGTCTGGGCAATGGAAAATCTATGATTCAAGCTGATAAATGACGATTTTCTATTTTTCCAGAAGTTCTGAACTTTTTACCTCTGTAGGGAAATAATAGTAGATTTTCACTAATTTTTGCTAAAAGTCTAGAATGAATGTCATGATATTGGTCCGAAAGCTAACGTCGATAATCGCCTATAGTTTCTCATTCCAACAAGCCGTAAGTTGGCGACGTGGAGTTAGGAGAATAGATTTTAGGTACGGTCAAAAGTCACCATGTAAATTGCAAAAAAAACGGCTTGGCCAGGCAAGGCCAAGTGCATTTAATTATTTTGGCATGATAAGGGGTTTACAATAAACAGATTTCAAACGTGTACAAATCTAGGAACGGTCGGTGTTTGTTATACATCAGCTGTTGGGCTAGATTTTTGTGAATGAATTGTTTTTATTCCTAGTTTCATATTTAGCCTCCGGCCCAGAAGGCAAGTTTATTATCTGGAAGCAACCCATTTATGGAAGTAATCACCCACCTCCTGTTTAAACAATTTACATGCTGTATTCCTCACATTAATCAGATGAACGTAAAAATTGATAGCAGAGCATTTTTCCTAGGTACAATAGAGAAATATTTATCGGGCCGAAAGCAAGTTGCTTCCATTGCTATGAAAAATTTCATGCAACAACATCAACTGCTAAGACATTTAACTGAAAAGTATGTCCAGTGGTGCAAAACCAGTTTATACGTTCAACAAAACTTGAGTAATGCCATGTTGTGAATCTATAATGCCAACCACCGTAACGCCTTTCATATTATTGTCCTTCTAAGCGGCTGTATCGAAATGACAATAAGGCGAAATTCCTTAAATCAGACCGACTGACGAATCTTAACTAATCGGCAATCTGAAGATTAAGAACTTTTTTAAAGATGAAAGTTGGAAATGCGCAAGTCGTTTTAGTTCAACTAAACTACGCTACCCATTCAACAGGTTAGTTACACTGTCAAAATTAGTAAATAACTTCTGATATAATCGGCAACTTAAACAGCATTGGCGTAACTGTGAGCATGGGACGAACGCTATGTAGATATTAAGACTTACAGAACTACATAATCACAAAAACGTGATGCTAAAATGATGCTTCAAATAATATTCTCAATAAAATCCCGAGGCAAAACGTTCGGAATCTATCCCAACAAGACAGACAGTGTTACGCTTCACCCGTTCATCACAAATCAGTACGTAAAAATATGATCCAAATCAAATAACGTGTACTTATCTTGTACAATCTTAGTCGAATCAATACGTAAAAATATTAACTAAGTCAAATAACGTGTACTTATTTTCTACAATCTTCCAGACATTCTTGTATCTATATTCATTATTCCGTAGCATGAGAATCTCTTTCATTCCTGATTCAACCTAAAGTAGAAAACAAGGCAGATTATAAATATTATACGGTGATGTTGAATTTAACACCAAAATACATTAAAGCACAAATATTATAGACTAATAAGTATGTAATATACATAATTACATTTGCATTTCAAATGCAAAATATTGTGAAGCTCGAGAATTTTATTACAATTTTCAATTCTTTCTGAAATGAAGACCTATATGATATTGCAATCACAAAAAATTAAGTGAAGATATTAGGTATTAAATAAATGAGATAATAAACATAATTACCTTTGAATGTTGCACGCAAATGACAAGTAAAATCCGATAAGAATGTCGAAGAAACGAGCGTCCGAAGCGAGATCTGATTCAACTGAATGTAAACGGCAAGGTCGCAATCAACAGTGAAGGACCACGTGTAACGATTATGGGTGATTTTGGTCAGCATTATGGGTAATTTTGGTCGGAGTCTATATAAGTGGCTGATACATTCGGAATGCAAATAATGAATCTTTATTATAACCAACTTGAGCAAATTCGCAAATTTCAAACTAAATATTCTTATCATAAGCATAGCCTTAATAGTAAGGGAATACAACTCCGGTTGCGAAATGCTGACTTCAGCTTATTCGGTCTTAGATTAATGGTCATGACTTTCGTCTTGTGGAAAAGAAATCTTGGTTCCAATGCCAGTATTGGCAAATGTAATATTTTTTATCTAGTAAGGCGATAAGTTTAGCTCTCATATGGTGGAAAATGAGTTTTCAGTCGTGCCACTATTGCTATAAAAACAACGAAACAGTCTTTCGTTTGAGATTGCGCCAAATATTGAAAAAACTCGCTAAAGACCACCAAGTTCACCAATCTCATTGAAAAGCATTATGAACTATGATCTGGTTTTTTAAATCTGGTATATATATATATTCATTTCTGACTTCACTTTTATTGTAGTGCCGAGGGCAATTAATTTGTATCAATTACTCTAGCACAGGGTGGTCCAAACCCAGGCTCGTGGACCGCATGTAGCCCGCCGCTTCATTATCTGTGGCCCGCGTCACATTCGGCGAATTATCAAAAATCGCATTTTGTGTTGTTTCGTCATAAAATTTATCAGAAAAATCTTTTGACATATTATCATCACTGATGTCACTGAATTGAATAGTGTTATGGCTAGTTGGGGAAACTAGCAAAGTTAAATGATGTACTTGGCAGTCTAAATTGTTACCTGGCTTTCTTACTTTTTGGTCGGGAATATATGCTAACAATATAGGAGGCATCATAGAAAACTAAAAATCGAATGCGGATTCTATTAGCCTAGAATGGCTAAGCCTGATAACTATGTGTTTGCACAATAAAAGTGTTTGTTTTGTGTTGCACTGTTTACCTATTCTTGGCACTATTGTGGCCCGCGAACAATGCAAAAATAATTTTGTGACCCGCGAAGCCGACAACCTTGGACCACCCTGCTCTAGGGCGATGTTACAATAAAGCTTGGAAACCTCTGGATTAAGATACAGATAAGAATGTTTTGAATCATCTGCTAATATTCTTGAGCTATTGAGCATCATATGTGAATTCCAGCCAGCTGCAACTCTTAATTTTGCTTTTGATGTGCTGTAGTACAACTGTTCACTGACATTATTCAAATTCGGCACAAAAATGTTTCCATGATAACTCATCTTTAAGAGGGGTACGTCGCTGAGATGGTGTTAATAAAGTCCAGGTACGAAATTAGATAAACAATTTTGAAGTGCTATGTTCAACTACTTCGGCACATAAGCATGTATTAAATTAAATGAAGTAAAATATAAATAAACTCTGATTAAAATAAAACAAACCTGGTATAGGTAATTGAGAACCGACTTTATAACAAAATTGAGATTGTAGCATGACTTTTTGAATGCCCTTCATATCATTGGCCATGTCTGGAACAAACAAATCTAAATAATGACGAGTAAAGCGTTCTTCGCAAGCCTCACAATTTTTTCATGTAGGTTGCAGGTTGCACAACTTGCTTTAAACATTGAATTACCGCGCCAACAATTTTTTTTAAAAACTCTCAAAATCTATCGATAATAGGACAGAACAAAAATGCATTATCTTGTAATTTGTGATATTTCACGCGAAAGCCGGTGCCAAACCCGCCAATAGCGGCTGCTTCGTAGATAGAAAGGCGACACCCACCATAAACCGCAGTCCATGATACAACTTTAACATTAGTCGAGATTCTATGAACACTACTGGCATTTTAAAACTTCCAACGACTGATACCTTTTAACAATATTGAGTTACGGTGAAATGACATCCAAAGACTGGTGTTTTTTAACATGTATTTTTTCAACGTTACCATGACGAAAAATGTTACCTCAATTTTGCGTAACTTTTTTAACGCCCTGTATTTGGACTCGGTTTCTCTTCAATGTATATTAATCGAGTTTTTTCCCTATTTGTAAAATTTTGTTGATTTTACTAATTTTTTAATTTTATTCTAACTTGAATATATATTTAATTGAACGTCAATCTGAGTTAAGCCTAACTAGTGTTTAGACCAGGGGTGGGCAAGGTTTTAGCACCGCGGGCCAAAAATTTTGCCCAATAAGTCTGGCGGGCCATGTATGTGTGACGTAAAAAGTTACATTTTATGAACAATATTTACAGTATTACAAAGCAAAAGAGGAAAACAATATACCTCGGGCGAAAACTAAATTTAACCGCAATCTCAACAAAATCCCTGAGCTATTTTTAGCTGAAACATCACAATTTCGTTTCAGTTTGGTTGTGGCAGCATCAGGCGGGCCAGATTGAATTACCCAACGGGCCGGATTTGGCCCGCGAGCCGTACTTTGCCCATGTCTGGTTTAGACGATTACGAGACAAATTTGCCATATCGTTACGCCGCTAACGACTTTTTTCTTTCCCATATAATTTGAAATTTTCTTTCAGCTTATAATGATGCCACCAATCGAAAGTAAAACAATAAATGCATTACAATCACAAAATTAAACAAATTCCAGTTAATTCAATTTGAAATTGTGTGTCATCGCGAATGGCTCAGTTCTACGTCATCGCAGCAGCAGTCATCGACCATGTCTGATTGAGACTAATCCAATCGATCATTGGAGTATTTGGTTGTATTAAGGCTGGTTGGTGTGTGTTTGCTGCTCTGTTTTATATCTGTTTAAATCCGTGGATTTCTTCTGAAAAAAGGGTTTGATTAAGATGTTTTCTCAATAAGTTACAAAGCATGGACAATTTTAAGCATATGGGATCACGGGAATAGATCAGGAAACTCAAGCAATTGGATTTTGGATGTGAAATGGAACACGCTGAATCACAGTGTGATGGACAAATTGACGTTGACGGTCACTGATGATCAAGTCCGGCTGCAGTATTGAAACAGAACATTCACAAGGTGTAAAGAAATTAAAAAAATCATAGAAAGGTATTGCGGATAATGTTTTTTTAGGAGATCAACATACAAACATTCAACCACCGCACAGGACATTTAGCTTATGCTAATTCCAAGCAGACATGTGCTGGTACTCAACTGTCAGACTGTAGAGTAATCTGGTGCCGAGGGTTTCATTTTGTGATGATCAATAGACCATATTGTAGAAAATTTTTGAGAATTGGAAATAATATTATCTGTTAATCAAGGTTAACATTTGACGCCAACGATCTTCGGTCTATAGCAATATCACAAAATAAACATTCAATTAACAGCTTATTGCTGGCATATACTGTCCATATTGAATTTATCATTATTACTACAACAGCTTAGGTGTTTCCGAAGTATAACAGCCCGGAAGTTCAATACATTCGAGTATCTTTTGTTTGATTATTTCTGGCCCAAGCCTCGTTTTTACTAGGTTTGTGTTTTTTGTAATTTATTT
Source organism: Styela clava (assembly GCF_013122585.1). NCBI lineage: Eukaryota > Metazoa > Chordata > Ascidiacea > Stolidobranchia > Styelidae > Styela > Styela clava. Next base: position 18,580,642 of record NW_024102841.1, on the reverse strand, counting down.
TTGAACACGTCAGTGTACATAACATGTTACCTCAATTTTGCGTAACTTTTTTAACACCCTGTATTTGGACTAGGTTTCTCTTTAAGGGCTCAATAACATCAAAAGTTTTGAAACGCTTGATCTAAGAAAAAGGATCGGCCAGAAATGTTTCTCAGATCATTACTTATCAATTTTAATCGGTAAGTATGTTGATACGTATTTGTCTGTCTGTATGTCTGTTTGTTTGTTAGATGCACGCGATATCTCACGAAAGCAAGATTGAATCTGCTCCAGATTTTGCATGTGCATTCATCCTATCTCGGACCAGAAGCCTATTGATTTTGGGCAAATTATGTCGTATAATTAGCGAGTTATTAATTAATTAGTGATGGGACACAAGGTGTCACTATGGAGTGAGAGCGCTGTTTTGGGGGATCCCCTAACTTTCGATCGATAAGTCTTCGGTCTCTGACCTATATTCTCGTTCTCTTTTCAATAGTAATATTATATCTCCGACCCATACCTGAACTCCTGTTCAGATTAGACAATGGTAAATAATCACTATGCTCTGTCGTCACTTCCGTGAATCGATTTTGAAAGCTTCCGTGAACGGTTTAATAACGCGTTGTGTTGCGTGGGAGAAAGTTAACCAAAGGCCATCGTGCTTCACTCAGGATGCACGTCATGCGGGCACTCTGTATTGCAAACTCGCGTTAAACATAGTTAATATGCCGCTACTCATTATATCTTGTATGGTTTAGATAGGCACGAGTTATTGATACTCCAGTTAACTAAAGTTTGATGGTCATTTTAATCAAAATAATATACCGGTGATTGCCGAGTTCTGTATTCCGCTGAGCATAATATTCCAATTTCCAACTGTGTAGGGTTTCCATGATATAGGCAAAGTGGTGTCATAATCAGAAGCGTCAAGTTCGATAATATTGCAACGGAAAAGATCAGATTTTCCAGTAAAATGACTCCTTTGTAAGATTTATGCCAATTGTTTCGAAGAATTGCGCCTTGCGTTGCCAAATTTGAGATTAATCTTGGTCGCAGAGATTTTATAGGAGCTGTAGGTTGAACAATAACTTTTATTCAAATTTTAGCTGCAATAAAGAGTCTTGTAATGACCAAGTTAACGACCGGAATCCGAGTTAAGGTAGCGTATGACAACATATATATTTTCAATTAGAATTGAGACTGAATATACTTTTAGCTACATTCGCTTTAAGCTCGCTATACTTGCTAAAAAATATGTTTTTGCAAAGATATATTTAGCATAGGGTACGGTTTAGCATAGGGTACCAGAATACGGTTTATATATGAAAGCCTCTGAATAGCTACATTAAATGGCTTGGGTAATATTTGTTAAATAAGAATATATTATTTTGGACCATACTCAAAACAGATCTGATGTTTTAAATAAGATTGGAATATTTAAATTATACTGAAGTGAGAAATTAATAAAATGGCTGAAGGCGGGCGCCAACCACCAGTTATTAACGTTCAACTCCCAGCTATCATCGTGAATTATCAGGAAGGAACAATAGTGTCTGGAGACAACGTCGGGTAAAAAATCTTGTGTTTTTTACTCATATACTAAAACTTTGTGCTATAAATATATTCCTGTCTGCTCAGTCATGAATTCAAGTCTGATGCCAACTGTTATCGATTCTCAAAATAGCTATCTTCAGTGGTAGCTTGCAACTTTTTGCTGTGCATGATTTGAGGATTGGAATCTTGCTTTGAGAAAACTTGAAAATGAAAATTAATTTTGAAACCAAAATCATAGAAAACATAGATGTAAGTAATAGTTTCACGAATTTTGGTGACGAACCAGATACTGTGTAGAACACGAGTGCCTCCAATACCGCATTATATCCTATCAACCATTTTTTTAAAATTTAATTTCCAGGCAGAAGACGGATGTTAGGGCCGCAGAAATCGGTCAGATTGTCGTCCCAACTTCAGGTATGTCCTCCTGAACAGTCTTTCTTATATTCTCAGTAGCAGTTTGCTGAAAAATATTCAACTGATTCTCAGGAAACTCTCAAGCCGAAGCTACTGAGCTGCAACACGATTCTATTCCAACAGTTTTTAAAGACTTCGAGGAAGAGAACGCAAAAAGATCTGGTTCTGATAGAGGTCAGTTAATCCTCATATAAGCCAAAACATTAGTGCAGGGGTCGGCAACCTACGGCCCCTGGTATATAATCCGGCCCGCGACGCTTCACTGAATTATAGTAACAAATTATAGCTATTTTGTCGATTATATTCTTCACGCAAAAGAATTTACGTGTAGACTAAATTATATTATAACGTAACAAGTATATAATTCACAATTACTCGTTTAATGAGTCTATAATTTAATTTTAATTCAGACAAATGACAACAAAACGCAGAAAAGTTGATGCTAAGTGCAAATGGTTCAATGGCGCAAAAATATTCAAATGTTCAGTCTACGCGCGCTGCTTAAAATTTAACTTCTGATCTGTGTGATAAAATGTGATTCATCGCTCATCCATTTGATTTTTACCTTTCTAAAAATATTCGGTTGGTGGGATTTGTGATTGCTCATTAAAGTGTTGCAACGTGATCAAAGCTATGGTCAATAAAGGCGATAAAATGAAAGTGATTGCGAGAGATGTTGGTTTAAAAATAATCACTGATATGTTGAGAGAGTTGAGATCATTATCAGGAGCTGATAAGAATAAGAAGGCGGATATGGAGGCAGCATGCTTGAAAAATATTGGTTATTGTTACGATGAAGTTGGTAAATATAAGGAAGCCATCGGGTTGTATAATGAAGGTTTAGATTTGATGAATCAAACGTTTGGTTCGGACGCTGCAAAATATAGAATGTTTGGAGAGCTATTACACAACATCGGTTATGCGCATTATAATCTCAGTGATTATTCCAAGGCTGAATCGTTTTATTTGCAATCTCTGAATGCGCATGAAAAGGTTGCGGATTGGCCTAGTGATAAGGAGAAACAAAAAATGATAGAAGGTACAAAGAACAACTTGAAAATTACTCGATACAAAATGAGGAATAATAAATAAAAACCACGAGTCTCTGTTATTTTCATAAAAATATTGCATTCTCTGTGATCGTATTTTAACAATATGTAGAATGTATAAATAACTGTTGATTTTGAGCGATGTATGGAATTTTTGTGTATTGTATCCAATCGCCTAACTAATTTTATATCACGTGATTGCTTCCATTGTATATTGGTTATGTATATGCTATTTCTAATTTAACATGGATTTTATATATTCACAGCAATATTGAGTTCATTTTGACCCCTGATGATAGTAATCGCTCCATTGACCCCAGCTTTGCAAAATTCACAGTCAAGTTTTCAAAATTATACATTCAAATGACAAGTTTTGTTTCGTCTCCCCTTTATCAAATTCTCTTGAAAAATATTTGATTTAGGTACTTTTAAAAAAACGCATCAAATTACCGACTTTTCATAGCTAATTCTCATATTATTTCCATCGACTCATTCAAAGCATGACATTTGACAGGCAAAGTCTTGGTTTCAAACTTTCTTACAAATTATACTGAATGTATTAATCGCTCCATTTGATATCGATGTCCAAGTACAAGCTTGCATGTCATTGCTCCTAATCTACCGGACAAATGACTGACATCCCATGTCCGACAATTTTTATTGATATTGATTATATTGTAATAAAATGCATCAAATTTAATGTTATTTCAAGGTAATTCGAGCCAGTTACTGTAATTTTACTTTAATTCGAGAGAATAACTATTATTGTATGGCAATGCAATTTACTTACTGGTATTGTATAATTATTCAAGTCATACTGATATTTTACTTTAATTCATTGAGTGTTTTAATGATTTTTGTAGTGATAGATGTAGTCATTGAATAAATATAATCGAACCTATTGACTGAGGTGTTGTTTAGTTTGTGGGAACTTTTCAGAAACAATCTTGATTGAAGAACCTCGCTCTCCTATATATTCCCCAGATTGTGGAATTGGGTGAAATAGGGGATGAATATACAGGTGCTTGTCTAGTGCCTTGTTTGGTGCAAGTTATAGGAGTGCTATATAAATACAGGAAGTGATTACATTGGCCGCTAAAATTGAAAACCTATAAACCATGCCAAAGCATAATTTTTTGAGTATATGAGATGGGCTTCAGTAGCCGAAAAAGATTGGTACTCAAAAACAAAAAGGTACTCAAAACAAAAGCCATATCGGGTTCGAAATCTGCCTTTATAAATTAAACAAGATAGCTTTGCTCAAATATATAGACACGTAGCACCACATAAGTTTGATGACGTCAAGCAAAAAATAAAAGTAATTGGTAATTTAAAGTAATTGGTCCAGTAATCAAAGAGAAAAGCGACTTTTTAAAAACTTGTCAAAGGACAAGAACAACAAGAATAAGAACAACAACAACATAATATTGAAACGATCGCTATGTCCAATAAAATATTTATGACGTCTTGTTTGAAGGAGACGTCTTGCTTGTTCTATGACTGTAAAGTCAACTCAATCTGACTTAACTTTAAATGCACTCCAATATTTATAAGATCATGCATCTGAAACAAATTACTGGTTTACTATTCCCAGAGACGCATCATGGCCTTCAGAGGCCCCAAGCACTCAAGACTTTTGTGTCCTTCAAATATATAATAATAATGAAACTGCTGTTGTGTGTTATCTATAATTGAATGAGTAAGTTTCCGAATATATTCATTACTGATTGAAGGCCGATTAATGATTAATATAAACTACGTTTTTTGAAAATAGTTCTTATACCTACGAACCATTACAAGGAAGGTTTCGGATGATGCTTGAGAAAGAAAAAAGGCAAAATTTATTTCTACCGGGCCAATTCTAAGGTCTGAATCGTCTCACCAAAAACTCGGTTATGAAAATATGCCGCCTTTACTTAGTATCTCAAGCACGTGCTCATTTTACTCAAAATGGTTAATTCAGCCCCGGGTACAATGGGATAAACAAATTTCATTCCTATTCTATATTTTTATTCGTTTTGCAATGCGCCGCGATCGGGGATTGCTCCTGGGAAATTTTGTCTTGTTTGGAAAATTTAGATAGAACAGTTTTTAAATTCTAATTCTCAGATTAAGCTAATTTCTTAGTTTAAAAAATAAATTTAGTCTCTATATGTTAAAAAATACATCGATAACGTTTTGCAAGATAATTTTATTCACACAAAGTAGAAAATAAGATTTTCAATTATTTTTTATGAATTTCATCTTTTTAGTTGAGTTGGTGAAAAATAAATTGAACTCCGAAATATAATTATATTCAGAAAAACATCTAATAAATAAAATACCAGAGCAAAGTTAATGAAAAAATTGTATATCACATTAATTCGCATACAAGAAAAAAGAAAAGAAAATAAACTTAATTTGTTTTTCATGATTTGAAAGCCCGGGAGAGGGGGAGGAGGCATTTGAATTATTAGAGATTGAAGATAAGGCAATGCTGCAATTGCTTTTATTTCGATAACATTTCCTTACATTTTGTTCAAATCACACTGAAATTTCAATTTATTTATCATCTTTATTTTACCTTAAATAATCAGAAATAGACTTTTTTTGTAAAATATCCTATTTATGGAATGATTCAAACCAATTCAAACATATAAAATACCTGAGGAAATAAAATAAAAGAATTATCGATCCTAATAATTAACACACAAGAAAAATAAATATGTCGACAGGGGTGTGGGTAATAAAACGTGTTTATTGTAAAGCGAAGACAATGATGTAATTGCTGTAAATAATTCAAGTTTTCTGATAAAATTGAATTCCTTATATTTTCTTCAGGTCACAACGAAACTTTAATTTAACGAAAAACATGTCAAATTTAAATCTAAAATACAAATTGAAAATTCAGACACAAAAGTTTGGGTGAATACACCTTATAGTTGTCAAAGATTTCTGAGCGAAAATCTTTCAAATATAGAGCTTATCTAATCTGGGAGAAATATATCCATCGAAATATATGGACGTAGCTATTAATATAATAGGTTAACAACAATTGGATTCGATAAATGTGAAAACTATATGCAAATTCTTTTAGTCAAGAACGACTCTAAAAACAATTATCCTCGACACATCTTTTACTCAAAGTGCTTTTAATCGAGAGGCGGCCTTCTGGAAAGATATTCGTCGGTAAAAAAAGTTAAAATAGAGAAAACGAAAGAAAAAGTAATGTAAATCCATTCCGGCCAATTACGTTAAAATCAAGACTATTCTGTACTTTTGTTAAATGGTAATTTTGAGTTTACTAAATGAATCTAATTTGCATAAAACGATTCATTGCAAGATGACAAACTTTACGGTCTGTGGAGTAACAATTGGCCAAGTTCCCACGAAAGAGAGAGTCTGAATTTGCCAGAATTGTAGATTTTCAATGGTTTCAATATAAGTCGAAACTTCCTTATAAATTGAAAAAACATAAATTTTACTGACCGTTCGTAACTGTTTATTAAAGAAAGATTGCATTTACCATTGTTTTTATTATCAAAATAAGATCAGAATCGATTGCAAATTTTCCCTGATTTCCCAGACTTATAAAATGACGATGTCTTTTTATAATTTTTGAAACTTTGTAGATATTTTAAAGTTAGAAATACGAAGCCATTATCTACGAAGTATTAAACATTTTTGTAATTCACTGAAATTTATTGAACGTGAAATATATATTTGAATAATACATATAGCCAACATTTAAAAATGATTTACACCACAAAGAATCAAATTGGGTTATATTATTAAATTCAAACATTTTCTGAGCACATCTACAAAAAAGGGTGAGTTCAGTAGAAATCTAACAGGGAATGCAGCTTTATTGAAATTCCTACCTAAGAAAAGCCCGACAGACTGACAATTTGAATAAGTGAGCATTTAATCGCATCGATTCAACATATATGCGTCAGGTTTGAATTTAGTGGAATTGATTACGTGGAGTAAATAAAAGAACATAGTCACCGATTCATCGGTCTCTTTTCAATGTAGTTTCAAATATTATCTTAAATATCATGCGAACATGCAACCGTCCAACAGGCCGATTGTTATCTATGTATCTCAGGCTCCTTGTGATCTATTTATCCCAGTTCGAGCAGAGTCAAAACAAACGATACTTATTTTTCCAAGTATAAGTAAATCCCCGTGCAGGACCTTGTTCAAAGTAGGAATTTAATATTCTTCGAGCTTTTATGCCGATCTATCAATGTGACGTTTTAAAGGCTTTTATCAATTAAAAGTATCTTTAAATTACCCGTCTTGAACACGTTATTAATAGGTATTCTGCACCCTAATTATATCTCATAATCACATCATGATGCTTCAATGTCAAATAACAGTACACCACGATTGGCAGACCGTTGGACGACAAATATTTAAAACGACATATTAATCCCAATATATAGATAACAAAAAGCAGAAGAATGCCTAAAACGTTCCAACACCCGCAACGAAAGAGAGGAGCGGAAACCGCGCTAAAATACATGTGTGTATTATCTGTAGGTACGTATTATGGTAAGGATGAACAGGGTATTTCTTATGGTTGTTCAACTGTGGAAATAGTAAGTTTTGATAAAGCTACTGGGGTGATTAACAATTACGTTTAAACTACAGTAATTCTACAGTCTTTGTTCATCGATCATTCAATAGACAGAGTTACAATTCATTTTCACAGATGCCTCCGTGATATTCATTAGAAGCACGATGATTAAAAATCCCTTGAAGCCTGGACTCCGGGTCCCGACTGACAACAACAATAACATGTGTGTTACGAGCATCGGAAGACGGAAAATCAGGACGCCAAATATTATGTGGCAGAGACATAGCTTGTTTCGTCGATGAATACAGCTGGCCTTCCTGTTGAAACAAAAAACATATTTTGATGAAAAATAACAAATGACAGTTTGATAATATAATTGAGTATGGTTAAACCAGTGATCCTTGTCATATGATCTGACAGAGCAAAACTAACTTATTTGTCTCCAGTAAGAAACTGAATGAATCGGGACATCATCACATGATTATTCTGCTCAGTCATTCTTCGGTGGTTACCGTTGGCGGATAAAAATTGAATAGAATAGAATATAGACACTTAGTTTGAATTAAATTGGTTTGGATTAGTATTCTCTGATTTAGTAACAGAGTTGTAGAGTTGGATCGTTACACGAGTGTTGGATGCTAATTGTTTAATTTCCCGGAAACGTTACATGGTGACGATAGTTTGTGATTAAAAATGAAAAACGCTCGCAAACGAATTTTTTAAATCCAGTGGGAGAGTCAAATTTGATATCTGCTCGGAAACGTTAGTGTTATAAAATTATAAATGACCGGGTTTAATGCAACTTCTCTCCTATGATAAGCTTTATGGATTTGACTTATAAATAAATGTAATAGCACATGATAACACGGAAACAATATTGGCCACATTTTATAATAAGTTCATGTATGGCCGCAATAAGCAGCATGATTCAGACTCGACGTACCCTGTAAGTCATTCCCGTATGAACATAAAAAACTGACTGTCCATCGGGAACCATTGGTCGTAAGTAATCTCGAAGCAGGTTGTAGTGTGTGACGTCATATATGGTAGCAAGATTGTCTCCGCATTTAGATATAGAGACGCTTAAATGCACGTCCCGCGTGTCAGTAACAATCGCTCGAAAGCATTTCGATTTATAGACAACCGGACATCCTGAAATAAAAATACCATTCATGAGAGTTTGAAGTCAGATATTCAAGCAACAATGATTAAGGATAATATTTATTTCTACGTTTTAATTAATGACTTTTATTCATTTTATGCTGAATAATTTCTTTTATAGTTTTTTACAATAATATGATTATGAGCCCTTTAGTAGTTCTGATCATACGTCATTTTGCTTGAAGCAAGGTCACGCAAATCCACTCAGAAATAAACATTTTTCTGAGCAAATCACGGGCAGCTACTGAGCTATTAAAGCTAATGAAATAACGCAGGATCATACAGACCGATGGGACTTGAAAACATTGAGCTAAATATGATAAGGAGAGAGCTATGCTGATTTACTGAACGTACTGAATTTTACATAATTGGAGTTTTTAATAAAACCCGCCAAGGAAGGTGGTAAACCGACAAGTACCACGAGGAAAAGTTAAAAACTACGAAAAGAGAGCTCAAAAACATGTGAAACCGTTGAGAGGCAAACGGAAGAATATGTGGCACCATACCTAATTGAAATGATCTCTTTCAAGTAAGACTATTGGGTGCCATATTGACAACAGATTAGAAATAGGGATGGATATATGGTCTCAAACACTATTTGAATAGTCCCTCAATACAGGTCTATTAGGCTGCCGTATGGCAGAGAGTTAGTGATGAATATATGGTCCCAGTCATCATATAAATAGCCTCCTTCATGTATGTAGGTATGTTTATTTGCCTCAAAAATGTAACAGTATCTGCATAATATTTAAACAGTAAAACAGAGACGGGATACATGTTCAATACCTTACTGGCCTAATACACATGTGCGACATGTACCCCTAACAATATTAACAGCAGTTTGGGACTGCTGCGTTATACTAGGGCAGAGTTTCCCAACCGAGTCCGCGGTCTCAAATGAGTCCGCGGAGCGTTTGAAGGAGTCCGCAACGAGTCAGAAATTCGATGCGGGCCGCAAACGTTTTCGCAAAACTTAACTATAAAAACGATTAGATAAATAGATAGTTTATATCGATTTACGTTAGACTTTACATAAAACGCAAGTTTATTCACATAACAATGATCGAGTCAATAATTACTGGTTACTAAGCAGGGCTGGGCATATATTCGAATATTCAACTATTAGAATAGCAATTTGCTCATTACATTTAATGGTCCGCGACCGATTAAAAACGCTTTTTTAGACATTACAAATCGCAAAATTTCGGGTGCTACCGTAGTATATGTACCAGGGCATTTTCCCTTATGATACTTTGCTTTACTGCTTCCACTTTGGTACGTACAGTACTGGAGCGCCGTAAGTGTTGTACGAACAGCTCACATTTGTCGAATTCACAAAAATACGAATCAAAACAAAATATAATCGGGCACTTTACCACGCATTTTTTTGTTCACGGATTGTCATGATATTTTCCGAGTAGTATTGCTTTTACTTCGTCAACACAACCGCAGATTAAAATGATCACAATTAAATCAAAAATAAAGCAAGACGGTGAATATGTATTTTGATTTACTAATAAACTTCAATTATATTTTAAATAAGTACTAAATCAACTTGTACTTTCTGGAAATTTATACCAGATAATAGGATTTTTCTAACGGCGATAACAAATTCGCGAGATCGCAAAAAATATGTATCAAAACTAAATATAATCGTGCAATATATTCTAATATTAGTATGTTCGCTGATTGCCGTGGCATTTTAAAGAAGTAATGCTTCCATCTTGTCGTAAGTCGACGCAACCGCGAGTTACCATAAACACAATTAAATTAAAATAAAAAGACATTTTAAATTGTCGTCGTTGTCATGAATTGAAAATTGTGCGACAGAAAAGTCGGCTCTTTTAATTAACGAACGCGTAATTGCAGCGAATTTCCGATTTTGAAATTCGTTAAAATTCTGTTGAGTTTGGTTTTATTACTTTTCCACACAGAGTACGGTTGCAATAAACGCACCTTGAGTCCGCAAAGGTTTTCGCTGGTGAGAAAATAGTCCGCGACCAAAAAAGGTTGAGAAACGCTGTATTAGGGCAACAGACATGAAATTGACTATACGATTAAAACCCTAGTAAAATACACAAGACAAAGAGGTACGGCACAACGGCGATGTACAATATCAGTTCATGGCACGTCCATATCCCAGATTCCGGTGTGAAAAGATGGAGATAGGGTATGGGTCGCTGAATTGATATGTTTTTAAACTATTAACACTAAGTCCCACGAAATATACAGGGCTATTAGTCTGTCATATGGAAAGCACGTTAGGAATAGGGATGGATATATGGTCCCAATCACCATTTAAATTACCAGGGCTATTGGGCTGCTATATTTATAGCAGGTTGAGAATGGGGATGGATATTTGGTCGTAATCGCTATTTGAATGGATTCCATATGGACAGCATGTTAAAAATGAGGATGGTTGTTGAATGGTCTTAATCGATAAAGAAAAAAAAACTTACTCAGAGTGCAAACAGGTGTTGTGGACCATGAACCGCCAGCTTTGCATGTTCCCGTCTGTCCTTCTTCCAAAATGTAATCCTTGTTGCAAGCGTAACTGACCTGTTGATCCTCATTGTACAAGTCTTGCTCAGGAGAAATTGTTCCGTACTCAAGATTACGCTTCGCACATGGTGTGGCTGCAAAATATTCAAATGATAAAAAAGTTTAACTTAACCCGCAGAGTATTTGTTTGTGAACATTGTGAATCTGTAAAGAATTGTGTCACTCGAAAAAAGGCTTTATACAAGCCGCCACTGATACACTTGTGCAAGCAGGTTTAGAATATACAGCAGCACTGTCAACCCCAATTTATCAACTTGACTGAAATGTAGTTTGAACTAGAGATGTACCGATGTATCGGTATTGGCAATATCGGCCAATTTTACGGTATCGGTAGTGTATCGGCTAAATTTAGACCGATATTTCCAATATCTTTAGCTTCTCAATATGATTCAGAAGGTTCTAAAAAATAGGTTAGAATACTGATCTTGAAATTATTTTTTGCTTGGATAGATTGTGAACTATGAGCCATGGACGTTCCCACACCCGCTATGCATAAATTTCCCAACATTCGGAGCTTTTAAAATTACGCTCAAGTTATACGTGGTGCAAATTGATGATATTGTCTATGGACACCAATAAAATTTATGTGGACTTGTGTATTTCTTCCATAACTTGATACTTACCAATTTTTTATGAAGTCTGTACAGTCAGAACATCGTTATTTATTACCCACAATAAACCACTGTAAACCTAACATGCACAACTCCAGCGTTTATTTGCGACGATCTTTCGGCGGTGTCAAGACTGTTGCCAGAATAAAATCCTGAAATATCTACCTGAAAATCTCAATATTCCATAGATGTGACGCAGATCGAAAGATTAGTGATTGATATGTGTTTTTTTTCATATTTATCACAGTTCTTATCAAAAAAATGATACAATCCTTATGGAAAAAAGGGTCTGTCGTGCGGTACTAAAATTCCGATATCTCCGTTATTTCTTGACCGTTTTTTTATAAACGGGGTAATGTTTTCTAATTTTCAATCAGATCTATCCACTTCTTATTTAAAAAAAAGGCAAAGTACTGTAAATGGTGTATATAATGAATAAACGAGAGGTATTGTATTTCCTTACACCGTACCTGATGATTTATTTTATTACTAATAATATAATTGTATGGGTGGCAACAGACTCTGATGACCCCAAAAGGTCGTATCGTTCGTTGTCTCCCAGTCTTATAAAAGCATCTGTTTTTTCAATATTTATATATTCATGCATGTATTGTGAGTTTCATGGTTTGACAAATAAAAATAAACTCTCTCTCAACTCTCTGGCGCAGTTTTTATTTAAATCGGATGAATTTTATTTTTTTTGTAACTTACCTACATGAATATCAGCAATTAAGCAGTACAAAAATTAGTGTGGCTTGTGAAATTGGAGCAGTACGCGAGGGATTACAGTACTGTTAGCGCAAAATGCACATTCGACGTTCATTTCAGCACAAAGACGTGAAGTTTCGTCGAATGCACGCGCCACGAGTGCATCTTCCGCAGAAAACGTTGCCTCCCGGTAGAGAATTTTAGCCTATTTTGTCACAGCTATTTCCTAGACTAATTTTTCATTACTACTATTAAAACTACTACTCCTAAAGAGGCAAATGATGATTGACTTATTTGATTCATACTTAAATTTCCCAAACACAACCAGAAGCTAACGAATAGCATTTAAAATCGCAAAAACGAAGTTGTTTACAACCACGACTGAAAATCTGTCAGAGTGACGAAAGTGTCTGAGCGGATGCAAAAGGCCCAATATTACGTCACTTTTTGCATCTTGCTGATTGGCCAATGTTACGAAATAAACAAGGAAGATGATGCTCGAGAAAATTTTTTTTGGAAAAATATTTGGCCATTTTTGCGTATTATTGCGGGCCGGATAAAATGAGGACGCGGGCCGTAGTTTGGTGACCCCTGACCTAGACCATAACATTCGGAAGATTTGAGAGGCTAGTAAGCTGTCATATGGACAGCAGGTTAGGACTGGGGATGGCTATATGGCACAAATTCCCTATTAAATGGTCTCCTCCATACAGGGCTATTAGGCTGCCATATAGACAACAGGTTAAAATGTGGAAAGTTGGATGGTCTTAATCGCTAAAGAAAAAAACCTACTCGGAGTGCAAACTGGTGTTGTGGACCATGACCCCTCAGCTTTGCATGTTCCCGTCTGTCCCCCTTCTAATTTGGAACTATTGCTGCAAGAGTAACGCACCTCTTGATCCTCACTGTATAAGTCCTGCTCAGGAGAAATTGTTCCGTTCTCAAGATTTCGCTTGGAACATGGTGTAGCTGCAAATCAAATGATGAAGAAGTTCAACTTAACCAGCAATGAATTTATTTGTGATTATTTTAAATTTATGAAATTTCTTTTCATTTCGAACAAGGCTTTGTGCAAGCGGCCACTGATACACACTCACTCTAAACATGAATTTGCGCAGACACTGATATACTTGCGCAAGCAACCACTGATACAGCGGCATTTTCTACCCCAATTTATTACCCTGACTGAAATGTGGCTTGAACCCGAGAAGATCGGAGAAAACATTCAAATCTTCAACAACTTTGCCATTGACTAAATAAATCTTAATGCACCTACCCAAACCATAACATTCGGAAGAGTTCAATGTTGTTATGTTGTCTAACTCTACATTCCCGGATGACTCAAGCTCAAGTTGGACCTGAATGGAATTTTAAAAAATGAAGTTCGAGCAGGACTGCAAAGTAGAGTCTGAGGTAGAAGTTGAAAATGTCTTCATTGATAATTTGGAATAGAACTTTCTAACTATGAAGTCAGCAACCTGGATTACAGATTTTGTAAATGTGATAATCAAAAACCAATTTTAGACAGATTGACCCAAGCATCAATTTTTCTGAGCATTCTCAACAGGCTTGCATGAGCTGAAGTTTTAGTCACAAGATTTGGTTTCTTGGTTTCACTCAAAGTAAAGTAATTAGAATCATAGTTTTTTTTTTAATATGGACTACGTGCTTAAATAGATCAGAATTGTGAGTGGATTCTCACAGAGTTAAAAGAAATATATTTAAGGTGTAATGCAGACAGGAAAGGTGATAAAACGGCTAATATGTGTTCCCACTTTGTAAAGGGATTCTAGAAAAACTTCAATTATGCAAAGACATTGATTACAACCCTCTGCACGCTAATGAAGCTAGACTACACCCTACCAAAATCTTGAAAAACTTTTTCGTCATGTGAGATGGGATTCACATCCAAAGCAATACCGATTTAAAAATATTTTTGCTAACAAATGTGTTGCAAACCTCTGTATCTGTAGAGTAAACTTTCTTTAAAATGAATTTTTCTGTTTTCCAGGTAGTTGAGGCAGAAAACGGCCAGATTGCTTTCCTAAAAATGTTAAAACAAAGCATTCCTGTCTTTACATAGAATAGACAATAAATCAAAAATTAATTATGTTCAGCTTCTTCCAGGAACTTCATTTATATGAAATCTATTATTAAGCTTTTGTATTGAGCGCATCAACTTTAACTGCGCCAATCAGTATGTACTAATGTGGAATGAATTGTTATAGTTATTGATAGTTTCAGCAGCTCTTTTCATTACAGTGGACTCACACGTGATATTCAAAGTATATTTTTTACACTATTCCTTACACTAATGGCATCTGACTAGCAGCTTTTTACTTATCAGCGACTGCTCGAACTCTTGTGCGGAGTGAAACACACAAAAATGCCATGAATCCATTTAGTAAGATTATCTAAAATGACTAGCAATCAAACTTGTTGGGTAGCACTATCCGTACATTCCTAGTACACTAAGCCTAACAGTTCCTGTTTGTTCTTGGAGCCTTTTTCAGGGGGAAAATACACAATTTTGTGAATATATGATTCGTCGTTGAAAGTGAAAGTCAACAAATTTTAATCGTTAACCACACAAAGTTGACCGATGTTGGTGTTAAGAGCGCAGTGTAAAAAAAAAGAAAGTAAAGACGCTCAGTCATCCCTACTGAGTACCTTGGGCAAGGGTGTGCAACCTGCGGCCCGCGGGCCCACAAGAAAAATGTGCGGTTCGTATAGAAGTGCCAATTTTACAGTTCCAATTTTGAACCTCTGTGCCTGTAACTACTAGGAAGTTTAAGTTAAATGAAGGTGCGGCCTGCGGTTTCACCCGGTTATTTGTATCTGTCCCTTTTGTATTAGGTTGTACACCCCTAAATTGGAGTGAAGCCGTCAATGAGCTTCATTTTTTCAAAAACCAAATAAGATGGCTTTGAATACAGTGTTTCAGTGCTTTGATGATGGGGGTTCGAAGCATTGAAGACGTAATGCAATCTTAACCTGACAAGGAAAGACTAAAATCGAATAATTCACTATTCTAAAATCAATACAGTATATATTCAATGTATATATTCAAAACAAATAATTCTTTACTGTACAGTGACTTCCTATACAAATTCTGCTTTGGAGTGAAAGCGTCAAATAGTCGGGTGAAAAAATAATTTCTGTCTTAGCTACTCACGTTACAGTTCCATTGTGAGCCTTGGCCACTAGTTCTCCATCAGATGTCCCTTTTATGTCGACACTCATGCATAGTTCCTCATTGCCAGTCAAAGCCTTGGGTAAGGACCTGATTGTACCATTACCAGAAAGAACATAACCTAGGATGAATTAAAAAAAAATGAGAGGTGTGAGCTGAGAATCGGTGTAAAGCTCAAGTATTTTCAGACATGGAGTGTTCACGTAACCGCTAGAATCATTTGTAAACAAAGTTACATGCACTCACTCGGAAGTAAAGAAGAATCAACTGTAAGCAAAGCTACATGCACTCATTCGGAAGTAAAGGAGACTCAATTGTAAGCAAAGTTACTGGCACTCACTCAGTAGTAAAGGAGACTCAATTGTGAACAAAGTTACAGGCACTCACTCGGAAGTATGAAAAAGACTCAATTGTAAGCAGAATTACAGGCACTCACTGGAAGTAAAGGAGACACAATCGTAAGCAAAGTTACGGGCACTCACTCGGAAGTAGAGAAGTCAATTGTAAGCAAAGATACAGGCCTTCACTCGGAAGTAAAGAAGATTCAATTGTGAGCGAAGTTACAGGCACTCAACTCGGAAGTAAGGGAAGACTCAATTGTAAGCAAAGTTACGGGCACTCACTCAGTAGTGAAGGTGACTCTTTTGAAAGCAAAGTTACGGGCACTCACTCAGTATTACGGGAGACTCAATTGTAAGCAAAGTTACAGGCCTTCACTCGGAAGTAAAGAAGACTCAATTGTGAGCAAAGTTACAGGCACTCACTCGGAACTCGGAAGTAAGGGAAGACTCAGTTGTAAGCAAAGTTACGGGCACTCACTCAGTAGTAAAGGTGACTCATTTGTAAGCAAAGTTACGGGCACTCACTTCGTATTAAAGGAGACTCTATTGTAAACAAAGTTACAGGCACTCACTCGGAAGTAAAGAAGACAGAATTGTAAGCGAAATTACAGGCACTCACTTGGAAGTAAACGAGACACAATCGTAAGCAAAGTTACGGGCACTCACTCAGTAGTAAAGGTGACTCTTTTAAAAGCAAAGTTACGGTTACGGTCACTCACTCCGTATTAAAGGAGACTCAATTGTAAGAAAAGTTACAGGCACTCACTCGGAAGTAGAGGAGTCAATTGTAAGCAAAGATACAGGCCTTCACTCGGAAGTAAGAAAGACTCAATTGTAAGCAAAATTACAGGCACTCACTGGAAGTAAAGGAGACACAATCGTAAGCAAAGTTACGGGCACTCACTCGGAAGTAGAGAAGTCAATTGTAAGCAAAGATACAGGCCTTCACTCGGAAGTAAAGAAGATTCAATTGTGAGCTAAGTTACAGGCACTCAACTCGGAAGTAAAGGAAGACTCAATTGTGAGCAAAGTTACAGGCACTTACTCAGTAGCAAATGTGACTCACTTTTAAGCAAAGTTACCGCCAACCGCCATACGGTGAGCAATTTTTTTTAAAAACAAGGCATTTCACATACACTATAGAATACCTGTAACGTCTTCATCTCTGTATTCTCTCTGAAACGTTCCATTAAGTCTCGTGTAGCCGCATGTAGGGTTGGTTGAAAACTCAAAATCACATGTAAGATCGACTGAAAAACACAAAAGAACATTTTTAGAGTCAGAGCCCTGTATTGTGGCCCAAACTGAATATTATTTTATTCTGAACAGGTCTGTATATACGGATGAAATTCACAATCGACATTGGAGTGAAACAATTTTAACTCCGACTCGACTCTGAAGTCCAAAGATAATCAAATGTCGGAATGTCAGACTTTCAATGGTGACAAGTCAAAAATATCAATACAAACTCAAAAAGCAAGTTTGCTAGGAAACCTTAACAGTCTATTTAGGGAGGCTTGCATGAATTGGAATGAAGTGCAAATTCGTTTTAAATGAGAGTCAGACTTCGAGTAGAGTGGACTAAGAGTAGAATATATACATAGACATGATGGCGAAAAGCAGCGGTTACGTGAACCACTGACTCTGTAATGGCGAGGAGTCCAGCAATCCTCTCGCACATAAAATACCCTATTGGATTTCAAATTAAAAACTCCCGATAATTGGGAGTGCGATAATTGGAAGTGCGATTACAAAGATATATCTAAATATTGGCACGAGGCATCAGCCACCTCGTAGTTTGAAAAATTATCCTCGAATACACAGCGCTCTGTGAACACTTACCTACGCAAGTGGGCACTTCCCCCCAGGTTCCATTTTCTTCGCATTTTCCCATGTTTGATCCTTGAAGAACGTATCCAGCATTGCATGAATATTCGATAGTCTGATTGACCTCTAAAGCAGTTGCGGTGTCTACAGTCCCGTTGTCTGGAGCATCAGGCGCTGGGCAGGTGAGTACTGTAACTAAACATTGAAACAGTTATAGGGTGCAGACCAAATCTCTCAACAAATTTACCAGCCTTGATGGGCAAACTACAACCCGTCACAGCCTTTTCTGTGGTCAATCAGCTTTAAGAGGAAGTCGTGAACATTTCTTACAACCCCATAAAGAAATTAGATTTCTTTTCAAACTTAAATTGAAAGATATGAATAATATCAGCCTCCATTAAATATGCAAAAAAAAATTAACATGAAACTGACAGCACTGCCCTATCTGGAAAAAAAACTTTGAATTCAAGTGCAAAATTATTAAAACGGAATATTCCAACTAGGTCTTTGAAAGACGCTCAGAACCGTCTCGCACAGCGGCGATGCTTATTTTTGCATAAGTCAATGGTCAAACGGTTATTTCTGGATCTTGTTTAATTAAGTATCACATCTACTTCGAATGGGCATGGCCTAACCATTTTTGCAAATGTCTACGTCATCCTAGAAATGTCCGCCACAATATACGGCCATTTTTAGAGATTTATTTCCGGATGACGTAACGAGATGAGGGTCCGCAATAACGCATGGCAAAACGGTTATGCTACGCCCAATATAATTACTCGTGTTACTACACCATACCAGACCCCGATTTCTCGAATCCCGCGGCAGCCCCAAAGGGAATAAAGCGAGACAACGCTCAGACTATGAACGCCATCTTAGGACAATTTTATTCCGTCCTATATGCTTCTTGCGGGGATAAAGAAAGTTAAAATAATCTCAAGCAAATAGATTTAGTGTTTTTGTGAATTGTTTTTACATCGCGCTCCAAAAGGCGTTAGACAAGACAATTACTAATACATAGAGATCGTTATTTCTTGGAAGTATCGCTATCTTTTCTGTTCTGGAACGCAGGTGCTGGGGAATTCCATATTAAAATATTTGACGCGTCCTTAGAAACATTTAAGGAGACATATTTTCCGAGTAAAAAAACGAGAAATATGAGGCCACACCAACCTGTACTCTGTTCGACTTTTGTAGTTTGTGGGCGCACAGTAGAGAGAAAGGTTTCCTTAGTTGACCACGGGGATGTAGCAGGGACGGTTGAAGTACGGGCAGAAGTAGTTTTCTTGTCTTTGTATGCTGTGTGAAAAAGTGAGTTTATATTACTAGTTTATAGCAAGATTTATAGTTTTGAGAAACTGAAAAGCAATGTGGATATGTTTTAATTTTCATTTTTCTATTTCAGCGTCTTTGCATAATTGTCGTATTACTGATTACTATGAATAAAATGAACTTTTTCAATATCTATTCTAGTGCATGCGATACCAAAAGACATAAACTTTCATACCCTTAGTCGTGGTCGTTTCTTTGACATCTACAACAGAGGGCTTGGTCGTTTCTTTGACATTTACAACAGAGGGCGGCACTGAGTTCGTCACTGATTCTTCCATCGTCCTTTCCAATTGATTGAGCTTACTCTCCATCCCGTCTAATCGTTCCGTTAAAGCTGCGAAACATAAATAAAAAAACAGATATTAAATTGACCCCTCAATTTTACAATTCGTATCAGTGAATTTGTTGTAAAAAGATATGCACCCCTCCTACTCTGGTAAAAAAAATAAGGATATGAGTTGGGTATTGCTAAACTACACGTCATGATGTGATTGTTACAAATGGCGCTTTAAAGACATGAAATTATTTGAATTTAACTTATAAAATGATTGATTTTTGGTGCTCCCGAAGTATGCGAACCAAGATGGCGGACATCGGAACGTAACATGGGTAACAGGTTAGGGTTAGACGATAATTTTTTTCCAATTTTCCTTATTTTAGTCCTATTATCAGTTCGAAGACTAGCCAAGAGCCTCCCGTAGTATTTATAGCTAAAATTATGGCCTAACCCTAATCTAGTACACATATTACATTCCGATGTCCGCCATCTTGGTTCGCATACTTCGGGAGCCCCTGATTTTTTTTATAAAACGATAGTTTGGGGGCATGTTTGCTATTAGATCTTTTGACAAATATGAAAAAATAGCAAACTTCGAAGGAAATTATATTGTGGACATGAACCTTTCAAAGCCTTCTCTTCGTCTTTTGTGCACTGTCTCGTCTGAAATAGAAGAATAAAGGAATGTTTAAATATATTGACATAAAGCTTGCACATCCGTGCAGTGAGGCCTTAGCTGAGCAAGTATTCCCATACGCCGTGAAAAAGTGTCTCCATGGATTGAAGTGAAAATGTAAAATATGGGATGAGATATCGATTAAAGTAAGTTTCCAACCTTCAGTACTTATAGATGGAATAAATCGCTAGAAAGTTCAATTTTCCGATTTCAAACAAAAACAGTTTTACTTCTGCAAATAAAATCACCAATATAAAACTACTACTAAAGCTCTCACCGTATTAAGGTCTCTCCAAGTAGGTTTCCCGTCGCAAACCATGGGCATCCAGCATTTCTCTCCTGTTAAGAAAAAATTTGAAGTAGAAATCGAGTGAATTGTTCATTTCAAAGTGGGTTTAAAACAGATAAACGAAGACTAATTTAGTACCTATTTTCAGACCTCCAGAAGTATCCTGGTGCAAAACCTGAACATAGTATGTGTACTAGGTTGAGGTTCAGGTTGTGCGCCATCATGGTGCACATACTTCAGGAGCGCCATATTTTCTTATGGCGCGCATTCGCTCCTTTCATATATACTTTTATACGTCATGCAAACTATTTCCCTCTATGATGATTGGTCGAATCAAATTTAAATTATTACGCCCGCCATTGGGGAACCTAATAATGTTTAACGTTACTGCAAGCATGAGACAAGATCTGATCGATACCCGCGATTCAATTTCGAGAATAGTTTGCTGCTTTGGGCTTTTCGCCCAGGTTCACATAGTATAGACATAGAGTACTTCTGTAGTTCATGTAACATCTTTTGATAATTTTTATTTGACGTTTTATACGTCTTTTTACCCGAACAAGATCATGTGTGAACGACCACTGATACGTAATTAGCTGCTATATTTGGATAGGCAGCAATCTTGCTGATTCAGCATTCAGTTTACAACACCATGGGTGTGGTGGTGGTTATAAAATTAAAACCAGAGATTTTACCCCGTAATGCCAAAATATCCGAGTCCAACGCTTGGGTCACCACGCCTGCTAATCTATGATCGAATTTTCTTGTCTGAACATAACGATCCGAGTGTATATTACGAAAAAAAAAATTAGGTTTAAAAACTAAAACGTTTTAAATGAGACGATCTTCTTATTGGAGAATTTAAAACTAAAGCGTTGTATTGCATATATATATATACTATGATGGAAGAACGACCATTCCGGCAACGCAATGAATACGACCAATCATCATTTATCTTTGTATCAATGACGGTCTCCGCTTGTGGAGTGCAACGAAGATCTAATTAGATTTTCTCCGTACCTAATCCAACCTTTACGAGAGATCGAGGTTTTCCATATCATTCCACCGCCATACTCGCCTTCTATACGCCGGGATAAATAGATATTTCCCCCTGATACAAATGTGTAATCCAAGGAGCAAAACACGAATCTTTAAATTTGCAAAAAAAAAACAGGCAAGCAAGCAAACCCAACAGAGCATGCATGGTTATACTGACCTTTAATCAATGAAAATGCCTCAATAAAAATAAGAAGGATGTATTGAATCGGAATCTTCATTTCGAATCCGGGAATTTCGTCAGATTTGCTTCGATGAAAGTTGATTCCCGAACAGTAATCAGTAATTTATTTTTCCACCAATTCTGAAAATATGCAACTTACATATACGAGTAGAATAAAATAAGGAACGTATTTACAAGGTGGGTGGAGACACTGAAAACCAGTACAGCATAGGTTAGAATGACGTTTTAACCTTTTCGCATCGGAATATATCCTATGCAAGCTCACTCACTACTCTAGAGCGAAAAGAGAAATTGTTTTCTATCTTTTATATTTCAGAAACGTGTTGCATCACAAAAAAGATAGTTTGGTAAATGCTGCTCTTTCTATCTTAATAAAACAATGACGACGACGTCACTACAACATCCGTGAGAGTAATATTTGGTTTACTTAGTTGGCAAAGGTTAGTATGTGCAAAATATGATACTTGGGTTATGTTAGTTTAAAACGGAAAAAGTTTCAAACGCTTATTTCCTGAAACCAATCAGATCAAAAAGGTAAAAACAAGTTAAACAGGTTAAAATATTATTTATATCGATTACTCACAGTTGAATGAGAAATATCATTGAATATTGTTGTGTTTTGCAACGTGGCCTTTCCCTGCTCATGTCTAATTGCTGAATTGTTTAATCGTCTTTTTTGTTTGGATTTTATATGCTCTAAAATATATATAAAGGCAAATCTAATATCGGCAACACAAAATTACCTTCAAAGTGTGGCGGGTTCAGTGATAGGCTTCTCACCATTACTTTATCGTCACTGACTTCCCTAATCACCACTGAATTACTTAGTCGTCACCGACTTACTCAATCGCCACCGACTTAATTAATCGTCGCCTGACATTCCTTTCCTGAATTGCCGATGACTTTTGTATGCGCCAATGACTTACATAAATAAGACTAACTTATTTAATTACCACTGATTTTTTTAATCGCCACTGACATACTTATTCGCTACTGACAAACTTATTTGCAACTGACTTACTTAGTCGCCACTAACTTACGTAATCGCCACTGACTTACTTTTTGTCACCGACTTACCTAATCTCCACCGATTTACTTATTAGCCAGGTCATTGGCGCATAAGTAAGTCGCCCCTGGCATTGACATCCAAGAAATGACTGAATTGTATTCCAGTTTAACATGTTTTATTATATTAAGACATAAAAATTGTTTAAAAGGTAGGTATGTATTTCCAGAGACAGTAATTTTTTTACACTCCCCTCTATAAGTGGTAAATAACCCTCCCTACGAAATTTATTTTAACAGTTAAGCAAATGTAAAGTATCGCAACGAGAAAATAGCAGCGCTGTGAGAGCTAGAATGACGATTTATCAATGACCTGAATTGACTCGAGTTACCCGATTGAATAACTCGGACGCAACTAACAACCGATGAGACTCAACACAGTGATTGACTCGACTTGAACTCGAGTTACGGAATTTATGCAAAGTCTTGAATGTTGTTCCTCCGAGTAATATTCCTGCCCGGCTTCTTCCCATCTGGCAACTAAATCTGACGTCCAAAGCGAATCAAATATCCAAATCAACTCGAAATTAATTATATTCGGTTTAAAATTTGTCACTTTAACACCTGAAATCTCACATTGCGTCACCTAAAATGATTTCATTTAATTTACAAAAACTCACACACGGACGAAATAAATAAATCGCCAGAGCTCTTCTATGTGTTGGAGCTAAAGCTGAATACATCGCGCTATATTTTATTGAGTCGTAAGACGCCAGCTTAACTATTATTTAGCTCTGGAGCATAAAATCGCAGTGATTGACAAATTATTAAGTAATAAATCAATTTTGACGCTAAATTCGTAATTGCCGATTTTTCATGTCTAAAACGTTTCCTTAATTAAGAATTTATTCACAATAGACTGCGATCTTCTAGATTTTTAAATTACATGACATATACTTAGTGGCTCAGTTTTCAGAGAAATATGGGGAAAGAATTTTGATTAAAATTCCAAGCACAGCTAAAATCCAGCGCGCAGTTTGCCCCTGAGTCTTAATGTGTAATATCTCAGTTCAAAGAAAGTAAGTACTTTAATTAAAGTTCATCAAAGCTAGGGCTCAAAATGTTACATGTCTTTGAATCGCGGTATTTTTTTTTTTGCAATATTATATGAGTTGTCTCAGTTTTCGGAGAAATATGGGGAAAGAATTTTGATTGAAATTCCAAGCACAGCTAAAACCCAGCGCGCTGTTTGCCCCTGAGACTTAGTTTGTAATATCTCAGTTTAAAGAAAATATTTTGATTAAAGTTCATCAAAGCCAGGGCTCAAAATGTTACATGTCTTTGAATCGCGGTATTTTTTTTGCAATATTATGTGAGTTGTCTTAGTTTTCAGAGAAATCTGAAAAGTGCTTCGATTATTATCAAAATCTGGTCCTTGACTGATATACTCAGTGTTAAATTTGCTTTACATAATGTTATATAGATGGCAAACAAAACAGTTGTGCAGAAAATAGTCTCGACGATTGGACATGAGCAGGGGCCACCTTGCATAACACAACAATAATCACTGCCATTTATGCTTCAACTGTGAGTAATCAATATAAATAGTATTTTAATTAAACTGATCAACTTGTTTTCAACTTTTTTGACCTGTTCGTTTTCAGGAAATGAACGTTTGAAACATTGCCGTTTTAAACTAGCATAACCCTGGCAGCAGAGATCCAACCCATTGACTGAATTGAATTGTTCACTTTCTACCAGTTGAACATGTTTTATTATAATAAGAAATAAATTCGTTTGAAACGTGGGCTAAAGCTAAAAGCAGTTTTGCATTTATTACTAGAGACAGTAATTTACCTACACTTCCCCTCTATAAGTGGTGAATAACCATCCCCACGAAATTTATTTTAACATTGAAGCAAATGTAAAATATCGCAACGAAAAAGTAGCAGCGCTGTGAGAGCTCTGAATTGACTCGAGTTACCCGATTGAATAACTCGGACGCAACTATCCACCGATGAGACTCAACACAGTGATTGACTCGACTTGGACTCGAGGTTCGGAGATTTCTGCTAAGACTGGAAAGTGCTTCTTCCGAGTATCATTCCTGCCCGGCTTCTTCCCATCTGGCAACTAAATCTGACGTCCAAAGCGAATCAAATATCCAAATCAACTCGAAATTAATTATATTCGGTTTAAAATTTGTCACCTGAAATCTCACATGCGTCACCTAAAATGATTTCATTTAATTCACAAAAACTCACACACGGACGAAATAAATAAATCGCCAGAGCTCTTCTATGTGTTGGAGCTAAAGCTGAATACATCGCGCTATATTTTATTGAGTCGTAAGACGCCAGCTTAACTATTATTTAGCTCTGGAGCATAAAATCGCAGTGATTGACAAATTATTAAGTAATAAATCAATTTTGACGCTAAATTCGTAATTGCCGATTTTTCATGTCTAAAACGTTTCCTTAATTAAAAATTTATTCACAATAGACTGCGATCTTCTAGATTTTTAAATGACATGACATATACTTAGTGGCCCAGTTTTCAGAGAAATATGGGGAAAGAATTTTGATTGAAATTCCAAGCACAGCTAAAACTCAGCGCGCTGTTTGCCCCTGAGACTTAGTTTGTAATATCTCGGTTTAAAGAAAGTACTTTAAATGAAGTTGTCATCGAAGCCAGGGGTCGAAATGTTACATGTCTTTGAATCGCGGTATTTTTTTGCAATATTATGTGAGTTGTCTTAGTTTTCAGAGAAATCTGAAAAGTGCTTCGATTATTATCATAATCTGGTCCTTGACTGATATACTCAGTGTTAAATTTGCTTTACATAATGTTATATAGATGGCAAACAAAACAGTTGTGCAGAAAATAGTCTCGACGATTGGACATGAGCAGGCGCCACCTTGCATAACACAACAATAATCACTGCCATTTATGCTTCAACTGTGAGTAATCGATATAAATAGTATTTTAAACTGATCAACTTGTTTTCAACTTTTTTGACCTGTTCGTTTTCAGGAAATGAACGTTTGAAACATTGCCGTTTTAAACTAGCATAACCCTGGCATCAGAGATCCAACCCATTGACTGAATTGATTTGTTCACTTTCTACCAGTTGAACATGTTTTATTATAATAAGAAATAAATTCGTTTGAAACGTGGGCTAAAGCTAAAAGCAGTTTTGCATTTATTACTAGAGACAGTAATTTACCTACACTTCCCCTCTATAAGTGGTGAATAACCATCCCAAATTTATTTTAACATTGAAGCAAATGTAAAATATCGCAACGAGAAAGTAGCAGCGCTGTGAGAGCTAGAACGACGATTTATCAATGACCTGAATTGACTCGAGTTACTCGATTGAATAACTTGGACGCAACTATCCACCGATGAGACTCAACACAGTGATTGACTCGACTTGGACTCGAGGTTCGGGGATTTCTGCTAAGACTGGAAAGTGTTTCTTCCGAGTATCATTCCTGCCCGGCTTCTTCCCGCCTGGCAACTAATTCTGACGTTCAAAACAAATATCCCAACCAACTCGAAATTAATTATATTCGGTTTAAAATTTGTCACTTTAACACCTGAAATCTCACATTGCTTCACCTAAAACGATTTCATTCAATTTATAAAAACTCACTCTCGGACGAAATTAAGCAAACTCGCCAGCTTAACTATTATTTAGCTCTGGAGCATAAAATCGCAAATCGACAAATTAATAAGTAATAATTTCTCTCGTATGAAACTTATTCTCAATCAAAAATTTATTCACTATTAGACAGCATTCTTCTAGAATTTTAGATAATATAACATATACTTAGTGGCTATCTGTACAAGACCTACTTTGGAGTTAAAATCACTTGATCAAGTGATCACCAACTTTAAAAAAGTGAAAGTTCAGCGTGTTTTCGTCCCTGAATCACGGTAACTCAACACATTTTTATTTGTGTTGTCTCAGATTTCGAAGAAATATAGAGACGAAACTTTTGATTGAAATTTCAAGCACAGCTAAAATCCAGCGCGCTGTTTGTCCCTGAATCACTATATTTTATGAGTCTTTTTGTGTAATATCTCAGTTTGTAGAAAGTACTTTGATCAAAATTGTAATCGAAGCCAGGGCTCAAAGTGTTACATGTCTTTGAATCGCGGTATTTTTTGCATTATTATGTGTGTTGTGTCAGTTTTCGGAGAAATCTGAAAAGTGCTTCGATTAATATCATAATCAGGTCCTTGACTGATATATTCAGTGTTAAATTTGCTTTACATAATGTTATATTCACGGCAAATAAAATGGCTATGCAAAAAACAGTCTCAGCGATTGGACATGAGAGAGGACCATGTTGCATAGCAAAACAGTAATCACTAACATTACTTCTTCAACTGTGAGTAATCGATATAAATAATAATTTAACCTGATCAACTTGTTTTCAACTTTTTTGACCCGTTTGATTCCAGGAAATGAACGTTTGAAACCTTTGCCGTTTTGAACTAGCATAACCCTGGCATCAGATTTTGCACATATTAACCATTGCTAACGAATTCAACCAAATTGTAATCTCTGAATATTACCGCTCAATCGAAAGGCTTGACACCGGTATTGACATCTAAGACATTGAATTAGGGTTACCATATTTGAAAAAGCAAAATTCCGGACAGTGCATGAGTATTTTCGGCGCTCCCGAAGAATGTGCATCAAGATGGCGCACAACCTATACTATGTTCAGGTTGTGCGCCATCTTGGGGCACATACTTCAGAAGCTTCATATTTTCATGAGACCATATATATGCGCTACCGAAATGCTAAGGCTGCAAACGCTGTACGATACTCATCATAAAGCGCCAGCTACCGGAATGAAAAGTATTGTCTTCGGTCACAAGCTGAATCTCACACTAGACGGGTAAGCACTCTCTAAATATAGCTCTAAATCAGGGCTCGGCAAACTGCGGCCCGCGGGCCGAATGGGGCCTGCGAGCTAATTTATTGCGGCCCTCGAACGACCCGACATTTATTACATATAACAAAAATTGATCCTAAATTTATTATTGTCCACACACAGATTTATGTGATAACAAGTGCTGCTGTACGACGCTTGTTTTGTAATGAGTAGCGTCAGTTCTATGCCGTTCGACTTAATTTTGATATTAAAATTGTCTTGGAAACGGAGGGAGTTCGCGACGAGGGGCGCACATTCCAAAGTGCTTGCACGCAAAAATATTTTTCTTTCTCGCGCATTCCAAAACCAGCTCGATATGTCCGGTCAGCATCGCAAATATTTGAGGTATTTAATGTTAAACTCGCTACGAAACGTCTCATCGAAAATTCGACCCCGATACCCGAGACTGAGCCACAGCTCATTTGTGCGATAGTGCAAAACGTGTAATCTGCACGTTCGGAAGCTCATATTGCTGTCAGCGGCTTAATCTAAAATGCATTACACTTACAATAAATTTTATACTCGTCATTTGGACGACGTACCGCGGGCAAGTTGCCATAAAAACATCATCCTTCACATTGATAATAGGTAAATAAAAACAATGTATTGTTAGATAATATATTGAAAAAACGCCACATACACATCTCATTGTGGCAGGCTTTTAACACAGCAATAGAAGGTGCGAATGTGCCATAATTTGAAGTTTAATGTAATGATTGTCCGAAAGCGGAATTATTGCGCCCGCGCGCTCATGGAAATGTGTATATTTGGCCCGCAAGTACATAAAGTTTGCCGTCCACTGCTCTAAATGAATCTTAAGTTCAGAGTGGAAAATAATATTGAGAATTGGATTGTGCCGAAAATTAAGGATAGTGATTACAGCTTAAAACAAATTACAGACACGCTTTTAAGTCAAGTCACTACAAATTACTCTTCTCACCATGCATATTTTTCTGGAGATCTAATTCTCTTCAGTAGGGCATTTACAGTTGTCTCCTGTAAATGTCACACATTTTTTCAAAAGCATCATTTTTTCTAAGGTGTCTTTTACATATGTGGAAATTGTGTCGGCAGTCTCGTTTGCCTTGTTTGTAAACTCAATCAATTTTGATTGCAAACCACCTTTCCTCCAGTCAAAATATTGAATAATTGTAGGAAATAATTTCAGTTCATTGTGATTGCTGCCATCTGTTGTAACGCCAAAATACGCGATATCGTTTTCTTCAAAACTTTTCAGAACAGCATCAATAGAATATTGCGCAAGTACGCTAGTAACAACTTTTTCTGTCTTTGTGCGGTCACTACTAAACTTCTTCGCTATACATTCGAATCAGGGAAAATATTTTTAAGTAAAACAGATGTACAGTCCATGAACAAAAATGATGATGATAAACAGCGTAAAATGCAAGAGTGCCTTCTGCAGCAGTGATTTCATCTTCGCAGTTACTTCCTGCTGTAACAAAATAGTTTGTCATTTTCGTTGAAGCAACAGCCCCTCTTACTGCTTTGCGATGTTTTTCTGATTGCAGATGTGTGTTCAAATCACCATTACCGTTGTGCACGACAGATATATAAGTTCCATATTCGCAAACCAAGCATTCTGCCTCATAATCATTCCTGCCTTTTCTAAAACATGGATGTTTTTCTCGCATCTATTTAGTGAATGTGTACTTTCGTTTAAGAATTGGCCATTTGAAATAATATCTTCTTACAATAAATACAACCCAACTAAAAATGCATACTTCAAAAAACAAAGTAATTTACCACCAGACTAACTGAACCAAAAAGCTACAGGGACTAGCACTTTCGATACCGAATTTCTGACTTGCTTCTTATTCAAATAGAAAAAAAACTTTGTGGTATAAAACTTCTGTATTCAGCTAACTCAACAAGGAACTAGCTGCTATCAAATACACTTGCAGCTGCTCAACGAAACGGGTAAAACAGTCAGCAAATAATAATCAGAAAGTTCTAAGTCAGGGGTCGGCAACCTTTTGTTGCTCACGGTTGCAAGTCATTGGCGGGCCGCACATATTTTTGAAATGTTAAAAATCGAATGAATGACCGATGAATTTATCTCACAGATCAGAAGTTTTAACAGAAAATTTAGTCTACATGTAAATTCTTTTGCGTAAAGAATATAATCGACAAAACAGCTATAATTTGTTACTATAATTGAGTGAAGCGTCGCGGGCCGGATTATATTGCTCCGGCCGTAGGTTGCCGATCTCTCTTCTAAGTGGTGAACATCATTGATAGGGAACGCTCTGTTACATCATAATTCCACACAACCTCGTAGTATTAGCAGTGTGCACAGTACGATTGTAGATGCAATAAAATTCCGGACATTTGAGCATTTTTCAAAATTCTTTCCGGACGCAAAATTTAACCCTAAATTCCGGACATGTCCGGAATTTTCCGGACGGTATGGCAACCCTACATTGAATGAATTGTATTGTTACCTTTCTACCAGTTGAACATGTTTTATTATAATAGGAAATAAAATTTGTTTGAAACGTGGACTAACAGCAATTATGGATGTTGTAGTGTTTATTGATAATGCATAAATAAAGCAAGCACGAAAATATTACAAGTTAACTGAAAAGTCAATTAGAGTAGATCCAGCAAGAGACATGATAGCGCAACCAGATTCACTATTCGAACGTTCTTCAAGAATGTCCGCAACGCAACATGCTTTTCAATGATGTCATAGCTCTCGATTAGCATATGGCGGTAATTCACCAACACAACATATATATCACTAGAGACACTGATTTTCCTACACTCGCCCTCTACAAGTGGTGAATACAGAGGAAGTTTAGCAGTAAAGCTTATGTAAAATATCGCTACGTGAAAGTAGCAGCGCGATTTATCAATGACTTGCATTGACTCGAGTTACATGAATGAAACAACTAGGACGTAACTAATCACCGATGAGACTCATCACAGTGATTGACTCGACCTGGACTCTAGGTTCGGTGATTTCTGCCAAGACTGCAAAGTGCTTAGTCCGACTATCATTCCTGCCTGGCTTCTTCCCAACTGGCAACTAATTTTGACGTCCAAAACGAATCAAATATCCAAATCAACTCGAAATTAATTATATTCGGTATTTTAAATTCGTCTGTGCGTCACCTAAGACGATTTCATTAAATTTACAAAAAACTCACTCACCGACGCAAATCGCAAGATGTTAGGGCAAAAGCTGAATAACACATCTCACGATATTTTATTGAGTCGTAAGACGCCAGATCTGCTATCATTTAGATCTGGAGCATACATTTGCAATGATCGACAAATTATAAGTAATAAATCAATTCTGACGCTAAAATCGTAATTGCTGATTTCTCATGTATAAAACGGTAAATGACAACTAAATGTATTTGCTTGATTATAAGATATCAACTTGTTCGCCTGAGATTATTTTTGAAACAAGAGAGCAAATCAAAGCTCAAATATATGAACACGGAGAGCAATTCCAAGAAAATCATATGTAACTTACCAGTACCCGCATCGGGATACTGTGGCGGTACATGGACTAACAAAGCTTTTTTAGATTCTGTGACGATGATCTCTATTCTTCTTGATTCAATTTGAACACCAATATCACGGAATATGAGTCACATATGTATTACCAGATCAGGTGCCACAGTCAACCATATACCTTAATCGGGGTACAAATAACGGTACAGTGACTGTCATAGCTTTTCCATGTGCTGTGGCAATGATCTATTCTTCTCCCTTCAATTTTAACGTAAATTGAAATACTAAGTGATACGAGTCAATTTTCCATTACCAGGGACAAAATATCGATAAGCATATGCGTTATGGTAACTTACCAGTAGCCTACCTGTAAGGCCTGATATTCGATCGAGGAACGGTTTTTCTTCGACTCGAGTAAACGGACAAATCTCAGAGGCAACACGACTACACAGGATACGATACCGGTGACGGTACTACAAGTACTGTTGTAGCTTTTCAAGGTTCTATGACGATGATCCATTTCCGTGATTCAGTTTCAACGTGAGTTGAAATACTAACTGATGCGATTCACTTCTGTATTATCAGATCAGGTCCCACAGTCCACCGTTCTCCATCAAAACTCCCCACTTTCGCTAGTCACCAGATCCACCGACGTTCGCTGAGCACGAAATCAGCTGATGTGCGTTCGCGGAACAGGACTTCATAGCACACAAAAACGAATCCCATGTGCTCACAGAAATATTTGAAATAAATAAAAGTAATAGCCTTCTAGTATAAAATTCAATCTTTAACCATCGAAAATTTCAAAGCAATCGGTCCTGTAATTCAAGAGAGAAGCGATTTTTTCCCTAACCATAAAATTCTACGATAAATAACAACAACATAATAACAAAAACAGCTATTTTACACTTCATTTTTGGTTTAATCTTCTTGTCATTCTGTGGGTTAAGAAATGCAAACAACACATAGATTTTACTACTTATCCAT
Organism: Styela clava; assembly: GCF_013122585.1. Lineage (NCBI taxonomy): Eukaryota > Metazoa > Chordata > Ascidiacea > Stolidobranchia > Styelidae > Styela > Styela clava. Next base: position 18,548,438 of record NW_024102841.1, on the reverse strand, counting down.
ACTATGTGCTACTCAGGGGGATGAAACTAGTCTAGAAAGCCACGCCCACATTAATAAAACAAACAAAGTTATTCGCGTTCCGAGTTTCTGCAGCTTCAAGCTCCATTGCGGTCACTTGATTTGCGCGGAGCTTGGTGAATGCGTTAAGGCGGTGGTATGTGCACAAAATGTCTCGCTGTATATTTTTAGCTCAGCAGCCTATAGGCCTAGTATTTCATTAAGTTGGTTCAATACTTTAATCAAATGCCGGTTGTCCATCTTAAGCTCGGTCTCTTTAGTTTATTTCAAGATAGATTAGATTTACTTTTCGGCTTCAACTAGTATTTCCCCCTCAAGACAACGCAGGTACGGTAACTTGGCGTTCTATGAAACTTCTCAATACTGCAATATTCTACCCGATTATCGTAACCTGGGCCTAGGCTACTTTATTTCTTATGTTCTGTGAGTCCGGTACTGGGTTACGATCTTTTTAGTTACACACCCTCCATTCTAGGAGATATAATTCTACTATTATAACTTACGACTAACATACCAGCGCTATAGTCTGATAGTATTCACAAATTTACCAAACACCAAAAGTGCCAAATTTTTTTTTTCAAAGTCAACTCGTTTTATCTCTTCTTCACGTTTTTGTATTACTTTTTTTAGAATTGCATAACTTGTATTATACTGTTATAGGCTATTTATTCACATCACTCATCAACATGAGAAATCGATGTTGCATTCCAGTATGTTCAAGATTGTAATTTTATATAAAAAGAGAGAAATATTCAACAAAGCCTCACATTCGCGTCTTTGAATTGGTGCAATACTCAAGATCAGGGGTCACCAACGCGTTGCCCGCGGGCACCAAGTCGCCCGTAAATACCATATGAGTCGCCCGCAGATCTGTTCCAAACTAAGCCCAAGAAGGGCGTTTATGAGTAGGCTACTTCAAATAAATTGTGTCCTGCTATTCTTGTATAAATCACACTTATATGGGAATCAGGAATGGCACTATATAAATTATTGTAGCTATCAACCTGATTTTTATTTGACCTCAGTAATGTGACGGGTCAATCAACACTCTTCCAATTATGACATCACACTGATATCACTTACCACGAACCCGCGCTTTTTCTTGTCCGTTGGTTTGTCGAACCCGCGCTTTTTCTTGTCCGTTGGTTTGTGGAGCACCAATAATATATTTATTGATTCCAAAGAAAAATGGTAGAAAAACGATGAAAAGCCCACCATTTTCACGATGAATGGGGGTTGATATATTTTTACCACCATAAAAACAGCCTGCGCGTGTCTCATTTGTGGGGCGATTGTAGCGACGGCAAAGCAAAAAGATATTTCACGGCTTGTCACGCAATCTACCGCGCTAACTATCCACTGGTCAGCGCAGTACGGGCAGAAAAAGCTGGCGGTTCAAATCATACAGCAATTCTATTTTACGAGACCATTGTTTCGTTTAATCTATCTCTGTGAATCAACATTTTAAACATAAACTCAAAATAGGATAGGATTTACATCTCGGGGGAGAAGATAGCCGATAAGACGGCTTAACCATATGGCGAACCAAGGCCTCTCGTCCAGTTACCATTTCATGTCGTGTGGCGACGGAAGTCATTCCAACGGTGGCAAAGGGTCCAGCAATCCTCTCGCACATAACTATCCTCGCATGGGATTCTAACCTGCGAACCTAACGCTTAGCACACTAACGATGGCCACACAGCTGCGACTTTTTAGAAGTGTACATTGAATTGGTAGACCGTGGCTTAATCTGTACCCAGAAAGTAGCCCTCGGCCTCGAAAAGGTTGGTGACCCCTGCTCAAGATGAACGCCAAATTTGAATAGATCTTTTTCAAAGAGGAAAGTAGCTGAAAAAATATGTCATAAAAATTTGCAAGACTTGAAAAAAAAGTGCATCAACTTATTCACCTTCCAACTGGCAATACCAGGATTTAGAAGACAATATTCAATTTTTTCTCAAGCCCTTATCAGCTGCAGAGCAATCAAGTTTAGCTATAAACATTGATTCAGAGTTGGAGATCGGTGCAATTTATCATGGCTGGATTAGTGTAACATCGGAAGTCCTAAATAATATTGATGTAAAAGAAACAACTTTATCAAATATCCTGCATATTATTTGAACGTCGATCATTTGTGAGGGGATAACTGGCAGCAGTAATTCCAGTTCTACAACAAGTCAACATTTTGAAGTGTCCTTTTCGAGATCTAATTTTAACAAGGGCCTCCACAGCTTAGATTGCTTGCTTTAAAGTATTACATATTTTTCTAATCATCTGTTTCAAGAATTCACAATATTCACCACTGGTGTTGATATCATCATGTTAATACCTTGAATATTTTTTCACTAACAAAGTACTTGAATCAGTAACTTCAGCTTGTTTGTCTGAGCGTAGTACCTTCTATTTTTACTTCCAATAACAGTATCATCTTGCGAATGACATAACAACACTGCTATGTGGGCACTTCCTCTGAGCAATAATAAGAAATTTCTTTTATCATTATTTTAGATCACTAAATTGTGAAATATTTATTTCATCTGGGAAAAGTGTTTTGAAGATTTCCCTTGTTTCACTTCTATTACGAGCTCAGGGACTCATAGCCAATTGAATATACATACACCTAAGTTTCAGTTCCTTTACACAAATTGATGTAAAGTAGGCGAACAAAATTAGTTGAGTGCCCAATTTTATAATTGTACAATTAGTATTAGTAAACAAACTTTAATGTGCAAAATTTGGTTCAAAACCTGACATAACTTAGTCGATTCAAAATATTTGAAAATAAACCTATCTTTTTAGTCAAACAAAATATTTTCTACAATTCAAAAGAAGATATGGTGGCTTTGTTGACTTTGGAGAGTCGAGAAAAGCAGAGAAAAAGTTCCTGCACACAATGCACTGCAAGTTTATGCACATGGTTTGATTGGGAAGTTTTCAAAGCCCTTGACGTTATCCGCTCTGACCATCTCGCTAGCATTCTCTGGGAAAGTGTTAGAGAAGTGGGTTTGGGGCTCATTACAGATGGACTTAGTGCAAACCGTAAAATGTTCCATGTTAAATAATTTGAGGTTAACTTTCCCATATACATGTTTCAATGGTTCTGATCATTTCATTTACTCAAAACAGTACGCAATAATGTGTTTGCGAGTCACGCTGGTGGAATTCGTCTATTAAAAAAGATGACCATTTTGTGCAGCTTACAAAGCTACCCAAAAGTGTGTGTCAAATATGCAGCCCAAGTACTATCCAAGACTGCTGCAAAATTGATGCAGCAGAGAGGTGGGCCAGAGCTCTTGGTCAGCATGGTCTATCGATAAATGGTTTGATATTATGAATACTTGGCCAAATTTTGGATATAAAAAAGGGTGCTCCCGTAATATGTGTACCAGGTTGGGGTTATCAGGTTGTGCGCTATCTTGGTATACATACTACGGGAGCGCCTAAAAAAATGCTCCGACCATTCCATAGCATTGATGAGCGTCTGAATTGGCTTGAAAATATTCTTCATTCCAGAAATACGCAACTGGAGATCATCTGTCGCTGGGACAACTCAAACAGTTCTAGATACGCTGTATTTTTATTATGCAACTTACATTGCCTATTGTCATGAAAATATACTATATTGCAATGAAAATTAAATTTTGTTTTGAAAAATAGATTGCTTTGTTTAATTACTGCTAAAGGAATAAAAATAAAACTGGAATCACATCTAAACGCACTACCTTGCAAAAAAAGGGAGAAGAGATCATGCTCTTCATTTACATTTATTTTTAAGCAGTTTTCGTAGGGATAAATTCTGTTTGATGGCACCTTATTTTTCCAAGATGTCCAGCATGCTAGTATCGTTTTGGGCGATACCAAATGATTCTATATTAAAATTTTCAAAAACTGTGGCTGTAACACCTTCATGAGCATAGTTTAATCTAAATTCGAGCAGCTTGGACACTGGACAATGGTACGGTTAGGCGTCCATATTCTGTTTCCTGCATTACTGCAATCATAGAGTCAGTTATAAAACAGTCCGGTTCGGGATTAAATAATGACAGAATTCTTTTGCAGTCTTCCGGGTCTTAGCATCGCTTTTGCATTTTTTGTAAAATAAACCCAGCAATGTATTGGATTATATGGACCTCATCGTCATTCAATATGATAGAACTTGAATCCAGTAAATCTGGAAAACATAGGGAACAGGTGTGTAATATTAGGATATCGCATTATTGATTACCATGAATGTCGATCAAGCGCCTGTTAAGCTGGTGCGCACAATGTATATATCAGGTAGTGCTTTATTGCCTACACTCAAAACCAATATTGCATAGAAAACAGTTGCGTTTTATAGCCCTATGTATGAATAAAAACCCAGTTAGTCATATGGTCCGTAAAATTATGGTATCTAACAGACTCAAATCCAGACAAATATTAAGCACCACACCTTTCGTTTTATCCATTTCTTTGGCTGTGAATCTATCAAATAATTTCCCGACAGACTGGAGGGTATAGTAAACCTGGAATACTCTGTTCGAGTGTGAGGAATAACGCTAACTGAATCACAGCTGAAGGACAACATTTGATCACTCAGGACTTTTCTTCAGCAACACTTGTAAGTATTTGACCACATTTGGTAAAATAGGGACAGTGGCTGCAATGATCTTCCACTACAATTCTCCCCACACTAATATCTCTGCCTAAAAATAAAAATAAGTTCAAATTATTTTGACAGATTTATCCCATGGTGGTTAAAAAAAAATTTGCACTTCATGTTTATCTTGAGTTGTGGAAGTTGTATTGATAATCATGGAATTTATGTAGGAGTCTATAATTATGTAAATCTTATCTTGTTTGTGAATATGTTGAGCCAAAGATGCCACGCTGGAAAATAACTTTTGACACGTTGAGCACCTTGAAATAAAACATAAGTTATTTTTTATAAATCTCAGAATAGGTTGTTTATTAGCAAAACTATTGTCATGAAAGTATCACATTTAAGTATGTCTCTATCTATAGAATGAAATCCAGAAAATATATTGATGGTAAGTTGAATGCATGATCTGTTGGGGGCCCTGCATTAAATCTCTCCTAACACTTTTTGCCCTCTGTCTGTCTGTAGCTCTCTTTTCAATAGCTGTCTTACTTTTGCTCATTCAAGATAAACTTTTCTTCCATTGCCTCGTCAAGATCTATGAATACTGTCAGTTTATGATCCTCTAACATGAATGAGTCTAGTACGGTACAGGCAGACAGGTAATGTCTGAATGTATCATCAAATTCAAGATCTGGTTCAGGGATTTAAACGCGGCAGCTCTGTCTGTCATATATAAGCACATGGTAGCTCCCTGAATAGTCACCCGCTAATGGAAACATACTGATAGTATATATCTAACGTATATAAATGGTAGACTTACCTTTATTAGCCATAATAGCCACTGATTATATAATAACTACAGCCCTTGAGTCCGATGCGACCAACAGATATGGTGAAACTGCAGCAAAACGCTGGGAACTCGAGTGGGCGTTAACGAATCAAGTTGCCGCAATGGAGCGTATCGCGTCAGACACTCCTCATTGGTCAAGGCTTTAGTTGCGCATCATGGTATGTTAGTCGTTGGTGCTACTATTACTACTAATCCATACTATGGATTGTCCCTTAGTCAAAATAATCACGTGCTAAGGAGCCCATGAAAATGGGGCAGAAAATCCCATAAACGAGCCGGAATGAATGCATTTATAATAGAATAGAAGACTGTTTGACCATAGCCTTCACATTGATTAGTTGATATTTCATCTGAATCCGGGGAAATATGACGCGTGTCAGAATGAATAGAAAGATACATAGCACGGGGAAGGGGAAGGCCAGGCGATCAGGGCAGAGTAAAAATGGAGCGAGGAGACAAATGAGAGTGAAACCAGCGAGGCTAACGATAACGAGCGAGAGTGTCTTCGAGGGCCGAATGAAAATGGAGCTAGGAGACAAATGATAGCGAAACCAGCGTGGCTAGCAATAACGAGCGAAAGTTAAAATAACACGATAAGAATGGGGGTGGCCTCGAACCCCCACAGGGGGCGGCCAAGAAGAGAGAGCGAGGCAGTAAATCAGCCTGCATTATTAGGCCAGAGCAGCAGCGAGCAGAGAGAGAAAGAAGTGAGCAGGAAAATGGGTCAGCGGCAGCAATAAAAGGATGGGCAAAAAATAAAGAAGAGCGAGAGAACACAAAAATGAAAAAGGCCCAAAGAAAGAAAAGTGAGCATGGCAAAAATGGGACAGCGGCAGCAAGAAAAGATGGAGAGAGCAAAAAATTAAAGAAGAGAGCGATGGCTATACCAGAAAACTTACTTACTTACGGCAGGACCAACAAAAAAGCCCCCCAGTGAAAACAGATCAGGCGGTAAGGCGCAAGATCCCATGTTGGTGGCTGGCTATACCAAAAAACATCCAACTTACTAGGAGATCAGGGGCAGGACCAAAGAAGATATCGAGCGAGAGTGGAGAAAATAATAACGAACGAAAAAAGCAAAAGGATTGAAAAACGGAAAAAGAACAAAACGAGCGAGAGTGAATGAAATAGGGCCCAACTTTACTACCGAGAGTGGAGAAAATAATAAGGATCTAAAAAAGCAGCGGCATGACCAAAGAAAGATATCGAGCGAGAGTGGAGAAAATAAATAACGAACGAAAAAAGCAAAAGGATGTATGTATGGATGCAGCGGGATGTGGGAAAACGGAAAAAAAACCAAGGAGAAAATCACATCAAGGCCAGAAGAAAACGAGCGAGAGTGAATGAAACAGGGCTGGCTATACGAGAATACATTCAACTTCTTACTTGGAGATCAGCGGCAGGACCAAATAAGATTATCGAGCGAGAGTGAATGAAATAGACTATACGAGAAAACATCCAACTTACCAGGTGATCAGCGGCAGGACCAAAGAAGATATCGAGCGAGAGTGGAGAAATTAATAACGAACGAAAAAAGCAAAAGGGGAATGGATGGATGCAGCGGAATGTGGGAAAAACGGAAAAAGAACCAAGAAGAAAATCACATCAAGGCGGAAGAATAATGAAATAGGAACAGCGGCAGGGTGGGTTTGGTGGTGCCCAGCCAGCGGTGGTAGTTGTGAAAAGATCAGAGCGGTTTATCAGAGTGGAGAAAAGCAAAAGGATGGGATGCAGCGAATGGGAAAAACGAAAAAGAAAACAGGACCAAGGCGAAACAAACGAGCGAGAGTGAATGAAACAGGATCAGCGGCAGGATCAGAAAATAAATTTTGTCAGAGCGGAAAATAGGATGCCAGCGGTAGTTGTGAAAAAAAGAGTAAGAACGAACGAATTAGAAAAGAAAATCATGGATGAACAACAAGCGGGAGCTACGAATGAAAAAAACGTCATTGGGTTAGTTTCTTGTAATAATAATATTTGTACTCTGTTATATTCTAAAACGGCGAGTAGAATCTTATGAAATTAGGTCTGCATTTATCTGTGACTATAAAGAGAACTCTCATAAGAAGGTTAAATATAACACACTTGTTAATAGTAATTTATATGACGAGGTGCAACACAATGTAATGACAGATCATTCCAAATAAGTAATATTTCATAAATTTGGGGAAAACTCTGAATTATTTGCAGGGATGTATCTACGCAAAATTGCGGCCATGACAAAGTTTAAAAATACGACCCTCTTGATCGCTGGGTCACAATTTCGAGGGTTGTTGATTTGCAATGGGATTTTTATCATATCTCGCATTTTTGCATTGGTTTCGAGGGCTTTGTACGAATGATCCCAATCTAATACACTAAACAGTGCTATTCAATCTATTTTCTTCGTATGTATCTCGCAAATAACAAAGGTACCCTCAGATTTCTGTTTATCTCTCTACCAATAAATATTTTTTTCGCGTTCGGAATAGTTATTTATATACCTGGGATCTGACTTAGTATATATACACTTGGGTATATAGTATGAACGATTAAATATCCCTGCACTAAAATATCAACTAATTGAAATTTGTAGTTTTTGATGGAACGTGCAACAAATTATCAATATTTAGGTATATTGAGTATGAGCTTATCTTAGAACAGAAAAAAATGCATTTTTTTGTTACTCTTTTTGCCAGCATAAGCACCAATGCGCGCTCATTGATTTTTATGTCAAAGCCAGTTTGGACCAGACCAATTTCATATTGTAGAATCGCGCCCTGGAATAGTTATTTATATACCTGGGATCTGACTTAGTATACACTTGGGTATATTGTATATTCGGTTAAATATCACTGCACTAAAATATCATTCCAACTAATTGAAATTTGTAGTTTTTGGTGGAATGTGCAACAAATTATCATTATTTTGGTATATTGAGTATGAGCTTATCTTAGAACAGAAAAAAAAGCATTTTTTTGTTACTCTTTTTGCCAGCATAAGCACCAATGCGCGCTCATTGATTTTTATGTCAAAGCCAGTTTGGACCAGACCAATTTCATATTGTAGAATCGCGCCCTGGATGAAACTAATCTGCCCCATAAAGCCGTAATTTTACGTTAAAAAGGTAGAAAATAACTGTAATTCTTACAAGTAAGGCAACATTCCTCGTGCGGTGTTAAAGCGTTTTTTTCATATATTGGGTTCAAATTCCATACCCAAGGTGTCACAAATTGGGTGGGTAAACAATGCCGAGCCGAAAAAAAAACTATTAGAAAGACGGTTAAATTAATGTTTTTGAGATTTATTGAAAAGTTTTGAGTCATTTTATCGTCATTGAAAGTCTGCAATCCCGCCCACATGGGATTACAAATCAAGCGATAAAGCGAACATCTTGCAAATTTTCGAAGTGGAAAAAGTCAACGTGTTTTATGTCCAGGAATTTCGATATTTCAATGCATTTCTATGTTATTTGTCGGCATTTTTGAACACATGTCTAAACATTTCGCAAAGTATACCAGACATCACGGTTTTTCTTCGTATTTTTATTTCAAAATAGACATTTGTCTATGAATACATATAATAATGTAATACGATAAAATACATAGAAATGCATTGAAATACCGCGATTCATAGTAACGTTGGATTTTGCCCTTTTGAAAATTTGCAAATACCTAGTTTTTAATTTTTTGTGATTCCGAGTCAAAAATTGAATCTTTGGGAGTCCAGACAAAATTTGATTTGCTTGGAGTTCGTAGTTGAAAATTGATTTTTAGGGATTTTATTTCCTATTCTATTATATCGAATACATGAGTACTCCTGTAGTATGCGAACTAAGATGGCGGACCAGATTAGGCCTTACCCTAACCTGCTACACATAATACGTTTCGGTGTCCGCCATTCACATTCTACAGGAGTACCAATCCATGCATATAAAACGAATAACTGTCCAACTAATCCCAGAAACAACATTGACATTGGATGAGAGGCCATGGTACGTCATATGATTAAGCCGTTTTATCAGCTTATTTCTTCACGGAATAAAATATATAAATCATATCCCACCTTTCTATGCTACAATGCGCCATGCTCGACGATTTTTCCTAGAAATTATTTTTATTTCGACAGAATTGTTTTCAAATTTCAATTTCTTAGTTTTCTGGGGAATAAATATAGTCTACATCATTTTAAAAATACATCGATAACGCTTTACAAGACAATTTTATTCACACAAAGTAGCAAATAAGATTCATCATTGAAAGTTCACAATATTTTTGATGAATTTCATTTTTTCAGTTCAGTTGGTGAAAAATAAATTGAACTCCTACTGAAAGTAAATTTTGCCGAAAAATTCTGAGAAATTCATCCAACAAATAAAATACAAGAGCGAGGTTAATGAAAAATTTGTATATCTCAATAATTCACACACCAAGAAAATTAAAAAACGAAACAAATGATTTGATTTTTTGCCATGCTTTGAGAGCCCGGGAGAGGGGGGAGGGAATACAAAATATAAAATTTGCTTGTTTTGAAGAAAAGATAAAGCTGTAATTTTTTTCAATTCTGATGAATTTTCAACATTTTCTTATATTGTCCAGGTCACACTTATATTTTAAATTGTTTGAAAGCTTTTTTAACTATCAAATAAGCGGGAATCATTTTTTTGGAAAATATTCCATTTAATGGCGTGATCCAGTAAAATTTAAACATATAAAATGCCAGAACAAATACAATAAAAAATATCAATTCCTATAATTCACACACAAGAAAAACAAAATGTAAAAAAGGGCGTCATTAATAAAACTGGTTGATTGTATAGCGAAGACAATGTTGTAAATTGCTTTCAGTTTTGATAACTTTTTGAAAAACTTAAATTTCTTATATTCCTCCAGCTCATAATGAAACTTTAATTTAATAAAAATTGAAAAATGTGTCAAAATATAAAACACAATTGAAAACTCAGTCTACACAATTGAAATATTTCAGTCAGTAAAAGCGGTTGTCCTCAACAAAAGTACTTTTATGACAAACAAAGTGATTTTAGTAAAGATATGACATTCTGAAAAGTTTCCGATCGTTAAAAAAGATATAAAGAAAAAAAAAGATAATATACTAAAGCAAAACAGTATAATCTAACCTATGTATCCCTGGCCAATGGTGTTCTATGTATCTCGATTCGAGCCCTGCTCGGTCTAGAAGCCAAAAATATTCGATTTTTGGTTTTCCAGGTGTAAGTGACCGCATATACAGAGCCTTGTTCACAGTGACACAACATAGAAAGTCTCAGGATTTCACGCAAACTCTATCATCATGTCGTTTTAAAGATGAGCACTCATTAACTAAAAGTATCAGTAAATTAAACGTTTCAAACACGTTAGTAGTTATTCTACACCCCGTCGCTATCCCATGTGAGAGTTATATACCTCACGCAAGATCTATTTACTACTTGTGCTTGTTCAAGTAAGTTAAACTGTGTAAATGGTAAATTGAAGTTAAATTACAAATGTGAATAACAATTTTAAACTCAAGTAATTCTACATTTTTTGTTTATCAATCATTCAAAGTTATAATTCATTTTCACATACGGCTCCGTGAGATTCTAAGAGAGGAGGAACATTATAAACCCCTTGATATGCGTATTCCGGGTCTCTACTGACACCAACACCAACAGTTGTGTACGATGCATCGATATGGGGAGTACCAGGATACCAAACCTCGGGTGGCATAGATATAGGTTGGCCCGTCGTTGAATATTTCTGACCGTTCTGATAACATAAAAAATAGATTTTGAGAAATATAAAAAATAGCAGTTTGAGAATATAGAGGAGGCGAGAGTTTGTGGTTGATTTTTGGATAGAAACTGGAGAACGCTGGCAAACAATTTTTTTTAAATCCGGTAAGAAAGTCAAATTTCATATCAGTAATTAGTGTTATAAATGACCCGATTTAAACCGAAATTTATCTCCTGTGCTAAAGCCATGACGGTTTAACCTCAAGATAAAATGTGATAGCACATTGTAATGCGGTAACAATATCGGCCACATTTTACAATAATTTCATGAATGGCCATATAAGCAACATGATTCAGACTCGATCTACCTTGTAAGTCATTCCCGTACGAATCCCAATCCTTGGCCACCAATCAGGAATCATTGGTCGTAAATAATCTCGGAGCAGTTGGTAGTGTGTGATGTCATAAATGTTAGCAAGTTTGTTTTTGCAAATAGATTCAGCGACGCTTAATGAGACGTTCCGCGTGTCATATACGATCGCTCGGAAACATTTCAATTTATATATAAAGCCACATTCTGAAAGATAAATGACAGTAGAGACCAAAAAAGTTTGAAGTCAGATATTTAGAACACAAATACTAAAAAAGACTATTTATTTTCATTCTTTCATTGACAAATTCCATTTATTTAATTCAAAATAATTGTCATTTATAGTTTACTTTACAATAATTTAATTGTGAGCATCTCAGTAGTTTTCATCATACGTCATCCTATTTGCTTCAAACAAGGTCACGCAAACTCACTCAAAAATAAAGTAAACGTTTCTCTAAGCAAATTACGTGCAACCACTGAGCAATTCAAGCTAAAAAAATACAGCAGTGAAATATGCGCTGGATAATACAGACCTATTGGACTTGAAAAAATTGAGTTTAATTCGATCAGGAAAAAGCTATAACGTACTGAATTTTAGATACCTGGAGTTTTAAAAAAAACTTCTTGTCTTAACGACGCGAGTTCATGGACAACCGACACGCAAGCCAGTGAATGCTACGAATAATCAACGGTATAGTAGTGCCTGCACAGTTTCCTACTTGCAATCAATGTGTAAATATCCCCCGGGCATTTTAGTAATATTCGTTAATTGTCCATCTGTAGACGTTTATAAAGAGCCTTGTTCTGAGTGAAGGTCTTATATCATGCTTTTATATTATTCATACGGTAGGGTTGCACGTAATCTTTATACCCCACCCCTCATCACCAAACGCCAAGTATTAATTCAAATTATTATACCTTTAGTTGGGAGACCTTGAGTGGTCGCAATTACTGGAGTCGTATTTTCTGTGGTCGTCTCAGTTTCTGTGAATATGAAATTACATTTAAATTTTTGTTCGCCCAAGCAAGTGTTGAAATGATTATGTACGCAGTTTTTAAGTTAGGCGTCAATTAGTCATTCAAAATAAACAAAAACGCGAAAATTTATGATTGTGAGCCCCTTAGTGGTTTTGATCTTACTTCATCTCATTTCCTCCACGCAAGGTCACGCAAGCTCACTAAGAGATAAATCAGACGCATCTCTGAGCTAATTACGGGTGAGTTATTCAAGCTGAAGAAATATAGCATTGAAATATGAGCTGGATAATACAGACCGATTGGATTTGAAAAAATTCAGCTTATTACGTAGTGAATATGAGATAACTAAAATTTTCAAAATCAATGACACAATTTCGTAGGCAACCGACACGATTGCCAGTGGATGCCACGATTATTCAATAGTATCAGTGGTTGCCTGCAGAGTTCCCCATTCAATGTGAGAAAATCCCACGGGTATTTTAGAAATAATAGCTCCTTACCTATCAATAGCCGTTTGTACAGCGCCTTGTTCTGAGTGAATATCTTCATCGTATTCTATAATGTTCATACAGTCCATTGGCCGCACGTAATCTTTTTACCCCTCATTATCAAACGCCAAGTATTAATTCAAATTATTATACCTTTAGTTGAGAGCCCTTGAGTGGTCGCAATTACTGGAGTAGTATTTTCTGTGGTCGACTCATTTTCTGTAAAGATGAAATTACATTTATATTTCTGTTCGCCCAAGAAAGTGTTGAAATGATCATGTACGCAATTTTTTATACAAGTTAGGCGTCAATTAGTCATTCAAAATAAATAAACAAAATGCTTGTTGGAGTTGGAGCTAGTTTTCAAGATTGTAATGACACGAACTGTTTTAAGTATTGCGTCGATCAGTATAAATTATGCAGGCAGTGCTGTACCAGGAAGATCTCTCTCCTTCAATAAAAACATCGTAGCTTCTCATGTAGTCAATGCGCATCAGCGGAAGATATTCTATTAATAGCTTTCAAGTTTATAGAATTTTCAAACGGTACCGAGCAGGGCGCTGAATGGATAAAACGTTCATAAAACAACGCAAACACGTCCAATTAAAAGCTAGAATGAGTGGTATCTAGGAAATGCGAAGGAAGATACTTAGGGACTCAATCCACCTCCTAGACAACAAAAAAAAATAGGTCGAAGTAAAACATTTGGAAATACTGGCAAATGTGAGTTTTTGCTCTCACCTGTTTGATTTCTTAGTTTCTCTAATATACTTTTCTCCAGGATGTTCGCCATTTTGTCCATACCTGAACAGATATAAGAGTACTATATGCATGGATTTCAAATGCATATATATGAGTCTATAACACGGATTGATCCAATCTATAGACCGTAAATATTGGTTCGAATGAATTCTATGACCGTACAGTCTTATTCTGGGTGGACAATGGCAAATTAGAAAGATTTCGAGTGTTTCAAACAACATATTAAAATTCTAATGAATCAATAACTGCTTGCTTTATTAAACAATGTTGGGAGCAAAGTTGTGAAAGTCTTACAAAAGTGTAACAAAAGTCTACCAGTGACAGACCAGGCAGTCGAGCAATATCGACACTTGAATATTTCCTATTGTTTTACCTGCTTGAACCATTTCTTGTATTGTTGAGTTGATTTTGTCGAAGTTCACGATACCAGAATCGCCCTTCTCACCTTTCTCCCCGGGTAAACCGCGTTCACCAGATGGGCCGAGTGGACATGAATGAGGCAGACTTTCAACAGTCTTGCATATCATGTGTTGGCTGTCTGCTTTCACTGGATCAGGAGGTATCAAGCACAATAGACATAGCGATATTACTGCACCTATGTTACCCATATTCATTTGTTTAGTATCTTAACTGATAAGAAAAGAAAAAATTTGATCCATTCCTAGTGGACTTGGTGCGCTGGAAGTAGTGTTATAGTGAGCCAGAGTATGGATTCAGAATATTTTTATGGGGCGTTACCTCACGCTTTCAATCCGGAAAATGTTTCACAGAATTCAAGACCGGGTGGTGAAAAACATTCGCCTGACAAATAAGCCTCCAAATGCTCGCGAATTGGATCGACCGGGCCGATGTAAAGGAAAACCTATAACCAGCGCTTCCATCAATATGAACCCAAAGAAACGGATATCTGGGAAACATAATAATAAGATAACTAAATTTGAAGTATAATTTACCGTGCCGTATAATCGTGTTTTGTCTGAATCACTGATTCTCGACTATGTTATTAAGTTATCAAGTCGGAATTAACACATGCGAAATGCTTGAGTAGGAGAGGGTCGTTCAGAACGGCAGAAAACTCAATAAGTAGGCTACTGCTACGCATATCAAATCTATGTTATTTTAAACAAGTCTACTCGTCAACTGCAAATCTCTGATTCACTACAGTATTTTGACTCAAGTTACACAAACTGATCTTCGCCAGTATCTATTGTTTTGTAATTGTGGAAATTAATTCGCTGCTATTACATCATGGATGCGCGTAGAAATTAATGAGGTTCTAATATCATTTTTAGAAAATCAATCATCCGAATGAAACAATCTATGTGCCGATATAAGAACCTCTAATCCTAAATTAAAACCTAAATGAGGAAACATGTCAAAAATAAAGACATTTCTCAGAAATAGGGATAAAAATATTCTTTAAGACGAAGACTTTCAAAATGAGAACGTTATGGCAGCCCTGCCTATAACAGTAAATCATACAAAATATTTGCATCCTCGATCATTTCCTGCGTTTGTCATATATTAGATTATTTTATTAAATGGGGCATAGTTCGTTTTGGAAAACGCTTACTACACATAAAAACCCACAGTCTTAGACAGGTTAAAACAGAATATAACGTATAAAATTCTACAAAAATAAGGTTGATATTATGAAGCCAAATTATGAATATTTCCAAATTTGACTTTATGGACACACTGTAGAATATTCCCTAAATTGTCCATCTCCTGACAAATATGAACTGCCACACCCAAAGTGACGGTATTTATTGAACAATGAATATCAGCGAGTGAGCAAAGCTTTTTTCTCACAGTCCATGATGCCTCGCGCACTTCTCTCGTTCTAAGCGGCCTGTTATCAATAAGTTGTTACCAGGGCTGTGGTAAAAATGGTGATAAAATGAGTCAAAACCTCTATAAAACTCAAAAACCATTCATTTTACTAAGCATAACATTAGTAATATATGATGTTAATTACCATTTACCGATGATTTTCCACCCAAATTCGCACGATCAACATAGAAGTTCATTGGTACCCTGGTGAGGCCGCAGTAATGACCAATATTTTAAACTTTTTTTAAATGTAATTTTACGGCATTTGCAGTGAGACACAAATTTTTGAGCTTTTTCAAACGCCATTTTGCTCTATTATTGAACGATTTACTGAAAAACGGACTTTTCATGAATCTTTTGTCCAAATGAAACAACCGAGATGATAACTTCTACAGCGAAGATTAATCTGTCGAGGTATTGCAGTGGCCGCTTTTATCTGGCTTTGATCGGAGCAAACGGTACGAGTGGCTACAAGCGTCGTATTACGTTGATTACACGATTGTTACATTGAAACGCAACAAAATATATTTTATTTTCATCCCGCTGTAGGGAAGGGCGGCAAGGTAAAGGCCACGTTGCATAACACAACAATAATCACTGATATTTCTAACTCTCGACCATTGCCTGATTCAACATTGAGTAATCGACATAAACTCTATTTTGGCTTTATTCCAATTCATTACAGCCTATCACGTGATAATTATGATCAAAAATTTTAATCGAACACTACACGACAATAAACCATTAGACAGGAAACGAGCGCTGCAATTGTTTGCCGTTTTGAACTTGCATATGTCTGGCATCAGATTTACGTCACATTCTAACCATTGCCAACGAAATAGCAATGCAAAAAAATAATCAGAAATCTATTTCTCTTTTTTACAGCATTATGCAGATGTTTAAATTGATTGTCCTGAGTTCTCACGACTACAGTTAAACCATGCAGCAATGCTAATTCTCCTCCTTTGTAGCGCGATGACTTAGTATTTGAAAAGTTTTTTTTTTACATATATTGGGTTCAAAATCTATGCCCACCTCCTGACCCAGGTTGGGTAGCCAGAGTGTCACATGTTGGGTAGACAATGCCGGGCCGAAAAGTACAAAAAAACAAACTATTAGACGGACGGTAAAATTAATGTTTTTAAGATTTATTGAGAAGTTTTGAGTCATTTTATCGCCATTGAGGGTCTGCAACTCTGCACTCATGGAGTTACAAATCGCGTGATAAAGCATACATCTTGTAAATTTGGAAAAAATCCAACGTGTTTTATGTCTATGAATTTCGGTATTTCAATGCATGTCATTTGTCACAATTTTCAAACACACGTCTAGAGCATTCTCAAAGTACACCAGATATCCCATTATTTTTTATACTTTTTATTTCAAAATAATCGATGACGCTAAATATCAAGTAAGTTCATAGGTAGAACGTGCTGTATATTTTGAAATAAAATTCACGAAAGCAGATTTCAACCGACACGTACAGTGAAACGCAAACAAAATATATTTTAACTTCCGCCAGGCATGTCTAGACATGTGTCTATGAATACATATAATAATAAAATACGATAAAATACATAGAAATGCTTTGAAATACCGCGATTCATGGTCACGTTGGACTCTGCTCTTTTGAAAATTTGCAAAATTCCTAGTTTTTGATTTTTTGTGATTTTCGAGTCAAAATTTGATTTCTTGGGAGTCCTAGACAAAGCTTAATTTGCTTGAAGGTTACAGTTGAAATTTGATGTTCCGTAACTGTCTAAAGGCCCGTTCACATATGTTCACACTATTGCATCGACGCACTATCAAACCGTGTTTGTTTATTGCGTTAACGCATTTGCGTCAAAGCAGTGCGTTGTTGGAAGAGAATTCTTTTTGCGTTGACGCTGCGTTGGTCGCCTTTTTTGAATTCTGATTTGGCGCTCTCGCCGTTTTCGTCGTATGACTTCGGTTTGTGATGGTTGGAAAGTACGGTACTCATTCCACAGCTGGATGTTGTAAGTTTACCCATACAACCAGAGTGCCGGTACCGTTCATTACGTGGTTCCTAAACCTACTTTGTACAGTAGACTAGAATTCAGGGGTTCTCAAACTTTTGGTGTTACGGAGCACTTGAAGGGTTGATAAATATTCACGGAGCCCCACAAAAAAATTTCAAAAATAAAAACAAAAAACACATTGTTAATTACCGTTTAATGTTTCCGATTAAATTTAAACTACTTTGTATAATGACTCGGATGTATTTGCTGCTTTGTATGTAAAAAAAGATTCAAAGAAGTTATTAAACAATGCTGCACAGAAAACGGATACTTTGCTGTAAGTGAACAGCAATTAAAAAATAGAAATGTTAAATGCAATGTCTGTGACACAGCTATGCCACTCACACCATGCTGTAATGGTGTTGGTGAAATAGTGGAAAATGATGTTGCTAGATGTACCACTTGTGAAAATTTATTTTTGGAGTGTGATTGCTCTGCCTCGAACAGCTTACCTGTGGAGAATGGCTTTGATAAATGCCATAGTGTGGGCTGTGGTAGCTATATAATGCATTGTCCTCGTGGCAGCGTTTCATATACTGATGAATCCCTAGAATGCAGATGTGGAAATACTCTAAATGGCTGATATTGAATTGAAAATAGCCTCTTTAAATACAGGAGGTATACGAGAATACTCAAAAAGGCGAGAAATATTTTTGTTATTGAAGAAAAAGGGGTTTAACCTTGTCTTTCTACAAGAAACACATAGCAAAAAGAATGACGAGAAACAATGGCTGAGAGTATGGGGTGGTTCTGGAATTTTTTGTAATTACTCGACCAATTCAAGAGCATTATGTATTTTATTTGGAAACAATATTTCATACTCACTACACACGCAACATAATGATCCTCAAGGAAGATTTCTGGTGGCAGACATAACCATCGGTGTTGAAAGACTTACTCTAGCAAATATTTATGGACAAAATAATGATGATCCCAGGTGTTTTTTGGAACTCTTTCAGACTCTTGAGAGCCAACAGAGCCAGCAATTCATAGTTGGAGGTGACTTCAATGTAGTCCTTGACAGTAAAATTGATAAAGTGGGCGGCCGAATAAACCACGGAAATAAAAAATCTGGACAGATGTTGCATAATATTATGGAAGAACTAAATTTGCAAGACTCCTTTAGAGTATTAAATCCAAGCAAGAAAGTATACTCCCATTTCCATAAACAATCAAAAACTGCCACCCGAATTGATATGGTGCTATTATCTCAGCATTTGTTGCAATATCAGTGCAAAACCGATATTATACCTTGTGTTTTATCTGATCACTCTATAGCATCTCTATGGATTGATATTAATCCTGTACCCAGAGGTACCGGATACTGGAAGCTGAACACTTCCTTGTTAAATGATGAGAAATATGTTACCAAAATTAGACAAGTAATCCAGAATACCATAATGGACCACTGCATGGAATACGTTGATCCAAATGTTATGTGGGATACAATTAAATTAATAATTCGTGGAGAATCAATAGCCTATGCAAGTAGGAGAAAAAAACTGTATGGAAAAAAGATGAAAGATCTTGAACTATCAATATCTTCGCTGGAAAGCAAGTATGCCAGTCATCAATCCGATGACAATATGCAACAACTGGAAATTGCAAAACAGTCTCTAAATGACTTGTTGAAGCAAAAAACTCGTGGGTACCTGATCAGAAGTAAAATTGAATGGGCTGAAGAAGGGGAGCATAATACAAAATATTTTTTCGGTCTTGAAAAGAGGCATAAACAAAGGACATCTATTGTACAACTATATGAAAATGATAGAATAATCTCAGATCAAGAACAAATATTGGAATGTATCAAACTATTTTACGCAGAATTATACTCTGAAACATCATCACAGAATGTTGATATAGAGGAAATATTGCAAGGGATCAAGATACCACACATGGAATCTGAAGTTTCAGACCTATGTCCTGGTGTTATATCAGAAGATGCTTGTTTCGAGGCTTTGAAATCAATGAAATCTGACAAATCCCCCGGGCTTGATGGTCTTCCAGCAGAATTTTATAAGGTGTTTTGGGAAGATATTAAACATCTTCTGATGGCTAGCTACAATCATTCATTTTGTAAAGGGACTTTGAGCAAAACACAAAAAAGGGGATTAATAACTCTTCTTCCTAAGAAAGGACAAACTGAACATTGTATAATCAATTATCGCCCAATAACTTTATTAAACGTGGACTATAAAATACTGAGCAAAACATTAACAAACCAAATGAGTAATGTAATCAACAAAATTGTTGATCTTGATCAAACTGGATTTATTAAGGAGAAATATAGGGGATAATATTTGTCTGATTTGTGATGTAATTGACCTAACTGTTGCTGAATCATTGCCTGGAGCTTTAATTCTTCTTGATATACAAAAAGCGTATGATAGTAGGAAATGGGACTTCTTGTTCAAAATTCTTCATGTATTTGGATTTGATCTTAAATTCATAAAATGGGTTAAAATCCTTTATAATGTTATACAGTGTTGTGTCACAAACAATGGTCATATTTCAAATGATTTTGGAGTCCATAGAGGCTTAAGGCAAGGTGCTTCTTTCAGCTGTCTTACATTTTTACTGGTAATTGAAATTTTTGCAAACATGGTCAGGCAAAACCCATAAAATGGAGGGATATTTTCATAAAAATTTCTATGCTTGCTGATGATGTAACTGTAATAACCAATGGATCAAAATCTAGTATTGATGCCCTTTTTCAGACTTCAAATATTTTTGGGACTATATCTGGGTGCAGAATTAATATAGCAAAATGCCAAGCTATGTATATTGGCAATAAGATTGGAACCTACCCGATTAGTAGTGAATATAATCTCAATTGGAACGATGAAATCAAAATATTGGGTGTTATTCTGTCAAACAAAATGGAGGGTATATACAGCAAAAACTTTCCACAAATATTAGACAAAGTCAAAAAGCTACTTCAGGTGTGGAAAACAAGAAATTTGACGTTTTTGGGAAGGGTTTGCATTATTAAGTCTCTCATTTACCCCAGATATTATACCATGCCACTGTTTTACCAATTGACGTTCCTGAAAGTTTCTTATCTGAATATGTATTTGTATGGGGTTCAACTTGGGAGCGGATCAAACAAAATACCTTGATTGGCCCCAAAGAAAAAGGGGGTATTAATACGAAAAATATGTTGTTGCCCAGAAAATGATATATTCAAACACTCTTGAATGAGGACGTTAACCCAGTGTGGAAATTGATTGAGATGGAAGTGCTTGACCAATACTGTTTTTAAGCAATGCTTGAAGGAAAATTGAGCTCAAATTCATATGTAGTGAAACATTTACCTTTAACATTCATACGAAATATATTAAAGAACTGGTATTTTTGTAAAAATGTGCTTTTTGATTGGAAAATGTCAAATTTTGATCAACCTATATGGTACAACAAAAGTATTTCTTATGCCAGAAAACAATTTTTTATCAAGTCTTGGTATGATCATGGTATAAAAGCAGTAAGACACTTAGCAAATGTGGGTAATCTGTTTACTTATAGAGAGTTGACTGAAAAATATAGCATGCAATATAGTGATGTAGAGTATGTAAATTATTATCGCATCACTGGAGTTTTACCTGACGATTGGTTATGCAATATTGAAAACTGTATTGACTCTAGTGTATTAAGTGACCCCGAGAAAAATGTATCTCATTTTATTTCTGAAACATTCGAGTCAGAAAAAGTAAATAAAAGTATCTATGAAAGGTTGAACCTGATCAAATTTATATTCCCTGATAAATCAAGGAAAAAATGGGCAGATCTTATTTTTTTAGAGAGTGATTTTAATTGGAATAAATTGTATATGGATATCTTTTACTGTACTATTGAAACTAAATTGCAATTTTTTCATGTAAAAATGTTCCATGGTGCCATAGTACTAAACGATAGATTGTATAAATTTAAACTTGTTTCATCAGAGTCATGTGATTTCTGTCATTCCAATGTTGAAACTACCAGCCACCTTTTCTATGAATGTATAATTGTTCAACAGTTTTGGGAAACATTAAACATGTGGATATACTCAAAAACAGGGATTAATTTTAACTTTTCAAAGAGAGATTGCTTGTTGGGATATAGTTATAATTTTTATAACAAATTGTGTAACTGTATACTTCTTGTTGCCCGGTTTTATCTATATCGTTGTAAGATACAGAAAAAGAAACCACTGTTTAATGTTTTTACCTCATATCTGTATGAAGTGAGGGAAATTGAACGGATCATTGCATATAAAAATGGGAGAATAAAGAAACATGATCAAAAATGGAAAATTTTATGATACATTTACTGATTATTTTATATGATGAATTGTGTATTGTCCATGATTAGTGATTGTTGTAGATGTACCGATCAATTGTGTTTTATATATTAATAAATATATAAAAAAAAAAAAAAAAAAAGATTCAAATTGCGGTTCAATCGAAGTCACTTGTAATATCAGATCATTTTCCGCGTTTAGCCGGTTTCTATATTTAGTTTTTTTTGCTGCATACAATGAGAATGTTTTCGCACACAAATACGTAGTCGGAAATCTTGTTAGCACTTTTAAAGCTTCGAGTGATATTTCTGGAAATTTTTCCATCATTATGATTCAAAATTGTACAAGTTCTATTTCTTTAAATTTGCTTTTCCATTCGAGGTTCGAAGATATATCAATTAGCTGTTCTTTTTCTTTTAATGAGAGAGTTGCCACGTTGGCGAAATGCTTGAAATGGGTTTTGAATCCAAAGAATGTTATCAGCATGGATGATAAAATACCTTTCAATTGATTCAGCTAAATTCGTTAGATGCTGGAAGATGCCACTTTTATAATTTTCTGCAAAACAAGCTGATTTGAAAGAAGATATTCACATAAATTTTCAAAGCATTCATGCTTTCCCTCAAGGATACATTCTTTCCATAAATTTATTTTCCGTTGAATAAAGTCACTGTCTGTTAATTTGAAAGCAAACTTGTGCATTTTAGCAGATAAAAAGCTGTGAACCTCTTTATGCAACTTATAAAATCTTGCCAACACCCTCTCTCTCGACAACCAGCAAACTTCAGTATGTAACAACAACGCTTTATGAGTTTTTCCCATATCTTCACAGTAACTTAAAAATTCTGGAATTAAGTGGCCTAGCTTTAATGAAGTTAATATATTTTGTCACATCTTCCAGCACTTCAACTGAATCAGGAGGCATCCGCTTAGCTGCCAGGGCATGTCGATGTAAAAAGCAGTGAATGGCAACAGTTTCCAAGTTTTTACTTTTTATGTGAGCCACAACTCCAGAATATTTATTTTCATTCTCATAATCAATTCCATTTGGCAATACTCTGCCATGTCACTGATACGCCTTGAAACTGTACTGTTTGAAAGAGATACAGCCTCTATACTGCGGACATAATTTTTGCCTATCATGCTCTCAACAAATCTTTTGCACACGGCTTTATTAAGTTTTCAGCTATTGTGTGAGTCACCCCTTGTTGTGCTATCCGAAAGCTAATTTTATAAGAATAAATAAGTGCGTTTTTGTGATCTTCACAGACGAACCTTCCAAATAATTTTTCCCTTTCATTTAGTTCTTTGTTTTTCTTTTCGAAATAATCGATGTTTTTATTTTTAAGCTGAGAGTGCTTTGTTTCTAAATGCCGTTTCAGTTTTGCTGAAAAAAAAACCGTTTGAAAAAACAGTACCACATTCCAAACAAAGCCCATTTGGCTATTCCTCGTCACCAGTCCACGTGAATCAAAAACTTAGATAAATTTTATCATATTTCCTTTTCTTAGTAGCTTTAGTATTTTTCTTATTGTTAAAGTTTGATTGCGAACACGATAACACTGCAGTAGGTTCGGCAGCAGTTACACATGAGTCATTTGTAGTTGATTTGCTTTTATTTACCTTTACGATTTTAGCCATTTGTCCATTGTAGAAGGTAAAGCAATGGTGTTTTCACCCTTGAAATACAAGTAATCACGTTTATTATATCTATGCCTGCCTAGTGCCTACGCTGTTAACCACAATCTACGAGGATTAAACTTGTTACTGGAAATGCAACAAGAGAAAGTCAACAAGAGGAAATGCTTTTGAATTGTGGTGCAACCGTAGACTAATTTGTGTAAGCTGAGTGTACAAACAAATGCTGGAGAAGATCATACCATGCCGAAGACTGCTGAACAAAATCAATAACAGGAATTTTTTGGACACGTCTTACAAAAAAACCTGCCCCTAGGTAGAACCCCTGGCTAAAAGGATATAGAAGACCAAAAACAAGTATGCTTTAGGGACTTTACTCTGCGTGCATTCGCAGGTTCGAATCCCATGCGGGATAGTTATGTGCGAGAGGATTGCTGGACTCCTCACCGTTGTAGGGTGGTTCACGTAACCGCTGGTCGGTTACGGCTTCCTCCACCAGCAAGTCCATGCTTCCGAAAACAAATAACTAACTAATCCCATACCCGACATGGACTAGTAACCGGACGAGAGGCCGTGGTTCGCCAAAGGGTTAAGCCGTCTTATCGGCTTTCCTCACCCCCGGGAAAAATATGTAAGTCCTATCCTATCATTAGCACGGTTGTGTTGCTCTCAATGGCACAATACTGGGGTCAATGGCCACAATGCACGAAGATTGCTACGACTGGTCAATGATGGCCATTCCGTCAAAGAGAGAGAGAGAGAGAACAGGAACAAAGCTAAGACACTGATTGATGAGAGCCAATGATAATCAATCACTTGCCAGATTCTCCCAAACAAAAATAATCACACGCCTGACCAGAATTAATCATTGCTGGTTTAATAATTTTTGTATGAATAGAAAGGAAAATATAGAGAATTTCAATACTAAATGTTTCCTGATAGGGTTGAAATAAGACAGAAATAAACCTAAATTTTACAAATAAATTATATTAACGCCGAAAAATTGGCACCGGACAAACATTGTAGTGTCAAAACTGTCCGCGGTACCTGAAATACACCACTGTGAAGCTAGCAGCATTTTCAGCCAGAATATTTTCACACATTGAACATAGTTTCCACGCGCATATAATGTTCACTTATAGTTACATATAAAGATTGAGAAGGTTGACAAAAGTATAATTTTACCACGGAAATACATGAAAAATCTCTAAACTGAATGAATACAACGAATTTGACTGAAAAGTAGTGTTTTAAAAAATACTAAGTGAACGAAAAATGAATTTTCAGGTATTCCGCAATATAAGAAGTTTCGATTTTTGGAACGTCGATTTCTCAAAAACAGTCAATGAAGGCAACCCCATGACACATTCGGAGAAAAGCAGATACCTTATAGATTTGACTTCACTATACCAGAACAGTAGCAGCACGTTTTGACTTGGCCATATATAATACCAAACATAGCGTATATTATTCAATTTTATAAACAACCCAGATAGCACAACTACGTGGAAACAACCATGGCCGAACGTTGTTCGAACCACCGGCCCAATAATGGCGAACAACCATGTTCCAGCGAAGATTTGGCCGCTGGGCCAACGTCGGTCCTTTCGCTGTAATGCAACCGTGGCAAACGGTCGGGCCAACGTAGGCGATACGTTGTAACACAATCGTGAAATATGGCCGGTCCAATGTGGGCGATACGTTGTAACACAATCGTGACATACGGTCAGGCCAACGTAGGTGACACGTTGTAATACAATCGTGGCATATGATCGGGCCAAGTTAGGCGATGTGTTGTACAGACAGGGTATGGATCTATACTACATAGAAATTTCCCACTAATCTAACATTATTTATATAATAAAAAACAAAAGATAACAAAATGTCTTTATTTTACAAATATGTATGCAAGTAATAAAATTATTCTGAGTTCGTTGCCAGATCATCCAGAGCTGAAAAATATAAAAATTCTGTGTTTAATTGCAGTATTAGCAAATTACAGCACCAGAGTTCAAAGCCTGGTCTGAATGACTGCATCCCAACAAATTTTCAGAGTAGGAATCTTAAGCCATATTTCTGCAGTCGCAAATGTGTGAGTATAGCTTACATTGACATGACAATAATAATTGAGAAATACAGAAATTCTTGATTCCGCAAGGGGGGCGTAGACAATGTTTTGAGGGGAATATTTGTTGGAGGGAATAATGATGTTTTGAGATTTTATCTGACTAAAATGTCTTAATAAATATTCCTTGTTGAAATTCATCTATCTTATTAGAAACATCATGCACCATGATTAGTCTATTTGTTTAATTGATTTACAATAAATTTATTTGTAACTTCATCATTTGCTGTTGTGCTAGGGGGGGATGATAATGTAAAAAGTACTGTAACGGAGCGATGATACAAATAAGTTCGAAAACCACTGTTCGCCATTATGCACCAAACTCTGGCAACATTGGATTGACAATTTGGCACTTGACTCTAACCATAATCAGCTTGGCGATATCTCCTTAATAAATATTTTTCTATACTGTTCACTTTTGTATACAAAATCTACATTCAATTTCTTTACTGTTCACAGTTGTTTACAAAATCATTATTCAATTTGACAATCATAATGATAACAAGAGAGCTACGCACAAATATATGGACACGTCAGACCAGAGCGAATCAGTCCTTACCGGTACCTTTGACCAGGGCTGGGGAGCTGGTTCGAAATCATGATGGCTCCGGCTCCAGCTCCGGAGTCGCAGTGTATTCAATCTTTAGCTCCAACTCCGGCTCCGGAGCTTCATTTTTTTTTTATGCCGGAGCTGGCTCCAGCTCCGGCTCCATAGCCATTATCAGTAGTGCAGCCCAATAACGCATTTTGCTAATTGTTTTCTAAGTGTGGCATGTTATTTAGGCTGTAAACACCCTTCAAGTCGGTGTCATGATAATTCCTTTTTGTTCCTGCATGTAACTTGTGAATCCACTGAGAGTTATTATATGCTGTATTTCCGGGCGAATCGGTCTACCCAGCATATAAGGGTTTTACATATAACCCATCCCACAATAAGACGGGAAGGAAAATCGGCTTCTGGAATGGTCGCAGCGTTTGCGCATTCGGTAAAATAGCTCATAATGACTTTTTCTACCACATAATATTTAACCCATAATAACTGTCTTTTTATTTTAATTTAATTGTGTTCAACATAACTGGCAATCATGCCGGCCAAATAAAATCTGTCGTGGGCCATTCTAAAGCAAAACTTATGGTGTTTTCTGTTTTATTTTTAGTATTTTATAATGTCGCTTTTTAATCAGGAAAATTTGGTTTGCGTATTGACTTCTTTATTTATCTTAGAAGTTCATCACCGATGATTATGTAATATTTCGTTTTCTCACAAATATGGTGCGCGACACAAAACATATGTCTTGAAAAAATAGTGATTAAGGGAAAAATAAACACTGAAATAAAAGATGTTATGGCCTAATGTTTATGGCGACTAAAACAATTGACGCTTTTCACGAAATGCAACGCACATGTGATAGTAACGGCAATAGCCCTTCAACTCATGATAGTTTAAACTGGCCTGACGGGGAGGCAGTATTTTATGGTCCAAATTGAATAAGCAGACCCAAAATAATGGAAATTACCATCGTCACCCAATTAGATGCCGTCCCCCTCTCCCAAATCAGGCCAAAAGTTGGTTCTAGAATCGATGCGTTTTCATAATTATCAGCGATGAGATGTTAAAGATAAATAGAGAAGTCAATTCGCAAGCCGAATTTCCACATTGGAGAGTTAACATAAGATACTAAAATGAAACGGAAAACACTATAAACTTTGTTCTAGGAGACTCCCAACAACTAAAAAAAATGCCTTGTTAATCTCATTATTTTTTTTGCCTACGACATATTATTTACCGGTTGACTTTGAAAATTATACAGTCACTAAAATAAATCTAAACGCAATCAATCTTACTCGTGATATACTTTTTATATATTCAAAAAATAACAACGGAAATTGATGAGACTTTTCTCCAGAACATGCTATGTTATGGATCAAAACAAGATATAATGGGGCACTTTGCCATACATTTTTATGTCAGGTGACTGCTGCGGAGCATTTTCGAGTAGTTAAACCTTTCTTTTGTCGTAAAACGACTCAATCTCAAGATACGTTGAACAGAATTGAAGACATTTGAAATGGATTGGATATTCAACGCCACGAAAAAATCATAATATGTTACATGGAAATTCCAAAATCACTTCTTCGAAAATCCCTGGCCATTAGGGTTTTTGAGCTTGACCGCAATCATGAAAAATTGCAGCTTAGTGGAAATGAGAATCAAAATTTTGATAAAAGCGAAACGCTTCAAATTTTGATACTAAACTTTCAAACATACAGAATAACTGGTAACTTTTTAAAAAATATTAGAAACTAAAAATTTTAAAATGAATTATAAGCTGAAAAGAAAAGATTTTATCATTTGTAACGCTATCAGAAAAAAATTATAAATTTGAAAAACAAAAAATGAGATATTTAGGAGTTGGAGCCTGGAGCCACTAAATTTTTTGTAGCCCCAGCTCCGGCTCTGTCTGTTATGAAAAGCTTGGCTCCAACTCCGACTCCAGCTCCATCAAAATGTAACGGCTCCATGGCTCCAGCTCCGGCTCCCCAGCCCTGCCTTTGACGCTACCGGTACCCTCAAAAAAGTTCTGAATTTCCAGTAGCAAGAATTTTGCAGAATCAAAACATACAGCCAGTCATGACACTGACTAAAATCCGTGTTCCCATGGATAAAAAATAATACAGCAAACTTTTAGACGAAATATCAAATTTCATAGAATTCACGCAAAATTTTGAAATAAATAAAAGTAATAGCCTTCTAGCGAAAAAATTAATCTTCAACCACTGAAAATTTCAAAGCAATTGGTCCGGTATTCGAAGAGAAAAGCGACTTTTTAAAAACGTGTCAAAGAACAAGAACAACAACAACATAATATTGAAACGATCGTTATGTCCACTTCGTGTCCAAAAATGAATGGTGTGGCAACTGGCAAGTACATTTTGTTTACTACCCAACATATCTAAATTTTCTCGCCTGTATTTATTTTATTATATCTCTGTTGTTGTTGTGTAGTGTGTAACTTAATTTAATTCATGAACACGATAGGCATCTTTTTGGCAAAACTTTATATTCTTTACGCTTTAATCTCAATTAAGGTTTTGTTTTCATTCCAGATTGTCAGATTCTATTTAATCAATTTTTGTTAATTTCCCTTATGAATTATCTTAAGCTGATTTGGAGTCAAAATAATCTTATACTCATAAAATAGAAGAGGGTAGAGCAGAGAATGATGGTGGTACAATATGATAAACATATTACATACCGGTACCTTTAATAGCAGAAACTAAGGGCGTCCCACTCACTCCTTCTTATACACTGGGTCCTGCACAGTTAAAAGAGCGGGCGAGTAAATTTGTTATAACTGAGCTCATGATTCTCCATTCCTGTCTTTCTTGGAGCAACCTCCGAGACTTGACAAATATCTTATCTGGAATGAGTAAATAAGCACAATTATAAGAATACATTTAATGAAAAGGTTTCCATCCGTTGCCAAAGCTCTATGTTAATTATCGCGAGTATCTACTCTAAAATATACACATATGTGTTTTGTCCACATCCCATTCGTATAAAAGTGAACAATTTTAATATTGCAATCGGATCGTATTCAGACATTTAAATATTCTTCCTTGAATACGAAGTGAAAATATGGGGCATATTGTATTTCATACATAATTTCGAAGCGCTTCATGCAGTCAAAAACGAAACGACAAAAAATAAAAGGCACTCAATAAGATGAGACCTAGCAAAGGTATTTTCACCTATTTTACTTTCATGTTCTGTTTAGCTTTCGGATTAATTATGGAGTAATCTGCAATATTTTAACATTGTACTAAAACTAAACAAATATTCTGAATCTCAGAGATTTTTACATCGTGGCCTTCATACAATGGCCGGTCAGCAAACTCTTTTAAATTAATTTTGCTTGCCCGCTGGCCGCTGGGGTAAAAAGGTTGGGAACCACTGAACTAAACAGTTAAGTACAACCACGTTACACCAACGCCCCGCAAACTTACAGTCGATTTTCATCAGAATGATTGAATAGAATAAATTGATTTTTAATGTTTTCTCGTTGTGGGGTCGCAAATATCTGTAGTCTGTGATTTTACAAAAATTAGGGTCGCGAAAAAAAAATTTGGGAACCACCGCCGTAAAGTGTATGTAATCAGCCTATAAAAGTTCAACTTACGAGCCATTTTTTCATCCTTTCTGGATCAAAATGTAATCAGACAATGAATTTCATTAATTCCGGTATGTCCGAGTCCAAACAATAATCAGTGGAAAATTGCAGATGCCGTAGCTTGTAGCATAAGAGTTTCTACCGCCTGTCTCAACAATTTTTCCATGGACTGGATTGGAGCATGGCTTGATCTCTGAAAATCAAGTTACAATATATAGTACATGATTGTCTTTCAGATGATAAACGTGAACGAATGGCCTATACTAATTACCAGAATATAAATTTTTCATTAATATTAATTACCGTATTATTTCCGGCGAATAAGACGAGGCCTGTTTTTAAGCCTGAAAAAATGGGTTTTTGCATATAACCGGCCAATAAGTCGGGGTAGTAAAATCGCATCAACGTCGGGAATCTCAAATTACCATGCAATGCCTTTCGAGCGGTCGCCGCGTTTGCGCATTGGTTAAAATAGCCTATGACTTTTTTAGCGTAATATTCAGTCCATATATGATAATGCAAATATGATAATCACAGCATTGAAATTTCAGACTCACAGAGAATGTCGATTTATTTAAACTAACCTGATGAGGACGTGGGGGATGCTATCGCCGAAGGTATTTTATTGTCCGGATTCAATAATAAGGCGACAAAAAAATGAAAATGATCATACTCGCCTAATAAGACGACCCCCCCCCCAAAATCAGGCCAAAAATTTGGGTCTAGAAAAGCGACTTATTCGCCGGAAAATACGGTATTAACCACATGATGTTGTACTAGGTAATTATTCAACCGATATATCTAGCTATTGTGCAATATTTTATGGCACAGATATGCAAGGAGCTACTATCAAACTATAAAACAAAAACACCTGTTTTGGGCATTGTCCGCATTGAAACATTGAGATGCTTGAAATGACACAGTGTATGATTGCGTGAAAGAGGGAATTGAAGCAGGTGAATTTTCCAGTCCATTGTCATAGGGCCTATTATAAAAATGGTATATATCATTAAACTTACAATGGTAATATTGACACTTGACAGAATATCTAATCGGTAATAATTATTTAGAATAACCGGAAAAAAATGGATATTACACAAAATATGTCCAAATATTTGTAAAGGATGTGTCGTACAATACTTCATGCTTTTAGAGTCGCTGGGCATTGCACAGTTGCATGCACATTTGGCAGTCATTGTACAGAGATGGGCTTCCCCCAATCGCCCGAATCTTTTTTGCTAGCGGTCTACTTTCCAATTCACTTTAAAATATAATAACACTTAATTAAGGTTGGTTGGGTAAGCTTACATAGCATACATACTGAAAATAAATCATATTAATATATACCCAATATAATTCTATTGAATTTTAAAACAAAATAGATATTATTCAAAAATCAGTAATTTATTTCTCAACAAAGCTGAAAATATGAACTAGAGCAGGGTTGGGCAAAGTTCTCGGACCGCGTGCAAAAATTTTGCGCACCTAGACTGCTGGCGCCATGTCGCATCTCGCATGTGTGGCGTAAAAAGTTATACTTTAGAAACAAAATTTTATTTAAAGTGTTACAAAAACAAAAAGGGAAAACAATAATCCTTGAGCTATTTTTTACCCAAAAACATCAAATTTTAGTTTCAGTTTGATTGTGGCAATTGTTAAAACATATTTTAGATTTCAGCCAATTGAGATCTGTATTTAGATTTGTTGAAATTCATCAGACAGAAGGTTCACAAATGTACAACTATTCAGATTACTGGATTAAGTCGTTCAACGGGTTGGATTTGGGCTGCGGAAATGTTTGCACTTAGACAAATAAAGTAAATATAAAAAATCATATCCAGGGATGAAGGACCAATACAATACCGGTACTCGATAACGAATACTGGTAAATAAGAGATGGCAACCTCAGAAAGTTTAACAAAAAATTTCCAAAAGACCAAGTGCGGTACCGGTACCTCATCTCGTTCTGTCGTTACCGGTACCGTACGGTGTCCAGGGATAAATACCGGTACCCACTTTTACCGGTATCTACCATAGGTACCGGTACTCGATCACGAATACTGGTATATGAGAGATGGCAACCTAAGAATATTTAACAAAAAAATGCAAAAAGACCAAATACGGTACCGTACCTCATCTCGTTCTGTCGTTACCGGTACCTAGGCTACGGTGTCCAGGGATGAATATGTAACTTTTACCGGTACCGTATCACCCTTATGAACCGTGACCTGACAACGCACTTAGGGTACCGGTACCATGAGATTAACTTACACGGTTACAACTAGGCTATCTACTTTCGCCATTCTACTATGAAAGCATTAAAAGTTCAATTTCACTGTCCCATCCACGGCAAAAACCTCTCAACAGGATATCGATTACGAGTACCGCCAAAATGAATGGCGACCTCATGTGCTATATTCGAATCGCGCGCTCATTTCTTCGCAGATTGGCGTGTTTCGTTGAAGGCCAATCATGGCCTTACCATGGTAAATGGTTGTAAAATCGCGTACAACGGTTGCCGGCGAATTATAACGTTGGCCCAACGTAGTTGTGCTATCTGGGAAGGTGGACATCATAAAATGAATCTGTATTTCAATTAATTCAGCTACGATAAGAAATCTAAAGCAACAATGACGTCAGACGAACATTACAATTTATGCAATGTTGTTCCGGTCAAGAGGGGCTTGATTTAGTTATTTTGGATTAAAGATACAGTCATATAGTTTGTGAGAAAAGTCAAATAAATTTCAACAGAAAATTGTAAATTTTTGAATTTCCGGTTCAATATAGATTGTAAGCAAAGTTTAATGAATTTCAACAAAAACTTTTAATATTTTCGATTGAATTTTTGATAATCTGACGCAAAATTGACGTAACTCATATATGGTGATTTTGAAAGCCCAGCAGCATGTGGTTCCGGTCAAGAGGGGGTTGATTTTATTATTTTTAATTAAAGATATAATCATACAGATTGTGAGCAAAGTTTTATGAATTTCAACAAAAACTTGGAATTATGTGAATTTTCCGATTGACTTTTGATAATCTGACGCAAAATTGACGTAACTCATATATGGCGATTTTGGGTATTTTCAAAGCCCAGCACCATGTGGTTCCGGTCAAGAGGGGGTTGATTTTGTTATTTTAAAAAAAGATATAGTCATATAGATTATAAGCAAAGTTTAATGAATTTCAACAAAAAACTTATAAATTTTTCGATTGAATTTTGATAATCTGACGCAAAATCTACTTAACTCATATATGGCGATTTTCGGTCAAATCAATGATTTTCATTCTAACTTCAATGTCGAATATACATCCCAAACTCTCCTTCCCACGACGTTCATTCAATTGACTACTAATCATCCGTTAAGAGCCAAAACTTTCGCTTTGGAACACTTTTTCATATTCATTTTTCCTAGACACCTGACCCCTCTAAAAATATTTTTTCACTTAACTATTGCAAAAGTTTTGATGATTATTTTCAAGTGATTTGAAGAGTTGGCTTACAAACTCATTTCCTTTTTTTTAAATATCTATTTTTTGGAGAAAAAAAAATACATACCGCTTGCAGGTAATGATAGTCTATCATGACTTTTCTGGGACTAATTCTTGAATATTGCAATTACCGTATTTATTCGCGTATACCGCGCATAATTATGAACTGCTTTCCATCAAAAACCAAGGATATGCCATGTGCGTAATACATGCGTAATATACAGGGTGTTAAATAAGTTACGCAAAATTAAGGTAAAATTTCTCGCCATGACAACATCAAAAAAGTAACTGTTAAAAAGCGTCAGTTCCTAAATGTTCAGATGGCATTCCACCGTAATTCAAACCTATTACAAGATGTCAGTGTTAAATGTTTCAAGTAGCATTTCATTTCAACCTCTTTTTATTTGAGTTACTTTTCAGTACATCGTATATTAAGTAAAGTAGAAAAATATTTATACCAATTTTCAATCAAATTTAATGCACCGTATTTAGAGAGTGCACGTTATATTCGAATAAATTTGGTAAACTAAAACTCCCGGGAAGGCATGATGACAACTAGGTTATTTGATTCACATCTAATTTCTAAAAACTTTGTTTTTACAGGGTTATAATAGACTATTAGCATCAATCAACAGAAAATTAGATATGGGTTTTGTTGAGGGTATCTTTCTCATAAATATGGAAAAATACTTACATTCTAAATACTGTGAAATTGCAATTAATACAAATTATAGTCTGGGATTTAGAAAAATACCCACTTCCCCAAAAATGTTAATTTACAAATCTAATTGTTTTAAAAGAGGAAGTGATTTAGTGTCACTTTTTGAATCAGGTAAACAGCATATAAAAAATTACATAAAGCAGGTTCTTGTTCATGAGGCACTGATTTATTATCGCATGTCTAAAACCAATGACACATATCACGATGTGGGTCAAAACTTGGGTGTTTGTGATACTTTCGACAATTTTTAAAAAAATTATAAACAATGACATTATTTGTTCTCTTTTTGCTATGTTCCTCTTTTCAATTGACATCATCATGTACGGTAATCATTTGTGATTTACAAAGTTTGGCATCTGTTCTGGTGCCCGGTATGTTAGTATAGTTTGAATTTTCAAGATTTGAGATATTACAATCTTATATGTCATTGCCAACACGATTCAAACGCTATGCCGACGACCATTTCGATAAAAAAATTGTGGCTTAAAACTCGTGAAGGGGGATACTTGTGAGATAAGAAAAGTGCCGTCCGTGTGAAAAATTTTGTCCTCATTAAGAATTTAAAATTCACTGTACAATTCAAACTACGGTTCTAGTTGCTATTATTCCTGTTTTTGCCTGATACAGGGTGCAAGTCATCATAATTAATCATGGATTTTATTATTTATTATTACTTAGAAGCGAAAGTTTCAAATTTCAATCATGTCACACTTGACATGTGTTTTATTTATAATTGTTTTACTACGTATTTCTATTTTGTTAGATTTTGATAAAATTAAAAATATAGAAATTGTCTAATACATCGGTTGTGGGCCTCACTGATTCAAGTGACACATATATTATTATCGATTATCTTGTAATTTTCATGTCTTGCTATCGCTGGTAGACACAGCAACACTGGATATTCAAACAGATTTGTCATTTCTGATTTCTTACTGATTTATAATTTATACTGCTACCTGTCAGTATATTTCGTGAAATTGGCTGTGGAGTTTCGAGTCTAGCTTGTTTTTGTTGATGTGAGAGAGTTTGAGCACGAGTAATGTTCTCAAACTCTCGAGTGTCTCGATGTTGTAATTTCAAAAAGTCAATGGCGAGCTTGAAACGCATACCCAATAGACAAACAAGGCCTGCATACACATTAGAATTTTTTTTTTTAATACGAGTCGAACTGAAGCTGGTATTAGTGAGTCCAGTACAAAAGAGAGCCCATCCTTAAAATATTGTAAATTCGTTATTTGTCATTTATCAAAATGTGTTAGGATGCGCCAAGGTATACGCAACTTTTCTACACAACTTTTCTGCTTTTCTCCGACTATAAATGTTATTATAATTTCGTTATATCAATAGCTAATAGCATTTAATGAATTCATTTTTAGTAATTTTACCAAAGCTCAGTTTGACTCGAATGTTTGGCTTGTGACGAACCTTACAATTTTTTTCTAACTGTTATAGGCCAACTCGATTCGTCTTATATGTTTTACTTATTAGTTTTCAATTGATAAAATTAAAAAATTTCACTAAAAAAGGTAATAAATTAAAAACCATAAAAAAAATTTGTGTTGTTTTTTTGCAAATATTTTTATTGGTTTATGTATGTTTTAGAAAATCTTAAGTTTGATTTGTTTCATGTAGAATTTGATACAGAATCAATTTCAAGTATTCAATCGAACAATAACCAGTTAATTCATTCAGTGATTCGACTTCTTATTATTACAGCTTTCAAAATAATACTTTCCAATCCAATTTGATCGTTTCACAGCTCAAACATCAGAGCCAATTTTCAATTTAGTTCACTACGACCTACATATCTAATCCGATATTTTTTTTTTGCTTAAATTCCTTCGTGAGATGTGATTGCCATTTTGTTTCAATATTTCATATCCATCCTATTTTTTACCATGAGGAGAATTTTAAGAGACCCGCTGAAATTCATTCGACTTGGCTTATAGATTTAAAGAAAATATTTTCAATTCAAAATAATAAAAAAAATTACAACATTTTGATAACATTAATTCTTCTTCGCTTACACTCTTTAACAACATATACTTATTTTGAATAAACTCAGCTCCCTCTTGATCTGACAACATGCTGCTGGTGAAAATGACAAATTAGTCATTTGTGAGTTACTTCAATTTTGCGTCAAATTATCAAAATTCAATCGAAAAATTTTTAATTATATAAAGTTTTGTTGAAATACATTTAACTTTGCTTACAATATATATGACAATATCTTTAATTTAAAATAATAAAACCAACCGCCCCTTAACCGGACAACATGCTGCTGGGCTTTGAAAATAACCAAAATCGCCATATACGAGTTAAGTCAATTTTGCGTCAGATTATCAAAACTCAATCGGAAAATTCACATAATTTCAAGTTTTTGTTGAAATTCATTAAACTTTGCTTATATTCTTTATAAAGATATCTTTAATTTAAAATAATAAAATCAACCCCCTCTTGACCGGAACAACATGCTGCTGGGCTTTGAAAATCGCCATATACGAGTTATGTCAAAATTGCTTCAGATTAGCAAAATTGAATCGAAAAATTCACATAATTTCAAGTTTTTGTTGAAATTCAATAAACTTTCCTCATTATCTTTATGACTATATCTTTAATTTAAAATTATTATAATAAACCCCCTCTTGACCGGGACAACATGCTGCTGGGCTTTGAAAAAATCAACAAAATCGCCATATACGAGTTACGTCAATTTTGCGTCAGATTATCAAAATTCAACCGGAAAATTCTAAAATTTATAAAGTTTTGTTGAAATTCATTCGACTTTGCTTACAATCTATATGACTATATCTTTAATTTAAAATAATAAAATCAACCTCCTCTTGACCAGAACCACATGCTGTTGGGCTTTGAAAATCACCAAAATCGCCATATATGAGTTACGTCAATTTTGCGTCAGATTATCAAAACTCAATCAAAAAATTCAAAAATATATAAGTCTTTGTTGAAATTCATTTGTCATTGCTTACAATCTATATGACTATATTTTTAATTTAGAATAATAAAATCAACCCCCTCTTGACTGGAACAACATGCTGCTGGGTTTGGAAATCACCAAAATCGCTATATACGTGTTACGTCAATTTTGCGTCAGATTATCAAAATTCAATTAATCAAAATATTGACATAATTTTAAGTTTTTGATGGAAATTCATTTGCTTCTGCGCACAATTTTTATGATTATATTTTTATTCGAAATTTTAAAACGGTCTCTTCTCGTTTTTTGCTTTCTTCAATCCGGCATTTCCTTTTTTATGCTTGTTTACCATATTTTAACAAGACAAATCATTGGGAACATTTAATTTTACGCGTGGGTATTTTCTGCGATTCTGTCAGTCTTAATTTCTTGTTTGCTGCTAGCTTCCCAGAGGTTGAAATACGGCATTATCTATTGGAACTTTTTAGTTACATTATGTGATGTCATATTTGAATTACCGCCGTCATATTGAGTAGACACATTTCAATGCTACCGTTGTCAGATTTTATTCATGCCGTTATTTCTTCGTTTGACGGTTACAACATTAGACAGGTCAGTATTAGTAAGTACACGAATAACTCGCGCAGCCCCTAAGTATGTTTCACGGAGACCTCCGGCTCCGTACGGAGCACTTTGAGAACCTATGGACTAGAACAGTGGTTCTTAAACTTTTTCGAGCGCGACCCAAATCTGAGTTTTATGAATACTCGCGACCCAATCCTAAATAACGCAAAATGTGTTTTTAATGTTAGTACAGTTTGACTCAAATACAGACAACTATTTATTAGAAACAGTCCATTGACTCAGTGAGATTGACGAAACTGAAATTCCCTTTTCATTATATCTTCAATACACAGCTCTATTTCACTTAACGCAATACGCAAGTTGTCACGGGTATCGAGGCGATTGCGAGCTTAGTTTTGATAACCGTCAGTGCCAAATATCCTCGCTCGCATAAGTGCCTTGTCGCGAATTGTAGCAGAAAAGGCGTCCGCTGTCCGTCGCAAACACGACATCCTAGCTGGCCTTCGGTATCTCTCGCAATATACAACTTTTTACTCATCAAATGTGCACACACTGCTTCGTTCGCGGTAAATGGTGCCTCGAGATGAAGTCACATATTCTCTAGATATTGAATAATCTAATGTCGAGAAGCGAGCTTTTACATTGCGTCGTCTATTAAAATTTACATTACCAAAAAGACACCCATTTTTGGTTATTTTAATCCACTAAGACGACATTCCACGCGGTCAACACAACGACAAGTGACGTGCATGGTTACCGA
Organism: Styela clava; assembly: GCF_013122585.1. NCBI lineage: Eukaryota > Metazoa > Chordata > Ascidiacea > Stolidobranchia > Styelidae > Styela > Styela clava. Next base: position 18,510,089 of record NW_024102841.1, on the reverse strand, counting down.
TACCATAAAAATAATACACATGGCATATCAGAATTGTGATGTAACAATGAGCTCAAGACAGTTCTTTCCGTGAATGAAATTTTATATTCCATTATTTTTAAATACCAGAGTTTAGAAGCTAAATTGAAACATTGGGAAAGCTGAAAATTCGTCCTTCTCTTAGATTGCCCTTGCATTGACGACCTTGTCGCGACCTATTTTTAAACCTTCCGCGACCCATGTTTGGGTCGCGACCCATACTTTAAGAACCACTGGACTAGAATATGCGCACAAAATAAAAGGGATCGTACCGGTACAGCGTATCATTACCGTATCAGTACTGCAGTACGCTACCGTACCGGTATGCAGTGTATTCACATGCTGACATGTGATATTTATTTTTTAGATTTGTCTTTAAAATATCCTTAATCAATTCAGCCTTGTTCAAACTGCACCATGAGTGATATGAGTATATCAAATCAGCAAAAACTTGGAATTATGCTGTGGGCAAAGCGCCGCCGTGAAAATGAAAGCAATATCGTTAGCTATCGTTTGGGAATTTCCACTGTTTCCCTCAATGTTCCAGAGACATGTAGGTATGATTTTCAAATATAATATTGAGCTTTTGTATTTTTGATAAATCCAAATCTTGATATTATGGCATTTCGTTTCTCTTGATTTTCGAAATGTTCTTTTTTATTGTTATCGATTTTGTCATAATTTTATATATATTGACATTTTATAGAGTCATTTGGGACACACTGCAACCAATGGTTTTGGAATGCCCATCCACCCAAGATGCATCGACAAAAATTGGGAATGAGTTTGAAGCGAGGTGGCAATTCCCAAATTGTTTAGGGGCCATTGATGGCAAACATGTCATCATTAAAGCCCCAAACAATTCGGGATCCATGTTCTTCAATTACAAGAAGACGCACAGCATTGTGTTGATGGCTGTGGTGGATGCAAAGTGAGAATAAGCCAATTATAACTTGTTATAGAGTTTTTTGATTTATTGGCAAATGCTCATAATGTTTATCTTATCACGGTTATAAATTCGTGGCAGTCGATGTCGGAGGATATGGGAGGAGCAGTGATGGTGGGATATTTGCAGATTTCTGTTTTGGCAGAAGATTGACCAATGGTACCTTCAATCTTCCTAATCCTAGGTAGGCTGACAGTCGAATATTTACAAAAAAAATGTTATTTCCAACACTTTGCTTATTACCGACCACTTTTGTAAGCTCTTGTGAACAGTACTGTGTTTGATATTCTAATTGCCTAATTTCAACATTGGGCAAAATTTACTTCATGTTAGATTTTGTTTAATATCACAGTAGTATGTATGTCATATGTTACCACCTTGTATAACGTGTGTGAGTCTTTTGTGTTTGTTATATGTGCAGGAACCTTTTTGTCAAGTAGTTAAGATATATGTTTGCATGGAGCGATTATTAGAAATTCAGGTAAGTTTGGCTTGTTTTGCATCTAACAGTTTGTTTTACACATTGGGTATGAATAAATATACTACATTGAAATATGTGAGAATTCATAGTAAATCCACTACAATCCATAGTAACATTGGAAAATTAGTATCTGGAATCATCTCATGACATGCTTTGTTTTGCCAGGCCATTGGGAGGGACGAGTGATGGAGACTGCACCCCATTTGTAGCTGATGAGGCATTCCCCCTAAAAGAGAATATTATGCGACCATATGGTGGGAACAACCTAAACTCAAAACAGAGAATATACAACTACAGGTTGTCAAGGGCTCGCCGAATGGTAGAGAGTGTGTTTGGAATACTTTCCAACCAATGGAGAGTATTCCATAGAGTAATGCCTCTTCTGCCTACAAATGCAGATGGGATGGTGAAGGCCACCTGTTGTCTCCATAACTTCTTGCGGAAGGAAGAAACTCAGTCAGAAGGAGTGCAGGCAGCTTCCTCAGAAGCTGACAGGATTACCTTACTGAGAAATTTGCCCCAGATTGGGGGTCGTGCAACTTCCAGAGCGATTGCTACATGGGAATCATACACTGATTTTTTTAGTGATCAATGAGCTGTTGAATGGCAAAATGACCAAGTTTGAAGTGATCACATCATTATACACCATTACCCAATAAACATTACTAATATATCGAGGTTGAAGTTGTATATCTTGTTGCGTCGTTGTGTGACGAATGGTACTTTTTATAATAAAAATCAAGCAGTGATACATCTCTAATAGAATATAGATTTATTTCCTCATTGCATCTCATAAAATTCCATTTGAATATTTTCAGCGCCATTGAACCCCTCGCACTTAGCATCAACTTTTCTGCGTTTTGTTGCCATTTGCTTAATTACAATTAAATTATATGCTCATTAAACGAGTAATTGTGAATTATATAATTGTTAGGTTATAATATAATTTTGTTCAAAGAATATATTTGTCAAAACGGATGTTTTGTTACTATAAGTTAGTGAAGCGTCGCGGGCCGGATTATAGTGCTCCGCGAGCCGGATCCGGCCCGCGGGCCGTAGGTTGCCGACATCTGTTCTAAAATTAAGCAGGGGCTGTATGTTACCTTATACTCATTACTTAGTAAGGCATAGGCATCTTTGTTTTTTACAGGTCAATGATGATTACAGGATGGGAAAAGAAAGTTTTCATTTATTGTTATAAGTTGTTTCAAATAAAGAGTATTATTATACGTTGTTTCAAATAAAGAGTTTTGTTTCTATGAAAGTGTCATTTCAATTTATTGACATATCAGTATTCTTAGTGGAGTGTATGACATGGAATATTTTATGAAGTTTTATTTAGTGTCTTTTAAAATAGGGATTTTGTAGTAATGACATACGATATAGGTAGAGTAAAATGTTTTTTTCCCACCTCCTGCTTTCGCAGTATGAGTTTAAAAACTCTAAGCTACTCATAAACTCCCATCTTTTTTTACATCCACCCCCTGCCCCACTTCTACTCTCAAACGCCTCCTCTCTTTTCTCTCTCCTGAACCTATCTTTCAACTACCTCCACCTTGTCTTGCATTCTTTCACTGTTAAAACAAGAATACTGGTACTGTTATTTCCGGTTACATTTGAACTAAAATGACTGTCCACTCCGGAATGCGAGATACACTTACCCCTCATTTCCTCGCCAACCTCTATCCACGCTTTTTCCTTCAAAATCTTGTTTCTGTATTCTATCGCCCCAACCGCCCACAAACAATCCTTCTCCCTCACCTACTTTGCAACTTCCATTTTTCGGTTTCGCATAATTATTAATTAGTTGCGTTTGCGATAGTTAAATTTATTTAGCAGATGACACGAAATTTCCACGCCATTGTTACGTAACAAGTGAACCGTAGCACGCTGCGTTAACGCATTCCAAGTATGACTATGAACACCCTCAACGCAATTGCGTTGGATTACGTTCCCATTCCCCAACCCAACGCAAACCTATGCGTCAGTGTGAACGGGCCCTAACTAATCCCTTAAACGACTTGGGCATTGGATGAGAGGTAAAATTAGGAACTGAAGCCCGAGCCTGAAATCTCAATCATTACGTTCAGATCGGATCGGGCTTCTCTATCGCTTATTTTTTTTCAAATAAATATATGTTTATAAAAATATATACTAAAACTATGTGTGGATACTAAACTAAGAAATATTTTTTATAGAAGAAATAATTTGAATAAAACATAGAAGAAGCTGTAATGGACCTTTGACCCCAGAAAATATTCTTCCTATAGAGCAGTGGTTGGCAACCACCGGGCCGCGGCCCATCGCCGGTCCGCGGAAACGCTACTGCCGGTCCGCAGAGAGGTGACACAATAACGGACAAGGCCGTAATAAAACCTCTACAATCTAACAACAAACCCTACTACTAAAAAGCAGCACCCAACAGTAAACCAGACTAACACAACACCAGGGGGCGGAAAAACTGCAGGCTAAATGAGGCCCGCGAGCTAATTTGTTGCGACCCTCGAACGACCCGACATTTAATACATAAAAGAAAAATTGATCCCAAATTCATTATTGTCTCTACACGGATTTATGTGTTGACAAGCGCTGCTGTACGGCACCTCTTATGTAACAAGTAGCGTCAGTTGTATGTCGTTCAAGTTAATTTTGATTTTTAAAATTTGAAAATGTCTGGAAAACGGAGCGACGCGGGTCGAGCATTCCAAAGTGCTTGAACGGGAGAATATTTTTTTTTCTTGCGCATTCCAAAACCGGTTTGCTCGATATGCCCAGTCAGCATCGCAGTTGTTGAGGGTTTCAATGTTAAACTCGTTACGAAATGAGTCGTCGAAAATTCGAACCCGAGGCCCGGGACTGCGCCGCAGCTCGGTTCTCTGCGTCAGTTCAAAACGTGTAATGTGCACGTTCGGAAGAACATATGGCCTTGAGCTGCTTCATCTAAAATGCATTACACTTAGATTAAATTTTGTACTCGCTTGTCAGATCATCAATTGGATGACGAGTTGCAAAAAACATCATCCTTCACATTGATAATAAGTACATTAAAACAATGTATTGTTGGATAATATATTAAAAAAACGCCACATACACATCTCATTGGAACAGGCTTTCAACACAGCAATAGAAGGGTAGCAATGCGAATGAGCCATAATTTAATTTATGTAGCGATTGTTCGAAGGCGAAAATATTGCGGCCCGCGCGCTACCGGGAATGTTTATAATTGGCCCGCAAGTACATGAAGTTTGCCGACCACTTCATAACACTATTAAGCAGCACGTCTGACTTCATAAACAATTGCCATGTTAGTATGTCGCAATAATGCTGGGTCAATTGTTATCTCTACGCCCGTATAAGAATGTCTCTCATCAGTCCGAATAAAATCTCCCCAACAAAATGATACAGGCAATGTTAACTTTCCCAAAATCTTATTAATATGAGGCCTGGTTTTCAATATTGATAACTACAAAAACGAAATATCGAAGTATCAGTCCGACTAAGATCTCCCCAACAAAACGATACAGGCATTGTTAACTTTCCCGAAATCCTATTAATGTGAGGCCTGGTTTTCAATATTGATAAAATATCGAAGTAGGCTGGATGTAAGAAACACATTACATGTGTCAATGTCGACCATATCTCGAATATGGGAACAGTTAATGGCCATCAAACAAATACAGACATCACATTAAATAGCATCACCGTCGTTTTTAGTATATTGTCAACATAAATTTCCCAATGCGTATAATTTATTGCATAGGCTTAGTTCGTTTGTATGAAGGTGGTCCGCCAAAAGTTTGGTCAGGCTTTACCGGTCCGCCCCCTGAAAAAAGGTTGCCGACCACTGCTATAGAGGACTGCTTTCCATTGAAATGAGAAAGCTTATGAATATTTAAAGAAATTGATAACGGGACATTATCACTAACCATCAACGAAGTGCTGTCCGCAAACAGTGAAACACAAGCGAGATGACTTCTGAATTTGACACCAAGCAGTCCTGCCAATAGATGATATCCACATTGCGCGACGTTCCGGATCGTTTAAAACCAGTGAAATATAACTGGAGATCCATTTCGTTGTCTATAGTGACTCCATACTATACGTACAGCCAACGGAACAATACGAAATAACCATTTTAACAGCCAAACAAAACGGAAACGTAAGATCCGACTTGCAACTGACAGGAGCCAAATGGACGTTTTTGTTTTTTTGCCGTCCAGTAAACAAAGTCACGTGACCCGTGCAAGTCCTCTATACATTACCATTGCAAAATTTTCGGGGCTTATTTTGAGAGTGTTTTTGCGTAAAATGGATTATTTGTTTCAAATCATCATAATAATTCATCGCATACAACAATCTGTTTTTTTTTAAATTACCGGTAAAGAATTTTAGCATAGTCTATTACTACACTAATTTTTTATTACTGCAATTAAATTAAAACTGCCAGGAAGACAAAATGATCATTGAATTATCTGATTTATATTTAAATTTCCGAAACACAACTGAAAACTAACAAATATGGTTCACAAACGCGAAAACTGTCTGAGTGCGAAAAATGTCTGAGCGGATGCGAAAAGGGGGGCATAGTTACGTCACTTTCTGCATCTTGCTGATTGGCCAATGTCACGAAGTAAACAAGTAAGTGGGTGCTCGGGAAAGGTTCATTGCTATTTCACTATCAAACACGAGCCGCTGGCCAGAGCATGCTCTGTGCACGTGTCGTGAACACTGCCTCCTAAAACGTTCCAACACCCGCAACGAAAAAGAGGAGCGGAAACCGAGCTAAAATACATGTATGTAATATTTGTAGGTACGTATTATGGTAAGGATGAACACGGTATTTCTTAAGGTTGTTCAACATTGGAAATAGTAAGTTTTGATTAAGCTACTGAGGTGATTAACAATTACTCTTAAACTCGTTAATCCTTGCCATATGATCTGACAGAGCGAAACGAACCTTTTTGGACTCCAGTAAGAAACTGAATGAATCGTGACATCATCACATGATTATTCTGTTCAGTCATACTTCAGTGGTCACCATTGGCGGATAAGAATTGAATGGAATTAGTTTGGATTCGTATTCTGTGATTTAGTAACAGATCTGTAGAGTTGGATTGTTACACGAGTGTTGGATGCTAATTTTTTTTTTAATTTCCCGGAAACGTTACATGGTGACGATAGTTTGTGATTTAAAATGAAAAACGCTGGCAAACGAATTTTTTTAATTCAGTGGGAGAGTCATATTTGATATCTGCCTGGAAGCGTTAGTGGTATGAATGACCGGGTTTAATGTGAGACGACCACGTCTATGTCTTATTCTGTATGCCCATATTTATTCTTGCCACTTGAATCACTACAGAGCAGCCAACTTTACTTTTTAGCTGGTTTGTCAGAGTGCCGGCAGTGTGGAATTTCCTCTGTGTTTTAGGTTATTATTATAGTGTTTTAGTGCTGTTAATCTGTGTAATTCTTGTTGTAAAATGATATTAGTAGTACAGGTTTAGTGTTTCTCCAGTTTGGAATAGCTCTGCTCACTAGTTATCTTGTATTTAACGTTTCCGTAATTAGTCTACTTTCGCAGTTTCTTTCCTGTGCGATTTCCGTATTTCTATGCTAATTACCAGGTATATTAAGTGTTTGTCGGTAAGATAGGATTGGTGTTGTATCTTTAGTGTCATACTAGTTATTCTTATGTATTTTTATGTATGTTTTGCCTGGTTTTTGTATATTCCATTACAGGTCAATGGTTCATGACTGTGACGTCATAGACCAATTCCTATTTGTGTTCTGTATGGTATTTTGTACTGTATTTTTATTTGTTTATTGTATTTCCTATTAGAGTATTTGGTTGTATTAGGTTCTTATGGGTGTATAAGTAATCTAATTAGTTACCTTAGTTACTCTGCTGTAATTGGAACCGCAAGAAGAATATTTTGTGATCGACATCTATTGCAACTTCAGTGTCCGATAAGCTGGCAGGAAGAACCTGGAGTGGTGATACCAATTCCGGTACGCCACAAATGCAACTTATAAATATATATAATTATCACGCGATGGGCTGTAATGAATTGGAGTAAAGTCAAAATAGTGTTTATGTCGATTACTCACTGTTGAATCAGACACTCGGGAGTTGGAAATATCAGTGATTTTTGTTATGCGACGTGGCTTTTTCCTGATTGCCCTTTCTCTCCAGAATAATTGCCGCGTAATATTGGTACTATGATTTTAAATGCTATTGGCTTTGTGATCAAACAAGCGGGCGCGGACATATTGTTTCAAACACATTTTTATGGAAAATCTATCTTGTGTGAGAATTATAGGGTTAATTTTATTCAGATCCCCACTTTTTTCGAATCAAAATGGAAGTGAGTGACCTTTCATAGCAGGGGTAAAGAAAAACGGAAATTTCAATTCAAAATACTATAAATATTCGGCATTATCAGAATCAAATTATATTTTGCGGAAATGCGACCTAACATTTGTCAGAGTGGGAGAATTTGGAAAACAGTAAAGATAGAAGAATTGCAAGTTACTGACTAAGACTAAGATCTACACGTAGACTTATCTCCGTGATATCTGGTGAAACAAGACTTGAAGTAATTCAGCACTACTATGTCAGGAAGATTTCTAGAATACTCAAAATATATCATTAATCGCTGTGCTTCGTTAAAATCTGCTTTCGTGAGTTTCTCTCTCAAAATATCCGGCACATTCTACTTATAAGCTTATTTGATATTTGGGCGACATCGTCTACTTTGAAATAAAAATATGAAAAATATTGTGATATCTGTTTTACCTTGCGAATTCTGGATTTGACATCTTTGAAAATTTGCATGGTTTACGCTTAATCGCGTAATTTATAACTCCAAGAGTCCGGAATCGCAGACTTTTAATGGCGATAAAATGACTCAAAGCTTCTCAATAAATCTCAAAAACATTAATTCAACCGTCTGTTTAATCTTTTTTTGGCGCTCCCGAAGTATGAGCACCAAGGTGGCGCACAACCTGAACCCTGACCCTAGGGTGTGCGACATCTTGGTGTACATACTTCTGGAGGTCTGTGTTTTTTTTATATTTTCCGGCTCGACTTGTCTAATGGTTAGGCTCTAAGCCAGTGTTTCCCAACCCGAGTCCGCGGTCTCAAATGAGTCCGCGGAGCGTTTGAATGAGTCCGCAACGAGTCAGAAGAAATTCACTGCGGGCCGCAAACGTTTTTGCGAAACTTACCTATCAGCCAAGTTATGATTTACGTTAGAATTCACATAAAACATAAAAAGCAAGTTTATTCACATAATATTAATCGAGTTAATATTTACTGGTTACTGAGTAGGGCTGGTCATATATTCGAACATTAAACTATCAGAATATCAATTTACTATTTGAAAATTTGGTAGCAGGTGACGCGACAGGTCACGTGCGCGTCGCCTAATCAAACGATTGGATTTCACAACTCACTTGCGGATTCTCGACGAAAACACGAGTTGGCACACGCGTCGATAGATACCTAAGTGATGTTTCTTGCGAGTTCGAACAACGAGGAATAAAATTTTTTCTTGGTAGGTGCCAATGGTGGCGACCCAAATTTTTTAAATTGGAAAGCGGCAATACAAAATACAACGCAGAAGACCATAAGTTTTGTTTTATGATGTTCCGTGAACGATTAAAACCGCTTTTTTAGACATTGCAAATCGCTATCGGGTGCTACCGTTGTATAGATACCAAGACATTTCTCCTTCTTTGCCTCCACATTGGTACGTACTGTACTGAAGCGCCGAACAGCTCAGATTTGTCGAATTCACAAAAATACGCATCCAAACAAAGTATAATCGTGCATTTTACCACGCATTTTTGTGTCCACGCGGATTGTCATGATATTTAGTAGTATTACTTTTATTTCGTCAACACAACCGCAGATTAAAATGATCACAATCAAATTAATAATAAATCAAGTCGATGAATATGTATTTTTGATTCACTAATATACTTTGAATATATTTTTAATAAAAGTACTAAATCGAGTTGTACTTCCTGGAAATTTATAGCAGATAGTAGGATTTTTCTTACGGCGATGACAAATTCGCAAGATCGCAAAAAATAATTCTCAAAACTAAATATAATCGGGCAATATATTCTCACATTATTATTTTCGCAGATTTCTGTGGTATTTTAAAGAAGTAATGCTTTCATCTTGCCGTAAGTCGACGCAACCGCGAGTTACCATGAACACAAATAAAGTAAAGTAGAAAGACATTTCAAATTCTCGTCGTTGTCATGGATTGAATATTGTGCGACAGAAGAGGCCATTATACAATAAAAAAAGTCGGCTCTTTCAACAAACGCGTAATTGCGGCGAATTTCCGATTTTGAAATTCGTTAAAATCTCTTGTTTGGTTTTATTGTTTCTTCACAGAGTACGGTTGCAATAAACGCACCTTGAGTCCGCAAAAGTTTTTGGCGGTGCGATAATAGTCCGCGATCAAAAAAGGTTGGAAAACGCTGTTCTAACCGTTGTCACCCTGGGTCAGGTGGTGGGTATGGAATTTGAACCCAATATATGAAAAAAATCATCATCGCGGAGTTAGCATTGCTGCATGATTTATCTGTAGTTGTGGGAACTCAAGGCAAGCAATTTAGATATCTGCATATTGCCCTTTCTCTCCCGGTTACTCGATTCATTATCGGTATTTGTAAAAATATCAGGGTTAAATTTATTTGAAAATTGCAAAGAGGTGCATCAGAAAATAAAAGCTGAGAACTTTTGCTATTAAAATATACAAAGATCAAATTCGATAAGAAGAGACAAACACGAGATATATTTCTGATTATTTTTTGCATTGCTATTTCGTTGGCAATGGTTAAAATGTGACGTAATTCTGAAGCTAGAGATATTCAAGTTCGAAACGGCGAAAATTTTCATCGCTCGTTTCTTGCCTAATGGTTTATTGTCGTGTAGTGATCGATTGGAATGTTTTGATCATACTATCACGCGATGGGCTGTAATGAATTGGAATAAAGTCAAAATAGAGTTTATGTCGATTACTTAATGTTGAATCAGGCAATGGCCAAGAGTTAGAAATATCAGTGATTATTATTGTGTTATGCAACGTGGTCTTTTCCTGACCGCCATCCTCAAGTAAAATATATTTTGTGCGTTTCAGTGTAACAATCGCGTGATCGTCGTAATACACGTGTCGTTTGCTCCGATCAAAGCAGTCACTGCAATTTCCCGACACATTTACTTCACTGTGGAAGTTACCATCTCGGTTGTTCCATTTAGACAAAGAATTTATTGAAAGTCCGTTTTCAGTAATTCGTTAAGAATAGAGCGAAATGGTGTTGGAAAATGCTTAAAAATTTATGTCTCACTGCAAATGCCGCAAAATTACATGAAAAAAATGTTTAAAATTTAGTCATTACCGCAGCCGCATTATCAGGGTAATGTATATTTTTTAGTAAAAGTATCGTTAAAATATTAGATCCATGCTCTCAACTTTTTTCAAGTTGACTTATTATCAAATGTTCTTCTATGTTGATCGTGCGAATTTGGGTGAAAAACCATCGGTAAATGGAAATCAACCTCATATATTACTATTTAATAATATGCTTTGTAAAATTATTGTTTTTGAGTCTTTGACTTATTTTATCACTATTTTTACCACAGCCCTGGTAACAACCTGTTGATAACAGGCCGCTTAGAACGAGAGAAGTGCGCGAGGCATCAAGGCCCGTAAGAAAAAAGCTTTGCACACTCGCTGGTAATCATTGTTCTATAAATACCGTCACCTTGGGTGTGTCAGTTCATATTTGATAAACGATTTAGGAGATATTTGACAGTGTGTCCATAAATTTAAAATTTGAGAAATTCATCATTTGACTTTGTAATACTGATCTTAATGTCTTTATGGACATACTGTAAATCATTTTCATTATAAAAATTTATACGTTATATTCTGTTTTATCTTGTCTAAGGCTGTAGGTATTTATGTGTAGTAAGCGTTTTCAAAAACGAACTATGCCTCATTTAAGATAATCTAATATATGACAAACGCCGGAAAGGATCGAGGATGCAAATATTTCGTATCATTTGCTGTTATAGGCAGGGCTGCCATAACGTCCTTATTTTTAAGATTTGTCAATATTTTGAAGGTCTTTGTCTTAGAAAATATTTTTGCCCTTATTTCTAAGAAATGTCCTTATTTTGGACATATTTCCTTATTTTTGTTTCATTTTAGGAAAGGAGGTTCTTATACCGGGCACATGAATTGTTCAATTCGAATGATTAAAAATTTCGAAATGATATTAAAACCTCATTGATTTCTACGCGCATTCATGACGTAATAGCTGTAAAATAATTTTCACAATGACAAAACAATAGATACTGGCAAAGATCAATTTGTGTAACTTGAGTCAAAATACTGTAGTGAATCAGAAATTTGCAATTGACAAGTAGAAATATTTAAAATCTCATAAATTTGATAAGTGTAGCAGTAGCCTACTTATTTACTTTTCTGCCGTTCTGAGCGACCCTCTCCTTCCCAAGCATTTCGCATGTGTTAATTTCGACTTAATAACCTAATAACATAGTTGTGAATCAGTGATTCAGACAAAACAAGATTATACCGGTAAATTATATTTCAAATTTAGGTATCTTATTATCATGTCTCTCAGATGTCCTCATTTTTGGGTTCATATTGATGGCAGCCCTGGTCATACCTTTATATCGGTCAAGTCAATTCGCGAGCACTCGGAGGCTTATTTGTCAGCCGAATGTTTTTCACCACCCGGTCTTAAATTCTATGAAAATTTTCCGGATTGAAAGCGTTTGCTAACGCCTTTTAAAAATATGCTGAATACATACTCTGGCTTACTATAACACTACTTTCAGCCCACCACGTCCAATAGAAATGATTTAAACTTTTTGTTTTTTTTATAAGAAACTAAACATACGAATATGGGTAAAATAGGCGTAATAGCGTTGCTATGTCTATTGTGCTTGATAGATCATGATCCAGTGATAGCCCAGACGAAACACAAGATATGCAAGACCGCTGAAGACATCTTTGACGAATCAACCCTACAGGAAATAGTTCAAGCAGGTAAAGCAATAGAAAATGTTCAAGTGTCGATATTTCTTGGTCTGTCACTAGTAGACTTTTGTGTGTTTTTGACAACTTCGATCCCAACAACGTGTTAATGTTTCCTAACTGCACACTTCAATGATCTAACCGAAACTTGAAATTATTTAATTTGCAATTTAAATATTACAATGGATGGCATAGATTTTCTTGTTTATTTCCGTAACAATTACAAATCAGCAATAAGTTAACAATGACATAACTATTGGAATTTATGCCGTCGCTCAGATACTTCCTTCGCCTCAAGTGTGGTTTAAAACATTGCCTTTTTTTGGTAGTTTTGCGAGTTATTTGTCAGTTTTTAGTTGTGTTTCCAAAAAATACTTGTAAATCAATTAACTTAATTGTCATTGTATCTTCCGACGATCATTAGTTTAGTTACAACGTTCAAAAAATGATACCATGAATGCTGCGATAGACTAGCCTAAAATGACCTATCTGTATCTATAAGCGGCACGTGGTTTATTGTTAAAAATAGAAGAATAGTTTTGAACACGTAAGCCAGTTTGTAAGCCCCAACTCTTCAAAACAATTTCAAATTCAGCGTTGAAAATTTTGCAATGATAAAGTATAGGGGAAATCTTTCAGGGGCCAAGGGTCGGGGAAACGTCCATAAAATAAAATATGAACGTGGTAAAGTGGAATAACAAGCGGACATTTTTGTTCGCCTTCACAGTTTGTCGCACCGGTCTCTTGATGTTAAATAACACGATAAAACTTACTCATAGTTGACATCGCACTATTTCAGTTTTTGTGGAAAAATCTCAACCATGATGCGGGCACACAAATGCGGGCCACGTGTTGGAGACCCCTGTTTTAAAGCAAGCCATTATAGTTTTATTGGAATTCCTAATATGTTGTTTGAAACACCCGAAATTTTTCTGATTCGCCGTTGTGTACCCCGAATAAAACTGTACGGTCATAGAATTCGTTCGAACCCAATATTTACGGCCTCTAGCTTTTATATAGGATATTTGTGATTCCGATTCGGGAATTGATCAATTCGTGTTATAGGCTTATATATATGTCTATGAAATTCATACATATAGTATTTTTAACTGTTCAGGTATGAACAAAATGATGGACATTGTGGAGGAAAGAATTTTAAAGAAACTAAGAAATCAAACAGGTGAGAGCAAAAACTTGCATAAATTTACTTCGTCGTTAAAATATTTTTTGTTTTTAGCAAGATGGATGAAATCCATAGGTATTTCCATTACCTAGATACCACGCATTCTAATTTTAGTTGGACGTGCTTGATATATTTCTGCTCCTTCAGTCAAACAAAGCTATGTAAAATCATCCACTAACTACATAAGGAGCTACGTTTTTATTGAAGAACAGAGATTTTCCTGGTTCAGCATTGTCATTGTGATTTATTGCCTCTTGAGGTTGGGATTAGCAGCGGGGTTTGATCGCAAATATATTTCATACCAGCTCAAATGATTTAACAGTTTTTTTTTCAAACAAGCTTTGCTCAAAACTTGGGCACGCGCACACATTCAGAAGTAGACTCATCACCGAACAGAACTAGGGGCGAAGTGACTGAAATGGCAACTACTACTGGGAATATAAACAAAAATATATCGATGAATTGCGCGTTAATAAATATTGATCGACGCAAAACTTTAAACAGTTCGTGTCACTACAACCAGGAAAACTCAGGAAATTTTTTTTACACATTGACTGCGAAACTCCAACCACTTATACTGTTGATTAATCGTAGCACCCACTGGCGATAGTGTCGGTTGTATATGAACTCGCTTAGTTGATTTTTGAAATTTTAGTTTTTTAATATTCAGTAGGTTATAGCCTTTTTCTGATCGTATTGAAAACGATTTCGTCCAAATCCAATCGGTCAGTATTATCCAGCGCGTATTTCACTGCTATATTTCTTTAGCTTGAATAACTGAGTTTGCATGACCTTGCTTGTAAGAAATGAGATGACGTAAGAGCAAAACTACTAAAGGGCTCTCAATCATAAATTTTTGCAAAAAAATACATAAGACAATCAATTTTTGTTAATATAAATCAAATTTATCAATAAAAAATAAAAAGCTTTCCGAAGTAATTGTGTTTTGAATATTTGACTTCAAACTCTGTTGACTCTAACTTATGTTTCAGAATGTGGCGTCGTCTATAATTCTAAATGTTTCCGAGCGATCTTTCATGACAAGAACGACGTCTCATTGAGCGTCGCTAAATCAATTTGTGGAAACAAACTGGCTAACATTTATGACGTCACACACTACAAACTGCTTCAAGATTATTTACGATCAATATTTCCTGCTGGATGGTCAGGGATTGGGGTTCGTACGGGAATGACTTACAAGGTAGGTCGAATCTAAATCATGTTGTTTATGCGACCATACATGAAATTGTTCTAAAATATGGCCTATATTGTTACCGCGTTACAATGTGCTACAGTATTTAATTTTATCTTGAGGTTAAACTAACATGGCTTTAGCACAGGAGATAAGTTTCATTCAAATTGCGTCATTTATAACACTAATTAACTAAATGGAATTTGACCTCCTTACCGGATTTTAAAAAATTCGGTTGTCAGCGTACTCCAGTTTCTATCAAAAAATCAACCACAAACTTTCGCCTCCATGTGATGTGTCTGGGTAATTCAACACTTTGACTACAACACCAGTAGGACGCTTCATCTTTGCAGTTCTGATACTGAATAAAAAAAATAATAATTCAAACCAATTTGGGTTGTGTGTCTATTCCATTCAATTCTCATCCACCAACGGTGATCACTGAAGTGTGACTGAGCAGAATATTGATGTTTTAATGTCACGCTTCATTCACCTTCTAACTGGAACCCAAATAAGTTTGTTTTGCTTTGTTTGATCACATGGCAAGAATTACTGGTTTAACCATACTCAACTATATTCTCAAACTTCCATTTGGTATATTTCTCAAAATCTCTTCTTTATCTTGACAGAACGGTCAGCTGTATTCAACGACGGGCCAACCTATATCTCTGCCAAAAACGCTTTGGCATCCTGGTCTTCCGATTACCCACGAATCGTATCCAACTGTTATTGTTCTCATCACTCGAGACTCGGAAGGCAAGGAAGGGATTCTTAATGCTCATTCTGACAATAATTTTCTTGGAGCCATCTGTGAAAATGAATTATAACTCTGTTTATTGAATGATCAATAACAAAAAAAAAACTGTAAAATTACACGAGTTTAAAAGTAATTGTTATTCGCCCTAGTAGCTTAATCAAAACTTTCAATTACTAATTTTTACAGTTGAATTTCATTACATTGAAATACAACAACATATGTTATTGTATTTCCGAATATAACCCTGATATAGTCTACAGACGGTGTGTAGAGTACCTATTAATAACATGTTTGAGACGTTCAGTTTGGTTCCATTACATTTGAACCCACGTACATTTGAACCCATGACAATTGCACCTGCATACTATTGCACCTATGGGAATTTTTTTGTTGTACGGATAGTTGAACCCATACTAACCCTAACCCATGGGTTTCAGCACCCGCATATTGATTGAACCCGCGGATATAGACATGGGTTCAAATGTACGGTCATCGTTCAGTTTAACGGTACTTTAGTTCAGGGGTGTGCCGCCGGCGGCCAAATGCGGTCTACAAGAAGAAATTGTGCGACCCGCAAAATGAGTTTTTAAATCAGTTCAATCTGGTATGAGTGCGAATTACTAGAAAGTC
This sequence comes from Styela clava, assembly GCF_013122585.1. Classification (NCBI taxonomy): domain Eukaryota; kingdom Metazoa; phylum Chordata; class Ascidiacea; order Stolidobranchia; family Styelidae; genus Styela; species Styela clava. The sequence goes on along the minus strand of NW_024102841.1, from coordinate 18,493,798 downwards.
TATGTTAAATAAGGCAGGGCCGGCGGTTTCGCCCAGGTAATTGTACATTCCCGCTTTACTTAATAACGAATGCTTATTTTTAAAATGTCACGAGAATAGAGTTTTCATGAAAGTCTGGGGTGTTTCAAATCTTCACTCTGAACTCTCTGCACAGGGAGTTACTTAAACTTGGAAAGCCAAAAATCTTTTTGTTTTGACTCCTAGACCGAGCAGAACTGAATCGTATTACCGACCAGGACCTTTCTAGGAGGATGTGTCGAGGAAAATTTTAGAGCCGTTCTTGACTTAAATAATTTGCGCATAGTTTTCACATTTATTTTGATGAGTGCAAAAGCCCATTTTGTAAATATTCTGATGCCCGTGTCTCCTTAATTTTAGTTGCTATATATCGATGGATATATTTCCCGTCGTGATCTGAAAGAAATATGAGGTATTCAAGTTTATCAAAATTGAAATCAATTACAGCATCGTCTTCGCTTTACAATAAGCAAGTTTTATTACTCACACTCGTTTTTACATTTTATTTTCTTGCGTGTGAATTATAAGAATTGACGATTTTTTCATTATATTTGCTGTGGTATATCATGTTTGAATTTTTTTGCATCACATCATTGAAAAAATTATTCCTGGTTATTTAATAGTTAGAAAAGCTGAAAAATAATTTGAATTTTATTAGGAAATGTTAAAAATTTATTGAAATTAAAATCAATTACAGTATTGTAATTTCTTTATAATAAGCAAGTTTTTTTATTTCGTATGTCACCTCTCTCTTTCCCGGGCTTTCAAAACATGACAAAAAAATTCATTTCGTTTGCTTTTCATTTTTCTTGTATGTGAATTAGTGTGATCAACAATTTTTTTATTACCTTTGCTCTGTTATATTATTTGTTAAATGTGGTTCGAAAGTTCAAATTATTTTTCACAAACTGAACTGAAAAAATTAAATTCATAAAAAATAATTTGAAATTTTAATGTATATTCTTATTTGTTACTTTTGCCATGAAAAAATGATAGAGACTAAATTTATTTCTCAGAAAACTAAGAAATTGCTTTATTGGAGAATTGGAATTCAAAAACAGTTCCAGACAAGCTGTTAAAATAAGAGACAAAAATGTTCAAAGAGAAATCTCCGAGCATGGCGCAGTGTAGAATAGAAATGCAGAATAGGATTGATATATTTTAATTCCGATGAGAAGGAAAACGGCCTAATCATATATCAGTAATTTGTTTTGAATGCGGGAACTCAATATATAATATATTAGAACTCAGGGAAAATTACATTTTGACTAGAGCTCCCAGAGAATCAAATTTTGACTCGAACTCATAGAAATTAAATTGTTACTCGAACTCACAGAAAATTAAGTTCGACTTCGAACTCACAGAAATCAAATTTTGACTCGAACTCATAGAAATCAAATTTTGACTCGAACTCATAGAAATCAAATTTTGACTCGAACTCATAGAAATCAAATTTTGACTCGAACTCATAGAAATCAAATTGTGACTCGAACTCACAGAAATCAAATTTTGACTCGAACTCATAGAAATCAAATTGTGACTCGACAAATTGTGACTCGACTCGAACTCATAGTAAATCAAATTGTGACTCGAACTCATAGAAATCAAATTTTGACTCGAACTCATAGAAATCAAATTTTGACTCGAACTCATAGAAATCAAATTGTGACTCGAACTCACAGAAATCAAATTTTGACTCGAACTCATAGAAATCAAATTTTGACTCGAACTCATAGAAATCAAATTTTGACTCGAACTCACAGAAATCAAATTGTGACTCGAACTCACAGAAATCAAATTTTGACTCGAACTCATAGAAATCAAATTTTGACTCGAACTCATAGAAATCAAATTTTGACTCGAACTCATAGAAATCAAATTTTGACTCGAACTCATAGAAATCAAATTTTGACTCGAACTCATAGAAATCAAATTGTGACTCGAACTCACAGAAATCAAATTGTAAAAAATTCTAACACAAGACCTCCCATAAAAATGTTGTTTGAAACAATATGGCCGCGTCAGCTTGTTTTGTCACAAAGCCAATAAAATTTAAAGCATAGTACAAGTATTATGCGGCAATTTTCTGGAGAGGGAGGGTAATCAGGAAAAGCCACGTTGCATAACAAAACAATAATATTCACAGATATTTCCAACTTCTGAGTGTGTGTGATCATAGCCTTATTCAACAGTGAGTATTGACATGAACACTACTTTGACTTTAATCCAATTCATTACAACCCATCGTTACACCATTACAATTTAATCGATCATTGCACGACAATAAACCATTAGGCATGAAACGAGCGCTGTAGTTTTGAACTTGCATCAGATTTACGTCACATTCTAACATTTGCCAACGAAATAGCAATGCAAAAAATAATCAAAAATCTATCTCGCTTTTGTCTGTTTTTATCGAATTTGATCTCTGCATATCTTAATAGCAAAAGTTCCTATCTTTTATTTTATAATTCACCTCTTTGCAATTTTCAAATAAATTCACTCCTGCTATTTCTACAAATTCCGATATTGAATCGAGGAACCTGTAAGTCTTTGGAAAGAGGCATTTTACATTGGCATTGTGCAAATGTCTAAATTGATTGCGTGGAGTTTCTATAGCAATAGTTACTACAGTTATAGTCTAACCACATCTTCGTTGCACTTAATGCTCACTTATTTATTTGGGCCGTCTGTAAGGCTTTTCTCGCATAAAAATTTCGATAAAATTTAAAATTTCTACAGAACATACTATTTTAATTTATTTTCTAGATGACTTGAAGATATGTTTGAATTTATTATTTTAACCCAATTTGTTTCTGAGTGAATGTAAGTAATATAAAATTATTTGTGATATTGTTTATTCAAATATGCATTCCAACTTCATGTAATTTCGGGAAATTAAAAAAGACTTTAAACTTCATATAATGACTTAAATCAGGGGTGTGCAACCTGTGGCCCGCGGGCCAGATGCGACCAAAATAGAAAAATTGTACAGCCCGCGGAGAAGTGCCAATTTTGAATGTTGTGCGGCCCGCGGAACCAGTTTTTAATTTGGTGCGTGTGAGTAATTTCAATCCCATGCGTTGCGAAGCTTTTACCTGAATCCAGTATCTATGCCTATGATGTTACAATGCCCTAACAGCTTGTGGGAATAGTCATAGCCAAGTTTATTTTTACCATCCAGCAAAAAAATAAAATTAAACACACATTTTTACTAGGGAAGTGAAGCAGCGGGGACCAAGATTAGATATCGAGCAGCGACACCCAAGGTCCAACGCAAGTGATAAGATCATAAACCAAAATATTTTTTGACTGCAGCTACTAGAAAGCATATGTTAAATAAAAATGCGGCCCTTGGTTTACTCAGTTGGGTGTATCTGCCCCCCGGTATAAAAGGTTGCACACCCCTGTCTTAAAATATAATAAGACATTGTCACTAGATATTTGTCAGGGCTCGGAAAACAGTTGAGACTTCTTTAATGGAAGGTTTTAAATAATTAAAATCATGATTTTTGAAATTTATTATCGAACTCGCTACAGTTCGGAGATGATTTTGTTTTATCGGGATCAAATTTCCTTTAAATATATTCATAGTTTTTGAAATTTGGACCATAAAACACAATTATGCTATTGTATCGATCCTCAGAAATGTTTCATTGGAGTTTTGCTCTCCAAAAACGTATGTTAGAAACCACTAGGTTTGGTCCTAGCAACGATTATCTGGACACTTGCTGTCGCGGCGTTGCAGAAAAACGCTTCAGAAGTATGTGTACCCATATAGAGGGACCGTGTTCCCCCGAAAATAATACCTGACCTGACTTTAAAATTGATTTTAATATAAGCCTTGAAAATCTCGTACTTCTCTACTTTGTAATTTTGGTTTTTGATAAATGAAAATATAAGACATCCCCCGAAAATAAGCCCTCGTGTTATTTTTCGAAAGAAAATTTAAACGAGAATATCGGTCAGATACCGAAGACTTGTGGATCGAAAGTTAGGGGATCCCCCAAAACAGCGCTCTCACTCCATAGTGACACCTTGTGTCCCATCACTAATTAATTAATAACTCGCTAACTATACTACATAATTCATCCAAAATCAATAGGCTTCTGGTACGACATATGATGGATGCACATGCAAAATCTGGAGCAGATTCAATCTTGCTTTCGTGAGATATCGCGTGCATCTAACAGACAGACAGACAAACAAACAGACAGACAAATACCTATCAACATACTTACCGATTAAAATTGATAAGTAACAATTAAAATCGATAAGTAATTAGACCCAGTCTTATTTTAAGGGAAACGCGGTAATTGTTTTCGTTTACATCAAGTTGTATAAATGGACTGAAACTTATGGGCAAGGGGGTATTCACTTGGCTAAAACAGACAGTCTCCGAACTCGTAATGGACCTTTCCCCGACCTTTGACCCTCGGAAAATTCTCCCTATACTTTATCATTGCAAAATTGTCAAGGCTATTTCAAGAGTGCTTTTGCGAGTTGGCGTCTGTAAAATGGGGTATGTGTTTCAAACCATCATTATGATTCATCGCATACAACAATCTGTTTTTTAAAAGTACCGGTAAAGAATTTCAGGCTAGTCTATCACAGCCTAATTTTTATTACTGCAATTAAATTGAAACTCCTAGAAAGACAGAGTGATCATTGAATTATCTGATTTTTATATTTAAGTTCCCAAAACACAACTGAAAACTAACGAATAGAGTTCAAAAACTCGAAAACGAGGTAATGTTTACAATCACGCTTGAAAATCTGTCTGAGTGAGAAAAGTGTCTGAGCGGATGCGAAAAGGGGGCATTGTTACGTCACTTTTTGCATCTTGCTGATTGGCCAATGTCACGAAATAAACAAGGAAGTCCATGCTCGGGGAAAGGTCCATAGAACTGGAATAAGGAAAATCGGATTAAAATTATTGCCTAACCCATACACATACTATGGGAGTACCAAAAAATACCTAATAAAAAAGACCAACAAAAATCGCCGCGATAGAAAGTTTACAGATAAACACGGTATCGCTACTAGGACATTGCTACGGGTTTATACCGTCGACCAATCATGGGAGAATTTGATTTACTGCTATATAGTTTCATAGTCAGATGTCTACATATCCTATTAGGCTATTACAAATATCATATTATTTTCGACACGTTAATAATGTATTATAATATAAGGACGAGTCGTTGAGCCGGTTGAAATATGACCGAGGTTTTAACTTCATAAAAACGGCATTTGAATATGATACCAAACGCACAACGATCATAATCGTCGTTGCGAAAATGTTAATCCGATAACAGCAGTACGTATTTTACAAATTGACAACACAATAATTCGCATAATTAGTTTATAGCTAGTCATAGACGTAGAGCAGTATCCCGGGACAACGCCAGGGTAATTCTGTATATTAGAGTGATGTATCGGGGAAGGCGTGGGGGTTAGAAGCGATTTTGAATTCTAAAAAAGATATTTTTTTTATATCATACATATCAATTTATTGTAGCTTAAAACGCATTTTAGACAATCAAGACAATTAATAACTTGTTATTTTAAAACATGGCGAGATGTATATCCCAAATTCCACATTTTTGCAGTTATATTTTCCGTAAATCTTCATTCAACAGTATTTAATTGAGTCATTGGCAATAAAGTAATCTGTGTGTTCGACAAATCTAAAGAAGCACAGCAAAACGTTGAACAAGATATTGCATAAGGAATAGAATTCTATCATATCTCCAATAATGCTAAATACGAATTTAGGAACTTTTGTACAAAGCCTCCATCACTAATGCGAAAATGTGAGATTTGAGAAAAACAACCCGCCATGTTTTAATTAAACTAACAATTCATTAATTATTGAGTTAGGAATGATTTGAAAAATTGAATTCCCAGCGCAATCTGCATTTCCCAAATCCTAACTAGATAATTGATAACTTTCTTTTTTTGAGCGTTAGCTGCGGGTGCTTTTTACAATATATCCCGAATTTATCATACACAAACATTGCCTCGTATTCTATCGAATAAAAAAATTTTTTTTTCCCGAACTAGCTAATTATAAAAAAAGTAAAAAGTATGAAAATAGAAGATAATGTTACTTTATTTCAAGTCGTGCAGTTGTGGAACAAAACGGAATATTCCTTGTTGAACGACACAAACAAATTTAATGAATACAGCAATTTTGAGCTCATTTGCTACAGTATAATCAGAGCTGTGTATTTGGTTGTTTTTGTACATTTGCTCATTGCAATGATTAGATTTAACAGAAGAATGAAAAGAAGATTCAGAAACCCTGAAGACGTAGACTGGGGAAGACTTATGCGATATTGTATCATCACGGCTATTGCAGTGCAATTTGCAGCTTGTGTTGGGACTTTTAACGTTCTATCATTCAACTATTTTCGCTTACAATATTGTACCACCGGAAAAATAATTGTGACGTGTTCGATCGCTATTGGTCACACATTTTTATTTTTGTCACTATGGTGTCGCCAACAAATGATTTATACAAATCCATCTCTGCAAAGTCTAACAAATCGCACAACTAGACTGTTGAGCAAGTTTATTTTATTTTATATCATAGCAATGCCCATCATATTAACAACCTTTCATTTGATCACATCTAAATTTTACATCTGTCAGAAAGAATTAATTGTTTGGCCTTATATATTGACAAGTATACATAGAGTAACTACTGAGTGTCTTTTGCTAGGCATGTTCTATTTTCCTTTAGCGAGACATAAAAGACATAATGAACGGGAGTCCGGTAGTTTCAGTTCTCTTTCTTACGTTACACCTCTTATTCGAAGATCGTTTTATACATCGCTAGCTTTTGTTATTATTCAAATATCTTTTTCATTTTTCTCAGTATTAATATCCAGATACGGTTGGTATGATATCGGTACTGCGATGCTACTTTTCAATACGATTAATATCATTGCGGCAATATTTTCATTCAAAGAATGGAGAGAAATCCTAATTCCATGTAAAGTGAAAAATTTATTACAAAATGCGAATCCGGCGAATAATATGCAATTATCTGTTATTTCAAATAACAGATAACAATCAGATCATATTAGGATATGATAAGATTAGGATTTACATATATATACCGGGGGAAAGGAAACCTGATATCTACCATTACAAGCAGTCATGCTTACCTGCTTTGTTTATTCCATGTTCTTTATAAAGCGGTCAGTTCCACATGACATTTAATCCTACCATGATCTTGTGGGATACCGTTTATTCATTGTTCATGTCCTTTACAATTCTAGTGTGCTAAACTTTGCATCCAGCACCAAGGCATTGAGAGCAGTAACAGACTCAAGTATAAATTTCTTCTTACCATAAAGGTTAAATTATTTATTACTACTACCGTTGTATGCATATTATACAACTGGTATGCTTCCTGTTTGTGAAACTCAGTGTTACTGAGGCTCTGCACCATACACAATCAACGTACAATGTTCTGTATACGACCACAGTCGCCTCACAATGGCACCTCAACACAGCTGTTGCCATGGCTACTTAGATCGTTGGTGCACGGAGACGTTTTTTTTTTTGTTGCTGTTGGTGAAACGCTGGGCATACCAGATTGGCATGGCTTGATGTATTTTTTTTTAAATGACATATTATTTTTTTTATTATATTCTTGATAGACTTGCTTATGGCTTCCGCTGCTCGATAACCAAATTTAGTTTCTTGTGGCTCCCCTCACCCTGAAATGCTTTTTGCAATTTGTACATCAAGTGTGCTGTCAGTATGGTGAGAAAATAAACTACTGATTACTGATGATATGACTTAATCATGTAGCGAACCCCGCCTTTCGTCCTGTTACCAGTTCTGTCAGGTATGGGATTAGTTTCCAGTTATTCGTTTTCTAGGTGTATAGACATGATGGCGGAGGAGGCCGTAACAGACCAGCGGTGACACTGACCTTACGGCGACGAGGACCCCATCAATCCTCTTGCACAGCATCATCCCCGCATGGGATTCAAACCTGCGAACTCATCCTGGGTAAGCAGAGGTACGCTGGCGAGCATATTCCTAACGCTTAGGACGATGCGCCACACAGCCGAGTCTAACAATCGCATCTGCGATTCGAAATATCGTATTACACAAGAATTGTGCTAAAATAGCCTGATTATTGAGTATATTTCTTCTGACTTAATGACAGGCCAAACATTGGATATTTTGTACAAAGCCCACGCCACTAAAGCAAAAATGTGAGATTTGAGAAAAACACATCCGTCACGTTTTAAATAACAAATTAGTAATAATGCAGTCAGGGTTTGGATTAGGGTTGATTTGGATTTTTAGCGCGATTTGCATTCTCAACTCCTAACTGGATAATTACTAATTTTCTTATTTTAAGCGTTGGTTGGGGTGGTATTTTCGGTGGGGGCTTTGTACAAACAAACAAAAAATTTTGTAATATTTATGTATGGACATCTGGATTATATATTTTTCGTTTTATGTGTTTCTTGTATTCTCACATAATAACAACTTGTGAAAACTTGATCTGTCATGCATGCATGTCATGCTTCATAGAAACGGGAGGGTCGGAAATTCTTGATTTCCAAGTTAGATCGTAAAAGCTAGCCGGACCGGATTTTAATCATTAATATTTACTGAGATAAAAATAAGTTGCCTATAAGTTTCAGTCCATTTACACAACTTGATGTGAAGTAGGCGAACAAAATTAGTTACCTCCGTATTTGTACACACACTTCTGGAGCGCCCGTTTTAGTAATGCAGATGAGAGAAATCCCAATACCACGTGGTGAGAAAAAAAGGGAAGTTCATTCCAATGAAGCAGACTTAGTTGTCACTTCGATTTGGTTTTATTTACGCCGTTTGCAAATTAGATAAATAATAATTAAACTGTGTACCCGCTGTGTAGAGTGAAGGTGCGCAACTAGCGGGCCAAATAGTGCCGCCTGCGGAGAGGTGCCAATTTAGAAAATTGTGTGGCCCGCGGAACGAATTTTTTAATTTAGTTTAATCTGATACGCGCGAGTAAAAAGCCTATACCTGAGCCCAATTTATTATCTATGCCCGTGACGTTCAATGCTCTAACAGCTAGCTTGTGCGAAGCATGTCATAGGGTCAATAACCAAAATTTTTGTGCCAAAGCCCATGTTTAATAAAGGTGCGACCCGGATTTCACCCAGTTATTTGTATGTGGTCCGCCTGTATTAAAGTTTGTACACCCCTGCTCAAGTGTTTGCTCGTAACAACTGCAACTAAAAAAATATTTATCTCCGGTAAACGAGTATTTCAACCCCGAGTACTGGCCATAAATGAGCCCAACTATAGTATGTTATTTTCATTAATAATATTGATCATACAAATGAGAAATCGCTCTACTCGGGCAAAGTCAAAAGTTGTTTGTATTGGGAATATAAAATCTTTATTCGGTTCCCTAAGTTTCAAGAGAGGGGGCCGCAATTCATAACGTTCTATGCTTATTGGACAAGCAGTGAACCTATGGACCACTTTCTTTGACACAAAATTTCATCGATATTCAAAAAGTCGTCTTTCTCGTTGATTACTGGACCAATTACCAACTTGCATACGAACCATCGGAGCGGAACGGACGACTGCTGCCAGACACAAGATTTACCTTACCTGAGGGGACAAGGCGGTTTCGCGAATTTGAGCTTTTTTTCGTTGAGTGCCAATATTGCACCGGGAGTGTACTGGATCAGGTATGTCGTAATTACTTCTTTGGAGGTTTAAAGTACGGTACTATATATACTCCATATGATATGCTGACTAAATTAGATAGGATGTCCGGGTACCAGTCCGTGGCAGCACTGAAATCGGCGGCGGTGCCGTATGCCGGTACGGTACGTGTGCACGACTACAGTCCTCAGATCATACAGTTTTTCAAGTTGTGTTAGCCTTCCCTTGTCTGTACCGGTGACACTGCTTACTACCTCGTTTCCTCGAAAATAAGACCTACCCTAATAACAGGACCTAGCCTGAATCATAAAAATGATTAGATCTAGTCCATAGCCCAAATTATAAGAGATTATAACTTGGAAGGCAAATTCGTGGAACAAAATCACAGACGGCTATGTTATCAACGCCTGGATAAGAAATTATCATTTTCCTAAGATAACCCCTATTTTTTGAACAAAAAATAAGTATAGGACCCCATCTGTTTTTTAAGGAAAACAGTCTGAAAGTTGAATGATCACTTATCACAATACCAAAAACTGTTTTGCTGTTGCTGACTTGACTACACAAGGTGAATATAAATTGTGATCAGAAACCTCACAAAATAGAGTATGTCAAATCTTTTAAATATAGAATTGGGCCAAAGGACTCCAACGATGAAATAACAACACATGTGGATTTTAAACAACTACATATTTTAGTTTATATTTCAATATGTACATTAATGGCAAGGTAACATGACACAAAGTATCTTAAATAATAATATGACATGTCTGTTTAACATATATGGTGTTCATTGCCTCTGATTTTATATATTACCTACATTTTATTTACAGACAAAACATGAACTATGATGAAGTTTAAATATGACCGTGACATAGGCAGGCAGCCTCAGTGAACTTATTGCCACCAACTAACGATTGTCAACTGTACAATTGCGTGTCATTAAAAGACCAGGTAACAGAAACATATTCAAGATTTATCAGTCTAAAGGTGATGAAATAACTAATAGAAAATTCAGAATGAGCTCATTGAGGTTCGTCATATCTGATAAAGCAAAATCAATCCATTCAGACTGTAAGTGCTTCAATCACTTTCATTTCTAAAATCAGCACTATTTTTATACAATTCTTGATTCGTTCGCTGTTCTGCATAGATATTAGATTCAAAAACATGCATTGCACCTAATTTATCATGTATGTTTTTCCCCATATATTTCAGATGATTACGATAGATCACGAGAAGCTGCGGTAAAGTTCACACAAGGTGTACCCTTGCCAAACATGCTTGGTTGGGAAATTTGAATTGCGTTCTAATGTTATTGCAATATATTTTGAACCTACCCATGTTGGGAAACTCAAAATGAGGCAAAAAATTATTGTGTTTAAATTTGAATAAAAAAACTGTTTGGTTTTGGCATCCAAAACCAAAGTAATATTACCAGGTCCCAATTCATTGTAAATTTGAGACATAACTTTCTAGAATGATCTATGTGATAAGTCTACCTCTATCACATGGGTGTCAAACTTGTGAGATTTTGAGGGTCACAATGCATTTTGGGCAAGGGCCGGATATATTTTGAAAGGTATACCCATAGGCTTCCGTCCCCTTACACAACTTGGTGTAAAGTAGGCGAACAAAATTAGTCACCTCCATATCGGTACACACACTTCTGGAGCGCCTCATAATTGCCGGTTGATTTTCGTTTTCAAATCAATACGGATGTAATGGTCATTGATTCACAAAGAGTATTATTGGCACACGTACCCACAGGTTTTTGTCCTCTAGGTGTTGCAAGAAAGCAGTCACCTTCTGACCAGGGTTGCCATATTGGCTTTTTTAACGCCAAATTCGCCATTTTTGGCTTTTTTCAAACGCGTTTGGCGTCAGAATTTCCGTTTGGCTTTTTGGCGTTTTTTTGGCTTTTTCAAGTCTATTCTAGTGTCTATTATCAAAATCATATGAAATACAATATTTAGTGTGTAACAACTGAACACAATAGCCTGTTACCTGTACTTAGCTACTTAACATTAGGATTTCCTGGAGCATCGATTTTCTTGTTTGTTACATTAAACCTTTACATTAACCATACCCAATAAGAAATAAGTGCAGTTTCTGCAGCTGCTCAGACAGATTATAGTTTTGCGTGTTATTTGTCAGTTTACGTTCTGTTTCCAAAAAATAGTTGTATAACTCAATTTTCATTATGCCTGATTTGGTTTATGTGAGTTTTCAGCTTTAGTTTAATTCTGATGTGATGTGATTAACTACGCTAAATTACTGAATTAGATATCAGATTTACCTGTGAGCGGCAGGGGATTAGGTAATTTTTTAATAAAATTGATGGGTTATAAATTTTGAGAGTGAAAAAATTTTCAATTGTAAAGTACGATATAGGGAGAATTTTTTAAGATGTAGCACAAGTTTAGGTAGGAACATATTGTAGGTATATTACATACTGACAGACTGAAGCGGCACCCTGTATTGTATATATTGAATGGTAAAATAATGCTGCCCGCTTGATATTTATTTTACTTTCTATTTGTGTGCCTCACTGAATGAACTGATGGCTCTACATCATCATCAGTACGTTGCCAAGGGCTTAAAATCTGACAAATCATGGTGCTTTTGTACTTAAAAAAATTGTTGGCCTCTTCTGGCTTTTTTATGTCTTGATTTGGCTTTTTCTATCGCTGGGGTCTGGCAACTCTGCTTCTGACTTTGAGATAGTACCACGTGCTATTCAGTTGTGTTCGTGACGTACAGTGCGTTAGGTTAATTGCCCCATCTGCAGTTCTTAGTTGGTTCTGGCTCTCTCAATATGGACTTGTAATTGATTTGTGTTTCTTTAGGTATAACAATTATTTGTTTTCTCACTGTTTAGAATCCATTGGTACTGCATTTGTTTATTCCCGAGTGACACTCAAATTATTCACCGACTTTTTTGTACCTCACCAACTGTTGCCGAATGTTATTGTGTTAGACCTGATTTTGCAATCCTTGAGCGACTGTTAAACGTTTTCCAAGTTATAATACATTTGATTGTATCCAGCCAGGTAGACTGTTGTTTATGGGGATTTGTGGAACACAGGCTGTAATATTCGGTCCTCAAGGTGACGTCCCGTCAGAGCACAATGGGAAAAGACCGCGTCCAGAAGTTAATTTTTAATATCAACATCTGTGGCACACTGTGATCTGAGTGGACACCGTTTTAGAGTTGGCACAGTGTGACCAGCTCTACAACGAACCAGCTATGCAATGCATGGAAATGGCTACCCATGCTGCGCACTTCACTCGGTAGAACAGTCTCTGTACGGCTTTTTGTGAGTCAAGATTAAATAGGATTGGTCATAAAAATAAAATGACTCGGAATTGTCAATTATTCATCAGTGAGCCATTTTTTCTGCGCCATTGAACCTTTTACACTTAGCATCAACTTTTTCTGCGTTTTGTTGCCATTTGTCTAATTATAATTAACTGATAGGCTCATTAAACGAGCAATTGTGAATTTTATACTTGTTAGATTATAATATAATTTAGTCTACACGTATATCACAATAAATTCTGTTACGTAAACCGTAAAGAATATAATCGTCAAAACAACCGTTATTTTTACTATAACTCAGTGAAGCGTCGTCGCCGGAATATTTTACTCCGCGGGCCCTGTACTGTAAGAATCCACTAACGCAAACTCACGGCGCGCTTACGCAAAAAAAGGGTTTTATAAAACTAACTTTTGTGATCGTTAATGCGAACTCTATGCCTATTAAAGTTTGTAAACATGTAGGCCTAAGAAATAAAGGCAAAAAGTCAACTCTTCTTTCTCATCTGATTTTTATATCATATATTAGCTACGTTCAACGCAATTCTGTTAATTTTCGGGGCGCACCCTTACCACGCTGTCGAGTGGTATCTCCTGGCGATAAAACAAATGCGTAACGAAGTGAATAACTCGATTTTAGAATGGATGACTAGTGACTCGACCAGACTATGCATCAAGAACTTCTGCCTAGCGCCGCTTCTTACTAGGTATAGTCTCGCGATTCCAAGAAGGAAGACCCTCTGCGTATTTCATCAATTTCATGTAAACCACAAGAGCAATTGAAATGCGTGATTTAATGAATGAAAAAAGAAAACATTTACAAAAATCAAAATTTTCAAGTTGATAATCGGAATCAACATATTCAGCAGACATTAGAAAAACAATAATCTGAATCTTTCCTGAGGTGAAGGGCATTTTTGTTCTTCCGCCTATACTTGGATAAAACAATTCTAATTGAGGTGCAAACCTGAATGAATGAGATGAATAAAAGAGAAATATTTACAATAAATCAAAGTTCGCATTGTCGGTTCCATAAACACAAAGTCTCTCAATAGTTAACGCATCGTGCTGAGCGGTAGGAATACGCTTGCCACTAAACTCTTCATTGGATGCTCCAGACGTATGTGCACCAAGATGTCACACAACCTGAATCCTAACAGGTACACACATACCATGTTCAGGTTGTGCGCCATCTTAGTGCGCATACTTCTGGAGGTCCTTTTACTGCCCTGCCAGTGTTCGCAAGTTTAAATCACGTGTGTGTTTGGGGGGGGGGGGGGGGGTTATGCAGGTAATGGTTATTGGCCGAAAGTTCAATGATGATAATAAAAATTTATAAAATATCGATAAACTGAAAGTTAAGTTGACAAAGCGTTGCTAACCGTTCATTAAGGAAGACATAAATTTGGCAAAGTGAGATTCGGAGTCAATACTTTGCCGGATCCGGAGTTTATTTCAAAATTTCTCCAACGCCGGAACCGCGGAAACATGTACTTTTATGATGGAGGAAGTACTAACCAACCAGTGGTAACTAGGGCTGGGCATTTTCGAATATCTTGTGATTTCAGAATCGAATCGAATAATTTTTTTCGAATCGAATCTCGAATACTTGAAAATATATAATTGTGAGCGACTTTATTATAGTAATTGGTCCTCTCAACATATGAATTACTGAAGACATAGAATAAATCACCCAGATAGATTACTGAGCGTTCACACAGAATAACAAACACGTTTTATCAATAACTCACTACAGAAAATAGTCATGTGTTAGAATTTCGTTGAAAAATTATGACTCCAATGAGAAAAAAATTGGGGAATTCCCCTCGATCATTAGCGGAAAGATAAAAACAAGATGGCGGCGATTCGTAATTTAGCTCTGAACCGATTCGAATAATTTACGATTCGATTCGAAATGCCCAGCCCTAGTGGTAACATGAACCACCCAGCGACGTGAGGATTCGATCTGGCAAGATTCCAGCCGGCAAACTTACGCAGGGAGTAGTATAGCAAGCGTATTCCTAAGGCACCATCAGCAAACAGAGTCGACTCTAATTAGTACGGGGTACCCATGTGAAACGGAGTGGGCGGGGCCTAGTTTGAGAAGAAATAATAATAATACCTAAAAATTCGGATTTTGTAACGAAAAAATGAATCTGTGTAACATATTGTCACCTTATAAATAAATACAAATCAGGAGTAACGTGATTTTACGTACGAGTCGTTTGCGTACAGTATAAATACGCTGACGTATTTTGGTGACCATAAGGCGCACCCGGTTATAAGACACACTGTCAATAAATTACTTAGATTGGATATTCATCCATATACAAGGCGCACCAGGCTATAAGTACATTGCACTACCTGATCCATACATTACGAGCATCGGCTTATAAAGCGCACGATCGATTTTTGAAGAATAAAATGTGCGTCTTATGGTCCTCAAATATGCTATACATAATTTTTATTTAAGTTAATACCTCACACCTAAACTTGGACACCATGTCTATGTAAGTGCCGCGAGTTGCGGTAGCCAGAAATTTCCAATGAGGGAAAGGAAGGATTCTGAAATTTCTAATTGCCAAGTTAGAACGTAACAGCTAACAGTAAGAGCCGGAGGTTTTCAAAGGCCTTGAAAGTCTACAAATTGTTTCAAGCTACGAAAATTGTCTATGTATGATACAGAAAATGTTTTTTTCTACATTTAAAAAGAGGGGGGAGGGGGGTCGACCCTCCCCTCTCCCTAGCGGTAGCATAGGGCCGACCCTGTGAGTAAACTAGCGAGGTGGCGTGTCAGCTGCCTGTCGTCTCCTATTGATGACGCTATAGATGGCATTCGAGCTACTCGGCTGCGAATCGTCTCCCATTCTGCCGAAGTTGTCTCCATATATGGCATTGACCACGATTTCCCGACTGCTTGATTCTTCTGGGTTGCGTGAGGTTACCTTTGACCTGAAGTGAATTATATTAATTTGAAAGAGATTAGGTTCTAATGGAGCCTGTGATGGGATAGAAAGGTCGATATGACACCTTAGCGGTGGCGTAGTGGTTAAGGCGTCATACTTAACTGTGCGGCATCAAAGGTCACAATCTTGGATTCAAATCCCATGTTCTTCACCTCACCCAGGCAAAGCGTAGTCATCCCAACATTTTTTGAGAGCAGGGGGTAATTTTTGGGGGTATAATGACGTAATACGGCACTCACTCTTATCTTTTGCTTCGAACAAAGCCAGGTAAGAGCGGCCACTGATATCTATCAATATCTCAAAGAATCTCTCTACAGACGTATTTCGCTGTCGAAGTTATCTAAGACATACAAGCGAGCATTTCCATTTATCTCGTTAGGTTGGTGGAAGAATCAATGATAGCAAGCTAGGAAAAATCAGTTCCAGGGGCATGGTCCCTCGGGCACACCCCGGCTACGCCTATGCGCCCATGGTGTAATAAATTAATAAAACAATGACGAGTTAGAATGATTCCGGTCCTTCGAAACTATAATAGGTCCTTACATATCAGTAGGTGCTCGTGGAGTGCCTTGTTCTGAGGGGCTTGTAAATACGTCCTATTTCGCTAGGCTAGATTTCCCAACGTAACTTAGGTCTCCCGAAGTACGCGCGCACAAGTACTTCTAAATGACCTGGCTCAACAAATTTTGTATATGTCATTCTTAACCCCCACCTAACTACGTCATCCGAAAATTACGCCACAGTGACGTAATAAGGCCCTCCAAAATATACGGATGGCCGTCTAAAACGCGCAGACGATTATCCAAAATCGAGCAAGCTATTTCTCTCGTTTTGCCGTTGTGAGTATACCGATAAGAAAGAGGTCGCCAGTCGTCAGCATGTTCATTATAGTCCCCACCGATGCCATTTCGGACGATCGTAGCTATACATTGGCAAACTCTATGACGTGTTGTCAGAGTGACGTAATTTTGGAGGACGTAGTCAGGTGGGGGTTAGGAATATTATATGCAAAAATCATCATGCTACGCCCACTAGAAGTACTTGTGGGCGCCCACTTGCTGGATTTCGTGAGGTCGTCTGCGCGTTCTGGACGACATGCAGATTTTGGCAGGCCTTGTTGAGTCAATGTGACGCCGTAGTGACGTCATATTTGAATGAAGTAGTCAGGTGGGTTTAAGAATGACATATTAAAAATTGTTGAGCCACGTCCACGTGAAGTACTTGTGGTACATAACTATACCAGATCCACCCATTTCGGTGGTGAGCAGCTAAACGCGTAATAAATAGTTTATTAGAAATTGTACAGTAGCCCCAAATCGGAGGTTTATACGTATATTTGAATGCTTGCAGAGCGCCTCGTTCGAATGATACAGAAAAATGTTTTTTTTTCACTTTCAGAAGGGCATCTCGACTCTCATCTCCTGGCTGCGCCCTTGGTGATAGCATACTGCCCCTTGAGGTAACTATCGAGGTGGCTTGTCAGATTCTGCTCATTTTAAATTTATCGTCACAAATTTTTCAATTTATTCTAACCTAAGACAGAATCTAAGACAAGAGAGCAATGCTCAAATATATGGACACAAAATGGCGCGGTTACAATCTGTCACAATAGCCTACCGGTACCGTATTGCAGCTGAGGAAACCGCCACGAGGAGCGCAATTTTTAATTTGGATGACTTCATCGCACACATAAAACGAATCCCATAGAGGCAACAGAAATTTTGGAAATAAATAAAAGTAATAACGTTCTAGCGAAAAATACCATATTTCACCACTGAAAATTTCAAGGCAATTAGTCCAGAAGCAATTTTTCGCAATAAAAAAAAAATCAAACAAGGAAATCAACAACAACAAAATAACAAGACAATCCATAGGTCCATTTCGTGTCCAAAAAAAAATTAGTGGTGGCAATAACAGGATAATATCAAAGCATTTTCACTTACCGATTCCGTATAATCACAACTCCGAGCACCACCCACGATATGACAAGTAATCCAATGGCGATTGCAAGGCCGACAATCAGTTCGTTTCTGCCATGAACCATCTGCGATGAATCTGTAATTCAGAGTTCAAGTTTGTATAGTTTTATGCAAATTTTTTGATAGAAAGCACTTAAAAAAAAATTGACATAATATTTATATGCCGTGTCCGGAAAATTCGCCGCAGGAAATTTCGCCCTAAAAAATTTCGCCGCACGAAATTTCACCGTAGGAAATTTCGCCGCAAGAAATTTCGACGTAAAAAATTTCGCCGCATTAAAATTCGCCGCATAGGAAAATTCGCCGCAACGCCGCAAGAGCATTTTGCTGTAAAACAAGTATTTGTGATAAAAACAGCTAGGTTTATGGTATGCTCTTTAATAACGAATCTTTTTTCAATGAAAAGTTACTTAAAAAATCTAACTGTTTTTATCATAAATACTTATTTTATAGCGCAATGCTTTTGCGGTGATTTTTCCTATGCGGCGAGATTTCCTAAGGGGAATTTTCCTAGAACCTTTATAAGGTGAGTTACAATTACATTCGTGTTCAAATTACGGAGAAGTATCGTGATATTTGGATAAAAAATATTTCCTAAGTGATTCAATAGTTTTGCTGCACACTGACATAAATATACTTCCGTAACGTTTCAGAAATATATTTGTGTTAGTGTGCAGCGAGACTCTTGAATCACTCAGGATAGTTATTTTCATACTTGCTACAGCATCCTTACATTATATGAATACGGATCCATCAGCATAAAAACATATAAAACTGAAAGGTAGCTAGTCTTGTAGAAACCCAATCGATAGAAATTATATTTCATTGCAAAGATTGAAATATTGGTTTCGGCCTGGTGTCAGGAATCATATTGAGCACAGATAATGTTTCGTTGCTTGTCGGTTGCTTAACTTCCAGATCAAGTATGGATATAGCTTATCAGTTTAGGGCAAATACACATAACTGGGTGAAACTGCGGGCCACACGTTTATTTAACATTGGTTCTCGAGTAGCTCAGGCACAACTTGTTGTTTATCTTATGACATGCGCTTTTGTTTCGCTCAAGCTTGCTGTTAAGGCATTGTAATGCCATGGGCATAGATGAAAAAAATTGAATCAGGTTTAAGCTTGTGAAAATAAGCGTGCAGAATTACTTGCATTATTACTCGAATTACATTATTATCCCCATCCTTAATGTGTTTACTTACCAGTTACTGTTGTGGAGTATTCGGACTCGTTCGACGGGCATTCGAGATATTTATACTGGATTTGAACGAATTTTTCACCAGAATACTTCCTAGTTATCTTTAATTCCGCTGGCATTTTTGACAGACGAAACCATGCAAATTTGTCGCAGACCACGCCGTCTATATCCGGTATTGTGAAAGTGGTTGGAGTTTGTAAGCTACATCCAAACGGTAGATAGTATATACATTTAACTTCGGGCTCTCGACATGTCCTACTTAGTTCTAAAAAAATCGTTTAAAAGAGGGGTTTATTAAAAGTCTTCAGCTGTTGTTAGTTTTGGACAAAAACAAAATGAGGTTTGCGGTAGAAAAACATACATCGTACCTGGCAAAGACAACGTGCCAATACAGCCTGTATCATTTTTCTTATTCTCTGATATCCATCCATACATCGACACATTTTTGATAAATATAAATAACGTGTGGTTGTCCCTATATTCGGCAGGAAATTTCCAAATTTTGTGTTTCCCGGACTCCGTGCTTCTATATGTGATTTCTCCAGATCGATTACGCAACTCAACATCATTCTGGACTCCGTTCACTTGAGTTACAAGTAATGCTGAAAACAAAAATATGCGTCACTGGCCCATAAAAGTGAGGACATTCCAATCATATATTCCCATTGGTGGGATTCAGATTTAAAAAAATTTTTTTTTATCGAATTCACTAATAAAAGGTTAAAGGTTCGCTTGGCAACTTTGTTCTACCATTGATGGATTATGCGGAAGTGTCGAGTGACGTGATCAGAAAGTACAAACCATTTTTATGCATGAAGTGAAGTCATTTCTTATGAAATCATACTGGAACGAAATCGTCTTCAAAATGGCAATCAAACTTACCAATCAACATCGGGTAAATCATTCGTCTCATTTTCGTAACCTGGCAACTACTAAAGAGCTATTAGCGCTAACGCGGATTTGTACTGGAATACCATATCCTAGCTGGATAGAAAACAATGTTAAATGTTAACAACACCGTAGATTTGGATATATCAAATACTAAAAAGAAGGATGGGTAATTCTAAACACGATTCAAGACCAAAGGAACCTTAATAACAGAGTCGCGGTTATTAGACTGGCTAATGGTGGCCTGAGTCTGTATTGGAAATTTAACATAAATTTATGGGTTCATTGCCAATGTTAGCAATTTTTTCAACAATGATCACCCCAAAACAATAAGAACAAACAGTCCAAAAGTCCACTTCGTGGACGCTGAAAATTAGTACCTTGTTTCCCCATAAATAATAAGACAGATTCTTATTTAAATTTTCTTTCGAGAAATAACTTTGGGGCTTATTTTTTTCTTTTATTTTTATTCATCAAAAACAAAATTGCGAGATTTTTAAATATACAAAATATGAAAACCGATATCCATTCACTTATAAATAACACGTTTTTATTCCAAATAAATGCAAAACGTAGATTATCAATCCTTTGAAGCATGTAAGAGAGATTTCTTGTTATCGACTGAATCAAAGAAATAATAATTCGCCCCATTTAACCAGGCCTTATTTTAAGGTGAGGGCTTATTTTAAATCATTTTTACAATTCAGGCTAGGCTCTTATTCGGGGAAACACGGTACTATGATATAAAAGGCCCTGCCGGATAAGACTTGTTATCCTGACTCAAAATATCTTGGTCGCTACAATCCCTATTTATTTCCTGTATCACAGAAAGCCGTCTTAAGCTACTCTGCCTTACATTCCATATAGATCACGTTGTGTTACAGGCGCTTTCTGATTTGATTACAATATGACAGAACAATTATTTCTTTGTACTATAGTGACGTCACATTATGGTTTCGTCTTCTATGAAAGGTGGATCGTCTTCGAGTACATCCGGCTTGATAAATTGCTAAGTCGTAGTTTCAGTTTTGCTTTAATACATGTAAAATTAAATTTGGAAGAACAAAGAGCTGTTGAGTGTGATTATATGAAAATATGGCGAAGTAATATTGAAATTCGACGGCTGTGTAAAGCATTTCTTTGAGTCTAACACTTAGAATATAAGCCATATGGTAAAAGCCCTTTCACTCTAATTCATTGAGATTAATTCTAGTCAATTATAAACACAGCCCTACTTTTTTAAGCTATTTCACTGTTCTATCGAAATAAAGGCGGGCAATCCCTGCTAGACATCACCCTCACTTCACGCTATCAGCCTGCGACCATCTTCCCTACTTTTCCTAGCTTTTGAGTACTTATAGTACTCGTGGCGTGACTCAACAATTTTAGCATATGTCATCTAAAACTCCCGTCGTTACCTACGGCGTCACAGTGACGTAACAAAACCCGTCACAATATACGTACGGTCGTGCAAAACGCGCAGACGATCACCCAAAATTGAGCAAGCTACGTCGTAAATATACTCTAAAGTCTAAGTCATAAGAGGTCGCTGGGGATCGTGAGTTTGTTATCGTCGGCGCAGACGCCATTCCGGGCTATCGTACCTACACTTGCCAAGCTCTATGACGGGATTGTGGCATTGCGGTGACGTTATTTTTAGATGACGTAGTCAGATGGGGATTAGGAATAACATATGCAAAAATAGTTATGCTACGCCCACTAGGAGAAGTACTTGTGGTACTAAACTATACCAGACCCGCTTTTCCGACTACTTTTTTTCAAATTTGCTAATGTAAATGCTAGCAATTTGAAGTCCATTATTCAAGTGTTCGTCTGTCATAACCGACCGATAGGTGGATTTCATGACACCCATTTTAAAAAATCGGTTAAAACAAAAAGTGATTGCTAATTACCAAATTTCAAATTACCCGTTGTAGTGATTTATTAGCGTCTGCTCTGCACTTTCCTCAAATTGCTTGCTGTTCAGTAAGTGGCGGCTTTGTGAATCGAGTTGTTTGCTTCTCACAAGCTATCTGTTACGACGTTGTAGCTTTATAGGCATAGATAATAATTTGGATTAGATATAGGCTTTATAACGTAAATGAATTGGAAATGCTTGCACGTACCAAATTAAAATAAATTAAGACTTCTTTCGCAGGCTATTCAAAATTAGGCGCTTCAGAAGTATGTGTACTAATATGAAGGTAACTAATTTTGTTCGCCTACATTACAAGTTGTGTATAAGGACGGGAGCCTATGGACAGAGAGGGTATATTCACTTCGATAACACAGACAGTCAGACAGTACCCGAACTCGTAATTGAACTAACATGAGGAAAATCGGAATCAAATTATGGCCTAACCCTAACCGGGTACACATGATCTAAAACAGAGTCTATATGAACTGAGTTGCATGTACAAAAAATATAAAATAATTCATTCCAACAGAAGCAATTCTGGTCCTCATATATAAATTTGGATATATAAACCAGAGGCTCTGAACTTTCTAAGTGCCAAGTTAGATCGTAACAACTAGCGGGTTCTGTATCATACATATCAATTTTTCGTAGCTTGGAACGCGTTTTAGGTGCGACGGTGTGGCTTATCGTGCAAAGTGTTAGGAATACGCTTGTCACCGCCCCTCTGATTACTCTGCGCGGGTTCGAATCTCAAGCGGGGATGGTTATGTACGAGAGGATTGCTGGACTCCTCGCCGCCGTTGGGTGGTTCACGTAACCGCTGGTCGGTTACGGCTTCCTCCACCACCAAGTCCATGCTTCCGAAAACAAATAACTAACTAATCGCATACCTGAAACGTAATGGTAACCGGACGGGAGGCCGTGGTTCGCTATATGGTTAGGCCGTCTCATCAACTTTCCTCTCCCTCGGGAAAAATATGTAAATTCTGGCCTATTCTCAAGGCTCTTGAAAACCACGTTACTCGGCCCCGCTAGCTGTTACGATCTCACTTGACAATTAGAAATTTCCGACACACTTGCACATCCTTCGAAAATTTCTGGCTACCCCCTGCATCACTGATTGATCATCAATGATTCAAGTTTTCACAAGTTGTTATATATAGAATATAAGAAACATATATAAATAATGATAAAAAATAAAACCAATTCCAATGTAGATAAATAAAGATTACAAAAAGTGGCTATAAAAGCAGATCACACAGAAAAATTAAATTGTTAAACAGATATAAATGATAATAATAAAATATAACCGATTCCGATGTAGATAGATAAATGTTACAAAAGTGGCTATAAAAGCAGATCACACAGAAAATTTAAATTGTTATACAAATATAAATGATAAATTTAAATTGGTAAACAGATATAAATGATAATAATACAATATAACCAATTCTGATGTAGATAAATAAATATTACAAAAGTGGCTAGAAAAACATATCACACAGAAAATTTAAATTGGTGAACAGATATAAATGATAATAATAAAATATAACCAATTCCGATGTAGATAAATAAATATTACAAAAAGTGGCTATAAAAGCAGATCACACGAAAAATTTTAATTTTCAAATCATTCCTAACCCGAACTGGATAATTGTTACTAATTTGTTATTTTAAAACGTGGCGGGAGTGTAATTCTTACATTATTGCTTCAGTGTCAAGGGCTTTCTAAAAGATCCGAATTTTGATCTGTAATTGAGTTTGAAGCAATTTCAATAATCAGAACATTTTAGCACAGCTCTTGAGTAATACGATATATCTATATCGATCTTCATATAGTAATATGATTGTTAACCGTTATTCGAAATGACAGCTAATTGAATATTATTCGCCGCATTCGCAATTTGCCGTGTGTTTTTCACTTTACATGGAATTAAGATTTCTTTCCATTCTTTGAATGAAAATATTGCCGCAACGATATTAATCGTATTGAAAAGTAACATCGAAGTACCGATATCATACCAACTGTATCTAGCTATTAATACTGAGAAAAAGGAATAAGATATTTGAATAATAATAAAAGCCAGAGATGTATAAAACGATCTTCGAACCAGAGGTGTGACGTAGGAAAGAATATCTGAACTACCGAACTCTCTTTCATTTTCTCGTTTATGCTTCGCTATAGGAAAATAAAACATTCCTAGCAAAAGACACTCAGTAGTTATTCGATATATACTTGTCAATAAATGAGGCCAAACTAATAATTCTTTCTGACAGATGTAAAATTTAGATGTGATCAAATGAAAGGTTGTTAATATGATTGGCATTGCTATGATATAAAATAAAAGAAACTTGCTTAACAGTCTAGTTGTGCGATTCGTTAGACTTTGGAGATATGGATTTGTATAAATCATCCGTTGGCGACACCATAGTGACAAAAACAAAAATGTATGACCAATAACAATCGAATACGTTATAATTATTTTTCCGGTGGTACAATATTGTAAGCGAAAATAGTTGAGTAATAGAACATTTATAGTACAAAAGCAAACTGCAAATTGCACTGCAATAGCCGTGATGATACAATATCGCATAAGTCTTCCCCAATCTACGTTATCAGGGTTTCTGAATCTTCTTTTCATTCTTCCGTTAAATCTAATCATTGCAATGAGCAAATGTGCAAAAATAACCAAATACACAACTCTGATTAAACTGTAGCAAATGAGCTCAACATAGCTGTATTCATTAAATTTGTTTGTGTCGTTCAACAAGGGATACTCCGTTTTGTTCTGCAACTTAACGAATTGAAATGAAGTAACATTATCTTCTGTTTTCATCCTTTTTTGATAATTACACACTGCTGGGAAAAAACAGAAATATTATTATACCTGATAGTAGTAGGTAATGTTTGTGTATGATAAATACTGGATCTTTCGTACAAACCCCGCCAAAAAAAATGCTCAAAATAAGGAAATTAGTATTTATCCTGTTTTGAATGCAGAATGTGCTTGAAATTCAAATTTGCAAATCATTCCTAACTCCAACTGGATAATTACTAAATTGTTATTTAAAACGGGAGCGGGGGTGTTTTCTAAATCTCACATTTTTGCATCGGAAGTTTTGTACAAAAAATTCTAAATTCGTATTTAGCATAATTTTAGCCACGATACAAGCCTATGCCATATATTGCTAAAGTTGTTGCTGTGCTTCATTGGATTTTCTTAATACACAAATTACTTCTTATTAATGACTCGCTTGTAGTCCTCAACGTTCACTGTAAAATAAATATTCATGAAAAATATAACTGCTATTTTTAAAAATACAACTATTTTTACGAAAGATCTGTATACAAAACTTTGTTAATTCTAAATCCTTGTATTTTTGTTAGTTGCAGTTTTTATATACCCAGTAATTGATTCCCCCTAGCTATGCTTCAGGTATTTGTTCAATTTTTAAAGCAGGGCAACTCAATTATTTTTACCCAAGATCCGTATACAAAACTTCAAAATTACTGGCGTCCGGACAGAGGTTATATCTCGACATTCTTAACCGCGCACTTCCTCGGTCGGCTAATGATTATTCTTCATCAAGATAGCGCTAGTCGCATTGTTCATTATGGCGTTATAGTTCGTTCCATATATGTCAGGTGCAAGTATGGGCAAATTATAAAATAACCTCGAAAAATATAAAAGTCGTTGAATGAAAAGAAACCTTCGCGTGTTCAAAGTGGAGCCAATGATCTGAAATAAATAATTATGGGCACTCCCGTAGTATGTGCACCAAGATGGCGGACACCGCAACGTAGTATGTGTACCAGGCTAGGGTTAGGCCATAATTTTAGGTACAGATACTACGGAAGTCACTTGGCTAGTCCCCGAACTCGTGATAGAACTAAAATAAGGAAAATTGGAATAAAATTATGGCCTAACCTGGTACACATACTACGTTCTGGTGTCCGAAATCTTGGTTCACATACTACGGGAGTGCCGTTACCGGAGTCCTCTACGCATACGACTAGTGGCATACTAGTATAAACTAATCATTATGTTGTCAATTTGTAAAATATGTATTGCGGTTATCGGATTAACTAGTAATGACGCTTATGTTATGTCATCTTATGTTTTTAGCCTCTATATTCAAATGACAGCTAATTGAATATTATTCGCATTTTGCCATGTTTTATTTAAAGCGTGGCTTGAGTGTTTTTCTCAACTCTTACATTTCCACATTAGCGGCGGGGCTTTGTACAAAAGATCCAATATTCGTATTTAGCATAATTATAGCCACGATAGAAGTTTAATTATTGAAGAACTAATTATTGTGTTGTCAATTTCTAAAATATGTATTGCGTTTATCGGATTAACTCGTAATGACGCTTTTGTGGTTGTACGTTCATCACCCTATTCAAATGCCCTTTTTATGATGTTACAAACCTCGGCCGAATATTAATATTTCGACCGTTCCAACGACTCATTCTTATAATACATTATTAACGTGTTTAGGAATAATATGACATCTGTAATAGGATATATAGACATCTGACCAGTGTTCCCTCTAAGAAAATGCTACACTGAGCAAATGTTTGTTTTACCGAGAATGAATATATTAACGCTTATCAGAGTCTTCAAACGATGTGAAATACATTACAACAGTATAATATATTATCGGAATTCAAACAAAGTACAAATTTAACTAGAAAACACTGAACGGGCATTCTAATAGACGTTAGAAAATATAACCAGCCATGCTTTGAAAACTAATTTTGCAAGCGCGCGAGATTCAAACTTTACTGCGTAAATGGTCTGTTGCATGATGTCTGCCTCTATCGTTACGTAATTTACAATTTCTATTAGAAGATATATTGAGTGATATCCCACCATTTTACGTATAAATTTAAAAAAAAGTGCAGGTGTTTTTAAATGAATATACACAGAATTAGAATTAGAGAATACATTCGGAACCACATTAAACTTACGGGCCCGAAAAATTCGCCGTAGGAAATCTCGCTGTAGGAAATTTTGTCGCATAGGCATTTTGCTGTAAAATAAGTATTTTAGGATTATAGGGTTAGGGTATGTACTTAAATAACGAATCTTTTTTTTATAGAGCGATTTTTTTTGAGACAGCGATTTTTTTTATGCGACGAAACTTCCTACGCGGAATTTCCTGCGGTAAACTTTCCCAGAACTTTGAATTTGTAAGCATGCAAATTATTGTTCCGACTAAAAACCGTAACGGCCACGAGCCCAAAACACGTGAGTTTCACGAGTCTTCTCGGTCGAAATTGCGATTCAAGCTACGAAAAATTGCGTGTGATACAGTGATGTATGATACAAATCAAACTGTCACATCTCAAAAAGTTGGGGGAAGGGGGGATAAACGAGGAAAATCTCACTTAACAATCAATCTACTCATGGCTCAACAAATAGCAGAGATATGACATATATTACGTGAACTTCTGGATATTTTATAAAAAAAAAATGCAATTGGACCCGCCAAAGTTGTGTGCAGTTGCAACCGATGGCTGTCCCTCGGGACCAAGGGCGTGTCCAGATGGGAGCCATAGGGGCAGCCTCATCCAGTATCATTTTGTAGGGGGCTGTACATTAAAGGGTGCTCCAGAAGTATGCGCACCAAGATGTCGCACAACCTGAATCCAAACCGGTATACACATACTATGTTCAGGTGGTGCGCCATCTTGGTGCGCATACTTCTGGAGGTCCCATTAAAGTTTATTGTTCAGTTTGGTGATTTGAATATTATTAATAGCACAAACATTTCACTCATACTTGACCTTTGATTTATTCATTTTCATGTATAACAACATCTATAATTTGTTCATACCCCGATAATATTTTAAAGTTAGATATGAGGGACATCGTTATCAGAAACTCGCTACGGGCAACAGAAAAGGTCCTCGCTCCTGGCCGCTGCACACAATTTGAGAAACAAAAAACCACGACTTGGGAACGACACGAGAATATCCCAACCTCACGCACGGAATTTAAACTTTGGTTATGGAACAGGTTCTTTATTTGTTTCTTATCAAAATTATCAGAACCAACATCTCAACCGATTTACTGACGATCATTAAAAGCAGCTTTTTCGATATTCCCGTAATATGTATACCAAGTTTAGATTAGGGCAATATTTTCATTCCGATTTTTCTTATTTTAGTCCTATTACGAGTTCGGGGTCTGTCTGTGTTAGCCAAATGAATATACCCCTGCCCATAGGCTTTCGTCCCTTCACACAACTTGATGTAAAGTAGGCGAACAAAATTAGTTACCTCCTTATTGGTACACACACTTCTGAAGCGCCGCTTTTTCGCCATGCATACTTCACGGTCGCGCCCCTCTTTGAAAAACTTATTGAAAGTTCCGCATTGGATTGGTTTTCATTCTGAGTTTGTTTGTTCTGAATACGAAGTGTACATCGCGATCGTTTTGATATTATGTTGTTGTTTTTTTTTTTTGGGTAAAAATCGCTTTTCTCTTTAAATACTGGACCCATTGCTTTGAAATTTCCAGTGGAGATTGTATTTTTCGCTAGAAGACTATTACTTTCAGTTGTGCAAATGGACTGAAACCTATGGATGGGATATGTTCAATCGGCTAACACAGACAGTCCCCAAACTCAAAATTGAACTTAAATAGGAAAAATTGGAACAAAATTATGGCCAAACCTGGTACACATACTACGTTCCGGTGTCCGCCATCTTGATTCGCATACTTCGGGAGTACCGTTACGTTTGCGTTAGGTTATGACTTCGCTTACTAGAGCTGTGAGGTTTTGATATTATTTGGCCATATTTTCATAAAATCACACTCAACAGCCGTTTGTTCTTCCAAATTTAATTTTACATGTATTAAATTAAAGCATAACTGAAACTACGACTTATCAATTTATCAAACCGGATGCACTCGAAGACGAACTACCTTTCATACCTCATGGCGCGGCGCTGTGGCTCATCATGCTAAAGCGTTAGGAATACGCTCGCCACCGCACCTCTGATTACTCTGCGTGGGTTCGCAGGTTCGAATCTCATGCGGGGATGGTTATGTGCGAGAGGATTGCTGGACTCCTCGCCGCCGTAGGGTGGTTCACGTAACCGCTGGTCGTTAACGACTTCCTCCATCATCAAGTCCATGCTTCCGAAAACAAATAACTAACTAATCCCATACCCGACCTGGACTGGTAACCGGACGAGAGGCCGTGGTTCGCCATATGGTTAAGCCGTCTTATCGGCTTTCCTCTCCCCGGAATAAATATATAAATCCTATCTTATAGATTAGAAGACGAAACCATGATATGACGTCACTATAGTGCAAAGAAATAATTGTTATGTCATATTGTGATCGAATTAGCAAGCGCTTGTAACGCAAGGAACGCCAAATTTGAGTACAGTCTTGTCGAAGTGTGTAAATTACAAGTGTAGTGTAAATCGAAGTGTGTAATACGTCTTGAACGTTTGCGTTTTAACGTTAGAAAACGAGTCAGTGGCGTACTGACGAGAAGAGAAGTGTTGACGGGCGCGATTGTGTACTTCAAGTATAGTACAGGAGTAACAAATATAAAGTATAACTCTGGAAACGCCAAAAATAACGCTAATCGTTTCTAGCTGTCATATAATGCTGACATGTGCTAACTACGGCTTGCGGGCCAAATCCGGCCCGTTGGGTTATTCAATCTGGCCCTGCAATAGGCTTGTTAGATTATAATCGTAATCTGTGTAAGTTGTTATTTAGGTTGCAACAGACTTTGATGATATCGGGCGTCAACAAAAATTCATCAACATATTAATTTACATGTATTAAAGCATAACTGAAACTACGACTTGGCAATTTATCAAACCGGATGTACTCGAAGACGATATACCTTTCATAGAAGACGAAACCATAATGTGACGTCACTATAGTACAAAGAAATAATTGTTCTGTCATATTGTAACCAAATGAGCAAGTGCTTGTAACGCAAGGAACGGCAAATTTGACTACAATCTTTTCGGAATATGAAAATTACAACACGTCTTGAACGTTTACGTTTTAAAGTTAAACGAGTCAGTAGCGTGCTGAGGAGAGGGAAAGTCGTGGCTGGCGCGATGGCGTACTTAAGTGTTTCTCAAACTTTCGTGATTGGTCCCTCTCCCGAGCCTCCGAATTTAAATCGATTTTTTATGAAATTAGCTAGTTTTTACCTGTTGTTTATTTGCCACGCTTAATAATAAAGAGCCAACAAATAAAAACCAAATTTTAAATTAGTTTCGGTGAAAACTATTAAATCAATCGAGGTCAATTTGCTCAGTGCTTAGTCTTCGCGTGGTTATCGCTTTCAAGGTATAAATTAGTTTTTGTCGCAGCATAAAGTACATTGAGAGAGGATGATACAAATATTCTACTTCATATGATTACTCTGACTTACTGTTCAAGGTTATATATATATATACAGGAAGCCAGAACGCTAGACCGAATTATATGTGGAATCAACTATATTTTCCATGTCTCCGTTTTCCGCGAATTTGAGCAATTCTTGCAAAAAATTACTCAGAAATAATTTTATATCTTAACTCAAAATATTACTTATTCGGCTTCCACTTTTCGTTTTCAAAATGTAATATGACCCGCTTAGTTTACTGTTTAGGTTTATTTTAGTCTTCAGAACTGTGTACGCTGTTGTGATTTCCTTATACGATCGGTATCGTATTTCCAAATACCCAGGAATTTGAGCTCCCCGGTGCCGTTATTTCAGACTTTCGAAGTCAGTGTTAAAATTCTGAAACGAAATGGGCTATCTAATGCAAATTTTCGTGATAAATTTTTTGTCAGCGCGGTGTCGGGAGTCAAAATTTTCGCCAATCCGGAACCAACGTTATTTAAATGATTGTAATCGGGTTTTATTTATTGTTAGCATTAACACTAAAACTCTAATCCCAAACTCGAATACTCTCCATCCATCTCACGTTATCATTATGTTTTTTAATATTTTACATGCTCGATTAAATCTAAGTACTTCAACTGGCGTTGGCTTTAGTGCAAACTTATCTATTTCGGAACCTACCAGGATACAAAAAGACATGAAAGAAATAGTTCTTGTGATATTGTATGGTAAGTTTAATTACTATCTAAATTGCCAAATTTAAAATGGAACAATATTCGCATTAAAACAATTGATACTCCCGAAGTATGTGAACTAAGATGGCGGACACCGGAACGTAGTATGTGTGCCAGATTAGGGTCAGGCCATAATTTTGATCCACTTTTTGTTCTTTTAGTTCTATTACGAGTTCGGGGACTAGCCAAGTGACTCCTGTAGTATTTGTACCTGGAATTATGGCCTAACCCTAACCTGGTACACATACTATGTTCTAGTGTCCGCCATCTCGTTTCACATACTTTGGGAGTATCAAAAAATCACTGACTATCAAATATAGACAATGAGTGAAGAAGCAGCCA
Source organism: Styela clava (assembly GCF_013122585.1). Classification (NCBI taxonomy): domain Eukaryota; kingdom Metazoa; phylum Chordata; class Ascidiacea; order Stolidobranchia; family Styelidae; genus Styela; species Styela clava. Next base: position 18,462,352 of record NW_024102841.1, on the reverse strand, counting down.
TAGGTGCATAAGGAGCTACTATGTTTTGTAAGCAAAGGATTCCTCTTGGTACGGCAGCGTTTACTTAATTTATTAGACCTCGGCTGAAGTGGTGGACATGGTATTTAATCTCTAAATATATAAATTGCGAAGCGCTCCAGTAGTATGTGTACCCAATATGGAGGGAACTAATTTTGTTCGCCTACTTTACATTAAGTTGTGTAAAGGGACTGAAACCTATGGGCAGGGAGTATAATCACTTGGCTAACACAGACAGTCCCCGAACTTGTAATAGAACTAAAATAAGAAAAATTGAATAAAATTATGGCCTCTAACCTTAACCTGGTACATATGCCACGGGGGTACCGATTGCGATACCGACATAGTTCGATAAAACGTGAACGTGGAGAAACTATTATGATCTATGTCAGTAGTTTAAAGCCCGGGTTCCTCGTCACTCTGGGGTTCCGCAAGATTTTATTCGAATTCAAAAGTCTCTATTAATATATTTATATATATTGTCTGAAAATAATCAAAGGCTGTTGGGTTTGCCACTATTATTGAACTTGCTACACTCTAAAATAGCATTCTGTTTTACAAGTATTAGGCTTGCTTTTATATATATTTACAGTTTATATAATTCATGCAATTAAGCTATTGCACAGGGGTCCCCGAGCCACTGAAATATTGCTTTGAGGTTCCGCTACACCATAAAGGTGGGAAAGCATTGGTCTTTGTGAGGGGTGTGCAACCTGCGGGCCACAAGGAAAAATTGTACGACCCGCGAAACGAATTTTTAATTTAGTGTTTAATCTGGTACTGCGAGTAATTCGTGTTTACAGTTTCTTATCTATGACTATGACGCTGCAATGCCCCAATATCTCGCTCGTGCAAAGCGAACATCTCATGTCATAAGATTAATAACAACAATTTTGTGCCTACAACTACTAGAAATCCCGTGTTAAATGAAGGTGCGGCGCACGCGTTTGCACCAAGTTATTTATATCTGTCCCTCCTGTATTAAAGGTCGCACATCCCTGATCTATGTGGTCGAACTGACCAGGGATGCTTACCCTGACACGACCTGTCACTTTCTCTTCTGATGGCCCGACTCTCGTTGCCATACTTGTTTGAAGCAGTGTTTCCCAAACCATGGTTACTCATTTTTATTTTCTAGTAAATTTTGTTGTTGATTTTATATTTGTCACTGAAAGTCTGCTCAATAGTAATTGCATATGTGGGGAGTATATTGCATTTGGGGCAATTTCTGTCGGAAAAATAATATGTAAAAATAATTGTTTTATATTAGTTCCGTGAAAATGTCGTGTCGTTTAGTATTTGAGCATGTCTTCGAGTCGTGAGATTTTAGAAAATTTATTTCAAAAAAATAGGGTCACTTGAAACTGGTTTAAAGCACGTTCATATTTACTCTCTTATAATTCTAGGCCTGACATGGGCAAACTGCGGCCCGCGGGACAAACTCGGCCCCTATGGGTGATTCAATCTGGCCCGCCCGATGCTCCCATAAATTTCGCCTTTTAACCAATTCTGCATGCACTACATAGGTAGTTGTTTTTATTGAAATCTGTATGGTGCAATAGGATTGTTAGTTTATGATCGTAATCTGTACAAGTTGTATTTTTCGTTGCCACAGACTTTTATTTTATGGGGACGTTAATATAACTTTATGTTTACATGGCCCGCCAATCTAAGTAAACAAAACGTTTCGCCATTGGCCCAAAATCCTTGCCCCCCTCTGAAATAGGCGGTATAGATAGTGATGAGATTCAAACTACCAAGAACAGTATATTTTACGTATTGAACTCGCCAATAACAAGCTTCCTCGTTTCAGAAACTGTCACTACGTAAGTTTTAATAACATGACACTCATTTAATAAATATACTGTATAACTCTGGAAAGCCAAACAAAACGCTAGTCGTTTCCTGCTGTCGTATATTGCTGACATGGGCTAGATACGGCCTGTTGGGTTATTTAATCTGGCCCTGCAATAGGCTTGTTAGATTATGATCCTAGTCTGTGAAAGTTGTATTTTAGATTGCCTCAGACTTTTACGGTATCGCACGTTAACAAAACTTTAGATTTTCTAGGTAAGCAAAAGTTTGGCCCCCCGGTGAAAAACCCTTGCCGCATGCGGCTCTAAACAACCTTTTCTGCGGCTCTAGTTAATGCTTTAAAAATTGATTACTTTCAAAAAAAAATTTCATTGAAAACTAATCATTGACTAGAAATAAAAATGCTTGGATTTGATTTTCCTTATCACCGCTTGTAAATTAACCGTGCCTGTTTAAAGTGAACGGTAACCGAGATGCAGATATTTATTAAAATGACAATTGAGTTTCCCATGCTTTTCTATGGTGTTCGTGTCATTTTAGTATTAGATAGGTAAACCTAGCAAATTTACGATTGCGTGAATCCTGAATGTTGATTTGAAATAGCGATTAACTAAATTGGCAATAAAGGCATTTCTAGGATTTCGTGCCTAATAGAGGGTCAGACGCTAATTATAACTAATTCTTTCAAGTTTTAACGTTTTTTTTTTCAACAAAACATTACCCCGATGGTTATTATAGCTAAAATACTTACTGAGTAATGCTCAATTTTCTTTACGGAATTTGCAAATTCAGCACTTCACTTAATGACTCTGATTATGCCATGTCTTCAGGCCTAATTATTACTGCCCAAATGCTTCAAAATTTTACAATTGTAATCATTTTCGATGATAATAGACGCAACAATTCGTGAAAGAGTCCGTGTGCATTGTAACAACGAACTTCACGACTGATTTTACGTTCTACTCTTGGTTCAACGGCCATGCATGGTCGAGTAAAATGTTAACATATTCGAAACATTACTTGGCCGAGGATGGAAGGGATCACTAAAGAGCTAATACATAGTGCTTTAAAAGGAGTAGGACATGACATTTCTTATCTGGTTACAACCAGTGTTTTTCATACAATAACTCATACCAGTTTTTGGAAATTTTTTGGGCATTTTCAAATTCATACTATTTATATATCTAAAGTTTTTCTAACGACCTAAAATCGCCTTTTTCACAATGAAATGCCGAAAAGTCATCTAAGCATTTAATTTTAATCAACTTCATGTTTGGTAATGTAAGAAATGGCTAATGACATGTCCCCAAGAATGCGGAGTTTAAAATCTGGGAAATTTATTTTATATACCTAATCTAGTTTGATATTTCTAAATGTACAGAACGGTCGGTACGTTATTTGCAAAATATGGAATTGAAACGATACGTTAAATGCAAATCTAAGCATATAACACCATAACGCAAAGACAACGACTTCAAATTTGACTTTTTTTCCGATAGCGAGCGCCGCTGGGAAATCTAGCACAATTCACGATTGAGTTGGAGACGCGCGAGTTCGGTGTCCAAGCAGAGCGGCGCAGGTCACGTGGTACCGAATATTCAAATACTAAAATCCCATTCGAATATTTTATTATTCGAATGTTTTTCCCAGCCTTAGTTGTTACGTGTATTGTTGTCACGATGACTTGGTATTTTAAAGACGCGCTTAAGGTTTTTTGCTATTTTACCTTGCGTTGTTTATGTGCGGCTCTTCACAGCTTTGAGGTTTGAAAAGCGGCTCTGGGACTAAAAAAGTTTGAGAACCACTGTTATATATGATCGTCTGCGCGTTTCAGACAACCACACGTCTACTTTGGAAGCCTTCTCGGATGGCGTAGTCAGGTGGGGGTTTGAAATGACATATGCTAAAATTGTTGAGCCAGGCCAACTAGAATGTGTGGGGGCAAACTTCGAGAGACCCACTCAAAGACGTGGTTTTGCTGCCACTGGTAAAGTAAATTATTTCCGTAGCTAGATTTTTATGCCAATTTCGTGCTTACCATTGTATGCCTCTTGTGTTTTATGGTAAAATTTGTTTTCCAGCATTTCTTGAAAATTGTGCTAGTAAAGGATGGATGCATAAGAGGCTACCAGATATTCAAGGGAATGTTACATACAACGACTTCAGTATTACTGATCACCATACAAATAACCCCACTCACGTCGGACATGTACTTTTTATCTACATAACAAGGGTTTCTATGCACATCACTGCAGAGACAACTTGTACAGCGGAACTGAAACTTTCAAGTAAAAATCATCACATCCTATATTTTATTTAATATGGACCAAATATTTCACTCGGTTCCAATGTTGCTGTGGCGTTAACCCACAAGGAGACAAGAGGCCTGGATTTCGTGTTGGGCACCTCAAAAATGTTGTGTCCCAGTTGAATGAATTTCACTTCTTAATAATAATATTCTACCCTTCTGTCTATTATATCTATCTTAAATCAGAACATACCATAACCACCACTTCATAGGCGTACTCTTTCCATCTGTAGAAAGTATAATATCTATTCTGACCTAGAACCATTCTCTATTTTTCACATTTATAATTTTCTAATACTTCATTAAAATACTAAAATCTCTGTTCAGCTTGCTTTTTACTATCTTTCTTGTTCTAATATTAATTCAAAAATTTGATTTAAATTAGTAAGCTGCAATTAAGTCTAAAGATTTTTGGCTTCTGCGAAACTACATTTGAGCGGATGTTTCATGATATGACGTGGATGACTTTTTTTTCAGAAATGGAATCCATCTGTTTGACCCCGGAAGTGAGATGCATATTCTACCAGCCGATTGGATGTAACTTCGACTATGTGGCAGATTTCGATGGCTTCGAATGCGACAAATACGCGTGGTTCGTTTTACCAGAATTGCCATTGTCTCCTCTCAAAATAGGGGACAGGAGCGACGGCGAAAAAATTGTTCAACTTCAGTACAAGTATTTCGAATGCCCGACAGAAAATTCATCGATAGTGACCGGTAAACTTTCTACTTTATATCTTGCTATATTGCTTTTAAAGAACTCCCGTAGTGAGTGTACCAGGTTAGGGTTAGGCCCTAATTTTATTCCGATTTTCCATATTTTAGTTCTATTCCGAGTTCGGGGATTGTCTGTGTTAGCCAAGTGAATATACCCTCTGCCCATAAGCTTCCGTTGATGTAAAGTAGGCGAACAAAATTAGTTACCTCCATATTGGTACACATACTTTTTACGCGCTTTATTCCTGTCATTCTCTCGCCTCGCTATTCACTGTGACCCCTTTTTACTCGCTTCGCGAGCAGGACGGGGATTATATATTGCTTGGCTTAAATATGTGAAACAGATTGTGCAGCGCCCCGACTGGGTAGAGATAACGCTTTATCCACTAGGCTAGGCCACCGCTCCCATTCTTACTACGTATTTTGCAACATAAATGACGGAATTATATTGATGTAGATCACATAAATGGTTCTGCCAGTCACACAGGCCATGTCGCAAAAATATTGTTCTGCGACAAGGCCGACATGAGTCATTTGCTACCTATTTTCACAGGCTCGTCGCTAATTCTAGGTGTAAGTTATTACTTTTAACCATTATAATTATGTATAACTAATTGTAACCTGAATGACTTTGTTACACACAAGGCTCGTATACCAAAACCATTTCCATCGTGATTTTGTGCTTGGTTAAAATTCTAAAGATGAATGAACTTCCTGTTACAAAATCTTCAGTATTATTCTTAGAGTTAACTATGTTGGAATCGCGGGCTGCAATGAAGTTCTCGGGTTAAAAACTCTTTACATATCGTTGGATATCAGTGGCCGCTTGTAGAGAGCCTGTTTCGGATCGAGAAGCGTATAAAAAGCGTGGCCCTTTATTGTAGAAATAGGTCGGTAATTTGGCGTTCTATAAGTATGTGTACCAATATGGAGGTAACTAATTTTGTTCGCCTACTTTACATCAAGTTGTGTAAAGGGACTGAAGCCTATGGGCAGGGGGTATATTCATTTGTCTAACATAGACGTTCATTATAAATTATTATGATCATAAAAAGATCAGCGTATTTATTCTTTGAATGCAAGAATCGTATGTAAATAACTTTATTCAAAAATTTGTACTCAATTAAAATGGGATAAATATAACATGTAATTATTTTCAGTTATCATCCAATTCTACCCAGACTTAGCCTCGCCCACTTTGCTTTGCATGGGTATCCCGTACTAATTAAAGCCGACCCTGTTTACTGATTGTGCTAAACGTTAAGAACTTGCCAGGGGGTATATTCATTTGACTAACATAGACGGTCCCGAACTCGTAATACAACTATAATAAGGAAAATATGGATAAAATTATGGCCTAATCCTAACCTGGTACACACACTACGGGAGTACCGGTAATTTTACATTTACCATCAACCTCTACCCAACCACGCAGGCGTTGGGCAACATATCATTATATAGTGGTTACGGGAAACCACGATATGCCAAAGGCTACTCATAAAGAATTATGGTAGTAATTCGGTATTATTAAAAGCCTTTTCATAAAATTCAGAGACGAAATTGTTGCATAGCCATTGTTTATATTGCCGAATCGCCACTATTCTATTATTATTCAAATATTATGCAAAACGATCCACTGCGTGTCCAATAATACGGATAAATGCAAATTTTATGACAGATGTATCGACCATCACAAATCCTGATCCCATGACACCTTCTCACGATCCCACGACACCTTCTCACGATCCCACGACACCTTCTCACGATCCCACGACACTTTTTCAAAAATTGTCGACAAATGGAGAAATTGTAAAAACGGACAGCGAGACGCAGATGTGCCAAGGCAAAATCGAAATGACTGTAGGACTTTTGATCGCCTTAGCCTTACTTGTCGTATCTTGGGTGGTGTTCGGAGTCGTATTTATGCGAAACCGGTAAGCAATTTTATGTCGATTACCTTATCACAAGTGCGACAATTCTGTGGAAGAGAATTGCTGTAGTCTACTTCCTGTGCTGGGTAGAATTCCACAAACTCGAGTCAAGTCGAATAATGGATTACCTCGAGTTTTCCAAGCTGTTAATACATGAGGCGTCGTTGTCCATAATATTAATAAATCTGGCTTCCCTCATCCGTGATTCGAATGAAAAAAAAACACGTTTTCAACGATGTTTAAAGTATTCGACTCTGACCAGTTAAAAATAACCTTTGAGCCTCGATAAACACCAAGCCAAGCTGCGATTTTGGCGACATATCTCAGTTGGTTTTTGAATGTTTGATTTGATATATGTGCGCCTCTATATTATGTGTACCAGACTAGGGTTAGGCCATAATTTCAGGTACAAATACTACGGGAGTCACTTGGCTAGTCCCCGAACTCGTAATAGAACTAAAATAGGGAAAATTGGGATAAAATTATGGCCTAACCCTAACCTGGTACACATACTACGTTCCGGTGTCCGCCATCTTGATTCACATCTTCGGGAGTACAGGATTTTGCATGTTTGAAACTTACGTAACCCTACTGAAACGCGCAGATTAGCACCGACGGAAATACTCATGAACGCTAGTAAGCCATTGACCTAATTTACGAGTTTTTCTCTTACGTACGACCAGACTCAGGCAATTGCATGCATGCCGGTGAAACAGTGACTAAAAATAAACGTTTGGCGCATATGCGCGGAATGAGGCAAATAGTTGTTGTGTGCAAGTCTGCCATAAACAAGCCTTGGATAAGTCTTAATAAATGGAGCCGCGATTTTAAAATTAAAAGAAATGACTTACGAGATATGTATTATACTTCAGGTCGAAGGTCACCTCGCGCAACCCGGATGTCGGAAGAACTGGGGCGGAAGAATCAAATACTCGGGAAATCTTGGTAAATGCCATATATGGAGACAACTTCGGTAGAATGGGAGACGATTCGCAGCCGAGTAGCTCGAATGCTGTCTATAGCGTGGTCAATAAGAGACGACAGACAGTTAGCACGCCACCTCGCTAATTTAGTCACAGGGTCGGCCTCAACCACTGCTAAGCACTTTCTTAAGTCCCGTGGTATGTGTAACAGGTTAGGGTCAGGCCGTAATTTGGTCACGTTTTTCTTATGTTAGTTCTGTTACGAGTTCGACAACTGTCAGTGTTAGCCACGCCCTCTGCCCATAAGTTTCAGTCTCTTTGCATAACTTTATTACATTAGGCGAATTAGTTACCTCCGTATTATTAGTAAACACACCTCTGGAGCGCCCTCAATTCCTGCGCTAATCTGTGTGTGAATTATTAAATTCAAACAATATAAATTATAATCACGATAAGCAGTGGCGTAACCAGGGGGTGGTTTTGCGGGTCGAACCTCCCCCCCCCCCTTTTTTTTTAAATGTGAAAACAATAGAATCATTTTTCTGTATCATAGACAGCAATTTTTCGTCGCTTAAAATGCTTTTTAGACCCCAAGACCAATAAAAACACGCGTATTCCAGCGTTGGATCGTCCCCGCTAGCTGTTCCGATTCAACTTGGCAAATAAAAATTTCAGGACCAACCCATGCTTTACATCAAGATGTATAAAGGGACTGTAACCTATAGGCAGGGGGATATTCACTTGGCTAACACAGACAGTCCCCGAATTCGTAATAGAACTAAAATAAGGAAAATCGGAATAAAATTATGGCCTAACCCTAACCTGGTACACGTACTACGGAAGTTCCAATAATGATAAATGTAACACGATTCCTTTTCAGGTATCATCCTATCTCTACCCAGACCTATGCCCCGCCCAATCCCGCACGGGTAACCCGTACCAGTTAAGGCCGACCCTGTTTACTGATTGTGCTAAGCGTCCGGAACTCGCTTGCCATACTCGCATGATTTCCTTGCGTGATTTCGCAGGTTCGAATCTTGCGAGGTATAATTATGTTTGGAAGAATTGTTGGAATCCTCGTGGCGCTGGGTGGTTTGTGTAACCCCTGGTTGTTAGCGCTTACTCCATCATAAAAAAACATTTATTTACGGTTGTGGGGTCGGAAAAATTTTGAAAAAAAAACTCCGCAAATTTTTGACTACAACTCCCACTTTGGGTTGATGGAAATCCGATGTAGTAATCAATCAATCTGCAGTAATTGTGTGTCTTAAATAAAAAGCTGACCATCAATTCAAGATTTTTCACCATTGGAATATTCTGTGTATCCTTTCATTCCAGAAAAAAATAGTTTAGATCTGCGTTTGAACTTCTAGGGCTTATGTTCCTCTAGGTTGAAATCGGACTTCAGCTCCGATCATTTGGAAAAATCAAATTTTGATGATTAAAACTTCAGCTTAATTATGCCTTTTTAATAAACGATCAGGAACGCTCATTCAATTTAACTTCCAGTGTAATTAATATTTTTTGACTTTCTATGGAAAATTTCAACTCTTATTATCATCATTCAACTTTCGACGGAATTACTCCAAACTCCGAGCACACGGCTCTGGCTACAAGCAAGCGGTAACGCAAATCACCCAGCTAAATTCGAACAATATTTACCCGCATAATTCCCTCCCTCCACGGGTCTCGAACTTGCAAACACTCGTAAAGCAATGGGTAGTGTAGTGGCAAGCCTATTCCTAACGCTTAGCACGATGCGCCAATTATCGCGACACTTTGTGTTTATGGAACTGACAATGCGAATTACTAGTGGTTCTCAAATCTTTCAAGCTACACTCCCTTTTTAGAATTTGTCAAGTCTAGCGCGCCACTTCAACAATACCTAACTAACAATAAGGTGCTCCGAAGTATGTGAACCAAGATGGCGGACATCGGAACGTAACATGGGTAACAGGTTAGGGTTAGGCGATAATTTTTTTCCAATTTTCCTTATTTTAGTCCTATTAGCAGTTCGAAGACTAGCCAAGAGCCTCCCGTAGTATTTATAGCTAAAATTATGGCCCAACCCTAACCTAGTACACATATTACATTCCGATGTCCGCCATCTTGGTTCGCATACTTCGGGAGCCCCAACAATAAGCTACAAATAACAGATAGTAAGGCGAAAGTATGTTTATTCAAAAAACACGTTGAAAATACGTGGATGGAACGTGAATAATGAAATAAATGAAAAGTTTTGAAATGTAAATATCCAAAATAAGTTGGGCAATATCAAATCTAATAAATATTTTTATTTTTAATTAGCTTCATATCGTCTCAAAAAATTGTCTACGCCCCACTTGCGGGGCGCGCCTCACCTTTTGAGAACCACTAGTCCGTTGTAAATATTTTTCTTTTATTCATCTCATTCATTGATGTATGCATTTTAATTAGTCTTGTTTTATTTATTGGATAGGCTGAAGGCAAAAATGCCCTTCGCCGTAAAAAAGATTTAATTAATTTATTGTTTTCTGAGTATCCGTAGAAAATTTTGTATTCCTAACTATTAGCACAATGCACCACTATCGAAATACTTTGTGTTTATGTAAATGACAATGCGAAATTTATTTTATTATAAATATTTCTCTTCTATCCATCTCATTTATTATTAAAGAAAGACTGTGCAACCTGCGACCCGCGGACTAAATGCGGCCCGTGGAGAAGTGTCCATTTTGAATGAATTGCGGCCCGCAAGCAAGTTTTAATTTAGTTCAATTCGTCATTTGCGAGTAAATCCAATCATTTTGTGTTGCGAAGCCTATACCTGAGTCTAATTTATTATCAATGCCCAACAGCTAGATTGTGTAAACAACGCAGTTCACAAGATCAATAAGCAAAATTTTTGTGCCCACAACTACTAGAAAGCATATGTTATAAATAAAAGTGCGACCTGCGGTTTCATCCATTTATTTATATCTGGCCCTCTTGAATTAACACTTTTTGCACACTCCTACATTAAAGTATACACTTCAATTAGTTTTGTTTTATTCACTGGATAGACTGAAGAGCAAAAATGCCCTTCACCTTAAGAACGATTTAGTTAATTTATTGTTTTTCTAATATCTGTAGAAAAATTTGATTCCGATTATCAACTTGAAAACTTTGATTTCTTGTAAATATTTCTATTTTATTCATCTCATTCATTAAATCATGCATTCCAATTAGTCTTGTGATTGATAGGAAATGAGTTAAACACGCAAATGGTCTGCCTTCGGGGGTTCGTGGGGCGATATATAGAAAGAAACAGTGCTAGGCAGCAGAGGGGCAGCCAGGGAGGGACTGAAAACCGGGACAGGAAGTTCCTCATATGATTAGATCGCAAAGTGAATCCTATCCAATTCTTAATCACCGACCCCGACGCGTTCTCGCCTCATGTCCACAATAGAAGCATTTGTATGTATTTTTTTTTTTGAATACGACTCTTACTTGTGCCATTTGCTCCGAACAAGGCCAGTTGCAAGCATCCACCGATATCTAATGATATCTCAAAGAAGCCTTTCACAGATTTTTTTATTTTTATCAGTTATCGAAGAAAAAGATATTTACATTTTAAAAAATGATGAAAAAAACCCTCAAAATCCAGTAGTAAAATACATGGTACATAATCATCAAAAAATCGACAGTTAGTAACAAATTAGGAAAAAAAGGTAACACAATGATTTATTCAGTAAAGATGACGAATTAGCTGAGCGGGTGTTAATTCCCGGTTCCACAGCCGTGGCAAGGATGCAATATCAAGAAAACGTTAAAAAAGCATGTTTATAAAAAGACACTAAAAGTAACGATGTCATGATGCGGTGTTCACTTAACAAGTTTGCTATTTTTACTTTGCTAAAATGTTTTTTAATGCGGGGTGATCCGAAAAATTGAACCCAGGCCATTCGGAACATATTCTAAAAAGAACATAACTTTTGTGCAGAGGGTCCTGGATTCATAAACAAACAGAAGTTCAATAGTTACATAAATTTTCTTCATTTTCGTAAAAGCAATAAATAATTTGTGGTTCCTGTTTCAATGTCGCAATATCAAGGAAAAGTAAAAAAAAATATAATTATGAAAAGGATACTGTCAGTAACGATGTCATGATGCGGTGTTCACTTAACAAGTTTGCTCATGTCTTATATTGCGTGATTGCGTTATATTGAGTGATCCCTGAGAATATAGGACCCGCGCCATTTGGAACATATTCCAGGAAGAACATAACTTTTGGCAAAGCGTCCCACTTTCCGAAAACTTTTAGGTATATTCATAAACAAACTGAAGTGCTAGATATAAAATAAAGGGTGCTCCCGAAGTATGCGAACCAATATGGCGGACATCGGAACGTAACATGGGTAACAGGTTAGGGTTAGGCGATAATTTTTTTCCAATTTTCCTCATTTTAGTCCTATTATCAGTTCGAAGACTAGCCAAGAGCCTCCCGTAGTATTCAGACCTAAAATTATGGTCTAACTTTAACCTAGTACACATATTACATTCCGGTGTCCGCCATCTTGGTTCGCATACTTCGGGAGCCCCAAATAAAGTAATTGGAGTGGGGAGTTACATAAAAAATTTACTGCTCATCCTAGTAGGTAACTGTTAGTAAGTCAAGATTTTGTGTATACATAATCAAGGGATTGTGTTAGAATAGAAATTTACAAAAATTGTAATAACACAAGATAAATGGGGTACTATACTAACTAAATAATAGGTTAGGTCAATTGTAGTAGGCTATGTGTTCCGGGGCAAATAATCTCATATATTTTATTGAGCCATAAGATTATTTTACGTCATATCACGCGTGAGGTTTAATGCATAAGACATTAGTATTAGCAAGCAGTTATTTTCTTTTCCCTAGTTTAGTAATTTTACTATTTCCCCGGGTATCGGTTCTTTACATAATATAACACATTGGTACGTGCACTTCCTGAGTGCAGATTACTGTACTCATGGCAAATAACTAGTACCTACGTACCTTGTTAAGGTCTTTGCTTGTGACTCAGAGAAACTATGTGCGGCCTCTCCGTTCTCTGTTTGCCTTAGTAGGTAATTTTTAAGATCGGGAAAAATTAGCGGGGGGGGGGGGGGGGGACAGGGGTACAAACATACAAAAAATGTGACATTTCAATAAAAAAGAAGGCACTTTTACTGGGCACCCCTAATGAATAGATTAGTAATGATAAAACAAAAGGTGGACTCATTATGTGATTGAAGTCACAAGGGCGGAGATCGCACAAGGCCGTATTTTCGTACAAAAGTCAATATATTTGAAAAAAAAAATTTTCCTTCTCGAAAATAGTTTCAAAAGTTTTCTTTTTGATTTCCCACTAGACGGCGCCCCCTGCCTGTGGGGGAGGAGTAACTTGTGCTGGAGCGGCCTGGTATGTCCCAGGTGCTGGTTGGTAGTTCTGAGTGCTCGCAAGAACAAATTGTCCATTTGGTAACTGTACCATTTGTTGCTGTTGGTAAACCATGGTCCCGTTGACTTGAGATTTCTGGCAACACTGGCCCGCTGCTGCAAAGGCGAGATGTATAATATTGAGAATCCCGGAGAATGAAGCAAGGAGTCCTAATAGAGCGTGAAGAATGAGGGTTGCCAGAGTATCTGACACAGGACGGCAAGACATTACGGACAATACAGACATGACGAATAACACCGACATGAAGAAAGCTGACACACACCCCATGGCAATATTAGCATTATAGATACATCGTGTCGGGTTTTGTTTTGCACGGATTCCAAGGATGCCAGATGCAAGTAGGAACGCTCCGCACCATATTCCTTGAGCTGTATCCGTAAGTCCAAGGCTCACAAAGTATGTATAAGTATAAGTCTTCATAACCCCAGCAATGGCCAAAGTTGCAATGCACATTGCGAATGAAAGTATTGCAAGAAAAACTTCTGTGATGCCCAAACCATACAGAACATTGGCGTACTTCAGTTCCGGTTCTTGGTGTACCGGAGGTGGTGCAACGACAACCGGAGTCGCATTTGTTTGCTGTTGTTTTTCGTTCGGATTATTCGACATTTTTTAGCTTTTATATTTACTTTATGCAAGAAACTGAAAAAGTAAAAATCTATATTTATTCATATTCCGATAGCTTTTTAAAACATTTTGAACATTATTTATTTCAATAAATGTTGACAAAGGTAAGAATAATAATCGATTAAAATAGGTTTTATGGCAAAATATTTGTAGTTTTACCGTCGTATCTCAGTATATACTTGATATTACCGATAAAAAGTCGACGATTTTTGCTATCGATCTGAAATTTCATGTAAAAAAATTTGAAATTACTGAACATTTTTCATAGCCTTCACTGTACGGCGTCACTTTACTGCTTATTAAAAGGTATATTTCCTAGTCATAAATGTTACTCATCGACGATCGCCAGTGACGAGATAGCGCATATTTTGTTCTTAAGGTTAAATGGGTAGCGTTTTTCAAACTAAGACATATTAATTTATTGGATCGTATTTTTTCAATCTTTTAAACGGAAAATATTTAAGGCAAGAATTATTAACGCGATCAAAAAATTAAACACATATCTGATCCATAAAATTATATACCAGTTTTATTCAGGAACAAACCTTTACAATTTCAAACTGAATGTCAAGGCCCTAGGCCTCAGCCTACTTTATTTATCTATTAGTGAGTTACTGCCACATTTAAACTCGAACAATTTCCGTTTGATGTCAATCACGTTTTGCAAATAAGCGATGCAGTCATCGAAAATTATTGGAAAATTACTGGTAAAAAAAACAAAAACGAGAAAATAGTGCGATAAGAGGCGAGAGGATTTCAGGACTCCTCGCCGTAGTTATGATGCCCTTAACTCAGATAATAATTTAGAAATTGCAGGCGCATCTTAGGCCCATTCTTGATACAAAAATAACAACATTCCAGCCGCGTCATGTTGATGATTTCCTTTGAAATTATGAATAATGTTATGTCATAAAGTTATATGAGGTCGTTTATGACCAAATAATTTTATGAAACTGTATATTATGACGTACCTTACAGCGGAAGATAAACCAACGGTGGAAAACAACTCGTATGCGGAGAAACGTCATCGACCAGTTGGAGCCATTTCAAGTTATAACTCATTAATGGTGGCTTCCAAAAACGTCGAAAAAGAGTGATCGTAGTGGCCACGGAACACTTCCCACAATGCCGCAAATAGTAATGTTTATTAAACGCCTATAAATCGTGGGTCCTGCGTTGATGTATCGTTAGGCTTACCATACGTCCCGATTTAGGCGGGACAGTCCCGCTTTTAGCGTCTTGTCCCGCCGTCCAGACAAGTCAGCCAAAAGTACCGCTTTTGCGTTCAGCCATGCGGCAAAATACACGAACTTGTTCTCGTTGCTGTGTAGCGCAACGCTAGCGTACTTACTGAAGGGAATGCGTTATTTTGTTTGTATCCCGCTAACATTGTTAGCGAACGTATCACATGTAAAATCAATTCTAATTGGTCCAGTTCGGACTTTCACGTGAATGTAACATTGAACAACGTTATTTTAAAGGTGTTATCTACAGAAAAGCATGCTTGGGCGAATAGGTAAATTCTCAATGCTTGAAAACGGCAGACTATTTCATTATTCTTTATCCCTTTTGCTGTACATAAAAAAATCTAAATTCGGATCATTTGTATCGTTAGCGTCTATTCCTATCTATTTTTCGAACTGAACCCTATATATAGACAGGGCATATGCGCATGAACTCTCGATGACAATATGGTCAATGAAGACAGCCGGGATGGCTTAAATGTAGGCATATGTAGTAAAATCGGAAACTGTAATATTACAGGAGGCGCCCCGCTTTGAAGAAAAAAAAAATATGTAAACCCTATGTATCGTAGCCATGGGTTTTAGAGACAAAATACCTTTAAAAATGAAAAATAAATCCTGTATCATACCGTAGCTTGAAACGCTTTTTACACCCCAAGACTCTTGAAAAGCCACGTCATCCGGACCCGCTATCTCTTACAGTCTAACTTGCTAATTATAAATTCAGACCCCCGCCCCCATTTGAAAGAAAAAAAAAATTCTGGTCACTGTTACGGAAATTCTAAAAAATATAGGGTATCTTATGATAATCATATGTGCTTGTAAGTTGTAAAGACTATCTCTACCTAAATAGGAATAATCTCTTTTTAAGAAAAATCATGTATATTTGTGGAATTTCATAGTCTAACTTCTTCAGACAAAACAAGATATAACTGTGAATGCGAAGATAATAAAATTCAAAAAATGTGGGGATGGAACATGGAAGTATCTCCGATTCAAATACTTAAACAAACGAATAACGTTGACCTCACGCTGAACAGGGATATATAATACAACGCGCTCTGTTCATCCTATTAGTTACTACCTCACAAACGAGAACCTTCATTCCAATAATAAAACTCAAGCAATATACACAACTTTAAAGGCTCTTATACTGATCTCGACAAGCTTACATAAAAGTTTCGAGAAATGATGCTATGAGGCTTGTAAATTATAATCTATCAATTGGGAATTCCCCTTCAACGAAAGTATATCATCTTGTCCGCCTTGGGCATTGCAATTAACATGGTTAATTTTAGACGATCACATAAAATGTTGCACGATCAGAATTCAAATTCGCGGAATTTGTAGAACGTGTCGGGGCAGAATAATTGCAATATAACACGTATATGTATATGCTGCCAAGTTACGCCTCGTGGATTAACACGTTAAAACGAAAACAAGCCGCAATAAAGAGAACTAAATCTGGATGTCTGACACGAACGTCATTTTCAAAACTTGAGCTTGTGCCTCATGATAGATTTACGTCATATTCATAATTTTATTAAGGGAATTTTGGTGACGTGATATATAATGAGGCAATTGAAGTAAAACTGTCGAGAAATACGGGAGCAATTTTACAAATCGAGACTTAGGGCTTCGAAAATCGCTTTATGGTATTTTTAAGTAACATCTAAAAACGACAATATACATGCGAGGTAGCAATATACACGACTTGATAACCAAGTTTCTCATATAATTGAGGAAGGGAAACCGATAATTATGGCCTTTCATCCGGTTAAAAATCCAGATTGGGTAGGGAATGTCTGAAATTAGCATCTACACTAATGTTTTACACAGTTTTGGAAACGCTTACATGATCAAAACTTAAACGCATTGGTTCTGCATCTCAACTTTTATAATAATGTTTATCTTTTATTGATTTTTATTCCATTTCTATTACACTTTCACGTATATAACTGCCTCCAGCGCTGGTTTCTCATCACTGGTTTATGGCGTCTCCTTTCACACTGTAATTTATTTTTTTACCATTCTTAATTACGTTTGTCCAATATGTACGGTTTGTGATAACATAAACTACTGGCTGACTGACGCTTTTGTTCCACTTCACGTCAACCACGCGCAGTGTGCGCTGAGAGTGCTATTTAATTAAAATTATTGCCGAACAAGCCATCCATCTGCTTGTGACTTGAACTCAAGATCTGGATCCTAATTTCTACCATAAATAAACTAGTAACTTACTGATTTTTAGAGTTTTCAATATCGGTAGCTTCAAAACTCTAAAATTCCAAATTTTTCATTCAAAATTAACTATTAAAACCTCGGGTGTCGCTGCGCGATAATCAGATTTAGTTCCCCGCGACTTCCCTTCCCCAGTAAATGTATGTATTTATCATTTTCTCGTAATTTGTGTTTTTTTTTAATAGTTGGAAAAAATGAACTTGACCGCTCTGTTTGATTCTGCTGAGAAACACTGAAAATCAGAAAAGGGAGAAATGACAGCATCGACATTATTATTTTAGCATGAGATTCCTCTGACAAGTCATGCTTCAATGAATAATACTTGTGGCGTGGTCAGAATCATACTTAATATGACCTTATTACAGTCTTGTTTGAACTTGTCGGACGAACCAGTTATCGCCCCACCACTATTCTGGTCTGTTCACCTTTCTTATCCGTTTAGGATAAGTTAGATTGGTTAAATTATTTATGCTTAGCATCGATTTTTCTAAAAAATAAAATTATTTTAACACCTCCGAACTCATCATTGCCTGAAAAATTTAGCCGTTGCGCAATATCAAGATAGTACCGAAACTGGTACGATGGTTCCCAACTATTCTTGGTACATTCCTGCCTTTTGAAACTCTTCATTCCTTCTCAATATGCATGTTTTTTTTGTTCCGATTTTCAAACCGCAATGGATCATAAGCTAATGGATACGTACAACTCACTCTGGCTTTTATACAGTTTTATTAGTGTTTAACGTGTGCACATATATATGCATCACAATAATACTGAAAAGGTAAAAATACACGCAAATACAAAGTAGCATTACCTTCACTGAAACAATCAATTTTGGAAAACTAATTTATCTAACACCACGTGCATAAGCAAGCCCTGCGCCGCCAAAGCCTGTGTACGTGCTGTTTACGGCTTAACTTGTTTTTAAAAGCCTCAGTCACGCTTGCGTATGACGTCATAGGCCATCGTTAAACTGTTGTTCTCGAAACGGGAGAAACCAGCCTCGCGTAATGTGTCTGTTTTATTCCGTTTGTTGTGGAATTAGTATCGAAAATGCGCTGGTATTTTGAATAGAAACTTAATTGTCGGATGTATATCGTATTGAAAACATAAAATGTCGCAATTTTGATGTAGTGCGCATAACATTCTTGCATTTTATGATCTCAAGTTCTTATTTTGCTTAAAGAAAGGCACTTGAGAGCCTGAATGAAATGTGTAAAGTTACTGTACGCATGCTCTGACTCAAACTTACAATTTGTTAACATAAGGTTATATATTGTTATTGCCCTGCCACTAAATTTTATGTCTGTTTTCCCAAGAATAGTATTGGTTAGGATATATTTCCGCATTCCGACATAACTCGTAACCTAAAATAATCAGAATCAAATAATGAAATGATGGGAAAATTATTAGTCGCGAGAAACGAGGTACTACCTTGTGTATATAGTCAAAATGCTTAGCGAATTTATTTATTTGAATATATGGCGTTTTCGAAGAAGGCTCTATAATTAATCCACAATTGGTCTCTGCCATATCTGTATGTTTCGTCGTATGTTTCAGGTCTACATTCCTACGCTTTTGTTGTCTCTACATTTGAAATCCACGCATTGTCTGTCACAATATATTTTTTAACGCTATTACGTACTAGTATTACTAGCGCATAATAAATAAATAATCATTCATTCACATAAATTTCCCGAAAATATTTGGTCTCTGTTATTAATTGAACAAATATGCGTCGTTTCGGACTCTGAATACAATGTAGGTGCTGACTCACACGGCCATTATGCCTGATATTCGAACAAAATAGAAAAATAACATGTAATGACGGTCTTCATTTATAATAATTCAAATCGCACGTGGTTGTTGTTCAATCATATGGCGTGAATAAACAGGTTTATAGCAAAAACACCCAATGTTGGTATTATTCATACATAGGCGACTTTCTTTTTCAACAAATATGTTTCGTCACTGTCCACTCTTGTTTACAAAACTATATTCAATCTGGCAATTGTTATAAAATTATTAATATGGCGGTGGTAAACAATTTTCAGTTTATTCATCTCAACATTTTTGGACACGTTTAGTGGACATAACGATCGTTTCAAAATTTTGTTGTTATTGTTATTTGTCTCCGTCTCCATTTTTAAAAAATCGCTTTTCTCCAGAAGGCTATTACTTTTTTTTTTCGCTATGACGTCATCAAAATTATTGCCACTGGGTGGCGCTACGTGTCCATATATTTGAGCATAGCTCTCTTGTTGTTATTTGTCTCCGTCTCCATTTTTAAAAAATCGCTTTTCTCTTCGAATACTGGACCAATTGCTTTGAAATTTTCAGTGGTTAAAGATAAAATTTTTCTCCAGAAGGCTATTATTTTTTTTTTGCTATGACGTCATCAAAATTATTGCCATTGGGTGGCGCTACGTGTCCATATATTTGAGCATAGCTCTCTTGTTTTTATTGATTTAGTTTGTTATTGAAACATTCTCGCATGTTTCCTACCTCCTTATATCTCCGTGGTTGTGCGTGCGTGTGAATTAATTTAACATCTTTTAGGCATCTTTCACTGGCAAAACCTCCAAACCTAAATTCTGTGCGCTATGAAACTTACTAAAGGTTTTGTTTGCTCTCCTGATTTCATAATCAGTTTTTATTGATTTGTTTTTATCAACTATTTTATCGTCTGGTTTACTAATTCCAAATAAACGTATTTTCCTAACATGCGAAAGTCGGACTCCACAACCACGCTCTCCATATTGAGCAGTAGCGCCTAATTGTCAATGAATAAACATTCCAGCACATAACCATCAAACGGTGCTTATCAAGGCTATTTTGATCTGCGGCGAAGAAATGTTGAACGTCTTATTGGGACCCCATAGGGACTTGATGCTTGTGTGCAGTAACGTATCTACCTAAATGGCTCTTGCTTGTTGGCTGACAATTTTCAACGATTATTGTTGAATTGAAATACCTCTACGTTATTATTTAAGTGATTACCCTGCGTGAGCTTGCAGGTTCGAATCAGTTCGTGGGGATAATTCTGTGCGAGAGGATTGCTGGACTCTTCGCAGTCGTAGGGTGGTTGACGTAACCGCTGGTCGGTGAAGGTTCCCTCCATCATAATGTTAAGACGACCTCAGATAATCTTATGGTCTAGCAAGCAATGTCATTTGCGATGACTACATTCATTTAATGTGATGATACGTGATACCTAAAAGACTGCCGTACGCAATCCTAATACCGGTACGTAAGTTAAGATACCGGTATAATTGAATTGTTACGATATACACGTGCTTAAATTGTGATAATGACGTAACAATCGGCGGCATCTACGACATAAAAGGATGAACACATTTAAATTGTTAAACGTGTTAGTATTTATTCACGGTTATAGTTTCACTAATGTTCGGCGGGCCATTTGAAATTGTCTCGCGGGCCGTAATTGGCCCGCGGGCCGCGGTTTGGGAACCCCTGCCTTAGATCAATTGATCATCAGAGTTTAAGAATCACTGGTTTCTAAGAGTTTAGTAATCCTCTACTGCTGTGGTTCCCAACCCCGGAGGCTCTAGCACTCATGGCCATTCCAGTATTATTACCTATCGATCTTAAGATCGGTAAGTATGTTGATAGGTATTTGTCTGTATGTTTGTTAGATGCACGCGATATCTCACAAAAGCGAGGTTGAATCTGCTCCAAATTTTACATGTGCGTTCATCATAGCTTGGACCAGAAGCCTATATTGATTTTGGATGAATTATGTCGCATAATTGAAGAGTAATTAATTAATTTGTGATGGGACACGCGGGTCACTATAGAATCAGAGTGAATGGATGGGGGATCCCCTAACTTTCGAATGATCAGTCTTCGGTATCCGACCGATATTCTAGTTTGTAGAGTTATTATGATTGGTAGATTCCAAATCCCATTATGTTCAAACAATTCACGCCCAACAAAATGAAAATATCCTGCGAAATACCCTTATCAAGCTGTGAAACTAGAAAGCACGGAGAGTTCTCTCGTAAAGGGGAAAGTAAAATAACTTCAGTGTCTAGCCTTGTGGCCCAGCTTCAACAGCTCTGTAGCCCTCTTGGTGGCCCCGGTTGTAAGGCTGGGCATTTTGAATCTAATATAGAATTATTCAAAACGGTTCAGAGCAAAATTTCGAATCGCTGCCATCTTGTTTTTTTCATTCCCGCCAATGTTCGATGTGAATTCCTCAATTTTTTTTATTGAAGCCATATTTTTTCAACGCAATTTGAGCATATGGCTATTTTCTGTAGTGAGTTATTGATAAAACGTGTTTCGTATTCCATGTGAACTCTCAGCAATCTGTCTGAGTGATGTATTCCATGTTTTCAGTAATTCATTTGTTGACAGGACCAATTACAATGAAAAAAGTCGCATACAATTATTGGTGCGCATACTTCTGGAGGTCCCAATTATATATCTCCCAAGTATTCGAGATTCGATTCGAAAAAAAAATTAGATCCTGAAATCATAAGGTATTCGAAAATGCCCAGCCCTACTGGCTTGGTAACGGCTGCTCTACTGCTTTGTCACGATATCTGACTGTCAAGCTTGATTAAGCAGCATTACTCTACAACGATATATTCAACAAATAAATGAAGATAAAATTGCACAGGGATCAAAATGAAACTTAAATTAATCAGTAAATACAAGAACATCAAGCACAGAACAAATAATTTGTTACTAACACATTTAAAGGATTTTAGAAATGAACAAAATATTTAAAATAACCAATATGGAGAACTTTATGTATTTATGGAACAACTAAGAGTCTTGTGATAATTCAAGACTCAATCTGAGTGCCTAGCTTGACTATGTATTAAATCACTTATTATAAATTGAGTGTTTAGTAATCTTGAAAAAATATATGAAAATCGCACGAGGTCTGAGAGAAGTTGATGAAATGGCTCGTTCAAAATGCTCAGACCAAGTAATGTAGCAAAATGAATCGAGATTCTCACTTAAGTCAAGTGTTGAGACTCAGTTATGAGTGAATGTCAAACAAATAACCAAACTTGAAGTATGAGTGCATGTTGACAGATTCAAATAAATCTAAAGTTCTCGCCATTTTTCCTCCAAATTACTACTGTCCATGACCAGTCAGTCATAAATTTACGTTCTAAGTTTCGAGGCTTTAACTATTCAAATATGATTTTTGGGGCAATAATTTTTTTTTTGAATACATATGAATAGGGAGCTGAGTTTAAAAAAAAATATTACCGAAATTGCCTTACCGGTATATACTGGAGATAGGAGATAAAAAAGTTTAGGGAAGGGTTCGTACTTTATTTACTTTAGTTTTATGGAGCCCGATATTTTACCCTCAATTTTGACTGGTTTATGATTCAAGAGCACACGTTTATATGACATTCGGTCCAATTTTCTGGGGTACAATATTTTACCCTAAATTTAGATAATCTGAGCATTTTTAAAATATATATAGAAATTTGATATCAATAGAAAAATTGACTTTAAATTTATGGCGCAGCAGCTGAATATCTTTGCAGTAGAACCGTGTGACAGGAGTCACAAATCCTACAGATTTTTCTCTGAATTATTACTCAGTCATGAACATCTGTCATTAATTTCGAAACTGAGCCTTAATTATTTGGATGTGGTCATCTCCGTTGTCTTATTTTTTAAAAGAATCCTTACCGAAAATATTTAAAATCATTGGAAGTATTTTTAATTTTCAAATTTTCTACAAGGCCTGATATTCCACACCAAATTTTGATGGTTTTTACATTTCTTGCGCCGGCCATATAGTACATTTCCTTCAATATTTAGCTGCAATTTTGCCATCATTGTGATGGACATATTAAATAGTAATTTACCATACACCAGAGCATTGCTCTTTGCTTTAAATATATATAGAAATTAAATTTTTGCAAAAAAACAAATCAAAAAATCATGGAGTAGCAGCTGAATATCTTTGAAGTAGTACAGTGTGACAGGAGTCGCAGACTCTCACAGGTTTAGCAGAGGAAGCAAGAGGCATGGTGTTGTCACTACAGGTGTTGCAGTATATCTGACCGCAGTTCCGACAATGGTGCTGTAAATAAAATGAATGAAATGGATAATTAGGTGCATAGGGAGGGTTTGGTGCATTGTGTCAATAATTTTATTGCGAAATTAGGCTCTCAAAGCTGACAAAGCTATCCGGAAGTTTTTAAAAAATGCATAAATAAGGCGAATGAAAGGTACTCCTGTAGTGTGTGTACCAGGTTACCCATATGTGTGCAAAAACTATAAAGATTGCCATGAAAATTGTCTCCGAAGTTTATTCTAAACATATCATGACATCCAGGCGCACACACTCAAATAACAAAGGATACCCCCCAAAGGCTTTATTTTTAAAACAGAAGAATTGGTTAGAAATTGTTCACAGCAAAAGTTGGGATCCCTACCCCCCTAAATAAGTTCCTTCCTTATTTCTTAATAAACCGAAGACTTTGAAGTAAGGAAAGGGGAATACCCCTTAAAATTAAGAAAAAAATCAAGACACTAAACCCCAAGTTGGGTCCATCGCACAGTTAAGTCGCACTGAGTCGTTTGGTTGGGTATGAGCTGACGTGGTCAAACTACGGCATGTTGGATATTTCAATCTGACCCGCCCGATGCCGCCGCAACCAAACTAAAGCCGAATTTTGATGTTTTGGCTGAAAAATAGCCCAAGGAATTTGTTAAGATTGCAATTAAATCAAGTTTTGGCACAAGGCTTATTGTTTTTGTAACACTGGAAATATTGTTCATTAAATGGGCGCTGCGGAAGTATGTGTACCAAGTTGACGCACAACCTGAACCCTAACCTGGTACAATGATATGTTCAGGTTGTGCGTCATCTTGGTACACATACTTTGGGAGCACCATTATATGTAACTTTTGATGTCACACTCACATGGCCCGCCAGTCTAGGTGGGCAACAATTTTGCCTAGTCCAAAACTCCTACCCACCTCCGGGTATAGGTCATTTTATTTAAATGGCTTGAGCCACTTTAAGTTTTGACATATGGTGACTCTGGTGACTCGGGTCCCTAACCCCCCCCCCCCCCCCCCCCCCTCAATAAAAAAATGAACAAATCAAGGCCCCCCCTACCTTTCTCCTTGCCAAACTGAAAGGCTTATCACACTGAGCACAATTCTTCACTTCCCTATCTTTCTCCCATGTTTTTTCGGCAAATGATTTATGAACATCTTTCAAATCTTGAAATTTTTCCTTTGATCTGTGAAGTCAAAATAATATCCTTGAAAATATGAGATGGATCAAAAACTGGCATGGGCAGACTACGACCTGCGGGCCAAATCCGGCCCGTTGGGTAATTCAGTCTGGCCCGCCTGATGCTGCCACAGGCAAACTAAAACCAAACTTTGATGTTTTACCTAAAAAATAGCTAAATGAGTTCGTTGAGATTGGGATTGAATTTAGTTTTGTCACAAGGCTTATTGTTTTCCACTTTTGC
Source organism: Styela clava (assembly GCF_013122585.1). Classification (NCBI taxonomy): domain Eukaryota; kingdom Metazoa; phylum Chordata; class Ascidiacea; order Stolidobranchia; family Styelidae; genus Styela; species Styela clava. The sequence goes on along the minus strand of NW_024102841.1, from coordinate 18,437,594 downwards.
TTTTGTAACACTGTAGATATTGCTCAAAGTCATGTCACACTTACATGGCCCTCAAGTCTAGCTGGTCAAGACGTACAAGGTGTCCGAAAACTTTGCCCGATTTTATATTAATAACAATTGTAAGTTAAAACAAATTTTATTGCATGATAAAAGAGAACTACAATCACAAAAGGAGCTATCAATAAACAACAACGAAGAAATTGGTGATAATGATTTGGTTTCTGCGAGACTAACTACTTATCCTTCTTCTATGCTTTTGTGCCGGTGGATCCGTATGCATATATTGCAAGGATGCTGTAGCAAGAGTAAAGATAACTAACCTAAGTGATTCAAGAGTCTTGCTGCACACTAACACAAATATATTTCTGTAACGTTTCGTCTGACCAAGGTGAACTATGCTTGTCTGAAGAAGTTTGACCTTGGTCAGACGAAACGTTACAGAAATACATTTGTGTTAGTGTGCAGCAAGACTCTTGAACCACTTAGGAAAGAATGTCGAAATTGTTTTCTCTATAAAATCGAGTAAAATTTTTTGGACATCGTGTGCAATGGTATAGAATTGAATGCAAAATGTATAGGGTGACTGCCGAAAAACAACTAAGGCCGTTTAAACATATTCTAGATCAGTAGCTCCTAAACTTTTTAAGCCACACCCCAGAATTTGTCAAGTCGCACCCCACCTAAAAAATACCACAGCGCGGCGGTGTGGCTCAGCGGGCTAAGCGTTAGGAATACGCTCGCCACCGCACCTCTAAATACTCTGTGTGGGTTCGCAGGTTTGAATCCCACGCAGGGATGGTTATGTGCGAGAGGATTGCTGGACTCCTCGCCGTCGTTGGGTGGTTCACGTAACCGCTGGTCGGTTACGGCTTCCTTCACCACCAAGTCCATGCCTACGAAAACAAACAATATAACTAATCCCATACCAGACTCTGAATGGTAACCGGAGGAGAGGCCGTGTTTCGCCATATGGATAAGCCATCTTATCGGCTTTCCTCTCCCCGGAATAAATATGTAAATCCTATCCTACCTAGCTAACAATAACAGATAGCAAAGTGGAAGTATGTGAAAATGTTCAAAATAAGGCGGGCGAGATTAAATAAAGGACCACTGTTATAGAGAGCCCCCCATATTGCTGACACTTCTGGGTACAATCATGCACAAACAGAAGTTCAAATGTTAAATAAAATTTCTCCAGTTTCTTAGAAGGAATCAAAATATTAAAGTTTGGGTCGGCAACCTACGGAGTAATGCAAAATTTTGCCAGAAGTCAGCATCAGTCATTTTATTAATCACTAATTTGCTTTAAATTGAGAAATTTACTTTGACTTTACTCACTTTCCAAGGTTATCCGCAAGGTCATGAATCGTGCTCTCCTGTTCTTCACACGTCGACCTCAGCTCATCTCGATCATTTTTAACTTGCTCTAGTTCTTGACGCAACAATTGCATCATTGATAGTTCAGTTTCAAGTTGAGTTATCTAGAAAAGAATTACATGTAAGAAGGCATTATTTGGGGTACTCCCGAAGTATGTGAACCAGGATGACGGACACTGGAACGTAGTATGTGAACCAGGTTAGGGTTAGGCCATAATTTGATTTTCTTTATTTTAGTTCTATTACGAGTTCGGGGACTAGCCAAGTGACTCCCGTAGTATTTGTACCTAAAATTATGGCCTAACCCTAACCTGGTATACATACTACGTTCAGAGTCCGCCATCTTGGTTCACATACTTCGGGAGTACCTTATTTGGACCCACTGTGTCCAGAGTCTTACAGCATTACCTATGCCATAGTTTCTCAGAGTGCTCTGGGTGGGCAAAATTTTTGGCCCGCGACTCCCCCTCCCCGTTTGTAAATTCCTGGCTCCGCCCCTGGTCAGAACCATGGCTCTAACAATTAGGCCACCGTGTCCAGTATACCTGTTTGATAGCTTTTTCATCCTTATGTTCCAAAGCGATTCTCCATTCTCTCTCAATCTGTATGTTTGTCTCCAGTGCGCTTCTGCGAAACAAATCACAAAAAAAGAAGTTTGAATTTTGCACGAGACGTTTATATACATCAACTCTGAACGAGACTCCGTATAAACTATTGCACCACAACTTCTGGAGGGGCAGATATTTATTGGTTTCGGACAAAGATCGCGAGCAATGGCGTATCTAGGGTGTGGCAGCCATGGGCACCGCAGGGATAGGGGAGCAAAAACTGCTCAAGAAGTTTTAATAGTGAAGTCATTCAATAATATGCTAGATTAGGGTCGTTTGGTTTTGTGTGCGTCAGTGCGTGACCTTTCTCTGCTGACAAATTTCCTTAAAAAAATTCAAAACAACAGCTAGCTCATTTCAGTTTTTTTTTATGGTGGAGAAGTTATAATAAATTTGCACCATTACTTTTTAAAAATATGCAAGACAAGACTCGGCAGTGCGGTGTATCTTTCTAAGAGTTAGGAATATGTTCGTCACCGCACGGACGATTACCCTGTGTGGGTAGAGGTTCCCAGGATTGCTGAGCTCCTAGCCGCCATAGGGTGGTTCACGTAGCCGTTTTTTTTTCCCCCGGGATAAATATGTAAATCCTACTACATACCTTCGTTTTTCTGAATCATCCAAGTTCTGTGAGAATCTGTCTGCCCGCTCTAGAGCGACATCTAGTTGTTGATTCGCTTCAATGATCCTGGGAAACGTTCACAAAAGACGGAAGAGAAAAGATAAAAAAAACTTGAAAATAAAAAACCTTTATTTGGGTGATTTTTGAGGTAAATATTACGGAAGGAATATGAAAATAAGAGGAAAAAAACTTAAAAATATAGCAAGTAAGAAAAAGAAAATTAAATCGAGTAGAAGGGTCTTGAAGTCTAAGTTAATCATTACCAGGGGTGGCCAACCTGTTTTCGACCGCGATCGACTAAAATCTTCAAAATAGCTCGCGATCGACTGATGAGTAATAAGGTCATACAAAACGAATGAGTACCGAATATACAGAAAACTGCACACACCTATACAAAAAATCCACCGATGCCAATAAGCTCAGCGTTGTGGGCGTATTCCTAATAAAATCGACATAAAATTTGTATTTTTCATGTTCCATTTACATTTAGTTTGTTAAATTGATGTACAATACTGTCTTCGTCCTTTTTCAAAACACTCAACTGGATCACGACCATTTTTTGGGGGAATGTTATTAAAAACTCACTCAAAATCATACGCGATCGACCGCTCAAGAGGTGGCGATCGACCGGTCGATCGCGATAGACATGTTGGCCACCCCTTACCTATACCAAACCCCAGCTCAAATTCATCATCGAATACAGATCTGATACCTTGTAGGCAATAATTTTTACCTCAGCTGCTTTCTTTGGGTTCAAGAAAAAGTATTTCACCTCACTGACAAACAAAACTACCAGCTTTCCAAATTGTGTATATTGCTGTTTGCTGTAGAATTATAAATGCGCCCTCACCTAGGTATTACAAAACATGTATAATTCTTTCTTGCCAAATCTCGAATTGAATATTCAAATGCAGTGAATTACATTATCCAATCCAGAACGAATTATGTTCGACTAAGAGTTATCACCGTATATGTAAATTCAGCAAAATAAAACTGCCACCTTTCCACAATTTTTAAGAAATTCTATTGATGGCCATTTTGGCACTACTGTAAGACTTTCTTCGCATTAAATAATAGGAAAAATCTTTTTGACGATGTGACATATATTTTGATAGTTATCAATGGTTACGAAAACGTCAGAAACAGACGAAAAACAACAATAACAATTCACCAGCTGATAAATTTTAAAAAGAAAGTAATAGTATGATAAAAAAATACTTTTATGAATATGAATGCAAGATATGAGCGTCCGGTAGGTATGTTGGACCTGATGTTTTCAAATGGAGCGCCAACACCAAATGTCTTCAAATGGAGGACCAATACCAAATATCTTCAAATGGAGCGCCAACACAAATGTCTTCAAATGGAGGGCCAATACCAAATATCTTCAAATGGAGGGCCAACACCAAATGTCTTCAAATGGAGGGCCAACACCAAATGTCTTCAAATGGAGGGCCAATACACTTAGGTCTATGACCCACTAAAACATTGGTTCTCAACATTTTAAGCCACGTCCCATTTTTAAAATATGTCAAGTTTTGCGCCCCACCTCAAAAATAACTGGCTTACAATAAGCCCCAAATAACAGATAGTAAAAAAACGATGAAAATATGTGTGAATATCCGAAATGAGGCGGACAACGGGACAAGATCAAATTAATCAATTGTTTTTATTTATAATTAGCTTCACATCCCCTCAAAAAATCGGCTCCTAAGTGCACTAAAATGATCTTTCTGTCCCTGTTTTATACAATTTTAGGAACAACACACATGGGCTATTCCAAGTGACTCTACGGGACAATTCCAGAAATTTTGCATGTTGCGAGATATAATACATTTTACATTGCCACATTTAAAGAAAAATTGGTATTGCGCCCCCCTCCCTATTGCCCTGGGGCTCCTTCGATAGGCCACGAGCCCCCATTGAGGAAACGCTTCTCTATGCCATCGCAACACTGAGAGTAATACACATTTTTCCTGCCTCAGTGCACAGTTGTGTGACATTAACAATTTAGATAAGACCTAAATACCATTGCAAGCGCAATGATGATTCTAGTAAATTCGTGGAGCGCCACCAAGTGTATACAAGCCAGTTCTTTTCAGAAAGTCCCATGACAAATAACTCATAAAATGTCACGTCAGCCCTAGCTCTGTCCTTCTCAAGTCAACTCTTTCTAACTCAGAACAAAATCTAATTCGAGAGAATTTACAAAAAAAGGAGAGAAATAAAAGAAAAAGGCAGAAGTGAGAAAAAAGAAAATAGAAAATAGTTTGTGAAATTAAACTGAAAAATAACAAAATTAAAAAGCATGCAATTGATTGGGATGCTGCAGGATCCTATTGCAAGGGGAACCCCCAACCCCCAATAAAGAAAAACCCAGCGCATTTAAAACAAATTCAAGAGAGAACATAACTTTTATGCAGAGTTGAACTGTCAGTACAATCATACACAATTTTTTTCAATTCAGAGAATTAGGAAATGTATGGATTCTGTTTCTAGGGCCACAAATTTATGGGGTCGCAAAGAGTTTACCAATTTCACACAAAGTACGGCGCTCCCGAAGTATGTGCACCAAGATAGCACATAACCTGAACCCTAACCTGGCTATGTTCAGTTTGTGCGCCATCTTGGTGCACATATTTCTGGAGCTCACAAAGTACTATATTGTACTATTGTACTAAATTTGAAGGGGTCGCAAGATTAAAAGTTCGCGAAGCCCTAGACTGGGCTGCTTTATAAATTGTTCCAATCGGAATCAGTAACTAAGCGCTGTGGTCTCCACATGAGAAAGCCGTCTTACCAGCGTTCCTCTCCCTCTAGGATGAATTTTCAAAATCTGGCTACTTACTTTTCTTTCAGTTTTCCTGCTTCAGCATTCAATCGTTTCGTTTCCTCTTCCAATTCTGTGATCTGTTTCGTTTTTGATTCGATCGTGTCCGTTTTGTCCTGGAACAAACATTTCAGCAATTTCGCCTTGGTCAGTATATTAAAGTTACACTTTAGCATAGAACAGTGGTTCTCAAACTTTTTGAGTCATGCACCCTTTTTAGAATTTGTCAAGTCTCGCGCCTCACCTCAAAAATAACTAGCTAACAATGGGCTACAAATATTAGATAGTAAGGCGAAAGTATGTTTTATTCTAAAAACACGTTGGAAATATGTTAACGGAATCGCAATCTATAAATAATAAAGTAATGTAAATATACAAAAAAAGGCGGACAATATCAAATCTAATGAATGTTTTAATTTTTAATTAGCTTCAAGCTCCCTCAGAAAATTGTCTGCACCCATCCTGATGTGAGAAGAGTCTTAATCATATGGTCAACCACAGCCTTAATTAAGTATACTAAGAGTTAACTAATCAAAAAAAGTCCAGTTCTCCTGTAGTATATGTTGTACCAGGTTAGGATTAGGCCATAATTTTATTCTGATTTTGTTTATTTTAGTTTATCACGAGTGGGGACTGTCTGTGTTAGCCAAGTAGAAGTAGTAGTTGAAGCGCAAGTCAATAAGTTTACCTGTAACTTCTTATAAATATCGATGTTAATTCCTTTCACATTGTCGAGTTGTTCTCGTAATATTACGAGCGAGTCCTGTTTATCATAAATATCTTTCTCCAAGAGCTTCATGGCGACTTCTATCTCTTGTTTGAGACCGATTTGTAGCTCCAGTTCCCGTTCAACTTCCTGGATAATAAATAAACAAAGGTGAAGGGTTTTTTATGGAAGGGGAGGGAGGGTTACTGATTTTAGGTGATATAAACAAGGCTTTGGACAAGCAGTACAGAGCTGCGATTTTCGGGAGTGCAATTCTTTTTTGTCAAATATCATCTAAGTTTGTTCATGTTCCAAGTTAGAATTGCGCATCCCTACGCATTGCAGACTTTCAATGATGGCGATAAAAGGACGCACCAGAAGTATGTGTACCAATATGGAGGTAACTAATTTTGTTTGCCAAATTTACATCAAGTTGTGTAAAGGGACTGAAACCTATGTACAGGGGGTTATTCACTTGGCTAACACAGACAGTCCCCGAACTCGTAATAAAACTAAAATAACAAAAATTGGAATAAAATTATGGGCTAACCCTAACTCGGTACACATACTAAGGGAGTATTAATAAGTCCTACTAAAACTCAGAATGCATTAAATTTACAAGAGTTAATATTAACAGTCTATTAATAAAGTTTGATTCTCTCATAGTTTGGAGCCGCAGTCAAAGTTTTCATTATTTTTGCACGTTTTTTGCACATTTTTACAAGATTTTTAATGGTTTTTGAAAGTTTTTCACAGTTTTTAGTGTTTGCATGGTTTCTCATAATTTTTGCCAAATATTTTCAATCCCAAGTAAATTTTCTATGAGTTGATGACCCTGCATGATTAATATCAACTCTTACTCACCATTCTCATCAATGCTTCCTGCTTCAGTTGCTTTTTAACCTGATTCAACATTTCATCGAGACCGGCCCGTGATTGAACCAAAGTTTGCCGCTCAAGATCTAAGTCTGACTGCCGATCCTGTGGAAAATGAACAAGTTTGAATTTATTTCATGTTCAAAGTGACGTTTGGAGTTCACAACTAGGAATTCAAAAGAACCATTGAAAGTTTCAAAACAAGATGCTTGGAGGACTGTCCCAAGCATTAATCAAATAAGTGAATAATTAATTATAAACAAAATGGCTTCCATTGGCGAATGAAAGTTTTCATGCAAATTCGCTCGGAGTGACTAAAAGTGAAAAAAGTATTGATCATAAGGATGCGAATTTACTCAAAGTAAGGTTTGAAGCCCTCAACTAAATATGAAAATAACGGAAAATATGGATTATACGAACTGTTCAAGAATTGCAATCTGACTCAAAGCAGGGTTTCGAGCCTACAACTAAAAGTTGAAAAGAGTTTTTTTGGTGCTCCCGAAGTATGCGAACCAAGATGGCGGACATCGGAACGTAACATGGGTAACTGGTTAGGGTTAGGCGATAATTTTTTTCCAATTTTCCTTATTTTAGTCCTATTATCAGTTCGAAGGCTAGCCAAGAGCCTCCCGTAGTAATTATTCCTAAAATTATGGCCTAACCCTAACCTAGTACACATATTACATTCCGATGTCCGCGATCTTGGTTCGCATACTTCGGGAGCCCCGTTTTTTTATTGCCCAGAGCCTCCTCCACTTCTGAGTGATCACACATATTCAGTCGTTTAGAATCTAATAAAATATTATATACTAAAAATGCGATTGCAAGCAGGTGAAGAACAATATAGCCAGATCTTGCCTCCAATGTTTTCTTGTGACTGGCGGCCATGGTTTCTTTTTCATCAAGAAGTTTTTTACGTTCCCCTCTCATTGTAGCAAGAGTAAGTTTTGCCGCTTCCAACTCCGCCTCTAAAAGCTGATTGGATGAGCTTGTATGCCCCGCCCTCTTCTGGAGTTCACTCAGAGTTGTTTCAAGATATCTGAAGTCAAGGGTATTGTTAGTAAAGGACTATATTACAGTAACAGGTATTGGGCTGGAGTCCCCAGATTTTAAATTTAGATAAAATTCATTAAATAATAAGTCAGAATACACAAGTCAACAATGATATGCTCTCCCGTAGTATGTGCACCAAGATGGTAGACACCTGAACGTAGTATGCGAATCAGATTAGGGTTAGGCCATAATTTTATTCCAATTTTCCACATGCTACGTTCCGGTGTCGGCCATCTTGGTTCACATACTACGGGAGTACCCAATGATGTTATGCAAAAATCAACAATTTCATCATAAATTTGCCTTTCAAAGTTTACTCAAACTGTTTACTGTTTACAATTTAGCTTTATATCAACCCCAAACGACATCATAGAGCCTTTCATCATTTCATTTCAAGTCATTTACCGCCGCTTCAAATCAACTGTTCATGCACAAATTGGGCAAATAGGATAAACTCCTTAAACAATCGCAAAACTCGATAATTTCCATTTGAATATGCGAGTCATTTTGTGTATCCCTGGTCGCAGGCCAAGATCTCTTCAAAGCCCATGATCGTTTGATAGAGCAGCAACAAAATTTAAATAATTTGGGAATTCCAATTTTACCTACTTATTAGTACATACACTTCTGGAACGCCGACTTTTGTTAACATAGGCACAAGGTTCTCACTCTTCGTCGTTGTATTGAGACAATGTTACGTAGAGCCAAAAAAAATGTTGAACTCAAAAATTCCAAACCTACCTGTTGCGTTCTTCTAAATAATTCTTCTGATCTGCCATTTCTCTCATAATTTCTTCCGGGCTCTCTTGTTTTTCTTTTTTCGCATTCTCTTCTTTTTCTCTCTCCTTTTCCGCCAACTCAATCTCAGTGCCGATGGAAGGCCGATTGCCTTCTTTGATGTATAAACTGTAGTCAATGACTGCATTCTGAAATAGATTATATAAGGTAAAACGAGAGAAAAGATATCGAACGCACAATTGGAGCATTGCGCTAAGCATTACATGGGCAAACTACGACCCGTGGGCCAAATCCGACTCGTTGGGTTATTCAATCTGGCCCGCCTGATGCTGCCACAACCAAACTAAAACCAATTTTCGATGTTTTAACTAAAAATAGCTCTAGGAATTTGTTGAAATTCTGATTCAATTTTGTTTTGGCACAAGGCTTATTGTTTCCACTTTTGCACTGTAAATATTGTTCATAAAATGTGACTTTACACGTCACACTCACATGGCCCCAGGTCAAAGGTCAAAAACTATGCTCACCCCTGCGCTGAGCGTTAAAAACATGTTTATCATTACACCTCTGTACAATGATTACTGTGGGTTCGCGGGCCCAAATCTTGTGAGGGGAAAATAAGTGCAAGAGTATTGCTGGACTCCTCACACTTCGTGTTTTTTCATTTTTGCGTCCAAGGTACTGCCAATTGTTGCATCATTATCACAGTTTAAGCATGTGTTTATTCGTAACAATTCAACTATACCGCTTTCAATTTTGGCCCCCTGGCGATCAATTTTGGGCACCACTGGTTTACAATGAATAACTATTACTTATTCTCACCCACCATAAACCGATAACCGGACGTGAGGACAAAGTTTGCTATGAGGCATTTATATAGGTTGCACAGAGGTTTTCCTCCCAAATAGACTCAATTATCACATTTTAGGAATACAGTGTTGCCAGAAATTAATAACAGGTTTAAATGTAACATCCCAATTACCTGATTATCTAAGTCATCTCCTTTCATACATAAGTTGGCATCAATGCAGTTCAAACCAACAAGGTGACCAGATAGCACGATGCCTTCTTCTGAGAGAACCAAAGATTCTGGCTCATAGAATTCTCTGAAAAAATTGAAGAATATATTTAAAATTTTTGGCCATGCATTGTCAGCCCTATACGAGGTGTGGCTAAAAAGAAACGAGACTGACGTCACAGATTGCGCAACACGATTAACCATTGGTAATCAACACTTTTACAGTGTGGTGTAATATGTGTTCTTTGTTCAACAGCTTTTTTGACACAATATCGCAATTATTTTTGCTCTTTAGGAGCCATAGGTGAATGTGATTAATTGCTTGTTGAAAAAAAAATTGCCGTGCGAGATCTGATTGAGTTTTTTGGCGATAGGGGGTTCAATTGCAGAATGACGATTGAGCAATGAATTAACATTAAATTTTGTGTCAAACTTGGAAAAATGCATGTCAACTGGGCAACATTTAATCGTTGAGCTTTCTGCTCCTCAGTCAACAGCCTTGGCACCATTTTGGCACTCACCTTTCACAAGCCAAAAGTGTCAACCAAACTGGTGCGAACCGTTTTTTTTTTGTCTTTTCCAACTTCGCAATGACGCGAATTGTTGAGCGACGGTCGCTGCGAATCAACTGCCTTTCACAACTGAACTCACAACTGATACCTTTTCGATGTTGGTATCAGTTGTGGAAGTGCAAGGCCTTCCTGACTTCGAATCATCCTCCACATCCTCCCTGCATCCCACAAATCGCTTGTGCCATTCAAAAACTCTTGTTCTGGACATGGAAGAATCTCCATAAACATCACACAATTTCTTCAAAGTCGCAGTCGCCGTTTTTCCAAGTTTGACACAAAATTTAATGTTAATTCATTGCTCAATCGTCATTCTGCAATTGAACCCCCTATCGCCAAAAAACTCAATCAGATCTCGCACGGCAATTTTTTTTTCAACAAGCAATTAATCACATTCACCTATGGCTCCTAAAGAGCAAAAATAATTGCGATATTGTGTCAAAAAAGCTGTTGAACAAAGAACACATATTACACCACACTGTAAAAGTGTTGATTACCAATGGTTAATCGTGTTGCGCAATCTGTGACGTCAGTCTCGTTTCTTTTTAGCCACACCTCGTATATCACCCCCCATCAATCTCTGAGTGAGCTATTGGCTACTTAAATAAGAAATGTGTAACAATATGTCTCCTTTACTTCTGAGTGAGTGCCCGAAACACTGCTCAGAGATGAGTTTCTTTTACTCCTGTGTGAGTGACGGTAACTTTGCTCAGAGATGAGTCGAATATGTGACTAATCAGAGGCTCAGATGGCAAGCATGGAATCGCAATCTCAAAAAAAAGAAATTATCTCTGGGCAACCACTGAAACACAAAATTATAAAATCATGTAGAAAAATGTTGACATGTTACTCTATCTTCAAGATAACGAAAACTTTTTTTGGCTTGACTTAAAAGGGTGGCTCCCAAACCTTTTTTGATACATTTCACCCATTGCCCATTTTCAGAAATAAAATGACACCTACCTCATAGCATCTCTATTTTCAACCATCGTTCTGAAATAATCCGCAAGTCTTTTCTGCATCAATGCAAGTCGCAACCAAGCCCTGGCTCTGCCTGCATGAGTCCTGTGAAAAACAAATGCAAGTCATTATTAGCAAGAGAGCAGTGCGCAAATATATTGGTGCAATGGCCTAGCAGTTACAGGGTTAGACTTAACTAGAGGTGGGCAAAATGGAATATGATCGAAAATCAATGTAGGCATTTACAATGATAACAGGCACAACAAGTCGTAACAGAGTTAGTGTACGTTGTTATAACAAAATTTAGGATTCTTGTTCTTCTCTTGTTTGCAATTTTAATACTCCACTCGCCATGCATGGTAGAGTAAAATGATCACATTTTCAAAACTTTACTTGGTCAAAGATGGAATTGAATACTAAAAATACATGTCAAGCTAATAGAAAGTCCATTGAAAGGGAGTGTGGCATGTCAGTCTTCATCTTTTTATTCCTTACAGTTTTTTCAAAACTTGCCATTCGTCCATGTGAGCACCTTTTTAAACATAAACATGACGAATTGGGATTTTATGGTCAATGGAGAAAATTCCACTGTTGACAAGGGCCACTGAATGGCTTACTTACTTTATTCCAGGCAAATCTCTGACACTGTTAGTGATCTCTGCGGCTTCACTTCGAACTTTTTCAATCGCTTCCAAAGGTCCCCAGAAAAGTTTATGACCAGTGAAGAGTTTTGGAGCTGAAATAGTATTAACAGTTGAACCTTAGACATTGTAACATTTAGCCAGAATCAAAATATATATATAGGGTGTCTATAAAGTCTTAAAAAATTTTAAAATAGCAAAGGGAATTTATTGATACCATATATTGTTTTGGCCCTCACAGATGTATTAAATGAAGTACAAATACTTGAACAACTACTGATTAAAAAACAACAAACTTGGTTAAGATATATTGAGAACTGACTTCATAACAAAATTAATCCAGAATTTTAGCTTGCAATAAATTCCAATTCCGACTATTTTAAATAGATTTTATTTAATTAGGGCATAAAGGCACAGAAATGAAGACAGCAGTTAGGCGCACAATAAATCTCTAAGAGACGATTATGAAAATTTAACCTCTACACAACAATAAAAATAAGCTGTTACCTTTCAATCCGTGTTTCAGTACGGCCTCCATGATGATAAAAAACTGCTGTAAGGGGGCGTGGTCACTGTCGAGGGTGTGGCCAGCACTTAATGAAGATTCTATCAAACCTTTAATGCTCAGTCGGGCCATTCCTGGAATACAAGTTGAAATGGAGAACAACTTTTTATGAGGCAGTTTTTTGAAGTCGTGAGAGTAAGGCAAAAGTATGTTTTATTCAAAAACGACGTTGAAATTACGTGCATGGAACGTAAATATACAAAATAAAGAAATATAAATATCCAAAATAAGGCGAGGAAAATCAAATCTATTACATATATATTCTTTGGCGCTCCCGAAGGATGTGAACCAAAATGGTGGACATCGGAACGTAGTATGTGTGCCAGGTTAGGGTTAGGTCATAATTTTATTTCAATTTTCCTTATTTTAGTTCTATTACGAGTTTGGGGACTAGCCGAGTGACTCCCGTAGTATTTGTACCTGAAATTATGGCCTAACCCTAATCTGGTACACATACTACGTTCCGGTGTCCGCCATCTTGGTACGCATACTTCCGGAGCGTCTATTCTTTAAATTAGCTTCACGCCCCTCATAAAATTGTGTACGTCCCTCTTGTGGGGCGTGTCCACCAGAGTACAACTGCTATAGCACCATTGAAAGCCGAAACTTTTCCGAGGCTCCAGTGAAATTTTACTTTTAAAATTTGCCAAGCTAAAGTTAAGAACTCTTGCCCAGCAATCCAGTACTGACATGAGCAAAACAGGCCTGCGTCCCAAACCCATCCCATTGGTAATTCAGTCTGCCTTCCTGATGCTGCCTCAAATAAACTAAAACCAAATTTTGTTGTCTTAGCTAAAAAATAACTGAAGAAATCTGTTGGGATTGCGATTAAAAGGCTTATTATTTCCATTTTTGCTTTTGTTCCCCATGTAAAATTATGTGAAAACTCACCTAGAAGATTTTTTCTTTCTATTCTCATCTGTTCAATGGTTGTTGAACTTGTAGAGCTGGTCGGTGAAGGTGTTGAGGCATCGTTCATGTTATGAAGATGGGTGTCATCTGTAAGAAATAAAGAATTTGTAGTTAGAATAAGGTTAAGGTTTCTATATACGCAGTGGTCACTAAAAAAACAGAAAATTAGTCGAACAGCTATATATTTTTATAAAGAATAAATTTTTATGAAGGCATATGTTTTATTTAATACTCATGGATGCTTAAAATGTCGTCCGCGCATTTGAGAACAGTGTCAAAAACCCAAGCGTGTGTAGCGTTTTGAAGGTTGACTTGTGAAAAAAAAAGGGGCAAAAAAAGATAATTCAAAATTCCCAGCTGAACCGATTCGAATAATTTACTATTCAATTCCAAATGCCCAGCCCTGCCATAGAGATGATCAAAAAAAACTTTACTAACTTACCAACTACAGTCCGAAAAAATGATTTTTAAATCGGGAAACAAATATATTTTCCAAAACAAAATCATAACAATGTATTTGCAATCAAAAAGGAAAATAGAAAAGAAAAGAGAAAATGTAAATATTCTGAATTTTTCCTCAAATTAAAGAATTTAGATTATGAAATTGAAGAATTAAGAATTAAGATTCTGAAAATTGAATTTTTCTTAAAAACTAAAACGTATTAATAATTCACCCCCCCTAAAATGGAAATTTCCCAAGTTCTTGCAAACTAAAAGACAATGAGAAAATGATCAGACATTCAAAACACCTTCTAATTCCTTCAGTGAGAGCCAATCCCCATCAGATGTGACTCGAAAATTACACCAATACAGTTGTTCCAAAGCTTTCAGTGTGTCATCACCAACTTCATGGTTCGCTCGATTAGCTTCGTAAAATTCCGACAAAAGATTTGTTACAGGCGTGTTCGCGACTTCATAATCCTGGAATCCTGTCGGGTTTTCATCCCAATAAACCGGCGAAAAAATTGTGCCAGGCGGTGGGGAGACTGGAGATACCGGGACGTGGTATAACGGTAAAATTTGTGGCGAATATGGTACGTAATCTTGTGTTTCCGTTTTTATTGAAGATATAGTCGGGTTCAAAGGGCATGAGGACCATTCTGATGAAGTGCCATAACGTTTTGGGTACAATTCATCGCAACACACTTCCTCGTTGCTAAATACATCGTATTTCTCATCTAGAGGGCAGTACATGATCTGACCTTCGACCCCAGAACTGATGATTAGCATATCTTGACGATTGCTTCGAAACTTACTAGCAGGATTGTTAGTAAAAAGACGAGAACTCCGTATTTCCGATCCGATTAAGCTTTCTTGAGACGAATCTGAACTGGAAGAATCGTCTGAGCCAATGCTTTGTGACCGTTTCGCTCGGAAACGCTTTATATACTTGTCAAAAAAGTATCCTCCACTGCTTCGAGATTTTTTACTATTTCGACTTCGCTTTGTTTTTCCAGCATTTTTCCGCAACGGAACGTCAACAGGCATGCTGTTACATCTCGATCGTGATGACAATTGTCGTAAACTTTGACCCGGAGACGAGTGGGGGTCATATTTATCTTTCGTTGGATTCTGGTACCCAGGACTGGTCATGTCGGGTTCTCCCTCAAACATGCCACATAGGGACATACAAGAGCCACCGGTGGCAAGGCCATGCGGGCCGTTTTCGCTCATAGAAGTCGGTATGAATTCTTTTACGCAATCTTCTTGTATAGTCCATGATGAATGCCGTTGTCTTTGTTGTCTCCGATACCCTCTTGAGGTAAACTTTGACCCATTGTTCCCAAAGTTGTTATTTTGTTGTATGGGAACACTATATGGACTGGATGTCATCTGCTGAACAAGTTGTCTACGTCTTCGGATAGGCATAGTCGCTGTTAATGAGTTTATTTTCACCCAGTTATATTTTGCAGGTTTTGTTGCGATTACAGTCTTTGCAAAAATAACTTTGGGCCACTTGATGTCCTCGTTATTCAAACACTTCTATACTCTGCTTGCTGAGTTTATTTATGTAGAATGCTATTAAATGCTTTACGCACGTTTTCTCGATGTTTATTCAGAATCTTTCCAAATGTAGGCACCACTGTTATATTGATGTTCCAAGTTTTCTCAATGCTGAAGGTCTCTTCAAATGCTAATTCAACAGAAATTCCTTCGAACCTTTTAAGGTTATTTAATTACTTTTATATTCTTGCAAATTTACTTAGGTAGTAACACGTGCAACTTTTTCACTCCTTGACAATTGATATAATGAACTTTGCAAGTGAAACTTTACACCAACAGCAAGTACGTTGCAAAAAACGATATACTCGACGAAACAATATAACTATTTGGACAACAGATTACAAATATATTTCAATACTAGGTACTGGATTTCAGGCTTTCTTGGATCCCACGCTCACATGACAATATGAAATGACATAATATGAAATATACAACATACATAAACTATAAGTAAAGATAAAAAATATGGTTTAGAAATTTAAATATATTACAAAAACTGCAATGCAGATATTAAAAATGGGCATTAGCCCGCTAGGATCGAATTTTTTATCTGTCATTGACTGACACTATCTGAAAACTTCAAACAGAAACCGATTACATAAAATGAGTTCTATCATAATCTTGTGAGATGAGATGAGATTCCATTGCCAAACATTCCATAAATGACAAATGATTTGTGCACTAAAACATTTTTTTATATTAGCAAGATCTCGTGTTTCCCACGTAGAGTATTAATTTTAATTTGTCATGATATGCAAGAAGGACCACAAGGACAAGTAGTATGTAAGGTATGGAAAGCTCACAAAAATCTGGACCATGAACTCCTGGTTAGGAAGCGCTATATTTAACTATAAACTGCTTCTATCTTTCCAGAACAGAAGCTTACAAAGCAAGATAATTAAATAACTAAAACAACTCTAAACAAAACAAAACAAAAACAGTACAGTACATTCAATATGATCTGAATAATTTTCATACTTCTCATTTAATCGTAATTTTATAACGCAAATTATTACTTCAGAATAACGATCTTTATCCATCACTACACCTGAACAGCCTTGCCTTTCTACGCTTTAACAAACTAACATAGCCTGAAAAGTGTGATAAGAAAGATTTCGTCAGAGATTTAAATAATTCATGAATGCCAGTTGGACTGCTCAACATGCACCTAAACCAGTTTAAACCGGTTCAGACCAGCAACAGATGGTTCAAAGCGGATCGATGCAAGAATGTCTAATGAAAGGTTAAATTTAATTTTTGTTTTTTGGGAAAAAATCAAATCCATCCATTATTAATGACCTGATTACCTCACTTCATAAACAAAAAGAAGGGAGATACAAATATTTGAGTAGAAATAATGCTGTAATATATTATTAAGTCATTAATCCAGCACAAGTTCGCCTTCGGCAATTGGTTAAAAAACATGTGTGATGATACAATTAAAAAATTATTCATGATTCTAAATTACAGAAAAATAAAGGGTGAAACAAATGGCCCAATGGATTTCTTAATATTTAAAAAAAAGAACAGAGAGTGACCCAAAAAATTTTAAATATATAAAAATATCAGACTTCTTTGGAAACGCTTCTATCTACAATGATGGTTCTCAACTGGCCGAGTACCTCATTACTTATCAATCTTGATCGGTAAGTATGTTGATAGGTATTTGTTTGTTTGTCTGTCAGTCTGTTAGATGCACGCGATATCTCACGAAAGCGAGGTTGAATCTGTTCTTAATTGCATGTGCATTCATCATATCTCAGACCAGAAGCCTATTGATTCTGGATAAATTAAGTCGTATAATTAGCGAGTTATTAATTAATTAGTGATGTGACACACGGTGTCACTATAGAGTCATGAATCGAAGCCGCAGTTTCGATCGATAAGTCTTCGGTCTCCAACCGATATTCTCGTTACTGTTTTATATCCTATTTTATAATGTGGCACGACATTCTTTGTGACCTTACAAGCAAAACTAACAAGAACGATGTCTAAATGAAGGATTGGTAGCGCTATAAATACAGCTCAGCAAATACATGCAGTATAGACGATAAAAAAAAACAGCATATTTTAGCCAACTCAAACGATAATTGTTTTAGTAAATCAGAGCTGCTCATGTAATACTTGAAGAGCTCCTCTGTTGAGAACCACTGATGTATGACAACTGACAATTTTAGAACATTTGGTCTTGCTAATGAAAATAATGACCCACTGGAAAAATTCAGGTCTTTTCAAATATAATATTAGCTCATTACATATTGTTACTTATCGATTTTAATCGGTAAGTATGCTGATAGGTATTTGTCTGTATGTCTGTCTGTTAGATGCATGCGATATCTCATGAAAGCGAGATTGAATCTTGCATGTGCATTCATCATAATTATGTCGTACCACAAGCCTATTGATTTTGGATGAATAGAGTAGTATAATTAGCGAGTTATTAATTAATTAGTGATGGGACACAAGGTGTCACTATGGAGTAAGAGCGCTGTTTTGGGGGGATCCCCTAACTTTCCATCTATAAGTCTTCGGTCTCTGACCGAAATTCTCGTGTTATAAGCATTGTATAAAAAATAAAACCCACCTAAATTTAAATCCTTTCGTTTCGCGATATTTTTTAAAGACATAAATGAAGTAGAAATATCGCTGAATATGGAAGGCAGAGTGATTGAACTTCCTTGTGGAGCCTGATCCTTCTTTTCTTGTCTCTTGAACGATCGAAAACGATGGAACGGTGAGGTTGGCTTGTCTTCTGTAATAAATGAAATACTATATTGCCTTGATTGACATAGGTTGTGATGGAATAGGGCCCGGTGGTTAAGGAATGAACTATTCTGATGTCACGTCCGGTTTTAAGTAAATCATTCAAGAATAGAGTAAAATGGTGTTTGAAAGGGGTATCAATTAATGACCTACTGCAACTGCCGCAAAATTGCATTAAAAAAATGTTGGAAATTGATGGCCATTCCTGATGTGACCTATGGTTTGCTTTGGTTATTGTTCTGGACACTTATTAAATATACGTTTATACTGAGTTAACAGTACAATCCCTCAACCAATAAGCTAGCATTTTACAATTCATTCTTTCAAGGGAAAGAGAGGAACTTGTAGCTAAATTGTTTTTTCAAGTAGCCCGAGTATGGGTTGCATATGATATATCACTATGTAATAACCCATTAAAGATTGAACAAAAACGGAAACAGAGTTTTTATGCATGGTGATGAAACAAAAAAGCTATAAGTGTTCGCTACAGAACTACGGCACATTATTTATAATAACTGTGTATTTGATATGTTTTATCGGAGTAAGAATAAGAAATCAAAACTGGCAAAGGGTGGAATGTAACAATAAAGAATGGAAACCACTGCTCAAGGCCATAATTTGTTGTGATGTACAGCAAGAATCCAATTTGGCTTTCTAGACAAACCTGGTATAGTTTCAGTTGGTTCATTCTCCTTATTCTCATCAGCTTTCTTTTCCTCCTCGTTTTCTTTTGTTTGCTCTTCAACACCATGAATAACTTCAAATGTTTCAGCATCGCCTGCTGTAACAAAAGTTTGATGAAGTACAAAATATCAGATTTGGTAATGGGTTGTATATTGTTCACAAG
Organism: Styela clava; assembly: GCF_013122585.1. Taxonomy (NCBI): domain Eukaryota; kingdom Metazoa; phylum Chordata; class Ascidiacea; order Stolidobranchia; family Styelidae; genus Styela; species Styela clava. The sequence continues at coordinate 18,418,505 of NW_024102841.1, read as the reverse complement.
ACTCGTGCCAATCAGCATTTTGAGCGCTATACATCATACTTTTAGAATCAATGTAGATTATGTTTGCCATAATAAGAATTGACAAGAACAATCCCAACTTGGTAAGTAATTGTGAAGTTTTCAAAGAACTTCAGTGGAATTTGACATCTCATAACTGTTTACTGATTGCATTGACATGAACATTTTACAAGCCTTAAGCCAATTAGTATTATGGGCGCGTAACGTAACATCCTGATTTTATTTAATCAGACTTAGTGGTGCCAAAACTTCGCTTGTCTACTTCGACTGTGAGTAATATGCTTGACCTTGCTTTAAGCAAATCTCATTTTGCTTTTCATAGGGAATTGAATTGGCATGGCGGTGTGGCGCATCGTGCCAAGCGATAGGAATGCGTTCACCACCGCGCCTCTTATTTGCACTGCTTGAGTTTATAGGTCCCAATCCAGTTGGGATAATTATGTGCAAGAAGGTCACGTAACCGCTGGTTAATTACGGCTTCCTCCACCATTACCGTAAGTCCATGCATCTGAAACAAATAACTGGCTCACTAATCCAATACCTGACATGTACTGGTAACCGAATTCGCTGTATTTGGTAGTGTTAGGACGATTTGTTTGTATTAAAATAAAACAATGAAAGAAACAAAAACATAAAAAAATTACAAAATTATGTACCTAAGTACTAACCTGCTGGTTGCACTTCTGGTTCATTATGTGTAACATTGACATCTTTAATTGCGTTTGATTCCTCAGGAAAAACTTTATTTTCTTGCCCTAAGATGTAAATATATTTTTAGTCAATCAATATTAGGCAATGACTTTGGATTGCTATAAATATGAGACCAAAGTAACAGATCAATAGAATTGACAGGACTGGATAGAATTAATTTAGTAGGCCTATCAAATTTTTCATAATTATAGCAAAAGTAAATTAACAACTTTGTGGGAACGTTTGCATAATGTCCAAAGCAGTAGTTTTCAACCCTTCATGGAATAAATGCATTCTTTATTTTCATCGATATTTTCAGCGGATGTTTATCTATAAGACCACAGTTGTAATTTCAGCTGGCACAAGTGGGCAAGATCCTGCCCATTGACTATAAATTGACCACCTCTGCCCTAGTATTTACCAATATCTTGCTCATCCTTCTCTGTTTCGTTTTCTTCTCCTACTTTCTCAGTGGCAATTTCATTGGATTCTATGTAAGCCATTGAATCCGGCTGTGAGCTTGAGATTACATTATTTCCTGGTGTAACGATGGTTTCTGACTCAGCAGTAATGTTGTTACTCCCATTCGATGAATCATTATTTTCTGAGGGCACATTTTCAATGATTTCTATATCCTGAAACATAAAAAATGTCAAAATTTACTGTAAATTTTGATCCTCATGAGTTAGAATCATAGCTACTTTTACTTCAAGGTGAGTGTCATTGGAGCAATAAATGGCAGCATAAATGCTTTTGATGCTGGACAGCATTATTCTGTTTGGTCATGCTCAACTGATTTTAATTATAAGCTTGTGTGGCATATCAAAACCAAGTATTAAACAAAAATAGAATCTGAACAAATATTAATTGGACTTGTCACAAAACTAGAGTTCAAATTGCATGCCCACCATCTCATCAAGAGTGTAATAAACTGGTAAAGTAACCAAACAGGATAAAATTCATTCCAAAAATAGTGGCACTCTACATAGAATAGTGGCACTCTACATAGAATAGTGGAACTCTACATAGAATAGTGGCACTCTACATAGAATAGTGGCACTCTACATAGAATAGTGGCACTCTACATAGAATAGTGGCACTCTACATAGGCCTAGCCCAAGGCACCTGATGGCCTGATTTTTTTTAATGCGGTTTTGCAGCATTTGCAGTGAGACGAGATTTTTATGCCGTTTTAACCGCATTTTGCTGTAATCTCAAACGATTTACTGAAAACGGGACGATTCCTGGAATGCTATCAATAATCTTTTCACCGAATGAACAAACCAAGATAAGTGAAACTGCGGAACGACGTTTCCTGGAATGCTATCAATAATCTTTTCTCCAAAGGAACCAACCAAGATGAATAAAAGTGCGCGCTTGTGTAGCGTGAATAACTTCGACAGCGAAGTAGAGAGATTCTTCAAGATATTGTTAGATATTAATGGCTGCTTTTATCTACCCTTGTTTAGAGAAAAAGGCATACCATAAGTTTTTTTTGGGGGGCTGGCTACAATCTTGGCTTCTCACCCATTGGTAACCGTTCATACAAAGCTTAGTTTGGCGTGAGATATATAAATATAAAGTCATATGAGAAGTACCTGTGAAGTATCATCACTGCTTGTTGCATCACTTGCCACTTTTTCAGGTTCATCCAAATCTTTTTTAGCTGCAGATATTTCACTGGACGTTATTTCGATATATTCAGCATCCGCCATGTTTTGTCCATTCAGAACAAAATTTTAGATTCTATATTTGTAACTAATATAACTATTATTATATTACTGAATTATACTGAAACAGGGTAAAAGAAATTTATTTGAATTCTAGTGTATCCATTTCAATGTATTCCACCATGTGCATTCGAGACTCACTTTTAAGATATCAATTGTAACTAACATAAATATTGTACTGTTACTAGAATTAAAAGGCAAGATAAAAAAAATCCAATTAGGATTTCAATGTAGCATCCGCCATGTTTTATCCATAGGAGACGCAATTTCAAGTCATAAATTTGTAATTAATATAACTATTATTGAACACTGAATTTAGAAACAATATTAAAGAAAGCTGATTGCAAAACACGATTTTAATGAGAGCAATGCAGAATATGATGCACCAATAATGGGGATGTGAAATTAAGTTTTTTATTGCACTGCTAAACACAACAACAAATTTGTTCCAACAATGGCAACAATTAAGAAAATATAACCAGTAAGTCCACTTCGTGAAAAAAAACACAAAGCTCAACATAGGATTTAACAAAAAACTATATCACGGACATTGCACTCAATTAATAGAAATGCATAGAATTCAGGATAATGCATTAACATAAGGCAAAACAGGAAATTTTGGCATATACCAAGGTTTGATTGAAATTTATTCTAAATGTTTAAATGCGAGATAGAATTCTTCTAAATCTAGTGAAAATATATGAAGATAATGATATTAATTGTAAAAAGAATAAAAAAATGTCCACAATTACTGGGATTTCAATGCGGGAGCAATAATAACACAAGGATAGGATTTGCATATTAATTAGTTAGCCAGTTATTCATTTTAGAGGCATGGACTTGAAATGAACGAAACTTAAAAGATGTTTTGAGAAAAGTAGGGAAATAAAATTCTTCATTTTCAAACTTCTGTAACATTTTAATGGAGTAATTTGGTAAATATGCCCGTATATCTGTGGGTAATTGCTCTATTAAGAGGACATCAGCCAAATCCAATTGGGAAAGGTGAGTGGTATAAAGCATACATTGTTTCAATATATAAGTTCTTTGAATTTCAATGAGAGAATAACAGGGTATTCAGTATAAATGTTAATAAAGATAGACACTGAATGAGCCCAAATATGAAGAAGTACCGTTTTACGAAAAAAAAAACGCCGCAAGGTAAGAGAAAACGGAAACTCGCTATGCGTATCATGTATGGCCATTAAAAAATTCTGGCAATCTGGGTGCTAAAATGCACATTGCCTATTATGCAAAGAGAAATCTGTTTATCATGAATTAAATATTTCCTTGATCTAAGAATTTACTGTGTTATTGAATCTTGGATGTGAATCAGGGGTGTGCAACCTTTTATACAGAAGGGTCTGATACAAATAGTCTGGTGAAACCATGGGCCGAACCTTTATTTTACATAGGATTTCTGGCAGTGGCAGACACAAAAATTTTGCATTTGGCCTGTGGGTCGCAGGTTGTACAACCCTGATGTGAATAAATACTCAATTTCATTTTATTACCATTACCATCACCACTATGCTAACCACACAACCCAAAAAATAAAATAAACTCAAACTAACACGGAAAACAAATAAGTGTGATATGACAGCCCGGGGTGGCCAAATCGAATAATTTGATCCTTCGAATATGTCTTTGCAATATATAGTGTGTCCAAAAAGTCTGTAAATTTTTTAAAATTGCAAAGGGAATTTACCGATACCCTATATTGTTTTGGCCCTGACAGATGTACCTATTATTACTGATTAAAAACAACAAACCTGGTTAAGATATATTGAGGACTGACTTCATAACAAAACTGAAATTATGAAGAAACTTTATGGACAATCTGTATATGCTGTATTAGGTCAGTTTACTTACAAGAAAATGCTGATTTAATTGATTTTATATTTTTACATTTTCGTCTCAGAAGTTATTTCTTATGAGTCTTATGACAAGTATGATTTGGCATAAATAGAGGAACAAGAAATTTAAAAATGGCAGCGTCGATTATTTGAGATTATTCTTTCAAGTCACATTCCAATAATTCCTTCTAGTGGAAAGTAAAAGAGTCAGAATTGTACTATAGAGTAAACCAAGCCAATAAGTTTTAGAATTATTATTGTATATCAGTTTCATGTTTGCAATTATCCCAAACTAATTTAGCTGCAGCCGCATCCTGTAGTCCAATTCCTAGAGATTTGAAGAAAGTAAATTTCCCTTGTTGAACAGGTTTTTGTTTCAACAAAATTTCCCCAATTTCTGCGTAGACGTCACATTTTGAGAGAATGACGTCTCCAGACTCGTTTTCTGCGGATTCACGGCTGTCAACATACACTGTAGAATTTTGCATACATTCATCGTCGCATTCGCGCCAGGTAGGACGACACGCTCCAACGCAGTTGATATGGCATCCAGGTTTCAACCATTTTTCGAAAAGAACGGGCTCTGTGGCTGAAGTTACTGTTATAACAACGTCACTGTCACAGACGGCCTCCTCAACACTTTTGCAATTCTGCAATGGTAAATCTTTCAATTCTTCGCATAATTTTTGTGCGTTGTCATGGTTACGACTCCAAATCTTCATTTTTTCGAGTTTATATGTTTCGTTGAAGGCAAGAATATGACTCCTAGCTTGCACACCGGATCCAAGAACGGCAATAGTCTTTGGTGTCTCAGATACAATTGCCTGAAACATAAATATACATGCATAATAACAATTTTCTCTAAAAGCCTAATAATGTAATATTCTAAATACATTCTAAAATACATTCTAAAATATATGGTAATTTATAATAATTTATAAAATTTGGTCCCATTTATTTGAGAACACTATAGCACTATAGGTGTGCAACTGTCACATCAGGGAATTCTGCTATGATTGATACAGTGGTTCTCAACCTCTTTTGTATCGTAGCCCACTTTTGTTCAACAAAATTATGTGGCCCATTATCTTGCAAGGGAAAAAAACTACAAGAAAATTATTAAATTATTTCACAAAAAAAAAACCTTCCACTATCATTAAAATGAAAATTACCACTCAGTAGCAAAAACAACATCATTCATAGCTATTACAATTTATCAATAAGCAATTTTAGTAGGTTTGTGGCCTATCTGAAGGTATTTCTGCGGCCCACTACTTGAGAACCGGTGGATCAATACGGGTCTCATGTAGTTTCGTACCTAACATACTTCTAGTGGGCGTAGCATGACAACTTTTCACGTATCAATCCTAATCCCCACCTGACTACACCATCCAAAAATTACGTCATTACGACATCACAGCGACGTAATAGAGCCCTTTAAACTATACGAACTGCAATCCGAGATGCGCAAACGAGCACCCGAAATCGAACAGTTATTTCTCTCGTTTTTTCGTCGCAACGATTCCAATAGGAAAGAGATCGATAACGTGAGTCAGTTCTTTATCGTAGGCGCAAATGCCATTTAGGGCGATCGTACGTATATTTGGCAAGCTCTATGACATAATTGTGATGTCGCAGTGACGTAATTTTTGGATGGCGTAGTCAGATGGGGGTTAGGATTGACATATCAAAAAATTGTTATGCAAAACTACACGAGGCCCGATTAACACTTCGTTTCCACTACCTATAATTTTAACTACAGATTCAAATAAAATGCAGGATTTACCTGAGTAGCTACAACAGAAGCAGCAGCAGTTCGCATTGCAGTTATCAATTCTCCGTCCATCAAACAAGCCAAGGCTCCAGTATCTGGGTCAAACAAAGTGATATAACAGATATGAGTTGGAAGATTTTTCTTAGCGTTATCAGGATACATAGACACCAGTTTTGTTACGAGAGTATCACTAGAGGTGCTGTAGCTCGGCATCGCTAGAAAAGTGCCGTTCGTATCGCCGACTGGTAACGAAACTCGTAACGGTTGACTGGCTCGATTTAATGTATATTCTTCAAGAGCTTGTCGAACAGCTGGTATTAGTTCCGAATATTTCAAATTTTTTCGGACTACGTCCTGACTAATTAATGGTATTGTTTCCATTTTAATAATTGAATATCAGTAGTGTCTGTAAAATGCAAAAATGAAATTTATCAACATATCCGAAAAATGCTGAAATGGCTTGTTTATCAAAACATATCAACCCAAGATCAGAAGACTCTTGCTTCTTGCTGAAAACTGTACGAAACACAAAAGAAAAACAGCATTGAACAGCAAATTTAGAAACACAGTTCAATTATTTCGCACACTCTAACAGTTTTCATTTGTTTTGCACCATCTAGTCTACATATCTCTTTTTTCTCTCAGATCTGCTATGTCTGTAATATGCAGATATGTCAGTATGTCCAGGACCAGATGTCTGTAGTCAGTACCGGTACGGTACCGGTACTGCAGTATGCAGGTATGTTCTAATTTTGGACCTGCAGTGTCCAGTACTCAGAGACCAAAGTTACTCTAGCCCAATGCGGCACTGTCAGACAGTTCTTCTGTTATTACTGTATTAGTCCCATAACTAAATTCGTTACGTATGCCTTTTGTTGCTTTTAAATAAATGCAAATTTGGAACGGAAACAATTCGCAAGCAATTCACGCAATGGCTGCACAACAAAAAACAAGATGGCAGTGCTGTATGGAGTCATAAACATTAGTCCGGTTGAGAGAGACTTCATCGATTGATTTTGTTATTTATCCGAACGCGAATACATACGATGCCGTTGAATAAGGGCAGTAACAACAAGTGAGCAATGTCAGTAATATGCTTAAGTTTGTGGGACACCGCTCCATACGACGAAGGCAATAAAACAATTCCCTCGCACTTATATTTACCCTCCACAGGATTTGATCCTGAATCGGATCGTCCGGTTACAAGTCGGATATGGGATTAGTTAGCCAGTTATTTGTGTTTTGGATAATGGACTTGCAATGGACCTTTCCCCGACCTTTGACCTTTATTGTTTTGATTTTGGTCGCTCAGACAAACATTCAGGCTTGTGTAGGGCGATAGAGTGGTACCGGTACGTTGCTCGCTTTAAAGGCCTTCGAATGGCATTGGCGGTATTTCCGTGCTTCTAAAGTTATAAGATATTGTCAAGTGATCTATTATTAACGTTATTCCGCCTTCACATTGCCGTTACCGTACCTAACTTATTTCCAAAAGCTTCATTAACATACAAAAATGGAATCACTCAGAGATGACTTTTCTATGACTTGGTTCTCCAAGAACTTTTCTTTCCACCAGCTTGGAGACGAATACAAAACTTTTCATTGAAAGGTGATATTTAAACTTATATGGTTGAAGAATGTCTGAGGACTGCGTGACTACCGGTACCGTATCCCATGGTTCATAGACTAATAGATAGCGTCCAAGTTAGGACTAAATTGGTGGGTTTAGTATAGAAATGCAGGGGCAGTTTAAAAAGTCTTTTTTGCACAAACTACAGCAATCTGTAATTATGAACAGATGAATATTTTTTTCAGATACGTTCATGATGGTTCAGTCGTCAATCTTGGTTCAACGCTAGATTTCAAAGCCAAGTGCTATAGATAAGTTCAGGAGGCTCTGCCATCACATCATCTTCAAAAAGGGGTGTCGCTGGATAGTCACCAAGTCTCTGATGCAATTTGCACATGCTAGGCACGGTGAGGGCACTTAAGTTTATGCCGTATCATAGAAACACAGATTTATTAGCTCAGTAAGATGAGTGCAAATTATCGAAAGATAAGATTCAACAGGTTTATTGAGGTATTATGATCCATTACATACCACATAAAATTACAAGACCAATAATGTTATAGTGGTAAACATGGTTTGAAAATTGTTACATATTCATCAGAACTACTGGTGCTTGTTGCCATATCGTTGGACGAACCAAGACTATCCAACAGATGAAATTGAGGGGAATAAAAGATTTTACGCCGAGCCAAGCATGTACAAGGGTTCCCCAGCATTGGTAACAACCTATATGGAGGTAACAAAATAGATCAACAGTTTTGTCGTCTGTAGTTGGTGCTAAGCCCACAAAGTTAGATCGAGCCAGAGTTCCAATCATACCGGTTCAACCAAAAACAGTCGGGTATCTGATAGGTTTCACAATATAGTTCATTCATTCAGTGTAGAAATAGAATATAACAGATTATAAAAAATATATGATGAAGGAACAAGCAAGAAAAAATATCCAAGAAAATTACTACAAATTATACAGTTTTCCAGATATTGTGTTGTATAGGATAAAAATACACACCAGATATATGCTTTTGGGCACAACAAACTGAAACCATGGAAGCAGTGAAATAATAGAATTGAATTCATTTCACAATTCTATTCACAGACATAATGCATCACAAAGATTTTACTGCTGAGTTATTTTATTAAAGCTGCCTGGTTTCATCTACTGATAATATGGGATAATTGCGCTCACTGAGCACTACCTCATTGTTATATAGTCAGCCCATAGTCAGATGGGCAAACACCCACCACTTGGTTCGGTTCTAAAGTTATCAGGTGATTATGAACAAGTTGTAATTTATATGACAGTGATAAATGCAAAACAACCTAACAAAATAAGGATATTTATCACACACCACAGTTACTACCAAGTGCAGGGCCAACTTCTGGTATCAGAAGCAGCTTGGTGTGACTTAGCAGTCCGCATAAAAATGATATTGCAATCTCCAGGCAGGGTCACACCGGACATGGCTTGCATGCGAAGCATCCTCTATAAAGTAACATCATTTTATCACCAATAGATTGTAAAAAATTCTGCATGAAGTCCCAAGTCTTCAATATTAATTTTCCTTCTTTATTCATCATTTTTACAGTTAGCAAATATGACACCAATGCTGGAAGAAGTGTGTTTTCTCATTCTGAATTATGTTAAGTGTTGCCTGATTCTGAATCTTGTTAATTCTTTCGTGCCCTTTTATTATTATTATTTCGTTTTCTTGTAGGTAGCCGCCTACTTTTTGAAATCTATTTTAAGTTATGCTCGACTTCCAATTTTCCCTGCATTTTGTTTGTATGTTGACTTTTTGTGTTGTTTTATGACAGAGAACCAAAATAAAATGATGATGATGCTTGCTTACATTTTTCTGCTGTCTGACAAAGCACTGTCATTTTCATTAGCGGCACTTGAGGTAGTTTCAACTAAAGAGTCTGGGGGCAGATCTGGTTGGATCCCTGACAATCCTTTCTCACTTTCGTCAGATTCGCATGTCTCTGTATCAAATGAAGTATCTGGTGACAGATCCTGTTAAATTATGATCCAAAGTTAAATTATGGTATAAGTAATCCTTAGCTCACTATTTGATGGTGCTTTGGGCGACAAGAATCTGATATAGGGTCAGGGTATTCATCAGTTGGTCCATCGCCTCCATGAAAATGCATGATGGAACGCATTGCTTGTATTAAAATTTATTTCATATAAAAATTAACATATTGAATATGTCATAGGTATTGAAAACTATTTATGTTGGCCTACCTTGGTACACACGTACCGGTAGGTATTTCTGGTGATTTTTCCTAGGTTGAATCGACTGTGAGGCCTGTTGCATTCCTTTATCCACCTCATTGCTTTAGGTGGTCAATATGTGGCTTCGGAAAAGGCACAAATCTTACTCCATTTGAACGGCAGGGGTACCGTACAGGTTGTCAGACCGACAAATACCATATGCGGACCGTTTAAACATAGTTAGGCAAGTCTACGAAAATAATTCACTAATAGATTCTGTTTAATAAAAATGCAACATTGTATCGAAGGCGAATTCTTCCGTACTGACATACGGTAGGCTACCGGTACCCTTGATTGCATCAGTACCGGTATGACTGTCTACTATTTTTTGGTTCGAAATAGCAGTTGGTTAACCTGTACGGTACCTTAACTGTAAGGTGCCTGCAACGGGTACATCCTTTTAGTATAGATTGCGTGAACGTGATTTGCAACAAGTAACATACAGTATTACCGCTTTCTGATTCTCGCAGCCCTGTGAAGAAAACAAAGGGCGAAAAAGAGGGACAAAGATCTGCCTAAATCGCCAGCAACCTGCGCGGAACGCGTCCAAAGTTGTCTGAGCGACTTTTCAGCGGAGAATGTCTGTTTACATCTGCTCGCCTGTGATTGGTTGAGAATACGGATGTTTTGATGTCGGGGAAAGGTCCATGACTTTGCATGGATCTGCAAACCCGCAGGTTAATCAGAGATGCAATGTTGCAATTCCGTGGGTCTCACTTGGAATACAAAGGCTATCGGTAAGTTTTATAACAGTGGATTCCAAACTTTATGATATATTCCTTCTTATTGAACTCTTCCATTTCTCCCTCCTCAATCGTTTATGTATCATTAGCTAGTGACACGCGCAACATGCACTGTGATTTTTGGCCGAACATGTGATTTTTGCACCGAGATGCCGAACATGTGATGGCAATGCTTTGACCCAGGGTCGGCCAACCTTTCTGGACGACGGGCCACATTTTGTTCACTAATAATTGCGCTGGCCACTTAACATAGTAATTATGTTCTAGTTTTGCTACACTGACTAAAAGTTAACAAAAAAAAAACTCGCACCAAACTTTCTCAATAATAAGAACAATAAAAAACGAAGATACAGTGAAGTCAACAAAGCTTTTCTACACGTAGCTATTTTAGTGTGAAGTTTGGCACTGTTTTTCACTAACAAGTTTGTCAATATTTGCTGAAATGGACGATGTAGCAATGCGAAGCAAATTTTCCATATGACTGTCAGAAATTAGTGATCTCACAGGGGATTTGACATGGTTTATCTGTGAAAAAACTTGCTTGTACAAGTAAGTGCTGCCAAATATTGAAGTCATTAAAACTGCCATTCTGACCAAGTGTATAAGCGACTATTTATGTATCGATATCTTCCAGTTGGTTTCGAATCCAAATGGCACTCATGGCTCGTTTGAAAGGGCTAGCAGAGCGAATTTCAGAAAAATGAACAAATTGTTTGTATCAAAACCCTATATTAACTACATCACTCGAAAAATAGAAGTTTTTCTCAATTTTTTTTCATTTAATTCCGAAAATACAGCGCGGGCCACTCAAAACTCCTCGGCGGGCCACATGTGGCCCGCGGGCCACGGGTTGGACGACCCTGCTTTAACCCATGGGTGTAAAACCTGCAGCCCTCAGGAAAAACTTGTGTGGCCCGCGGAGAAGTGCCAATTTTGAATGATGTGCGGCCCGTTAAACGAGTTTTATACTGTATTCAGTAATTCCAATCCTTTTGCCTTGCAAAGCCCATACCTGATTCCAATTTATCATCTACGCATATGACGTTACAATGCCCTAAAAGATAGCGTGTGCGAACAGAACAGCGCATGCTTTAAGATCAATAACCAAAATTTTGTGCCGCAATCATTAACTAACTAGGATAGGATAGGATTTACATATTTATCCCGGCCATATAACTAAAAACGCCATATAAATAAACGCCATATACACCAGAATCCTGGCTCTTTCATATTTTTGGTGAAGATTTTTGTTTCTGTTTATTTCCTATTAATATTTTCTTACTATAACTTCCTTCTCTCTCTCATCTTTTTTCTACTATTCTCTCCTATATTTCTTACTATATTATTTTTTTTCCTGGAGGAGACGGACATCACGTGGCAGAGAGAGACATGAGTGTGCATCAAGGTGCATTTCTCCAAACTCTCTTCTGTCACGGAAATTTGCGTCGAATCTGAACATCTGTTTTCTATTGGTGCATTTTATTTTACCTCCCTTATAGGAAAGACCATCTTAGAGGAAAAAGACGCAAGTATAAAAAAAAACAAGGTAAGAATCAGTGGGTCGAGGCTTACTTAAAAAAATATATATATAAAGGTTGCACAACCTTGATTTAACCGTTAGGCAATCGCTTCCTGCCACGCCAAACCAGAACTAGGGACATGGTGTTTGCCAAATAGTTGGTCTGTAATACGTGTCTTTTCATCTTATCCTGTTATTATACCACATGCGATTCCACCCGGAGAACCCACGCAGATAAAAAGAGAGCAATGTCAAACATTTAGCATGTGTGACTAAAGGCTAAACCAGACGAGGGGCCGTGGTTCGCCATATGATTAAGCCGTCTTATCGGCTTTCCTCTCCCCTGGGATAAATATGTAAATCCTATCTAAAGACAGAAAAATTGGTAATTCTGAAAAGTAACATCCCTATTGAAGTTTTAATCGCCACAAATGTCGGTTCGCTCAATCTAACATTGAAAACAAAAGAGGTTCCGAAAGTTCAAAGTCAAATTAGAGAGTATGTATATATTATTATATGTATATTGTTCAAATATAATCAAACACCAATCATTGTAAATTATTGCAGTAACCGTATAAGAAATACAAATAAAACCGTTTTAATGCACTGATTGTATTCACAACAAGATTGAAAAATGGCATAGTACAGAGGCTTACGGCAAGAATGGCGATAATGTACCACGTAATTGCAACAAAAAGTATAGTGGAATATATGAAGATAATACTGCATACAACTATACCAATATATGGCCATTGCTGGCTGTTGCACCACCTGTCCAGTCTAAAGATTTGTGATAACTAAAAAAATCTATAAACTGTAACATGGAAAAAAACAAGGATGCTGAAATGGGAAACATGCAAAAAAAGAATTTAACACCATCTTTGTAAATAACTGTAATAAACAAGGATGCTGAAATGGGAAACATGCAAAAAAAGAATTTAACACCATCTTTGTAAATAACTGTAATAAACAAGGATGCTGAAATGGGAAACATGCAAAAAAAAATTCAACACCATCTTTGTAAATAACTGTAATACCTGTATAAGAAGTAAAAATAAAACTGTTTGGCGCTATGTACCATTCGCGATATAAGTAGGCTATATAAAGATAATAAATACTGTGTATACCGATATATGACCCTTTCTGATTGATATTTTAATAAAGGAAAAAAAATCTCATGGCAAGTATGGGGATAATGAGACCTCCCGAAGTATGTGCATCAAGATGGCGCACAACCTGAACATAGTATGTGTACCAGGTTGCGGTTCAGGTTGTGCACCATCTTTGTGCACATACTTTGGGAGCGCCGGATCATGTACTATTTGCATCAGAAGGTAAGATTTATATAAAAAAAATTAAAAACAATGCAAAAGTATGAAAAAAGGCTGATATATTATTATACTATTATTGATATTACGGTAATTATACTATTATTCCAACATAAGAAACAATAACATATGATAGGTACGGCGATAATAATTGATTGAAATCGGAATGAATCGCCAGCAAAATTTTAAGACATCATATAACCTATATATATATATATACCGTATTTGCTCGTTTTGTAGCCCGGGCCCATATTTTTTTCAACCAACTCACTAACCGGGCCCTTATTCAAACCGGCCCTTATTCCAGCACGGGCGCTTGTTATTTTCGATCAATAATTAATATATTGTTATTTCCAGTTCTCAAGTATGATTTAAACGAGAATAACGAACATTTTGACTTTTTCCACGCACCGCAGGTACAAATCTGCAAAAAAGAAAAGTTTTGCGACGCCTAGTTTGAGAACCATGGTGTTACGTAATCAGGCGCGCAGCCAGGACTTTCAAAAGGGAGGGGTTTCAAAATTGGAAATTCCAATTACCGTGTGTAACAGTCACTGCGATTACGTGCTCGTTAAAAGAGCCGCCTTTTCAGCGTATAATGATTTTTCTGTTGTTCAAATTATTCAATCCATGACAACTACGAAATTCTAAAATGTCCTTATATATTAATTTAATTGTGTCCAACGTAACTAGCGGTTGCGACTTCTTAAGTCAAAATAAAAACATTATTTCTCTAAAATACCACGGCGATCTGTGGACATAAAAATATGAGATAAGCTGCCTGATGTATTTAATTTTGATATGTATTTTTTTAGCAAAAGGCAATCGTACGCGTTATCGGCGACTTTTTCAAAAAAATTTAAAAATTCAACAGCATGATGACAAAAGCGCTTCTTATTTCCTATTGTTCTCTACCAGCACTGAAAAATCAGCTTTTACATCGGGCGGGTATTCAAGCACCGGCCCCTATTTATTTTTATGTTCCGATCACACAGGCGGCTATTCAAACGGGCTCTTAATCAAGATCGGGCGATAAAACGAGCATTTACGGTTTGCAATAGGTCTACAATTTCAAAATTACTATATGATATAGCGATGTGCTAATAAGATATGGATAAGGAGAAGCATAGCATTGTGTACGAAAATTAAAATTATGAAATATTTTTGACCATCAACTGTGCCAACAATGTACATTTAGCGCTCCAGAAGTATGTGTACTAATATGGAGGAAACTAATTTTGTTCGCCTACTTTACATCAAGTTGTATAACGGGACTGAAACCTATGGACAGGGGTATATTCACTTAGTTAACACAAACAGTCCCAGAGTAAAATGGTACACATACTACGGCAGTACGGTACAGTCATACATTAATCTAATAAAGATTCATTCGTGAATTCTTATGGCCCAACATAAAACCATTTTTAACTCTCTATTCCAACTCGAAATTGCTACAAAAATTACTCTAAATTGAAATCAAAATTCTTTGGTAGAAAAAATCTAAGATATATTGCGAATAGTAAGAAATACATGGCAAGTATGGTAAATATTGAGGTACTATCTGGAACAAACATATGATTTATAAAACAATATAATGCAATATGATTAAAAATAAGAAAAAAGAGAATGGAGAAAGTAATTATATCAATATCTATGTTTTTAGGAGCGAGAGGATTGCTGGACTCCTCGCCGTCGTAGGTAATTCACATAACCGCTGGTCGGTTACGGATTCCTCCACCATCAAGTCCATGCTTCCGAAATAAATAACTGGCCAACTAATCCCATACCTGACATGGAATGGTAACCGGATGAGAGGCCGTGGTTCGCCATATGATTAGGCCGTCTTATCGGTTTTCCTCTCCCCTGGGATAAATATGTAAATCATATTTTATCATCACATTAGGTAGACTATATCGTTTGCTTCTTACAGTTATGCATGCATTACTGCATATATCTCCCCAGTTCAGAATATTTTTTGACAAAACTTTGAATGTTCTGAATTATTTCTTATTATATTCTGGAGGATTTGCGCTAATCTGGTCTTCTCGATCTTCGGTTATTAAGGGTTGCGTGGGCATTGTGGAATAAGGAGCTACAGCTTGCTGAGATGATTGTCCTGTGGGAAATACTACAGAGCTTTGGGAAGACATGGGGGCTGGTACGGGGGTTATTCCAGTTTGAGCTGGCATGTTTGCATACTGCCCTTGCGGAAGAGCTCTAGCCTGGTTGGGCACAGGGGGTGGCTGCATTGTTGGGGCTCCACCCACTTGGATGGGAATGGCGGTCGACGCATACTGCATTGAGGAGGCTCCTCCAGCCTGGACAGGCACAGTTGTGGGTGCATAACACATAGCTCCTGATGTTTGGCAACCTTGTGGCATCATTACATACTGACCATTTGCAAGTTGCACCGTTTGACCTTGTCGTGCTGTGTAAGTTACATTAATTTGCTGGAACCTATTTCGACAACAAATTCCAGCACAGCAAAACGCTGCATGGATAATACAGATTATCATGCCTATAAATCCAAGGATGGCAAGGATAACATGGAAAGGCATAACTATGTATCTATATGAACGTGGGTAAATCGTCAAAATACTCATGACAGACAAACAGAGTAGAATCACCATAAAAATTGCTGCCAAAATACTGAAAGTCATGTTAGCCCGGTACATGCACGGTGATGTATGGTGCTTAGTTTTCAATCCCAGGATGCCAGATACTAGAAGGACAGCGCCGCACCATATTCCGTGTGCCACCGTATTGGTGCCATATGTGACTCTATATTCATGATGTTGATCATTCCAACGGTCATGGACAATATAAGAGGGAGAATTTATTGCTCCCAGGATAAGGGTCACAACACAAAAAATGCCGCAGAGTACCGCTAAAATGATCTCCACTGTTCCAAGATAAAACAGAACATTTTTGTATTTTTTCCGTGGTTTGAGTTGACTCATTGCTGCCCTTTGTGGTTGAGTTTGTGCCATTATAACTTGTCCGACTGGAGCTTGTTGTTGTAGTTGAACATTTGCAGTTGGCATTACAGTATTCTGTGCTGGAGTTTCAAATTGTTTAGAGTAACTGGTATCTGGATTCGCAGCCATCATATCGTATCTTTTTAATATGTTTAGAGTAAGGTCTAAACTCCAAGCTGAATTATTCAATTAGTTCATGGCTTAATATGCTGATTATAGAGTCAAAATAAACTTATGCTTATTAGTCCAGCTCTTAACTGAAGTTGGGCGTACTGATAGAGTTTTGGGAACCACTGGAATACAAATGTTTCATTTTTTTTCTCAAATCCAAATGTTCAATCGTTTTTAGGACCCAAGCCGTTGACTGAAATTCTAAGATGAAGTTGTAAAAATTTCTTTCGACAAAGAAGTCTGTAGATAGTAGTTGATACGTGACTCGAAACAACTGGAGTATTGATAGCCAGGCTGTAAGCAACTACTGACCCACTACAAGCAATCACTGATTTTTTAAAGAGCTACTCACAGACGCAGTTGACAGGGAATCTACATTTATTCTTCTATATTACCTCCTTGAAATTTCTGGTTTGATAGTTGCCAGTTTCTTGCAGCTGTTATTAATTATATCAGTGCTATTTTAGGCAGGTAATTTATTATAATTACCTATATTGAATCTGGCAACAATCAATGAATGAAAAATGAAATTATTGCAACTCCTGAATGAACTTAACAAAGAGAGATTGAAAATGAAATGCAATTAATAAGCTAAACATATATTGGATGTTTCAAATATACACAAAAGATTAAAATACAAAAAGTCATAAAAAAGCAAGAAATACAAAAAAAATGACTGGTGGGCCTATGGAATTCAAACTTCAATACCAGTTGAAACAGGTATACATGGTGTGAAATTTCGCCCTATTTTATAGTAATAACAATTGCAAAATATCATTGTATGATAACTGATGACTACAAAAAGAACTATTAATAAACTAAGACAAACCAATTTTTAATTGTTATTACTATTAAATCAAGTGAACTTTTTCGAATACCCTGTATATATCTCGATTTTTTTAGACATGTCTAGAAGGATATGATTATCATATTTATCACAGGGAAACGAAAAAATTGATAGGACCGCTCGATTAAAGGCCAATCATGATATATATGAAACAGTTATTTTTTTAATTCAAATATATATTTTTTCTAAACTTCAGCGAGTCCAAACTGGGGGCCAGCTGCGGTGGAGGGGGGACACGACACAATGCTAGCCACTAAACTGGTTTTACTTTTCACTTCACAAAAATAGTTGCCGTTCTTCCTAGTTTTATTGCTTGATTTGGGTATTTCCCAGGATTTTTTACTTTTTTGTGCATAAATTGTTTGAACATAATGGGATTTGGAATCTACCAATCACAATAACACTGCAGACGTCGGCAACCTACGGCCCACGAGCCGGATACGGCCTGCGACGCTTTACTGAAGTATAGTAACAAAACAGCTGTTTTGACGATTATACTATTTACGTAACAGAATTTATTGTGAAACACTGGTAGACTACTTTATATTATAAGTATAAAATTCACAATTACTAGTTTATAATGAGCCTATAATTTATTTATAATTAGATAAATGGGAACAAAAACATGGAAAAGTTGTTGGTAAGTGCAAAGGGTTCAATGGCGCCGAAAATACTCAAATGGCATTTTTTGCAATGCAATGAGGAAATAAATCTATATTCTATTCGAGAGATGTATCACTCCTTGATTTTTATTATGAAAAGTATAATCTGTTCAGTTTTCAAATTTCTAAATATATGTGCAGCCCGCCAATGACTTGCAACCCTTAATTTTGGCCAACAAGCGACAAAAGCTTGCCGACCCCTGTACTGCTGAAATGATAAACAGGGGGGGGGCATAAGAGCTAAAAGTTCCCTGAGCACAATGCTAGCCCAAGACTGATTTTATTTTCCACTTCACAAGAAAACTAGTTTTATCGCTTGATAAGGTTATTTTACATAGTGTTTTCACTTTTTTTGTGCATAAATTGTTTGAACATAATGGGATTCGAATCTACTAATCACAATAACACTATAAATACTACTGCTGAGGTCGGCAACCTATGACCCACGAGCCGGATTCGTCCGCAACGCTTCACTGAATTATACTCAAAAAAAAAATGCCGAAAATACTCAAATGGCATTATTTGAGATGCAATGCAATGAGGAAATAAATCTATATTCTATTCGAGAGATGTATCACTCCTTGATTTTTATTATGAAAAGTATCATCTGTTCAGTTTTCAAATTTCCAAAAATATGTGTAGCCTGCCAATGACTTGCAACCCTTAATTTTGGCCAACAAGCGACAAAAGTTTGCCGACCCCTGTACTGCTGAAATGATAAACAGGGGGGCCATGAGTGCTAAAAGTTCCCTGGAGGGAAGCACAATGCTAGCCACTAAACTGATTTTACTTTTCACTTCACAAGAAAACTCCCTGTTCTTCCTAGTTTTATTGATTGATAAGGTTATTTCACAAGGTGTTTTCACTTTTTTGTGCATAAATTGTTTGAACATAATGGGATTCGAATTTACCGATCGAAATAACACTATAAATACTACTGTAATGATAAACAGGGGGAACGTGAGAGCTAAAACCCTGCTGAAGGTTGGCAACCACTGCTTTAGAAATTTCTAATAGGATACGATATTTACCCCGTGGCTCACTCAAATACCAAACTACGCCTTCTTATCCAGTTTATAGACCATGTCAGCCAGTAGTGTGCAGTTACTTTTAAAGCGACATGAACATACCGTAATTTTTGACATGCCCTGAGGCGAGCATGATAAATGAAACAAATCGAAAACTCGTGATTCTAATGCAAGTCACAAGACTTAAGACTATTAACACGAGACTGGACAATTTCTATGAAATAATATTACCAAAATTACGCTTTATGTTTTTGAAAAAAATACCATGTGATAGAACCACAATTAATTGATAAGGCATTACAGATCAAGTATTTTTGCAATACTGAATTATATTTCTATCATTTACAAAATTACTTTTTTGAACACAAACAATTTTACAATATTTTTGATAATATATCATGTGTGAAATGAAAATATCATATCAGAATGTATTTGGAATAGTAAATTATTTTATTTCATTCTCAATGAATAACGAATGATTTGTACATAATTTCTTTGTTGAAAAACATGACCTGATACTGACATGACTTGCAATGAATGTATTCGGAATAACAGAAAACCTGGCCATAAAATATACCCTCACTCTGGCATAAAATATAGGAAAGCAAATGCATTTTTATGGATTTCCATTACCACAGTATTGGTTGCAAAGCTTCATTCCCGTCTTGTGATAAAAGTAGGCACGAGTTTTAATTACTGAAGAATTGGTTGCAAAGAGTTATACTCATGTGATAAAATTACTGGTTAGATATTCCCAAATAACAAGATACATTACATATGCATGGGACAAGCATGAAATATGTATAACAAACATAATTTAACATTCACCCTAACATGGTAAAAGATTTTTTAATTTGCCATAATTTTTTGTTCTTGGAATTGAACATCATATGACTGTTGATGTCATTGCCACCGACTGTCACCGATAGCCCTGTCACATAAGTAGAAAGAGAAAAGAATGCCAATGTTGCAAATTATTATCATGCCGATATCAGAGTCATCAACAATCCCATGATTGGCAAATTATTTGTTTAAAAATCTTCGAACAGAGGATATCCATCCCGATCCAAATAAATTTGAAATTTGTTATTTTTAATATATAGGGTGTCCATGAAGTCTTGAAATTTTCAAGAATTCCATAGAGAATTTATCGATACCATATATTGTTTTGGCACTCACACATGTATTAAATGAAGTAAAAATACTTAAACAATTACTGATTGAAAAACAACAAGATATATTACGTTACGTTAAGATATATTGAGAACTGACATCATAACAAAATTGAAATTGTGGAGGAACTTTATGGACCCCCTGAAGTAAAGTCTCGGTTTACGAATAAGTACGCTAAAGTCAAAGGTTTTTTGTTCAGTCACACAACACAACAAGAAACATGTTTCATCAATATCTCACAACAAAGAAAAAAGTCATATGTCAAAAAACAATATGACGGCAATTCCAAATTTTTATCTGAACCCATTCGAATAATAAACTATTCGAAATATCCAGCCCTAATTGTTGTATAGACTTTATAAGTCAAAAAGATAATCCAAGTGTTGAAACCTGAGAATATATAAAGAAAGCTATGGTGACGAATCAAAGGCAAACTTAGAAAAAGTATATTCAGATGTACACCACAATAAAAAGTATTCCTAACACTTAGCCCGTTGAGCCACACCGCCGCGCCAACATATTCAAACAGAAATAATTTGGCATTGTTCAGACATCAGTTCTCAAACTTTTTAAGCAACGCCCCTTTTTAGAATTTACCAATCCTTGGACCCGCCTGAAAAATAACTACAGATAAAACTACAAACAGATAGTAAGGCGAAAGTAATCGTGGATAGAACGTAGTAAATATCCAAAATAAAAAAATGTGAATTCTCAAAAAAAAAGGGGGCAAGATCAATTCTGATAATGATTCTTTATTACAGGAGTTCCCAAACCTGGGGTCTGGGGTGATAAGTAGGTGGGGTCGCTGAGGTATGGTAGAGGATAGATGTACAAAACATCTCAGATTTAACAAACCATGTTTTATTCAGCAATTTGTACCATGGCTTATTGTGAAACAGGCCGATAGACATTGCTCTTGCTTATGCTATAGCAAATGTAGGTGCTTATTATGACATCACTGTTTGGTTTTAGCTTATTTTACCTAACGCCACCACATGACCAAACTCAAAAGTCCAGTGGAAGAAGCTCTAAAGTTTCATGGAATATATATACATTGACCTGGGGTCGCACTGGACACTTGAAAGTTGTTCTTGGAGTCGTCCCGAAAAAAGCTTGGGAACACCTGCTTCATTAGATAATCCTCCTTGTTTCTCACTTTCCCTCCACCAGTTTTCACCAAGACCCAGATTACAGCTAAAATAAATTTAAATACTTTGTATTTACTATTGCACTAAAAAATAAAATTTATGTATTCAAGTGGAACAGAGACAGCAATATAAATTTAGGCAGTATAACTGTGGTGATGTCATGAAATTGTGTTTAACGCAATATGTGTTTTTACAAAAAACAAATAAATGAATGTTTAGTAAAATAGCACGCGATGATTTTTAAAACGTAACATAATCTGAAATAACTTCAGCTTTACGGCTTTGAGATAAAATGTTGAAAAATTTTCGAATCTCTTATGCATGCAAGAGTGGGTTCTGGTTTGCTTGAGCTTCTTGTTCTTTTGTCATTTGAGAGTTTGGTGTCTGTGGGTAGGGAGGAACGGCCACTCCTGGTTGAGGAGGCATTTGTGCACCGGGGTAATATGAAGTTCCCGGTGCATATCCTTGAGCAGGTATCATAATGAATTGGCCGTTTGCAAGCTGAACCATTCGTTGTTGCGAATAAGCAGGGTGAGCTGCGTATACAACCACGCCTTGTGGTTTTTTGCGGCAACAGACACCAGTGCAACAATATGCAGAATGAATAATACAAATAATCATTCCGGCAAATCCAATGACAGCCATAATAGAATGAACGGCAATGATTCCTCCATTTCCTTCACGTGGGTAAGTGTCTCCAGCACATATCGCAGACATTATACACAACGTAGCCATGAAGCAAGAAGTTACAATACTGACTGCCATATTCGCATTATATAAACAGATTGAAGGTTTTCTTCTAACTTTGAATCCAAGAATTCCAGATGCAATTACGATAGCACCGCACCATATTCCGTGAGACGCATACGCCATGCTGTAGTTGATAGTATACCAGTAATAATATGTTATGTTATTCCTAGAGCTATGATAGGCGAAAGTCTTCTTTGTGCTTGCAATGAGCAATGTAACGATGCACAAAACTACAGATAAAAGGCCAAGAACAATTTCAGTAACTCCAAGTCGATACAAAACAAGTTTGTATTTTTCTCTCGGCTTCGTCTGAGGGGTTGATGTAGTCGTTGCCTGCTGGGGTGGCAAAGTAACCTGACCCTGTTGGGGGCTTGCTGTCCCACCCTCTGGTTCAACAGCTTGATCAAGCATTGAATATAAGCCAGCTGGAGATTGAGCCATAATGCAACAAAATAAAGCAGTATCTCTTGTAATTATTTTACTATGAGCTTTGAACACAAAGAAATGAAAGTTGGTTTGTTAGTCCAAAGCAATCCAAATATTAAAATAATTTGAAACTGGGTATTTTGGTATATAGGGTTAGTCTTGAAATTCATTAAATATACAAAGAAGATTTGATGATACCACATAGTGTTTTGGCCCTCACAGACGTATCAAATGAAGTGAAAATACTGATTAAAAAAACAAATCTGGTTAAGATATATTGAGAACTGACCTAATAAACTTAAAATTGTAAACTTTATGGACACCCTGTACTGAAGCACTCCAAAGTCGTTTTTTATAGCTCAGTAAAAAATTTTTTGTTTTGAGTCTAATGCCAGTAATCAATTTACTTGAACTCTTTTTGATATGGTTGCAAGCAGGGATGGCCAATTCGAATAAAGTATTCGAATGTATTCGAATATCTCGTCATTCGAATATCGGAATTCACGTTCATAAGAATATCGGATATTTGTGTGACGTCACACATTTTCGACGCCGCTTTCAAGACGTTTCCGTTGAATGAAAACATTCTCGATAGAAACTTGTGATTGTTTTCATCACTCATCAGCGTAACGTGTTATTTAGGCCCGCAAACGCCTTTACGATTGTGTTATTTTCTCTAAAACGAAAATTTTCCACAAATTTGTTCCACGATAACCATAACATTTATTACATTTTTGTACGCGCACGGAATTGTGAATCTGGTAAATACGTTCATCGGCGGCGAGTTTCTAAAGACAACGCAACTTTTTGATTGAAGAGCGGCAATTTAAAATACTGAAAATAAAACCGTAAGCAACATAAGTTTTATTGAGGCCCGCGAAAATTTAAAAAACGCTTTTCCAGGCAGTGAAAATCGCAAAATTTCGTGTGCACACATTATGTTTGGTCGGCGTTTAGAAACATATCGTCACTAATTGAGGGCGGGATTTGCCTGATTATCCATTACTTTAATATGCCGTCAAATATTTTCGGGTTAACACGATACAAGGTTTGAAACGCGACTTTTTCCCTGGTTGTGCGGATGTATATAATATAATTAATCTAAAGCATATTCAATCAATTTATTGTGATGAAATAAATTTTACTCTTAGCATTTCGATCGAGCGGAGTCACTGTTAACAAGTACATCTAAATATTTGCCGAATTCGCAAAATTCGGATAAAAACAATATTTAATCGGACAGTTTACCTCACGTTTTTATTTTTATGGCCGCGGATTGCAATGGTATATAAGAGTGGTGAGGATTTTATTTTGTCGACGCAACCGCAGGTTAAATTGAAGACAATTAAATTAACAAGAGAAAGATATTTTAAATATGCCCGTGTCGGTCACGAATTCATCACTTTGCACAACAGAAAAATATATATTCGTTGTTATATTATTTGTTGTAAAAGTCGACTCTTTTAACAGGTGGCATAATCGCGGCGATGAATATGTTCTTTTAATTTACTGCTAAACTTTATATGTATATTCTTTGTATGAAATTAATTATTCTCTACACTTAACAGGATTTTATATAATTATTTGAGATTTTTCTAACGGCGATAACGAGTTGGCAAGATTGCAAAAATACATTTTAAAATTAAATACATCAAGCAGTTTTCTTGTAATTTTAGCTCACAGATTGCCGTGGACCGAATAGAAATGTTTTTTTTTGATTAAGAAGAAGCAACCGCGAAAGATATTTTAGAATCTTGTATTTGTCATGGATTGAATATTTTACGTAACAGAATGATAAGACGGCCCTTTCAACGAGCGCGGAATCGCGGTGGGTGTTACAGGCGGCAATGAGAATTTCCGATTTCGAAAATCCTGGCTGCGCGCTGGCAGTGGTGGTCATCTATTCTCTACTAATTTATTTCTAACTCCAAACACAACAATATGTTACACATAATAACAATATGGTTCACATAAATTTATATACAAATATACTGGTAGGTAGTAGAATACTCTAGGCTTAAATATTAGAATTTTTAAAGGCAATTATCTGAATACAAGTAGTATTTTTGTCAAGAGACTCGACTATTATCGTAATATCATGGTACCGGTACCAATGATAGAAAGCGTCAGACAACTCCTTGGCTATCTTTTCGTATGGTCATTTGTACAAAGTGAATAAATTTAATAAACCGACTGTGTCACAAGTTGCTATTATTTTTTATTAATAGCTATAAACTATCAATAACTTTGTGTACATATACTGTTGGTCTGTGGCTTCATTCTGATATTTCTATTGAAGCCTAATTGATTTCCTAATTTACTGGGTTTTAATCAACTAAAACAAAAATGTGTTATTTTTGATTTTAGAATGTATTCGGAATTCCAGATTCGAAAACATTATTTTAGAATGTATTCGGAATAGTTTAGTATTCGGAAATGGCCATCCCTGGTTGCAAGTCAAAAACATAATCTAGAGTTTTGATTGAAACCTAAAAATATATAAAGAAAGCTATGGTGATGAATCAAAGGCAAATTTAGCAAAGGCTGGATGTAAACCACAATATGATGATACAAGTTAAAGTCATAAAATCTCTAAATATTTTTCATAAAATTTACAAAAAGTGCAATTTTAGTGCAACAGAGGTAAATCAATATATGATTTAATAAAAACATATTCACACAGAAATAATTTGGCACTTTTGGAAATGAAATAATACTTGAAAAACAAAAATCCCATACTTTCTATAATCCCTGAAAAAGAGGGTCATGGTAATCACTGATAGAGGCAACAAGGCAGATTTTTTAAACAAATCTACTTATGGCACGATCATTTCATCAGCACGGTAATTTCTAGTAATAATATATAACATTTTGCAATTAGTTAGCTAATAAGTAAAATTTATATGGTATCTATACAACATTTCGCTACAGCTACGTCTATGCAAACGGGAAATCCCCCGTTATTCGCTGCTATTATGGCACATTTAATGCACGGCAATTTCTAGTAATAATATATAACAATTGCAATTAGTTAGTTATTTAGTAAAATTTATATGGTATCTATTCGTTGAAACTCTTCTCTCCGATCTGTTAAACTAGGTACCTTGGGTGTCGCAGCTCGATAACCAGTTTTGGTTCCCCGCGGCTTCCCTTCCCCAGTAATTTAAATATCATTTTTTCTATATATTTTTGCATGTGTTTTTTGTTTTGTTTTTGTTTTTTACTGGTTGGAAAAAATAAACTTGACTTGACTTGACATGTTTTATCATTATCTCACAACAAAGAAAAAAGTCATATGTCAAAAAACAATATGACGGCAATTCCAAAATTTTATCTGAACCCATTCGAATAATATACTATTCGAAATATCCAGCCCTAATTGTTGTATAGACTTTATAAGTCAAAAAGATAATCCAAGTGTTGAAACCTGAGAATATATAAAAAAAACTATGGTGACGAATCAAAGGCAAACTTAGAAAAAGTATATTCAGATGTACACCACAATAAAAAGCAAGTTAAAAATCATAAAATAACAAAACACATAGGTTTACAAAAATTGCAATTTCAATGCAATAAAGATAAATCTATTAAAATCAGTAAATTTCAAATATATAATTTTGAAAAAACAACATATAGGATAGGATTTACATATTTATCCCGGGGAAAGGAAAGCCGATAAGACGGCTTATCCATATGGCGAACCACGGCCTCTCGTCCGGTTACCATTCCAAGTCGGGTATGGGATTAGTTTTTACTGTATTGTTTGTTTTCGGAAGCATGGACTTGGTGGTGGAGAAAGCCGTAACCGACCACACCACCCAACGACGGCGAGGAGTCCAGCAATCCTCTCGCACATAACCATCCCTGCATGAGATTCGAACCTGCAAACCCACGCAGAGTAATTAGAGGTGCGGTGGCGAGCGTATTCCTAACACCTAGCCCATTGAGCCACACCGCCGCTCCAACATATTCAAACAGAAATAATTTGGCATTGTTCAGACATCGGTTCTCAAACTTTTTAAGCAACGCCCCTTTTTAGAATTTACCAATCCTTGGACCCGTCTGAAAAATAACTACAAATAAAACTACAAACAGATAGTAAGGCGAAAGTAATCGTGGATAGAACGTAGTAAATATCCAAAATAAAAAAATGTGAATATCCAAAAAAAAAGGGGGCAAGATCAATTCTGATAATGATTCTTTATTACAGGAGTTCCCAAACCTGGGGTCTGGGGTGATAAGTAGGTGGGGTCGCTGAGGTATGGTAGAGGATAGATGTACAAAACATCTCAGATTTAACAAACCATGTTATATTCAGCAGTTTGTACCATGGCTTACTGTGAAACAGGCCGATAGACATTGCTCTTGCTTATGCTATAGCAAATGTAGGTGCTTATTATGACATCACTGTTTGGTTTTAGCTTATTTTACCTAACACCACCACATGACCAAACTCAAAAGTCCAGTGAAAGAAGCTCTAAAGTTTCATGGAATATATATACATTGACCTGGGGTCGCACTGGACACTTGAAAGTTGTTACTGGAGCCGTCCCGAAAAAAGCTTGGGAACACCTGCTTTATTAGATAATCCTCCTTGTTTCTCACTTTCCCTCCACCAGTTTTTACCAAGACCCAGATTACAGCTAAAATAAATTTAAATAGTTTGTATTTACTATTGCACTAAAAAATAAAAGGGACTCCCGAAGTATGCGAACCAAGATGGCGGACATCGGAATG
Source organism: Styela clava (assembly GCF_013122585.1). Taxonomy (NCBI): domain Eukaryota; kingdom Metazoa; phylum Chordata; class Ascidiacea; order Stolidobranchia; family Styelidae; genus Styela; species Styela clava. Next base: position 18,391,082 of record NW_024102841.1, on the reverse strand, counting down.
TAATATGTGTACTAGGTTAGGGTTAGGCCATAATTTTAGGTATAAATACTACAGGAGGCTCTTGGATAGTCTTCGAACTGATAATAGGACTAAAATAAAGAAAATTGGAAAAAAATTATCGCCTAACCCTAACCTGTTACCCATGTTACGTTCCGATGTCCGCCATCTTGGTTCGCATACTTCGGGAGCACCAAATAAAATCTATGTATTCAAGTGGAACAGAGACAGCAATATAAATTTAGTCAGTATAATTGTGGTGATGTCATGAAATTGTGTTTGAAATAAACAAATAAAATTAAAACGCAATATGTGTTTTTACAAAAAACAAATAAATGAATGTTTAGTAAAATAGCACGCGATGATTTTTAAAACATCACATAATCTGAAATAACTTCAGCTTTACGGCTTTGAGATAAAATGTTGAAAAATTTTCGAATCTCTTATGCATGCAAGAGTGGGTTCTGGTTCACTTGAGCTTCTTGTTCTTTTGTCATTTGAGAGTTTGGTGTCTGCGGGTAGGTTGGAACGGCCACTCCTGGTTGAGGAGGCATTTGTGCACCGGGGTAATATGAAGTTCCCGGTGCATATCCTTGAGCAGGTATCATAATGAATTGGCCGTTTGCAAGCTGAACCATTCGTTGTTGCGAATAAGCAGGGTGAGCTGCATATACAACCACGCCTTGTGGTTTTTTGCGGCAACAGACACCAGTGCAACAATATGCAGAATGAATAATACAAATAATCATTCCGGCAAATCCAATGACAGCCATAATAGAATGAACGGCAATGATTCCTCCATTTCCTTCACGTGGGTAAATGTCTCCAGCACATATCGCAGACATTATACACAACGTAGCCATGAAGCAAGAAGCTACAATACTGACTGCCATATTCGCATTATATAAACAGATTGAAGGTTTTCTTCTAACTTTGAATCCAAGAATTCCAGATGCAATTACGATAGCACCGCACCATATTCCGGGAGACGCATACGCCATGCTGTAGTTGATAGTATACCAGTAATAACATGTTATGTTATTCCTAGAGCTATGATAGGCGAAAGTCTTCTTTGTGCATGCAATGAGCAACGTACCGATGCACAAAACTACAGATAAAAGGCCAAGAACAATTTCAGTAACTCCAAGTCGATACAAAACAAGTTTGTATTTTTCTCTCGGCTTCGTCTGAGGGGTTGATGTAGTCGTTGCCTGCTGGGGTGGCAAAGTAACCTGACCCTGTTGGGGGCTTGCTGTCCCACCCTCTGGTTCAACAGCTTCATCAAGCATTGAATATGAGCCAGCTGGAGATTGAGCCATAATGCAACAAAATAAAGCAGTATCTCTTGTAATTATTTTACTATGAGCTTTGAACACAAAGAAATGAAAGTTGGTTTGTTAGTCCAAAGCAATCCAAATATTTAAATAATTTGAAACTGGGTATTTTGGTATATAGGATTAGTCTTGAAATTTATTAAAATTACAAAGAAGATTTGATGATACCACATAGTGTTTTGGCCCTCACAGATGTATTGAATGAAGTAAAAATACTCGAACAATTACTGATTGAAAAACAAATCTGGTTAAGATATATTGAGAACTGACCTAATAAACTTAAAATTGTAAACTTTATGGACACCCTGTACTGAAGCACTCCAAAGTCTTTTTGTATAGCTCAGTAACAATTTTTTTGTTTTGAGTCTAATGCCAGTAATCAATTTACTTGAACTCTTTTTGATATGGTTGCAAGTCAAAAACATAATCTAGAGTTTTGATTGAAACCTAAAAATATATAAAGAAAGCTATGGTGATGAATCAAAGGCAAATTTAGCATAGGCTGGATGTAAACCACAATATGATGATACAAGTTAAAGTCATAAAATCTCTAAATATTTTTCATAAAATTCACAAAAAGTGCAATTTCAGTGCAACAGAGGTAAATCAATATATGATTTAATAAAAACATATTGTAACAGAAATAATTTGGCATTTTTGGAAATGAAATAATCCCTGAAAAAGAGGGTCTTGGTAATCACTGATAGAGGCAACAAGGCAGATTTTTTAAACAAATCTACTTATGGCACGATCACAAATACTCACTCAGAAATTGACTAATCTCTGAATAAAGGTGAGGGCAACTGAAATGTCAAGAACCATTAAAAATTATAGTGGTGCATTACGAGCGCTGTATCAGAAGTTAAGGAGACCCATTATAGAGCTAAGATCTGAAGCCCAGGCCCGACCGGGTTGGGCCTGAAATATCAATCATTACGTTAGGCCGGGCTTCTCTATCACTGACTTTTTTTAATGAGTCGTTTCGGTCGTGTTTTGGCCACGAGAGACCTTTTCTGCAAAGAAAAAACAGAAGTTGTCTCATCAAAGTGACACATACTGTACTAAACTTTTGCAATGACAATTCAATGATCTAAATAAAATATCAAATTTCGGGCCTGCAAATACATTTAATGCGTCAGGCTTGGTCGGATTTAATACCCACCCGCCTGGGATGAGTAGGGGTGGATTTTTTGGGCCCGATCTTACCTCTAACCCATTACCAGTGAAAAGTCACTGAAACTAAATAGCATTATGGAGGTGCTTCATATACTACAGAACTCATTTGAAAAACATCATTTTTCAAGTAAAATACAGTCTTATAGTATGAAAATATAACTGGTGAAATTTGGTTGAACATGATAAAAATTGGGAATTTATGTACAGAAAAGAATATTCAGCTTCGGCTACCGCTACTTCAACCCAATTAATTTTTTCTTAATCTGAGCTGATTTCACCTCACCAGTTTTTACCAAGACTCAGAGTAAAGCTTAAATATATTCGTAAAAGAAATTACGTTTTTATTTTATGTTTACTATTGCACTAAGAAAATAAAATTAGTGTATTCAAGCGTAACAGACAACAATATAAGTTTAGATAGTATAACTGTGGTCATGTCATGAAATTGTATTTGGAACAACCAATGAACTTATAACGCAATATATGTTTTTACAAAAAAGCAAAATAAAATATGAATGTTTAGTAAAGTAGTAAGCGATGATTTTTAAAAGGAATTCTTTCAGAGTAAAACATGCACTCACTGAACCACCAAAATCTCCTTAGACTTCAAGGAATGATAGCGGAGAATTGCATGTTAGTTAATGTCAGGTGTGTGCAACCTTAGGCCATTGTAACATGATAGATAACAAATGGAACTCAGGTATAGGCTTTGCAACGCAAAGGAGTTTTACTCACCTTAATAAATTCAACTAAATTAACACTCATCTCCTGGGCTGATACTTCAAACTTGTGGGCCACATTTGGCCCGCGGGCCCCTGGTTTATGTCAATACTCAATACACTCAGAGTTGCTAGCACAAACTTTTTTAGTTGTCAATTGAAAACTTGAAAGTCTTTTAATTTGACAGCTGTGTTGTTTGTGTATTTACAAAAAGCAAAGCTTTAGCTGCTGGTTTGAATATTCATATTTAAGAGTAGAAAATGTTTTTCTTCGGGGGGGGGGGGGGGGGGGGGTGTAAAAAAACTCAGCTTAAATAACTTTGATCTTATTTTTCATTTGCTGGTTTGAAGCCAGCAGGCGTATGTGCACCAGGGTGTGTGCACCAGGGTTATACGAAGTTCCTGGCACATATCTTTGAGCAGGTATCATAATGAATTGGCCGTTTGTGAGCTGAACCATTTGTTGTTGCACGTAAGCAGGGTATGCTGCGTATTCAACCACACCTTGCAGTTTCTTTCCGCAATAGACACTAGTACAGCAGTATCCAATATGAATAATACAAATAATCATTCCAGCAAATCCAATATTAGCCAAAATACAATGAACAGCAATGATGCCTCCATTTCCTTCACGTGGGTGAATGTCTCCAGCACATATCACAGACATTATACACAACGTAGCCATGAAGCAAGAAGCTACAATACTGACAATCATGTTCGCAATATAAAGACAGACGAAAGGTTTTCCTCTAACTTTGAATCCAAGAATTCCAGATGCAATAACAATAGCACCGCACCATATTCCCTGAGAAGCATACGTAATGCTATAATGGATCTTAGAAACTTGTGTATTGTTAGTCCATCGTTCGTGATAGACATAAGTCTTCTTTGTGCTTGCGATGATCAATGTAACGATGCACAAAACGACAGATAAAACGCCAAGAACAATTTCAGTAACTCCAAGTCGATACAAAACAAGTTTGTATTTTTCTCTCAGCTTCTTCCGATGGGTCGACTTGGTTGTTGCCTGCTGAGGTGGCGAGATAACCTGGCCCTGTTGGGGGCTTGTTGTTCCAGTCTCTGGTTCAACAGCTTGATCAAGTCTTGAATATAAGCCAGCTGGAGCTTGAGCCATAGTGCAACAAAATAAAGTAGTATCTCTCGTAAATATTGTACTATTTATGCTTCCATTACAGAAAAGGTATGATAAATTGATTTTAAATTAGTGTTCATGATGAACGTTACTAATAATTGCTGTTATCGCCTCAAAATGGTTAATTTTTTCTCAATTTAGTAATTCTGACAAATTCTGTGTTTTAATTTTTACACAAGCATTCATTCTAATACAGTGGTCTGCAAACTGTGGGCATTTAAACTAAGCAAATTAAATGTCCATTAAGAAGTTTATTATGTGAGTGAATTTGAAATTTCCAACAAAATTGTTGTGCATAGAAACCTTTACTATGTTACTATCTGGGCCTCACTTACAAATCTTTGTTGACCACTGTTCTGAGGTAACCCCTGACAAGTAATCCAAATTGTCAGTTCACAGTTAAACTGTCCATTCCGGAAAAAGCGTATTTATATATGTATATTTTTTATTTTTCTCATTTTTTATTTCTTTGTCTTCGTTTGCTGAATGGCTAATAAAATGGTGCTCCCGTAGTATGTGTACCAGGTTAAAGTTAGGTCATGATTTCATTTTGTTTTTTCTTATTTTAGTTCTATTACGAGTTCCCACACAGTCTGTGTTGGCCAAGTGAATATACCTCTGCCCATAGATTTCAGACTCTTTACGCAACTTGATGTAAAATAGGCGAACAAAATTAGTTACGTCCATATTGGTACACACATTTCCGGAACGCCAATATGATTTATTTGATAAATAATTTTACATCGTGCAAATCTAGCTTGTAAGCCTAAACATAATAACAAGCAATATTATGGCTATTGTAATCAAGAATATAGATACCTATTCTAAGAGATTCAAACTCCTGCTGTACATTATTACAAACGCACCATTAGTTGGAATATGCTTATCTGAGGGAGTCTGACAACACAACAAAATGTTACTAAAATAAATTAGCGATGGTGAATCACATATGCTGCAATGATTGTGGCCAACATTTCTCCCAGTTACAACGATTCAAGTTTAAAACATGCAACTCGTCGAAACACAAAAAAAATGGTGGTGCAGGAACGCCATTTTATTACTACAACTAAAAAAGAAGTTTCTGAACCAAAAATTTGGCTTGCACTAATTTTCTTCTGCAACCATTTGCTGTGATAGGCATTTTCGTGTGGTCATTTGGAACATATTCCAGACCAGTGGCCCGCAAAGAGGGTGTAGACAATTTTTGTGACAAGGGAGCGAGAAGCTAAATAAAAATACTTGTCAGACTTGATCTTGCCTGCCTTATTTCGGATATTTACATTTCTTTTTTGTCAGCCAAAAACAACTGCAAATTTTGCTTGTTTTTTAAAGTTTTCATTTATTTCATTATTTACGTTCCATTCACATATTTTTTGAATAAAACATACTTTCGCCATACTCAAAAAGCTAAAGCCAGAAATTTCAGTATGATATTCAGAGAGTATCAACAATATATCGGTATAAATTCAAGATTAGTCAGACATTCGTCATGTCGGCAACAATAAGTTTTAGCCTAAGGCCGTGTTTCAGCAGTTCAATGAAGTCAAAAAGTGGGCGTTTTTGCATCAGTTTGTGTTTTTGGTCCAGTCTGCCAGTGGCATGCTTTAAACTTGAATAGTTGTTACTGGAAAACATGCCGGAATAACAGAATAATATTAGTTCAAAAGCTCTTTTCAGCATTTGGTGATTTCTGAATTCAGTAACCCATTTTTTTTTAGACTAAAAAAGGAAGTATTGGTCAGTTTTAACACAGTCAATAGTCAGGCATAATATTTGTCATTGATTGTCCTTGTTAAGGGACATTTAATTTATTTAGTTGAAATAACGCAATGTGTAATCATTTGATATACGAACAAAAACCATTTGGCAAAAAATTCATATTTTTTTGTGTATCACTGTCATAATTGAAATTCATTGGGTCAAGTCCCGCAGTTTGCCGATCACTGCATAAGATAAGATTTTATTTTGATTCATTTGTAAAAACAAAATAAACATATAACTCATACACAAAAGATTAAGGCGAAGAATTGGGAAAGTGAACGAAACCTAATAAAATAAGTTTAAAACGTATTATTCAACGTGTTCACTTACCGGAGAAAGAAAACAAGTCACAAACAAAATAAACATGAATATTCACGGCAGTCATTACTCAGGCGTTTCACTTTGTAATCAGGTTGCGTGCAATTTTTTCGAGAATGGAAGCTTGGATAAAACTGGAATTTGTCAGAATTACTGCGGTATGAGAAGAGTAACCATTATGAGTTGAGAACAGCAATAACTAGCATGCCCCGAATAAATATAGAAGTTTATCATAAAAACTAATTGGAAACAAATGTCCATTTCTTCATTAAAAATCAACGCCAGAATATGCTCATGCATCACATAATCCATATCTGTGTATTCAAATGAAAAATTCATGATTGCCAGAATGTAGCTTATTTTCATATTTAATCTTGCAAGCCTGGGTTGTGCAATACCAAACAGGGCTTTAGCGTTAGGACCACACTTCTGATTTCCTTTATCAAGTCCATGCGTCGAAACTAATCCCATATCTGACAAGGATTGATAACTGAACAAGAGGCCTTATATTGTTAAGCCATTGTCTTTTCTCTCACCAGAATAATATGAAAAATCTATTCTTGAAACTAATGTAATAACGAATCCCATCACTTGCTTGAAAGCAACACTAAATTTTATTTCTTTGTGTTCAAAGTTTATAGTATTATATTTAAGAGAGATACTGCTTTAATTTGCTGCATTATGGCTCAATCTCCAGCTGGTTTATATTCAAGGCTTGATCAAGCTGTTGAACCAGAGGGTGGGACAGCAAGCCCCCAACAAGGCCAGGTTACTTCGCCACCTCATCAGGCAACGACTGCGTCAACTCCTCGAAAGAAGCTCAGAGCAAAATACAAGCTTGTGTTGTATCAACTTGGAGTTACTGAAATTATTCTTGGCGTTTTATCTGTCGTTTTGTGCATCGTTACATTGATCATAGCTAACACAAAGAAAACTTACGTCCATCACGATTTTTACGGCAACAGGAACGTTCGCAGAATAATGTACAGCGATACTACGTTCGCTTCTCACGGAATATGGTGCGGTGCTATTGTTATTGCATCTGGTATTCTTGGATTCAAAGCTAGAGGAAAACCTTCCGTTTGTCTTTATAATGCGAACATGATTGTCAGCATTGTAGCTTCTTGCTTCATGGCTACATTGTGTATATTGTCTGTGATATGTGCTAGAGACACTTACCCACGTGGAGATAATGGGGGCATCATTGGTATTCATTGTATTTTGGCTGGCATTGGATTTGCCGGAATGATTATTTGTATTATTCATTCTTCCTACTGCGGCAGTGGTGGTATTCGTTGTCGCAAGAAACCGCAAGGTTTGGTTGTTTTACCCCAACAACAAATGGTTCAGCTCGGGAAACGGCCAATTCATTATGATACTTGCTCAAGAATATGTGCCAGGAACTTCGTATAACCCAGGTGCACAAACGCCTCCTCAGCCAGAAGTGGGAATTCCTCCGTACCCACAGACATCAAACCAGCAAATGAACAAGAAGCTCAAAGTTATTTAAGCTGAGGTTATTTCACCCCCCAACCAACCAACCAAATTTCAGCAATTATTTTTTCATACTGTAAGAATATATTTTACATAAAAAATAACGTTTTTCAAGCGAGTATATAAAGCACCTCCACAATACTATTTAGTTTCAGTGACTGGTAATGGGTCTCCTTAACTTCTGATACAGCGCTCGTAATGCACCACTACAATTTTATATATTTTCAGCAGCTCTTAGAATTTCAGCAGTTGCCCTCACCTTTATTCGGAGATTAGTCAATTTCTGAGTGAGTGCACCACCATAAATCTATTTAGTTTCAATATCTGTTATCATTTCACTTGTTGTCGTTAATGTTGTTCATAGAATGATCTCTCTCAACTTCTGATTGAGTATTTGTGATCGTGCCATTTGTAGATTTGCTGCCTGCCTTGTTGCCTCTATCAGTGATTACCAAGACCCTCTTTTTCATGAATTATAGAAAGTATAAGATTTTTGTTTTTTTAAAATCATTATTTGTCGAAAAATGCCAAATTATTTCTGTTTGAATAGGTTTTTATTAAATCATTTACCTCTCTTGCACTTTTTGTAAATTTTATGATTTTAACTTGTATCATATTGTGATGTACATCCATCCTTTGCCAAATTTGCCTTTGATTCATCATCATAGCTTTCTTTATATATTTTTTACGATTGAACACTTAGATTATGTCAACGGTGGGCAAACTGTGGCTCCCCAGAGTTTTTATGCGACTTCTCGCTAGCATTATCTATTATCCAAATTTAAATTACAGAAACTGTAGTGTACTTTTTCAATTGATTAAGCAGTGCAATAAATTTTCATTGATTAAGACAAACTATGTTTTAGTATGAAAATTGGTGTGGCGTTTTGTTATAGTATGTAATATTGATCGTGTTAAATATTACTCTGACTGTATTCTGTCATAAGGAAATTTGCTGATATTGTCGTAGTCAATAGCCCAAAACCCTTTTTCGCGTTCCCCAAATTGGTATCAATGTAACAGTTACAATGCAAAATTATTTATTAAGTCTAATATTGATGATTTTTAAAATTATGCAGTTCCCACATATTTCTGACTTGATGTATGCGGCTCTTATACCAAAAATTTTGCCTTCTCCGAATTATGTTTTTGACTTGCAACCATATTAAAAAGGGTTGATATAAACTACTTAAAAATGGATCGATTGCTAGCATCAGACTCAAAACAAAAAAATATTGTGACCGAGCTATGAAAAGAGACTTTGGAGTGCTTCAGTACAGGGTATTCATAAAGTTTACAATTTTTAATTTTGTTATGAAGTCAGTTCTCAATATATATATCTAAACCAGATTTGTTTTTTTAATCAGTATTTTCACTTCATTTGATACGTCTGTGAGGGACAAAACACTATGTGGTATCATAAAATCTCCTTTGTAATTTTAATGAATTTCAAGACTAATCCTATATACCAAAATACCCAGTTTCAAATTATTTTAATATTTGGATTGATTTGGACTAACAAACCAACTTTCATTTCTTTGTGTTCAAAGCTCATAGTAAAATAATTACAAGAGATACTGCTTTATTTTGTTGCATTATGGCTCAATCTCCAGCTGGCTTATATTCAAGGCTTGATCAAGCTGTTGAACCAGAGGGTGGGACAGCAAGCCCTCAACAGGGTCAGGTTACTTCGCCACCCCAGCATGCAACGACTACATCAACCCCTCGGAAGAAGTTCAGAGCAAAATACAAACTTGTGTTGTATCAACTTGGAGTTACTGAAATTGTTCTTGGCGTTTTATCTGTCATTTTGTTCATCTTTACATTGATCATCGCAAGCACAAAGACGACTTACGTCTATCACGATAATGACCTCGGTAGAACGTACGGTCCAAAAATAGACTACAGCATTACGTTCGCTTCTCACGGAATATGGTGCGGTGCTGTTGTTATTGCATCTGGAATGCTTGGATTTGAAGCTAGTAGAAAACCATCTGCCTGTCTTTATAATGCGAACATGATTGTCAGCATTGTAGCTTCTTGCTTCATGGCTATGTTGTGGATATTGTCTGTGATATGTGCTGGAGACACTTACCCACGTGAAGATAATGAAGGCATCATTGCTGTTCATTGTATTTTGGCTGCCATTGGATTTGCTGGAATGATTATTTGTATTCTTCATTCTTCATACTACCGCGCTGGTGTTTGTTGCCGCAAAAAATCGCAATGCGTGGTTCTAAAGGCAACTTACCCTGCTTATCCGCAACAACAAATGGTTCAGCTCGCAAACGGCCAATTCATTATGATACCTGCTCAAGAATATGTGCCAGGAACTCCATATAACCCTGGTGCACAAACGTCTCCTCGGCCAGAAGTGGGAATTCCTCCGTACCCACAGACATCAAACCAGCAAATGAACAAGAAGCTCAAAGTTAATTAAGCTGAAGTTATTTCACCCCCCCCCCCCAAAAAAAAAAACCATTTTCTAAGAATATTCGAAACAGAATCGCTAGAATACACAGCTCGAGCGTTGCTCTTTGTAAATACGCAAACAACACAGCTGCCAAATTGAAATACTTTCACGTTTTCAAATGACAACTAAAAAAGTTTGTGCTAGCAACTTAGTGTATTGAGTATTGACATAAAAAAGGGGTGTGTAACCTGCGGACCGCAGGCCAAATGTGGCCCAAAGTTTGAAGTTGCGGCCCACGACATGAGTGTTAATTTAGTTGAATTTATTAAGGTGAGTAAATCTCCTTTGCGTTGCAAAGCCTATACCCGAGTCCAATTTATTATATATTATGTTACAATGCCCTAAGGTTGCACACACCTGACATTAACTAACATGCAATTCTTCGCTATCATTCTTTGAAGTCTGAGGAGATTTTGGCGGTTCAGTGAGTGCATGTTTTACTCTTAAAGAATTCCTTCTAAAAATCATCGCTTACTACTTTACTAAACATTCATGTTTTGTTTTTTTGTAAAAACACATATTGCGTCATAATTTTTTTTGTTATTTCAAACACAATTTCATGACATGACCACAGTTATACTGTCTAAACTTATATTGCTGTCTATGTTTCACTTGAATATACAAATTTTATTTCTTAGTGCAATAGTAAACATAGAATAAAAACATAATTTCTTTTATAAATATATTTAAGCTATACTCTGGATCTTGGTAAAAACTGGTGAGGTGAAATCAGCTCGGATTAAGAAAGAAATTGGTTGAAGTAGCCGAAGCTGAATATTTATTCCTGTACATATATTCTAAATTTTTATCATGTTCAACCAAGCTCAGCACTTATTTTTTCATACTGTAAGATTGTATTTTACTTAAAAAATGACGTTTTTCAAATGAGTATTTCAGGTCGGGCTCAAGCTTCAGATCTTAGCTCTATAATGGGTCTCCTTAACTTCTGATACAGCGCTCGTAATGCACCACTACAATATTATATATTTTCAGAAGCTCTTAGAATTTCAGCAGTTGCCCTCACCTTTATTCAGAGATTAGTCAACTTCTGAGTGAGTGCACCACCATAAATCTATTTAGTTCCAGTATCTGTTAGCATTTCACTTGTTTCCGTTAGTGTTGTTCATAGAATGATCTCTCTCAACTTCTGAGTGAGTGCTTGTGATCGTGCCATAAGTAGATTTGTTTAAAAAATCTGCCTTGTTGCTTCTATCAGTGATTACCAAGATTCTCTTTTTCAGGAATTATGGAAAGTATGAGATTTTCGTTTTTTAAGCATCATTTCTCGTCGAAAAATGCCAAATTATTTTTGTTTGAATATGTTGTTTTTCAATTAAATATTTTAAATTTACTGGTTTTAGAAGATTTACCTTTGGTGCACTGAAATTGCAGTTTTTGTAAATATTTTGAGATTTTATGATTTTAACTTGTATCATATCATTTGATATTTTATGATTTTAACTTGCTTTTTATTGTGGTATACATCTGCATATAATTTTGCTAAATTTGCCTTTGATTCATCACTATAGCTTTCTTTATATATTTTTTTAGGATTGAACACTTAGATTATGTCAATGGTGAGCAAACCGTTTATGCAGCTCTTCTTGCTAGCATTAAATATTATCCAAATTTAAATCACAGAAACTGTAGTGTACTTTTTTAATTTATTGAGCGGTGCAATAAATTAATGCATTTGATCTCAACGGGCTAAGCGTTAGGAATACGCTCGCCACCGCACCTCTAATTACTCTGCGTGGGTTCGCAGGTTCGAATTCCATGCAGGGGTGGTTATGTGCGAGAGGATTGCTGGACTCCTCGCCGTCGTTGGGTGGTTCACGTAACCGCTGGTCGATTACGGCTTCCTCCACCACCAAGTCCATGCTTCCGAAAACAAACAATATAACTAATCCCATACCCGACTTGTAATGGTAACCGGACGAGAGGCCGTGGTTCGCCATGTGTATAAGCCGTTTTATCGGTTTTCCTCTCCAACGGGATAAATATGTAAATCCTATCCTATCTGATGTACCACAGTCCACACACTGCAGTTTGCATAATAAACTATATCTACACTGATCTCGATGAATCACACAGTGTGAAATGCCCTGTATATTTTAAAACATCAAATGTCAGCCGACAACTTGATACATGATTTCTCACCTCTCAGTCGCTTCATTTCTTTAAACTACTGCATGACTTATCAATATCATTTCTGCCCAGGTACCGTACTTGTCCATTTTATGAATTTAGACAAACTGACTTTAGTAAAATTGGTTTCTCTTTCTCACAAACGTGCATTACACAAAAGGTCATTATTTTCTCAATCAAATATGCTGTAGCATATATAGTAGTATAAGTCTGCTGAATACTCAAGAATCGTCAATACATAATATAATGAAAATACCGTTTCGTTGTTTGGGGCATATGTAGGGTTACCATATCGTGCTTATGTGCTTATTTTCTAGTCCGTGTCTTATAAAGTAACGATGTGCTTATTTCTAAGCGAAGTGCTTATTTTTGAGTTACGTGCTTATTTTGTCTTAGAAACATGGATGACTCGTTCTTGTTTTGCGTACAGAGCTCCCGTGGAAACGAGGGCTGTGTTTATTATTATCGCGATTCGTTGTTTTATTATTGTGACGTATCAATTAGCTACGTTCCACCGTGACCTCGTGTCTCGGACCCGCTCACTCCCAGCAGAGCCATTATATAATAACTCTGCTCCCAGCGCGAACTGTTTCTGTTAACGGTAGGGGTTTGCGGTATTTCCAGGCAAACTGTGACACAGTTACAAACTTACAATAGTTGCTGCTTTAAGGATACTGTATTTAGGGACAAACCACAATTTAGACAATGACTAAGCGAGTTCCGTTTTGAATATGAAAAGGGGATTTGCTAATGTCGAAGGGTAAGAGCTATGCTCACTGCTGCTGCAATTAGTGGCCACAATATTACCACAAAATACAAGAATTTTGCAAGAAGCATTGCGGGAAACCTAAGTATGAAGACTTTAGATACCGTATTGTGTGTGGCGGGACTTCGTGTCTTACCATTGTTTTTTGCGATTCGGGGCTGCATACAACCTAGTTCGCAGCGACTTCTGATAAAGTTCCTCGTACCTATTTAACAACGATATATGAGCTAGTGCTCAACTAAAATTACTATCTATGGTAAGAATATACAAGTGGTTAATAGCTTACTTAAAATTTTTAACTCAACTCAAGACCGAGCAGTACAAAATGCGATTCATCCGCCGGCCTACAGCTAACTTCGCCATCCAAAAATTACGTCACTGCATCGTCACAATCACGAAATAGAGCCTGCCCAATAATACCGGTAGCGACAATAGTTACTCCTACGAGTACGCTACGGAGAAGTTTCGTACCTCAATAACTTCTAGTAGGTTTAGCGAACCCCGTAGAACTAACTTGTCCCATTATGGCGTCATATGGACTCCATTTCCGAACATTCGACTCGAGTAGTGTAACGCAAACAAGCCTAATTTTTGTAGTTTTAAAAGGCTATTGGGGCAGATTTAAATCAGTAGTTATATTCCGAGGGCGCTGAAATACGATAGGACGTCTCAATCAGTATCGAACCCAGTACGGGGCACATACATTAACAACCCACGACGCTCGGTAACAAACATAATACTGTAATATAGACGCAACGCACGGTTAGTAAAGTTTATTTCGATATTCCGTAACACTAAAACAAATAGGCAATGCAAGTATGTATGTTTATTTGCCTCAAAAATGTAACAGTATCTGCATAATAGTTAAACGGTATAAAAGAGACGGGGTACATGTGCAAGACGTTACTGGCCTAAGACACAGATGTGGACATGCACCCCAACAAGTATAACTGCAGTTTAGGACTGCTGCGTTATAGTAGGACAACAGACATGACATATACAAATAAAACTCTTGTACAAATACAATACACAGGACAAAGAGGTCCGGCACCACGATGATATGTACAATAGGCAGTTTATGGCACGTTCTTGTCCCAGGTTCTGATGTGAAGGGATGGGAATAGGGTATAAATCGCATTTTTGTGTTTTTTACAAAAGATTGTACGAAACAAGTAAAAATTTGTTCAAGACATACCAACGTTGGGTCGGACCACGACACAAAAAGATTAGGTTCTAAGAAGGTAAACAAGAAACGACATATGTAAAAATTCTTTCACACAGTTGTTAATCAGAAGTTGTATGCGACAAAAGAAATGAGAACAATAGAGTCTGGCATAAAATGCAGGTCAATTTCGTAGGTGCTATTTTGTGGAATTTATTGTCAACACGTCTCAGCATAATAAATTTAAATATGTCTAAGATGATCTTTTCATTAGCGATGATCCAACGAAGTAACTGTACAAAGCTAATAAACCATAAAAATATGCAGAAACTAAAGACAATAGATCAGTGGGTTGCCCGAGACTTGCTACCTGAGCAATGGGAGTTGGTTGCATCCACGATGACATAGTTAGTCAAACGGAGATATTTATGGCTGCTTCCTTCATTTGAAATGAATCTGTAATCACGTAAATTTATATGTGCGCCAACTTGGTCGGGTCTAAGCCAAGTTTCGTTAGCCGCAATTATATCGGGTCGACTAGTCATTGATTCAATCAATCAATCATTTATTTCGGTACTCTGACATGAAAACAAAACAACACAAAAACTGGACAAACAAACAAAATGCAGAGATACCTGGAAGGCGAGCATAACTTAAAATAAAGTTAAAAAACGTAAGAGTACGCGCCCGCCTAACAAAACTTCCAGTTTGGCAAAAATTTTTGGGTTTGCAAGTGAACGCATGTTTGCGCACATTGTGAAAAAGATAACCATTTCGCTTTGAGCTTGGACAAATCTCTTCAATATCGTTTGTACTTATATATTGACAATCGCATAGACCTGAGGCTATTTCGCCCTGGTCGTCGTCGATGATATCAGAGATAAAAAGGTCATTCAGAGCTAATGGGTCTAGGGCAGTGGCGTAACTACCCATTGGATCTTGGGCGGCACGTTGCTGAAGGGCGGCAAAATGTGGCAAAACGTTTTAAACGAATCGGAAAAACATTTAAAATGAACCAAGGCAGTCACATTAAACGACCTAATTTACCAATGAAGCCAAAATATTACACAAGATATACGTCCAAACCAGGTGTTTTATGGCTCGTGGCCCCCCTTCCAGCGTCTTTTTGCACTCGCGGTCTCCGTGTTCGCCATTCCAAAAAACGAAACGTGTTGGATTGTATTATGTGTTTACGATCTATTATGGAATGCAAAATCAAACCACAGACAAGAAAGTAAACGCTCTCCAGTATACAATCAAAGGGAATGGGGATTTATTGATGATTTATTGCTCATTACATACGAGCAATGCCAGCATTAATCACATTCTCTGGCATCTCAATTTACTTTGGTAAAGTCAACGAAACTGTTGTTGTTGTTGTTAGTACATCTTTCTGTGCTTGAAGGCCCAGGAACGCAGCTATTCATGTGTTCATCCAAAACGGCAGCCTACTGTAGTTCAATTTTCGTAATTGAGTCTATAATACGCTAACGAAGGTTATCTCGCAGTCGAGTGGATCTGCCATTTTGCAGGTTAGACCAGACGGCCTACCGGCGAACTATTTTCATTGGTAGATTTCAATTTCCATTATGATCAAACAAATCACGCACAAGAAAGTGAATACAAATGTGATCGCAAATAATCCTATTCAGGTAATGAAAATGACTGCCGTGGAAAGTATGCAAACGAAGTCGCTATATAATAAATTATTAGTCTTGTGTCGTGGCCCCTCTCGATCTGCTTCGTGGCCCCTGTAGGGAGCCCTTGGATGAGAACCACTGCACTAGTACAATCGAGTGATTTTACATTTAAAAATGACGCCACAGCGCTGGACGTAATGCAGTGGTTTGCAAACATCGTTTATGCAACCCCGTGTAACTCCGGAAATTTCTCCCGATGTTGAATTCGCCGACACGCTTGACTTGGTGCAAACAGATTATTATTGCTTCGAAAATCATCGTGCGACTTCCTGCGTTTTTCTGTGTTCTGACGGCGCTGTCCCGCGTCAAGATTAAGTGAGTGACTTATAAATATTTATTTAGTTGTGCACATGGAATATTACACAATATATTTGACTATAGAACTGATAGAATGCAGATTACAAAACAAAATAGAGGTACAATCAATTGAGTGGGAAGGCCCTAGGACCGGTTCAGCACTCGAAAGCACATTGACAGTAAGGTTTTAAATTCATTTTAAAGCTCCCATGAGTAGATGTAGTCTAGTGGAGAGCCGCTTTGTGCTACGATTGTTCAGCTTAAAAAAGAGTAATTTGTAAATGTTCTTATAGGTACCCAATACAGTAATGATTTGTCAAGAAATGTAAATTTTGATAAGAGATATGTGTATTTTCGGATCATAAAAAAGTTGCAGTGTGAGGATTTATGCTGTGATCAAAGCAGTAAGCAAGAATATAAATTGACTGATGGGGGATTGAAATTGTGACGTCTGTATGAAAAACATAAATTAAACACACATATTTTAACTTCAATTAATCAGTGTTTTATGATGGAGTTCTACTAATCTTGATAATTTTTTCTCATACTCATTCTGTCATTGTATACGAAGTCACCAGCTGCATGTACAACATAAGAGGTGTTTTGCGTTTGCCATGATAATCCATTTTGCTTGATTTCAGGCTGGTACTAATAACCTTTTTCACATAAATTTGATACCTATTATTGCCATTATCTAAACATGGCTTCAACATATATATATATTAATAATTTTAGATGTGCCAAAAAGTTTTGAATTATTTTGTCGAGTGTTTTTAAATTATTGATTTGTGATCAATAGCAATAACTTTTTTGCTACTGCAAAATCCACCACCTTTATTGAATGCATTAATATTTCTCCTGGAACCGTTACATTTTATTAATTCCAATTTGTTTTGTGGGGTATTTACATTTTGTTTCAAATAATACTTTGTCAAAGTGGCTGTTATACTTATATATAAACACATACATGCTTAGATGGTAGACAAGGTTTAATCGTTGTGGGCAATTTATTTCAAAATATCGTAACTAAAATATAAATTTTTGCAGACGTCTCGAAACTCACTTTTGAAGAATGATTTGCTGTCACCAGATGGGGTTTTGGCATGGAAACACATCTAGGGGCAATTTATGAAGATATGTTTAAAACATTTGAAACAGCCATGTAAACTAACTAATGACCGCTGGTGTTCCTGGGTCATTTTGACACCCCTCTATATTTTTTTTAATATTTCACCAACCAAAAATGCCAAAGACATTATCAATGTGTCCTTAAAAAGCTTATTTTCGTCGCTTTCCACTAAAACGCGCCCAAATTACGTAGCGCAAATGTGTACGGCCGTACGCCGGTAAGAAGAGAGAAATTTCAAAAAATTTCGAGAAAAAGTTTCTCACTTTTAACGCTGTGGTCGACACCTGATTGATATGCGAGAGAAAGAGTTCTCTTTTGGAAGAGCTTTACGTCACCTTCAAAATAAAACAAAAGTGGGATTTGTAAGTGAAGTGATATTCGTTTTATCGAAGAGCATTTGATCGCGTGCTGTCTGGTATCTTTGTTTGTTTATTATGAGCCGGAGAACGTTGCTCGCGCGTTCAAAATACTTCGTTTTCAACTAACAACAGATACTTTGTTTATTTTTAAGCTTTGAAATACTTATACAAATAAAATTGACCTTGTTGCAAAATAAAAATTATACATAAAAAAAAAATAGGATGACGTCACCGTAATTAAGAACACTCGGATCAAGCATGGATAATTTAAACTCAAACATTTTAAGTTTTGAAATCGGTTTTGTTCACATGCAGACCACTATGAAATACTATTGACCCCCCAAAATACATTTAATTTGGCCATAATCCCAAATTATGACACAGATTAGCCATTCATGACCAGGCCGATCCTCTAGGGCAGTGGTTCGCAACCACCGGGACGCGGCCCATCGCCGGTATGCGAAAAGGTTACTTCCGGTCCGCAGAGAGGTGACACAAAAACGGACAAGGCCGTAATAAAACCTCAGCAATCTAACCACAAATCATACGACTAAAAAACAGCACCCAACAGTAAACCAGACGAACACAACACCAGGGGTCGGAAAAAATGCGGCCCGCGAGCTAATTTGTTGTGGCCTTTGAACGACCCGACATTTAATAAATAAAACAAAAATTAATCCCAAATTTATCATTGTCTCTACACGGATTTATGTGGTGACAAGTGCTGCTGTACGGCGCTTCTTATATAACAATTAGCGTCAGTTGTATGTCGTTCGCGGGTCGAGCATTCCAAAGTGCTTGAACGGAAAAATATTTTTTTTCTTGTCCATTCCAAAACCGGTTTGCTCGATATGCCCAGTCAGCATCACAGTTGTTAAGGGTTTCAATGTTAAACACGTTACGAAACGAGTTGTCGAAAATTCGACCCCGAGACTGCGCCACAGCTCATCTGTGCGACAGTGCAAAATGTGTAACGTGCACGTTCGGAAGAACATATATGGCCTTGAGCAGCTTTATCTAAAATGCATTACACTTACCCAAATTTTGTAGCCTACTCGCTTGTAAGATCATCAGTTGGACGACGAGTTGCCATAAAAACATCATCTTTCACATTGATTATAAATAAGTACATAAAAACAATGTATTGCTGGATAATAAAAAAACGCCACATATACATCTCATTGGGACAGGCTTTCAACACAGCAATAGAAGGGTAGCACTGCGAATGCGCCATAATTTGAAGTTTAATTATGGTAGCGATTGTTCGAAGGCGGAAATATTGCGGCCGCGCGCTACCAGAAATGTTTATATTTGGCCCGCAAGTATATGAAGTTTGCCGACCACTGCATAACACTATTGAGCAACATTTCTGATTTCATAAACCATTGCCATGTCAGTATGTCGCAATAATGCTGGGTCAATTGTTTTCTCTACGCCCGTATAAGAATGTCTCTCATCAGTCCGACTAAGATCTCCCCAACAAAACGATACAGGCATTGTTAACTTTTTCGAAATCTTGACGTGAGGCCTGATTTTCAATATTGATAACTACAAAAACGAAATAGGCTGGAAGTAGGAAACACGGTACATGAGCCAATGTCAATATCTCGAATATGGGGACAGTTAATGGCCATCGAACAAATACAGACATCACATTAAATAGCATCACCGTCGTTTTTAGTATATTGTCAACATAAATTTCCTAATGCGTATAATTTATTGCATAGGCTTAGTTCGTTTGTATAAAGGTGGTCCGCCAAAAGTTTGGTCAAGCTTTACCGGTCCGTCACTTGAAAAAGGTTGCCGACCACTGCTCCAGGGTTTCAGACCAACATGTTTTACTCAATAGCTTGATAAAAATGTCTGTAAATATTAAGCACAGGTATAGCACAAAGAATTGTTTTGGTATTATTTCATTTGTATTTTTCTATCTATCTTCTATTGAGCATTTGAATACTTGGATCATGATTAATATTTCTAAAATTACCAACGGTATTCAGGTCATTAATAACAGATGAACCGGGGATATTTTTCTTTGTAGGTTCGTCCTGCATCTGTTGCTAGGATTTCGAGGAGGTCTGATTTTGAAGCAATGCCAAGTTTTGCAAACTGGAAAATACCTTTTTTGACATATGCAACAGCACTACTGACGTGGCTTCCCTCAAAAACGGAAATCTACTACTACTCTCTGAAACATCTGGAGACAAAAGACTGCAGTGGATCAGCTAAAATTTCCTAAATTATTTTCCACACTGGACACTTTTCAGAGTTAGACCACCGGGACTATTATAAACTAACATTTGCGATCAGACCTGCCAGGTGTTTTGGTCTAACTTGTTAATTAAAGATTTCAGACACCTCCCCTCCCCCCCCCCCCCACTTCAAAATCTTCAACTATGCCCGTAGGGCCTCAACCTAAATATTGAATGAATCGCCAAAAGAATTTTCAGTTTAAAAGATGCATATTTTGCAGGTCGCGGGGCTGGGAATCCATCGGTGCTCCAGTTGATTGAAAAGCGGCAAAGAAAAATGTAGCAATGTCCACGTGATAGAACCTAAATTGCCTTTTTACTCCAGCTAAGAACCACTCCCAAAGCCTTAAAAAACATCAATACCACTATTAAATATAACTCGATAGTCAGTGTTTATTCACATTAGTAATTAAAATAATAATTTGTATACTTATGGATTATTGAGAAAAAAACTTGGGTACTCAAGAAATACGTGTACCAAGATGACGGACAACGGAACATAGTATGTGTACCAGGTTAGGCCATACTTTTGGGTACAATTACTACGAAACTCACTTGGTTAGTCCCTGAACGCGTAATAGAACTAAAATAAGTATATTTTGGCCTAACCCTAACGTGGTACACATACTACGTTCCGGTGTCCTCCTTTCTTGGTACGGAAACTTGACTGTAATCACATACATCTTAATCTTCGTTCTAGCTGCCGTGTTTATTCAATTGGTTTCGTATTCCATGAGTCCTATTGTCCATCTTATTGTTATTATTTTGGCTGCAGTACTTTGCGTATACATTTGCTCAAATTTTTTGAATACTTTCTCAAGTAGTGTTGTTACATCTTGACATTCAGTTACATTGGTTAATAGGTATTCGCTCATGAATGATTTGAAAATATTTTTCTTTTATGTCAAGTGTCGGATGTTCAATGATGAGATGATGGAAATAAATTTCAGCTGCTGGCATGTGTTGAGAATTGAGATAGCCTTTGTATAATCATTGACTCTTAAAAAAGTTATTTATAGATTGGTTTGATTAATTTCTGGAGCAGAGCCTTGTGTTTCTGGGTTGCATTGTTAACAGAAATTGCTGCTCTACCTATGCATTCCAGATTGTTGTCACATTCCCAAAAGCTGCATGTCGCAAATCACTGGCCCTGTAGGTAGATGTAGGTAAAGTGGTGACGAAAATGAATACTTTGTACTTTATGTATAAAAAAAAAACGCTTAGGAGCACAGCATTTTGGTCTCACTCCATCTCAAGTATTGTAGCTTTCACAGAAGTTTTTTCTCCACTTGACCTATAATCAGGGCTGACACAACGTCCTTATTTTTAGAATTTGTCCTTATTTCGAAGGTCTTTGTTTTAGGATATGATAGGATTTACATATTTATCCCGGGGGAGAGGAAAGCCAATAAGACGGCTTATCCATATGGCGAACCACGGCCTCTCGTCCGGTTAACATTCCAAGTCGGGTATGGGATTAGTTATATTGTTTGTTTTCGGAAACATGGACTTGGTGGTGGAGGAAGCCGTAACCGACCAGCGGTTACGTGAACTACCCAACGACGGCGAGGAGTCCAGCAATCCTCTCGCACATAACCATCTTTACATGGGATTCGAACCTGCGAACCCACGCAGAGTAATTAGAGGTGCGGTGGCGAGCGTATTCCTAACGCTTAGCCCCACACCGCCGCCTTCTGGAGAAAATTTTTATCTTTAACCACTGAAAATTTCAAAGCAATTGGTCCAGTATTCGAAGAGAAAAGCGATTTTTTATTGATAATGACGAAAGAAAATAACAATAACAACAAAATTTTGAAACGATCGTTATGGCCACTAAACGTGTCCAACAACATAATATTGAAACGACCGTTATGTACACTGACATGTCCAAAAATGTTGCAAATTGACAGGGTATCATGTTTCATTACAAACGTTTTATGAATATATCGTATCAAAGAGATTGTTCAAATTCTCATTTATTTCTCATGTAGAATTTGCAGTTTCTGCCGTCAGTCTGTCAGTTGAATTTCAATTCCGATATGTTGCTCTAATGCCCTTCTCATCTTCGCACAGTCTGTAAGCTCCTTGTTAGTATTCCTTTAGTTCCATAATTCAAGGTTAATGCATGATTTTGACTTGTTCTAAATTTCCATTCCAATATTTCCAATCCCGATCCATTTAGTTCTGAAAAGAACGAAAGCCCTTATAAAACTCTGTAAGTTTAAGATAGGCCGCGAGCCGAGGCCCTGAAAAACGTCTAGAAAGTGAGTTTCGTAGCGCACATCAGGTAACTACCTGAAAATGATTTTAAAATGTTCCTTAAAAATTTAGTAGCAAATATTGCCTTGTTCCCACTTCCAGAAATTGCACGTTTTACGGAAAAGACGCTTTTACTACAAGAAATATGTGCTACGATCTGTCCTACATTCTCTACATTTCCGGCAATGAACAATGACTTCTGCATGACGTAACAATTGAATCGAATCAGCTGTTAGCGAGCGGATGAATCTTAGTTATTACTGCTCGATCTTGCGTTGAGTTGGGCAGCCTTTCCATAGCCCTGTTTACTTAATATTAGTTAAGTTATGCTAAGACGTTGTTAAAAAGTATAGGTAAGTTATTATAAACACTTGTAGATCCTTACCACGGATATGGGCCGTGAGACGAAGCCTTGAAAACGCCCAGAAAATGAGTTTCGTAGCGCACATCTGGTAACTAAATAAATTCTTCAGTTTTGTGTGAAAATGAGCATACTGAACGCATTACAGCTTGTTCCACAATCCTGATGTGAAATTGAATATAAGAGGTTCCCGGAAATTCAATAACCATAAGTTTGCAACACATACATAAGAACTATGCAATTCGAGAGCCCCACAGCACACTAACACAAATATATTCCTGTAACGTTTTGCCTGACCAAAATCAGACTCCCTCAGTCAATCATAATTTATAAGGTAGATTACGAAAAATATGGCATACATGTAACCAACAACAAAAATACTTTAATAGTGTGACATGAGTCGCGAGTGACCTCGAAAGGTCGAATAAATTTTATGTAATAACCACAAGCAGTTTACAACAAGAACAGCATAAAAATCTACATCCATTTTATAGAAGCTATCAAATGTATTTATTTTCAAGCAATCAAGTCACAAATTAACATCGTGAGCACGAAAACACAAATAAATCGGTTATTTCTCACTTAGAAATTTACCGGAAAAGTCAAGAAAATTAAATGAATGTACAGTATGTACATAACATAGTGAACAGAAATATTACTCTTTTTTTATTACTAGTCTTTTTTTTAGTTTATGTGGTTATGTATTCGAACAAAGGCAATATTATTTCTAGAAACAGGACTACGACACTAACAAATGTCCGAAAAAACAAACAAATAAATGATACCTATTAAATCAACTGCAATATCTAATTCACTTTCTTCTGAATTGTTTTCGAAATCCACTATCTCGAAAATCGACTTTTCCTCTATAAGTGTACTGTGATTTTTGCAGTCAATACAAAAACGAAAATCTGTGCAATTTAAGTTGATTTTGCCACACTTGCATAAATTATTTTGACTATTTTTCCCACACTTGCAGTTTGCCAACTCAAGAACTAATTTGAGGGCACATGCTTCTTCAGTGAATCCTTGTTGGGTGGGAGAGTATAATCCTTATGTTTGCCAGTGTTAAATAGACGTGCCCTGGTATCATTTACATTCTTCATATCCTCTTCATACAGTGAACAAACAAATTCCTCAGCTTTTTTTATTAATGCCTCGTTAACATCAAAAGATCTTCATAGACGAGAAAAAAAATGAATTGAAAACCTCAATGAAGTCTCCAACATGAGTTTGATGGGCAGTTCCAATTGCAGAAAAGTGCTAAAGTATTTCAATATAAAAACCCCTCTAAGCTGTTTGCAACTATTATGATTCCCATATACCTTTACGCTTCAAGACTTCTTGTTTAATCCATTTTATAGCACTGATAGCAGCAGGGATTAGAGCCTGCGTTAGGTCGGATTGGTGGAGCATTGCCGTTTTCTTTTTGTAGTACAGGACCTAAAATGAGGAAGAAAATCATAAGTTGAACAGCATGAGTGTAAAAATACCACTAAATACTAACTAATACTTTGAATACCTAATGCATTTTATCTGATGTACTCAATGAGCCTATATATGCTCATTGCATGTACTACAGTCCAGCAGTGTTTGCATACCAGTACTATACACTATATTTTAAAACATCAACTGTCTGTCTACAACTTGATTTCTCACCTATTAATCGCTTCCAATGCTACTTTCTTTCCACGGCATAACTTATCATTGCTTCCCAGGTTCTTGTCGACCTTATGAATTCAGATTTAGACCAACCGACATTAGTAAAATTGATTGTTTTCTTCTTTTTCACACAACCGTGCATTACAGAAACAGCCATTAATTTCTATTTCCAAATATGCTGTGGCCTATATAGTAGTATAAGTCTGCTGAATAGTCAAGAAGAGTCATTAAATTAATCATAAACATTTCATGCAAGCCAGAAAATATCGTTGTTTGTGACATAATATTCCAGGTCTAGCCTTCCTTGGAGTTACCGCACCGTACCTATTTAACAACGTCTTATGAGCTAGTGCTCAACTAAAATTGCTATTTATGTTAAGGATATACAAGTGTTTAATATCTTACTTATACTTTTCAACACCTCCTTAGAACAACTGAACTAATAATAACTAAAAAAAACTATGGAAAGGCTACCCAACTCAACGCAAAAGCGAGCAGTAGTACATCTGATATTCATCCGACCACGGGGGATCCACCTACAGCTGACTAATTTGATTGTTACGTCATGCAGAAGTCTGCGTTCATTGGCCCATGATACCGGAAAAGCAGAGAAAATAGGACAGATGGTAACACATATTTATTGTAGTAAAAGCGTCTTTTCTGTAAAGCGTGCAACTTTTGGAAGTGGGAACAAGGCAATATTTGTTACTCAATTTCTAAGGAACATTTAAAATCATTTTCAGGTAGTTACCTTATGTGCGCTACGAAACTGAAAGATAAATGGCCTCGGCTCGCGGCCTATAATAATAACTAAAAAAACTATGGAAAGGCTACTCAACGCAAAAGCGAGAAGTAGTAGTACATCTGATATTCATCTGACCACTGGGGATCCACCTACAGCTGACTAATTTGATTGTTACGTCATGCATAAGTCTGCGTTCATTGGCCCATGATACCGGAAAAACAGAGAAAATAGGACAGATGGTAACACATATTTATTGTAGTAAAAGCGTCTTTTCTGTAAAACGTGCAACTTTTGGAAGTGGGAACAAGGCAATATTTGTTACTAAATTTCTAAGGACAAAAGCACAGCAATTTAGGTTATAGATAGTACAATACAATAGAACTTCAATGCACAAATAGTAGGGAGTAGGGACAATGGTTTTTGTTTGAGTAGCATGCTGTTCAATTTATTTCCATTGTTGCTACCTATCACCAAATCACACTTTTTCTTCTGCTCATCCCAGGATACCATAAAATTTTATTATTTTAATTTACATTGGAAAATCCATAACATGGTAAAATGGCTTCTCTTTATAACTTATCATTCCCTATCCCACTGTACCTTTATGCCTTTCTAATCTTCTGGCTGAAATGCAACCATAATAGGTTTTGTGGAAATGCTTTTTATTAATTTTTTTTTTGAAACTTCATCGTTTTTGGCTGAATCCAGAATTTCAAAAAAAAAACCTTACAATAGTGAGTAATTTGATACATAACTTTATCATATTTCACCAAAACCTGTAGGGTCATATTTTGGCCAGAACAGCCATAGACCACTTATAACACTATCTCCCTTGAGTGGTGCATACCATATATGTACACACCCTTTAAACTTGACCATTCCCGCGTTTCATAGTATGTGGTATCGTCACTCAATGGTGTTGTACATTCATCCAAATTCTTAATTTTTTTTTATTACTATATTCATATGCAGTGTGTTTCATGTTGTGTTGTGTCTCTATTTATAGATGTTGTTTTGTCTAACAAACTCCTTTGTACAAACAGTTTTGTACACTCCACCCTTATCCCTGTTATCACATCCACCCACCCTCCTTGCACAACTGCCTGTATAAAGGACCATATTGTACATATTTGATTTACCCTATTATAATTTATATATATCAAAAAGGGGGGGAAAGCACATTTGTGTTTTAGGCCAATATGGTCTTGTGCATCAATGAGCATATATACAATGAGTGGAAACTTGCAAAGATTTGCTCATTTTGGTATTGTTCCCTGCATTTTTACGTCGTCCAGCTAAATGGTTCGTTGCATATTAAGAAAACGCATTGCTCGCTGCCAAAATCCCTTGCTTCAGCCGAGTCGGGTGCGAAATTGGCCGTATTGAGGTCTGTAATTCTTCAATACATATTTGGTTTTGGGTTTCGAAGTATGGTACGCTGAAAGCATACAACTATGAGCATATGCTTATTGGGAATGCATATCTATTAGGCAGAAAACGTATCTACAGAACCGAATATGAACCAGTCGCCGAGAGGGGTGCAGTTATTTATGTATTTATTCATTGATATAACATGGGATTTACATATTTATCCATGGGAGAGGAAAGCCGAGAAGAATGCCTAAATATATGGCGAACCACGGCCTCTCACAATCATAGCTCTGTCCTCCATATGAATCACATGGCTCTGCGAGCTATTCGTTTACCTATTAAAAATACTGATTTTAACTATAAATTACTCTGGGATATCTTGCCTTTGAAAACAAAAGCCAGAAATTGGAAGAAAATCAGGGAATGAAATGTGTGTACTATGTAATGGAGAACCTGAGTTTGTTTCACATATTTTCATGTATTGTAAATTACAAAAAATATTTATGAAGAATTTGTTTTAGATATATTAAAACTGATTAGAATACATTTTGTTATCAATATGATTCTTGCATATCATTTAATTTTAACGAACCTTTATATAGTCATATAGATACTGTTGATTTGGATGCAATTATACTTTTGTTATCAATAGTGAGAAATATTTCAGGACTGCTATTAACTATGTGAGCTATTTTTTCTGCAATGCAAAATACATCTTGCGTCTGCTATTTACTATGTGAATTAATTTTTCTGCAATGTAAAGTATTTCCATAACTGCTTTTACTATGTGGGCTGTTTTTTCGGTACTCTTGTAGTATGTGTACCAGGTTAGGTTACGATTCTCCTTATTTTTGTTCTATTAAAAGTTCGGGAATTGTCTGTGTTACACAAGTGAATATCCCCTACCGATAGAATTTAGTCCATTTACACAACTTGATATAAAATAGACGAACAAAATTAGTTACCTTCATATTGGTACACATACTTCTGGAGCACCATTTTTTTGTAATGTAAAATATTTAATATGTGAACTAATTTTTTTGGAATGCAAAATATTTTCTACAGCTTCTGTATTTTTCATATGTCACTTTTCATTTCATCGATAATACACATGGTCTGGCACATTGTTCATTCTTTGTGGAGATTTTGGTAAATTTACAGATGGAATAAGACCGACATTCAGCCTTTTTCTGTTTTACAACTGTAATACAAATTGAAGTATGTAAACCCAGTTGGTAGACACCGGAACCATTTGTACCAGGTTAGGGTCTACTACATACAAGCATTCCCAAACTTTTCAAGCCGCACCCCCTTTTTAGAATTTGTGAAGTCTTGCGCCCCACCTCAAAATAGTTAGCTAACAATAATAAGCTACAAATAACAGTAAGGCATAAGTACGTTTTATTGGAAAAACAGTTGAAAATACATGGATGGAACGAAATAAATGACAAGTTTTGATATGCAAATATTTACAAGTTTTGATATGTATAAAATTAGCCAAGTCCAGAAGTCAGTATTTTAAACTAATAGAGAGAGAGAGTTTATTTCGTTCGTTAAACCATGAACATATATGAATTATAATAAAAAAAACAGATGCTCAGGTGTTTGACTGGGAGACAACGTTACAACATTTGGGGTCATTTAACAGGTTCGGTGTTAAATTCTTCAATAGCTCTCATTATACCGTATTCACTATATACATTATTCACAAGAATTTTTGATTTGGAAAGTACTAAATAATCATGTTTTGTCCTAAGATCATCATTTATTCAGCTGATAAGTTGACATGTATTGCATATCAACTGCATAAAAATGGGTTAGCAAGGATACCTATTATTTGGAAAATTTGTCTACTAAAAATTAATGTGATAGGACATGGGTTTTTTATGAGCAAAGATGAGGAAAATTCTATTATTATAGCACTTTAATTATAAACATTTGATAATAGTAATGAAATCATGAGTATATTTCTTTATACACTATAATTTGAACACATCAAATTATAATACTTGATTATGACTGGCAAGTGATTTGGAGGATAGTGACACACATTAATACATGATCAGGATTTGACCCTTCTCCAGCAGATATATATATATATATATATATATATGAAATAAAGTGCTCATGTACATATCTATATTCGGCTACAGAGCACGTATCATAGAATGAATTTTAAGGCGAAATATTGATAATATACTGAAATAGCAATGATAAACAATAGGTTATTTTTAAATAAGTATTACCGGTACTAAAAAATAAATAAAGTGCTCATATACATATAGATATTTGGATACAGAGCAAGTATCATAGAATAAAATTCAAGGCAAAAAATTGATTAAATACCAGAATAGCAAGTATAATAAGCATTAAGATACTTTTAAACGAAGTATTACTAAAAAATAAATAATGTGGTCATGTACATAGATATTTGGATACAGAGAAAGTGTCATAGAATTTAGGGCGAAATATGGATGCAAGTATGATAAACAATTTGATATTTTTATAAAAAGTGTTACTAACAAATAAAATAATAGATTATGGAGTTCCAGCAAGTGTGCTCATAACAAATAAAAAGATAGCAATTCATTTACCACAGTGAATTAAATTCATTACACATTACTACTTGCTATAACACGGCGGGCACATGATACTCATCGTGTTTTAAACTTTTTTAAAGGTTTTGCTCGCTCTCCAGAACTCTCCATTTTTATTTGTTTGTATTGTCAGATTGTGGACTTTTCAAAATAAAACTATCTATATCAATGAATACAATATCCCAGGTCACCACTTGGCTGGTTCATATTCTGTTCTGTAGTTAAGTTTTCTGCCTAATAAATGGTATGTATTCCCAATAAGCATTACAGTATGCTCATTCGTTCACTCATTGAGTGATTTTAATTACGGTTTAATATAAATAAGTTCATATTCCATGTTGCATCCATGATTCAGTATTTATTTTGTTCAATTCCAGTAGTAATCCATACCATAATTAGGTTATTTTAATAAATGCATTGATATAAAACAATAAAAATGAAATTAGTAAATATAAAATACATATCATAAACATATAATTTTCTTTTTGAAATAACGCTTTACATAAATTTTTCAATTCCCTCTCAAATGGGTTGTTTATTCTATAATTCTCTATATTTTTCTACATATTATGGCCATTTTTATCTGCCTTTTGAGAAAGGCAAAATGGGGTGTTTTATTTTCGAATATAATAGAACTTCTCATGGTCAAAATTTTATATCTCACTATTGATTACAAAAGTATAATTGCATCCAAATCAACAGTATCTATATGACTATATAAAGGATCGTTGAAATTAAATAATATGCAAGAATCATATTGATAACAAAATGTATTCTAATCAATTTTAATATATCCAAAACAAAATCCACATAAATATTTTTTGTAAATTTACAATACATGAAAATATGTGAAACAAACTCAGGTTCTTCATTACATAATACACACATTTCATTCTCTGCTATTCTTCCAATTTCTGGCTTTTGTTTTCAATGGCAAGATATCCCAGAGAAATAGTTAAAATCAGTATTTTTAATAAGTAAACGAATAGCTCGCAGAGCCATGTGATTCATATGGAGGACAGAGCTATGATTGAGAGAGGCCGTGGTTTGCCATATATTTAGGCATTCTTCTCGGCTTTCCTCTACCCTTGGATAAATATGTAAATCCCATGCGCGGCGGTGTGGCTCAACGGGCTAAGCGTTAGGAATACGCTCGCCACCGCACCTCTAATTACTCTGCATGGGTCCGCAGGTTCGAATCCCATGCAGGGATGGTTATGTGCAGAAGGATTGCTGGACTCCTCGCCGCCGTTGGGTGATTCACGTAACCGCTGGTCGGTTACGGCTTCCTCCACCAACAAGTCCATGCTTCCGAAAACAAACAATATAACTAATCCCATGCCCGACTTGGAATGGTAACCGGACGAGAGGCCGTGGTTCGCCATATGGATAAGTCGTCTTATCGGCTTTCCTTTCCCCCGGGATAAATATGTAAATCCTTATCCTCATTATCCTAATAAATACATAAATAACCGCACCCCACTGGGCGACTGGTTCATATTCTGTACTGTAGCTACGTTTTCTGTCTAATAGATATGTATTCCCAATAAGCATATGCTCATAGTTGTATGCTTTCAGCGTACCATACTTCGAAACCCAAAACCAAATATGTATTGAAGAATTAAAGACCTCAATACGGTCAATTTCGCACCCGACTCGGCTGAAGCAAGGGATTTTGGCAGCGAGCAATGCGTTTTCTTAATATGCAACGAACCATTTAGCCGGACGACGTAAAAAATGCAGGGAACAATACCAAAATGAGCAAATCTTTGCAAGTTTCCACTCATTGTATATATGCTCATTGTGTGCATACATCCCGTCTTCAGTATTTATAATTACTTACTCTTTTATATTGCTTTTACGAGACGAATAAACATACATACATGAGGAACACTTTAAAATCATTTTCAGGTGCGCTACGAAACTGAAAGATAAATGGCCTCGGCTCGAGGCCTAAAGATTGGTTTTCGACAAAGTCGAAATTCACAAAGGTCACGATATCGAGAAACAAAACAAATGACGTCAAAATCACCAGTGCAGTGAAGTAAACACATTACTGTACTAAACTTCTTCGGAAAACGGCAAAAATCTCTGAGAGTTTAAAAAAGCCTAGCAAAAGGTACTAAGTCTGATATCAAAGCAGTATGAACTTTAGGAGTGTATCGATACTGATATATATTTCAAGATTAGTCAGACGTTTGTCCTGCCGGCAATCACAAGTTAAAGTCCCCCGTTCAATAAACAAAGCGCAGAAGTGGGCGTTTCTGCACCATTTTTTTGTGTTATTCGTCGAGCTGCCGAGTGGCAAGTGTTTTGAACTTGAATATTTGTAACTGCAGAACTGGAAGAAAGGTTGGAATAATATTGCATTTAATAGATACCGGTACATTGTTCAGAAGCTCTTCAGCATACCTTTACTGTAAATTCTGAAATTGCAGATTTAGGTATCAACCGATTTTTTTAAACTAAAAAAAGGAGTAGACCTGATGCTTTGAGAGTGTTGTTCAGTCTGTCAGTTTAGCACCGTTAGGCCTAATATTTATCATTATTAGTCATTAAAGGACATTTAATTTGTTTTGTTGAAATAATGTAAAGTCTGAACTCTGAATGCATAGTCTTTGATATATGAACAAAAACCGTTTGATAAGAATTTTATATGAAATGTCTGAATGTTCTATTTATAGAACTTTTTTGTGTATCACAAATAAGCTGCTACAGAGGACAAACTTATGAGAAGACTGACAACATTATTATGGGCCATAAACATATATGGGCCTACATGTTTACGTGTGATTAGTCAGTTAGTGTTTTCCTGATAATTGTTTTTATAATTAATTGCCTGAGCGCAGAATTTACCAGCATTGTTTTGATTTGTTTATATGTATCTTGATTCGCTGTATCACATTGTCATCAATGCCAAATCAATGTAGTTTTCATGGTTTTTGACCTTTTCGTCACCTTATCACATTACATTACACCTACTTACGTTGTCATTGTATCAGATCCAATTGGTCCTTATTAGCCTGAGTATTTTAAAAGTGAACAACAGCCCGAATGTTTATTACATTTGCGTATTTTCTGTATGTTCATTTTTGGCCCAAGCCTTGTTTAACAAAGTTTGTGTTTTTTTTTTTGTGAATGCGTGTTGGTGAACGGGCACATGATACTCATCTTGTTTTAAACTTTTTTAAAGATTTTGCGCGCTCTCCAGAATTCTCCATTTTTTATTTGTTTGTATTGTCAGATTGTGGAGTTTTCAAAATAAACTATCTATCTATCCACATATGGGCAACAATTTTTCAACATGTCTCCTTGAACTTGTAATCTAAGGCAAAATCAGCGTCCAAACTTTTTTGGTAACAAAATACTGGTGCGGCGGTGTGGCTCAACGGGCTAAGCGTTAGGAATACGCTCACCACCGCACCTCTAATTACTCTGCATGGGTTCGCAGGTTCGAACCCATGCAGGGATGGTTATGTGCGAGAGGATTGCTGGACTCCTCGCCGTCGTTGGGTGGTTCACGTAACCGCTGGTCGGTTACGGCTTCCTCCACCACCAAGTCCATGCCTCCGAAAACAAACAATATAACTAATCCCATACCCGACTTGGAATGGTAACCGGACGAGAGGCCGTGGTTCGCCATATGGAAAAGCCGTCTTATCGGCTTTCCTCTCCCCCGGGATAAATATGTAAATCCTATCCTATCCAGATAACCGTTATATGTGAGGCAAAGTGCATCTGTGAATATTTTCAAACATAATTTGGATAAATACAGAGATTCCCAGGTGTCCAACCCAAGGACACTTGAACAATACTGAGAATTGTCAAAATGATATTGGAGAGAATTAGATAGTCTGGTTTTCGACATCTGTGTATTAAATGGGTTAGCAATACTATTGGGTAATTGTCTAAATGTCCTTTCCAGTGCATTTACTAGTCATAATTTGTCTATTCATAATTGTAGTACGGTAATTGCCAATTTTTGTGATACATTGTTGTTAATACAGTGTTATAGATCAGTGGTTCCCAACCGCCGGTCCGCGGACCGGTGCCGGTCCGCGAAGCTTTTTTGCCGGTCCGCAAGAAGTTTTGTTGTTTTGTTGTTTTTATGCCGTTTCAATCGCTTTACCGTAGGCAAAGTTGCGTTGGCTCATTACGCAGTTCTCTTCTGCCGTCATATTACGACATCTTTCGCGACATGTTGGCGCCGTATTACGCGACATCTTGGCGCCGATCACTCACACTTTTCGCTTTTCCAGCTCCGATTCATCGCGAATGCGCTCCATCAAATCTCGCAAAATTAAGAAGCCTAAAAATCGGCACGCGTGCCTTTACTGTTCTGCGTGCTTTTCCTGATTAATATGACCATTCATATGAAACGTAATGGATATCTCCTTGTTTAAACTAGAAAACAGTCAAGAACAGTATAATAATCCAGTAAGATATGAACTTGTTGCGACCCCACAGGTGGTCACGCGATACACGCAAAAAAAGCACGAGCCGCAGAGATCTTTTCCAGACACAGTAGGATTTTGAGCTTGTCGCCAAGTTATCGACGACTTTGTCATTGTAATGCAAATTCATTCCGTTTGAGGCGTCGATTAACTGCAGAGGGATTAATATTATGAACCCAATGAAAAAGAAAAGGCTTGATTAAAATTGTGATTCTTCTTTACAGTCCAGATTGAAAAAGAATTACTTATCACAATTTTAGATATCTCTTGATAACGAATACCCATCGCCAAGTAATCGAGCAATCAAACTGTGGTCCGTCTTTTCAGCCAGTTACTGCGTTATGCGAAAAAACATTCTCATCACTCGATTCAATTAAAACCTCACTTTGATTAAAACGAGGCAAGGAAATCGGCTGCACGCGGCTGCAGAGCTATGTGTTGCAAAAACTTCTTTGCCTCGTTCGCAATCTTGTATTGGAAACGAAACAGCAGCAAAATTCTCACAGAAGTTAATTGTGCATTATTTTAATGTGAGAATTTAATGCGTGCCTTTCTCACGCATAATGGGTGCCCAGCACTGCATTTCATTACGCAAATATATGGTATTATTTTATGTTTCACTCATTTTTAATTTTTGGTCGACACATTATTTGATAGTTATTCTTCGTGTGAAATGTTTTAAAGTGTGCTTTTTTGTCTAGAAGCATATTGAGTGCCCGACATTGCATTATAAGACGCAAATATATGTTATTCTTTTCTGTTACGGCCATTTCAATTTTTGCCGGTCCGCGAGTACATTTAATCTAATTTTACCGGTCCGCCAGGGTAGAAAGGTTGGGAACCGCTGTTATAGATGTTTATACTGCGGTATATTTATATTGTATATTTTGTAGTTGTTCTAGGTGTGATACCTGAAGAGGTATTATTATTAGTTATCACTGCCATAATTGAAATTTATTGGAGGCCCACTAGAAAACGCTCGACGGCCCACAATTGGACCGCGGCACACAGTTTACCGACCATAATAATATAGATCAGAATTAATGCTTAAAACAGAATTTGTCACCATTACCACAGTGTGAGAAAGGTAAATCATTTTAAGGAGAGAACAGCAAAAACTAGCAAGCTCCTGGTTAAATATAAAAATCTACCCTTAAAACTAATTTCAAAACACATGTTCGTTTCTTGATTAAAAATCAACTTTCTTATTATCAATTTTCTGTATTTAAAGCTTATAGTACAATATTTACGAGAGATACTACTTTATTTTGTTGCATTATGGCTCAATGTCCTGCTGGCTTATATTCAAGGCTTGATCAAGCTGTTGAACCAGAGGGTGGAACAGCAAGCCCTCAACAGAGTCAGGTTACTTTGCCACCCCAGCAGGCAACGAATACGTCAACCCCTCAGACGCATCTGAGAGAAAAATACAAACTTGTTTTGTATCGATTTGGAGTTACTGAAATTGTTCTTGGCGTTTTATCTGTCGTTTTGTGCATCGTGACGTTGATCATCGCAAGCACAAAGAAGACTTATGTCTATCATAGTACTTGGAATAACAGAACGTACGATTACAGAATTCGTTATAGCGTTACGTATGCTTCTCACGGAATATGGTGCGGCGGTGTTGTAATTGCATCTGGAATTCTTGGATTCAAAGCTAGAGGAAAACCTTCCGTTTGTTTTTATAATGCGAATATGGCGGTCAGTATTGTAGCTTCTTGCTTCACGGCTACACTTTGTATAATGTCTGCGATATGTGCTGGAGACACTTACCCACGTAAAGGGAACGGTGGAATCATTGCCATTCATTCTATTATGGCTGTCATTGGATTTGCTGGGATGAATATCTGTATCATTCATTCAGCATATTGTTGCGCTGGTGTCTGTTGCCGCAAAAAACCTCAAGGCGTGGTTGTATACGCAGCTCACCCTGCTTATCCACAACAACAAATGGTTCAGCTCGCAAACGGCCAATTCATTATGATACCTGCTCAAGGATATGTGCCAGGAACTTCATATTACCCCGGTGCACAAATGCCTCCTCAACCAGGAGTGGCCGTTCCTCCGTACCCGCAGACACCAAACTCTCAAATGACAAAAGAACAAGAAGCTCAAGCGAACCAGAACCCGCCAGAATATACAGCTCATGCATCACATAATCCTTCTGTATAAGAGATTTTCAAACATTTTGTCTTGAAGCCGTAAAGCTGAAGTATTCCATACCTCGGAAAACATTTTGAGTTTCGTCTACTCCGGTATAATTCGACCTCGTAAATTTATAATCAATGGAGCATGAAGAATCATCAATGACAATTCCTTATTGGAATGTGATTATTCTGACCCGTCACAGTTCATTGAGTTTTATGGTTGAAGAGTTGAACAGTAACAGTATCAAGGTAGACATTATCAAACTTTTATAATAATAGCCGGTATAAATATAAGCCGACCCAACTTGGCAACTTTTCGAGTTTCAAACTCATCTTATATGCCAGGATATAATATGTCTTGAAATTGAAAAAAAAAAAATATGGTTTTCCATAATATTGTGTTGTTTTTATCAACGTCCTTTTTTTTAGATTATATGAAGTGAAAATGTAAACCAAACGAGACACCGTTAAAAAAATGAATCATGAATATAGATTTTCTATTTTGCCACCTTAAAAATTATTGCACCCTCTCTCAGATTGCCCAATACGCGAATAAAAAGTATCGCTAATTAAATAATTGTTCATTTTTTTACCTTTTTGTAAATACGCTAACAACACAGCTGCCAAATTATGAAAAAAGGCACGAATGGACTTTCAAGTTTTCATTTCAAGAGACACCCTAGAAGAATTTGTGCTAGCAATTCACAGTGTACATGGAGTATTGACATAAATCGGGAGTGTGCAACCTGTGGCCCGCGGGCCAAATGCGGCCCATAAGTTAAATGTTGCGGCCCACAAGACAAGAATTTAATTTAGTTTGATAAGTGCGAGTGATTCCCTTTGCATTGCAAAGCCTATACTTGAGTCCAATTCATTATCTATGCCTATGACGTAACAATGCCCTAACAGCTAGCATGTGCGAAACGAACAACGCGTGTCATAAGATCAATACCCAACATATTTTGTGTCTGCCACTACTAGAAAGTCTTATGTTAAATAAAGGTGCGGCCCGTGGTTATTCGTATCTGTCCCTTCTCTATTAAAGGTTGCACACCCTTGACATAAATTGTTTAAGTCTTGCTCGGTAATTACTAACACACAATTCTTCGCTATCATTCCTTAAAGTCTAAGAAGATTTTGGCGTTTCAGTGAGTGCATGTTGGCTTAGGCTATTAACTAAATGTTCATATTTTTACTCTACTTTTGTAAATACACATATTGCATTATAATTTTATTTGTTGATTTCAAACACAATTGCATGACATGACCACAGTTATACTCTCTAAACTTATATTGCTGTCTATGTTCCACTCGAATACATAAATTTTATTTTTTTAGTGCAATAGTAAATACAAAGTGAAAACGTAGTTTCATTTATAAAATCTTACCGGTTCTCTTGGTTGGTTATTCAATGATCTGCGGTTGCCATGGCTATTGCGGCCTGTCGTCTCTGATGTCGTTTTCTTTCGCCTCCTCTAACACTGAAATGCATTTTTTTTTCTTTACCAATTATGTTTGTCCAATGTCTACTTTCGGTCTGTAATAAAATAAACTAACTGACTGACAGGTTTCATTTTTTTTTCTGTTACTTGAAATTAAATGAAGGCATATTTTCATGTTTTCAAGTAAACCATCCTGAATTCTTTCTAAAACCAAAAATTTTCGAACTATTCGTTCTGTAGATCCCCCCGGTTCTTGTTACCTGATTTTAGTTGGAATAAATGTTTGAAACACATTTTAAAAGCACTCGTCATAGCTGTTATTCATCCAAATTCGTGACAATAAAACTAAGGTAATATTAAGTTGTTTGACATGGAAAAAGGTATCTAATTCGAAATTTATTTTCCCATCTGTGTTTGAATTGAACCGCTTTAAGCCTTGGGATAACTGACAATTGCTAGAACAAATTGCACCAGAAATCTAATGTAGAATCACAATCTTTTTAACTTCTGAGTAAGTGATTTTGCTTTGAAAAAGTTCGCTTAAAAAATCTGACTTGTTGCCTCTATCAGGGATTACCAAAACCCTTGATTTCAGTGATTATTGAAAATTTTTTTTTTTTCAAGTATCATTTCACATACAGGGTGCCCCAAGAAAGCAGAACCTATAAATTTTTTACTCCTACAAAAATAAAGATTTTTTTTTAAATTTTTTCTATTCGTGTATGATTGTACCTTAAAGTTTCAGTAAATCTAGAACGCTACACAAAAATTATTTTCCCTCTAAAACAGTGGTTCTCAAACGGTCGGGCGCATCCCGCAAGAGGGGGTGGAGAATTTTTAAAATAGGGGAAAAAGCTAATAAAAAATAATTGTTAATTGAGGCTTGCCTTATTTTGAATATTTACATTTCTTTATTTTGGATATTTACGTTCCATTCACATATTTTCAATGTGTTTTTGGAATAAAACATATTTTCGCCCTATTATTATTTGTTATTTGTAGCTTATTGTTAGTTAGTTATTTTTGAAGTGGGGCGCGTGACCTGACAATTCCTAAAAAGGGGCGTGGCTTAGAAAATTTGAGAACTAATATTCTAGAACAGGGCTGGCAGACCGCGGTCCGTCCGGGCCTTCTGAGTATATTAGTATTGAATTCGGACCGCACCTACCGTATTTTCCGGCGAATAAGACTACCCGGCCAATAAGACGAGGCCTGTTTTTGGCACCAAAAAAAGGGGTTTTTCCGTGTATTCGTCCAATAAGACGAGTAAGAAAATCGCAACCCTGCGTCTCCGTTCGACAGTTAGCAAAAAAGCGCACTATTATTTTTAACCGATTCTGTTGTTGTATTTTTCAGTTACGCGCTAATGCTCTCTCATTTCATCGATTACTTTTGCTCGTGATGCACACACAAATGCGACGCCATCTTGGCGACTTATACTCTGCTCGTGATGCACACGCAAATGTGGAAACTTCAAATACAATAATTAAAAAGCGTTTATATTCCAGATTTACCAAGCGAGAACGCCTATTCATCAAACTAAACTGTCGGGGAGGGCATATTATCGCTCGCAAGATATTTCATGGTCCTAATTGCAGAATAAACTGACATCGAAAAAAATCAATATTACCATATTCGCCCAATAAGACGACCCCCCCTAAATCAGGCCAAAAAATTTAGGTCTAGAAAATCGTCTTGTTCGCCGGAAAATACGGTAATTCATTATTTTGGATCATTAGCCCCACTTTTTAAGTTTCCTTTTATAAAATGACTTTTATAGTTTTGAATTTGTATGAAAAGCACTATAACTAGGGCTGGGCATTTCGAATCGAATAGTAAATTATTCGAATCAGTTAAGAGCAATATTCCGAATAATCGCCATCTTGTTTTACTCTTTTCGCCAATGGTCGAGGTAAATTTCCCAATTTTTTTTCATTGAAGCCATATTTTTTCAACACAATTCTGACATATGACTCTTTTCTGTATTGAGGTATTGATGAAAACGTGTTTTTTTATGGTCAGTGATGTATTCTATGTTTTCAGTAATTTATGTGTATGGAGGACCTAAAATGATAGGAAAGTTACATACAATTTCAGACCTTCCAAGTATTCAAGATTCGATTCGAAAAAATTATTCGATTCGATTCTGAAATCATCAGGTATTCAAAAATGCCCAGCCCTAACTATAACACCATAATAAACAATTTCAATTTGCTAATAATCATTAGCTGGTCGAGGAAGTACGCGTTTTAAGGATGCCGAAATATTATTTCTGGAAAGACCGGACCCAATTAATTTTGAAGTTTTGTATGCGGATCTTCGTTAAATATAGTTAGAGTAGCCCTGTTCTATAATGGTCCAAGCAATCCGGGTTCTCATTTTTGGGTTTCCCGGTATTTGATAAGGAAAGATGTCTGAACAATGCCAAATTATTTCTGTTTGAATATGTTGTTTTTACAAAACCATGTATTTGAAATTTACTGATTTTAATAGATTTCTCTTCATTGCATTGAAATTGCAAATATTTTAAATTTACTCTCTCATAGATTATTGCAGTGAAGTTTTAATTTTTTGTAAATTTCATGAAAAATGTGTTTTGATATTTTATGATTTTAACTCACAGTAGATTGTGGTTTACATCGGCGTATACTTTTCGTAAATTTGCCTTTGATTCATCACCATAGCTTTCTTTGTATATTTTTAGGTTTCAACACTTTAGATTATCTTTTGGACTTATAAAGTAGATACAACAATTGGGATTTCGAATCGATTACCGTAATATTCAAATCTGTTGAGATGAAAATTTCTAATTGCCGCCATATTGTTTTTTGACATATGACTTTTTCTTTCTTGTGAGGTAATGTTGTGTGTGAACGCTCAGCAAACTGAGTGATAGTTTCTATGTTTTCAGTAATTTATGTGCTTAGAGAACCCATCACAATGAAAAAGACACATATAATTGAATATATTCCAAAGTCCATGTAAATATTTAAAAGTGGAATGATTGCTGACTTTAATTAGAAACGAAAAAAAATCGCGACTGAACTATGAAAAGACTTGTGAACCTTTCACTTCAGAGTGCTTCAGTACAGGGTGTCCATAAAGTTCTTTACAATTTCAATTCTGTTAGGAAGTCAGTTTTCAATATATCGTAACCAGGTTTGTTGTTTTTTAATCAGTAATTGTTTAAGGATTTTTAGTGCAATTGATACATATGTGAAGGCCAAAACAATATATGATAATAAAATTTCAAGACTTTATGGATGTCCTATATATTAAAAATAACCAATTTCAAATTTATTTTGACTATTTGGGTTGGGATGAGTATCCCTTGTTCGAAAATTTTTAAACAAACAATTTTCTTATCATGTGATAGTCGATGACTCTGATATCGTCATGATAATCATCTGCACCATTGCCATTCCTTTCTCCTTTTACTCATGTGACAGGGCAATCAGTGTCGGCCAATGACATCAGCAGTCCTATGATGTTCAATTTCAAGAACGAAAACCTTTTCTCACCAAAAATTCTATTTCTATGTTAGGGCCAATGTTAAATTAAATTCAGTATACATATTTCATGCTTGGCCAATGCATATGTAATTTAACTTGTTTTTTGGAAATACCTAATCAATAATTTTATCACATGACGGACATTAGTCTTGGCAACCGATACTGCGGTATTGAAAACTTATAGCATTTACTTTCTCTATATTTTATAGTAGGCTCGGAAATCTACCGTCAGGTTTTCTGCTATTCCAAATACAATCTCACAAAGAAATTTTTTAATTTATTTTGCATATTCGCGCATATTAGCCCACTCCATAAAACGGTGAATTTATAAAAATTTGTATATAAGCCGACCCTACAAATCGTGACATGCTGTTCGCCATGATCTCCAACATTGCCATTCTTTTCTCCTTGCACTCATGTGACTGGGCAATCAATGTCAGCCAATGAGATCGGCAGTCAGCAGTCAATTCCAAGAACATAAAATTATGGTGAATTTAAAAGTCTTCTACCATGTTAAATTATATTTAGTGTAACTATTTCTTGCATGGTCAAAGCATATGTAATTTAACTTATTTTTTGGAAATACCTAGTCAATAATTTTATCACATGACGGGCATGAGTCTTTGCAGCCAATACTGTGGTAATGCAAATTTATAAAAATGCATTTGGTTTAGGTTATATTTCATGTCAAGTTTTCTGCTATTCCGAATACATTCTGAAATACTTCAAATCAGATCATGTTTTTCAACAAAGAAATTGTGTACATATTATTCGACAAGTATTGAGAATGAAATGTGCTTTCTATTCCAAATATATTCTTATATAGGCGCTCCCAAAATATGGGAACCAAGTTGGGGGACACCTGAACTTAGTATGTCTACCAGGTTAGAGTTAGGCCATAATTTTATTTCTATTACGAGTTTGTTGAAAAGCCAAATGACCCCCGTTGTATTTCTACCTGAAATTATGGCCTAATCTCAACCTGGTTCACATACTTGGTTCACATATTTTGGGTGTACGCTGGATGATATTTTCATTTCACATTATGCTATATTGACAGATTTATTGTAATATTGTTTGTGTTCAAAAACTATTTTTGTAAATTGTTTGGGTGTACGCTGGATGATATTTTCATTTCACATTTTGCTATATTGACAGATTCATTGTAAAATTGTTTGTGTTAAAACACTATTTTTAAAAATTGAACGAAAAATACTTGATCGGGAATACCTAATCAATAAATTGTGGTTCTATCACATGACGTTCGTTCGTCAATACACACAACCAATACTGCAGTAGTGAAATCCGATTGCGTTGCGTTTTTCTTTTTCACCGCAGACTAAATATTATAATATAATCCACAAGGGAATATTTGAAATTTAATAATGCGATTCACATGCAATATAGAGAAATTGGAACTAATTTTAAATTAAATTTTCCAAATTTATGAATATGTGTCTTTTGGCTTGAATAAGATTACTGTTATAAAATACCTTTTTTTGAAGACAAAAAGCCTTGATTTTGGTAATATCAATTCATAGAAATTGTCCAGTCTCGTGTTAATAGTCATAAGTCTTGTGACTTGTATTAGAACAGCGTTTCCCAACCCTTTTTGGTCGCGGACTATTTTCTCGTTGAAAAAAAACGTTTGCGACCCGCAGTGAATTTCTGGCTCGTTGCGGACTCATTCAAACGCTCCGCGGACTCATTTGAGACCGCGGACTCGGGTTGGGAAACACTGTATTAGAATCACGAGTTTTCAATTTGTTTTATTTATCATGCTCGCCTCAGGGCATATGGAAAATTATAGTTAGTTCAAGTTGCTTTAAAAGTAACTGCAAACTACTGGCTGACATGGTCTATAAACTGGATAAGAAGTTTGTTATTTGAATGAGCCACGGGGTAAATATCGTATCCTCTGAGAAATTTCTAAAGGAGTGGTTTCCAATCCTTTTATTTATCGTTGCTTCCTTCAGGAGGCTATTAGCTCTCATGTTCCCCTTGTTTATCATTACAGTGGTATTCATAGTGTTATTTTGATTGATAGATTCCAAATCCTATCATGTTCGAACAATTTATGCACAAAAAAGTGAAAACACCTTGTGAAATAACCTTGTCAAGCAATAAAACTAGGAGAAACGGGTGAACGAGTTTTCTGTGAAGTGAAAAGTAAAATCAGTCTTGTTTGGGAATCAATGGAATTTAGAAATAAAATTATATTCAAAATGAAAAAAGAACTGTTCATTTGATCATGCCTTCTTATTCTTCCAACCCCCCCCGATTAAATATGAAAATCCTATCATGTTTTGTAGTTAGAATTCCATAGGTCTACCAGTCATTTTATTTGCTTTTTTTATGCCGACTTTTTGTATTTTAATCTTTTATGTATATTTGTAACATCCAATATATGATTAGCTTATAAATTGCATTTCATTTTTAATCCTGCTTCCCAAAGTTAATTATTGCATTGCAATAATTTCATTTTTCATTTCTAGATTGTTGCCAGATTTAATATAACTATAATATACTACCTGCCTAAAATACAACTAGTATAATAATAACAGCTGCAAGAAACTGGCAACCATCATCTCTCTCGCACGAATCAGTAGTTGCTCACAGCCTGCCCATCAATACTGCAGCTGTTTCGAGTCGCATACCATTCACTATCTGCAGACTTCTTTGTCACGAGGAAACTTTAATTTACTTAGAATTTCGGTCAACGTCTTGGGATTTACAAGCAACAGTTACACCAAGCAATTTGAAACTCCAGCGCAGAATTCTGTAATGCCAACTGCAAATGTTCAACCACAACAACAAGCTCCAGTTATGTTGGCACAAACTCAACCACAAGGGGCAGCAATGGGTCAACTCAAACCACGGAAAAAATACAAAAATGTTCTGTTTTATCTTGGAAGCGTGGAGATCATTTTAGCGGTACTCTGCGCCATTTTTT
This sequence comes from Styela clava, assembly GCF_013122585.1. NCBI lineage: Eukaryota > Metazoa > Chordata > Ascidiacea > Stolidobranchia > Styelidae > Styela > Styela clava. Next base: position 18,347,338 of record NW_024102841.1, on the reverse strand, counting down.
GTGTTGTGACCCTTATTCTGGGAGCGATAAATTCCTCCTATATTGGCCGTGACTTTTGGAATGATCGAATCGGTGAATATAGAATCACATACGGCACCAATACGGTGGCACAGGGAATATGGTGTGGCGCTGTTCTCTTAGTATCTGGCATCCTGGGATTAAAAACTAAGCACCATACATCACCGTGCATGTACCGGGCTAATATGACTTTCAGTATTTTGGCAGCAATTTTTATGTTGTTTCTAATCGTTTTGTCAATTGTGAGTATCTTCACGGTTTATCCTCGGTCATATAATTACATAGTTATGCCTTTCCATATTATCCTTGCCATCCTTGGATTTATAGGCATGATAATCTGTATTACCCATGCAGCGTTTTGCTGTGCTGGAATTTGTTGTCGAAATAAGCCCCGTCAAATTAATGCAACTTACGCAGCACAACAAGGTCAAATGGTGCAACTCGCAAATGGTCAGTATGTAATGATGCCACAAGGTTGCCAACCTTCAGGAGCTATGTGTTATGAACCTACGACTGTGTCTGCCCAGGCTGGGGGAGCCCCCACAATGCAGTATGCACCACCCCCCATGCCCACCCAGACTGGAGCTCTTCCCCAAGGGCAGTACGCACACGCTCCCATGGCTGCTCAAAGCTCTGTAGTATTTCCCACCGGACAATCATCTCAGCAAGCTGTAGCTCCTTATCCCACAATGCCTACACAACCATCAATAACCAAAGATCAAGAAGACCAGATGAGCTCAAATCCTCCAGAATATACTGAGAAGTAATTTTCAAAAATGTTCAAAGTTTTTTTCAAAAAATATTCTGAACTGGGAACATCTATATAGTAATGCATGCATAACTGTAAGAAGCAATCCATATACCGTATATCCTCGGAAAAAAGGGGATCTGGAATATACCTGAAAAATCATATCTTTTGCTACCAATACTGCGTTATCGTCACATTTGGCATAATAATACTGTTTACTATGTCCGAATATATCTAAAATTTTAATTTTGCTGGCAATAAATTCTGATTTCAATCAATAGTACATTATCACCATATCTGCCATATGTTATTGTTTCCCATGGTGCGACAATAATATATATAATTACGGTAATATTAATTTCGAAAACTTAAAATCTAATTGGTTTTATTAAATCACGAAAACAGTATTTTATACAAATCTTACTTTTGATGCAAATAGTACATTATTCCCATACTTGCCATGAGATTAGCTTTTTACATTTTTTTTAAAATTTCAATCAGCAATTGCCAGCTATCGGTATATACAGTATTTTCTTTATACTCATCATATATTTATATATATAATCGTCATACTTTTTGATGCAAATAGTACATTATACCTATACTTACCATATCATTAGCTTTTCTACCTTTTTTAAAATTTCAATCAGCAATTGCCATCTATCCGTATATACAATATTTTCTTTATACTCATCATATATATATAATCATCATGCTTTTTGTTGCGGATAGTACATTATCGCCATGCTTTCCATACGCCTCTATGCCAGCGGTTCCCAAAGGCATCATTCCCCTCGACCCCCGCCCTCACGATTTGTTGAGTTCGCCCCGAAAATTAAGAGAATCAGTAATCAGCAGTTTATTTTATCACCACATTGAAAATACACATTTTACATACAAAATCAGAAAAAAATGAAAAGTTGCAATTCCGTTGTGAAAGGAGTCGCAATAAACCAGAATTGGTTATCGAGCAGCGAAACCTGTGAAATGAAATACTCTGACATTAAATTATACAAAAGTAAAAGTAGAAATGAAAAGTTCATTGAATCACGATAAGAGTAAGAAGTTGAACACCAAATACTAACACAAATCGCTTTAACATATGAATATATTTGCGAGATCGGATATTTCCTGAAACACTGGAAGAAAACAACTCCTAGCGCCAACAGACGGATAGCCAATGAAGGCATTTGATGTCGTGGGCTAGTTGTAACTGAATGCAAGATACCGTGCTGAGGCATGGTTCTTGAATGAAATAGTGTTAAACATGACTAATATATTATTGAATATTTCACATATTATGAATGTTTTATTTTTTTTATTTCAAATGTTGTGTAGAACTATATGAATTAATAATTAATTTTACCTACCATGTCGTTCACTACACACAAGTAGTATCTTTTTTTTTCACGTAAGTGCCATGTGAGTTTTTTCTCTGATAATTTGGCGCGTCACTTTGGGGACCGCTGCACTATTTTTTAATCTTGTCAGGAATAGTATGATTTATTCAGTGCAATAAAACAGTGTTATTTGTATTTCTTATACAGTTACTGCAGTCATTTACAATGATGGTGTTTTAGCAATACATCAATTTTTTTATTTGAAAAGTTTATGAATAATATAAATCGATTTTGCTTGTACTAAATCATAGGTTCTCAACCTTTATTTTCTCATTTACCTCTTTGCAATTTCAATATCAAGGTACTCATGTAGTATGTGAACCAAAATGGCAGACACCGAAACGTAGTATGTGTACCAGGTAGGCACAAAGACTACGAGAGTAACTTGGCTAGTCCCCGGAACTCTTAATAGAACTGAAAAAGGGAAAATTGGAATAAAATTGAGTCCTAACCCTAACCTGGTACACATACTACGTTCCGGTGCGCAATCTTGGTCTTCATACTACGGAGCGCATTTTTTTTTATATTTTAATTTCTACAAATACCTACGAATAAGCTGCATTCGATCATGTAAGATGTATTGGGAGTGATAACAGAACGACTTCTTACTTTTTTTAATAAGTTTCTCTCTCTGCCCGTTTAAGATCTCTCCATTCCCCCCATTATACATACAAACTTCGTTTCCAAAGGAGAGAAACAAGTACCCACAATTTTTTTTATATTTTTAAAATACCTATGACTAAGTCAGCGGTTCCGACCTTTTTTCAATAGAGTCTCTCCTATGCCTATTTCAAATTTCTTTATTCTCCCCATTATGCATGAAAACTAATTTTTCGTTATTTTTACAATCCTAAAAGTTCCTAAGGTCACACACAGCTCTTGCTTTCACATAATTTGAACAGTTTAAAACAGTGGTTCTCTAATGGTGGGGTGTAGACAATTCTTGAGGGGGCGAGAAGCTTATTTAAAATTAAAATTATTTGGTAGATTTGATCTTGCCTGCCTTATTTTGGATATTCAAATTTAAAAACTTTCCATTTACCATATTCCATCATTTACGTTCCATCCACGTGCAAAAAACATACTTTAGCTATGCTATCTGTTATTCGTCGCTTATTGTTACCTAGTTATTTTTGAGGGGGGGGGGGGACAAATTCTAAAAAGGGGGTGTGGCTTTAAAAGTTGGAGAACCACTGCTTTGTAAAGGTAATTCATACGTTGCAATAATTTCATTTTTCATTCCTAGATTGTTGCCAGATTTAATATAATTATAATATACTACCTGCCTAAAATAGCACTGGTATAATAATAATAGCTGCAAGACACTGGCGATCATCGAACCAGAGAGTTCATAAAGAAATTACAAGAAAGATGTTATACAGGGGATTAAATAAGTGTTTGCTCTCAACGGTTATCTACATCTCTCTTGAAAGGAATAACCTATAAAGAACTCCTAGCCAAACCCAGTGGTTGCTTATAACTTTTCTACCCCTAATCTTGCCAGTTGTTTGAGTCACGTACCAACTACTATCGGCAGACTTCTTTGTTGTATGGATATACATTACGCAAACTTTAATTTATAGTATGAGTGGCCAACCTGCTTTTGACCGCGATCGACTGAAATCTTCAAAATAGCTTGCGATAGACGGATCGACAATAAGGTCATACACAAAATCAAATGAGTACCGAATATGCAGAAAACTGCACACACGCATATAAAAAGCTCCCACCTCTGCCAATAAGCTCGATGGTTCTGTGGGCGCATTCTATGAAATCGCCAAAAAAATTTGCATTTTTTATGTTTCATTCAATTTGATCATGTGATCGTACCCCAAGTAGATCTTTATCTTTCAATATAATTTATTCGAATCATACAATTCAGATCTAATGAAACTGGAAAGTATGCGAACCAAGATGGCGGACATCGGAACGTAACAGGTTAGGGTTAGGCCATAATTTTTTTCCAATTTTCCTTATTTTAGTCCTATTATCAGTTCGAAGACTAGCCAAGAGCCTCCCGTAGTATTTATACCTAAAATTAGGGCCTAACCCTAACCTAGTACACATATTACATTCCGATGTCCGCCATCTTGGTTCGCATACTTCGGGAGCCCCATAAATTCACTTATCATCAGACATGATCGACTCCTCGAGATGCGGCGATAGACTAGTCGACAAGTTGGCCACCCCCTATTTATAGCTTCAACTTAGTATTTTAGTTCACGAATCAGGACCTAAAAACAATTAAACATCTTCGTTTCAGGGGTGCTTACAACTCTTCAATCCGTTTCTTTCCAACCTTTAGTTAACAGATTGGGACCTTACTTTGAGAGAAAGAATAAAGCATTTGTATTCCAGTGGTGCCTGGAACTTTTTATCAGTACCACCAACTTCAGTTGATGGTTGGAATACTGATAACAAGTTTATTTTGATTCCATAATCAGCATATTAAACCATAAACTAATTGAATAATTTAATTTAGCTTAGGCTTGAGAGCTTATTCTGAACATATATAGAAAGATACGATATCATGGCTGCGAATCCAGGCACCAGTTACCCCAAGCAATTTGAAACTCCAGCACAGAATACTGTAATGCCAACTGCAAATGTTCAACTACAACAACAAGCTCCAGTCGGACAAGTTATGTTGGTACAAACTCAATCACAAGGGGCAGCAACGGGTAAACTCAAACCACGGAAAAAATACAAAAATGTTCTGTTTTATCTTGGAACAGTGGAGATCATTTTAGCGGTGCTCTGCGCCATTTTTTGTGTTGTGACCCTTATCCTGGCAGTGAGAAATTCTTCCTATCTGTACCAAAACTTTTACAATGATCAATACTATACCTATAGAATCACAAATGGCACCAATGCAGTGGGAGACGGAATATGGTGCGGCGCTGTCCTTCTAGTATCTGGCATCCTAGGAATTAAGACGAAGCACCATACATCACCGTGTATGTACCGGGCTAATATGACTTTCAGTATTTTGGCAGCAATATTTATGTTGATTCTAATCGTTTTGTCAATTGTGAGTATCGCCACGGTTTATCCTCGGTCATATAGTTACATAGTTATGCCTTTCCATGTTATCCTTGCCATCCTTGGATTTATAGGCATGATAATCTCTATTATCCATGCAGCGCTTTGCTGTGCTGGAATTTGTTGTCGAAAAAAGCCCCGGCAAATTAACGTTGCTTACACTACTCAACAAGGTCAAATGGTGCAACTTGCAAATGGTCAGTATGTAATGATGCCACAAGGTTGCCAAACATCAGGAGCTATGTGTTATGCACCCACAACTGTGCCTGTCCAGGCTGGAGGAGCCCCAACAATGCAGTATGCACCACCTCCCATGCCCTCCCAGGCTGGAGCTCTTCCCCAAGGGCAGTATCAACACGCTCCCATGACTGCTCAAATTGGAATACCCTCCGCACCAGCCCCCATGTCTTCCCAAAGCTCTGCAGTATTTCCCACCGGACAATCATCTCAGCAAGCTGTAGCTCCTTATCCCACAATGCCTACACAACCATTAATAACCAAAGATCAAGAAGACCAGATGAGCTCGAATCCTCCACAATATACTGAGAAATAATTTTGAAACGTTCAAAGTTTTCAGCTGAAAATATTCTGAAGTGGGGAGATATACATATAGCATATATGTGTAGATATATATATTTAGTAATGCATCCATATCTGTATAAAGCAAACGATATGGTTTACCCCACGGCCTCCCAAACTTTTAACTCGCCCCCCCTTCTAATATATTAAGATGCATAGACTTGGTGGTGGAGGAAGCCGTAATCGACCAGCGGTTAGTGAACCACCCCACGGCGGCGAGGAGTCCGGCAATCTTTTTCCTCCTAAAAACATAAATATTGATTTAATTATGTTTCTTATTTCATCTACTTCTCTTTTTTCTTATTTTTAATCATAGTGCAAGTTTGCATCCATGACTTAATATTGTGTTTTCATAAATCATACTTTTGTTCCAGATAGTACATTATCAATCACCATACTTGCCGTATATTTCTTGCCATTTGCAATATCTTAGAATTTTTCTACCAAACAAATTTTGATTTCAATTTATAGTAAAGTCAATAGTTTTATTGACAGATTTTTTTGTTGCAATTTCGAGTTGGAATTGAGTTAATAAGTGGTTTTATAAGTGGTTGGGCCATGAGAATTTATGTGAATGTAAATTGGATGGCACGGTTGATGTTCAAAAATATTTCATAATTTATGTTCGTTCACACTGCTATGCTATATCATAGTCATGTTGAAGTTAACGCGTATTGCATATATATATAGGTTATATTATGTCTTAAAATTTTGCCGCCGATTATATCACCATACCCGCCATATGTTATTGTTTTTATGGTGCGATAATAATATACCGGTAATTGATATTAATTCCAAATACTACATATCTATATGAAAACAGTATTTCCTTCCACGTAGCATCAACCTATGAGTATCAATTCTTTTTTCCTACTTTTGCATAGTTCCTAGTTTTCTTTATATAAATCTTACCCTCTGTTGCGAATAGTACACATCCCCATTCTTGCCATGCGATGAGCTTTTTTTCTTTATTGGGATTTCAATCAGAAATGGTCATATATCGTTATATTCAGTATTTATTATCTTTATATACCTACTTTATATTGCGGATGGTACATTATCGGCGTGTATGTTGTATTCATTATTACAGTTACCGCAGTATTTCACAAATATGGTGTTTTATCAATATTTTAATTTTTTTTATATCAAATGTTCACGTATTGAATAAATCTATGTTGTTTAAACTGAATCATGGGTTCTCAAACTTTATTCTCTCATTTACCTCTTTGCAAATTTCAAAGAAAAAGATACCTACAATTTTTTTTTTGGTGCTCCCGAAGTATGCGAACCAAGATGGCGGACATCGGAACGTAACATGGGTAACAGGTTAGGGTTAGGCGATAATTTTTTCCAGTTTTCCTTATTTTAGTCCTTTTATCAGTTCGAAGACTAGCCAAGAGCCTCCCGTAGTATTTATACCTAAAATTATGGCCTAACCCTAACCTAGTACACATATTACATTCCGATGTCCGCCATCTTGGTTCGCATACTTCGGGAGCCCCCTTTTTTTTATATTTTCATTCCTACAAATACCCATGAATAAGCCACATTTGATCATGAAAGATGTATTGAAATAGAGAACCCAGTGGCAGTGGCCTATCCAGGGTGTGGCAGCCATGGCTTGTGGCATGGGCACCGTTTGAAAAGGGGCATAAAAAGCTGAAAAGTTTCAAACATAAATTGTTTATGTAAAATAATTTCAGTTTGAAAATAACTGAAACTCATATTTTTACTTAAATGGTTGGTGAGGCACAAGTATCTAATTTTGATAACAGTCATTATAAATTGTTAACCAACTATCAAGAGCGGCACGTTTTTAAACTTTGCCATAGGCGCAATGCCGCAATTGTACATAGATACGCCACTGCCCATCCGCTCCCAAATGATTTTTCTTGAACTTTTTGCCTACACTTGCCATCCTGTGGACTGCACTATGTTTATTTTTATCAATTTTCTTACCATACCAGTTTGATTGCAACATCCGCGTATCCGTATATTTTAGCATTGCTGTTGTAATTCGAATGAATTTGATATTTCTGGCAAATATTCTTAAAATATAATTATATGGTGTCCATAAGTCTTGGATTTTTTTAAAATTGCAAAGCGAATTAATCGATTTCATACATTGTTTTTGCCCTCACAAATGTATTAAATGAAGTGAAATACCTAAACAATTACTGATTAAAAACAACAAACCTGGTTAAAACATATTAAATTGCAAGGAGAATTTATCGATACCATTTATTGTTTCGGCCCTCACAAATGTATTAAATGAAGTGAAAATACTTGAATAATTACTGATTAAAATAACTGGTTAAGATATATTGAAAACTGACGTCATAACAAAATTATTAATCTGTATATTCCTTAGCATGTTTCTCATTTCAGCATCATTATTCTTTTCTATGTTACAGTTTACAGATTTCTTTACATAAATCACAAATCTTTAGACTAAGCAATTGTTACTTTCATGGAGAATTTCTGGTTGGATAGCAGAATTTATCGACAACATTATCTGTAACTTGTAACTGCGTGGAAGAATTTTACAAATTATGCAAATTTTGGAAAAATCTTCATTGGATTTCACAGCTTCGATGAAAATTTGAAGCTGGTTAAAAAAAACTATTTTGGACAGAATTTACAATTTTCTGTAACTTTTAAGCGTGTGGGAAAAACTTGACAAATTCCGCAAACTTTGGAAAATCATATTATTGCATTTATTATTAACTATGATGCAAGATACCAACTCACAATGGACACGGCTAGAAGGTGAAATGGACGTAACATCAAACCCACATTCCAGTGTACAGCCACCCCAAACAGCAGCAATGCCTAAACCAAGAGAAAAATACAAAAACAAGCTATTCAAATTTGGAGTTACTGAAGTCGTCTTGGGTAGTTTATCGAGCATTTCTTGCATTGTCACTTTAGTTCTCGCAAGTTTGATAAAAGAATGGCCTTATTATGAGCCATACTATGACGAAACGTTTTATCATACTGTGTATTACGGTTTAACGAACACAGCTCCTGGGCTCTGGTGTGGCGCTGTTATTATTGCAAGTGGAATTCTCGGCATCAAATCAAAGACTATACCTACTTTATGCATGTACAGGGCCAATATGACTGTTAGTATCATAGCAGCAAATTTTATGGGGATTCTCTGTATAATGTCTGGATATAGCGCTGGTGATTTGTACCCATTAAGCCACACTTATGGTGCATTGGCGTTGCATTCTTTAATGGCTGTGATAGGTTTTGTTGGCATGATCATTTGCATCGTGCATTCGTCGTATTGTTGTGCCGGGGTTTGTTGTAAAAAAACACATAAAGGTGTTGTAATATACACAGCATCGTCTGTACAATATGCCCCTCAACAAATGGTGCAACTGGCAAATGGCCAATATATGATGGTGCCTGCTACAGCACCCCAGCCTATGATGTCAGTTTCAGGGGCTACATATCAGCCTGCTAGCCAAGTGCCACCTCAAGCAGTATTAGTAGATGCTCCGCCTCACGCACTGGCTCCCCAAATGACAAAACAGCAAGAGGCCCAAATGGATATTGATCCACCCGAATACACTGCGCATGCTTCTGATTATCCGACATGATCAAATACCTGGGGACTTGTATACGAAATGGAACCATTGTATAATGTATTCACTATGTTTCGTACTTCAACTTGTCAGAGCCCTGAGATACGGTTGGAATGAAATGAACTATGTTTCACTTATCAAGCATTACCTTCATATATAATGAGTTACACTTCATTCACACCATCTAATATGGAAGCGGTGGAAAGCTTGACTGGTTATCATGCATTGTCCAGGGCTGCGAATTGAAGTGCGAGCCCACTGGCACTTTGAGTATATGTCAGACATAGGCAAAGTACGACCCATGGGCCAAATCCGACTCATTGGGTGATTCAATCTGGCCCGCATGATGCTGCCACAACCAAACTGAAACCAAATTTTTATGTTTTACCGGTAGCTAAAAATAGCTCAAGGAATTTGTTGAGATTGCGATTAAACTTAGTTTTGGCACGAAGCTTTTAAATATTGTTCATAAAATGTAACTTTTACATCACACCTACATGGCCCGCGAGTTAAAGTGGGTCAAATTTTTGGCCCCTGATTCAAAAACTTTGCCTATCCCTGGTATATTGTCTGGTGGTTGCTTTTGCTAATTTACCATGATATGTGTGACTCCTCTTTGCTTGCAATAGACACCCTTGCAGACAAGTAAACCCATAGATAAAGAAATGAGGGTATTTTTATAACTCACCACAACTTCGAAATGTGGTTTTCAACCTTTTTGAAGGAGCAGAGGCCCGAGGAACCCATGTGCAATAGTCTCATTGTAGGAATAGTATAATAAATATACATGGTGTTAAAAAAGTTACGCAAAATTAAGGTAAAATTTTTCGTCATGGCAAAGTTAAAAAAGTAACTGTTATAAAACGTCAATCGAAAAATGTTTAAATGACATTTCACCGTAATTCAATACTGTTCAAAGGTGTTAGTCGTCGTTAAATGTTTTAAGTAGCATGTTTAACTTCTGTTTACTTTGCTTTACTTTTTAACACTCTGTATATAAAAGAAAACCTAACACTGTCAAAAGATAATGAACAAAGTATGGCAAGTTTAATGATAGTAGAATACATATTAGACATTTGATTTGGGTATGTTGTTCGGTGCTCCCGAAGTATGTGTATCAAGATGGCGCACAACCTGAACATAGTATGTGTACCAGGTTATGGTCATCAGGTTGTGCGACATCTTGGTACACATACTACGGAAGCGCCTGTTTTTTGAACAATAGACGTACAATAATGTAGACTCTGGGATATGAATGGAAAATAACGGAACCGTGGTTGAAAGCCACCGACCTCAACCATTTATTACGCCATGTGTCGGGTGCTGGCCATACAGTCCCAACACAAGTTCTTTAAAACGGTTCCATTACATTTGAACCCACGACAATTGCACCTCCATACTATTGCACCTATGAAAATTTGCACCTACGGATATTTGAACCCATACTATCACTAACATGGATTTTAGCACCCGCATATAGATTGAACCCGCGGATATATGGGTTCAAATGTGCTGTCACCCTTCAAAACCTATGGTGCGATATGGCTCAATGCTCTGACCATTATGTCATCGTCAGATCGCAGTGTGCTAATCATTAAGGATTCGCACGCCACACACCGTGAGTTCGTAGGTTCGAATCACTTCGGGCTTTAATTATAAGCTGGAGGATTGCTGGACTCTCGCCGCCATAGGGTTGTTCACGTAAACGATGGTCACCTGCTCTCCCATCGAGTCCATGCATCTGAAAACAAATTACTGGCTAACTAACCCCATACCCTCGACATGGACTGGTAAGTGGTTACATATGATCAATCCGTGTTATTGGCTCTCCTCTCCCTCAGGATAAATATTTAAATCTTATTCTATATTGTAAAGTCGTGCTTCTGTGAATTCTTATTCCTGTGGACCCCATTCATTGAGGCTCTGGCTACATTCAACTTTTGTCGCTCCCGAAGTATGTGCACTAAGATGGCGCACAACCTGATCCCTAACCTGGTACACATACTATGTTCAGGTTGTGCGCCATCTTGGTGCACACACTTATGGAGGTCCCAACTTTTGTCATGTACATACAGTATGCCACTGTGTTTAATAATATCCTGATATGGAATCCATCATTCTACATTTATTATGTTGATAGGTATTTGTCTGTTAGATGCACGCGATATCTCACGAAAGCGAAATTGAATCTGTCCAGATTTTGCATGTGCATTTATCTTATCTCAGACCAGAAGCCTAGTGATTTTGGGCGAATTATGTCGTATAATTAGCGAGTTATTAATTAATTGACGTTGGGACACAAGGTGTCACTATTGAGTAAGAGCGCTGTTTTCGATCGATAAGCTTCGGTCTCTGACCGATATTCTTGTTTCCTCATTAATTATATCTATCACTGCTTGCTGTTCATCATTCCATTATTTGTTCTGTGCTTCCGAAGTATGTGCAAGATGGCGCACAACCTGAACATAGTATGTGTACTAGATTAGGGTTCAGGTTGTGCGTCATCTTGGTATGAATACTTCTGGAGCGCCGTTTGTTCAATAATTTGCACTATATTGCCATATTTCACCTCAAAAGTTTTCCTGTAACAAGGTGCACGACTTTCATTCTTGCTTTGTTTGTATTATCAGATTATGGAGTTTTCAAAATAAACTATCTATATATCGTTAGTCTTCAGTGTAAGTATGTTCATTAGGTCTAATAAGTAATACAATTAGGCGCTAGTTCTTTGTTGCTTTGTAGCAGGATTGGAAGGCACTCCCGTAGTATGTGCACCAAGATGGCGCTCAACCTGATAACCTTAACCTCGTACAATACTCTATTCAGGTTGTGCGTCATCTTGGTGCACATACTACGGGAGCACCGATTGCGGTGGCTTGAGTCATTAACTCGATTCTAGTCAAATTTTTCAATACCTCAGAGTGACTCAATACTCAAATCACCGGAGCCAAATGACTTGACGAATCATCAGATAGACTTACTCAAGACTCAGGAGTGCAGTAACTTGGCTTGAAACCAGAACTAAAACGTGTATGACTCGCGACTATAGACTCGACTGAGCATTTCGAGCAGGGGTCGGCAACCTTTTGTCGCTCGCGAGCCAAAATTAAGGGTTGCAATCATTGGCGGGCCGCACATATTTTTTAACAGTTCAAAAACCGAACAGATGATACTTTTTATAATGAAAATCAAGCAGTGATACATCTCTCGAATAGAATATAGATTTATTTTCTCATTGCATCTCAAAAAATTCCATTTAAATATTTTCAGCGCCACTAAACTCTTTGAACTTAGCAACAACCTTTCTGTGTATTGTTGCCGTTTGTCTAATTATAATTAAATTATAGGCTCATTAAATGAGTAATTATGCATTTTATACTTATTAGATTATAATATAATTTAGTCTACACGTGTCTCACAATAAATTCTGTTACGTAGAGAATATAATCATCAAAACAGCTGTTTTGTTACTACATTCAGTGAGGCGTCGCGGGCCGGATTATATTACTCCACGGGTCTGATCCGGGCCGTAGGCTGCCGACGTAGCCAAGGGATGGGCCAGAAAGCATGTCTGTGTTAGTCAGTTGTTTATTTTATCACAAACCGAAAGTACACATTAAACAAACATAATTAAAAAAGATAAAAGAATGCATTTCATTGTGAAAGGAGACGCGATAAACCAGTGATGGTTATCGAGCAGCGTCACCTATGAGGGAGTTAGTCTGACATTAATACATACTGAGGAAGAAGTCAAACATAAAATACTAACAAAATCCGGACTATGTCTGGATAGTGACGCAACAAGAAACTTGTCCTTATTACTCCCCACCTTTCAGAGAAAAATACAATCTTATCCAAAGCGGTAATTGGAGTTTCCAGAACTTAATTAAGTTATAAAAATCACATTATGAACTATTAAACTGTGCAAAAGTCCGGCTGCAAGTTGCGCATATCACTAGCTAAATATACGTAAACGATTGACGAGGGAGAAATGTGGAGTTTAATAAGAAGGAATATATCAAGAAGTTTGGTATCCACTATTCTTAAACATACCGATAGCTTTTGTATTTCCAGTTGGACCCACAAAATTGTACAAATGATCAACCTGCCGGCTGGCGGTTGCAGGTTGAAATCCCGTGGAGGGTAGGTATTTATAAGTGCGAGAGAAGTGCTGCACTGCTGTCGTCATAAGGAGCGCCCCCATCCCCCCCCCCCCCCAACCAGAAAACATAACAACGGCGGTACGTTTAAAACTAATGCATGGCATATACAGCATCGGGGGCGTGCAGGCGTATGGACCTTTCCCCGACCTCTGACCCCCGATGAATTCTTCTTATACTTTACCATTGCAAAATTTTCGAGGCCATTTTAGGAATGCTTTTACGAGTTGGCGCCTGTAAAATAGGGTATGTGTTCCAAGCCATCATTATGATTTATCGCATACAGCAATCTGTTTTTTAAAAGTGCCGGTAAAGAATTTTAGCCTAGTCTATCACAGCTATTTCTACGCTAAATTTTTATTACTGCACTTAAATTACAAGAGAGCTATGCTCAAATATATGGACACGTAGCGCCACCCAATGGCAATAATTTTGATGACGTCATAGCGAAAAAAAAAGTAATAGCCTTCTGGAGAAAAATTTTATCTTCAACCACTGAAAATTTCAAAGCAATTGGTCCAGTATTCGAAGAGAAAAGCGACTTTTTAAAAACGTGTCAAAGAACAACAACAAGGATAACAAGAACAAGAACAACAACAACATAATATTGAAACGATCGTTATGTCCACTACGTGTCCAAAAACTCCTAGAAAGGCAGAGTGATCATTGAAATATCTGATTTATATTTAAGTTTCCGAAACACAACTGAAAATTAACGAATAGAGAAAATTAACGCGAAAACGAAGTAATGTTTACGACCACGCTTGAAAATCTGTCTGAGTGAGAAAAGTGTCTGAGCGGATGCGAAAAGGAAGCATTGTTACGTCACTTTTTGCATCTCACTGATTGGCCAATGTCACGAAGTAAACAAGGAAGTCGATGATCGGGGAAAGGTCCATGAATCAGAATTCCCTGGTGCGTGAGCCGTGATTGCGTACCGGTACAGTGTAAGTCGTGTTATTTTCTAGGGATTTCCCTCCGTTTTGAAACATATAGAGGTACACGTCAGCGCCGACAAAAATGAGCAAACGTATGATTTATCACAAGTTACGCTGAAAATAAAATACCTTATTCCCTCCTTGCGCGATATCTGTATTATTCAATAGATGACTCGACAGTTTTCAGATGACTCAGTATATTTCTCGGTGCAGCTGTGAGACCATTTCACAGATTTTGAAGACCTATGTTTACGCAGCTTTGCCTGACAAAAGGCTTTGGCGGTAGGAGAGTGTACCTTACCTGCAGATCTGACAATCTTTATTGGTACCCGTACTTTTCGTGACAAGGAAAACAATTTTTGACAGGAAAGGAGTCCTAAAATTTACCTGTAAAAACTATAAGCTCAAGTCAATTTCACTATAGGGGTGGTGACTCAAGCTATGGGCCGCGGCCACATCAGAAAAAAAAAATCAATTATTTTACCAAAATTTCGAATTTTATGAAATTATCAATATTCATACCAAAAAAAAAATCGCGGGATGCCACCAAATTTTTTTTTACGATAAGCCTTATATAAAAAATAAAGCAAAATACCAAGCTACATACAGACATACAGAAAAGGATACTCCTGTAGTATGTGTACCAGGTTAGGATTGGGACAAAATGTTGTTCAGATGTTTCACATTATAGTTCCATTACGAGTTCGGGGACTGTCTGTGTTAGGGGTCTCATGTAGTTTCTTACCTAACATACTTCTAGTTGGCGTAGCATGACAATTTTTTCACGTATCAATCCTAACCCCACCCTGACTACACCATTCAAAAATTTTGTCATTACGACGTCATAGTGACGTAATAGAGCCCTTCAAACTATACGAACTGCCATCCAAGACGCGCAAACGAGCACCCGAAATCGAACAGTTATTTCTCTCGTTTTCTCGTTGCAACGATTCCAATAGGAGAGAGACCGATAACGTCCGTCAGTTCTTTATCGTCGGCGCCAATGCCATTTCGGTCGATCGTGCGTATATTTGACAAGCTCTATGACGTGATTGTGACGTCGTAGTCATTTAATTTTTGGATGGCGTAATCAGATGGGGGTTAGGATTGACGTATCAAAAAATTGTTATGCTACGCCTACTAGAAGTATGTTAGGTACGAAACTACACGAGACCCTGTGTTAGCCAAGTGAATAGTCCCTTCACACAACTTGATGGGCCGCGGCCCAATTCGATGGGTCGTGGCCCTGGCCCATGGGCCGTAGAGGAGTCACCACTTCCACAGAACTGTATTTTCAGTATTTGATTTGCAAGAAACTTAGTTAGAATTTAGAACTGTGCTGTCTATATATCCAGATATCCCTGATGAAGACAAGTCAGTCAACTTTAAATCTTAGTCCTGTATCGTCAGAATGGGGTCCCGTGTATTTTCATAACCATTTTTGCATATGTTATTCCTAACCCCCACCTGACTACATCATCCAAAAATCCCCTAGAAGTTATTGTGGTTCAAGACCCCTGATGTGTTAGTATTTTTGATAAAAGTTTCAATTGTTTTATTTTTGAAAAGCATTTTCAATATTGGTGTTTGACAGCCTAATCATATGGCGAACTCAAGCTTCTCGTCCAGTTACCAGTCCAAGTCGGGTATGGCTGTATGGGTTTACTTAGTCAGTTATATGTTTCAGATGCATGGACTTGATGGTAGAGGAAGCCCTAATCTACCAGCAGTAACATGAAAAACCTTACAACCCTAAGGTGACGAGAAGTCCAGCAACGCACTCGCACATAATTATCTCCCACAGGATTTGAACCTGCGAACCCAAACAGCATAATCAGAGGTGCGGTGACGAGCGTATTCCTAACGCTTAGCCTGACAGCACAATGAGCCACGCCGCGCCAATTGTTGCTTAGGTAAAAATATACGATGTTGATACAAATAGAAATTCAATTCATTTTCAGATTTAGTTATATTTTTTGATACCAGATAATGTCTTTGAATTTGTCGATTTTGTATCCAAACGGCCGTCGCAAAAATGTAAAAGTTTCATCGAACGTAGTAATACTGCAAACTTTGGAAGATGTATGCAAACGAGAGAAACTGGACGCAGAAACTTTTTCGTTTTTATTTCAAAGAAAAATATTGGATGAATCGTTGTCATGGAGATATGCAAATGTACCCAATAATGCAAAACTTGAACTTTTAAAACAGGAAAAAGTGAAGCAAGAATCTCCTGTGAGAATTGCATTGCAATTTGAGGGAGGGAACAGAGTACAGCATTCATTTTTACCGTCTGTAACATTGTCTGACATCTTGCAACACTGGGAAAGTGAACTTTCAACTTTGACCCCACCAGAAGGTCATGAACCTAGTATTTTGTATGTTAGGCAAGAAATAACAGGAAATTTTAAACTTTCGAAAACGACCCTGAAAGTTTGGGTCTAACGAGTGGAAGCGCGATATTACGATTATCGTATAAATTGGTAACAGAAAATGAACCCATAGAAAAACCTTCTGAGAAAAAGGCTGAAATACCAGCTCAACAACCCCAGAAAATACAGGAAAGAAATGTTCTCAAACCGCTCGTTAAGTCAGAAAGCAATGAAGGCATGATGATAACTGAAGAGATGTTACAGAACGCACTGGAACAAACATACGCTACGCCTGAATCTCTCGGAGTAAATTCCGCCAGAAATAATGATTCTGTAGAGTCCATGGAGGTTGATCTGTCAGCTTCTTCTTCAAAAACAGAATTTTTTGACGCCGTCGGCAATTCTTCTGCGGAAAGTTTGAAAAATGGACGTGCTAGACCAAGACGTGTTCACTCGAATGAAACCGCCCCGAAAAAGAAAGTTAAACAAACACCACCAGAAAGTCCGCAACCTGATTTTTCTGAGTTTAAATTTCCAAAAGAAAGTGAAGGGATGGATGTGTATTCTACTGAAAATGAGGGAAATGAAATCGATTTTCGCCCTCTGATGACATCGTGTGACCGAGAACCTATATTCTTTAACGAAAAGGAATTGCAAAGTGCTGAAATAAATACTGATGATCCAGGGGATGAGTTTTTTGAACTCACAATTGACGACATGAGAAAAATGCTATCGGAGTTGCGTTATTTACAAAATGATTCAGAGGAAAAGCCCCTTCTTACAGCCCGGTCTCGAGAAATACAAAGATTCCGATCTATTAACCAATATCCTAAGATAGTTGTAAGAATCGTCTTTCCCGATCAAAGCGTGCTACAAGGAATCTTCCGTCCCGCAGAACCAGTGCAATCTCTTTACGATTTTGTGTCGAATTTTATATCATCCCCCGCAACGAACTTTTATTTATATACCACCCCACCAAAGGTCATTCTTAAGGACAGAAAATCAATTTTGTACGATAATCATCTCGTCCCGGCTTCCAAAGTATATTTTGGAATGAAAAATCACGATTTTGAACCTAAAATTTTGTCGTCAGATATTGGGAAATGTAGAGGAACAGCAATTGAAGCAAATTTAAAACTTCGCTCTGTTTTTGAATTGAAGTCTCCAACAGTCTCTGCTTCAAACTCTGCGCAAGGTGAGACGAGAAGAATATTTTGAATTAGCTTCTGGCGGTGTGGCACATCGTGCTCAGCATTAAGTATACGCAGGCCACCGCATCTCTAATTACCGACATGTAGTGAATGCACTATTCTAATTGATCCAAGAGTTTTGCTGCACACTAAAAACACAAATGTATTTTTGTAATGTTTTGTCTGACCAAAGTTCGATATTTTTTTGCTTTTTCCATATCAAAAAGAAGGGTAATTAAGGGTTCTGACTCGCCAATCTTCCTGGGTATACCACTATCCATCACTCAACCCAAGCTTTAAATTTGTACAGAGCTATTATGTGCATAATGGAAGCGCCACATTTATTCGATGGATTGTTTTTTTCTTTAAATATGCATATTTGTTCCTATTCAACTCAATTCCTTTTTTTTACAGAATTTACCAAAGCAACAAGCCAGCCTGGTCATTCATCATCAAGTGTTCCGGACAGCGAAACTCCGTCCACGAGTCGGCAAACCAGTCAAACGTCTACGAACAATGCTAGTGGTGCTCGACCTAAGGTTCCGAAATGGTTCAAATTAGGAAAAAAGTAACTCAAGCTAGCCTTATATGAATGTTTCTATGAATCTCGACCCGATAATAGTTCTTAAAATTCACTGACCTTTGTCTTTGGTTGTTTCTTCATTTCCAGTAAGTATTTCGTTGATTCACAAGTGCTAGCGAACTTGCTCAAATCAAACATATAGGGTGTCCATAAAGTCTTGAAATTTTTTAAAATTGCAAAGGCAATTCATCGATACCATAAATTGTTTTGGTCTTCACAGATACATTAAATAAGGTAGAAATACTTGAATAAGAATATATAAGAAATGACTCCATAACAAAATGGAAATTGTAAAGAGACCGAGGACCCTGTTAAGCAAAAATGTGACCATCTCCTCGATCAAGTTATGAATTTGGCTCTATTTAGGATTAAGTTGAAATTTAATTTTGGATTAATGGCATTTTCCATCAACTGAGTTAAAACTGTATTCCGTTGTGCAATACTATTTGCTGGTAATATTGGGTTATTTCTCTGCACTGAGCATTCATTGATTCAAACTACTATTTTCTGAGAATTCTTTAATATATAACTATTCGAAAGTTCATTAAGTTCCTTTTTTGTTCTACGTATGATCTTTTGCAGCTTTGAGTTGATATGGCTTACAAGAAACAGGCCCGTCAAGTAAGGTATTACTTCAGAAACCTTTCAGTGATAAATTTGTGCAAGAATTCGCCTGATTTACAATATTATTTTTGCTCCAGAGATAAATATAAAAATGTTGTCGAAAGATATAATTCAAAAATTTATTTCCGAAGACAGGTTTTATGTGTAGTTTTTGTAAGGTATTCTGGGCCATTACCACATTCCTTGTTTTATTTCGTCAACCAGAAAACAAGCAAGTAACCGATGTAGACTGGAGGGGGGGGGAGCGTGATACGACCATAAAGTCATCTTCCTCCAGTAACAGGATATCGTGGCCTGATAGACTGGCCGCCCTTTAGCAACTCCAAGCGAAACCTCAAAGTATCAATAAATAGTCTGCTTGACTGGCGGACCTTCCGAGTATTTGATTCTGACCGGAGTGACCGATCATTAGTCCCACTTTTGAAGTTTCATTTTATGAAATGACTTTTATTGTTTTGAATATATATTAAAAGAACAATAACGCCATAATAAACAATCTTGATTAGCTGATAATTATTAGCGGTCGAGGAAGTGCGCATTTAAGAATGCCTAAATATAATTTCCGGAAACACCGGACACAAATAATTTTGAAGTTTTTTATGCAGATCTTCGGTTAATTGAGTAGCCCTGGTCTAGTTGACCTTTCTCTCTCCAAAACATATAACTCGTACCCTTCACGTAAAGGTATCCTTCCAGGATTACACACTAAACACAGGTGCTTGTTATCTGGCAAGCCTTTTTGAATAATACCAGCAGAAGCTTAATTGAACAGCTCTTTAATTACATAAAACATTCAAAAGATAAATTTTTTTGCAACAATATAGATGTCAGGCACCATGGTCACCAATAATTATAAAAAAATTCGAATGAGAATTTTTCCGTGTTCACTTTAAAAGATTTCAAACAAACCGAAGTCACAGATTCATTTACAAACTGGACATAATTACCATAATCGTATTGATAAGAAAACTGAATTTTTTTGGTTAACACACTTCCTTGAGCACCAGTCAACTCATTTTAATTGATATCTGACCCAGCAACATAATTTTTGATCTCAGCAACGCTAAATATAAAAGATTTTCATTCACTATAGCTCAGTGGTTTCAAAACTGCGTCCCACGGATCAATTATGGCCCACATAACAGTTTGATAATCATATGTACCGGTAACCCTCCTGCCCACAAATATCTTTCTGCTTCTAATTTTGGCCTCCTGTTAATCAACTTTGGGAATCACTGCGTTAGATGGGCTTTGAAATTATTTTTACATAAAGGACAAGTAGCTGATGGCCAGCAAAACAACAGATACCACCAGACACCCAATCAATATCACAATTAAATATGTCATATGCAACAATTTATTCAAAATATGGAGGGTATTTAGGATATTATTAAATAAATCAAGGTCATTTTGATCAAGTAACGATTTGTTCATTGATGCATAAAATTGCAGACTCAAAAATGAGAATATTATTGTTTTTTGCTTTGGCCTTGTTTTTGCTTTTTCTGAACAGGGCAGTGAAGTCTTGATTTCAA
Organism: Styela clava; assembly: GCF_013122585.1. NCBI lineage: Eukaryota > Metazoa > Chordata > Ascidiacea > Stolidobranchia > Styelidae > Styela > Styela clava. The sequence goes on along the minus strand of NW_024102841.1, from coordinate 18,326,556 downwards.
ATAGGTCAGGGGCTGAGTTGAATTTCCAAACTCCTTCATGTCAGAGAGGGGAAACTGCAGACTTTCATAGTTGATAAAACAAGCCAAAACTTCTTACTAAAGCTCAAAAAATCATAAATTTTATAAATCACTCTTGACAATCTGATCAAGAAGACTCGTGTGAGCCAAGGAGATTTTTCTCAGAGCTGTTGTCGAAATTAGAACTTAAATACGGAAAGTCAAAATAGGATTATGGCCTAACCATAACCTGGTACACATACTACAAGAGTATCAAAGTTCATACGCCTCCACATCCATTGATCTTGCATTCAAAGGTTATACCTGCACAATCCACATTTGCAAAGTAAGTACCGTAAATTATAAATAAATCAAGTCCTTGGCATTCTCAATTAAAACATTCAATTTCATTTAGAAAGGGTTTATTTTATCATGTTTATGTTTTAAATATTCAGTGAATGAGTTGAAAATAACAACAATGAGTCAGGTAGGTAGGTCAGTTTTGAAAATATATTATTTCAAAATCGGTGCACAGTATAGCTTATTGGATGTGCATATGTGGAGTCTGAACTATGATGGGTGGGTAAAATGCTTTCAAAGCTGGCCCAATAAGGCATTGGTCAGCAAGCTTAAGAGAATAAATTAGCATTCTTTCCGTCAAACTAAAACCTACTCGGAGCCGCAACATCTACTCTAATGTCAGTGGCTATTAAAACTCTCTGAAAACCACTTAGTTAGCCAGTTATTTGTTTTATCAGATCCTGATTATATAAAACATTTTGATTTAAGCGACTCCTTACGGGTAAACATGATAAAATACTCCATTTCTATTTAACAAACACTCGATTAAGATTCGAAAGTGCATTTTTCTTTTGGAAAAGTGCATCCTGATCGTTGAATAATCAGATTTGCAGCATAATGTCCTCCTTGTACACACTGCTCAATGCTTTTTCCTTTTACTAGTTGCGATAGAAAACCTAAAATAATGATTGAATTTGAGAATTAAACATTTCTTTAATGAGAATTTACTCATATCTACTTCAAACTCACTCGGAAGTAAGAATTACTGAGCAAAGTTACAAATTGCCACTGGAAAGCATTTAGAAAATGCATATTTTAAGAGAAAGCTTATTCGCTCATAAATAAAGGAGACTGATCTTTGAGCGAAGTTCATGTGTTAAATTGGGTACTCCAGTCGTATGTGAACCAAGATGGCAGACACCGGAACGTAGTATGTGTACCAGGTTGGGGTTAGACCATAATTTTAGGTACAAATACCACAGGAGTCACTTGGCTTGTCCCCGAACTCGTAATAGAACTAAAATAAGAAAAATTGGAATAAAATTATGGCCTAACCCTAATCTGGTACACATACTACGTTCCAGTGTCCGCCATCTTGGTACGCATGATGTTCTTCACAGAATAATTATATTTTACCCAGCCAAAATTGATTCTTATTACGATGCCATATTTTTTTGACTATTTTTAAATTTTACATTTTTGTAATTCATACAACTCACCTCCAACAAAAGCGTCTCCAGCCCCATTTGTATCCACAATGTCTTCAGGTTTGATTTTGATTATAGGGTACTTTGCAACTTCGTGAGGGCCTGAATTCAAAGATATAGGTTAGGCATACTATTCGAAATAAAAAGCCAGTTGTGTGTGTTGCGGGATTGGGAGGGTTTCTATCGTTATGCTACACACTACCAGGATAATTCATATTGTACAGGGTGTCCAAAAAGTTCGCCCGATTTCATAGCAATACCAATTGCAAATTTGTATAAATTTTGTTTTATGATAAATGGGGACGACATTGAACATCTATAACATCCAATTAGAATAAAATTATGACCTAGGTACACACACTGGTAGTACTGTAATAGATTGGGTATGCAATTCCCGGTCCCTTTAAAAACAGCAGCCCATTTCATATCATTAGATATATTTATATCACCATCATTGGATGTCAGTAGTTGCTTGCACAAGGCCTTGGAGCGAAAGATGTGTGTAAAAGGAATTAGTGTCGAATAAAAATAAAAAAAATACCAACCAGTAGCAACAATAGCAGGCTCAGCTCCCTGTGTTATAACAACAATCCTCTGCCTTGTGCTGTTGATCTTGGTCCAACCAGCCAATTTCTTAGCAATCTCAGCGACGTCTTCAGTTCCAAAATTGTGAATTTTAGAAAATACTGCGGCTTCCTGACGAAGAAATTTTGAGACTGTTCATTAATGATTTTCAACCATGGGTTCGCAAAACCCTAGGGTTCCCATTCAAACCTGAGAGCCTATATTATTATATGTAAATTGTTTTAATATAATCAAATACCTCTCAGTTTTTCAATTCTATAAACTCCATCGAATTGATTTGAGACATTCTGAATTGCAAACACATATTAACTCGGACATTCTAGGTCAGGGTGAGCAACATTTTTTGTCGGTGGGCCATATAACTTACTTCATATATCTAGCTGAGCCACACGAAAAACTTAGTTTTTTCATGTACACAACAAATTAAAGAATTAGCGACAGAGCGCAGCGGGAAATGCAAGAGAAGAGAATGCGGCTATCGCTTAGCCTCACAGCAGGGGTCGGCAACCTTTTGTCGCTAGCGAGCCAAAACTAAGGGTTGCAAGTCATTGGCGGGCCAAAAGTTGAATAGAATATAGCTTTATTTCCTCATTGCATTGCAAAAAATTTCATTTGAATATTTTCGGTGCCATTGAACCCTTTGCACTTAGCATCAACTTATGCCTTATGTTGTCATTTGTCTAATTATCATCAAATTATAGGCTCATTAAACGAGTAATCGTGACTTATATACTTGTTAGATAATAATATAATTTGGTCTACACTTGTCTTACATTAAATTCTGTTATGTAAAGAATACAATCGTCAAAACAGCTGTTTTGTTACTATAATTCAGTGATGTGTCGCGGGCTGGATTATAATACTCGGCGGGCGGGATCCGGCCCGCGGGCCGTAGGTTGTCGACTCCTGCCTTACAGTAATAAAAGCACGTGGAATGATATAACGTAATGATTGTGACGTCAAAAATCCGGGCACTTATAACTTATATTAAATGTATTAATCATTAATCATGCGAACGGAGCTAAGTGACTTGCGGGCCACACTAACATTAAACTTTCATACTAAGGTGGGGGCCACAAACTATCGTCCTGTGGGCCGCAATGGGCCCCAGGGCCGTGAGTTTGGACACCTGCTCTAAATTGACTTTTTACAAAAAAAAAACGCTTTTCTAGTCGCAAAATCGCAAAATTTCGTGTGCTTACGGCGCACATTATGTTTGGTCGCCGATTAGGAACATACCTAATTAATTAATCATTAATCATGCGAACTGAGCTAAGTGACTTGCGGGCCACACTAACATTAAACTTTCATACTAAAGTGGGGGCCACAAACTATCGTCTTGTGGGCTGCAATTGGCACTGGGCCGCGAGTTTGAGACACCTGTTTTAAATAGCTTTTTACAAACCATATCCATAAAATCACAAAAAACAAGTTGACCTACCGTTTCGTTTCCGAATAAAATATCAGCGTAGGGAAGAACTGATGTTTGTTGATCTTTGAAGAATTCACACAAGAATGGAGCTGAAATGAGAGAGATAGAGATTAATTCCTGTTAACATGAGAAAAGAGGCGTAGCCAGGTCCAGGGTTTTCAAAAAGGGACCCTGGAACTGGGAGGAAAGCAATGTGTTAAATGTGTGATTCACGACACTTTTAGAGGATATTTTCTATGTCATACTACCAACATCAACCATAGAGAATATTTATACACACATAACTCTGACCGCATTAAAAATTAGGCTTGGGGCCGTTTCAGGAAGTCGGCTTAAATGCGAAAATATATGGTATTTTGAAGTTATTTGGTTGTTTGGGGCATCCATACTAGCAGGGTTGGCCAGGGTAATCGTTTATATGGAGGGCTTAATGTACCATAACAAATGCTTGTTCCTCATTAGGAAATAAGATGACAGGAAGAATTTGTCAAACTGATTACAGATGCATGACATTATCAGTGCAACAAGGAAACAGGATAATTATCTTTCGCATGGAAGTTGTGAATCATTACAAACTTCCTTCCTTAACTGATCGATTAGACATCATCAATGAAATTCTGTAATATTCTAGATCAGCATTTCCAATCTTTCATGGCTTGTGGCCCCCTTCCAGAAGCTTTTAGCACTCATGGCCTCCCGTTTATCGTTTCAGTGGTATTAATCATGTTATTTTGATTGGTAGATTCCAAATTCCATTATGTTCAAATAATTCATGCTCAACAAAGTGAAAACACTTGTGAAATATTGTTATCAAGCAATGAAACTAGGAGGAACAGGAAGTTTTCTTGTCAAGAGAAAAGTAAAATCTGTTTTGTGCTTAGCATAGTGCCCCCCCCCCCCAACTGCTCTGAGGCCCTTTTGGGGCCCCTGGTTGGGAATCGCTACAATAGTAGTCCTAACCTAGCAGTTTGCTACTTGTGCTGAGCCTGGTTCGGAGTGAACTACAAATATTTATGTCATGTAAAACAAAGACAAACCTGACAAGTTCATCATAAAGATCTTTCCATTTTCTGCCGCATGTTTTGCTACTGCCAAGATCGAGTCAACGGATACTGTCAGGAAAAAACCCTGGAAAAAGGGAAAAATGATTAGTATTGGTTAGAAGCACTGAGGGAGGGAGGGATCACATTATCTGAGAACATAATCTGGAAAAAACACAACTTTTGTGCACCTCTGGGTACAGCCATACACAAATAGAAGCTCTAGTGTTGAATAATGTTTATCATAGTCTTAGAAGGATATGTCTTGCATATTTCATAGTTTCAAACTAAAATTTGTATTTTGAAATCAAGTCAATAATATCTGCTTCAGTGAAACAGGATTCAGAAAATGGAAAAGTCAAAACCAAAATTCTAGCCAGCCTGGTAAGAGAAGGATAAATTCCAATAACTGAGCAATTCATATTCAAATAACTTACAGCAATATAATAAAACTTTGCTTTTTCTACTAGAGCCCAGTTCTCCTTCTGGTCCAAATGTTCTTTCTTGTATTCATTTGCTGCTGCGAGATTAGCACAAAGAGACCTGGAAAAGGAGAAATCAATATACCTTTTGAGACAAACATAATCGTAGGAGAGGATTCCATTTTTATCCGGGAAAGTGGAAATGCGATAGGGAAGGAGGCCTGGGTTCGTTTAAGGTCGTTGGGTGAACAAGACTAAACATAATATAAGTCATGCCAGAAGCAAATTATGCCCTAAACTAGATCTTGGGTATGCCAAGTAAGATAAAATGTGTTTTTCCTGAGTGCAATAAGTTAGGTAGAACTGGGAACATACCTCTAATTTAAAATTCAAGTGCAAAAAAACTGAAAATGAAAACACAAACTCAATAACTCTCAACACACAAAATTCGAGTACCTGTCATGCCCACAAATCAATGCAGCGCAGGTCCCAGTGGGTTCTTTGTCTTGTACATAGTATGCTGTTTTCACTCCGACGTCTTCCGCTTTTTGTTTCAATATTTGACCAAATTCGTCATTCCCAATGCATCCTATGAAAGTAGTGGCTTGCGGTACTCCCAACATCCACTGAAAGGTGGTAAAATAGGTTTATTTTCATGCTTATAATAGGTTATGTATAAAGGGTGGTTATAAAGTCGCTCTACAATTTCAATTTGGTTATGAAGTCGGTTCTCAATTTTTTCAATCGGTAATTGTTCAAGTATTTTTACTTCATTTAATACATGTGCCAAAATTTTGAGACTTCATGGACACCCAAATATACATATATATAAACAGTGATAATATAGATTGCGATATCTCGGTAGCCGAACATAATTCGTTCGGGATTACCGGTTTGTTCGAGCAATGAAACTTTTTTTTGCCATAAAAAAACAATGCTAATTATTTTAATACGTTTTTATGCATTCCAAAATGTCTAAAAAATTTTTCAAAACAAGGTATCCAAATAAGAATAATTGCTGTCGGTCCCTGCGCAACATTATCTTTCCTCATTATTTCTGTATTTTTCAAAAAAGTGGTAAAATAAGTTTATACTCATAGTTACGGTAAGTTTATTATTTCCATACAGTAAAAAATAGCATGCAAAGTTTAAAACGAGAATATCGGTCAGAGACCGGGGACTTATCGATCGAAAGTTAGGGGATCCCCCAAAACAGCGCTTTTACTCCTTAGTGACACCTTGTGTCCCATCACTAATTAATTAATAACTCGCTAGTTATACAACATAATTCATCCAAAATCAATAGGCTTCTGGTCCAACATATGATGAATGCACATGCAAAATCTGGAGCAGATTCAATCTCGCTTTCGTGAGATATCGCGTGCATCTAACAGACAGACAGACAGACAAATACCTATCAACATAATTACTGATTGAAATCGATAAGTAACAATAAAATTAAATACACATTTCATTGGAGAAGGGAAGTCTTTGGGAACCAAAGCTGGTTTTCCAGCATCAAGACCCAAAGTAAAAGTACCTAATTAAACATTTTTAAGATCAAAAATATTGATTGTTGGAGTACTGTTAATTTTGATGGCAGTTAACCAACCGAAATCGTGCAATACAAATTACATTGATAAAATAGAGAATGCAATGTTTATCTCAAATATTCTGCTTAAACAAATTTAATTTTCATGAATTTACAAATGTCTTGAAAAATATCTCTTGTGGAACAGACGTATTTCAGAATATATTCAATATTTCCTATTCGAAAAGATTATTCTAGAACAAGGGTGCGCAATTACTTTTCTGAGTTGGGCCAGTTACAGATAATAGACTTGGTTATTGGGCTGAAAACTCAATAAGAAAAACTATGAATATAAAAGTTTATTTACATCAGCTAGGCGAACAGTTACATAATAATAAGAAGCACAATGCAAGAATAGGGATCATTATGACGTTATTTTCATTGATATTTTCATGGAATATTTATATCCATAAAAACTTTAGTCTCAATTTGAGCAGACACAAGTGGGCCGGATGAAACACTTCAGAGGGCCGGGTTTGGCCCTCGGGCCGTAATTTGCCACTTAGTGTTCTGGAATGTATTCATCCATGCTTGCTGGTTTTACATAAAAGTTTTCATAAAAATGTTACTACTTAATTTCAAAGATAAACCAACCTGGCAAACTTTGACAGAATTCTGAGTTGCACCACCTGCAATATATTCTATCGGAAAAAAATCAACCAAGTCTTTATACATTGGCAAATGTTTTTCTTCTGCTATAATTGCATCATTTGTTTTCAAGTTATATCTGGAAAAATGAAAAAGAGAAATGCTTGAAGACATGATGGACAAATGATTATTATCGCAATCTCAATGAAATCCAAATTTTCAATGCCAAATTCCAATATAATACTGGATGTAATTTGAGTGTTATAGGGTTCTTGCTTAATCTGTTATGAAAGTAATTTTTCTCTGTAACGTTAAAGTCTCCTCTGTGTTAAGAAGCCCCCAATTTTGTTTTGGAAACTTGTGAAAATATTATCATTCTAGTTCAAGTTTTGCCACTAGTCGTCTTTAAGTGTGAATCTTAATCATATCAGCAAATAGGGTGGGAGTAGACCTTGATGACCTCATATCGCTCCCTCCTATTCATACCAAAACAATTTTATTGGTGACTATATTTTTGGGTTGATGAAATAATAAATCTCTCTCCCTCTCTCACTTGATAGGATAGAATTTCAGCATATAAACAACAGAACACAGTGAAATGTAATTCCGAGTAAAGTAAATCTTACTTCTTTAAAAATCCTTCTGCAACATTGGTGGACAAATCAAGAAGGGGGTTCCCCATACTGAATAAGATTCCTTCACTGAAATAAAAAAAAAATTGGGTTGAGCTGTCATCGTTCAAAGAAAGCGTAATAACCAGAAAAAAATTTGTTAACAAAATGTTTTTCCGAAAACTGTCAGCTGTTTTTCTCACTTTATAGTGTTGGTAATATAGCCCGCCGTACTTAAGTGAAATAGTTCAACACTTCATGTTTTTTATTTTGCATTCAAGATACCGCCAATCGTTATGTCATTCTCACAGTTTTTATCGGTGACAACCCCCAGTCGGCGCTCTCCTCTCCCGGCCGGTGAATATCCGTCAGCGCCTAATATGGGATTAGTCAGCCATTTATTTGTTCAAGATGCATGAACTCAATGATGGAGAACCAATCAGCGGTTACGTGAACCACCCTGTGGCGGCGAGGAGACCAGCAATAGTTTCGCACATGACTATCCCATCATGGGATTCGAACATGTGAATCCAAGCAGGGTAATAATGGTGCGGTGGCAGGCGTACTAGCGCCTAACATGAGTTACACCGCCGATTTTAGTGGTTGCCATTGACTGTGTTCAGAAATGAGTCTCTTTCACCACTGAGTGCGTGCCTATAACTTGCTTCAAACAAACCACTTTAAAAAAGAACAGCAAATTAAGGAATAGTCTCACGAAATATAGAATTGAAAGAGAAACGCCCGAAATACATCTTCTTTCAATTTTTGATGCAAGATAAATGTGCTGATTCACTGTTTCACTGACGAATCAGCAAAAACTTACAAAATTTCATTTTCAACTTCTTCATAACTGGAAGTTTCGGAATCCTCTTCCGTCGAGTCGCCAAAAAAACTCGAGTCGTCTGAACTAGAACTGTCAGAACTCGAGTCAAAACTAATATCAGAATCTGATTCTGACTCGACTGTTTTTATTTCTTTCAAATTTTCTTCGTATCGTATTTCTACTTTTTCTTCTTCTTCAGAAAATACCTCGTCTTCCTCATTCTCTTCCTCTGATGATGAACTTATAACCGCCCCCATGTCAAAGGTTACGACCTCTAACCAAAGAAAAAGTTACTTCCTCTAATATTGATACCCAAAAAGCTAGCAAAAGCTTCCTTGTGCACTGATGTTACAAAGCCTTACATTCAATCAGAATTCTTCCAATGAAGTTTAGTTTTATTTAGTTTTATATATTGGTTTATAAGTATTAAAATAATTTAATAATAATAATTTCGTGAACTGTACTTCATGGATGCACCGGGCAAAAGGAAAAAAACAAAATTCTCTTTATTATTGAACAATTTAAAACTTATATTCATAAACAAAATATTGACATAAAATGCTTAATTCTCCATCTTAGTTTTTACTTTTTTGGTATAGATTATGATTTGGCCGTGAAATAAGGAAAATTTCACAAAAAAAATAACTGAATCCCTTGTTAAATTCTAATAATATACATACAATTCGCCTCTTTACTAGCATTAATTTATAATTCACAACCTTAAGCATTATCAAATGCATTATCAAATAACTACTCATGCAAATTACCCTGAATCCTAATTAACTATTTTTGTATGAATTGCTTCCATTCTATTCGTAAAATAAGCTTCCTTGCAAAAATTTGAAAGGTATATTATCATAGAATCCCAATATAAAAGAAATTTTAGTTGTTTTAATTTTTTTTTTTCCTTTATCGTGAATAATGACTCTAAAAATAACAAACTACACAACACAAAAATATCCGATTATAGATTTCTTCATCAGACCTATTCATTACATATTAATTCTTTGTCTATCATACCCCTATTCCTACATTCACTCGTTTAAATCAAAACTTTACAGTCTAACTGCTGATTGAGTGTCTAAAAATCTGAAATTATGAACTTGCTCGTCCTAACCAACTCACAAAGAATAATGAATGCCCTGAGGGGGCGATTATAAAATACAAAGACAAAAATAAGCCCTGAGGCATTTCTGAGTGATGTAAACCTTGTTCAATACTGATATCTCGTGTTAGCTTTTTATGGTTGGTATACTCACTAAGACTTTGGGCTAGCAGCTTAGCCTGATGCAATAACATAGCGATGCCGGTTTACAATTTTTTTTTAAATACATCCCTTCGCCTATTCTGGAACTCCAAATGCATAAAAACTATGATACTTTATTTGTTCAATTTTAAATGTATCCTTATGTGCAAGTTGCACTTCTGCTTTTGTACAATTCAAGTAGTTTATACGTGGATAGATAACCAATATAATAGTATTAATAGAAAAAAATAGATATTGGTAGTTGTACTACTGCAAATACTTGGCAAGATTCTCCCTCTATCCCCTCAAGAGAGACAGAACTTACCTCCTCACCCCCGTCGGCTGGGAGAAATTGGAATAATAAATTTATTACGATTGTTTTTGCAAATTCAAGCTGCATTTAACAACTCTTATATGTTAATTATCCTGGTTATAGAGTCCATTGTTTGATAGCAAAAATGTTACAGGCAAGTTACAAAAGGATTTTCAATAATAGCACAGCAGTTAGAAGAGTCTATAAGACAGCTCAATGGTATGGCAAACCACATTCCCTGGGCATCTCAGCTATGTTACAGTTATTATTCAAGGATGGATGGTGAATAACTGTAACAGTCCGATTGTAACAAGATAGTATTGGAAAGATAATTACGAGTAGCATAATCTTTCTCCACAAAGTAAACTTTTGTTAGATCATAGTCCAACTTCTTCTGACAAAACAAGATATACCGTATTTCCAGGTGAATAAGACAAGGCCCATTTTTAAGCCTAAATGGCTTTTCGCATATAACCTGCCAATAAGACGAGTAGTAAAATTGCATCAACATCAGAATCTCAAATTACCATGCAGAGGCTTTTGAGCGGTCATCGCCTTTGCGCATTCGTTAAAATAGCCTATAATGACTTTTTCTTGTAGCATAATATTCAATCCATAAGAACTACAAGAATTCAAACTGTCTTTTAATTTCAATCTAATTGTGTTCAACTTAACTCGCGATTATGTGCACCATATAAGAACATTACCGATCTAAAACAACACGGCAATGATGAAAACGTGGGCCTGATATCGCAGAACGTAATTGGTATTTTATGGTTTGAGTTGAATAATGAGGCGACACAAAAAAAATTATCATACTTGCCTAATAAGATGACCCCCAAAATCATGCCAAAAATTTGGGCCTAGAAAAGCGACTTATTCGCCGGGAAATACGATAACTTATAATAACAGCGAATATAAGCTGCTATTTTGTGGAAAGAGATCATACCATCCTTGATTTTCCTTCTAATAGTATCTCATTCAAGCATCATTGTCGAAACTGGAACACACATATCCAAAGTAGGATGTAAACAAGGAAGAAAGAACCTGAGGTTCAGTGCACAAAACCCTAGTACCCTCTGTACTGGCATTTTTCAAAATAACGTTGGTTTAAAACAAAATTGAATTTTAGTGTCACTATTAATAGGATTTAATTCAAGTCAGACTGGACTTTCTTCGAACTCGAAACATCAGCAAATCGACCGGACTAAAAATTGAAAAATAGCTGAGACTAGGACTTGATTCAAGACCCAGCTGGCCTGGGTTGCGACTTACTTGGTGTTTAGGGAATCGGAGCCAGTAATGATTCTATTTCATAGACAGCATCGCACGACTTTTCCTTTTCAAACATTAAGAGATATGAATACAATATTTTAGGTACTTACGTAACTGACATGATGGTGATTTGATGTTCTGCTTAATTCTTTTGAACTTCGTCTTATATCAGTATATTGTCTTTTGTTGATTTATCCTCGTTTTTTCAAGGAGTCAATGGAAATTGAATTTAATGCAGTAATATAGAAATATTTCCTTTGACTATAAAAAATAGTAAAAAGTCATTTATTTTATCCATAAATTCCACATGACAACTGGTATGAGCAAGGCTTCTATCTAATTTTTAATATAATGGCTTAAACTTGGCCCCCATCTCGCCAAGACTCTGATGTTATAGTTTTGAGCTCAGTTATCACACCCTTCCATAATCATTTCAAACAAATATACCACGTGTCAAATTATGCTAAATTTCCGTGTCATCAGCAATTTATTTTCAAATATTTGCACAAGCTTGCATCATAATTGCGACCGTCCTACGAGGTACCGCACTAGTCCAGTGATTTAAAATTACCCTTTCATGTCTGTATGCTACTGCACCTATGCTTAGTAATATCAGCTATTACTCCCCCAAACAGCAAAGTCCGGCAGAAATGAACCGCATTTTAGCCGTATAAAGTCACTTAACAAAATTGGGTACCGGTATACGTGCAAGTACAAGTGCCGCGACCTACGAGCCGTAGCAAATAGCAGGAATAGCAGGAGTTTAAATGTTTACATTGTTATTTATACACTCGGGGCGCCGGTAAAAGTGTTCCTGTGCAGAAAATTTGTCAATACGACAACAGGTGTTATTAAAAAATTCAAAGTTTTTGTAATACCAATAAATGAGAATATTAGAGCAATTATTGAATATCATATAGTTATCAATAAAAATGTTGTACTTGTAACAATTTTCCACTTTTATAGGCTGTTGAATATTTTGAAAATTTCAAAGGAGAACACATATTTAAACTCTATGGAACTGCTGGCTCAGTGAGACGTGCAAAGCACGCGGGCAAATAGGGCAAAATTTAGTATGTATGTATGTGAACCAAGATTCAGATATTTATTTTCATCATGCAAAACCAGTATACGATATGAAATAAATAAAAAGCATATAACAAATTACAAAAACGGATATCGACTTGTTGCGGTAGACGAGGAGTCGCGAAAGACTCCAGAGTCATCCAGTCAACGACAACTTGTAGCTGCATTGAAGCGGCAAGTACAGCAACCGAACAACTCAATATTAAATATTTCCCAAGATGACGGACGGCGGAACGTAGTATGTGTACCAGGTTAGGGTTAGGCCGTAATTTCAGGTACAAATATTACGGGAGTCACTTGGCTAGTCCCCGAAATTGTAATAGAACTAAAATAAGGGAAATTGCAATAAAATTATGGCCTAAACCTAACCTGGTACACACACTACGGTCCGGTGTCTTAATTTACCTACTTCGGGAGTATTAGCGGATATGTATGCACGGACTTGAAACCAATGTGCGCGATCTGTAATACTGTTCGAAGTAATCAGCCTCGTCAAGATCTTCCAAGCGTGACGGCTATTAATCAAGTAAGATCTTAATTATTCTCGATCCTCGTTAGTCAAAACGGGTAGGGAAGGACAGTGACTCGGCAACCCACAGAGAATTTAAGGTGAGGTGGAGGCATCATCATGGGCCCGAGTCAGCATTTCTGTCTCTACGATGGCAGTCGGTACAGATCATTTACATACAGTCTCTGCCTCGTCGCCAAGGTGAGTCGGTACAATCCAGATTTTTTTTTTGTGATAATCATATCTAGCGAGGAACAAAAGGGAGGGAGGTCGGCTATGATCATCAGAAGCTTGAAAACTACCGCGTGGCATATTTCGACCACTTTTATGCTAGCGGTTATGATGATTTAAAATTTATCTTTGGGTCCATATATTTGTGATTTTGGGTCGGGCTTCAGATCTTAGCTTTAGTGTGAAGTCATCAGTGGCCCCAAGGTTGCAATTTGGAATCGGTCTCATAACATCGTTTGCACTGCATAGACTTATCCAAATGATGCCTACGACAAGAACCATCGGATCTTTTGCACAGAGCCCCCGCCACTGCTCAAAATGAAAAATAGTAATTAAACAGTCAGGGCTAGGAATGCAGTTTGCTTCGAAAAATCAAATCTTTACGAAATCTAATTGTATAGTTACTAATTTGTTAATCAAAACGTTGCGCGAGTTTTTTCTCAAATCTTACATTTTTGCATTAGTGGCAAGAGCTTTGAACAAAAGGCAATATGGCCTGAATTTTGCACCATTCCTTCCCCCGTTTAGGCATCTTAATTGTATTGTACAGTGAAGCAATTTATTATGCGATTAGAGAATGGCTCAAAAATATGATTAATATTGCCGAAAAAGAAAACGCTGGGTCATAGATATTGTCACAGATAAGGTTTCGCCACTGTGATAGTTAGGTCAGAAGACCAAGATTCCGGATTGGTTGACATAATCGAAAAGCAGTCAACCACCAGTCCAACGGGCAAAAAATAGAGCAATATATTTCTATTCTTTCCCACGTATAATAGGTGGTCAGAGTCTTATAATACAAATTCGGATGTTACTACTGAGACGACCACGTCTATAACTCTGTTTTATTCTGTATGCCCATATTTATTTTTACCACTTGAGTCACGAGTTACTACTGCGTTTGCCTGTATTTTTGGAAAAATGGTTAAGAGAAGAAAGATTGTACATGCACCAAAGGAAGAAAAGGAGAATGAACTTTTGCATCTGCAAATACAGGTATTGAAAGCGAAACTTAAAGATTCCGAGGAAATGCAAGAGGATATGGACAGCCGTTTGCAGCTGATGGACAGTCGTATAGAACAGATTGGAACTCAGTTGGAATCGGTTGAACTCCAGAATTCAAAAATGGGCTCGCAAATTTTCAGCATGCTGCAAGATATTTCTGGCAAGATAGAAACAGGAAAAGTTGCTGATCCCGAGGAAACCCAGCCCATGTCACATGAACCAGATGTCAGTCTGATCACTTCAACACCAGCAGCGGTTGTTCCTAAATTACTACCTATTCTCAAGGATGATGAAATTTCAGATTTTGGATCTGAAGATGGACAGCCAGAAGGAAAGCGGAACGCATTCTCTCAGACAATGGAAGTAAAATTTTCGGAGGAAGCTCACGTGAGTAATTTTGTACCTGTGGTCCCTTTTCTGAGTACTAATGGTGAAGAGGGCTCTAATACTGTCAAAAAACAACCCAGGGCTAATCCGAAAATGGTTTCAGTGGCTACACAATCAGCTCCTCCAGTGAGTTCTAGCAGTGTCGCAAATGCCAACGTTAGTAATAGTGTTCTCAATAACACAACCAATGCTACGATGATGGTGAGAAATGCCAAAAGGCCTATGTATTTCGATGGGTCAACTGTCATGGCGTGGCCTAGTTATTTATGTCATTTTCAATTGGTTTCTAGGTATAATCAGTGGAATGATGACACTGCAGGGTTAGAATTGGCTACTTGCATGACAGGGCAGGCTCTTAATGTGTTGAAAGATTTACCCGAAATGAAACGTACTAGATATCGTGATATTGTGGCTCATTTTAATCATTTCTTTAAACCTGCCGGAAATGAGAGTTCATACCGTACTACATTTCACTGTCGTAAGATTAAGCCAAATGAAGCGCCGAAGGATTATGGTAACAAGTTGAAAGAGCTTGTTATTCTGGCTTACCCAAATCTTGATATTGCTGGTCAGGATGATATTTTGAACTCGCCGGTTTAACCGATGAAAGCATGATCAAACATGTTACCATGCAACAGCCTGATAATTTTGAAAATGCTTTGTCTCTTGCAACACTGTATTACTCTGTCGATACTAACCACTCTGAGAGGAAAGACGTTTTCAAACCGCGTATTGCGGCAGTGAAACAGAGTAATCCTGGTAATGCAGCTAACCAGCAAAACGACTTATCTTTCGAAGGCAGTATTGGCGAGCGCATTTTAGCAAAACTGGATGAGATACTAGGACATGTGGCGCCACGCTCTAACAACAATCGCAATTTTTCTGGTACACCACGCAACCCGTGTCCTCGATGTGGTAAACATGGTCATTGGGGTAGGCATTGCAAGGCATGTTTTAATTGCAAGCAGACTGGTCATCTTAAACGGAATTGTCCACATCTCCAGAATCCTGTTGACCCTGCAACATCTGCTTCTTCTTCGACTGCAAATTTAAACGACACTCAGCGGACTTGAGGTCCTCAGTGTCCGCTGAATTATTACTTGATGACGGACCAACAAACCAGAATATAGACCTGAATATTTGTTCCATTCAATATGACAATAATTGGCATGCGAAGGTACTTGTAAACAATCAACCGTTCAACTTTCTTGTAGATAGTGGTGCCATGACTACTCTTATTGACATTTCCATCTTTGAGGCTATAGGTGGGAAGGAAGCACAATTCGCACCGCTCGAAGAATCTCTTGTTGCAGTTGGAGGGCATGATTTATCACCACTGGGTACATTGGAGGTTGATTTATCGATTGATTCGTTTGTATCACGACGCACTGTGATTGTTGCCAACTTAGGCATGACTAATGGTATTTTAGGCATGGATTATCTCCGAGAACATGACTGTGTTCTTTACTTATCATCGGGACACATGATGATAAGGGGTCATGAAATCAAACTGTTTACTGAAAAGTCTGTACCATGTTGTCGTGTAACCGTTCGGGAAGATGTTACGATACCGCCATATTCTAAGGTTGTTATCCCTGCACAACTTAGTCTCCCATGGTCGAAAAACATTTCGTCAGACGTTGCTGCTCTTGTTGAACCGCTGAATTCTTCTTTCCTCGCTGATGGCGTTCAGCTGATTTCTTCTGTGGCGGATCCTGGAAAGTCTACTGTTCCGATTCTAGCGATCAACCAGAAAGGCAGACAACTTAAGATCAGGGCTGGATCTTTGATTGGTATTGCACATCCTCAACTTGTAGCACAAATTCAAGTTGACGAATCCGATAATCGGGTTATAGCTTCTGAATTACCAGAACATCTACATGATATGGTCGATTCCGTTGAGGATCTAACCCCGAGTCAACGTGAACAGTTGGTCAATTTGATTTGTGAATTCCATGATTTATTTGTAGGACCAGATGGTGAACTTGGCCGTACTTCAGCAGCGAAGCATAGGATCATCACAACCACACCACAGCCGATTCGGCAGGCTCCTCGTCGAATGGGGTGGGCGCGTAGGAAGATAGCCGAAGAAGCTGTTGATAATATACTGGCTCAGGGTGTCATAGAACCCAGCGATTCCCCATATTCTTCTCCCATTGTCCTAGTTCCCAAAAAGGATGGTTCTACTAGATTTTGTGTGGACTTTAGATTGCTTAATGACGTCACATACAAAGACGCATATCCCTTGCCGCGTATTGAGGATATCATTGAGTCCTTAAACGGAGCACAATGGTTCTCAACTCTTGATCTCGCAAGCGGGTATTGGCAAGTGGAGGTTGACCCTGCAGACCGTGAAAAGACAGCATTCAGCATCCCAGGCCGTGGTCATTTTCACTTTGTAGTGCCCTTCGGTTTGGCTAATGCTCCCGCAACATTCGAACGGATGATGGACAATATCCTTGGTGATCTCCTGTGGAACGGGTGTTTCAATTTTCTTGATGATGTTTTGGCTCATGGTAGTGATTTCTCAATGGCACTCTCCAATCTTCGGGAAGTTTTTATAAGACTTCGCCGTGCGGGTTTACGCTTGAAGCCCTCGAAATGTGAACTTTTCCGTCGAAGCACCTCTTATCTTGGTTATCTTATTTCATCTGAAGGTGTCTGTTGCGACCTTGGAAATGTTGCGGCTATCAAAGAATGGAAAACGCCTAATTCTGTCAGCGATATTCGCAGTTTTCTAGGCACAGCGAACTACTACCGGAAGTTTGTTCAAGATTATTCAACAATTGCTGGACCTCTTATTCGATTGACCAGGAAGAATATTCCCTTTGTATGGAGTACTGAATGTCAAGAGGCTTTTGAAACTCTGAAACACTGTCTGACATCAGCCCCAATTCTTAGCTTTCCTAGAACAATCGGCGAATTTGTATTGTATACTGATGCTAGTGGTTTTGGAATTGGTGCAGTTTTATCTCAAGTGCAGGACGAGCATGAACGTGTACTTTCTTATGCCAGTAAGGCTATGTCCAAGTCTCAACGTAGATACTGTGCTACACACCGAGAACTATTAGCTGTGGTGTGGGCTGTTCGTCACTTCAGTCATTTTCTTCTCGGGAGACCGTTCAGAATTCGCACAGATCATGCTGCTCTGAAATGGTTGATCAATTTTCGTGAACCACAAGGAATGTTGGCAAGATGGATATTAACACTTGGTGCTTATGACTTTAAGATTGAACACAGACCTGGCGTGAAACATGGCAATGCTGATGGATTGTCACGCCAAGTTCGCAAATGCAAGCGAGAAGATTGTTCTGATTGTGGTACCAATTGAGATGTAACTGTGAATAAGGTTATTGTGGGTACAATCTCAAAACAGCCCAGTCAATCATCATCAGACTGTTCCGATTGTAATTGGCTAGATGCATACACAGATGAGCAAATTAAATCTTGGCAAAGTGAAGATCCAGATATTTCTGCTGTTTTGAGATGGAAACAACTTACTGCTCGGAAACCTGATATTCAAGAATACATGCCTGAATCAACAGTGACCAAACGTTTAATGTCGCAGTGGGACTTGATTTTTGTAGATAATGGACTTCTCTATCGTCGTTGGATTCCTGATTGTAAATCGGAGGAATCGCATATCCAATTGATTGTTCCATCAAATTTGAGACACGACTTGTTTCATAAGCTCCATTCTTTGCGCACTGCAGGTCATCTTGGTGCCAATCGAACTTTCAAGAGTATAAGGCGCAGATTTTATTGGCCTGGTTTCAAAAGGGACATTCTCAAATGGTGCAAATTTTGCAAGTCTTGTGCTTCGACCAAGATGCTTTACGGAAGAAGACAGGGAGATTTGAAACAACTTATATCTGGAGCTCCTATGGAAAGGATCGCCATTGATTTTCTTGGACCATTGCCTGTAACTGAAAATGAACACATTTTGGTTTTGTGGGACTATTTCTCTAAATGGGTGGAATGTTTTGCTTTACCAAATCAGCGAGCTGACACCACTGCTGATGCATTGGTTACTCAATTCTTTTCGAGATTTGGGGTACCAAGAATTCTCCACTCAGATCAAGGAAGAGACTTTGAATCGAAATTATTTTCAGAAATGTGTCAATTGTACGGGATTCAAAAGACTCGAACAACTCCATATCATCCTCGTTCAGATGGACAAGTTGAACGTTTCAACAGGACTATACAACAAATGTTGAAAGCTTTTGTAAATGAGAATCGAAAAGATTGGGACGATCATCTCCCATACCTTTGCATGGCATATCGCTCCACTGTACATGATAGTACAGGATATTCACCGAACAAGTTAATGCTTGGACGAGAAATCGAGATGCCTGTTGATGTTATGTTTGGCAAACCAGAGTCATCAACTCATCCTTGTTACACTGAATTTGTCGAATGGTTTTCCTGTGCAACTGAAAAAGCTTTTCTTCATGCTAGGCAACATCTAAATGCTGCTGCAACCAGACAAAAGCGAAATTTTGATCTGGGTGTAAAACCACTTACTTTCCAGAGAGATGAATTGGTGTGGTATTATTATCCACCAAAGCATCGCAAGCTGAGTATTCCTTGGATTGGACCTTATCGAATTGTAGACTGTTTACCTAATCACTTGTATAGGATTCAGAAGAATTCTGGAACACGTTCTCGAATTGTACATGTTGACAAGTTAAGACCTTACCTTCATGAAGATGAAGAAGACAATGTTATTGACTTAACTGGATTTGATATTTTACCTGATGTGGAACCTATTATGGAAAATGATGAGCAGATTGCTCATGATATATTTGAAGAATTACCTTTTTCTTCAAGGCCAGACACTGTACCAGAAGAAGTTACAGTTGATGCGAACTCTGATAATAAGCAACGTACTAGGCGAAGGCCTAGATATTTGGATGATTACATTTGATTTGACTGTGATAATGCTTTTATCATGCTTTTGACAATTCATTGTTTTGATTTTAGAGTGACATTTGAGTGTACAGTTCTTTACATTTTCTTCATATTTTTATGGATTTTCAATTTTGAAGATGGAAAATTTATTTGTAATTTCCCATCTGAAAAAGGGGGGAAAAATGAGACGACCACGTCTATAACTCTGTTTTATTCTGTATGCCCATATTTATTTTTACCACTTGAGTCACTAGTGAGCAGCTGTGTAACTTACTCTTTCAGCCGGTTTGTCAGACTGCCGGCAGTGTAGATATTTCTCTGTGTATTCAGTTATTATTATAGTGTTTTAATGCCGTGAATCTATGTAATTATTGTTGTAAAATGATATTAGTAGTACAGGTTTTTATTTCTCCAGTTTGGCATGGCTCTGTTCACTAGTTAGCTTGTATTTAATACTTCCGTAACTAGTCTATTTTCGCAGTTTATTTCCTGTGTGATTTCCGTATTTCTATGCGCATTTCCATGTCTATTACGTGTTTGTTGATAAGATAGGATTTGTGTTGTATCTTTAGTGTCATACTAGTTATTCTTATGTATATCTAGGTATGTTTTACCCGGTTTTTAGTATCCCATTATAAGTAAATAGTTCATGACTGTGACGTCATAGACCAATTCCGTATCTTGTGTTACGTATGTATCCTACGGTATTTGTACTGTGTTTTTATTTGTTTATTGTATTTCTTATTGGAGTATTTGGTTGTATTAAGTTCTTACAGGTGTATAGTTAATCTAGTTAGTTAACTTAGTTACTCTTCTGTATTTGGAACCGCAAGAAGATTACTTTGTGATCGACATCTATAGCAATTACAACGTCCAAGAAGCTGGCAGAAAGAACCTGAGTGGTGATATCAATTTTGGTACGCCACACTACAATACTTGGATTCGACAGAATAGAATTGGATAAGGGAAGCTTATAAACATAAAAAATATATACACAACATCAACACATATATTATGGTCCGTGAAAAAATTTAATCAAGGTCTGCATCAGTGATTTCCCTACAACCCCTATAGCAGGGGTTCCCAACCTTTTTACGTTCTCGTACCACTTGGGCACCACGATTTGTCAACATGTACCACTATTTTCGAAACAGCTAATTTGATACAAATTTTACAAAACCAATTTATTATGATAACATGATAAATCAGGATGTAAATTTAACGAATGTACCAAAATTACCAATCAGAATAAACAACGAAAAGTGCACGGCTAAATTTAATGGGATTTTTGTTTTTGTTTGTCTTGCGCCAGTTGATCGATGCGCGGCATAACGTTGCTAATAGCACATCTGAAGTCATGTCCGGGGGCACTTAGTCGGTTTCGATTTTTTGATTTGATGTTCATAAGAATAGAAAATCCCTGCTCACATTCCCAAGTAGAAGGAAAAATCAGTAGTTGTGGAATAGCGTGAGAAGCTAGCGTTGGGTATGAAGAAGCCATACTAAGCCAAAAGTTTATTGCAGAATATTCTTTGCATTGTTTTTTTGCTTCCAGATCCTCCTGTATGTCTATCAGTTCCTCTTGTTCCCCTGTACCAACAAGTAGGTCGGCTGGGTCCACTGAGAAAGGATCTGTGACGTATGGGCAGCATGAGGTATCTGGAAAGTAATGCTGCAATTCAGCAGTTAGCAGCGAGAGGTGCTGGGTAATTTCTCTGGACAAGTCATCACTGATTTCTATTTCAAGGGCTGACAGAAATTTAAACATACCATAGCGCTTGTTTTCCACATTTTTCTCCATAAATTCAGCTTTCTGATAAAGGCTCCCAGTTTTGAAACAAAGTCTGCGACTGTGCAGTTTTTCCCTTGAAATGACAAATTTAAGTGATTGAATGTTTCAAATATATCTGACAAATAAGCCAACTTCGCAATAAAATCCTCATCCTGCAGGTCGTTTTGAAAGTCATGGTCTTTCTGTTGGAAAAATAAAAGTAATTCATCCCTCATTTCAAAAAGACGTTTAGTTGTGTTTCCTCGAGAGAGCCAACGTACTTCTGTGTGATAAAGGAGACAAGTGTGATCAGAGCCGAGATCTTCGCAAAGAACCTTAAACAATCGAGTATTTAAAGCTGATGTTTTAACAAAATTTACGATTTTGATGACCCTGTTCAAGCACATTAACAAATTTGCAGGAAGAACTTTTGTGCAAAGAGCAAATCTGTGTATGAAACAGTGAACACTTACGACGCGAGGTGACACTGCTTTGACAAGGGCTTGAAATCCAGATTTTCTGCCGAGCATGGAGGGAGCCCCATCCGTGGTACATCCGACAAGATTTCCCCAATCTAATTCATTTTCCTTGAAAAAATTATCCAAAGAGTTGAAAATATCTTTCCCTTTTGATGTAGTAGACAGCTCATGATTCAACATTAATTCCGTTTTTACAGTATCGTTCTGAATAAAGCGGACGTAGGCAAGCAGTTGGCAGCAGTTTGTGACATCTGTCGATTCATCAAGTTGTAAGGCAAATCCAAACTTCGAATTTCTTACTCCTGCAATCACCTGGTCAGTAATATCAACTGACATTTCCTCGATGCGTCGTTTCACGGTATTGTTAGAAAGCGATACACTATCCAACTTTGCCGCTGACTCTTCTCCAATCAAATTTCTGACTAATATCTTAGCTGCAGGCAAAATAAGAGACTCTGCAATGACATGAGCTTTTTTGTGTTGGGCCACCAGAAGAGATACTTCGTAGGATGCCTTTACAATCCCCGCATTCTTTTGGTAAAACTGGCCTGTGTGATCCATGCGCTGTCTCTTCACGTTCTCCCCAAGTCGCTCAAAATAACTCTTATCTCGGTTCATCTTATCTGTATGATTGGTTTCAAGGTGTCGCTTAAGCAAACTTGGTTTCAAAGCTGCATTTGAAAGGGTTTTCATACAGATCACGCACTGAGGTAAGATATCTCCTCGATGTTCAATAGCAATGAAGCCATACTCAATATAATTTTCACTATACTTTCGCTTCGACATTTTAAAATACTTAGCCAAAACTTTGGCAAAGCAATCACAGGCGACGAGTTGGCTATTCTAACAAGAACTCTTGCAAAAGCGTCAATAAATAACATGATTGTGATGTCATATATATCGAATACAACAGAAAGCTGCACGCGTACCACCTGAAAAGCTCCCGCGTACCACTAGTGGTACGCGTACCACCGGTTGGGAATCCCTGCCCTATAGGGTTGGCCCCGGCGGGCCAACGTTTTACGTCAAACTTACATGGCCCACTAGTCTAGATGGGCAAAATTTTTGTTCCCCGGTCCAAAAACCGTGCCCACCCCTGGTCTAGACTCTAGGCTAAAAGTATCAGTTACCGTGTTTCCCTGAAAATAAAACAGGGTCTTAATTTTCTTTCGAAAATAACACTAGGGCATAGATTATAATAGATAAACATAGATTATTAACCATTTAAAACGAGTAACAGAGATTTCTTGCTATGGACTAGGCCAGGGGTCGGGAACCTTTTTGGTCAAGAGAGCCATAAAATATACATATTCTCAATTGCATTTCCGTGCGAGCCATATAACATTTCTTCAATTAATCAGACCTGAAATGTTTACTCGAAAGTCAACACATACAATGTCAATATACATTTAATGTGATTTCTGATGCTGCATGTAGTCGCTGCGGGCCTTGAACGGTTGCTCACTTGCAGCCCAAGTTGAAATCTACGATACTCATCACCCTTTTTCGTTTAGGCTACTCCGTAGTGTTTTTAAAACTATATCGCTTTGTGATGTCACAATATTTGTTCCAGAATCCCCTTGTTTGTCACAATGCCTGTCTGGTAAATATCTTACATAACATAGACATGTGCTGGGCGCGCGTTCTCAAACGTATTGGGAATTTCCTGCCAAATTTGGCTATAAAAAAGTTTGAAATCTCGTAACAATAGTAAGCCTAGTCTTAGAATATTAGATTTTTCTGGGAGCCATATGCCGTCACCAAAAGAGTCATATATGGCTCGCGATCCATGGGTTCCCGACCCCTGGTCACTAGGCCAAAAAAGAAAGTTCGCGCCATCGACCATGTCTTATTTTAAGCGAAGGCGTCGAAAACCGTCTCATCGTGAAATCATCCGTGTATATTCAGAAAGAATAAAAATTCTCATCACGATATAAGTCAAAATGGAGATAAATTTTTACTCTTCTTTTTTTTCATAGATTTAGTTAGAGTGGAATAGTTGAATAACGTATAAAACATATTTACATATTAGAGAGAGAGAGATTTATTGTTTTGTCAACCGTAAACGAACAATGGTATACAAAATAATATATACAATATACACAAA
This sequence comes from Styela clava, assembly GCF_013122585.1. NCBI lineage: Eukaryota > Metazoa > Chordata > Ascidiacea > Stolidobranchia > Styelidae > Styela > Styela clava. The sequence continues at coordinate 18,302,640 of NW_024102841.1, read as the reverse complement.
GTTAATTCGGTATAGACTGGGGGGAGCGATACGACCATAAGGTCATCGCAGTCAGCTCCCCCCCTAGTAGGGTTGGGCATTTTCGAATATATCTGATGATTTCAGAATCGGAAATTTGACATGAATAAAAAATAAGAGATTCATCTCGACCTATGGGCTAACAAAAATACAAGATGGCGGCGATTTGATAGTCCGGTCTGAACCGATTTGAATAATTGACAATTGGATTCAAAATACCCAGCCCTACACATTAGTCTTTAGTACTTGACGGATATAAGTTCGACTAAGTGTCTGGTATTTTGGATGTTTTCCGGTTCACACCATTCCGGATGACCTTTGACTTCCCCACATAGTGCAAACAACCAGGTAAACATCGGAACAAAAGTAGAGACAGAAACGGTCGAAGATAGTTGATATAATAGGCTGCACCGAATATGAAGCAATAATCTCCGGATCGATTCTTCGTATTCATGAAGCTGTAAAAGCACACAATGCCCATGTCACACACAGCTGAAATAAATAAAAAATATTACAAATATGATAGAATTTACATATTTATCCCGGGGAAAGGAAAGCCGATAAGACGTCTTAATCATATGCGAACCTCGGCCCCGTGTCCGGTTACCAGTTCATGCCGGGTATGGGATCAGCTAGCCAGTTATTTGTTTCTAGGGATTTGTTCAAAAAGAATTGTTTTAAAACAATTGTTTTAATTAAATCAATTTTTTTTGCCTGTTTTGTTCAAAATGGCTGTACTATTTGATTTTTTGTATTAAATAGGTTGAAGAAAAATGGATGTAAAAACTTGCCAAGCGCTCCTTATTTGCAATAATTTGTGGCGCTTTCAAAACGCCACAAATATTGAGAAAGGCTCATGCACACCTTCTCAAGCTGTAGTTCAGTGATTGGCGCAGTAAGACGCAATCTATAAGCCATTACGTGAACGACCCTGCAGCGATGAAACCACCTTGCGAAAATTGAAATGCGATCGAATTAATGAGTTTGTATAACCTTGAAAAACTCACTTCAACCTTGAAAAACAAAGTATGCTAAGCATAAATTAACCAAACAGTATTAACCGTAACAATGACTTCATTTTATGAGAAAAATGTCAATACATGACCTTGAAATCCATATTGTGGCGTCAAAACAGATTAGTTGTGGCATCTTTGCATCATAGGACACTTACAATTAACAAAGGCTAGGTTAGGGTGTCTCATCGTTCATATCAGTAGATTACCGCCGATATAAGCATATTCTTCATTATCGCAACCCAATCGTTTTGCCGAAGGGCTGCACTTGATCGAATTGCTTTTGTAGTAGGCTCGTGAGCTAATTTTCATGATTTTTCTTACTCATAACGTCTCTCTGATATCTCGGCTAAACATTCCGGGTAAAATATTATGACTTTGGTGGAGATATAAAGTGGCAATAAATGTACGCAATAGAAATAAAAGTCAGAATAAAAAAATTTATCTTCATTTTTGAAATTATAATTCCGGCTGCGTGTGCAGCTGCCAGAATGCAACGTTTTGACGTAGTTTCGCGGCGATGCAAGGGGTATTTCAATGAAAAATACAAAAAATACAGAAAAATTTTGATTTAAAACAAGCCCTTGTTTTAAAACACGATGTTTTTTTAGAATTGATAAAAAACAAAACCCTATTTGTTTCAGATGCCCGGACTTGATGGTGAGGGAAGCCGTAACCAACCAGCGGTTACGTGAACCATCCTTCAACGGCGAGGAGTCCAGCAATCCTCTCGCACATACACATCCCCACATGGGATTCGAACGTGCGATCCCACGCAGAGTAATCAGAGGTGCGGGGGCGAGCGTCTTCATAAAGCTTTGCACGATGTTAAATCAAAATTGCTCATTTATGCCACCGAAGGCGCAAGAGTAAATGCCGCCAATTGTATTGCACATATGAAACGTTAAAGGCTCACCTGAGCATTCTTCATATATTGGCAAATAGCCTTTAAGATCTTCTCGCATATCCGATGCAGAATCCTCGCCAGTGTACAGGAGAAATATGGTAATGACTATAAGTATGGCGCGATAGATAACGGATGTTGTTAAAAGGCCTCCCGCAATAAGCTCCTCCGGTCCCTGAGCTGAGAAAATGAAATAAATCCAATAACTACAAGCATTGTTGTGGAGTTTTGTGGGGAAATTTACGGAGTGTGTATACCAATATGGAGGTAACCAATTTTGTTAGCCTACTTTACACCAAGTTTTGTAAAGGGAGTGAAACTTGCGGGCAGGGGACATATTCACTTGGCTAACAAAGACAGTCTCCGAACACGTAATAGAACTAAAATAGAGAAAATCGGAATAAAATTATGGCCCCTAACCCTAACATGGTACTACGGGAGTACCAAATTACAATGGACTTCGACTTCCATTTGGGAAAAAATGTATTCTGACTCGGGTCATAAAGAATATCGACTTCAACCCCAAACTCGAAGAGGTGAAATTCAACATTGTATACTCAAAATTAATGTAGGCCTGAAAATATGCTCATCGCCTCCAGGGGCCGTGCGCCCAGTTTGAAAAACCTTGCACTCTAACAGCGGTTTCCGAAAGGTGCGTCATGACGAGTTGCTAGGTGCGCCGCAAAAGTTAACAGGATTGTGATAAATATAACTGAAATAGAATTGAATATTTTACATATTATAATATTTTATTGTTTCTTATTCTAAATGCTGTGTGTATGGATCAATAAGTTCATTTCACTTTTCTATGTCGTTTACTTTCTCTTACGTAAAATCTGCCTCTATTGTTACGTAACAATATAGGTTGACTCTACTTGCTGGAATTTCGTGAGCTGCGGTTTAATTATTTTCTGAATTGAGTTTAGCAAACATGGCTGATTTTTTTAGCATTTTGAAGAAAAATCGGGCAAAGATGAGGAAAAAGAGTTGATCTTTTTGAGTTTATTGCTTATACCTACATGTTTACATAACTTTAAAAGGCATGAAATAGGCTACACATTAGCGATCACAAAATTAAGTTTTATGTAAAAGCAGCATCGTGAGTTTTTTCCCTGATTAAATGGCAAATTGAATGAAATTAAATGGAAACCGCTGCACTATAATATAAATATTAACTTACTATATCCAGGTAGAGCAACACATTCTTTATCGCCAGAACTGCTATTGCAAGAAAGGCAACCATTCTCCTCTATGCACGAGTCATTGTCAGCAGGGAAGCATCGGTTAAACAGGCCTTGACTTGCTTCCCCGTTTGGAGTGACCAACCAGGTGTTTGAAAGCAGGCAAATCAGAGCCAATGTAAACTGGATTGATTGTAAAATTGGTCCTATATGGTGTAAAAGCCTTTCTGACGCCATTTTATTTGTACTAAATTGGAATAAAGCATCGCAGTTTAGAAAGAGAAATAAGAATTTGGGGGTACGTGTCAAGTGGTTATCCGATGTACTTTAGTGGGAGCTCCCGAAGTATGTTCACCAAGATGGCGTACAACCTGAACATAGTATGTGTACCAGGTTAGGGTTCAGGTTGTGCGCCATCTTGGTGTACATACTTTGGGAGCACCCTTTAGTGACCTAAAGACCTAGAGATTGGAAGACATGGGCGGGTTCGAAACTGAAAAAGCAAAGTCCTGATTCTTTTCTTCATACGAAAAAACTTCGAATAAGATTTGTAGAAAGCGTCCAAAAATACCCCCGCCAACGAAGTTCCTAATTATCCAGTTAGGGTATGGGTTATAAATGCAGATTGCAATGAAAATTCAAATTTTCAAATCATTAACAATTTTATATTTTAAAACGAGGTGTTTTTCTCAAAGCTCACATAGTCGCAATAGTGGCGGGGCGTTGTACAAAAGTTCCGAGTTGTGATAATACACGAATAAACAAGATGAGACACATCCCGGACTTCAGGCTTGTGAGCATTTTGATAAATATACTCATGTTATTACTAGGGATGGCGGAATCGAGTCCGGATTCGATTACAGACTCGATTCTTTGCGGAATCGACTAGAATCAATTCCGATGCATTGGAATCCATTCTCGAGGTTAAAACTTGGATTGTAAACAATGTGTAAAGTTTTGTGGCAATTTCTTCACATATATGTATAAACTGCTTTACTGCTATGTTGAGTTGCTACGATGCCTTCGCTAGAAGGCTTTTACGTTTATTTATTTCTAAAATCTTTATGGGTTCTGAGGGATTCTTTTTTTTTTTGTTCAATTTTGTCCCCTGTGACAGATTGGATACTCATACTACTTAGTTTTGGCAGTCTTGTCCATCCTTATGTCTGAACATCGCTTTCTTTTTTGATTTCATATGATATTGCTCAGGTGGGTATGTTTTCTCGGTAAGATATGTCGAAAAATCGAGAATCGGAATCGAAAATTTAGAAATCGGATAAAAATCGAATACTTGTAAGTGGTCATACTTAGCATCCTTAGTTATTAAACAGTCAGGGCCTGTAGAAATACCAAGAATGAAGCAAATTGATGAACCAAACTGAAATATGATATGTGCAAGTAGTTTTACATTTCACTGAACGTAACCAAACAGCGTACACCACAGGAACTCTATGTGATAATTCTTGTCTTACATGGACCACTTGTAAATTTTACTTTTCTTCAATATTTTTACCACAATCATTACCACTGCTCTATCGACAGTGGCGTATATACGTGAAATGCGCTCATAGCAAAGTTTAAAAATGAACCCCTCAATCATTGACTGAATATATTTAACGACTGTTGCTAACTTGAGAGGCTAGTACGTTATTATTCGAGCAAAATTACCATTTTGAAATTATATTATAAAGACATTTTACGATTTAAAACTTTCGCGCAATATGTGCCGTGTGCAAACGGAGCCCATTGAATGAACCATGGCTGCCACAGCCTAGATACGCCACTGTCTATCGATAACATAAGTCATAAACAATATTACACTTTGTGTTAGGGCTAGGAATGCAGATTGCACTGAAAATTCAAATTATTCCTAACCTGAAGACCAACTGGATAATTACTAATTTGTTATTTAAAAACGTGACGAGGGGATTTTTCTAAAATCTCACTTTTTTGCGTTAGTGGCGGGAGCTTTGGACAAAGATTCGAGTTGACATGAACATCAGTTAGCGCTTCCAAAAAGGACAGGTGGAATTAGTATCCAAAAGAAGTTGAATCTTTTGTACAAAGCCCCCGTCACAAAAAACCTCCGCCACCGCTCTAAGAGATCCGAGTTATGATAATAAGTGAACAAATGTGAAAAACACAATGAGACACAACCTCAGGCTTTACGCTTGTGTATTTACACTCATGGGTACCAGGAATTCCTAGCCCTAACTGGATAATTGCTATTTGGACACGTAGTGGACATAACGATCGTTTCAATATTATGTTGTTCTTGTTGTTCTTGTTATTCGACACAGAATAACACACCTAGTGGAAATATTAAAGAACCGCTTTTCTCTTCGAATACTGGACCAATTGCTTTGAAATTTTCAGTGGTTGAAGATAAAATTTTTCCCCAGAAGGCTATTACTTTTATTCATTTTAAATATTTCTGTTAGCTCTGTGAGATTTGTTTTTATTTGCTATGACGTCATTAAACGTTCTGCGGACATCGTACGCCATTTTGTGTCCTACTGTACTGCTTCGCTTGGTGTGAATATATTTGTGGACTGTGATCTGACGGTACGGTACACCGTACTGTACTGCGAACAGACGTGTCCATATATTTGGGCGTAGCTCTCTTGTTTTTGAGTGGGATCCAAATCTCCAGGCTAGTCAATGGAACATATTTTTCTTTCCCATTACATCGCATAGCAATTTGTGCCCGGCCCATCCCATCCCATGGGATTCCGATTGGAATACAATTCAATAAAAATTGTTAGATTTAGGTTGAGCGTCTACTAAATATGACTACATGTAGGAAGAGACATGCAAAACAACAAAATTTACGGACTTTGTTGACTTTATATTCATAACTATTGCACATAGGTCCATCAGCCCCCTCACAAAGTATATTGTTAATCAGTGATCAGTAGTTTATTTTATCCAACATACATGACGTACCATACACTAACTAATACAGTATGTAAATAGAGGCGAAACTTGTAAGCCGAGATGAAAAGGAGTCGCGAAAAACCAAGACTGGTTATCGAGCAGCGACACCCGTGAAAAAAACCTAACAGTAATTGATAATAGTATAAAAAAGTAGAAAAACTCACAAAAGAATATAGGAAGAAATTACAATCGAAGCGACCTGATTTTCCAGGAGTGGCCCGATACAAAGAAATGTTAACGCGGAATATATATTTTTTTCTCTAACAAGAGAGCTATTCTAAAATATGTGGACACGAAATCTATAACAAAATGTTTTACCATCATTTTCACTAAAAATCATACGGTATTTCGTGTCCCGCGGAAAATACAAATGCGCGCTGTCCCATCCCATCCCGTCACATGAACAAGCATGCAAATCTCTATCAAGTATCGTTCCAGTTCCTTTCTAATACCATTGTGTTTGTTCTGCTGTTTGAGCTGTACTGAACTGAAGCCGAATCTGAAACAAAATTTAGACGGATAAAACACGAACGCCTGGGCATTCTAAAGTTACATTGTTCCCGAAGCCGAACTAGAATATCACTTAATTGTAGGGCTGGGCATTTCGAATTGTATATGAAATTATTCGAATAGAGACAGAGAAAAATTTCGAATCGTCGCCATCTTTTTTTTTCTTTCTCATTTTTTTAATTGAAGTCATATTTTACAACGCAATTATGACATATGACTCTTTTCTGTAGTGAGTTATTGATGACAACGTGTATAACCAGAACGTGTATTTTTATTGTGTGTGAACGCTCAGCAATCTGCCTGAGTGACGTATTCTATGTTTTCAGTAATTTATGTGCTTGGAGGACCTAATAAAAAAGTTACATACAATTTTATATCTCCAAAGTATTCGAGATTCGATTCGAAAATATTATTCGATTTGATTCTGAAATCATCAGGTATTCGAAAATGCCCAGCCCTGATTAATTGGTGCATACTACACTGGAGATGAACAAGCTTCAAAACGAACAACTAAAATCTATCTGTTGTCTACCTGCAAGTGATATGATATGTTATATGCTGAACCCAGCCAGGCAGCACACAACCGAAAATTAGGTAAAAATTGAATAGTTGGTGTTAATCAGCGGCAGTTACGACATGTTTGCATAAGACTGTTTGCTTTACAATAGTTGACGGTACAGTAATACGATAATTAGAATAAATAATGATGTTTGTAAGGTTTCGTTAGTTGTGTCAAATCGTAAAACTTTTTAGATTGTAATGTGTCTCTCTGACCAAAACTATTCATAACATCTCCCTAAAGGAACAGTGTAATTCTGTTTTCATTTGGAACACTATATTTGTTGCACATAGTTGGAAATTTGTACCTAAAAGTTGTTGAGTTGTTGAACCAGTTAAAATAGGAAATTTTAGTGAATATTATTACGAATATTTTCATCGCAGAAGTAAACAGCTTATAAGAAACACTTCAGTGTTATATAAAACATAAATGGGTACTCCTGGGGAATGTGCATCAAGATGTCGCACAGCCTGAACTTTAACCTGGTACACAACCTGAGTTCAGGTTGTGCGCCATCTTGGTGCGCATACTTCAGGAGGTATATTAAATGAATGAGGCTCCGGCAAATGCATTCTTTTTGGACCCTCGTAAATTTTAACTTATTAATGCGATACATTTTCTACCAGTATCAAAGCTCTATCGACCAAACAAATACCAGTCTCTATGGACCTTTCCCCGACCTTTGACCCCCGGAAAATTCTTCCTATACTATACCATAGCAAAATTGTCGGTGCTATTTTAGAGTTGGCGCCTGTAAAATGGGGTATGTGTTTCAAACCATCATTATGATTCATCGCATACAACAATCTGTTTTTTAAAAGTACCGGTAAAGAAGTTTAGCCTAGTCTATCACAGCTATTTCCACACTAATTTTTTATTACTGCAATTAAATTAGACCTCCTAGAAAGGCAGAGTGATCATTGAAATATCTGATTTATATTTAAGTTTCCGAAACACAACCGAAAACTAACAAACAGAGTTCAAAAACAGAGTTCAGAGTTGAAAAGGGATGTCACGAAGTAAACAAGAAAGTCGATTCTCGGGGAAAGGTCCATTGCTGTTGATTGTTGAATAGCGTTCCAGCGCTATATACAAGCTATGCTCGACTCTAGCAGAATCTGCTGACTAAAATTTTAACGGATAAAAACACAAATTTTGTGATCGCTACTGTGTAACTTATGCTTTTTAAAGTTTGTAAACATGTAGGCCTGAGAAATAATAAACAAGAAATGTCAACTCCTCTTCCTCGTCACTGCCTGATTTCTCTTCGAAATGCTAAAAATATCCTTCATGTTTGTTAAACTTGGTTCAGCAGATAAATAAACTGCAGCTCGCTATTTTGCAGCAAGTAGTGTCTTACTTGATTGTTATAGACTATTGAGGCAGACACTATATACGTAACAGAAAGTAAACGACATACAAATGTAAAATGAATTTGTGGATTTATAATATCATTCAAAATAATAAACAATAAAACATTTATAATAAATACAAAATGTATTTAGTGCGGCGCACCCCCTGCTATAAGTCAAACTATAATATTTTGAAATGGTGTAACTATACATTGCACCTAAACAAACAACGGCATTATCTCATTTGTACCACTTGTAAGCTTCACTTCTGAACATTTCGTTCCGTTTTCATTCTAATGACATTGCGTTTGTTTTGCTTCGCCGCGTACAAGATACGCTGGATATCGGTGGATATCACTGAATATGAACTTTTTCAGCCGCTCCTTTTTTATGATTTGATAAGTCTCGCACCTAGCTAACAATAAGCAACATATAACAGATAGTAAGGCGAAAGTATGTTTTATTCAAAAAACACGTTGAAAATACGGGGGTGGAACGTATAATAATGAAACTAGAATCCGAAACCGAAAACAGTGGTCTTACTCCATAGTGACACCGTGTGTCCCATCACTGATTAATTAATAACTCGCTAATTATACGACATAATCCATCCAAAATCAGTGGGCTTCTGATCCGAGCTAAGATGAATGCACATGCAAAATTTGAAGCAGATTGAACCTCGCTTTCGTGAGATATCGCGTGCATCTAACACACAGACATACTGACAGACAAATACCTATCAACATACTTACCGATCAAGATCAATAAGTAACTAGATCGATAAGTAATAAATGTAAATATCCAAAATAAGGCGGGCAAGATCAAATCTAACAAATATATTTATTTTAATTAGTTCCACGTCACTTAAAAAAATTGCTAACGCCCCCTGTGGATCGTTTGAGAACTACTGCTAGATACAGTAGAATCTGCTGTTCAAACTTCAACCGCTTAGATAGGCGAAACGTTCAGACAAAGACAGTTTAATACACATTTAACAGCGCTAACACAAACAGAAAATTCTATTCAAAAATGAACCGTAAAGCACATTTGTACTGTATTTTACTGAGACCAGGTTTTAAGGTGCACCGTCAATAAATGACATACATTGGGGTTTTTGTTCATACCTAAGGCACTTCGGATAACATTGGCCCATTTTCCTGACTTCGCTGCATATTTCTCAAGTTTTAGTTGTATTTCCTATTTTAGATGTATGAAAATTAAATTTCATTGTGCCACGGACTATAGTGTCCGTGTTGTGTATATATTTTCTCAAGTTTTAGTTGTATTTCCTATTTTAGATGTATAAAATTAATTTCATTGTGCCACGGACCATAGTGTCCGTGTTGTGTATATATTTTCTTATGCTTGTATACTGTTTTGCTAACACTTGTGCGATGCTGTTTTTTCGGTCTGAGTATTGTGTCAACATCCGAATTTGTCCAATCCGGAATCTTGAGTCTTCTGACTTAATAAAAAAAAAACAGTAACAAAATCTAAACTGCGCAATTGGTCATTTTGTATTGCGAGAAATTTAGTTTAGATGGAAGGAAGGAAGGATTCACATATTTATCCCGGGGAGAGAAAAGCCGATAATACGGCTCAATCCTATGGCGAACCACGGCCTCTCGTCCGGTTACCGGTCCAGGTCAGGTATGGGATTAGTTAGCCAGTTATTTGTTTTCGGAAGCATGGACAGCGATAGACTGTGCTGAAATTATCTATCAGTACCTCCAAATACTAGGTGGTTATACTTTGAATCATAATGATAGTTTTGAACATATGAACCGGCCTGTCAGTGCTAACTCTCGAGAATCATCTCAATAAGAGCATCAACAATTTTAAAAGTATAGAAAGAGTTTTTTCATGGGTCAAGATTCGAGCAAACATCCGTGTATATTCAGATAGAATAAAGATTCTTTTCACGATATAAGTACAAAATTGGGGTGAATTTCTCCCCCCTTTTTGTGCTTGCTCAGGATATTATTTGGAGTGGAATAGTTGAATAACGTATAATACATATTCACATATTAGTCATTAGCATTTGACGAACGTAAGTTCAACTAAGTATCTGGTGTTTTCGATGTTTTCCGGTTCACACACTTCCGGATGACCTTTGACTTCCCCGCATAATGTAAACAACCAGGTAAACCTCGAAGTAAAAGTAGAGACAGAAACGGTCGAAGATAGTTGACCCAATATGCTGCACCGAATATGAAGCAGTAGTCACCAGAACGATTCGTCATATTCATAAAGTTGTAAATGCCTAGAATGCCTATGTCACACACACCTGAAGTAAGAAAACATTAAATGTAAGGTGCTCAATTGAATCCGAGCGAGAGCCTCGGATTTTTGAATTACTAGGAACCTGGATAAGATAGGATTTGCATATTTGTCCCGGGAGTAAGGAAAACCGACAAGACGGCATAATCATATGGCGAACCACGGCCTCTCGTCTGGTTTCCATTCCATGTCGGGTATGGGATTAGTTAGTTATTTGTTTTCGGGAGCATGGACTTGATGGTGGAGGGAGCCGTCACCGACCAGCGGCTACGTTAACCACCCTACGGCGGCGAGGAGTGCAGCAATTCTCTCGCACATAACTATCTCCGCATGGGATTCGAACATGCGAACCCACGCAGAGTAATCAGAAGTGCGATGGCGAGCGTATTCTTAACGCTTAGCACGAAGAGCCATACCGCCGCACTTGATGTAATGAAGCCTTGAAAAGTTTAGGAAGTTTTAATTTGACGTCCCACTTGTATGGGAAACATTTTACATCAGCGAAACCTTCCTTGACTTTTAAACCGACCATCTGGCAACTACTATGATGATACAATTTTTCAAATGGTCGAACCCCCCGATAACTTAACGATAGGTTTTGTGGCGTTTAAAATTTTCCAGTTCAATTAGGCCTCCCTTTATTTGATTAGGCGAGCTGTTCCGACCTGGGACCTATAACCCGGTAACAACAAAAGTGTTGGACTCGTGAAAACGCGCTACAAAAAAAGGAAGCGTTGATTAGTTACCTGAGCATTCTTCAAATTTGGGCAGGTAATCTTTCAGATCTTTCCGCATATCTGGTGCAGAATCTTCGCCAGTGCACAGGAGAAATATGGTTATGACCATTATGATGGCACGATAGATAACGGATGTTGTTAAAAGACCTCCCACAATAAGCTCGTCCGGCCCCTGAGCTGAGAAAATGAAATAAATACAATAACTACAAGCATTGTTGTGGAGTTTTGTGGGGAAATTTACGGCGCTCCAGAAGTGTATGTATCAATATGGAGGTAACTAATTTTGTTCGCCTTATTCACATCAAGTTGTGTAAAGGGACTGAAACATATGGGCAGTCATATTCACTTGGCTAACACAGACAGTCTCCGAACTCGTGATAGAACTAAAATAGGGAAAATCGGAATAAAACTATGGCTTAACCCTACTTGGTACACACACTACGGGAGAACAAAATTACAATGGACTTCGACTCACATTTGAGAAAAATGTATTTGAAAAAATATCGGCTTCAAACCCAAACTCAAAATTTGAAAATAAAAAATTCATAACATGTGACCATATATTATATTTATCATGTGGGCACGATGGCATGAGGGCTAACGTTGGGATATTTTTATACGACGGTTATTCACGCCTTTCTCTCCGATCAAGGAAATTGAATATACTCTAAAATTTCTAAGTTAATGTATAGTCTCGCTTCGCAAATAGTAGGCTCGTCGCCCCTAGTGGTCTCCTGTGCCCAGTTTGAAAAACATTGCACCGCAATATGAATATTAACTTACTATATCCAGGTAGAGCAACACATTCTTTATCGCCAGAACTGCTATTGCAAGAAAGGCAATCATTCACCTCTATGCACGAGTCATTGTCAGCAGGGAAGCATCGGTTAAACAGGCCTTGACTTGCTTCCCCGTTTGAAGTGACCAACCAGGTGTTGGAAAGCAGGCAAAAAAGAGCCAATGCAAACTGTATTGATTGTAAAGATAGTACTATTGCATGTAAAAGCCTTTCTGACGCCATTTTTTCAACCTGAGGTAAATGATAAAAATACATCGCTGTAAATTTTCGAACCATTTGTTTGGATAAGAGAAATAAGGAATAGGCGTAGGCGTTAGGAATACGCTCGCCAACGCATCTCTGATAACCCTGTGCTGGTTCGAATCCCATGCGGGGTTAATTATGTGTGAGAGGATTGCTGGATTCCTCGCCGCTAACGTTCAAGAACTTCAATACACAGCGCTAATGCAAACAGAACATTCTATTGAAAATTGTTGGGAGCATTGTGACAATACATGGCGGTGAAATACACTCTAGAGCAGTGAAGATATAAACGATAAGGTAAGAAATGGAAACATAACTTTGCCTGGTCATTCCAGGTCTCACTATTGTAAGGGTAGCCAACAACCATAATTTTAGCCTATTTTTTCGATTGCAATTTTGCGGCATTTGCAGTGCGACTCAATTTTTCTTTTACAACACCATTTTTACTATTCTTAGCCGGTTTACACAAAACCGGACTTTCCATGGCTTGATATCAATAATCCTTTTACCAAATGAATTAAGTGAGATATATGAAAATGCGCGCTTGTATACCTTGGATAACTTCGACAACAAAGAGCACAAGTAAGCGTCGTATTACGTCATTATACAAAAAAATAACTGCCCCCTCCCACCTCCCGGCCAAAAAAATATTTACATATTTATCCCGGGGAGAGGAAAGCCGATAAGACGGCTTAATCATATGGCAAACCACGGTTACTCGTCCGGTTACCATTCCATGTCGGGTATGGGATTACTTAGACAGTTAATTGTTTTCAGATGCATGGACTCGATGGTGGAGAAAGTCGTAACCGACCAGCGGCAAAGGGATGTATACATTTCTCTGAAGCTATACAAACTACAGAAACTCTATTTTTCCTGCCTTCTTTTAACACACATAAATTTTACGTTTCATTAATGCGATACTATTTCCATTATTACCAATGCTCTATCGACCGCACAAATAATATTCGGACCTCCTGAAATATGCGCACCAAGAAGGCGCACAACCTGAACTCAGGTTGTGTACCTGATTAGGATTCAGGTTGTGAGACATCTAGGTGCGCATACTTCGGGAGTACCTGATATTCGCTATTGAGTATCGCTTCAGTCCCACTCTAATAGCACATGTTTGTTCTGCTACGCTGCTTAAGTCTGCCTACTCGACTATAGCAACACTGCTAACCATAATTCTAAACGAATAGACGTACAGACAAAAATTTCAATACACAAGTAGACAGCGCTAACGCAAATGGAGCATTTTATTGAAATTTCATGAGAGAATTGTAACAATACATGGCGATAAAATACACGCAGGAGCAGTGGAGATACAAACAGTAAGTTTGTCGGCCATTCTAGGTCTTGTTGTTTTGGCGCTTATACCATCAGTGGTATTTTGCTCCTTTGATCAATTCGAATTAAAGATCCTATACTAACATATTATACAAAATTTACAAATAAATAATTAGACAAATAAATTGATTGTAATAAGTAATTAATCCTAAATATTTCTCCCGTAGACAAAACAAATTCAATAACACTTTCAAGAACGTCTAGGTTTTACTATGCACACAAAACTGAACTAAAATGTCATATATACAAGTGGTGCTAAGCCTATTCGAAAACAGCGTACACCACAGACATTCTATGTACTAATTCTCGTCTATTAGTTTGACCCTTCGACTGCTGTGCCACAGACAAGCTTTGCTCGAATATAGTAGAATCTGCTTACCAGACTTAATAAACGGACAGAAACATGAGCACAGAATAGTCCGCCCATCTGGGTCTTACATTGTTTTCAAAGCCAAACTAGAATATCACTCTGAAGTGGTTTACACATATTACAATGTACCTAAACACACAACAGAACTCTATTATCCCAGTTTCATTTGTAACACTTGTAAGCTTTACTTCCAAATATTTCATTCCATTTACATTCCAATGACATAGCGTTTGTTGCTACGCCGCGTACAAGATAAGCTGTTTCTGACAATAGTAGAAATCTGCCGACTGAACTTTCCAATGCATAGATAGGCGAAACGTTCAGAAAAAGACATTTCAATACACATTTGACAGCGCTAACTCAAATAGAAATTTCTGTTCTAAAAAAGATCGTAAAACTTTTGTTCTCGTGTACAAATAAAGCCATTTTACTTTTTGAAAACAAATAACTGGTTAACTCTTACCGTTTACTTTCAATTAATGCGAAATTTTTGCCACCATGTTCAATGGTCTGGCGACCATACAATAATAATCTTCTGTCCTATTATAACTCGTAGAATATACTAGCACTTCAATAAGCTATAAACTGCTCTCACTTTAAAGCGCATTGAACACTTCAAGTACGCGCTCTCGATTTGGTGAATTTAAATCGACGGATTCGGATATTACGCATAGTCATAAAGGCATTTCTGTTTATATGACCTGCGGTGGTGTATTCATATAACTCTTGAATTCCCCTCATACGCTTGCCTAAGCTAAACGTGAGTGCGGTTTGAAGATATGTTATTTGAGTTCAACTAGTACGGTATAATGAAGATGGATTCCGTTGTTGAAAATCTTCGTAAAACTAGTTAGTTTTCGTAGTTGTTCTATTTGATTTAAGAGTTTTGCTGCACGCTAACAAAAATGTATTTATGTGGCGTTTCGTTTGAAAGATACAAACTTTTTCAGACAAGTATATTTCAACTACAGTCAGACGAAACGTTACAGAAATACATTTGTGTTAATGAGCAGCGAGATTCTTGAATCAAACTTGTGTTATTTAATTAAATAGAATAGTCATCTTTATTTTTGTTACAGCATCCTTACGTTGTAACAACTTGTAAGCAACGGATTCACTTGCGCAACTGCATGGAGCAAGGAAAGTTAGTTAGTCAAGCGTAATCCCGAACGTTACCAATTGGATCGAAATGCATCGACTGTGTTAGCAGCAAAAATGGTAACTTAGTTGGCTTTTTTAGTTATCACCATCTTTATTTGGAGAATTTATATAAATTGGATCAAAATTTTACCAACCTATGTATTATCTGCGAATAATACCTCGATATAATTCTTCTATTTTATTGATATTTAAATTTATTTGAGCGTATTTTCTTGTGTTGTATGGCCACTGAAAGGTTGGTGCTCCTGAAGTATGCGCACCAAGATGTCGCATAACCTGAACCCCTAAACTGGTACACAACCTTAGTTCAGGTTGTGCGCCATTTTGGTGCACATACTTCAGAAGGTCCGAAAGGTTTTATATTTTTCCCTAGACGATTCTCTAAAATCCACCACCGACAGTGTTTGGTAGAAGTCCCTAAACT
This sequence comes from Styela clava, assembly GCF_013122585.1. Lineage (NCBI taxonomy): Eukaryota > Metazoa > Chordata > Ascidiacea > Stolidobranchia > Styelidae > Styela > Styela clava. Next base: position 18,286,802 of record NW_024102841.1, on the reverse strand, counting down.
CGGGTCATCCGGGTTAATTCGAGTCCGAAGTCGAATCAATCACTGAGGTAAGTCTCGCTGGTGGTTAGCTGAGCCCAATCGTTGGCCGGTATGTTAGTCGTTGGCTGAGCCCGAGTCATTCGATTAAATCAGGGGTGTGTAAGGACAGACACTCTAAAACTGACATGGGCAAACTAAGTTTCGCGGGCCAAATGCGACCCGTTGAGTAATTCAATCTGGCCCGCCCGATGCTGTCACAACCAAACTATAAACAAATTCAGATGTTTTAGCTAAAAATAGCTCAAGGAATATGTTGAGATTGCGATTAAATTAAGTTTTGGCCCGATGCTTCTTGTTCCTCACTTTTGCTTTTGTAATACTCAAAATATTAATTATAAAATGTAACCTTTACGTCACACTAACATGGCCCGCCAGCCCGAAGTCCAAAAACCTTGCTCATACCTGCCCTAAAGATAAGATAAGATTTACATATTTATCCCGGCGGCCTCTCGTCCGGTCACCAGTTTATGGCAAGGTGAGGTAAAACCAGGTGACTTCGGTTCCTTTGAAGTTTTGGATACGATTTTCATTGTATATATTTTGACTTGATTGCATCGTATTTTGCTGCGGTAATAGTCCCTAACATTTAATTGAATAGATTGCATTAATAATAATACAACTGTAGAATTTAATAAATGCTTTTAAATCAGGCATTTCCATTCACATCGGTAGGTGGCGCGATTACAAATTACTTGGCAGTTCTGATATCTGCTGATTCATGATTTCCGCGTTAGCTAAAGTAATTTTTGTTTTCGAAACTGATTCTCTTTTTCTTATGCTTCGAATTTCATAACCTGGAAAATGGAAGACGTATTTGTAAAACCGGTGAGAGGATTTCAAAATATTATTATATGGAGTTAAAATAAAACTTATAGCATTGTTTTAGTGCCTAGATACAGTGCTAGGCCTATGTCGAATTTATTTCGGCTAACATTATGTTGAAGTTAAGAGAGAGATTTATTGCCACACACACATACTGATATAATAAAAGCATAATATAATAAAGAAAATATTTCAGCAGTAATAACAGTGATTGATTATTGTTTTATGCGTTACTGTAGGTACGGGTATGGTACTGGTCACGTCAATCTCAACTATGATCTTATGTTGTTGTATTAGATAGACTGATAGACAGAGAGAGAGATTTTATTTCCACAAAACAATGTCAAAAAGATAGGAAAGGATACGGTATGGTACGGTACCGGTATTTATTCCAGCATATAGGAAAGCTGATAAGAGTGCTTAATCATATGCTGGAACACAGCTTCTGTCTGTCTGGTTACCAGTCCATGCCAGCCATGTCGGGAATGGCATTAGTTACATTAGCCAGTTATTGTGTTTTCAGAAGGATGAACTTGCAGACTTGATTGGTGGAGGAAGCCGTAACTGACCAGCGGTAACGTGAACCATTTTGCAGCAGGAAGAGTCTAGCAATACTCTCACACATAATTAACTCTGCATGGCATTTAAACCTACAAACCCACGCAGGGTAATCAGTTGTGCGGTTGTGGAGTTAATCCTAATGCTTAGCCACACCGCCGAGCTATTCACTCAAACACATAGTCCATAAAAATAGTCAATTTTTTTATTTGTTTATTCAGGCTGACAGTGAAGTTGGAACACCGGCGTCATCTCGTCCTACGACTGTGCAATCAATGCTAAGTTCTACAGAGATTGATAAAATAGAGGATCTTTATACAAAATATAAGAAATTACAGAAACAACTGGAATTTTTGGGAGTTCAGGAAGAATACATTAAAGGTTTCAACTTTTATTTTTTTTTAATACTAACATCTTTTATGACTGCCCTTGACTGAGGTTCCAGATTAGTGGTCTTCAACCTGGGCTTTACCCAACTGGTTGTCCATAGCACGGCTTTCTAAAATGAGGGTCTCGGGCACAATGAATTTGCAAAGAGTACCACGATATCACACACAAAGTACAATATCTAATGTACTTATTTAGACTTTTAATTTGAAACATTCAAAACGGTTTTGGTACCAATACATATAATTAAAATACCGAACTGAATTGCTACAAATAACCGGACAATTGTTGATGATAGCATTGAAGGTAAATTTTCAAATTTTTTTTTATTGTTTTAGATGAAATGAAAAATCTTCGAAAGGAGTATTTGCACGCTCAAGAAGAAGTGAAGCGTATCCAAAGTATTCCTCTTGTGATTGGTCAATTCTTGGAAGCAGTGGACCAGAACAACGCTATTGTTGGATCTACCACTGGGTCAAATTACTATGTCAGGATACTCAGCACAATTGATAGGTATTGTCAAAAAAGTTTTTTTACAAGTATTTGCTCAGCAAATTTATGTGTACACAATGTGTTATTTTTCATGAAAGTTTATAATACTCACTTTGAAGCAATGACACAACCCATAATGCTTTTGAAACTTTTTATTTGATGTCTTTCAATAAAATATCTCCTACAAGACTTTGCCTAAATGTCTACCATCGCCCAACAGGGTTGTGGATAATAGTTCGATAGAAATTCAAAAATTCTTAACACCAGTGTGAAGATAAATTCAACTCCTTCTCTAAAATAACAAAATGTAAAAATCTTTACATTTATAATCCTTTTTTGTTTCTGTTGGTAATTTTGGGTCCAGACTCTGGAAAAGTAAATTTATTGTGCCTAGACCAAGGGATTTGAAAATACAACACTTACTCCAATACAAGTAAAAATTCCTGAACTTTGACTCCACGGCATTGATATTTAGCAAGCTTTTAACATTACTGTGTATTTCACAGGAGTCTAGAAAAAAGTATCTGAAATCGTAGACTACTAAAATGAATATTGCTTTTTCTCCAATATCGAATTGTTAAGATACCAAACTGAATTGTTATGAATATACCAATGTTTAAACTTTGATAATGACGTAACAATTGGTGGTATCTTGAACACAAAAGGATAGGATAGGATTTACATATTTATCCCGGGGGAGAGGAAAGCCGATAAGACGGCTTATCCATATGGTGAACCACGGCCTCTCGTCCGGTTACCATTCCAAGTCGGGTATGGGATTAGTTATATTGTTTGTTTTCGGAAGCATGGACTAGGTGGTGGAGGAAGCCGTAACCGACCAGCAGTTACGTGAACCACCCAACGACGGTGAGGAGTCCAGCAATCCTCTCGCACATAACCATCCCTGCATGGGATTCGAACCTGCGAACTCACGCAGAGTAATTAGAGGTGCGGTGGCGAGTGTATTTCTAACACTTAGCCCGTTGAGCCACACCGCCGCTCCTAAAAGAAACAAAACACAAAGTGTTAAACTATTCCACATAAGTTCGGCTAGCCATATTAAATCTTTATCTCGGTTTAGGGATCAACTCATTTAAAGCAGCTCTTGTTTTGATCTGACCATTCTGTTTTATTTCCAGGGAACTTCTCAAACCGAATGCATCAGTTGCTCTTCATAAACATAGCAATGCTTTAGTCGACGTTCTTCCTCCTGAAGCTGACAGCAGTATTACTATGCTTTCTGCAGGTAAGACTGTAGACTTATTGTGTGTTTGGATTTAGTTTTAATGGAAAAATGTTCTTACATTTCATATTATATTTATGTATATGGCCCGATGAAACGAGTTTTTGATTAATTTTAATCTGTTTTGTGACAGTAATTAGGCTTCCCGCTGCTTGTCAGCAGGGAACCTATTGTATTCCTGTGTTTTATTATTATTATTATTTATTTATTATTATTATTTTTTCAAATTGGTCCTACAAACTTGAAATTCACCTCAAATGTGCAGAAGTTTTCAGCTAGCAATCAAATGCAAATTTTTTTTACGCGGGAAGCCTGTTAAAGCTGCACGCAGCTCTAGTTCCAATCAATTTGCGTTGCAAATCTGATACCTGAGTCCTATTCATTTTCTATGCCAGTGGTCGGCAACCATCGGGCGGCGGCCCATCGTCGGTCCGCGGAAAGGTCACTACCGGTCCGCAGAAAGGTGACATGAAAACGTACAATGCCATTGTTATCTTTATGTGAGGTTGGGTTTTTAAAATGGCAATTACAAAAACGAAAGATCGAATTGGGTTTAAAGTAAAAAATACGTTACGCGAATAGCATCACCTTTTTTTTGAATGTATTGTCAACATACATTTGTCACATAATTTATTACATTAAATTAGTTCGTTTGTATAAAGGTGGTCCGCCAAAATTTTTGTCAGGCTTTACCGGTCTGTCACTGGAAAAAGATTGCCAACCACTGATCTATGCCCTATGACATCACAATGTTTCTTCTGCTCTGACTATTAATAACCTAGTATGGCCTATCATACCACATTATGATGGTTGTTCCAAATCACTTTATCTAGAAATGCTTAACTATTGTCATTTTTGGGTGTCGCTGCTCTGTAAGCAATTTTGGTTTCTCGCTACTCCCCTTCCCCACTGTTAGTAATATTTTTTTCATATTTGTGTCAGTTTTTTTCACTGGTTGGAAAAAATAAACTTAACTTGACTCATGCAAATAGCCTGAATTTTTTTTTTTATCACAGATGAAAAGCCAGATGTTGCATACTCTGACATTGGAGGAATGGATATTCAGAAACAGGAAGTCAGGGAGGCTGTGGAATTGCCTTTGACACATTTCGAGTTATATAAACAGGTATAATTAAATGGCTGAAATTTTTGTAATTTTTAGAGTTTTTTTGTCCAAGTTTCTCTCAATGCAAGGTCGCCCCTCAAAGTGGAAAAATTTGCTGATCTAAGATCTGTATATGAGTGTTCCACTTTTGATATATAGGGTGTCCATAAAGTCCTAAAATTTCAAAATCGCAAAGGTAGTTTATTGATACCATATATTGTTTTGGCCTTCGTAGATGTATTAAATGAGGTAAAAATACTTTACAATTACTGATTAAAAAACAACAAACCTGGTTTGATGCTCTTCTGGCTGTTATTCGGAAGTACAGCTTTCCAGTTTGGTCTTGTCTATCGATTTATTGAACCCTGGCCGAAGAAATGTCCACAGAGTTCAAATCTGAGATCATAGACCTGCGATGACAACTCGCATGTCAATACTCTTAGTGTCATAATATAAACTTCCAATCCACACCACCTCATTATGACATAATAATTTGGGTAGTCAATGTCGAGCCAAAGAGCTTTTCAAACTTTCGTAATTCTTTACCTAGCTGTGACTGTTTATGAAGAGACTTGTTCAAAGGAAAGACAAAAAAAAAATGTTTTCCTTTTATTTTAGATTGGTATTGACCCACCAAGAGGAGTTCTTATGTTTGGGCCACCAGGATGTGGCAAGACTATGTTGGCTAAAGCTGTTGCACATCACACAACAGCTGCTTTTATACGAGTTGTGGGGTCCGAGTTCGTACAAAAATATCTCGGAGAAGGACCTAGAATGGTTAGGGACGTTTTCAGGTAATTTCTTGTTGTTTATCGTATTATTTCAATACTAGGTTAGAAAATATTGGTGAGGAGGCACATTGTGTATGGCTGTGGAGTTGCAGGTCGGAACCACCCTTTTAAAATGTGAAAAAAGCGTTTTCCTGTAAGTGTGATCAAGATTGCGATCGAGTTATGCGTGTATAAACCGTTCCTTTGGTTTGGCAACTTTTTTCTAAGTTTCAAATCGGCTTATATGCGAGGATATCGGTATTCGTCAAATGATGATTAGGCTATGTCTGTTCAGTGGCCAGAATGTGTATATGGGCCATTCCAAGCAACCGTGGAATTTTACCAATTTTTTAAAAGTGTAGGGTAAGCAATTATATACTGTTCTCATGACGAATTTTATGTCACTGCATTTTTTAATCGAAAAAGTTAAAATTTTACCCACCTGCGAACCATCACTACCCTTGCTTCTTCTATCTAGCATTGATTAATTGATCGCTTATCTGTCTTATATGCTGATAAATTGATTATCTGAGAACTGAGATAATCCCTATCATTATTGATAATAAATCTCTTTCCTCTTTAACCACAACACATTCTTTCAGACTTGCCAAAGAGAATGCACCAGCGATCATATTCATTGATGAGATTGATGCAATTGCTACAAAAAGATTTGATGCACAGACTGGAGGTGATTGTTTTAGTTCAGGGGTGCGCAACCTTTTATACAGAAGGGTAGGATACGGATAATTGTGTAAACTGAAGGCCGCACCTTCATTTAACATAAGCTTTGTAGTAGTTGCGGGGGCAAAAATTTTGGTTATTGATCGTATGACATACCTGTACGTATTTTGCTTTGCACAAGCTGGCTGTTAGGCCATTGTAACGTCATAAGCTTAGAAAATAAATTGGACTCAAGTATAGGCTTTGCAACATGGAAGGATTGGAACGTACGTACTAGATCAAAGTAAATTTGAAACTCACTTCGCCCACCATTCAAAATAGGCACTTCTCCATGGGCTGGACAATTTTTCGTTCGTAACATCTTGGACTTTGTGTCTATTTGAGCACTTAATAACCACTTAATTTCATACATTTTCCAAATTTCTCTTAGCGCCCTATATTTGACCACAAATTTTGCTTTTATTTCAATTTATGGAAAAAATTTTTTTTAAATGTACGGGAACAATTTCATATGACACCTGAACTGAGGTTCTTCACTCCCATATAATTGAGCATTGATTACTTATTCAACCATATATTTACTTAACAGCTGATCGTGAGGTCCAAAGAATCTTGCTTGAACTTTTGAATCAAATGGACGGGTTTGATCAGACAGTTAATGTGAAGGTAAGATCTTTTAATTCTGTTACAATAAAATATTCCATATTATTCCTAAAACCAAAAAGGATGTATATGTAGTTAATTGTTATGTGTTGGATATTCTTTTCCTTCCAACCCGATTGTGACCTGTACCAGAGGAATAGGTTTTTGTATGCATCCCTGGGACTATTAGAGGCCCTAATCACAACATGACCCACAACCTCTCATCCGGTTACCAGTTAGTTAACCACTTATTTGTTGCAAATGCATGGACCTTCATTCAACATAGGCTTTTTAGTAGTTGCAGGCAAATTTTTATGCCTGTTGGCTTAGCACGAACTCAGGTATAACCTTTGCAATCAGAGGAGTGGAGTTACTCGCTTACTCGCATGTACTAGATCGAACTAAAATTTAAAACTCGTTTTGTGGGGCTGACACCATTCAAAATTGACACTTCTCAGCGAGCCGTGCACTTTTTTGTTGTGGGCCGCATTTGGACCATGGGCCGGCCGCACTTTGCAAACCCCTGGTTCAGAAATCAGAATAATGGTTAATTATTTATTTTCAGGTTATTATGGCAACCAATCGAGCTGACACTCTTGATCCAGCTTTGCTACGTCCTGGACGTCTGGATCGTAAGATTGAATTCCCGATTCCCGATCGACGGCAAAAGCGATTAATTTTTTCAACAATTACAGGACAAATGAATCTGAGTGATGAAGTTGACTTAGAAGACTGTGAGTAACGTTGAGCTAGTTTTTTTAATTCTGTACATCAGTGGTTCCTAAACCGCTTCCTGCGAGTAAACTGCAGTTCACGTTATGATTTAATATGGCCCGCCGAACTTGAGTGATATCTCATGAAAGCGAGATTGAATCTGCTCCAGATTTTGCATGTGCATTCATCTTATCTCGGACCAGGAGCCTATTGATTTTGAATGAATTATGTCGTATAATTAGCGATTTATTAATTAATTAGTGATGGGACACAAGGTGTCACTATGAAGTAAGAGCGCTGTTTTGGGGATCCCCTAACTTTCGATCGATAAGTCTTCGGTCTCTGACCGATATTCTCGTTTCTACTTTTTTGCGTTTTAGATACCGTAAATTGTTACATCATTTTCACAGTTCCAAGCGTTTGAGTACCCGTAATAAGTCAAATATACCGTTATCTTGATTTTACGTATCGGTCGCGGATGTCCCTACACTTCTAATTTTGGCCCCCAGCCAGGGGCGGACACCCGGGGGGGCGAGGGGGGGCGGTCGCCCCCCCAATAATTTCGCAAAAAAATTTAATACATGTTGTTTCCGCCCTACAAAATTATCATTTCCGAAAAGTGCGATAGTCAAGCGCCATTAAACGGTTAATAGTTACCGATATTATAACTGTTTTCTTACAATAATGCGCCTTCGGAGCACCTCACATTTTCGTGAAACATGCGCGCCCGCACGGGTAATACTCCGTCTTCAAACGCACCGCCGATCACGCGCCACGGTTTTGCACAACTAACTCATTTTTGTACAATTTAATATGATTTTCTCATTGTCAAAATCTTTCAATAGTGTTATTGTTGGCACTTGCGAAAGAAATGAAAGAGGCAAACTGTGTTTCATTACAACAATTAATTATTATCGCTAAAAAATTAACTAGATCTAAAGTTTTTTGTTTTAAACAATTTTCACCGCGGGACGTATCTTTTTACGTTATGGATTTCGTGCAAGGCCCAGCATAATTTGCGGGCAAAGATCAAAGCATTTACTTTGTCGAAAAGTTGAAAAGCGGCAATATAAAATACTAAAAATAAAACTGTAAACAATATAAGTTTTGAGGCCCGCGACAGTCTAAAAACGCTTTTCTAGGCATCGAAAATCGCAAAATTTCGTGTGCCAACGGCACAAATTATGTTTGCTTGACCTTTAAAAATATTTCGTTACTAAAATCGAAACACGGTCAATTGTGAGCGGGATTTGCCTTTTTATCCATTACTTTAAAATTGACGTCGAAAATTTTCGTGTTACCATTAAACAAAGCTGAGAACGCGACTTTTCCACGGTTTGTGATGATATATAAGATAATTAAAGTATATTCGATCACTTTTTGTATTTATTTATGTATTTTTATTGTACTGAAATAACTTTTACTACGTGAAAATTGACAGAAAATTTACGGATTTTTCGAAAGGTTTTTTCCGTCGTGTTTTAGAGTGGCCCTTGTTTTGTCGACTCAACCGCAGTTTAAATTGAAGACAATTAAATTAATAAATCAAGACATTTTGAATATGCCCGTATCGGTCTTTGATTGATTACTTTGCACAAGTGAAAAATCATTTTTCGTTGATGAAGTCGGCTCTATTAACAAGTGGCGTAATCGCGGCGACTGTTCCGCGTGGATTTCGAGGCGGTGTATTTGTATTTTTGATTTACTAGTATACCTTATAATTATTTTCATTGTATGAATTAAAATTGTACTATATCGGATTTTATATCAGATATCGAGATTTTTGTAACGACGATAACGAGTTCGGAAGATTGCAAAAATACGTATCAAAATTAAATACATCAGGCAGCTTATCTCATATTTTTATGTCCACATATCGCCGTGGTACTTTAAGTTTAGTAATATTTTTATTTTGACGTAAGAAGTCGCAACCGCGAGTTAAGTTGCACACAATTTAATATATAAGGACATTTTAGAATCTCGTGGCTGTCATGGATCGACAGAAAAATCATTATACGCTCAAATAGGCGGCTCTTTTATTGAGCGCGTAATCGCGGTGCTTGTTGCAGACGGCAGTGGGAAGTTCCGACTTTGACCCGCCTTTTTTTTTTAAATCCTGGCTGCGCGCCTGAACTTGTGCCTGTTTATTTTCGTATTAAATTATAAATAAAAACCCTGCAAAGTCATTGCGTGAATCCTGAATGTTATTTCGAGTTCAAATGATGATTTAATAAATCGGCAATAATGGCAATTCTACTAGTCAAATGATAATTCCTTGGTAAAATTTAGGAAAAAAATTCGCACAATAGCTTGTTACTTTGTTTTGCATTTCTAATTTCACGAAACGGCGTTAGTGCGCTTTATGCAGAACTAGGAATTGAAACAATAACCTAATACGACACCTCAAATTTGTTATTTTCTGTATGTTAGCAAGAGCCGTGGGCTAATTCTCGCGGAATTCAAGAAATTGGTTCAGTGACGCGCAAGTTTCGTGTCCGAGCAAAGCAGCCTAGGTAATCGATATATGAGTAGCAAACTGACATGCTAATACTTAAGAGAATGACATCGACAGGTTATTGTTACGTGACGATACACGGCGCGGTGTTTTTCGGTAGGCGATCCAAGTTCGCCCCCCCAAAATTATGGAAAGTGTCCGCCCCTGCCCCCAGCCAATCAACTCTGAGAACCAATGATGTCCAGGGTATTCATAATGCCTTGAAATTGTTTAGGTTGCAAAAGGGAATTTATCTATACTTTATAGTTTGTTAGCCCTTGTTGATTAGAATAAAACAAAATTGGTGAAGATATACTGGAAACTGACTTCATAATAAAACTGAAATTATAACAGGACTCAACAACATGGTTACTATCCCAAGTACATAAAGTCCCAAATTTTTTAAATTTCAAAAGCAATTTATCGGTACTGGATAGTTCATTGGCCTTAACCTGGTTAAGATATATTGAGAACTGACTTCATAACGAAATTTAGATTGTACGCTGTATTTGTTTCATGTCCAAGTAGTTAAGTGGTTGAATCGATCTATCTTAAATGCACGCGATATCTTACGAAAGTGAGATTGAAACTGCCTCAGTTACTGCATGTGCATTCATCATATGTCGGACCAGAAGCCTATTGATTTTGGATGAATTATGTTGTATAATTAGCGAGTTATTAATTAATTAGTGATGGGACACAAGGTGTCACTATGGAGTAAGAGCGCTGTTTCGGGGATCCCCTAACTTTCGATCGATAAGTCTTCGGTCTTTGACCGATATTCTCGTCTTTCTATGTTGGAATTGTTCGTTTAAGGTCTAGACTTAATCCCCACGCTTGCGACACCATTTTATGCAAAATTCTTGCAGAGCATTCGTTTAATGGCTCTGAACGGTCATATTTTGACATGGTTAGATATCTTGAGTTGGTGATAACTGATAAGACGTCTTTTATCTAATCATATGGTGAACCTCCACGACCTCCCCGCTCATTTAGATATGGGAATTGTTAACCAGGTATGCGTGTCAGATGCATTGACTCGATGATGGAGAAAGCCAATAAAAAGGAAACATAGTCAAATGTGAGCTACAGTGCTGCATAAAACATATTACTAAAGTAATGAATAGTTTAGAATCCCCAATACTTATAAAAGGTGCCACAAGAAGACCTACCTCCTCAGCTTACAAATGTGTTTATCTCAATTTTTAGACGTGGCTCGACCAGATAAAATATCAGGAGCGGATATCAATTCTATATGTCAAGAAGCCGGCATGATGGCAGTTCGTGAAAATCGATACATAGTTCTTGCTAAAGATTTTGAAAAAGCCTACAAAAACCAAATGAAAAAGGATGAACAGGACCATGAATTCTACAAATGAGAAGAAAATAAAAACATTTTTGGACTGGACTCTTTATTTTATTTATATTTTGACTAAAACTCGTCTGCTATCTAAATTCTTTTTGTGCAAAATTAAGCGGCCATGGAATAAATATGCACTTTCAGCAACTAAATTTTTCTATACCTACACACAAGGTTTCGAAATGGGTGAATTTCCACAACCAAGTATCACTTTGATAATATGGCCGTTGTGAAAACATTTTTTTTTCTAACATTGCAATATATAGATGGTTATGGCAGTTATGGTTTTAGGTCGGCCTGATCTTGGTAAATTATAATGGTTCGTACAATCAGGTTTACAGCCTCCTTTTTTCAACCATTTCTGGCCTTTTGGTAACCCAATTGGAAATTTTAGTTGGTACTGATGCCATCATATGAAGGGATTTGATACCAGGGCTTCACCTATGTCTGTTGGCCAGCTGGTGATTTGCTTTGTTCCCAATCACAATATTTTGCTGCTTTGGGGTCTTAAATACATGTTCAATGATGACTTAGTTTCTTCTGTCTCTTGTGAGGGGATAACTGATGGTTCTATACTGTGTTTCCCCGAAAATAATACTGGGTCTTATTTCAATTTTCTTCGGGGGATGTCTTATATTTCAATTTATCAAAAACCAAATTACAAAAAAGAGAATTACGAGATTTTCAAATGTACAAAATATGAAAACCGATATCCATTTACTTAGAAATGGCACGCTTTTATTCAAAATAACTGCAAAACATAAATTATCAATCCTTCAAAACGTGTAGATTTGGGAGATTTCTTGCATTAACTATGACGAAAAAATCTCGCGCTGTTGACTAGGTATTATTTGAGGGGGAAGGCATAATTTTGAAATAATTTTTGAAATTCAGGCTGAGCCTTATTTTCAGGGTAGGTCATATTTTCGGCAAAACACGGTACTATTCTGTGTCGGTCTCGCTTCAAGTGGAAAATATGCCTTGGCATTTCATACACTTTCCACATGTCTTTCACGTCCACGGCTTGGCGAAGTTCAGGTATTTTTCTCGAACATGATAATATAAATGCAATCCCAATTTCGGCAAGACGGCAGTCTAGATCAGCTCATTTGCGATTGACTCCTGCGCTAAAGGCGTTATGAATACGCTTGCTGCTATAGCACTGGTAAATTATTTCTATATGTCGTGTAGCTCCAGTCTATATCGAAATTCATGTTTATTGGACAATAAGTGTACATACCGATACGAATCGTTTTGTTATTACTGTATGTACATGTTGTAGTACTCTTCTTCTTCTTGTAGAAAAATCGCTTTTTTCTTTAATTGCTGGACAAATCATTTTAGAACTTTCAATGGTTAACGATTGTAATATTCGCCATTACTTTTTCTTATTTGCAACATTTCTGTGGACATGAAAATTGCACACCTTGTGGTGTGGAAATTGCGATACATTTTGAACGTCGCGGTGTGGTTTGGATTTGAGCATCGCTTTCTATGTGAATCATATGGCTGTTTTATTCTGATCGTCAAATAATAATTCTTTCTCTCATATCCCGCATAGACTGGTAACAGGACGAAAGTGATATGATTAGGTTGTTTTATCGACTTTCCTTATCCCGGAAAACAAAAATCATAAATAGTGAAGCAGCGACAAGGGCACTCCCGGAGTATGTGAACCAAAATGGCGGACACTGGAACATAGTATGCATACCAGGTTAAGGTTAGATCAAAATTTCAGGTACAAATACTACGGGAGTCACTTGGCTGGTCGCCGAACTCACAGAAGAATTAAGGTCCCAATTGCTCATTCGCCCAATTATCACTCGTCAGATGAAACTCGCGTATTTTCTATTGTACTTTACGCAAAAAGAATCACACACAAGATGAAATTATTATATTTATTTTACAAAATTGTCATTAAAATAGATGTTTGGGATCAAATTTATTGCATGTAAGAATTAAAGGATGACGTGGCAATTAAGAAAACGACATCAAAATAAACATTGTTGCGTCATATTCAAAAATAGGATGCTTCAAAATATGGTCACCAGCCAATCTTGTCATTATCGGCATACAGCGAAGCTATACAAATTGATAAATTAAAATTATTTACCATTTTCGCTGCTCTAATCAAACAAGTAACCTATAATCGGTATTTTTGCATCAAAAATTGAAGAATCAGGCAATTTATTCAGTGATTTTTGTTTTGTCGCATTGAGGCTGCTTTATCTAGGCTAGCTGTTCAGCAAGCCAGTTGCTTATTGAACTCTCGTGGGCTGCCATCCAGGCAATATTGAGGTTGATTTGTAGGATGGTATTCGCGCGCCCTGTCTCTCCAGCGCCAGCTTCCGGATACCGTTCAAAGAAGCTTTCGACCTGAGGAAAGATGAAATATTTGTAATACTCATGCGTTCCTTGCATAATAAAAATGTTTATGTAGCCTTTGGGCTATTTTTATGTCTATCCAAGTTTTTGGCAAATCGCCTCTTAAGCAGAATTGTTGCGCTTATTCGGCATTAAATTATTCTGCCATATTGAAATACAATGAACGTTGACCCGCAATAAACTTGAAAACGATCAGCAAAGCGTGACGAACAGAATTGTCGCGCTTGTTTTACTTTAAATAATTCTGACATATTAAAATGTAGGATATCGGAAACGATGAGCCACGAAAAAAACTTGAAAAACGACCTATAATGCATGAAAAGCAGAATTCTTGTTTCGATCAAAATATTATTCTGCAAAATGAAAATATTGGCTAAAGAGAACGATGATCCACGAAAACTCGAAAACGATCATCAATGCGTAACGAGCAGAATTGTCGCATTTGCTCAACATTAAATTATTCTTCCATGTTAAAATATTGACTGTAGGAAACGATGAACCGCAAAAAAAAACGAAAAATTTTAATACGACCAACAAAGCGTGACGAGCAGAATCGTCGCCTTTGATTAGCATTAAATTATTCTGTAACAGTGAAATGTACTAACCTCCCATAACAAGAGTTCAGTGTTGTAGTCATCAACTATGTTCGGAATCATACGACCAAAACTCCTGTCTTCTATGCCAAATCTGAAACGAGAAAACGACACTCGCTTGGAAAACAAAACCGTCGACCATTTAATATTACATTGCCCCAGCTATGACTTCTCAAGATCATTTTTAATTTATTATGGCAAAGAACTGGATATATTTGTCCATAAATATTTTCAATTTACTGATACTCCTGTAGTAAGTGAACAAGGTGGCGGACACCGGTACGTAGTATGTGTACCAGGTTAGGGTTAGGCCATAATTTTATTTCAATTTTCCTACTTTTAGTTTTACGAGTTCAGGGACTAGTCAAGTGACTCCTGTAATATTTGTACCTGGAATCATGACATAACCCTAGCATAGTAAGCATACTACGGTGTCCGTCATCTTGGTTCACATACTACAGGAGTACCAAATCGCTAACAAGTCCCAGAATTATATCATAGAATACGTTCTCAGGGGGGGTCGAAGCATTTGAACACCCATCGTGAATATTATAGTCTTGGTGCACTAAACTAAGCCAGTTATGAGCACCGTTCAAATATTAATAATGAGAATAAATAGAGAAATCATGCCGAGTGAATAGTATATTTTAAAAGGATTAAAAGGCGGGAAAAGGGGGATAAGCTCGACGGTGTGGCGCATCGTGCTAAGCGTTCACCTCTGATTACCCTGCGTGGGTTCATTTGGGGTAGTTATGTGCGAGAGGATTGATGGAATCCTCGGCGCCGTAGGGTGGTTCACGTAACCGCTGGTCGGTTAAGGCTTCTTCTACAATCAAGTGCATGCTTACGAAAATAAATAACTAGTTCCTCCAAACAGTATGGTAACAAGTTAGAGGAAGCAGAGGGATGAACGAATAAGTAAAATACACCCACACAAATTTAACATGGATAAAAAAAGCGAAAGAGATGAACTCAAACGGAGAGTATCTGATGTACAATATTAGAAACAAAAGTGACGAGAGCGACCGATTAATTAAAATAAAGAGAGAGTAAACTATAGAGAAAGGAAACTTTATTTTAATTTTCAATGTTTGACATTTATTTTATACTGACGACTGTTAGACTTAACCGCAGGTGTCGCTGCTTGATAACCAGTATTGGTTTTTCGCGCCCCCTGTAAAACCATTTTTGCATTAGTTTTTTATTTTGTTTGTGCAAATTATATTTACATGATGGTGACAAAAATAAAATACTGATTACTGAAACGAGAAAAATAGAAACGCGTGTACAACTGAAAAAAAAAAAAAAAAAAAAAATTTAAATTTGAGACCAACCTGTCCACCAAATATTCCCAGTTGAGTTGGACCCAGTTCCAGGCCATCACATTCCCGTTTACACCGTATGAGATATAATTAATGCAGGTAAAGAAATCTTGTTGCTTGATAATGGATTCGTTCTTCGAGTATTCGAGTAGTCTATGAAATGATAAAAATCGATTTATGGAGTTGTAGGATAGGAATTTGCAGGGGCCAGCGAAGTAGACGAAGTATATAACTCCTTAATATAACGCCAAACAAAAATATAACAGTTGAACTATGTATGTCTCCAGAAGTCTGACCTTGGTCAGACGAAACGTTACGGTAATATATTTGTGTTAGTTACTTTTGAATCACTTAGGCTAGTTATCTTTACTCTCGCTAAAGCATGCTTGCATTATATATATGCATACGTTTATCCAGCACAACAGCGAAGAAGAATCAGTAGTTAGTCTCGCATAAACCAAATCAATAAAACAAAAATATGATGTGAAATTTTCGTGTTTTTTTAAAGTCCGTATGGCGCGGAATAAAATTCTTGACAGCAGGTGTGCTATATAGGATTGCGATAGCGTTCCGTACGAGAAAGACTTTGATTCCCAAGAAATTTAAATTTGGGCTAGATTTTTACATTATATTTTTTATGTATCGTGTAACCTCTGCTGATAGTTACATTTTTTTTAGCACATACGGTGTTTACTTCGCATGACCCGTTTTTAGTTGGGCGGTGTACACCCCCCCCCCACACACACATTTTTAGGTTAGACTCTATACTATATTTCTCAAAATACATAAAAATGTATTTCAATATTCAGAAAATGACTCCTATTCCGGTGAAGATGATCAGGCGATTACATAACACATTTTTATAAGTTACAAATAGTTTTGTCACGAATACCAAAATATCTACCACGCCCTACATTTGTAGAGTTACATTGCAAAAGTGAAAAACAATAAACCTCGTGCCAAAACTAAATTTAACCGCAATTTCAAAAAATTCTTTGAGTATTTTTAGCTAAAACATCAGAACTTGGTTTTAGTTTGGTTGTGGCAGCATAAGGCGGGCCAAATTGAATTGCCCAACGGACGGATTTGGCTTGCGGGCCGTAGTATGCCCATGTCAGTAATCTAGTCAAAATTGGTCACAAGCATAAAAAGGCTGTGAACCTCTATATTAGAAAAACTCGCCAATAACGTGACATAAACAATGTATTACCTGTCAATCAGAGCTACGTCTTCGGTCGCCGCGAGTCCACGTAATAAATTTAATTTTTCAGCGGCGACAGTTTCCTCTAGATATTTTCCAAGCATGTATTCCCAGTCTGATTCGTCCCCGCCAGTAATTCCATACCTGTATACAAGCTGACGGATATCGGGATGAATACTGAAAACAAAAGCAAGGTTATTTAGATCAGTGACTCCCAAATGGTTGATGTTTCTGAGGGGCCAAGACAATTTTTTCAGGGAGCGTGACCTAAATAAAAATATTTGTTAGATTTGATTATGTCCGCTTTATTTTAGAGATTTACATTTCAAAACTTTTCATTTATTTCATTAATCCACGTATTTTCAACGTGTTTTCTGAATAAAACATACTTTCGCCTTACTATCTGTTATTTGTAGCTAATTGTTAGCTAGTTATTCTTGAGGAGGGGCGCAGGACTTGACAAATTCTAAAAAGGGGGCTTTAGATGTAAGATTTAGATGTAAGAAACTTTTGTACAAAGTCCCCGCCACTAACGAATGATTGTGAGATTGAAGAAATCTGCATTCCGAACCCTAACTGGATGAATACCAATTTTCTTATTTTGAGAGATAGAATGTTTTCATTTGGCGTCGTACAAAATATCCAGATGAAGTGGCTTAAAAGCATTTTCGAATGACGTTATGACGGTGGAGAGATTCAAAATTACAAGAAGGGGTTCCTTTTTGCGGTTCTATGGAAATTTGCCGCAGGAAATTTAGCCGCTTAGAGAAAATCGCCGCAAGAGCATTTTGCTGTAAAACAAGTATTTGTGATTTGTGAAAAAAATGGAAAACTATTGAATTGGAATGTAAAAATCGATAATTTTCTTACTATTCTCCAGCTCGCCATCTGGTGTAGAGATCCGTCGCGTTGTTCAAAGCGTCAACGTCATCATATCTCAGTGCGAGTGCAAGAATCGTTGGTCGCATTCTCCTGTAAAACAAAGGTTAATGTTGAGTGAAATAAACCAGAGATGGAATCCTATTCATGGAGAAGTATTATGGATGTTTCTCCAAGCATCGATTTTCTTGTTTATTTCTGTAACAATGATCAATCAGCAAAAAGAAAACGACGACGTAATAATGGCAATTTTTGCAGCCACCCAGACAGTTCGTTACGCCTACATGTTTACAAACTTTAACAGGCATAAAGTTTACATTAGTGATCACAAAATTGAGGTTTATTTGAAGGCAGCAATTTTTTTTTTGTGTAAGTGCGCCGTAAGTTTTTTCCCTGATAATTTGGAGTCGCACGAACAAAACGTTTGGGAAACACTGCCATATAAGCATATAGTAGTCCTATATCAGAACTGATGATATGTTTTAATCTATTCAAACCGTACAAAATTCAGAGTGCAAGCTGGGCGTAACGCTGGATACTGAGCCATTGGAGATTTACCCGTGGAATTTAAAAGCTCAACTTGACAAGCTAATAAATAGACTCAAAGATTAGTTTGGTTACTTTTACTTTATTTTTATTATTTATTTTCTATTTTATTGTTAAAAACTTTTATCACAAGTTTTGTGTGCCCCAAATTTTTTTGGCACTGAAACTGGGCCACAAAAGGAAAAAGGTTGGAAACCACTGTTTTAAATAATATTAAATGCAAGTTTACTTTTGGTTATGTGTTCCCACTGTTGCATCCCATCCAAGTTCGTCGGCAATAGGCTTCACTTTTGATAAGTAGTATTTCTGTAATTAAATAAGTAGGTTTGTGTTTATCACTTCATCTTTTACATTGGTAAAAATTTTTCCAGACCTCTTTCTACATGTAGGCCTTGTGATACGCAGTTCACAAATAGGGATAGAAATGTGGTCTCAATCGGCATTAGAATGAGTGGCCGGAAACTTTGCCGCAGGAAATATATGGATGGTTATATGGTCCCAGTCGTCATATGAATGGCCTCCTCCATACAGGTCTATTGAGCTACCATATAGATCAGGGTGGTCCAAACCCAGGCCCGCGGGCCACATGTGGCCCGCCGCTTCATTATCTGTGGCCCGCGTCACATTCGGAGAGGAATCAAAAAATCGCATTTTGTGTTGTTTCGTCATAATATTAACTAAAATATCTTTTGACATATTGTTGCATCACTAATATCACTGAATTGACTAGTGTTATGGCTTGCTGAGGCAACTAGCGTGGTCAAACGAGCGAAGTTCTTGGCACTATTGTGGCCCGCGAACAATGCAAAAGTAATTTTGTGGCCCGCGGAGCTGCCAATCTTGGACCACCCTGATATAGACAGCGGGTTAGGTATGAATATATGGTTTCAGTCGCCATATAAATGGTCTCCTCCATACAGGTCTATTGAGCTACCATATAGACAGCGGGTTAGGAATAGGGATGGTTATATGGTCCCAATCATAATTCGAATGGCCTCCCCTGTGGAAGGCTATTGATCTGCCATATAGACAGCAGATGGGAGATGGGGAGGGTAGCCTGTATACCGTACTTCTAATTGTCATTTCTTCGGCCTCTTAGGCTGAGGGCAATTTGGCTACCATAACGGCAGAAAATTAGGAATAGCGGTGGATATCGTTGACGCTCTTTGCTTTGATGACAGACGATGCCGCCAAAACTTTTAAAAGCTGATAAACTGACAAACAGTAAGGGAATAAGTGTAAAACCGGGGACGTTGACAAGCAGGGTATGGCCATCACACCGAAGTTGTGGGAAATATTGGTACTTTGAACTAAATATTTAATAGCAAAAAAAAAAAAAACGATAAATCCTAACTGGTCAAAAACATCTCCTAATTCGAAAAACTCACTTATCTAACACGTCGCTGTGAATAATCACACATTCGTACTAATTAGGACAAAACTCAAATTGTCCCTTCAGCAGAATTATCGCTAATGTAACACGTCGCCGGGAATTTGTTTACTGTATCATCGATCTACTTTCTATATAGGTCGTTCCTCGTACGCTATTGTGACTGTGAAAAATATACGTTATTTAAATACAAGAGAGCTACGCCCAAATATAAGGACACGTCTGTTCGCAGTACAGTACCGTCAGATCACAGTCTACAAATATAATCACCCCAAGCGTACAGTAGGACACAAAATGGCGTCCGATGTCCGCAGAACGTTTAATGACGTCATAGCAAACAAAAACAAATCTCACAGAGCTAACAGAAATATTTAAAATGAATAAAAGTAATAGTCTTCTGGGGAAAAATTTTATCTTCAACCACTGAAAATTTCAAAGCAATTGGTCCAGTATTCGAAGAGAAAAGCGGTTTTTTAATATTTCCACTAGGTGTGTTATTCTGTGTCAAACAACAAGAACAACATAATATTGAAACGATCGTTATGTCCACTACGTGTCCAATAATATTATCCTACCTTAAAATTTGGATAAGCATCGGTATCCTGTAACATTACTCTTATGTAGGAGCTTCCATCCGCAAAGGCGTCCCAGGGAAAGAAGCTTTTTTCTTCGTCAAGATAAGTTGTCAAATTCAGAGCTTGCACATACTCGATCCGTCCAGCTCTAGACAGAAAAATGAACATTCCATATTAATTAATACATTTTGATAGGAGAATGATTTATGGCTCAGCAGCGACATCGTACGACAGCGTATAAATAAAAAATCGTATGAACATATTTTCAAATTTTTCGACTATAATTCTCAATTGCGTTATAATAACATTTCGACTACAAAGGCTTCGACGTTGACAAAATTTAACCCGTTACATTTTCAATACCCAACTCCTTACTCCGGGCAATTTTAAAACATGAGTCCAACTATGAACTTGAAAAGTTTGTAAATATTGCTCCGGCATTGACTCTGGGCCCAACAAAACGTACTCCTGTAGTATGCGAACCAAAGTGGTGGACACCGGAACGTAATATGTGTAACAATAATTTTATTCCTATTTTCTTTATTTTAGTTCTATTACGAATTCGGGGACTAGCCAGGTGTAGTATTTGTACCTGAAGTTGTGGCCCACCCCTAATCTGGCACACATACTACGTTCCGGTGTTTGCCGACTTGGTTCACATACTACGGGAATACCCTGCAAAACGCCCATTAAAATCCTACAGCCCTTCCCAACTCCGAAAAGTCAACTTACGGTGCCAAATTGAAGCCGTCGTCAAGTATATTCGATCGGTCCAAATCACTGAAAACTGTAAAGTTGGATTCTAACTGTGCGGCAATGTTCCTCCATATATCAGGACTGTAGTTGACTCGGTAGTAGCCTTTCTCCTTTACATTTACTTTTATCCATCCGTCAGATGGCAGACCTGAGACGTCCAAATCAATGCCTGTACAAAGTCATAGTCAAGTTTATTTTTCCTACCAGCAAAATAATAAATAATACAAATGCAAAAATGTCAATGAAATGATTTTACTGCGGAAGGAAAGCAGCGGGGAACCAAAGCTGATTGTCAAGCAGCAGCACCCAATGTTGTAGTATTTAATTACGATTCATATTATTGTTTTTTTTTTAAATATTCTTCTGGGCGAGCATTCGTGACGAAGACAGATGAAATCAGTATATTTGAAAATCTTGTAATTCTCAACTTTGTAATTTTGTTTTTGATAAATGAAAATGAAAAACATTCTTCAAAAATAATCCCTAGTGGTATTTTTCGAAAGAAAATTGAAATTTGTGGAAACGTGGTATCAAAACAGACTTACTTGTATCGCTGCGTTTCCACAAAACTTTTCAACAACGAGCCCGTGACCGTCGCATTTCTAATTTTTACTTACTTGTATCGACGCGGTTCAGCCACATCTCTTTCACCGTGGTATCATCTGATCTGAAATAGTCCACCTTGATCATCCATTTATAATCGTAGATGGATGGAGGCCTCTTAGATAGATCAGGATTGGCATCGGCCAGCATGTGTTCTTGTTTTGCTTGAGCCTGGGAGATATATATAGTCTTAAAATATTTAAAAAATGCGAAGGGAATTTATCGATACTATATATTGTTTTAGCCCTCGCAGATGTATTAAATGGAGTATTAATGATTAAAAACGACAAACCTGGTTAAAATATATTGAGAATTGACTTCATAACAAAATTGAAACTGTGAAGGGACTTTATGGACACCATGTTTATAAAAAGCATGCTTTCCATGCTCAAACCACTTCCCTTTTTAAAATGGCTATCCGTACACTAATTTTCGAACATCTGATTGAAATATGTAGGCCAACAAGTACTATTACTTCATATTATACTGAAAACTCAAATACTAATGCACGTGAATCAGGGGTGTAACCAGGAGGACGTGTTGCGGGTCCGGTACCTTTTCTTTTGAGGGGCTCCCGAAGTATGCGAACCAAGATGGCGGACATCGGAATGTAATATGTGTACTAGGTTAGGGTTAGGCCATAATTTTAGGTATAAATACTACGGGAGGCTCTTGGCTAGTCTTCGAACTGATAATAGGACTAAAATAAGGAAAATTGGAAAAAAATTATTGCCTAACCCTAACCTGTTACCCATGTTACGTTCCGATGTCCGCCATCTTGGTTCGCATACTTCGGGAGCACCTCTTTTGAAATGTAAAAAAAAATATTTTCGTATCACACATAGCACTTTGTGGTAGCTTGAAACGCTTTTTAGGCCCTGAAGACTCTTGAAAACTAACCTGGACACGCCAACTTTTACGGTTTAATTGGCAATTTAAACTTTTAGTCCCCCCCCCCCCACTTTAAAAAATTCTGGCTACGTTCCTGACATGCATTGCAATAATACTAAGTAGTCAAGATATTAGTGATACAGTAAATACATAGTAGAATTTCCTCCAAGAGAGGAATTTGTCTGGTGGAAAGTTCAAGATTCAAGAAACTAAAAATTACGACTTGAAAAGGCGTTTCCTTCCATTATATAAAACGGCGAAACCTCGGATGAAATGTCAAGCCACACATGAGTAGTTTTATGTATTTTTGCGCGCTTCAAATATGCATATAAGACGTGCAGTGCAATTCGATGTGATTCAAAATTATTCCTGGGGTTAACCATTCTTGGTTTAAATACCCCGCACCTTAAGCTATACAGCAATAGCTTACCACATTCCCACTTGCGGCTCCAACTGTGATGACAGGAAAGCCCATCTGCTGAACCCACGGGTCCATCATCCCTTTCACGTCATATCCCCCACCGTTTGGATCAATGTACTGAAACAAAACAAAAATGTTTATAGGATGAAATTTACATATTTATCACGGGGGAGAGGTAAACCGATACGACAACCTAATCGTATAGCGAACCATGGCCTCTCGCCCGGTTACCAGTCCATGTAGGATATAAGATTAGTTAGACATTTTTTTTTTGTTTGTTTTTAAAAGCTTTGTCAAAAGTTTGTTTTCAAAAGCATGGACTTGATGGAGAACCGGAAGGGTTTCCAAAAAAATGTCGCCCTTTTTATAGTTATTACAATTAGAAATTTCTTTGTCTTTGTTTCTTAGGGGTTCTCATTGTGATTGTAGTCCTAATTATCATACAATAAAATTTATTGAAACTTATAATCGTTTTTACTATAAAATCGGGCAAAATTTTATGGGAATCCTGTAATCAATAGTCTATTTTATCACCATATAAGAAATACACACTGCACAGAACGAGGTAAAAAGAGAGAGGAAAATAATGCATCTCAGGGTGGAAGGGGCCTGTATAGATAACAGTGTGCCTATAATCATATCCAGAAGATATCAATACCGTTTGAAGAGAGTTCCACAGGTCTTGCTCATTCGCGTTGCTGAAACGGAAATCGTTGAGATATTTGTTAATTCCTCCGAAGAATAAATCGTCTCCTAAGATGCCATGTAACATGTATAAAACGGTGGCACCCTGAAAAGTAAAATGAAGCATGTTTTGGACCTCCTGAAGTATGCGCACCAAGATGGCGCACAACCTGAACTCAGGTTGTGTACCAGGTTAGGGTTCAGGTTGTGCGACATCTTGGTGCGCATACTTCAGGAGTCCCCATTTTTTCAGCGAAATTTCATTTCTAGTTTATCCACTAAGCCAGGGTCGTAGTCACGAATTTTCAGTTCTGAGTTCTGAAATTTCTGGCAAGTTAGATCGTAACAGCTAACGGGTCCGAAACTGGGTTTTGGAGAGTCTTGAGCAGGGGTGGGTACGTTTTTTGGAGCAGGGGCCAAATATTTTGCCCACCCAGTCTGGCGGGCCATGTAAGTGTGACGTAAAATATTGACGGACACCTGAACATAGTATGTGTACCAGGTTAGGGTTAGGCAATAATTTTATTCCAATTTTCCTTATTTTAGTTCTATTACGAGTTCGGGGACAAGCCAAGTGCCTCCCGTAGTATTTGTACCTAAAATTATGGCTTAACCCTAACCTGGTACACATACTACGTTCCGGTGTCCGCCAACTTGGTTCACGTACTACGGGAGTACCAAAAAATTATATTTTATGAACAACATTTACAGCGTTACAAAAGCAAATATAAAAAACAATACACCTCTTGCCAAAACTAGATTAAACAGCAATCTCAACAAATTCCTTGAGCTATTTCTAACTAAGAAATCAAAATTTGGTTTTGTTTAGTTATGGCAGCATCAGGCGTGCCAGATTAAATTACCCAACGAGTCGGATTTGGCCCGCGGGCCATAGTTTGCCCATGTCAGGTCTTGAAGGTATAAAATACGTTTCAAACTAAAAACAATTGCTATGTGAGATACAGAAAAATCTTTTTGTTCCTCACATTTCAAAAGAGGGACGAGATCCAACACTCACCACCCTCTCTACCTCCTCTATTAAAGAGGGCCTTGTATAATCAAAAATCATTTTTTATTAAAATTTAATTTCTTTAACGTCGAAATTTTTCACAACCTGGAGCGAAAGTTGAAGCCCAAGTCAAATTTTCTTTGACTCCCCAGGGCCCTGGCATATATGGCACATTTGTCCACAATAGGTGTTTAATGCACACACACATACACACTAGCCACTGACTATGTGACAATGTCGAAAACTGAGATCATCTGAGCAGGGGTGCTGACGTTGACAACGATATCATGAGAAGAGTATGCTTATGCGCACACACACACTAACCATTGAATATGTGACACTGTCGAAAACTGAGATAATCTGAGCAGGAGTGCTAATGTTGACAACGATAAGGTGAGATGCAAGTGAGGAATCCGAACACATGCACACATGCACACATTCACATACACACACTAACCCTCGAATATGTGACACTGTCAAAAACTGAGGTGATTTGAGCAGGGGTGCTGACGTTGACAACGATAGAATGAGCAGAACATACTTACGATAGGGTGAGATGCAAGTGAGGAATCCGAACACATGCACACATTCACACAAACACACACACTAACCCTCGAATATGTGGCCCTGTCAAAAACTGAGGTGTTCTGAGAAGGGGTGCTGACGTTCACAACAATAGAATGAGCAGAACATACTTATACACACAGACACGCATAATAACACACTCATACACACGAACACACATACATATATATACACATGCACACATTCATGTACAACAAACACATACACTAACCTTCGAATATGTGACACTGTCAAAGACTGAGGTGATCTGAGAAGGGGTGTTGACGTCAACAACAATAGGGTGAGACGCGAGTGAGGAATCCGAACGCATTACTGACTGCAAATCGTCGTTGACCAAGTGGTCCAGCTGTAAATGAAATGTTGGATTCAATACAGTGGCGTATTTAGGTAATGGAAGCCATGACTCGTGCAATGGGCGCCTTTTGGATTGTGGTAGAAAAAGGCGAAGTTTTAATTGTAAAATGTTTTAAAAATATTTTCAAATTGGAAATAATTGGAACTCGTATTTTTACTCAAATATTAACTTTCAATTCATTTCAATTCAACACTAGTCGTTAAAAAGTTAAAGAGGACGATCAAATGGCGCATTTTATTTTTAAACTTCGCCATAAGCGCCATTATGCGTTGATACGCCACAGATTTGACGTCAGTCATGGTGGTTTCCACCCGAGGCTTTGCGACCGCTTTTACAGTCCAAGGACACTGCACGTTCCCGTTCGAATCCTGGAATCTATATTAATATATGTATATTGTTCAAATATATTCAAATAGGAGTTAGGTTTACCACTGTTATTGAACTTATGGAAACGTTTTGAAATGTTTTTTTAGCACAAGGTATAAACTAATTCGTTTCTCTTAACCAAAAACAAATAATATACTCACAATTCCCCATGTAGGCTCAGCAACATTCTCTCCTAAGTATTCTAGGTAAGATGCGAATCCTTCATTCAGCCATATGTTGTCCCACCATTTCATCGTGACAATGTTGCCAAACCACTGAAAAAATAAAGTTTTGTCAGTTGTAGGATTTTATGATAATCAATCAGAGGCAGTATGCTTTTCAGCCATTCATTTGTAAGTACTCCCGAAGTATGTGCACCAAGATGGCGCACAACTTGAACATAGTATGTGTGCCAGGTTAGGGTTCGGGTTGTGCGCCATCTTGCTACACATACTTCGGGAGTACCCATTTGTGGTTGTGGCAAGAATGGAGAGGTGTCAAGTTGTGTTCACATTTACATTTTATCCAGGTGATTGTCATTCTGTGATAACTGTGTTCTATTCCCATTTCCCACTCTTGAACTGACCAATGACAGCACAGCATGATGGTATGTCATTGTGGGTAAAACCACTGAAGGATGCTTCCCGGGTATAAATACTGCCAATTGCCATGCCGGTGCGCAGAGGTCATTCATGCTATTCGTGGTGACAACTGAAGTGTTTATGTTAAGTATTGCTTGTGTTCAATAAAACATTGATTTACACCAATGAAAAAGGATGTTTCTAAATTTAGGAGTGGTGGATATTTTGCTGGTAGCATTATAACAGCAGGGTGTTAAAAAAGAAACGCAAAATTAACAGAAGTGAAATGCTTCTCAATAACTCAAAACATTCAATGGCTGACATCTTTTAAAGAAATGAACGGTGAAATGCCATTTAAACACGACTGACGTTTTATAACAGTTACTTTCTTAACGTTGCCATGACGAAAAATTTGACCTTAATTTTGCGTAACTTTTTTAAAACCCTGTATTTGTAACGTTGAAATGTGTTATGTTTTTGACTGACCATCTGCTCCGGTATATACGCCACATCATAGATATTTAAATACTATTTTGCAAAATGCTTGTATTTCCTAAAATAATTATAAAAAAAACTAGCTACACGTTGACGATAATTTTCGTTTACTCGGTATTAGGATTTGATTGATATATATTTATTATACTTTATACAATTTTCGGCGCTCCCGTAGTATGTATGTATGTATGTATCTTTATTCGTCTCGTAAAAGCATTATAAAACAGTTAGTAATTATCAACATTGAAGACGGGATGTATACTGGCCTATAACACATGGCAGAGCGGCATACCCCTCATGATAAGCATAAAATGCAATAAATCAAATAAGTATAATATGGTCCTTAATACAGACAGTTGTGCAAAGAGGATGGATGGGTTTGGCAACAAGGGCAAGGGTGAAGTATGCAAAACTGTTTGTACAAAGGAGTTTGTAAGACAAAACAACATCAATAAATACAGATAATACAACATGAAATATACTGCATGTAAACATAATAACAAATTTTGGACATAGACTAAATATAGCACCCTTGAGTGATGATACCACATACTATAAATGGGAGAAATAGTCAAGTTTGTGAACCAAGTTGGGGCATACTGGAACATAGTATGTGTCCCGGGTGAGAGTTAGGCCATAATTTTATTCCAATTTTCCTTTCTTTTAATTTTATTACGAGTTCGGGAACCAACCAAGTAACTCCCGTAGTATTTGTATCTGAAATTATGACCTAACATAGTACACATACCATGTTCCGGTGTCCGCCATCTTGGTTCACATACTACGGGAGTACCCATTTTCCCCGCATCCTTACAAATATGGCAAAGTGTTTTTCACGAGAGTCTGAGATGTTTCATTGTTGCTCTAAAAAAAGTTAAAACGCACAGCTCTATTTAAAGCTAACATACTTTTCCTTGCTCATACCTGATGCACAAGTTCATGAGAGATTACAGCAGCAACTCTTTGTTTATAGTAGGTCGAGGACTCTTTCTGGTCCCATAGAAGATTTGTCTCCCGGTATGTGACAAGGCCCCAGTTCTCCATGGCCCCCGTTCCGAAGTTAGGAATCGCAATTTGATCTGTAAATCCAAGTGAAAATTTATTTTGTGGCGGATAATTCAATCCAGCGGTGTGCAACCCTATACAGAAAGGCCAGATACAAATCGCTGGTTGAACCGCGGGCCGCACTTTTATTTAACATAAGCTTTCTAGTGGTTGCAGGCACGAAAATTTTAGTTATTGATCTTGTGACAAATAGTGTTCGCTTTGCACAAGCTCAGATATTGGCGTTGCAACGCAAAGGAATTGGAATTACTCGCACATACTAGATTAAATTAAAAGGCTCGTTTCGCCGACCGCACATCATCCAAAGGTGGTGCTTCTCCGCGGGTCGCACAATTTTTTCTTTGGGCCGGATTTGGCCCGCTTGTTGCACACTCCTAGGTTAAATATTTGGCACCGAGGATGCTGCCACCGAATCGGATGACATGCTTACGTGGCTGAGTAACCTGTACCGCTATTGACAATTTTATTAGCAGTATTTAAATCAGGAGTCTCAAACTCGCAGCCCGTGGGCCAATTGCGGGCCGCGGGACGATAGTTTGTGGCCCCCACTTTAGTATTAAAGTTTAATGTTAGTGTGGCCCGCAAGTCACTTAGCTCAGTTTGCAATATTAATACATTCAGTATAAGTTCTCGAATTTTGACGTCACAACCACTAACGCTCAGATTTATATTGCTACATTGTGACCATGTTTTCAAAGTGGTGTGACATTACTGTCCGTCGGCTAAATGCTTGATTAAACAAAAATAAAGAAAGAAAAGATTTGAATTTTTTAAACTTAGCTTTTGTTATGGAAAACCAGATGCGGTCCGGACCCAACCAGACTCTACCTCCAGTGACCCCTGGGTAAATTGAGTTTGAGACCCCTGATTTAAATGCAAAAGCACATACCCAATTTAGGCAATGAATAGTTCATCATGAATAATTCTTCAAAATAATCAAAAGCAACTTTTGTGACATTCAACGCGTAATCAGCTTGTCCAGCGTCAATCTGAGCCTTCGTGCCGTAGATTTTTAACTGAAAAATAAAAGATTTGATTTCATGTGTGTGTAGTATGAAAGTATTTTTCGCTTTCAACAATTTAAGTCTTTAGCGCCAGACAATTTAAACTAAACTTTTAATATGCCTACAGGGCGTTCGGGAAGTATGTGCACCAAGATGACGCACAACCTGAAATCCGACCTGGTATACATACTACGTTCAGGTTGTGTGCCATCTTAGTGCACATACTTCTGGAGCACCGCCTGCCCTATATAGTACTCTCTTGGTGGACTTCACAAAGTCAAGTAGTGCTAATGCTAATAGTGCTAATGCTAGAGATGCTTAAGATAGCTCTGAGTTGAAAATCAATGCCATAATCGCGGCATTTCATCATAAGTATGTGCCTTTCATTTCTATATGCACGGCAGTTCATTAGAAAATGTTCTTCTGTCCCTGAAACATTACAGCAATCGCGAGGTCCATTATTATGGCATCCTATTTTATGAAGGTGCTTATTCAAACGGCAATGTACTGTCTGAAGTCGAAATAAAATTTTGTCCTTTATTCGTTATCGCAAGGTGGAAGAACGGGGAGAGAAACGCATAAAATTTTCAAATTGGACTATATTTATATATATTCAAGTCATCTTTTAAAAAACTCATGGCCAATCACTGAATTGTCAAAAGATACTGAAACTATAAAGAATAATGGTGGTGTATTAGACGTTGGCATTGATCTCATATTTATCGCTTGGGGGGGCAAACTATTGGCCTTACGTTTACCAGTCCATGTGGGCTATATAGAATATTCGTATATACTTTGCATAGACCACGGTGGGACAGAAATGCGAATTTTTTAAATTTTTGCTGGAAAATTTGATCACGGCGAATGCGCACCCACTCAGAAGCAATTGAGTCGGTGCTCCCGAAGTATTCGTATTAAGATGACGCACAACCTGAACAAAGTATGAGTACTAGGTTAGGGTTCAGGTTGTGCGTCATTTTGGTACGAATACTTCCGGAGCGCCAAAGAGTCTCCTCAACCAAATTGACAGGCGACCACTGAAGTGGCAAGAACTAATGACATTATAAATAAATATAGCAGGGAATTAAGCGTTAACCAAGGAAGATAATGAGGCGGCTTAATTATGTGGAGCCCTCTCGTTTAAACTCGGATAACCGGAGAAAAGAATTTTTTTACCTCACAGTCGGGAAGACGGAATCAATTGTGCAATTTTTTCCGCCTCCTCTAGGTCGCTATTAACCACGGGGAACAATTTTTTACAATACTGATTTTTTGAGTCTTTGATTTTATTTACAGAAATACTCACTGGAATTCCCCTTTTACTCGTTGCTTCAATCGACACAATCTCGCCCACAATAAAGCATCCGAGATAGGTTGGCATCGGGACAGATTTCTGGAACAAAGTTTCTTTCAACCCTCCTTCGTAATCTGTGGTTTCCTGCAGAATAATGAGAGAGTTATTCAGATTCAGATGCCTATTTTAAAATGGCAATAGTCGGTACTCCCGAAGTATGTGAACCAAGATGGTGGACACCGGAACCTAATATATTTACCGGGTTAGGGTTAGGACATAATTATATTCCAATTTTCCTTATTTTAGTTCTATTATAAACACTTGAAATACAAGAAAGCAACGCTCGAATATATGGACACGTAGACCTAAGTGGCATGAACGGCAGAATGAATTCTACGTTTTCATTCAGTACATTCAGAGTCAGTACATTTGTGTTAGTGTGCAGCTGGACTCTCTAATTGGATTCGATATTCGATTCGAACAAAATATTAGATTTAATTCTGCGATCATCAAGTATTCGAAAATGCCCAGCCATAGAATAACATTACTATATATGTAAAATAAAACCATTACTCACAACATCTGGCATGTTAGATAGCGCCGTATGGTGGGCTTCGTGAACGATGCTCGTGGTATAAGTGATCTTCAAAGCTGGCTCATCGAAGCACGGGTAACCTCGTCTGGCGTCGACAGGTTCCATGTCTGATCCCACAATGCCTCTGTAAATGTGTTTTAGTTGTTGAGTGATGAAATAGTATGAAACAGTGTTAGGGGTAGGGACATTGCCATGAATTTTCAGGCGGGGAGGATATTAAAATTTCTAAGTGCCAAGTTAGACTGAAACAGCCAGCGGGTGAGAGGTGACAGAATACTAAAGATTTTAGTAAAAAAATGTTGATTTGTGGCGTTATGTAAAAGTGTGAAACAGTGTTGAGAAGCGTAACCATAAATTTTCAGGAAGGTTATTATGAAAACATCCTTATGCACGTGTAGTCAGTAAGTCTCAGGAGGGTAAGTCAGTAATTTTAAAATGAGGGGGGGGGGGGGGGGGGGGGGGGTGAAATTTATAATTGCCAAGTTAGACCGAAAGAGCTAGCGGGTCTGGTCGGAGTCAGGAAACGTGGGGTTCAAGAGTCTTGTAGGTCTAAAAAGCGTTCCAAGCTGCGTAAAATTTCTATGTATGATACGGGAACGCCCTTTTTACGTTTCAAAAGGGAATTTTTAACACTCTTGCTACGCCCCTGTAGGGATTCCAGAGTCGTCGACTCGACTTGAGTCACAATTTACTTAAGATTAAAAATGACTCGAGTCATTTAAAAGGAACGAATATCAGTAGCTGCTTATACAGGGCTTATACAGGCCGTGAATAGACGGCGTAATAAAATGGACGGCTTGGTGGACGACTGGAGGTTAAAAGGTTTAGACCAGGGTTGGGACCGTCTAGACTAGCGGGCCATGTGAGTGTGACGTAAAAAAATTCATTTTATGAACAATATTTACAGTGTTACAAAAGCAAAAGTGGATAACTATAAGTATAAGCTACGTGTCAGAACAAAATTAATTGCAATCTCATCCAATTTCTTCTAGCTATTTTTTTTTAGATAAAACATCAAAATTTGATTTTAGTTTGACTGTCGCAGCATCAGGCGAGCCAGATCGATTTACCCAACGGGCCGGATTTGGCCCGCGGGTCGTAGTTGACACATATCAGCTTAGACTCAACTGACATGACGTAACATATTTCACATGATGGTATTATTAGATATCAGTGGCTTTAACAGGGCCTTGTCAGGAGCGAAAGGGAGGGTTACGCGTCATAAAAACAAATGAACTGAAAATACAAACTTGACTGTGCCGTCTGGATCCGTGTACGTTGATTTATAGATTCCTACAATTGATTCAATAAGACTGTTGTTGAATCCTATTGTCAGTATGTATTCACCTGTTGAATTCGGAAGTAATTTAAAGCAGTACTTCTCATTTAGACATTATTTGCATCACCAATTGTAATTGCGTACATTAGTGGTTCGCAAACTAGGGGTGATAAGCCCCAAAGTGGCAATTTTGCAATTTTTCTTATTCTCATTTGGATATTATTTGCATCTTTAATCGTAGACGCCTAGCTAGGTAATGCTGGTTAATGCAATAGTTCTCAATTTGTATTATTTTTGGGCCCATTTCCGGGCCAAACAAATCTTGGGCCCTTTAATAAAAATTTCGAATATAATAAAAATGTTTTTTCATTATTTTTTTTATTAACTAAAATGTTTTCACCAATATGAAAAATACAGTAAAAGTGCCAATAGCCAAACTAATCCGTGGGTCCATATATATTAACTTGTCAAGTTGAATTTCCAAACCTTGGTTCAATTTTTCTCGGGGCCAACTGTACGCTACTTTTGACATTTCGGCAGTGGGTGAGAGCCTTAACTATTGAAGGAGGAATAAGTGACCTTGCTCAGAGCAAATTTCTGAGAAAAAATACACTGGTAGCTGGACAAGAAGACTTTTTTTCGCAACATAATTGGGGCTGGTCATTTCGAATCGAATATTCAAATCGAATAGTAAATTATTCGAATCGATTCAGAGCGAAATCTCGAATCGCCGCCATCTTGTTTTATTTCCATCAATAGTCGAGGTAAATTTCTTAATTTTGTTATTTAAGGCATATATTTTCAACGCAATTTTGACATATGACCCTTTTCTGTAGTAAGTTATTGATGAAACAGTAACGGTAATTCATTTGTTGAGAGGACCAATTACAATAAAAACAATTATACATTACAATTATATATTCCCAAATTCGAGATTCGATTCGTTTTGAAAAAATATTCGATTCGATTCTGAAATCACAAGCTATTCGAAAATACCCAGCCCTACCTGTAACTGGACAAGAAGCCGTGGTCTGCGATTGTGCTTTTCTATCACATATTTTTCGGTCTTCCGTGATTACCAGTAACCTCATTCAGAGATCAGTACTCTTAAGTGAAGGCGCGCGACGCGCTCTGCACATACATTCGAGTGAGTGTTCATACACACATACGCAAAGTCATTACTTATCGATTTTAATCGGTAAGTGTGTTGATAGGTATTTGTCTGTTTGCCTGTCTGTCTGTTTGTCTGTCTGTTAAATGCACGCGATATCTCACGAAAGCGAAATTGGATCTGATGCAAATTTTGCATGTGCATTCATCATATCTCGTACCAGAAGCCTATCGATTTTGGGCGAATTATGTCGTATAATTAGCGAGTTATCAATTAATTAGTGATGGGACATAAGATGTCACTATGGAGTAAGAGCGCTGTTTTGGGCGATCCCCTAACTTTCGATCGATAAGTCTTCGGTCTCTGACCGACATTCTCGTTTTACTTTTAGGTGAGCGCGCGTAATAAACAACCATAAATCTATATAGTTTTAGTGGGTCGTATCATTTCAGTAGAGATTTACCCAGAGATCAGTCTCATTTTACTCATCTGAGGGAGGGTGCAAGTGACTTTACTTTGAGTAAATTTAAATAAAAAGAATTTGAATTTAAAAAATTCAAAATAAAACGCACCTGCAGCCATGTTGTCTACAGTTTGCACAACATAAAATTCGTTGTCCGGATACCGGAACTCTCTTTTAATCTCAATATCTTCCAATGTGCCTGCGTTGTCTTTCTGAATCTGAACTGAAGTTATGTTCAAGGTTCTGTGGGCGTGAAAGATCACTACATCCGTTGTCTAAAAAAATTAAATAATCGAGGTAAATTGCGTTCGCGGATATTACCCCTGGACAAAGCATTGGAACCTTTGACTTTGTCTCATCCCCTGAGACAACATCATATTTTTATTTCACGTAGTTCGTGATCGCGGACATTATCTCGCGGCACAAACTCTTGGAGTATTGAAAATTTTGACAATGTCTTGTTTCCGAATGAAACATCATCATGACGTCACACCTTTGTTTCACTTAGTTTGTGTTCGCGAACATTACCCCTGCACAAAGCCTTGGAGCATTGGAATTTTTTCTGGTTAGGCTGAGGCCATAATTTTATTCCAATTTTCCTCATTTTAGTTCTATTACGAGCTCGGGGATTAGCCAAGTGACTCCCGTAGTATTTGTACCTGAAATTATTACCTAACCTGGTACACATACTACGTTCCGGTGTCCGCCATTTTGGTTTACATACTTAGGGAGCTTCGCTGTTTTTTGCTAGTAAATGGTAATTTTCATTTTAATCATTGAAATGGGAGTTCCTATCTTTGCGGAAGGAATTTTTTGGTTTTCTTGAAGTTTTCCCCCGGCATGAAAAAGTTGATAATAATTTGTGCAACGAAAGTGGGCCACAAATAAGAAAGAGTTGAGAACCACTGAACCACTCTATATATGGTCCAGGGGTGGGCAATGTTTTTGAGTCTGGGGCCAAAAATTTTGCCCACCTAGACTTGCGGGCCGTATGAGTGTGACGTAACAAGTTATATCCTATGAACAGAATTTTCTTTACAGTGTTACAAGTTTTGTTAACGTCCCATAAAAATCTGTGGAAACCGAAAATACAACTACACACAATACGATCATATTCTGACAAGCTTATTGCACTTTCACGATACAGATTTCAGTAAGAACAATTATATGCCTGATTTGGTTAGAAGCAGAAATTTATGACAGCATTAGGCGGGCCAGATTGAATCACCGAACGGGCCGGATTTGGCGCGCGGGCCGTAGTTTGCCCATGTCAGGTCTATACTCTATAATAGTGGCAATGCGGCTATAAGAATTGTGCTGAGTGGCGATATTCATATGATTTCCGCGACCATACAATAAAGCTTTGTTCTCTTGTTTAAACACACATTAGTATTTACTACTGTTTGTTTTGGTGTATGTGTTTGCAGAAATGTCAACTGGCAAGTTAAAAATAAATTGAAAAAACGGTTGACCTCGAAACGATACTTGTGCAAATAAACGCCTCCGTTTACTTTATGCACCTTGTGTTTTACCAATTTAATGGGTACTCCCGTGATATGTGAACCAAGATGGCGGACACCGGAATGTATTATGTGTACCATGTTAAAGAGGGCATAATTTTATTTCAATTTTCCTCATTTTAGTTCTATTACGAGTGTGGTGACTAGCCAAGTGATCCCCGTAGTATTTGTACCTAAAATTATTGCATAACCCTAATTTGGTACACATACTACGTTCCGGTATCCGCCACCTTGGTTCACATACTACGGAAGTACCCCTTTAATGTTAGCCTTCAAAAACCATATTCCAGGTCATTTGGAACATATACCAGTAACTAGAGAGAAAATAATTTTGCAAAACGACCTAGGTTTTTGAAGCTTCTGGGTATATTCATACACAAACAGGAGTTTACGTGGTAAATAATTTTTCTTGATTTTCGTAATTTATGGGTTTAATTTACGCATTCACTCCCAATATATACGAGACGAAAGCCATGATTTCTTTACACTTTCCAAATAAGGGGTGCCTGAAAATAATTTGAACCCACAAAATTGTCAATAAATATGTTGATTTTAACCCAATAGTTTATATTTTTCAGATTTGATAACAGTAATAGATAGCAAATATTATTTTAAAACCCCACAGTTGGAAGTTGAAAGAAAAGAAGAAGTTTAGCGTTCATCGCAATTTGGAACCGATCTTTTCATGCACTACACTCGAGATCAATCTTCTATATTTTTGAGTGATTTCGTGTGGCGTTATTTTAAACAAAAAATAAAAACGAGAATATCGGTCAGAGACCGAAGACTTATCGATCGAAAGTTAGGAGATCCCCAAAACAGCGCTTTTACTCCATAGTGACACCTTGTGTCCCATCACTAATTAATTAATAACTCGTTAAATATACGACATAATTCGCCCAAAATCAATAGGCTTCTGGTCCGAGATATGATGAATGCAACATGCAAAATCTGGAGCAGATTCAATCTCGCTTTCTTGAGATATCGCGTGCATCTAACAGACAGATATACAGACAGACAAATATCTATCAACATACTTACCGATTAAAATCGATAACTAAAAAGAATTGCCTATATGTCAGCAATGTGGAATTCACTACACCCACCATTGCTGTATCCCTATCGTATTGAGCAGGGACGTAGCCAGACTTTTTAGAGGGGCGGGGGTGCTACAAAAGATACAATAAAATCTATGTCTGATACAAAATAATGCTTTGTTTACACGTCAAAAAAGGGGGCGACCCTCAGCCCCCTGGGTAGGCCCCTAGTACTGACATGAACTGCTGTAAACCTCGCATAAATCAACATTTACAAACGCAAATTTCTACTCTATGTATATTTATAGTCTTGGTCGTTCTTAGAACTTAAGTGGTCGCGCGAAACTACACTCAGAAATCAATCGTGTTACTTTCTGGGATTTTTTGTACAAAGGTCCCGCTACTAATGAAAAATTGTGCGATTTGAGAAAAACACTCCCATCGCGTTTTAAAATAACAAATTAGTAATTTTCCAGTTAGAGTTGGAAACGATTTGAAAATTTGAATTTACCGTGCAATCTGCATTCCTAGCCCTCATCCTAACCAAAACTGAATAATCAATATTTTTTTTCTATCATAAATTACAGCGGTAGTGGGGGTGCTTTTTTGAGGGGATCTTTGTACAAAAGTTCCCATTTTTGAGTGAGTACGCATGACCTTGGAGCTTTCTTTGAATAAATTTTCTCTCTCAAAAAAAAAAAAAAAACTCACCTCTGTAGCAGTGAAAGTAATTGCATTTGTTCCCGTATAGTCATCCGTTGTCATGTTCGGGTGAAGAGACAGTCGATAATGTGATGGAATGATATTCGCCGGAAGACGAAAGTTTTCCCAAACTCCACCTGAAGTGGTAAAAATTATTGATATTATTAATAAGGCGGGTATGTAATTCTAGTTCTGTTTTGTAGCATATTACAAAAACCACAAGAGTTGACTTTAATTATCACAAACTCAGAGGCAACATAAATGAACGTTTCCCAACCCGAGAGCAATTCCTCCCTAAAAAGTTTTTTGCTTTGAGGGGGGGGGGGTAATAAGTTCCAAAATAGACAAATGATGAATTTATCGAGAAGGTTCGGGAACCTCTGACATAAGTAATGCCAGTGTGGTCTTTCATAAAAGTAGCTGATAGTATATCTATGGCGGCTTCCACAGAGCCTTGTGTGGAGCGAAGATCCTGGAAAATTAGTCAAAAAGTTCACTCCCAATATAAACTCAGAATCAGTAAAATTGTAAATTGTACAGAAAAAAAGATTCGAATTTCCTTTTATCATTATAATAAATACACAGTATTTTGTGCTAAACCTCAGAAAATATGTCACTCAAATGTGAAAAAAAAAACTTTGAAGTATTCTGTTGTAGTAAAAGTACAAACACTATAAGAATTAAAAAATTAGAAATATATGTTTCCTTCATTTTTTCAAGACATCTTTTCAAGGTTTGCCCAATTAAAACATTTAATTTAAAAACATCTTCAACAAGTTGAAATTACTATTAAATTACTATTTTCGACAGCATTGCTGCAAATTTTTAACAGTATATTTACAGCGGCGGAGGGAGAATAATTCTACTAATCGATTGTGTCGTAATACATTAATTATTCGGTGCAACGACCCCCGATCGGAAGTCTTTTTATAACAGGAGTGGCTCCCGGAGGGAAGTTTTGAAGATAATAATTTCGTTGCCGTTGATCATGTTTTAGCTTCCCATAAGCTAACCGTACAAGAAAAGCGCGCGAATAAGCACATTTTATTCGTGGTTCAAATATGGCCACTGATAAGTTTACTTGTGCTTGTTGTGGCGCCTACATTTGATTAGGGAGTTTGTTTTATTGTTTGGTAATTGTAAAACATATTATTCCGTGATAAAAGTTAATTGCTGACAAACATTGTTATCGATTGTTACGTCAAAGAATGTTTCGGTACCAAGTATTGTCTGTTTGTCTATTAATTCCTAATCTAATAACAAACATATTTATGAGGCCACAAGAATGGCAGCGGTTGGCGAGAAATGATTAACACGAACGATGCAAAGATAAAATACATGTTATTCCATAAATAAAACATCTACAAATATGTCTCGCCTGACAGGACCTAAAGGTATTTTAGGTGTACTCACGCATAATGAAAATAATTCTCGCGGTCTGTGGTTTTTGTTGGAATCGAGAGAGGAGTCATATTTTAAAATTATTCTGTTTTGGAGTAGAAATTTTGACATTTTGTACATAACGAAGTCTCAAGTCAAAGTCAAATTATTTGACAGACAACAAAAAAAATTTGATTCCATATATTTAATTCTGTAATGCTTTGTCTGACTAGAGCAGCGGTTCCCAATCTTTTTCGATAAAATTCCATCCTTTGTCTATCCCGAGGATGTGCGACTTTTTGTCGGTGGGCACAGTATTGCTTAGCCTTACAGTAATAAAATTTGTGCAGAAGTCAGAGTGCCAGTTTATTTAATACTTACTTCAGGCCTATTGAAAATCGGCAAAATAACCAAAACATCGTTTTAATGTTTAATGAGGTAGAAAAAAAGGTTACCCATGAAACCACACAAATAAAAAGTCTCACAACCTGTACTATACACACATTACGTATATAGGACCAAATGTAAATTCCCGCTACTTCCAGATATATATTAGCTCAAAAAGGACCCGCAGACTACATTTTTCAAGTTTCTCAAAATTGGTGACTCAGCAAAATTGACAGTACGAGATTTGACCCTGAGAGTATAATAACTCATTTCCTTCTGGATTTGAAGTCCCATCTGTTAGAAATGGAAGATTTATTTTACAACATAGGTCATAGTCGCTCGTATTCTATATAAGTCCATATTTTTGCCCGTTTCCATGGCATCTCAATAAAATGACAATGGTGAAAATAATATAAATTTGAATAAACATAAATCACAGTGTTTGATTAAATATTTAGGTGAAAGATGTTATAGATCAGGGTGGTCCAAGGTCGTCGGCCTCGCGGGCCAAATTATTATTTTTGTATTGTCCGCGGGCCACAATAGTGCCAAGAATAGGTAAACAGTGCAATACAAAACAAACCACTTTAGTGTCCAAACACATTCAACATCATTTGTCACTTATCAAGTTGAAACATGCAAAAATCTTACTATATCTAGATTTAGCGTAAGATTTCAAACTCTCTATAACGAAGAAAGCGCCATGAAGAGAAAATGCCATTTTGATTGTCACTGACACAACTTGCAAACATATTAAGCAAGCTTTGTGGTATTTTTCCTCTCATATTTCCCCATAACACGCTTTTATTCACTGCCTGTAAGCTACGAAACGGGGAATACCCCAAATTACTATCTGATGTATTGCGTGGCTCTCAGATACACCCTAGTGTCATGACGATTTCTCGTTAAAACCGTATTAGTAAATATTTACGGCTAAACTATTCTATGCTATATTGATCTACTAAAATTATATGTTAATTAAATAGTTGAATCTTGGGTGCCGCTGCTAGATAACCTACTTTGGTTCCCCACGGCTTCCCTTCCCCAGTAAAATTATGTTCTTGAATTTTTGCTTATTTTTTGCATCATTTATTATTTTACTGGTTGGAAAAAATAAACTTGACTATGACTATGACATACCCAGTCAGAAATTTATTGGAATTGGTCAGCTTCTTTTTAAATTCGTGTTTATGATATGACTGCAGATTGCCAACCTAGGCTATTAGATTCATTTTTAGTTTTTTATGAAGCCTATTATGTTAGCATATATTTCCGACCAAAAAAATAAAACGCCAGTTAACAATTTGTAAATTATTACGTCAAATAATGCGTATCGTCTGTCTGTTTATTAATTCATAATTTGTTAACGCTCATATTTATGAGGTCATAAAGTGGCATAGGTTGGCGCGAAATCATTTAACCAAACATTATTGTTTGTTTGTTTATGAGTTCATAATTTGGTAACGCACATAATTATGAGGTCACATAGTGGCATCGATTGACGCGAAATCATTTACCACAAACTATAATGCAAAGATAAACTACATGTTTTAAATATGTGCCGACCAACAATAGATATAAGCCGGGGACGGGCAAGGTCTTTGGACCAGAGGCCAAAATTGTGCCCACTAAGACTGGCCATGTAAGTGTGACGTTAAAAGTTACATTTTATGAACAATATTTACAGTTCTATTCAATTCAAGAGTCTTGCTGCCCACTTCACACAAATATATTTCTGTAACGTTTCGTCTGACCGAGGTCAACCTTCTCCAGGCAAGGATTTTACAACTATGTAAAGTGCTTATCTGAAGAAGGCTGGCAAAACGTTACAGAAATATATTTGTGTAAGCGTGCAGCAAGACTCTTGAATTGAATAGAATAGTTATTTTCACTCTTGCTATAGCATCCTTGCGTTATACGTATACGGATTCATCTGCGCAAAGGCATAGAGCAAGGAAAGGTAATTAGTTTCACGTAACCCCAACTGTTAATATTTACAGTGTTATAAAAGCAAAAGTGGTGCCAAAACTGAATTTAATTGCAATCTCAACAAACTCCTTGAGCTATATTTTAACTAAAACATTTGGTTTTAGTTTGATTGTGGTAGCATCAGGCGGGCCGGGTTGAACTACCAAACGGGATGAATTTTGCCAGTGGTTTGCCCACGCCAGATCTAAACGATTCTAAGTCGTGCCTAACTGTGTATGATGGTGGAATATATCGAGCTTAATCGATGTAAGCAAGATAATGTAATTTGCCTAAGTTTCAAATTTCTATACAAAAAAAACCATCATGATATGGTAAAGACACTCAGGCTGTTTTTCCAACGTTGGCGATCCTTTGAGGAGCGCGAACAAAGGTACATTGTTTAATTCGTTGACTTTATTGTTCTACTTTCGTTTGTTCTACTTTCATAACCCATGAAAATGCGTTGCGAGCAAAACTTAGTGTTTGTTGTTCGAGGGACATGACCAAATTTTTTTGTATAGCCTAATGAAGTAATACGACGCTTACGTAAAATGGTGTTGGAAAACGAGTAAGAATTTATGTCTCATTGCAAATGCTGTAAAATTACATTAAAAAGATGTTAAATTTTGTTTTACCGAACTAAACCAGAAGTGTACCAGTATACCATTCGACGCCGGGTGCAACATAGTTATACAATGTGCTGTATCCGAATTATAATGGCCAATAAACCTTAATGGCCCCGTACGTTTAAAATGCTGCACGTGCAGTCTTTTTAATAGCATAAATACAGGACAAACACCGGATAACGGTATCTTATAAACGGCCATGTTCGATTACATGGTCGAAAACGGTTCTAAATGATGCAATAGTTTTTTAAAATGCCGGAAAACTTTAAAGGGTGATACGACCTTATTTTGAGCAAACTCGTATCAAACCTCAATAAATTTTACAAAGCCCGCATTATAGATGTTTGCAGAATCTCGTTTGAATATGGTTACCGTGTTTACTTACTGCCGTTGTTCGGAAGAGAAAAAAGACATCTTCTCGGGCATGGTGCAAAGATAACTAGAGTTTAAAATAAGCATTATTCCGACGGACCACGTTTGAAAATTCCAGAGTTTGAGAATATTTTTTTCTCTGGAGTAAAATATTTGCATTCCTAATGTACTTGTGAATTAAGCCAGTGTTTTCCAACCTACGGTTCGCGGCACAAAGTTCGGTCGCCTGGAATCCATTTGAGTCGCTTGTTTCTTTTGACAAAAACTTAAAAGTTATCATTGATTTTATTTCCTATTGGTTTTTATTGTGTATTCTAAATTTCAAAATATTGTACTGTTGCCCAATATTAATCGGCATCACAGCGTAAAAACTATTTTGCTATGTTAAGTAAAGCCACGCCGCGATTACAAAATCTCGCTCATGACAAAAAATGCAGTGTAACTATTTTGGTGAAATGAATGCTATATGAAGATCACTGTTTTTTTATTTATTTATTTATTATTAATTTAATTTTGCGATCATAAAAGCACCACATGGCGCTTGGTATTTGAGCACATTCTTGAGTGGCGAGATTTCACAATATTTTAATCTTCTTAAAATTTAGGTCGCTCGAAAACACGGCTGAGATACACTGTACAAAGAGTTGTTTCACATTTATCCATTTGGCAAAAAACTGATAAAATGCTTTAATTAAAGATAAACATGCAGAAAATTACTCTCCTACACGTTCAAATTTTAATACTAATTGGGTCTCTCTAGCGCAAGGCACCACGTCCAAAGGTTATATGAAACGAGTTAACAACACCCGACGAATTTTAAAAGAAGAAATAAAGGGATGTGGTTTGTTTTTAAATATAATTGAATGAAGCAATGCGCGGAATGTTTATGTCGAGACCCCACATACGCTCATAACATGATTTGGACAAGCAGTCATTGATAAGTCTGTGGTAAACACTCTGTTATTGGGACGACCGTAAGTAGTCTTTTCATGTCAATGGTTATACCAGGGTGGTTCAAGGTTGTCGGCTCCGCGGGCCACAAAATTATTTTTGTATTGTTCGCGGGCCACAATAGTGCCAATAATAAGTAAACAGTGCAATACAGAACAAACCCATTTATTGTGCAAACACATAGTTATTAGGTATAGCCATTCTAGGCTAATAGAATCCGTATTCGATTTTTAGTTTTCTATGATGCCTATATTGTTAGCATATATTCCCGACTAAAAAGTTATAAAGCCAGATAACAATTTAGAATGCCAAGCACATCATTCAACTTCGTCAGTTTTCCTAGCTAGTAATAACACTATTTAATTCAGTGACATTAGTGATGACAAAATCTCGAAAGATTTTTCTGATTAATTTTATGACGAAACAACACGAAATGCGTTTTTTTGATTACTCTCTGAATGTGATGCGGGCCACAGATAATGAAGCGGCGGGCCACATGTAGTCCGCGGGCCAGGGATTGAACCAGCCTGGCCTATACCTTATTTATCAATCACTGGTCAAGGCGGAAACATACAATCGTTCTTATATGCCGCTACGACTTAATAACAGATTTTACTTTGGCTTAAATACACTGGGCAAATAAAATAGGAAATAACCAAATATATAGTGAGTAAACCTATAATGCTATTTTATATTTGTCTGAAGTCTGAATTTTCTAACGCTCACCTAACGTCAAATACCCCCAAATAAGCTTGATTGTATAGATGTTTCCATGAGATAATAGTAGTTTTACTTTAAAACCCTAGTTCCCATGTGGAATCAACACCAGAAAACCGTAATTATTTGACATTTCTAAAACTCGAGCAGCATATTATGGCCTTCATCCAAAGCCAGGGATATTATTACAAATGCCTTAAAAATCGACCTCATTTTAACCTCTGCAGCTCGTTACAATAATTCAATTTGTTTCGTCATAAAAGTAAAATTGCGTTATATGTTCTACCAGAAATGCGTTGCCTAAATAGCAACTTTACAAGTTTATTAGAAAATATAAACAATATAGACTTTGCTAATATAATTTTCCGTGATAAAAGTCTCAAGTTCAATATATTTTCATTCAAGTACTCGCATTATTGTGTAATATTTATTGGGAATGTAGAATTTCAATAATTTTTATGTGGAAATCTGGCAACAGTCTTTTCATGTAATTTCAGAATACTTTCGGTTTTGTCGAATTTAAGCCGTACTAGGGTACTTTTTAAGTCAGAGGATTAGAATCAGGCGTTCTGATATTTGTTTTTAGGTACATAGGATTATATTATACTTATTTTATCATTAATTGATATGTTTTCCTCGATTATGTTTATACTAGGTTAGGTTAGATTTAGAATAAC
Source organism: Styela clava (assembly GCF_013122585.1). Lineage (NCBI taxonomy): Eukaryota > Metazoa > Chordata > Ascidiacea > Stolidobranchia > Styelidae > Styela > Styela clava. Next base: position 18,242,710 of record NW_024102841.1, on the reverse strand, counting down.
TATAGAATGCTGGGGCAATGACCTAATCAAGACAATTTATAATGAGCAGAATCCAGCAACACATACCACAAACAAGAAATGGGGATGTGGCAACCACCTGCATGGGATATATGGGTTACCAATGACTGGTTTCTATATACTTGGAATTTCACGCCGAAATCATCTTTTCATAAATGAATCGAAGGAATACAACAGGTAAGCTAGCCAATTTCCGATACCTTCAGTCTAGTCAACATTAATATTTTTTTGAATTCGTGTCTAGTGTAGTTTAGCACCACAAGTACTTCCTTCCAGTGGGTGTAGCATAACGATTTGTAGTGACGTAATTTTTGGATGACGTAGCAAGTGGGGATAGGAATGGTGAAACCGGAATATTAATAACGTTAGCCAGACCCTGGTGGTCTTCTGTTAGAACAGTAGGAGCCTACTAATAAATTCGTTTTTACTATATTGGTTTATATTTTGTTATTCCATGTGTTTGTTATTCCATGTGTGATTAATATCAAATCATACTGAGGTAGGCATTATATATATATATATTTCGGCTACATACTTTTTTTGAGGATCTGGACTAATTTGTCCGTGTCTCAGAGCTGACAGTAAAGTTCTGTTGCGTAAAATATCGGGTTATCGAAGGTTGTCAATGAAGAGTTAGTGAGCTACCGTGTTTACCTTAAAACTAGGTCGAAAACATTTCGCGCTATTGACTATGTTCTTAATTTAATGGAGGGCTTATATTAAAATAATTCTTAAAATCCAGGCTAGGTCCTATTTTCAGGCTAGGTCTCATTTTCGGGTAAACACGTATTCTAAATACTACCGGTAACAGAATTTACGATACACTAAAGCTTTAGGCCTTTTAAGGTGTTCATCTTTGTTGTTAGCATCTCTTATTTAATTCTATAATTCAGAAAGTACAAATGTATCTTCCCTACTCTGTAAACTCTATATCCAGACCATGCATGGTCGCTAAACATGGGACTAGATGCTTGGGCTAGTATCAAGTCTCGCCCATGTCAAACGAGGTTTTTATGTACAATTCAAGTCGCAATTCTCCGCTTAAAAGCAATCCTCACCTGCGTGGTATGACAGTTGGTTTTATTACCCGCATGTCCCGCGCAACATAATAAAGTAGTAAGATAACGGAACACACACAATAAATGAACTAAAAAGTAATTTGTTTTGTGATTAGCTTGTGCAGAGTCTTGTTAGAAGCGAAGGCCGTATAAATAGACCAAATAAATAAAAAATATTACTGCTCTCTCAGTATACACTAATTCTAGTTTGCATACCTGATGGTGGGGCTTCCGTGGTGGTTGTAACTGTAGTGGATTCTTTAGGAGGTTGCTTTGGAGTCGACGTGACTAAATACACATTCACGAATCAGTAAAGTAATCTAACTTATGCGATAGTTCAGTCATCAAATCGGAAAAGACCGAGTGCATGGCATATACATTTGTAATAAATATCGTACGCTTTACAAAATCATATATTACTTTTACCCCTTGTTCAATGAACTTATCTCATAATTTCAGTGTAATGTATCGCAAAATTATTTAAAATTGACACCTAAATCAATCAATTTCACCACTCAAAAAGGGTATTGAGCACTTTTAAATAAAATGATTTTGATGGGTCAAAATAACTTCGAAGTCAGCGACAAGAGTAAATACATAGTTTCCAAAAACAAAGACTTACCATATACATATTCGATGACCGGGTCCTTGTTGAGTCCGACACCGAGTCCAACACCCAATCCTACGGCTATCGAAACACTGACAGCGGCAACAATTGCAAATATCTGCCAAAAACAAGAAATATCAAATATACAGGATCCAAGTTAAATCAAATTACTGATAAAAACATATTCATTTTTATATAACACTCATTTTTCCATATACCCAAAGTAAGAGGCTGCAATTGTTTTCCATCGAAGAGTTTTTGAAATCGTGGCAAGGCTTTACGTGTGCAATAGATGGTGCCAAGTTCTTACGCTGTGATACGTGCCACATGTACAATTACTATTGAGCAAGATTTCTATACCAAATTTCATTCCATTACTAGTTCGGGGACTAGCCAAGTGAGTATTTGTATCTGGAATTATGGCCTAACTCTAGAAACAGGCTTAGAAACAGGCTGAGTCTGGGGAAGAGACAGCGGCAGTCAACGTTTGTATATTATCTAGAAACACATTTCGAATAAATACCAAAGTTGAAACGGAACGTAACGTAGTATGTGTACCAAGTTAGGGTTAGGCCATAATTCTTTTCCAATATTTATTATTTTCTTTCCATTAGGAGTTCGTGGACTAGCCAAGTGACTCACGTAGTATTTGTACCTGAAATTATGGCCTAACCCTACTATTGAGCAACATTTCGTTACCAAATAAAAAATAAAATCAACTTGAGGTTTTTAAGAAAACAAGCGACCGAAGAAGATTCATGGGCGACTCAGTTTTGCGTTGCAACCCATAGGTTGGGAAACTCTGATCTAAAGAACTTACCGCATTTCTACTCAGTCCATCTTTTTTGTAGGATCCACTCCCAGATTTTCCCATTTCATAGGAATCCATTTGCTAAATTTTATGCCAACTAAGGTTTGGCGGTATTTTTAGATAAAATTCACCTTTTACTGTTCATTCGCTGCAATAAAATCGTAGAAAATTACCCATCACGTCATAGCAGATTTTTTCCATATTATTCGCAGAATTCTTAAAAATTTTCGCCGTGCCGTGAAAGCTAGCTTCGTAAGTCAAAACTGTTATCGAGTCCATGATTTGAATTTAACACCATGAAAAAATCATAAAAACAAACCCCGAAACCCACGTACTACTGAAAGACCGTGTTTTGAAAATAAATGAAATACCTTAATTAATTGAATGGTATTGTTCCTGTTTGGCTGCGTTTATCGCTTTTACATAATTGATGACAGTTTTTTTCTCGAATCCTTGTTAGGTCTCACTATAACACCTGTCCTATGTTAATTCCTTCATAAGTACTGTTATTTTCAGCGTAGTTTTTTTTTTCCATTGTTCATTTGACTGAACTTATCGTAACACCAACGTGAATAAAATACAAATAAATTCGTTGGACCAAAATTATGACAAACTATAGTCATAGTCATACAGAAATTATTTAAATCAAAGTCCCCAAACCCGAACCTGAAATTTGAGAAAGTATTGATATATCTGTTACAAGCCACCTCTGACGCGCAAAATAACTTCTGAACATCACTTGAGGACAACTGGTTTTCACAACTTAGCAATATTAAAACTGAAATACGATTACAGCGCAAAGATTGACAGCGAAAACGAATTGGTACGGCAAACAAATAGCCTTTCATAAATTATGTTGTCTCCTCCTGCCTTTTTCTTTCGGACTGCCAACTCGTGCATATGACGTAAACACAGTGTCCCAGTCAATCGAATTTTTGAAAGTTGATGCGATTTTCAAGCATGATTGTGTTATACACCGCTAATAGATGAAGAGTTACAAAACAAACGCATCATTGTTTGCTGGTACCTTGCTGGATAGTGATTGAGTAGAATTACACCGACCCAGATTGAGGTGATTGTTGAATCATGAATCTGTTTAACTGTTTTTGACAATTGAGCAGGTACGTTGACCTGGGAGTCACAGAAACGAACCCCTACTTTTATTTAAAATAATTGAAATAAATATGAAGTAAATAGACTACGAAAGAACAAATTTTCACTTCTTACATCCATAGATATAAAATATTCGTGAGTTCGATCTTAACAAATTTCTACACAATAAACCACTGACATGTAGGGAACTCCCATGTTGCATATAGTCTAAGTGAGGTTATATTCAAACTTCCATTTACTATTCAAGGCCCAAATTCTAATTTAAGTACAGTATAACAATACATTTCCTGATCAGACGAAGATGAATAAACTTCCGAAAAAAATGAAATTCTAGACTAGTTTTACGCAAGCAATAAGGGGCATATCGACAACAACAACAACAGAACAGGGTGAATCAGTGCTAATGATCACGTATTACGAATTCATAAATTTTTCTGTTTCTTACCCACCCTGTGGTCACCGATGACCCATTTGCCGCATTCTTATTATTCTGCATCTTTACCTAATCCCTACTCAACTCGAAGAAAACTGAAAATTGATTATGTCAAAATGGTGACATCATTTGTTTATCACAAAATTGTTGCGGTTTCGAATCATAACCTCTTTAGAAATTAAGATTTGGAGGTTCACCAGAATTCCAAATGGCCAATTCGCAAATGGTACATAATAGTACTATAATCAGTAATATTTCGTCCTTTTAAGAGAGGAAATGTAAAAACATCATGTCAAATATTATAGGCGGTCATAGCTTTCAAACTCCAAATGCAAACAAAATTCCATACTCTGTTTTTAAAGCCCTTTGAAACGCCGTCTGGAAGCAGTATTTTGGTGGTAAACAGTAAGATAACGTGCATATTGCTGTAAATAATGACGAATGAGAGATTCCAGCGTAACGGCGAAAACTGCAAAGCAAACAAGTGGACGTAAATTCAATAAAATAAGCAAATTAACTAGCATCGGAGAGTAAATAAAAGTATTTGGAAAAAGTCTCAATCAGTGCGACTGAATTAGTAGTGCACAAGTAAATGGCATCAACATATGATGTTTGCTGTTAAGGTTACGCGTGTGGTATTTATATAACTAATAGTTTAACATCCCCGAGCTTAGTCAAAGATAGGTCATCAGCGGTAGGAATTATGTATGACGTCGCGGACTTTAGTTATAGTCAACGCTCCTATTAATATCGCACAACGAAGGAGGCAATAGTGTATATAATAATACACACTCTGGTCTGAAGCGTCCGTGCGCCGAATTGAGGACATTAGGAATTGTTTGGAACGTGTTTACGTTAATGCGCAACTTAAATCTATATATAGCAATTTGTTATATGGGTAGTTCTTGGGTATTGCGCGATGAAACTGGAGGTGAATGAATTTTGTTTCGTGTTCACTATCTTGTATCTTTATGTGGAATGGGAAGCTTACAATCAAAGGCGGAAGTAAGCGAAAAAACACCACACGCTGTTTGAATAAGCTTTATTGTTTCATCTTTCTCTCAAATAGACACAATTGTTTAAAGACAGAAGTCATGCTATTCGAATAAATATAAGAACCTTCATGTTTTTTGTTTGGTCAACTTATTTACTCTCTCTTTTTTCGCTTATCACTTCTCTATCTTGGTGGTGAGATATATCACTGGAACTTCACTGAATTTCGATACATAATACACAACACTACATAGCATAGACTAACTGTCTAATCGTAAACCAGAACATGGATAATCCAACTTGCCAAACTACTGCTAAACATCTCGAGCTCTTTATGTCGGCATACTATACTTTCATAATACTTTCTTGATTGATATTATAAAGCTACACAAAAATTTTATTGCCCTATTATTATTCGGGTGTTGAGATGCATTTGTCATAAGATTAATGTACTGCTAGGATGGTTATTAAATTTAAGAACGCATATTAGCCGAATAATAACGGAAATGAAATGCACTTTTACTAGGATCTAACAACTAGGCGTTAGAAATACGCTTGTAAATACACTACTGACTTTAACAAACTATAAGAAAATAACCAGTATTGGACACGAGTCTTTGAACCCCGAGTCCCAATTCAAGTCGCTAGTTTTTTGAGTTACAAGTCGAGTCCGAGTCCTAGTAGATTTTTCAACGCTAAACTTTTTCTTCGAGTCTCGAGTCGCGGATAGACGACTTCGAGTCTAGTTTGCAAATAACCGCCCTTGTTACTTATCGATCTTGATCGGTAAGTATGTTGATAGGTATTTGTCTGTTGGTCTGTCTGTCAGACACTTTCGTATGTCACGCAATATCTCACGAAAACTAGGTTGAATCTGCTCCAAATTTTGCATGTGCATTCATCATATCTCGGAATTATGTCGTATAATTAGCAAGTTATTAATTAATTAAATATTTTTTTTTGCGGAAGATCGATAAGTCGGCGCCCTCCAATCGCTGTCTTGGTTACGTTTTTATTCGCTTCGACAGACTTCTGCGTATAAGTGCACTTCAGAATTTCTTGTGAATAATTTTACTTTAAGTAATATACTAGCAAAGCATTTTATCGTTGGATATGCGGATTTTTGTCCAAATCCATACCAGAACAATTTAAAAACAAAACTGTAGAGTTGTTTCGCGTAAACTATTTTTTCCCTATATTTTTGGCAAAATTGTGCTCCATGAATTATTCGGACCCTCAGAAGTAGGTGCACCAAGATGGCGCACAACCTGAACATTGTAAGTGTACCAGGTTAGGGTTCAGGTTGTGCGCCATCTTGATGCACATACTTCGGGAGCGACAATTGTTCAATAGAGCTTTTTCATAATATAGATGAACTTTCTACTTAGTTCTATGTCTGGACAAAGCCATATCCCACTCTCCGAAATTCTTCTCGCAAAAATTCAGTCTGGTACATTATTCAAAAGTTGATGTGAGGTCGGTCAGAAAGAAAGAAGTGGAACATGATGAAGATTTTTAACCTTTATTTCTTTTCGAATCACCTTGTAAAAATATCTTCATGCGTGCATGAACGAATCGGAGACCCCATTTTGATGTGTTTCCAAGGTATAGTAAAGTACTGAGACGGATCATCACGATTCTGCATTTAGAGAATATTTATGCTTATAAACATTCATTTTTTAATCTTCTGACAGCAGCTCAATAGCGCCTTTATCGTCAGAAATCAAAAACGAAAACATCTTTACATCTAGTATTTCTTCTGGTTTTATAGTAATAAATAATTATTTGCAAAATATAAACTGGTACTGTCACGATCAACGACCTTGAAACGTCGGCAGATCTTCTGTTTTATAGGAATGAATAATACTGAAATGGAATGTAAATACAATTCCGACTCTTAGAGCATAGGCAGCCAGTATCAATAGGTAACGGCCTTTGGGTTTCGTATTAACAAATATGTCAGCTTCCAATTACGCGAACACCAAGTAAACAAAATCCAAATTTTGGCCTTAGCGTGCCTACAAACTCATACTACGATGTTTTACACTTTCCAACTAACAGCAAAGTTGAGTCTGAATCCATGAATCCACGAAGAATCTACATGCTAATCACTAAATATTGCCCATATTCTTCACAGAATTATTTCGAATAATCAACACAAATTATAACTTGAAACGCAAATTTTTATCAGAGCTCATTGATTGATATAAGTAGTAAAATATTGCAAAGATAAAATCTGATAAGAAGCAGGATTAAAATAATGTTCAACACATAATCAAAAAATATATTTCAGCTTTGCATGTCTATAATATTGATTTCTCCTAAATATTCAAAATACTTCGTTTCTGAATTGCCAATATTCTCGATTATATTCTATGTCACAAATTGTGTTATTTTGGTGGTCCCCTGAAATTTCAACACAATAAATTATAGTCTGTCTTATTGTTTATATGTCAAATTAGCAGTAAAAATATTATCATTTAACGGTACTTCCGAAGTATGTGTACCAGGTTAGGGTTAGGCCAAAATTTTATACCGATTCCTTATTTTAGTTCTATTACGATTTCGGGACTGTCTGTGTAAGCCAAGTGAATAGACTCCTGCCTATAGGTTTCAGTCTCTATACACAACTTGATTTAAAGTAGGCAAAACAAACTAGTTAATTTCCATATTGATACACATACTTCTGAAGCGCCCATTTTACAGTATTCGTATTTCAAGTTGAATACTTTTAAATGCTTCTATTTTTTTGCCATAATCGAAAACATGAATATGATTTAAAAAAAAAGCGAACTAAGAAGATTTCTAGGCGACTCAGATTTGGGTCGCGACCCATAGGTTGGGAAACAATGATCTAAAGACTTACCGCATTTCTGCTCAGACCAGTTTTTTTGTAGGATCCACTTCCAGATTTTCCCATTTCATAGGAATCCATTCGCTAAATTTTATGCCGGCTAAGGTTTGCCGGTATTTTATGATAAAACTCACTTTTTACTGTTTATTCGCTGCAATAAAATCGTGGAAAATTAGCCATCACCTCATAGCAGATTTTTTCCATGATATTCACTAAATTCTAAAAAAAAATCGCCGTGCCGTGAAAGCTAGCTTCATAAGTCAAGACTGCTATCGAGTCCATGATTTGAATTCAACACCATGAAAAACTCATAAAAACAAACCCCGATATATATCTCTGAAAAACCGTGTTTTGAAAATAAATGAAATAACTCAATTAATTAAATGGCATTGTTCATGTTTTAGCGCATATTTCCCTACATTATCGATGGCATAGGATACCTTTGTACAATTTTTTTTTCTTAAATCTCGAGTACACCTGTGCCATGATAATTCATTCCTCTGTTTAGAAGTAACTGATATTTTAAGCGTAGTTTTTCAAGTTCAATAACTCCCCATAGACGTGAAGAAAATCTACAAATAAGTCTTCCGGACAAAAATTATGACAAACTGTTAAACAAAATTGACTTAAATCAGTGTTGCGCATTACATAAGCGTAGATGCCCCCCCCCCCCCCCCACGGAAAAAAATTAGACTGGCTAAACTCTTGTCCCGAAACGGAAATTCGGATATATCTGCTATATGTAACCACTGGAGCGCAAAGTTCCCAAATAGTATTATTAAATTATGAAAATCACTTGAGGATTACTGGTTTTTACAACTTAGCATATTTAACTAAAATACGCTTAGAGCGCAAAGTTCAACAGCCTAAAAGAATTGTGACGGTGAAAAAATAGCCTTTCATAAGCTTTTCTGTCTCGTGCCTTTTTCTTTCGGACTGTCAACTCGTGCATATGACGTAAACACACTATCGCAAACAGTCCATCAATTTTTTGAAAGTTTGGTCCAAGTTTAGTCCATTTCCAAGCATGACCAGCAGTCTATGTTATACAACGGATATTACGTGAATAGTTAAAAACAAACGCGTAGTTGTTTGCTAGTGTAATACTAGTTAGTTACCAGTTTGCGATGATTTTTGAATTATGAATCTGCCTAATTATTTTTGACTATTTGGAAGACTCGTCCACCTAGGAACTACATAAATGTATTCCCACTTGTTATAAAAATTATTCAAAATATATTTTCCAAGTAAAAAGTAAATAGTCTAATAAACAACCAATTTTCACTTCTTACAATCATAAATTTAAAATATTCGTAAGTTCGCTCTTAACAAGTCTCTACACATTAAACCACTGACATGTAGGGAACTCCCATGTTGCATATATAGTCCAAGTAAGGTTATATCAAAACTTCAATTTACTATCTGACCCCCCAAATTCTACTGTAAGTTCGGTATAACAATACTTTTTCTGCTAAGACGAGAATGAATAAAATTCCGAAAAAAATTCAGTTTTAGACTAGGATTACGCCAGCAATAAAGGGAAAGTCGATAATAACAACAAAACAGGGTGAATCAGTGCTAAATATCGCGTATTACGAATTTACATACGTTCTGATTGTTTACCCATCGTGTGGCCACCGATGACTCAATTGCGGCACTCGTATTATTCTACATGTGTAACTAATCCCTATTCCAATCGAAAAAAACAGAAAACTGATTACGTCGAAGCGGCGATGTCTTTCGTTTATAACAAAATTGTTGCGTTTACAAATTATTTTTGAAATTCAGGATTTGGAAGTTTACTAACTATATGGAGATACTATAATGAGTTATCAATATTATTTTAAATAATACGTTTTACGCTATTATTCAAAATTCGTCCCTTTTAGTCGGAAATGTGAATCAACATATCAGATATATTCTAGAGTGGGCATAGCTCTCAAACAACCGCAAATAAAAACAAAATTATCTACTTTGCTTCAGAAGCTCTTTGTAAAGCCTTCACGTCTAAAGCAATATTTTGGTGGTAAACACAGAGATAAACGTGCATAATGTAGTAAATAATGACGAATGAGAGATTCCGACATAACGACGAAAATTGCAAAGCAAACACGTAGAGAAGTAAATGTAAATAAGTGAGCAAATTAACTAAAAACGCAAAGTATGTGAGAGCATATAAAAATCCGGGTGTATTGATCTGCGCGACTGAGATTGCATATAATGATAGTAGTGTGCAAGTAAACACTAGATCAAAACATAAAAACATGTTTGCTGTTAAGGTTACGGACGTGTATGGTATTTGGTAACTAATTTTGTTCGCCTTTTTTACATTAAGTTGTGTAAAGGAATTGAAACCTTAGTATATTCTCCTGACTAACACAGACAGTCCCTAAACTTGTAATAGAAATAAAATGAAGAAAATCGGAATAAAATTATGGCCTAACCCTAACCTGGTACACATACTTCAAGAGTACCCAAATTTGTTATAAAGTTCTCAAAATATTTTAACCAGGTCTTTAAACCAAATTTTGATGTTTTAGGTGAAAAATGATTCAGGGAATTTGTTGTGAATGCGATTAAATTTAGTTTTGGAACGAAGCTTACTATTCTTCATTTTTGCTTTGGGAACACTGTAAATACTGTACTTTAAATGTAACATTTTACGTCACACTTATATGGCCCGACAGTCTAAGTAAGCGAGACTTTTGCCCCCTGGTCCAAAAACCTTGCCCACACCTATCCTAGATCATTAGGTCCTATTGGTTATGACCCAATGGTCATCGATCACTTTAGTTATAGCCAACGCTTCCATTGAAATCACACAACGGAAAACGGGGGAGGCAATATATAATAATGCAGTACACGTTTTGGTGTTCTACGTCTGTGTGGCCTAGTTGAGGACTTGTGAAATAATTGATAATGCGTTTGCGTTAATCCGCAATCTATATATAGCAATTTGTTAATTCTGAGTTATAGCGCAATGAACCTTAAGGTGAATTAATTTTTTTCATTATTTCTTACTATCTATTCTTGGATGCGTTTGTATAGAAAAACGTAACAAACATGACACGCTGTTTGAATAGGCTTTATCGTGTTTTATCTTTACTCACAAACAGGCACATTTGGACAGAAGCCAAGCTATTCTATAGAATATAAAAACAGACTGTGTTTTTTGCTTGTCACCTTGTTTACTATCTCACTTTTGCAATACCAATCCGGCTCTTACACCTTCCATTTCTCTCTTTTTTTAAGTGACCGAGGCTTTTTACTTGAACTTCACAGGATTCGCCACACCACAACATAGATAAACCTCATTGCTGTACATGCTCTTTATGTCGGCATACTATACTTCCGACTCAATCTTAATTGATACAATAGAGCTAAACAAAACATTTTATTGCCTTATTCATATTCGGGTGTTGACATGCATTTGTCATAATATCAATGTACTGTTAGGAAGATTATTAAATTTAACAAGATATATTGCCGAAGCATAACGAAAAGAAAGTGCCCACTGCCCATCGTGTTTTGGTCTGACACGGTGATTTTCAATCTTTTTTCTTTTGCTGCCCATTTACGTTGCATAAAAGTTCTACAGCTCATTAACTTTTTTTATGCAAAGGAAAAAAGAAAAAAAACCACAAGAAAAACAATATCGTTCCGCAAAAATGAACATTTTTACTTTAATATTTAAAATTACCATTTCGTATCAGAAAACAGCATCATCATTCATTGCTACTACAATCGAAATTAACTAATTTATTAATAACTCTAACAATTTTGGATATGTCTATGGTAATTTCAAAACGAATCGAATATTCGAATATTAATTATTCGAAAAGTATTTGAATACTTTTTAGTCTGATTTCCGAATACCTTCGAATTTCGAATAATTCCACTTTTTGCCGTCAGCCAAGGTGTTTCTTTTTCGGGGGGAAATCTTTAGACGACTTTTTTCGCTTTGTCACGAATTGTAACGACTCCGAATTGTAAATCCGACATCCAATAAAGGAATTTCTGCCTAAACGCGCCTCCAGGCCCGTGTGCCGATATGTCAATAGGGACTGCGAAAAGCAGTCGTTGTTGTCGTGGCTGCGTACGGCATGGGACGAAGCTTCTCCCCGACCCGGACCTGATCCACACTTATTCCTTGTGGTTACCCCACCGCCCCAAAGCCCTGAGCGAGTAATTCAAACCATGGGTGGTAACACGTCCCCTATTCTATCTGGTAGAGAAGTCCGTCAAGGATGCCCTCTCTCGGCAATCATTTTCAATATGGTCATGGAAGTTCTTCTCCGGGGCGTCGAGGGTTTGTCGGGCGTCGGTTGCCGGATGTGACCGTCAACGGCCAAGGCTACGCAGACAATTCTGCTCTGTGTGCGTCGTCGCGGCAACAGTTGGAGTCGCAACTCTCAAAATGTAAAGAGTTTACGCAATGGTCTGGTATGCAATTCAAACCATCCAAATGTCGTGTTCTTGCATTGGTTCGGTCGGGAGGCACGATGGTCACGGACAGTGAGCTTTTTCATCTCAATGGTGGTGATGTTGCTGTTCTCGGTCGGGATGACTTCTGGAGGTACCTTGGCAAGAATTTGGGATACCGTATCGTCAGACGGAGTGACTTTTAAACCAAGTTTTATTTTACATTCGGAGGCTCTTTGCTTCTGAGCTCACTTCGTTTCAAAAACTGTTGGCGCTGAAGAGGTTTATTCTACCTAAGCTCTTCTTCCAATTACGAACTCGGTATTTTCGTCGGCCCGAACTTAGGCGGCTGGACGCGAGCAATCGTTGTCCAATGCGGACCGTTTTTCGGTTACTAGTCCGTGCCTGTCAGCCGTTTTTTCATTCCTCGGCTGCGGTGGGGGGTCTGGGCGTCCCGAATGTTGCCCTCGAAGCGGACATATTTTGGGTTAACCATGCGTTCAAAACTTTGAATTCTTCCGACTCTATGGTCTGTTCGGTTGCTCGTGCTCGACTGGGCGAGGTTTTATCGAGTCCAGGAAGCGACGCAGGCCCTAGTAATCGACTTTCTCCATCGTGAAAACTCTTGTGATCCAGATGAGCGGCGCATTGGCCCGTGTGGTGATCTGTGGGGCCAACTGCGCCCTATGGGTCGCAGTATCGGTCTTTGCTGGGCTGTCTTCACGCACACCACCAACAATCTCCTGATCGAGAGCGGCAAGAAGATAACTCGGGTGTTACACCACGTGTCCAACGCCCGTTGGTTCAGGCGGTGGGGCGAGCTTCGGGACCAGGGGAAGTCAGTTTCCTGTCATTCCCGGTTCGGTTGCTCTAACCACTTTCTCTCCACGTCTGTCTCTCTCGCTCAGTTTTAGATTTCGTGGGTTTTGAAAGCTCGATTAAATCTTCTGCCGCTGCGATCCGTTCGTAGACGGTTTACGGCAGGGGTGGGCAACATACGGCCCGCGGGCCGGGTCCGGCCCGCGACAAGATTTTGACCGGCCCGCTGACTGTACATGAGTACATTATGATATTACATTATTACACTTCAAGTACATTATGATAAATTCATTATGTGTTTTTTGGTCTCTATTTTTTTGTAGTTTAAACTTTACTTTAAAAGCGATTTATAATTTCCTTTCTTGCATTAGCGAATGAATATGTGATTAAGATATTGAATACTATTCATGTAATAATCCGGCCCGCCGAGAACTTCATTTTCCTACATCTGGCCCGCCGACTAGAGAAGTTGCCCACCCCTGGTTTACGGCATATGCGGAACCATGGGTGACGTGTAGTAAGCGTGGATACGCAAACTAGACTCTTCCTCATGTGCTGAATCACTGTCGTCCAGTCATGAATATCATCAAGGAGCGGCATGATTCGGTGCAAAAAGAGATCTTGGATCACCTACTTCCAGCCAGGTTTTCTAGGTGCGATGTCGACGTAGTTTGTTGGGAGCACGCCGCTAGAACAGCTGATAAGCTGCGGCTCGATTTGATTTTCGAGGAAATTGGATCGAATCGTGTCGTAGTACTCGATGTGGCGTGCCCATGGCGTGACAACGGGGAGGACGCTATAGCTGACGCGGCCCGTCGGAAGCACTCAAAGTATGAAGAGTTATGTCGCTCCATTGCTCTTGCCTCTGGCAAAATCGTGGAGTGCCATGCACTAGTGGTTTCTCTAGGTAGTTTGAGCCATTTTCTCGGAATATTTTGTTTGTATTTCACCTTTCCCCACCACTTGCTCACGCTCGGCGATGGGCTTGGGCCAACATGCCATATATATATATATATATTAGTGTATACCGCTTGCCTTAGTTATCCCAATTTTAATTTGCAGTTATTGCGCACTTTTCCACGGTTCATTAGTTCGTTCGTTTCCTCCTTTTTAATCTGATAATTTATCAAACTTTTCCACATAATTGATTCAGAATTTCACCCCGGTTGATAGAAAAAGGCGAGCGGTAAATATAATTCTGTTAGATTTTTCCATGTTTAGAACCCATCGCCGAGTTTGCCAGTCCCTCGCCACTACTTTATATTTGTTTTTTGCTTAAGATTTTCTTTCCTATGTTCTTTGAGGGGGGCTGGCTCAGTTAGATAAGCCGTACTCATTCTTTATATTGACTTGTTATTCTTTACATTTTCAATTTAATTTTTGTTATGGTTGAATTCTTACTTATATTTATTTATAAATACCGTTTTTGCCCCCCTGCGCGGGAGGCCAGGGTTACTGGCAAATGTATGTTATTGAATAAAAGTGCATAAAAACAAAAACGATGAATTATAATCCGCACTTTGTTTGTTTGTTACCTTCTGTGCGGCGCATATTATTGCTACATCTTTGCGTGGTGCACATTGTCGCCATTCACTTGCAAAGCTTCTTCTTCCAGAAATTTGAAAATTATGTAAAGCCGTAATTGTTAGAATACCCAATAGATTGTCGCATGTCGGAAAAACAAATTGGTTTATTATAAAAAAATATTTAAATCTAAAATGCCACGGCAATCTGTGGAACAAAATGTGCTGTAAACTTTCCGATTATAACAAATTCCCATTTGTATTTTCGTACTTTGCCTTGCCGTATTAATTTATTCTGTTCAACATAACTCATGATTGCGTTAACAAAAATATATAAGAGCGTTACTACCGTTAAATATCACAAAAATCTGCAGACATAAATGCATGATAAATAGCCTGGTTGTAGATAACAGTTCTGTGAATAACCTCAACAAATTTCCGTGGTCCAGCACTGGGCCACGACCCACTGTGAATCGGAAACTCTTCCCCCACCCCACTTTCGTAATACGAAAAAAAAAGATTTTTCTGTATCATACATAGCAATTTTTCGTAGCTTGAAACGCTTTTTGGAAACTCGGGATTTTTCAAAATACCCATGGTTTCCCTCCTCCGGTCTGTCCTAGCTAGCTGTCCTAACTTGGGAACAAAATATTTCGAAACCGCCCTTTGAAAATCATAATCCTCCCTTCCGTTAAAAATTCCTGGCTACGCCTATGATCACACAAGTAACCAAAATAACCTCGGTGTGATACACGAATAACCGTGATTTGACAAAAATCTCTAAGCCTAATTCGAGTCGCTTCTTGTTGAGTTACAACTCGAGTTCAAGTCACAGTAGATTTTACGAACAACCGTGAAATGAAGAAATCTGAGTGTGACACTAAGGCACTAAGACTTCCATGTCGCGTTCAATCATATTTTTTCTGAATATAAAACTAGCATTTGATATTGCGTTAACAACATTTACATCGGTATTGACCTTGTTTATCATCAGCCATTGCTACAACAATCAATTAAATTTTCGTTTTTTAAATACAGTATTAAAATAACAGTAAACCGACTGTTTTTTTCAACGAATCTCGAAAAATGTTTTAGTCTTTTTTGCGTATAGACGACTTCGAGTTGAGTCTGCGAATTACCACCCATGGTGTTACATTTTCATCCGCCTCTACGGGTTTTGGCGTACGAATGCACTGTATACGAACCATAGTATATGGTTAAAATTACTACTCAGTATATATATCAGGACAAAGCCATATCCCACTTTCCAATCTTTTTTTTGTAAACTTTCATTCTGGCACACTATTGAAACTTCGGTAAAAGAGAACGAAGTGAAACGTAATAATGATGATTTTAACTTTTAGTTTCTTCCAAACCATCAGGTTAATATATATTTTATCTCTATGTGGAAGAACCGGGGAGCTTGGTTTAATTTGTTTCCATGGGATAGAAAAGTACGAAGACCGATGTTTTCAATTCTACGTTTTCAGATTATTTATGCCACTGAACATTATCATTACCACCATGCGAACGCAGCTCAATAGCGCCTCTGTCGACAGAAGTCAATAACGAAAGCGAAAACAATTTTACATCTGGTATTGGTAGATATTCTGTTTTATAAGAATGGTTAATTCTTGCATTGAGATGTAAATACAACTTCGACCCTTGAAGCATACACCTAACGGTACTAGGCTTCGTATTGGCAAATATTTAAAAATGTCGTCATTTACACAAAATCACATACTTCCAAATTGCATTCCTAAAAATTCATACTCTGACGTTACACACTACCCCATTCCAATTAACAACAAGAGTGATTATGAATCTATAACTCTGGGAAATTTTCAAAGAATTTACTCGCTAATCACTGAACATTGTCTTGAGTCTTTTGTGACCCACAGTCTGGACTACATGTTTTGGAGTAAGCAACACAAAATATGATTTGCAAAGTTGAATTTTTATTAAACCCTACATAATCAAAAATAATATCTCAGCAATACGTATGAGGATGTCTGAATATTAAGGTTACTTTGCATATGAATTGCCAATATTCTCAACTGTAGCCATGTAACAGAAAGTATAATTTTTCTGGTACTTCAACCCAGTAAATAATTCTTACTGGATATATGCTAAATTCCCAGAGAATTTCTATCATTATACAATATTTTTGTTACAAGTTGAATACGCCAACAACCGCTGTTTACTATTTACTGTTTACCAACTATTTAAATACCTGAAATACTTTTAAAATTGCTATATAATTTCCCGCTCAGCGCTATTCAATAAACACCAACTATAATTCAGGGGTGTGCAATTACTTTTCTTCTGAGTGGGCCGGATCCAGATAATAAACTTGCTTACTGGACCGGAGGCTCAATATGAAACTATGAATGAAAACAGTTTATTCACAATTAAAAATCAGCGTAGCACTAGTGTACAAAGTGATACGTGATAAACGGGACTGATGTAGCCTGCTGAACGCGTTTAGTAGCTTATTTAAATCGGGCAAGCTGCTTGTGCTGATTCTTAGACAAGGGCTGCATACGTAAACAATGTAGGTTTGCATACGTCATAGATCTGTTTTTATTTTGTTAATCATCATACCTTGGAACAATAATTCGGATCGGTGAATTTGAGGTATATCAGGTTCGTTTTGAACCAAATTATAAGGAAAAAAAGCACGGCATACTTACACGGAAAAAAATGCTCTTTTTAAATAAAACTAAATTTTATGATCCATAGTGTGTAATGCTTTTGCTTGTAAACATGTAGGCCCAAGGAATAAAGGCAAGAGGTGAAACCTTCTTTTATATCTCTGCCTGATTTTACTTTGAAACATAGCAATTCTCGGCGCACCCTTTGGGAACCGCTGAATCACGGTATTTATTTTAGTCGACGATTCGTTATTTTAATTGATATTTCCAACAGAAATTCATATCAATAAAAACTATAGTCATAATTTCAGCAGGCACAAGTGGGTCGGATGAAACACTCTGATGGGCCGGATCCGGCCCGCGGGCCGTAATTTGCCCACCCCTGAACTATATCATAGCAGCATAGCTCATAGAAAATCTATGACTATAAAAGAGATGCGAGACCTCAAATTGTGTGAGCCGGCGGAATGTTATAAAATGCAACCATTTGTGACTGAATACCAAATACCAAACGAATATATGAGGAGGGAAAAACTGAAAAAAGTCACTTTTAAAATTCATTTTAAAAAATAAGGTAAAACACTTGCAGGCGAGCGAAATTTACACATAAATTGAACATTTGAGATAATTTATTTCATCTAGCTTGATAAAACTTGACATAAGATTCATATTTGTTTCAACTTCACTCATAGTCAATAGGTAGGTATTAAACCTCAAAGTAAAGCTCGACCAGTCAAGTAGCAAGCAAACAAGTAATACCTGGTACATTGCAATACCCGACGTAGCAAGTGACAACGTTATTTACGCACACTCGCGTGCAACAACCCACTGTCTCTTACACTCTCGTCTCAATCATATGTGGGCCATTGGTATATAGGGATTTAAGAGGGATACTCATCTACGTCAACGCTTAGACAGAGTATAAAGATTACACATAAAATAACATTTATAAAAGATTTGCGCAGGCTATAGACAGACGATGCAGCACTCTGCGCTATATTTTATACTTTTTATATTCTGAGTGGCGCTTATTGTTTATTTATTGTGAGGAAAGTGGATAAAATGGTATTATAATATGTAGAATTACGGCCATTAATATGATAACTAGTACTAGTGAGGTGTGGAAACAGCCTGGCGCATTGCTACTTTGCAAACATGATCACCGGTTCGGTAGAAAGTGGTTTATTCACACCAAACCGGTAGTTAAAGCTTCGATTGGCTGAATTGGTCAATAAGTTAGAAATTTCAATAAATAGGCCAGTAATGGATATATTTTTGTACGGCATACAGTATCTAGTTTCAGTTTAAACTTCAGGCATAGACTATTACGAAGCCTGTCTAAAATGACTAAACCAAACAGAAATGGAAAGAAAGTCAAAAATGGACATGATAGAGAAGGTTTGTTAATCTTGTTTTTTGCTAGCTGATTGGTGCTGTTTGTACATAGTTGAGTTTCTACTTTCTATAATTGATGAGAGAGCGAAACTACAAAATTTTAAGTTTAAAAGAACAGAAAACGTCTAACCTCGGCATTGCCTGCGCATGGTTTCATAACCTTTGGACCCTCGTACATTTGCACCCGTACAATAGTAACCGGAATGTGTACCCAAGGCAATTGCACTTGCATAAGTTTGCACCCCAGATATTTGAACCTAGGGTTGCCACTTCTGGTTACTATTTTTTTTCGAATCGAATTTCGAATCCAAAATTTACGGAGCTGAATCCGTTAATTCTTTTTTTTATTTATTTTTCTATCGCATGCGTAGATTTGCCCAATATTGCGTAAAATTATTTCACTGATTATTAGGGATACGTATATTTGCTGGCTGAACCGTTATTACCAAACTTGGACTTTATTACTATCCTAGACTACGTTTAATTACGTATGTCAGAAAGTCCAAATATGCACAATAGACGCGGCGCCTACGAGCGATAATTGGTCGACGCTTCATTTCGATCAAACATGGTCGCTGGGGCTGAAGTAAGACGACATTTGCACAGTATGCTTGGTCTGGTATAAAATCTGGCGGTGTTAATATAAAACAGTGCACAACTTGCCATTCCTCAAGCATCATCTCATTCCACTTGCCCGTTATAACACTTGCTAGAAAAAACCCAAAACGTTTTATTACCCGTTTGTATCGCGCCAAGATAATTGAAAGAATATACAACATTTATTTTAATGTAACCGATGGAAGAAGGAACGTAGATGCTCAATAAACAATATGTTTTCCTATATTTCGTTTGTGCAGGCACTGCGAATGCGAATAAAATAGACCAAATAGATATTTCACGATATAAAAAAAAAATTTCCAATTTAACATGGTCGGCCAATGAACTTATTCTGCAATAGTTTTCTTCAAATATACGCGAAATCTTTCTCTCTGAACGAATTTTAAATAAATATCAATCAAAATTAAATATTTTTTGGAAGTCGGTAGCTGATTCTTTACCCAATTACGCCAGGGCGTACCATAATTTAGTCTCCGCCCAGGTGTGCCAAAATTGTCACGAATTTTTGGGTATACGATCCATTTAAATTCGCGTATAAGAGAAATTTGGGCAATTCAGGGGTATACTAAACAAGAAGTTTTGGGGAAATTACATCGCCGATGAACAAACAAACGTACGATGTTTGTTTTGTTTTCGGTAAATCGCTCTCTTTTTCCGAATCGCGTAAATCCGATTCGTGAATTTGAAAATGGCATTCCTATTTGCAAACATGGACATTTGCACTCACGGATATTTGTACCCAAGGACATTTGCACCCCCGTGCAATTGCACCTACGGACATTTGCAGCCACGGATATTTGCACTCACGGACATTTACACCAAGTAAATTTACATCAATATACGATTGCACCCGCGGGCACGGGAATTTGCACCTGTAATCATTTACACCCATGGTTACCAGTCTTTGAAGTAAAAGAAGTGTTATTGCCATTTGCGCCGAAATACGGACTTTCTTGGGTTATGAATAGTAAGTAAGACGAACACGCTGCAAACCCGAAACACGATTAATTTGGATTTCCATCCATTAACTCAGATCGAGTAAAAGCTCAAAACAGTCGGAAAACAACTTACATTGTTCTGAACACAATACAAAGAGTAGTAAAGCGTTTTCGTAAACAAATTGTTCCATATAAATCCTGCTTTCGTCGAACCGAGGCCGTTTTTCGCTCTATGTCTATTTCTCATCTATTATTTCCTCTCGAAGAACGTTTCTCTTGTCCTGGTTGCAAAGGTCCATGGGTAAAAATATCCGTGGGTGCGAATATACAAGCGTGCAAATGTCCGTGGGTGCTAATGTACATGTGTATTTGTGGGTTCAGAAGTACATGAGTGCAAACGCTCGTGGGTGCAAATATCCGCGGGTGAAAATGGCCGTGGGTGCAAATGTACAAGGGTGTAACTGTGAATGTCCATGGGTGTAAATGTTCGTGGATGCGAATGTCCGTGGGTGCAAATGTACATGTGTGAAATTGTCGAGGGTTCAAATGTACATGGGTTCAAATGTACGGGAACCTGTGAAAATACAACACGAATCTGTCAAATGTAAGCTGCACAATGCGACTGCGTATATTTCCCACAAAAGTTTCATTAATCAACCCCGCAGTCTCACTACTGCTGAGGAAACTTCCAAGTATTATGTCACGTGTGATATGATTTGTTTCCAATAACAAAGTCGTCAAGATTATGTCCTACAGCCGTTTTGTTTTGATAACCTAATAAGTTTTTCAGGGCAGCGGTGAGTGTGACCATGTGACTATATTTAAATATCGAACGAATATATGAGAGTAATCCCTAAAAAATCACTCATTTACTTTTAAAAATAAAACTAAAATGATTCGATAACTTTTACTTAAATTCGACCGCATACAGTATCTACTTTTAGTTAAAACTTAACGTAAACGATTACAATGCCCGTCTAGAATGACTAAATTAAACAGAAATGGGAAGAAAGTCAAAGTGGACATAATAGGAATAGAAAAGGTTTTTTAATATTTGCTAGCTAATCTATGCTGTTTGAACAAAGTTGAGTTTATATTTCTATTATTGATTAAACAACGAAACTACAAAATATTTGGAAAAATAGCTTTCCACTTCGCCACTGCCTCCGCATGGTTTCGTTATATTAGCACCCAGTACATTTGCACCTGCATACTTTTGCACTCCCAGACATTTTCACCCATGGCCAATTGCACAAATAGTTATGCACCCGGAAATTTCAGTACCCTCATACAGATTTCACCCATGAACATTTGCATTCACATAAAATTGCACCCACGTACATATATATGATCACATGAACATTAGCACCTACGGATATTTATAACCACGTACATTTGCATCCACGGACGTATGCACCTTTTACATTCGCACTCAGGGACATTTGCACCCACGTACATTTGCACCCACTCACATATGCACCCGCGCACATTGCACACCTGGACATTTGCACCGACGTACTTTTGCACTCGCTTGAATTTGCACCCATGAACCTTAGAACCAACGGATTTCCATCTATGAACAATTGCACGTCCTTTCGTGGGTGCAAAAGGTCGTGAGTGCAAATGTCCGTGGGTGCAAATGGCTATGGGTGCGAATGTACATGGGTGCAAATGTCCGTGGGTGTAAATGTTCGTGAGTGCAAATGTCCGTGGGTGCAAATGTCCGTGGGTGTAAATGTTCGTGGGTGTAAATGTTCGTGGGTGCAAATGTCCGTGGGTGTCCGTGGATGCAAATGTACATGGGTGCAAATGTACATGGGTTCAAATGTGCGTGGGTGTAAATGTTCGTGAGTGCAAATGTCCGTGGGTGCAAATGTTCGTGGGTGCAAATGTCCGTGGGTGTAAATGTTCGTGAGTGCAAATGTTCGTGAGTGCAAATGTCCGTGGGTGCAAATGTCAGTGGGTGCAAATGTCCGTGGGTGTAAATGTTCGTGGGTGTAAATGTTCGTGGGTGCAAATGTCCGTGGGTGTAAATGTTCGTGGGTGCAAATGTCCGTGGGTGTAAATGTTCGTGAGTGCAAATGTCCGTGGGTGCAAATGTCCGTGGGTGCAAATGTCCGTGGGTGTAAATGTTCGTGGGTGCAAATGTCCGTGGATGCAAATGTACAAGGGTGCAAATGTACATGGGTTCAAATGTCCGCTGGTACAATTTCTATGCGGGTGCTGAAATATATGGATGGACTTGTATAGGTACAAATATCAGTGGGTGTAAATGTGCTGTCATTCCTGCGCATTGTGAGGTATTGAGTTGGAAACCGAAATTTTGATATGCGACCTCAAGTAGTAAGCTTTAACACGTCAGATCTCTTGCACTATAATATAAGTCGATACCACGCAACCCTGCTCTTACAGCCGTTTTGTTTTGATAACCTAATAAGTTTTTCAGGGCAGCGGTGAGTGTGACCATGTGACTATATTTAAATATCGAACAAATATATGAGAGTAATCCCTAAAAAATCACTCTTTTACTTTTAAAAATAAAACTAAAATGATTCGATAACTTTTACTTAAATTCGACCGCATACAGTATCTACTTTTAGTTAAAACTTAACGTAAACGATTACAATGCCCGTCTAGAATGACTAAATTAAACAGAAATGGGAAGAAAGTCGAAAGTGGACATAATAGGAATAGAAAAGGTTTTTTAATATTTGCTAGCTAATCTATGCTGTTTGAACAAAGTTGAGTTTATATTTCTATTATTGATTAAACAACGAAACTACAAAATATTTGGAAAAATAGCTTTCCACTTCGCCACTGCCTTCGCATGGTTTCGTTATATTAGCACCCAGTACATTTGCACCTGCATACTTTTGCACTCCCAGACATTTTCACCCATGGCCAATTGCACAAATAGTTATGCACCCGGAAATTTCAGTACCCTCATACAGATTTCACCCATGAACATTTGCATTCACATAAAATTGCACCCACGTACATATATATGATCACATGAACATTAGCACCTACGGATATTTATAACCACTTACATTTGCATCCACGGACGTATGCACCTTTTACATTCGCACTCAGGGACATTTGCACCCACGTACATTTGCACCCACTCACATATGCACCCGCGCACATTAGCACCTACAGACATTTGCACACATGGACATTAGCACCTACGGATATTTGCACCTACGGATATTTGCACCCACGTACACTTGCACCACGTACATTTGCATCCACGGATATTTGCAAACATGGACATTTGCACCTACGTATATTTGCACCCGCGTACGTTTGCAGCCGCTTACATTTGTACCCATGTACATTTGCACCCATATAAATCTGCACCCACATTAATTTGCACCCACAAATATTTGCACACATACAATTGCACATTTGCATCCGCGCACATTGCACACCTGGACATTTGCACCGACGTACTTTTGCACTCGCTTGAATTTGCACCCATGAACCTTAGAACCAACGGATTTCCATCTATGAACAATTGCACGTCCTTTCGTGGGTGCAAAAGGTCGTGAGTGCAAATGTCCGTGGGTGCAAATGGCTATGGGTGCGAATGTACATGGGTGCAAATGTCCGTGGGTGTAAATGTTCGTGAGTGCAAATGTCCGTGGGTGCAAATGTCCGTGGGTGTAAATGTTCGTGGGTGTAAATGTTCGTGGGTGCAAATGTCCGTGGGTGTCCGTGGATGCAAATGTACATGGGTGCAAATGTACATGGGTTCAAATGTCCGTGGGTGTAAATGTTCGTGAGTGCAAATGTCCGTGGGTGCAAATGTCCGTGGGTGTAAATGTTCGTGGGTGTAAATGTTCGTGGGTGCAAATGTCCGTGGGTGTAAATGTTCGTGGGTGCAAATGTCCGTGGATGCAAATGTACAAGGGTGCAAATGTACATGGGTTCAAATGTCCGCTGGTACAATTTCTATGCGGGTGCTGAAATATATGGATGGACTTGTATAGGTACAAATATCAGTGGGTGTAAATGTGCTGTCATTCCTGCGCATTGTGAGGTATTGAGTTGGAAACCGAAATTTTGATATGCGATCTCAAGTAGTAAGCTTTAACACGTCAGATCTCTTGCACTATAATATAAGGTTCCATTACATTTGAACCCACGTACATTTGAGCCCATGACAATTGCACCTGCATACTATCGCACACTTATAAATTTTGTTTTCGTTTTACGGATATTTGAACTCATACTCACCCTAACCCATGGGTTTTAGCACCCGCATATAGATTGAACCCGCGGATATACGCATGGGTTCGAATGTACGTGGGTTCAAATGCGCGGTCACCTGATATAAATGTATTCATTCAAAATTTCAAGTCGAAGGTAGAGTACATTAAGGTTGCCATAATTTGTTTCAATTTCAAACCATGAGTTGTCTAAAGCAATTAGATTTTACAATGGTGAT
This sequence comes from Styela clava, assembly GCF_013122585.1. NCBI lineage: Eukaryota > Metazoa > Chordata > Ascidiacea > Stolidobranchia > Styelidae > Styela > Styela clava. The sequence goes on along the minus strand of NW_024102841.1, from coordinate 18,218,004 downwards.
CCAGAGTTACTACTGCGGCGCAGAGCAACAATATTAAATAAACGATATCTTTTACACTTTGTCTAATTTAATTCCAGTCCTGTATTGACCTGTCTTCTTTAATAGAAAAATTTAAATATTTTATGTTCTGTTCAGGCCGCCAAATGTGTAACCACTCACAGCTTATATATTTTTTTTAATTCGACGCTAAAATTATTTCGAATTGTACTTCTCCGTCTATCTGTTAACTTGAATCATTTCAGGTATGATGCCAACTTATAATTGACAACATCTTCCAAATCTTTTATAATAAAGTTTTGGAGCTTGATGATCGATCACCTGCAACGCTTTTCACTTTTGGTTTGGCGGGCAGTACTTTTCGTTGAGCAAACTTGTGTAACATTGCACTATTCATATCAATATAAATCTATATTTAGAGAGCTCGCAAAGACAACCTGAAAATAAGTTTGGTAATCAAGGACATGATTGGTCTGCTGTCCAAAACGACGGAATGCAAAGCAATTCATGTGAAAGCAATACGGGTAAGTTCAGTTCACTTTATGTATATTTCTAGACAATGAGTTTTGTGGAACAAAGTAATGAAAATCTAAATAATAGACTTTAATTCATTATACTTCAGAAAGAAAAGTAAGAAATTATTTATTATTCGGACATCATCGTCCCGTAATTTGGCATTATTAGGAGTGACACTTAAACTCATTCTGTAGATTTAACGCCGTTGATGAACAAACAAACGTTCGATGTTTGTTTTCGAGTTTTCAGTAAATCGCTCTCTTTTTCCGAATCGCGTAAATCCGATCCGTGAATTCAAAAGTGGCATCCCTATTTGCACCCATGGACATTTTCACCTACGGATATTTGCACCCACAGATATTTGCACCCATGGACATTCTCACCCACGGATATTTGCACCCACAGATATTTGCACTCATGGACATTTGCACCGAGTAAATTTACATCCATATACGATTGCACCCGCGGGTACGGGATTTTGCACCGGTAAACATTTACACTAACGGTTTCCAGTCTTTGAAGTAAAAGACGTGTAAATGCTTTTCGTGCCGAAATACGGACTTTCTAAAGTTATGAATAGTAATGAAGACGAACACGCTTCAAACCCGAAACACGATTAATTTGGATTTCCATCTATTAATTCAGAAAAAAAGTAGGAAAGCGTCTACGTAGACAACATGTTCCATATATATCCTGATTTCGTCGCAAAATCTGTACCACTATATTTTTTTAAATTCTACGCTAAATTATTTCCAGTTTTATCTCTCTGACAATCTGTTAACTTGAATCATTTCAGGTATGATGCCTTTTAGCGCTTGATGACTGATAAAAACTCCTTCCACTTTCAGATAAGCGAGCAGTACTTTTCGTTGAGCAAATTTGTATAATAGTGCACTTCTCATATCAGAATAAATTTCTATTTAGAAAGCTCGCAGGTGCAACCTGGACATAAGTTTGATAATCAAGTCCATGATTTCTCTGCTGTCCAAAACGACGGAATGCAAGGCAGTTCGCCTGGAAGCTATGCGGGTAAGTACAGCTCACTTGATTTATATTTCTGGGGAATGAGTTTTGTGAAACAAAGTAAAAAAAATCTCTAAATAATAGAAGACTTTGGTGCTCTATATATAAATATTATTAGTAAAACGAGTGTTCCATGTTATCTGGATTTAAATACGGCAAATAAGTTTTCACTATTCAAGGCCAAGGTATAATTAATTATACTTCAGAAAGAAAAGTAAGAAAATATTTATCAGTCTGACCGATAATGAGTTATGGATCGTTTGACCAACTCGAATTATTTGATTAAACACTGATTGGAAATTCTTCTATGAAAATTTCTGTGGCCTCCCATTTCTCTTGGTGCCCTAAGCACGTGCTCGTTTTGTCTAGTGGCTAATATTAACATTTGGTATATATAAAAATACAACACGAATCTGTCAAATGTAAGTTGCACAATGTGAATTTGTATATTTTCCACACAAGGTTCAGAAAATCAACCCCACAGTCTCACTACGGTTGAGGAAACTTTTGATTATTACGCCACGTGTGAAATAATTTGTTTCCAATAACAGAGTCGTCAAGATTATGTCTTACAGCCGTTTTGTTTTGATAACCTAATAAGTTTTTCATGGCAACGGCAAGTCTGACCATGTGACTATATTTAAATACCGAACGAATATATGGGAGTAATAACTAAAAAAATCACTTATTCACTGTTAAAAAGGTAAAACACTTGCAGACGATCACGATTCACACATAGATTGAGCATTCAAGGCGAATATTCATTTCATCTAGCTTGATCCCACTTGCCACTTAAGTTTATGTTCAACTCAACTTTAAACACAGTCGATAGATAGGTATTAAACCCCAAAAGAAAGCTCGACTACTCAAGTTGTGTTCAAACAAGCAATACCTGGTACATTGCAATACCCGACGTAGTGAGCGATAACGTTATTTACGCACACTCGTGTGTGTCAACCGACTGTCTTTCACACTCGTTTCAATCATATAGGGCCATTGGTAGATGGGGCTTTCGGTGGTTTCTGGGGATTCTACGCTAAAATTATTTCAAGTTTTACCTCTTTGACCATGTGTTAACTTGAATGTCTTCAGGTATGACGCCAACTTTTACCTGACTACATCTTTCAAATCTTTTATAATAAGTTTTAGCGATTGATGACCACTTGCAACTCCTCTCACTTTCAGTTAAACGAGCGGTACTTTTTGTTGAGCAAACTTGTGTAACAGTGCACTATTCATATCAGAATAAATCTATATTTAGAAAACTCGCAAGGGCAACCTGGAAATAAGTTTGATAATCAAGAACATGATTTCTCTGCTGTTTGGAACGACGGTAGGAAAGGCAATTCGCCTGCAAGCAATGCCAGTACGTACAATTTTTGTTATGTATATTTCTGAGCAATGACTTTTGTAAAACAAATAAAAAGTCTGTCTAAAAAATATCCACTTTTAATAATATAACTGTTGCTAACTGGTGAGAAACGTATAAACATTTTTTCAGATACTGTGAAATTGCAACACGGTAAATCTGTCAAATGTAAGTTTCGCAATGTGACTTTGTATATTTTCACACAAGGTTCATAAAATCAAACCTGAGGAAATTTGGCAAAATTATGTCTTACTGGCGTTTCGATCTAATCTTATGAGTTTTTCAGGGCAACTGTAAATCTGTAAGACTATGTTTATATCAATTACAGATGGTAACCTGGAAATACAGAGACTTCAAAAGGAAATACTTAAGTTGAAACGTTATATTCAACAACAGCAAGATTTAAGTTAGTATCTTTGTGCCATCGTTTGGTTAAATAAATGGATGAAATTAAATATAAGGTTTGAAACTGGTAAATTTAATTTTATAAAGTTTTTCCAGCGACTGATGGTTTTTGATTGAGCAAATGTTTGTTCTAGTTTGCATGGATATTTTAGGGCAGAGTCCGGAATGATTTACAAACTTTGTGGTCATCTTTGCAACCTTAAACACCTCTTTAAGTTCTAAACCTTTTTTTTATTCGACTACGCTACTGACAACAAACAAATTTTTCTCGCGCGGCAACACGAAATCCTGAGCACGTAATAAGTATTCGGAATCCGACACAGCACCTTTCTGGCATTGTAGGCTCGGCTAAAAATAACACGTTCCAGAGAAATCAAAGTACATGCACGTAACAGATACGTGTCTGACATCACAATGAACTGGGAAACCAAAATACTGTAGCAAATTCACGTAAACATGAAACGGGCATTGTAGCTATAGATGGGCGTTGCAAGTGCCCGAGAATGCGATTTTACTGCGCAATTTGTCTGTTGGTACTACGCAATGGCGCACCTTAGAGGAAACCTTGATAACCACCCAATCAAATGCAACAGTAGCTATGCAGTTATGCATGAAAGAACGAGAAACTTTATTTGACATACCTGATGTAAATAAAATGTTGAAAACGCATCTGAAAAATTTTAATTTTAGAAATTTTGCAAGAGAAACATTTCGATGATCAAAGTCGCGCTTTGTCTCTTGGTGAAGACGTAACCCAGATAAATTTGGCAGGACACAGCGGGAGTAAGTACACCTAAACTTATTAGGCCAATGCTCTTTGTAAAACAAAATAAATTAGTTTATTTAAATATATTTGCATTCAATATTTGTAAATAATTATTGCCAGTGTTCGGTGACGTATGGACATTTCATTGCAAATGGTAAAAATCGTCGGTTGTAACCTCCGCTATGTAACATTCTTTCATTTCATCTTCCATTTATTCATATATAATTTAGTTCTATTGTATGCGTCACTTTTCGTTTGTGAGTGTGCGGTCGAAAGTGTGTATTCTGTCAAAATCATCATTTACCGACTATTTTGCGAATAACTTGTAGCAATTTTTGCCTCGGCTTCTCATTGGTACAAATGAATTTTTTCAACGTTTGGGGTTAGTGTCGAGTATGTCTTCAATGTCGAGTATGTCTTCAATTATACAATAAATTGTCCAAGCAATTTGTTCAAAGTTCTTGGGGCCTCTATGACTGCAAAGGCATGTTCCGGCCTGGACAGGATATACTGATCTGTTGAATTTTGAGAACCTTTATTACTAAACTAAAATTGTCCAGGCCCTCGTATCTCGCTTGTTGCACACTTGTTCCAATTGTCCAATTTTTCGCAATTGTACTGCACTTGTCCCTTAAGAATCATATGGGTTGGGTCAAATATAAAACCTAATGGACATGGTTAGATTAAAAATGGAATATTATATCTTATGTGTATCTCAGGGGGGGAGATGGAATGCAGCATTAATAGAGGAAGAATGTTAACCTAATTGCAATATTCTTCAGTGAACGAAAAAGAAAGTCATTTGCGGGAAGAAGAAAAGTTAGAACGTGAAAGTAGAAACAAAAAACTCGAAGCTGAAAATACTAACTTGCGAAATCACTTGAAAGATCAGGAAGAACAGAGTAAGCGCTTTCTATTGTATTTGTACATTAAAACAAAGCAATGCTCAAATATATGACGAAAGCGTAAATGTCAAAAGAAGTGTTTCAATAAATTGAATAAACTTTAGGTTAAATAACGGGTCTCATAAAAGATGCTGAGGAATTTGTAAAACTTAATAAACCGATACCCTTTAACCCCTTAAGATACAACATAAGCCAAAACCCTCCTAATTGCATCAGCCATCTCTTGTATGTATGTATGTTTAGCCATGTACTAAAAATTTGTAACCCATTTGGTTCATCATCTAACAATAGTTTAAAAAAATGGTCCGTATAAACACTTTGCGTCCAATGAATTCCCCTGCAAAACGCATATGCTCATCGTCAAAATCTACCACTTCTTAATATGGATATAGTCTTTCAATCAATTTATTGCAAACCTATTGTATTGTTTTACATTGACATTTGAATAGTGCAGCCTGCGATAAACTTGGTGCGAAGTAAAATTATGATCAGTACAATCTTTGCGTGCTTTATTTCGATGAGTGTTGAGCTAATAATACAGTATTTGTTCTTTAAATTTATATTTTGCGTTCATAGAAAGACACATTGACAAAACAAATTTTGTAATTCATTGCAGTGGAGAAAAAACAAAGGGATGTAGTGAAGAAAACCGAGACAATAGCAAAACTGCGAGAAAGTGAACGACTAATGCATGAGAAATATAAAAGTAAGTGTTATGCGCATATCGCCATAGTGCTGGGTAGGCTTGCACGTAATTTACAGATTTACGTAATTACGTAATTATTTGGAGTTACGGAAGGGAAGTTACGAATTACGTAAAGTCGTAATTATTGCATTGAAACGAGCTTTCTTCAAAGCAGTCAATTTCGTCGATTGCGAAAAATGAAAGATCAACAAGTAGAAGAAGTTAGAGTTCCGGTATTCGCAGCCGTTCTTCCTACTTTTCTCTCTCTTGTTACGTAGGTGAAGGAAGGCATGACGCGTTGCCATTTACTAAACTATTATCAACTTTTCTGGCATGGCCAATGTAAATTATTAACGTAGTTAAGGGAGAAGAATTGAGTAGGGCCGTTTGACGCCAACACACCTGGTTTTAACTTCTCCCGTAACTTAACCGTAGATAAGGGATAGAATTGCGTTGAGACCGATTGACGCCATCACACCTGGTTTCAACTTCTCTCCATCTTATCTAGCATGGCCATGGCCAATGTACATAATAACCGTAGATAGGGGGAAGAATTGTGTTAAGACCGATTGGACGCTAACACGCCCGGTTTCAACTTCTTCGGGTGAAATGACTAATGAACGCAGGAGATCAATCTTTCAAACATGGTCTATCAAACATTTGTATCCATTTTACTTTTATTTATTATTTACTTGTTCCAGTTTTCCGTTACTTATGGTATATATGTTCCGTTTCTATTGTATTCTATTTATAGTCACGCGTTTAAATAGTGGGAATTCCCCACCAAGTGTGGATTAGCAATGCTTAACCATTCTTATTGTTAATATCAACACTTGATATATGAACATGGAATATCATACTGTTTTTGGCTGTTTTATTTCAGGCTTGGGGTATAACAGGAAAATATCCATAACCTTTCAACACGACGATCTTGTGAAATTTAATGAAGAGCTTTTGCGACGAATTGGAACCAAATAGCGAAAAGAGCGATTGGTCACTCGCGCCAATACCTCGCCGTGATAATTAATGTCGCGCTTATCAGATAGCAATATGACGACAAAAGAGAGATTGCGCAATGAACCAACGCAACTTCGTCTTCTCGGCATCGGTAAAGCGATTGAGACGGCAGAGAAACAGCAAAACGACGGATTCCTCGCGGACCGCTAAAATTTAACTGCTATCATATATAATCAAATATGGGCCAGTGTGTTTATTCTGTGGCGAGATCCATTTTCTATATAAATCTTGATGTTCTGTTAACGGTTTTATCGTTATATATCAGTCCGGACTTGGCCTTGCTCATGATGTTTTTCACAATTCCTCTCAATATTTCGGCCATATATGATTAACTGTCTTACCAAATGCGGGCAACTTATTTTGATTTATCGTCGACTTGAATACCACCGGCACTCGACCAAACTTGTGTCAATCTTGGCCGATAGGATCGCCGACTTGAGTTAGCAAATAAATGTCGTGAGTGTAAAATAAATGTCACAAAATGCATTGTTTTGCGATATAACTTTGTATTTTCGGAGAAGGCATATCATATAAGTTCGATATTTAAATTATACTCAATAAATAATATTTGGTCTAAATTTATCGCAAATAATGTTATAAACATTCAGTCCGCGAAATGAGTAAATGTAAAATGAAGCATGGTAATCGGAATATCGTCAATAAGTCGACATCAATAATTATTATTATAAAATGCTAACAAGGCAGTAATGTCGGATAATGCAGAAGACGCTGCAAAAACAAGTCTTGGTCGCGAGGAAATCGCAAGTATAATCAAACGAGAGAATACGCTCGTCGTTGGTTAATAAATTAGAAACCCGTAATTTTTATTCAGTACTAAGGTGGTTTTAAAAAACTATCGTTTCCATAAATATCCGTATACCAGTGTCGGTAATGATAAAAATAAAATTGATCGCATAAAAATGGGAAGGTTAATTTGCGAAGGTGATAAAGTAAAACCAAAGCTGACACAAAAGATAAAAATCAGAATAAAATTAATTTGAATTCACTCCTTGATATTTGTCTTTAACATCTGCCGACGGCGTGTAGTACTGCCAAGAATATGAAAACCCAACTTCAATGTCCCATTCGGAAAAGAAGTGGATTCAATTGGTTGTTATGATAGGTTTAAATGCGTGGAAAAATATCGCAATTACGGGGTCATTACGTAATTGATTTTGCCGTAATTACGGAATTGATTTTTGTCAATTACGTGCAAGCCTAGTGCTGGGTAGAAGTGACCTCAACACTGCAAGCAGCTATCAGATCTACCTAAGCTTGCTGAATAATATTTCTTCAAACTTATTTGTCGTCGTTTCAATAAAGTTATTCAGAATATGTTAAGTTGAAACTAGTCATTGAGATTATTGAATTAGGTTTAGGTATAGTTCAAATTTGTTTTGTTAAAAAATCTCTATATAATCGTCATAGTTTTCGTTCTTCAAAACTTTTAGTAATTATTTCAGATTTCCGTTGCAACGTTATCTGTTATGCTGTCATTTGTATCGCTGTCCTGGTCGCTGTTCATGATGTTATGGGAATATCATTGCAAGGTACATGTTCTCTAAATTGAGTTTCATTGAGATTATTTTCAAGATGAATTCCCAGAATCTGAGAATTGCATCTAATACTATAAGATCGCTAATACGACAACTTACCTGATAATTATTTTCAGAAGTGAATTGCGGAGTAAGCCCAATATTAATATAAATGAAGCTCAGAAATCATTCTCAGACTTACTCTTGTGCTTATTTGCGATTCGTCGAAGTACAAAACCGGAAAATAAAACTATTGATCACCTTTGCACGACGTTTTTCACCTCGCAAATGGTGGCGCTTGGTGCTCAGACGACTCTCGCTTCTCTGCACAACTCATTTCCGACATCTCTCTCGCCTTCAATTTTGCTTGATTAAATAAAGTGTCAATATTGGCATGTTATTAGTCAATTCATGTTATTATCGGTAATAAAGATTTAAAATGACGTTTACGAGAGAGTGTACAAGGCGAAAAAGGCAATTGACTATCTGCAGAAAACGACAGTTCTTGAATAAAATCTATTTGAAGATGTTGAGTCAGTAATCACAGAAACATGGAAAAGTTAAAACAATTGGGGCGTATTTCAATCATGCATTTTGATGGTTGTTGTACAGTGACAATAAAGTCATTAAAAAAACAATGTCATCAAACTAGCTTTGAATTTGTATCTCCCTAATGCAATTTTGAATTTTCTGGGCAACAATTTTACCTATATTGATGGTTGTTTACCATTTTGGTGAAAATTATACAAAAACACCCCAAGATAATGATAATAGGATTAAAATAGCATCTACAGGCTTTGCTTGCCTTATTAAATCTGAATTCATTAGAAATGAGTAAAATGGTATTAAGAGTCTGTGCATACCTCTAACTCTCAATTTGGAGACATCTAAATTGGTTCATGGAGGCGGGGGATCTTCTTTTATAACTCTGGAAACATAATTATGCTAAATATCAGCAGCATATTTTTATTTTGAACAGCCCTAGCAGTGAGTAGGATGTGTGCTAAACCGCCATAGTTTCAGTTGTTCCATAGCTATAATGGCGCATCTGAATTATTTGCTTTCGTCATACCTAATCTCCAGCATCTGGGTGCTAATGGGCTATTCCAGGTGATCCGACGGGACAATTCCAGAAATTTTGCATGTTTGTATAGTTAAAAAATATACCGTGACACTACTGGATGGCAATTACATCATGCCGAAACGTTTTTCAATGTGTTGTGTTGTAAACTGTCGCTATGGTGAAGCCCGAGCTGAAGCACACCTCTATGTGTTGTTCAAGTAACCTAATGTAACACTGTAGATCCGTGCTAATAATGGGCACAATGTATGTGACACTACGGGATGTGACAATACGGGACATTTGTCCATCTTGGAACAGCGGCCTCTTCTCTTAAATTCAGGAAATAAATCAATTAGGTGATGACATGTCCTACAGCACTTCAAACACCTAAGCTTCATTAACTTAATTCCAGTGCATCTATTTGAAATGAAATAACTGTACCAGGCAATCAAATCAAATTTGTGTTCGATTCATCACAAAACATGTCGATTATATGAAATTTCAATATTTCATGCCACTTTGTTTAAATTATTAAAAACCTGGGTAAAATTTAAACTTTTTCGGTGAAATGAATGCAGTGCAATAGAATTCAAGTGTCTTTTGATATAAAAATACAAAACAATAACTTACACTAAACTTTCAACAATTGCTTGGAATGGCCTTAATAGTTGTCCAATTATGAAAAATCAAGTTTATTTTTGTTTTAATAAAGACTTGATGAATATTTTTACGAATCACTTCCATATTTTATTTTTAAAATTTGTGAAAATTGTATTATATGTATTTATTGCGTTTAGAATGAAATCATTGCTTCATCCATATGCACTGGTAACTATAGCACGGTATTGCCCTTTTTAAAATTAGTTTTTGAGTGCCAACATAGAGATATGGAACACGGGCACTAAACTCAACCGTTTCATTTATTTTTAATCAGATTTCATCTTGGAAGTTGACACATTGAACTCTGAAATTGCAAATCTCAATTTTATTGATGTTTTATGATGGGCACCAATTATCTTTGTCGAATACCTCCTTGATAAGATTTCAAGCTTTCAACAAATCCCAATTTCTAAAGCCAGGTAGAAAAAATAACAAAGATCTCCATAATCTCATTATAATTGTGCTTTTTTCAGCGGGTCAATTACAGACATCTCTTAAAAAGGCAAAGTCGGAAAAAGCAGCCCTAAAAAAAGAAAAACTGAAGATGAAATCAGAGTTAGAAATATGCAAAAACAAGATAACAGGTATACACAATGCATGCATTTCTAAGCTTATATGTATAAAGGATGTTTGGGATCAAACCATTTTGACTTATACCACCTAATGAAGTAGAAAGAATATATACAGGATCTTCAGGAACTTAGTTGTTTTGTACAGAACGTAATACATCTGTTTTGCACGAAAGCTGAATATAAATTGAATATCTGTGTTATCGTATGCGATTTTCGAAGTGCTTTCCTGTTGGAATTATGACATGGAATTTGTGGTCGTTGTTACGGTATTTTAATAAACAACGATATAATGCTTTATATCCTTGAAAAAGGAATTTCCAAAGACATGTGAAGATGCTCGTCAAACAGAAGATTCAAGTGGGAATATGGTGAAGATTTTTCTTCTCGGTGTTGAAAGAACAAATGTCAGATGCGATTTTCACACTGACAAAGGGAATTGGTTGGTGAGTTTAAGCTAAAGTATTTTTTACAATTATTCGGTACTTAGTGTTCAAAGATATCTTATGAATGTAAATTAGGGTGACCAAAAAAATACTATTGGTAAAATTGGCCACATACGAAAAGAAAGCAATAAAATCTGAATATTGCAATTTCAGGTAATTCTTCGGCGTGCAGATGGTTCGGTTGATTTTGATAGAAATTGGAACGATTACGTCGGAGGATTCGGCGATCTTAAAACCGAGTTTTGGTTTGGTATGTTAATAATATGATATTATTGTTCGTATGCGTGTGAATAGGGAAAGAGTTTATTTCAAGAGCATTCTATTCATTATGCCACTACCGAATGCCAAACAGCTTCCATTTGTTGAGAAGCGAGAAGTTTTTCCTAAATGCTATGGTTGTCGAGGTTTTTCTTGTTGTTCTTTAGAAAAAATTTTTTTTCTTAAACAATTGATAAATTACAAATTTTTTACTAACGTATTATCCCAAAACGATATAGGGCTGAACATTTTACCCAAAATTTGTTTTTCCTTATTCATGATAACGTCAGTTACTTGTTCCAATTTATAGCTCCATATGCATATAAGAAATGAAAGTGGTATAAACTTACAGTCCTGAAATACCCCAATATATCAATCACGAAGGTATAATGGGTACTTTTTTAACAAGGTTTATTACCTATTCCTTGTGTATCAAGATTACAAGATTCCTTTGCTCCGAGAAACCTCGTAATTAAATTTACCGATCGCCTCAATTAATAAAAATTGTTCATTCAGGAAAATTTGATCATTTTCCCATTAATTAATCAAATTAAACTTTGTTCTAGGTTTGGACAAGTTACATCGACTTACATCAAGTCAAACGTATAAACTTCGAATCGATATGAAAAACTTCAACGGAGAGAAGAGTTTCGAATTAATGCTTTATATGAATATGCACGCCCTATATTCCGCTGGTATATTTATTCAAACAATTAAATTGATTTTCAGAAAATCCTATTTTTTGATCAGTTTTTTCAAAGATACTAACATTTTAGGTCGACGAGTTAATAATAGAAACAATCTATATGAAAAGAAAAAAGTTTTATTTCACTTTCGTTTTCGTTCAAAAATAAATTATATTTAATATATTCCGGAATTATCAATACTTAGATTTGAACAGAATATGTCGATTGAAACAATGCCTATTCAAACTCATTGAAATATATTGACTTCATATAATATTGAGTTCTATTCAAATATCATTATTTTTTAGGAAATTCCAGATTGCCTCATCTTCTGAAAGTACAAGCTGCAATTGGAGAATACGCTGGAGACGTAGGAGATTCGTTTGGGCGACACGATCAAAAACTGTTCTCAACTAAGATTATGATAATGGGGATAATATTCTGGTAACTGCGCTGAATTTTTAAGGCGAGGATGGTGGTTTCATACCTGCCGTTACTGCCATTTGACTGGACCGTATGTCAAACATGAAGTAGTATTGGTAAAAACGTTCCGGTAATACTGTGGGGGTTGTGGATAAATCAAAGAAGAATTCAACTCAATTAAGTTTTCGTTGAAATAAAATTAGATTTGTGGAATGAAACTAAGTTAATGCAGTGTTAGTTAGTTGACATAAAGCGGATCTGAAAAATCTTGGTATAAGCAGGCTAGACTTTTAGGTATATACTTTGCAGCCATTTCGACAAAGTATTATTTGAAACAAAAATGTAAATACCCCACAAAACAATTTGTAATTAATAAAATGTAACGGTTCCAGAAGAAATATTAATGCATTCAATAAATTTGAATTGGGTGGATTTTGCAGTAGCAAAAAAGTTATTGCTATTGATCACAAATCAATAATTTAAAAACACTCGACAAAATAATTCAAAACTTTTTGGCACATCTAAAATGATATATATATATATATGTTGAAGCCATGTTTAGATAATGACAATAATAGGTATCCAATTTATGTGAAAAAGGTTATTAGTACCAGCCTGAAATCAAGCAAAATGGATTATCATGGCAAACGCAAAACACCTCTTATATTGTAATATGCAGCTGGTGACTTCGTATACAATGACAGAATGAGTTTGGGAAAAAATTATCAAGATCAGTAGAACTCCATCATAAAACACTAATTAATTGAAGTTAAAATATGTGTGTTTAATTTTTTTTTTCATACAAACGTCACAATTTCAATCACCCATCAGTCAATTTATATTCTTGCTTACTGCTTTGATCACACAGCATAAATCCTCACACTGCAACTTTTTTATGATCCGAAAATACACATATCTCTTATCAAAATTTACATTCCTTGACAAATCATTACTGTATTGGGTACCTATAGGAACATTTAAACTTACTCTTTTTTATGCTGAACAATCGTAGCACAAAGCGGCTCTCTACTAGACTACATCTACTCATGGGAGCTTTAAAGTGAATTTAAAATCTTACTGTCAATGTGCTTTCGAGTGCTCAACCGATCCTAGGGCCTTCCCACTCAATTGATTGTTCCTCTATTTTGTTTTGTAATCTGCATTCTATCAGTTCTATAGTCAAGTATATCGTGTAATAATCCATGTGCACAACTAACTTGAATATATATTTTTTTTTGATAATGGAATTATATAATAAAATATAACCAAAAGTATATAATCAATCGAGCAATCATAAGATAAATAATCCAATATTCATTTTTCATATGTCCATTCCATCAGTGTTTGAGGACGAGGTGTTGATCGCATCGGCATACAATTCATCAATTTTTAGTATATTGAATTATATTATGTACAATAAAAGTAAAAAATTAAATATATTAGACATGTTCATTTTTATACATATTAAATTTATACACACTTGATTTATAGTTCAAATACAATTCCTTAGTATTTCAAATTCTCTGACAAAATTTGGTGATTTTCTATTTTTTTCAATGTTGAGTCTTTTAGTGATTGCAGTTTTTATTTGTTTGATAACTAAGTGCTGATAAGGGGGACTATCTTCGAATATAACAGAATTTCTTTGTATTCATATTTTATATCTAGTGATTGAAATTAAACAAACACTAATATCTAAATCTCGTCTTGTAATGTTGGAATGTAACAAATAGCTTAAATCCAATAAAACACAATATTCATAATCTTTCAAAAGTCTGGCATTATTTAATTTCCTAACAGTATTTTCTATAAAATCATAAAAACATAATCAAAAGATTCACAACTCATAAATAGATGGCTAACAAATTCTGGTTCTTTTCCACATAACACACACATATCATTTCCTGCAATATTTCTTATTCCAGGTTTTGTTTTTACTGGTAAAATATCCCACATTAACTTGAAATTAAAGGTTTTCATATAGTTTGCCAGAATATTATTATGAATATTCTCAAATGCAATATTTAAATTACAATTGCGTAGAAAAATTAATCTATCTCCAGTAATAGAAATAACATTTTTTTTTATAAGTAGTTTTATGCATACCTTCTTTTATATCTGTACTACTTATGTTATGTTTTCTCAAAAATTCTAATATTAATCTATACTCATTTTGAGGACAAAATCTATGTAAACATGTATTTTTAGTACTAATCCCCCAAAATGTAATAAGTTGTTGTCCAATATTGTATTCAACAAAGGACATACAAATATGTTTGTAGTCCTCATTATAATCACCTTCTCTAGCTTTATAATAATCCAAGACACTAATTATATACATGCACATTGTAAAAATGGGTATGTTAATAATATCATAACCCCCAAATTTTTTGGTTTGCACAAATTCCCTATTTTCAGTATGCTTGTTCCATTGAATACAAATTTTTCCACCATGTCATTCACCCTTTTTCTTATAGTATTCGGCATCGGAAATACTTTTGATAAATATAGAAACTGCGGCAACACCTTTAATTTTACTAATATATATTTGCCTTCTAAAGTCATCTCGATATCCTGTAATTCTCTTACTTATTTATCTCTTACTTATTTATCTACTTATTTATCTTCTACTTATTTATAAGTCACTCACTCAATCTTGATCCGAGACAGCGCCCTCTAAACACAGAAAAACGCAGGAAGTCGCACGATGATTTCCGAAGCATTATTAATCTGTCAGAACCAAGTCAAGCGTGTTGGGAATTCAACATCGGGAGAAATTTCCGGAGTTACACGGGGTTGGTTAAAGCTATACAAACCATCAAATTACGCACTCAGAAGACGTATTTGTGATCGACCAGTGTGCGACCACGGCCTTTCAAGCCTTGAACATCGTTTCTGCTGCGTCGAGACTAGAGCATACGCTGCTATGCGTGGAAAAATTGGGCTTCTAATTGCATACTGACCGTCATACACTTTTTACAACACGGTTATCTCTGTATTTTGAACAAAACTCGTCAAATTATAAACAAAGCACCGCATCACAGCAATCAAACAGACAAAAACACGGTGGTCACAAATTAGTCGACAAAGATATTATCGACGTATTGGAAATGCGCATCCCCCTATTCCCCCTCCTGACCAATTGCTTTAAAATTTTCAGTGGTTAAAGATAGATTTTTCTCCAGAAGGCTATCACTTTTATTTTTGCCATGAAGTCATCAAAGTTATGTGGCGCTACGTGTCCATATATTTGAGCATAGCTCTCTTGTTTTACTGACAGAATAGAAGCATACTTTCTGATACTGTTTAGGCTGGTTGCAGAAAATCACTCGAAGGAATTATATTCTCGGGTCATAACATTATTATTTAGTTATTATACCTGTTGGAATATATTACCAACCAAAAAGATAGAAAGCCAGTGAACAATTTGGAATACCCAAGCACTATGCCACCTCGCTAGTTGCTTCAGCAAACTGTGACACTAGTCAATTAAGTGACATTAGTGATGTAGCAAAATGTCGAAAAGATTCTGTAGTTATTTTTATGACGAAACAACACCAAACCAAATGCGATTTTTTGATTACCCTTCAGCAAAGGCAACGCAGGCCACAGATAATGACGCCGCGGGCCACATGTGGCCCGCGGGCCTGGGTTTGGGCCACCCTGAACTAGATGTTTTTAGTCAAGCCAAAAGTGACAGCGCTGGTTGGCACCGTCTGACTTGTATCCAGTGTATTTATTGCGCTAGGAGTTGTTTATCGTGTTCAGTATTGGGTTTAATATTTGAAGTTTGCGGATAGGATAAAAAACGATTCGGATTGACGTTATTAATTGGGTTTAAAATTAAGGGTTCACAATGGGGTTGTAATATAAAGTAGGAATGCAGGTTAGGGTTGTATTATTGTCCAAATAGATAACTGCTGTTTCTTTTATTTAGTCACATAAGTTAATTTGGATTATAATTTGTTGAATTGAGTTGCCCGGAGATCCTAACATCCGGTATGTAAATATTGTTTTATCTTGTATTATTTATTCTGTATTTTATTATTGTGAATGCTATTTTATCATATGTGATTTAATCTGTACATTTTTGTGACATATGGTTATGTGCTAATTGCTGTGAATTGTTATTGCTTGTAAGATGGTAATGCTGTTATATTTGATTAACCCTGCTAAAACGCTTAAAAACAGTGAAAACCCGTCTAATAACCCTGTTAATTGTGCCATATAAGCTATTTAGTTTTATCTATTATTTTGGCAGAAAACCGTTCCGAATTATACTGAGAATGGAACTTATGGACAGATTCATCTCCAAAAATTGTCATAATGTTAAAAAGGTAAGATAAAGTTTGTAATATGCAATCACGAAGATGAAAACTGGAAAGCGTTATTTCATACAATATCATTCATCAGTAGATTACTAAGTTTTGATTATGGTGCACACTTACGTACAAAGCGTTTCGATATCAGTCGTTAATACAGGGCCATAATTAATATAGGAGTACAGAAACAACTTTTGCATACTTTTTGACAATAACTGTAATCAAATTATTATTTCACATGTATTATTCTACACATAAATGCAAATCCCCATTCTGCGTAAGCCTCTTCAACTAGCTAACAAAAGTAAAGCATTTAATTAGGAATTTCTTTGTTTTTACTTCTGATTATGGTGTTGAAATCTTAATACTAATACGAGACTTTCCACCACTGCTCTTTTACGTAGGAACATGTAATCTTCCCTATAATATTCTGAAAGTGTGAGTATTTAGATAGTTCTACAACTCTATTGTTGTTAGCAAGCCTTTGGATGAGCGATCGTTATTCAAATTTAAAATATAAAAACTTCTACATCAATTTCAAACTCAACACTTTGTTGTCAGCATTCCCGGGCCAAAATGCATGTTACGATATATGTAGCTTTATTTTACAGCTGCAAATAAAGAAAGAGATCTACAACTGAAAGACAGCAGAAATGCTGCAATCACAAGAAGAATACAGAAACTTGGAGCCAATAAAACTAGATTGGAAGAACGATCAAGGCAACTACAAGAACATGGTGTTTGTGTAATCGTAAATATAGCCAGTTTAATGCGATAATTTTACGTTTCGGTACAGAAGAAACTATAGCATGAAGTTTCCTATCTATTCATATTTAAGATGTTGATTAAAAAATAGGAAAATAGGACATTAATTTTTTTCAAACTTTTTTTCATCAATAGTGTTGAAGAATAGAAGAGATCTTGAAAGAAAAGAAAATTCAATCACAAACATTACAAGAAGGTTTACAAGCAGCTGAAAGACGAAATCATGGAGGGAAATGAAGGTAGGCCTGACATTCGGAAATTTCGTAATTCTCCGCTTTGTAATTTTGCTTGCCCTAGTGTTCTTTTCCGGAAAGAAAATTCTGCAGTGTGATTTTTGTACATGTAACGTTTTACACATTTGTACGGTTTTTCGGCGCTCCCGAAGTATGTGCACCAAGTTGCCGCACAACTGAACCCTAACCTAATACAACTAACTACTATGTTCAGGTTGTGCGCCATCTTGGTGCACATGCTTCTGGAGGCCCGATTTTTCATCAATGAATTCATCCATCGTCGAATGTAGAGTTTGCCATATTAACTACAAATACGATGTCGTAAGCCCCGTTTTTTATAAAATGTTCTCCGCATTATTCACAAGTATACGGCTTTTCGCTAGTGGGCATTGGATTACGATTTGCTATATTTCACGCTTACTTCACTGTCACCAGATTGCTTGTAATAATATTAGCGTGAATACCCGCACCTGAATTTCATGATCATATTAAACGTTCAGGACCAGTTCGGTCGCTCTTCTACGTGGGCGTAATGTAAATAAATATGAAACATAGTCAATATCAAAAAGCCAACATGCAGGACAGGTATAGTCGTAGTGACAAACCTCTGGTTTAGTTTGTTATTTCATACGGTACTCCCCGTAAATATAAGGTATAGTAGTTTCAAAACTCTTGGATTCATACTTTTTTAATTAGACATTAGAACCTTGGGTGTCACTGCTCGATAACCAGTTTGGCAGTAAAACTGTGTGATTTATATTTTTGTCGTAATTCATGATTGTGATATTTTTTTACTGGTTGGAAAAAATAAACTTGACTTGACTATACTAATGATCATACAAACTACCACATAACTGCACAAGAGATTTAAAGTTCTTATGCGAGCATTTTCCATTTTAAAAGATTTTGTACGAGTTATTTTTGTGTGGTAAACTCATTTCTTTATTTCAAATTGAAACGCCGTCGTACACTGTAAAAAAATCTTTTCAAAAACAAATTTCAACTTTGTATTTTATTGAAAAATTCATTGATGGCATTATATTATGACGCCATTTTTATATTATTATTGGAGGCCCGCCTCAACGAGATGTACGTCACTCACTACCTGCCAACCTAATGTTTTGTTTGGTTCTTACAGATCAATGTCTGTAAAATACTAAATTTTGTACGCATGTTGGCTGGGATTAAGTAAATTCATCACGCTGAGCAAAGTAGACATCATCCTTTTTATTTTCTCACTGGCTAAAACTTTTGCGGACTCAATGTGCGTTTATTGCAACCGTACTCTGTGTGAAAAAGTAATAAAACCAAACACAAAAGAATTTTAACGAATTTCAAAATCGGAAATTCGCCACAATTACGCGTTCGTTAAAAGAGCCGAATTTTTTAGTGCATTATGACCTTTTCTGTCGCACAATAATCAATCCATGACAACGACGAGAATTTAAAATGCCCTTCTATTTTTATTTAATTGTGTTCATGGTAACTCGCGGTTGCGTCGACTTACGACAAGGTGAAAGCATTACTTCTTTAAAATGGCACGGCAATCTGCGACTATAATGATGTGAGAATATATTGTCCGAATATATTTAGTTTGGACACATATATTTTGCGAGCTTGCGAATTTGTTATCGCCGTTAGAAAAATCCTACTATCTGCTATAAATTTTCAGAAAGTACAATTTGATTTAGCACCTATTAAAAATATATTTAAAGTATATCAGTAAATCAAAAATACATATTCATCGCCCTGCCTTTTTATTAATTTGATTGTGATCATTTTAATCTGCGGGTGTGTTGACGAAATAAAAGCAATACTACTCAGAAAATATCATGACAATGCGTGGACATTGATTGTGATCATTTTATTCTGCGGGTGTGTTGACGAAATAAAAGCAATACTACTCAGAAAATATCATGACAATGCGTGGACATAAACATGCGTGGTAAAGTGCCTGATTATATTTTGTTTTGATTCGTATTTTTGTGAATTCGACAAATCTGAGCTGTTCGTACAACACTTACGGCGCTCCAGTACTGTGCGTACCAATGTGGAGGCAGTAAAGCAAGGAATCCCAAGGGAAAATGCCCTGGTACCTATACTACGGTAGCACCCGAAATTTTGCGATTCGTCATGTCTAAAAAAGCGTTTTAAATCACTCGCGAACCATAATAAGACAAAACTTAAGGTGTTATCCGTTTTATTCTTAGTTTTGCCGCTTTTTTATTTAGAAAACTTGTGTTGCCACCGTTGACACTTAGCATCAGAAAAAAATTTATTCCTTGTTGTTCGAACTCGCAAAACACCATTTAGGTATCTATCGAAGCGTGTTCAGAATCGTATTTCAGTCGGAAATCCGCAAGTGAGTTCTGAAATCCGATCGTTTGATTAAGCGACGCGCAAGTGACACGTCGCGTCACCTGTTACCAAATTTTCGAGTAGTAAATTTATATTCTAGTAGTTGAATTTTCGAATATATGACCAGCCCTACTCAGTGACCAGTAATTATTGACTCGATTAATGGTATGTGAATAAACTTGCTTTTTATGTTTTATGTAAATTCTAACGTTAATCGTAATTTGGCTGATATTTGTGTTTCGCAAAAACGTTTGCGACCCGCAGTGAATTTCTGGCTCGTTGCGGACTCATTCAAACGCTCCGCGGACTCATTTGAGACCGCGGACTCGAGCTGCCCTAGAGAGTGGCTCTGACACTGAGTTCAAACAAATTTGCAAAATAAACAAAAACAACAGACAATAAGACTATTTTTTTACTCTGCGCACAGAGATTAATTCAAGTAATCAAGCAAGCAAGTAAAATTATCACACGTAAAATGAAATCGTTAAAACACATTCACTGTTTAACACACACCTATCACTCCCCAGTACAAGCAATGCAACAAAATATTGCAATGAATGATCCTGTGATTTAAAATCTGTTATTTACCGATTATTCAGTTGTTTTTTATATATGCTTTGATTTATGGCAAAACAAAAAATATGGGCATTTCGTAATAATGATTTTTCAAATAAAAGTATTGCGTATTATTCGTGATAAAGTATTTTTTAGGGTAAATATGTTATCTCCTTTGGTTAATAATTATACCAAGTATTTTTTTCAAGTCGCGATGGCCACATCTAGTGTACACTAAAAACGATTGCATGTAAAGTACTCAGTTTCATTCCACAGGTCTAATTTTCACTTCGACGATCTTAAGTCGGTAGAATTCATCATCTGATTTTCTCCACGACATCCATTTTATTCCCGGAGCGCCTCTACCAACTACTTCCTGTTCGACATACGGTCCATTCAAATGACAGTAATGGCAGGTATGAAACCACCATCCTCCCTTGTGATGTTTGGCGCAGTTGTAACCATTAAAGTTATCATGATCTTTAGTTGAAAACGGTTTTTGATCGTGGTAACTAAAGGAATCTCCTGCATCTCCTGAGTATTCGCCAATTGTCAGCTTGTACTTTTCAGATGATGATGCAATCTCGAATTTTCTAAAAAAAAAAATGATTAGAGATAAAAAAGTGAATGGAATTGCCTGATTTGAGATTGTTTCGATATGGTATCGACATATTCAGTCAAATCTAAGTACTGATAAACTGAGATAAATTAAATGAAATAATTCTTATTATAAATGAAAGGGTAGTAAACTGTTTTTTATATTAGCTTTTTTTTTATTCGACCTATCAGTTTGTAAATCCGTCGACTAAGATGTTGTATCTCCCAAATACCGATGAATTTGCAGAAAAACCAATATAATCGCTGAATAAATATACCAGCGGAATAGCGGACGTTTATATCCATTCAATAAAAAGCATTAATGCACCCATATTTAGCGAATTTCTTTTCTCCGTTGAAGTTTTCCATATCGATTCGAAGTTCATAAGTTTGACTCGATGTAAGGTGATGTAACTTGTCCAAACCTAGAACAAAGTTTAATTTGTTTTAATTTATGGGAAAATATCAAATTTGAGTCCTAGAGTATACGACATTAGGAGTTTTCATACAAGGTAAACTATATTGAAAATGGCGATCGGTAAATTTTATTAAGAGGTTTCTCAAAGCAACGGAAATTATCATCTTAAAACATATGTAAGTTACTTATGAAATTCAGATTTATAGGTAATAAGCTCTGGTAAAAAAAGATCAAGTATACCATAGGGAGTGATATATTGCAGCACTTGCGGACAGTAAGTTTCCACCACTTTTATCTTTCATATGTATATTGTAAATTCGAGGAATATCTAACATTCGTATGAATAAAATGCTCATATACTAAACCCTATCCCTATTAACTTCCGTACAAACTATTACAGCATATTATTAACATACCAAACCAAAACTCAGTTTCAAGATCGCCGAATCCATTTATGTAATTGTTCCAATTTCTATCAAAATCGACTGAACCATCTGCACGTCGGAGAATTACCTGAAATACAATGTTCATATGTTAATGCTGTCTTGAAATTTACTTCCAAATGCGTATGTCTCCAACGTTACCAATAGAATTTTATTTGTCACATCAATTTACATTCAAAAGATATCTTTGAACACTAAGTACCGAATAACTGCAAGAAAGACTTCAGCTTACCAACCAATTCCCTTCGTCAGTGTGGAAATTGCATCTGACACTTGTCCTTTCAAAACCGAGAATAAAAATCTTCACCATATTCCCACTTGAATCTTCTGTTTGACGCGCATCTTTGCATGTTTTTGGAAATTCCTTTTTCAAGACTATAAAGCATTTTGTCGTTATTTATTGAAATTTTTTTAGAGCAACTAAAAGTTTCTTGACTTCTTTTTCATAATTGAAATAATAAAAATACAGCCTTATTTGCATAAAATTTACCTCTTACAGCCCAACAATTGACTATACTATTAGCATCCGGGTACATGAGATTTTGTGTGAAACACTTAAAAGCATGAAAGATAAGCAGACATATTTCATCACAGGCTTTATGTGATGAGGACGGGGTAAATCTTGGAATATCGTAAACAACTTTTATATAAAAAGATATGAAAATTCACCGATTCAGGCCTACCTACTATTTTGCTTTTGCAATTCTCTAATTGCATTTGGATTTTCTGTTGTCCCATTCGTAAGACTGCATTTCCTGACTTTGTCTTTTCGAGTAAAGCCCGTAATTCTTCAGCTAAGAAAAGAACAAGAATAACAAAATGTACGTCATCTGATCGAAGAGGAATTTGTCAAGAACAATTTATGATAATTACAACATATCATTAAATATAACAGACGAATACTCACAATTATTCTGGAGTTCTGTAATTTCAGAGTTCAATGTGGCAACTTTCAAAATGAAATCTAAATGGAAATGAAATGGAACGGTTGAATTTTGTGCCCGTGTCTAATATCTCTATGTTGACACCCAAAAACAAATTAAATATTTATTTAAATATCGTACTGTAATTATCAGTGGGATCTTTGAATTAAAATTTTTTTTTAATTCTGCGGGAAAACTACTCACCCAACGATTTAACTAGAAAAATCCTCCACGGTACATTTCACAATTATTTAATACTCACATTTGAGCAAAACTAGAGCGTCTTCTGGAATTTAGATGTCGGAAATAACCATTATAAAAAATTAAATTAATTTTTTTGGTAGGGAGATGTACCTTGCATTGATATGTCCATAACATCTTGAACAGCGACCAGAAGAGCAATGCAAACAATAGCGTAACAGACAACGCGG
Source organism: Styela clava (assembly GCF_013122585.1). Lineage (NCBI taxonomy): Eukaryota > Metazoa > Chordata > Ascidiacea > Stolidobranchia > Styelidae > Styela > Styela clava. Next base: position 18,194,636 of record NW_024102841.1, on the reverse strand, counting down.
TGACGAGAATCTGAAATATAGAATATTATAACTTGTACAGAGCAAAGCCTGTATATACCTAAGTTGGCCGTCATTTTCGATCGACGTTACGGCGGTCCTGCGTGATCCTCGGTTAGGCTGGTGCCTTCTGCCATAGAATTATAGGCTGCTCGGTGCCTAATTGCCGCGGGAATAGCAAAGAGTGCAACTATTGAATCTATCAGCAAATGCCGAGAGAGGAAACAAATGGGAAAATAATTGTAGCAGCTGGAAATCCGGTTCAGGCAGTTCTTAATTATTGTGAGGTTAGTCAAACGAATGTCCTAATGTCAAACTGACACCAGGAAAGACAGGCTACTAATCTGCAGGCTGTACATAGTTTTGGGATATTGTCACATTCAATTATTTATATCACGTTGCCGATTTGACTCATTTAAGTTAGCCCAGAAAAGTTATTTGAAGGTAAGTGAAACTACTAAGATTTCTAAACGCCGGCTTCAGGTGTCAGATTAGGAAAACTGTATTTAATAAATCATCCTAAGTGATGCAAGGTCAGAAATCAGTGCATTGAATGTATAAGATTCACTGTCATGTTTGTTTGGAGTCCTGCGGTTGCGACAATTTATATAATTAACAGCAATTTGAGTAGAGACAATTCGGAGTTTAGTTAGTGGATATAATGCTTTATATTTTGAATTTCTGAAGTGAATGTGTGTTTGGTTCAGTCACTGTCAATTATATTTTGTGGTAAAAATGGGATACCGAACACTTGTTATTTCAAATTATATTAACTCATTTCACTTTCAGAGTCATATTGAAGCATGCCAATTTGAACCGAAGAGGACGGATAAATGGAAAAAATTAAAATAAAATTCGATATCGACAATACTCGATGTTCCAAAGACAAGACTTAACTAAAATAATGACAGAGATGAAATTTCAAAAAAGAACAGTACAGTAAGTTGTGAACGCCAACATGATCTCTAATTGCCAGTTTGAATATAGGATAGGATTTACATATTTATCCCAAGGAAAGAGAAGAGTCGATAAGACTGCTCAATCATATGGCGGACCATAACCTCTCGCCTGGTTACCAGTCCATGTCGGGTATGGAATTAGTTAGTAATGTATTTGTTTCTCAGATGCCTGGACTTGAATTTGGTAAGACAATTTGAAGATGAAGTATGTTACAGACAAATTGTTATACTGACAAGCGAATAAAAGATTAGGATAATACACAAATGTGTCCAAGAGCCAGGAATTCTCAAAGGGACGAGTTCTGAAATTTGTAATTGCCACGTTAGACCAACAGTTAGCGGGTCCGGCTGGAAGCCAGAAAACGTGGGGTTTTGAGGGTCAAAAGCGTTTTAAGCTACAAATTATGCTATATATGATGCAGAAAATGCTTTTTTATATTTCAAACTTATAATGTTGGGTCATATACAGCACAATATTGTGAGACTGCTGCTTAAGCTTCAAGAACGACTTCAGAAGTACTATGGCGTCGGTGTATGCATATGATGTATTGTAGACTGTAGAGCAGGGCTACTCAACTGGCGGCCTGATTCCGGACCTTTCGAGTATTTGATTCGGACCGCACCTAATTCTTTATTTTAGATCTTTAACCCCGCTTTTGAAGTTTCCTTTTATAAAATGACTTTTGTAGTTTTGAATATATATGTAAAGAACTAAAACACCATAATAAACAATAATCATCACGCGACCCAGAAAGTGTATGCCGAAATAAAATTCCTGGAAAGACCGGATCCAAATAAAGGTTTTGTATGCTGATCTTCGATGAAAATAGTTGAGTAGCCCTGCTGTATGTGGAGGACGCACTTTGATGATTACTACTTTGCGCACAAAACCACCTCAATTACACTGTGTCAGTTTCACACACATTTTGTTACTGGCTTCTGATCAATATTTTCTGATGAACAGATACACATCGAAACTGAAGAAAAATGACATTATTTTTTAATTGTGATGTTGGGGGGATTCCCCCAAATCGTAAATTCTGCTACGTGTATTCTATCAAAAAAAAATCAGGATTAGATTAATACAAACATATTGTAAATAACTTTTTAGCAACTAGAATGACTCAAAACGAAAAAAAAACAAATGTTTTTGTTGTAGCCGGTTTCTCGAATAGGCACCTATATGTAATCACCAACGCTGTCCTGCCTCTGGTAAGGACGTTTACAATTCAATCATGCAGCGATAGCGTCCTATTTTTTTTATGTAACATTGACATCAATATTTAGCTATAGGACTGCCGTCAAATTCAGTACTTTTAAGTCATTTGGGCCTGTTGTAGTGTGAAACTGTGTGTCACTACTATCCTAATGAAAAAATCAACATGAAGGTTTTGTGGGGCCATCAGAAGTTTTACCAAACCTGGGACCCCGAAAGGCGAAATAGGATATTAAGAATGTGACAGAAGCCGAAAATAGCCCAAGCTCTTTTAGAATAGGGTTAACATATTTATTCCGGGGGAGAGGATAGTTGATAAGATGGCTTGATCATATGACGAACCACGGCCTCTCGTCCGGTTACCATTTCATGTCGAATATGGGATTAGTTATTTGTTTCCGGGGGCATGGACTTGATGGTGGGGGAAACCGTAACCGACCAGCGGTTATGGGAACCAAACTACGACGGCGAGGAGTCCAGCATTCCTCTCGCACATAACCATCCCAGCATGAGATTCGAACTTGCGAACCCACGCAAAGTAATCCGATGTGCGGTGGCGATCGTATTCCTAACGCTTAGCACGATGAGCCACACCGCAGCGTCTTGGTTGTCAGTAACTTTCGGGACAACCGTGGCCCAGCCCGGGACGCGACACGCCAGACGTCAATCGCGGTACTGTCCCGGACATTGCGGGGCGGTTGGAACCCCTAGCCTCAGTCTTGGATAATTTTAGATTTTATCCACTTACCCGATTTTCCGTAGGCTATATTTGTGCGTGTCTGTTGACTTGCATTGGCTATTTGTTTTAGTGTTACGGAAAAAATCCATACCTTACTACCCGTCTGTTGCGTCTATATTTTGTATGTTACCGAGCGGCATGGGTTGTTAATGTATATGCCCCATATTGGGTTCGATACTGATTGTGATGCCTTATCGGATTTCTGCGCTCTCGGAAGATAACTACTGATTTGAATCTGCCCCAATAGCCCTTTCAAACTACTAAAATTAGGCTTGTTTGCGTTACACTACTCAAGCCAAATGATCAAAAATGGCGTCCATATGACGTCAATAATGGAATAAGTTAGTTGCACGGCGTTGGTACAGAGAACAGCAATGACGAAAAATTCGTCTGCATATAATCTCAATTGAGAAATGTGCCGATAATGACATTTCTAGACTTATACGTGTCTGCTTTTCGTCAATAAATTATAACTTGGAGTAGATTTGAGTAAATGATTCATCACTGCTTCAGATGAGATAATGCTGAAAATATTTTTATGTATTTAGCTTGCAACTCAAAAAAGTTGGTTAGTTAAAGTAACTCCTACCCAATACAAGACTTACTTTTAACGTGTTCATTCTTTTGTCTCTCATATGCACGTAATCTTGTTGTAAAATTTACTATCGCCATGTTTTTATTCTGTAGATCTCTTTCTTTTCCAAGCACTGCAAAAAGATCATAACACGGATTGCGTGAGACACAGTAATAAAGTTGTTTATAAAGCAGTTGAAATGATAGGATTACACATATCGAGCTCATCGTATATATGACAAGCAAAAATCGTTAAAAAAATATACAGTACAGTGAGTACACCAATGACGTTTGTGGCGTTTCCTATCTCAAAGATCGCCATTAGAATCGTTTATTCGGGCAAACTTAAACAAGCTAATACAGTGTTCTTCATAAATTTGGAGCAAGTCATTCCGTAACAGTTGACATCAAATGAGTAATGCAACATTTAGTGAAACGTTATGAAAAAAAGTTTACTTTGATCTTGTTGCTGTCTCAATCTGGTTGTCAAATTGTCTTTGTCGCCTTCAAGTTGTTGAATCTGTCTTTCTCTTTCTGCAGCTGCAAGGTAAATAAATATCCGATGTGTATAAGTCAAAGCGGCGATCCAGAAGTATTTGAACCAAGATGGCGGACACCGGAACGTAGTATGTGTACCAGGTTAGGGTTACGACATAATTTTATTCCAATTTACCTTATTTTATTTCTATTACGAGTTCGGGGATTAGCCAAGTGACTCCCGTAGTATTTGTACCTGAAATTATGGCCTAACCCTGGTTTGTTACACATATTACGTTCCGGTGTCCGCCATCTTGGTTCACATATTTCGGGAGTACCGTCAAAGCAATGCAGTATATCCTAGTATAAACCATGTCCAAAGAGATATGACATCGAAAACTCGCACATTCCGATAAAAATCATTCAAATCAAGTGAATAGTAAGAAAAACTACAAATGTATTCACTTATTTCACGTTGCTGTTGTAATTGTTGCTCCAGCTCAAGTTTTTCTCTCTCGAGTTGTTGTCTTTCCAAATTATCTGCAACAGGGTTAGACTTTGTAGAATATTAGCTCATCTTTTCAATTTCAGATCTTTAACCATTTTTTGGGGGCGATAAATAAGAGAGGTCGTTTGAATTTTATGTTATTCTTGTTTTGCGCCTTTTGAATGGTAAATTGTGAGAACATATGATCCGCTAAATGTACGTACGCAAGAGATCGCAAGAGAGCTTCGTGAGTTATCAAGCAAGACGTGTGGTAAATATCAACGCATCGAAATTATAACTTCCCTTTTTTAAATATCAAATGGCGAATATGGCCAAAGTTTGCACTGGACTTCCGTTCAACTCACTTGAGATGTTTTCCTGAAAATTGACTTTTATTGCCTCGTCTTGAGCAGGCGGTGCATGAACCTCGATTTCTTGCCTAGGCCCGCCTGGAGGACGACGATCTAAATATACCAACAGTTTGCTATAAAAACCTCAAAGATTAAGCGCATTATATGTGTTGTATAAATTGTAATCAATCTAACACTCCTAAATTTACAGTACTGAGTTAACCCTTCTACCGGAACGCCCATATGGGTGTACTTTTTGATAAATTGTAAAATTTATGTACTTATAGAGTCAATATCGCTCTTAGCTGTTTATCGACGTAATGCCCTGATATGAGAGAAGCGATAAAACCTTCCAGCCGTGACGCAAAGTGCGAATCGTATAAATATCCTGGATTTCAAAATCACCTGTCAGACGTCTGAAAAATGTGACTCCCTTCAGACAGGAAATACTCCTTTATAACGACTTATTATTGTTTTAGCATGTATTTTCAGTCACACTAACTATCCCTGACCATCCCTGGCGCTGTGTTGTTTTGATAAATATGATTTCGAATGCTCCATAGTTGGCAGAGGTATGGAGATTTTTTGTATGTATAAAAACGTAAAATTAATGGTAATTTTAACGCGTAAATGCGCGTATGAGATTGGTTACGCCGTTCTACGCGCATTTCCGTCGAAAAAATTTAATTTTTTTGCATTGGGGGTGGTCTGTGCAGTAATAATAAGAGCTGTGACGTCATCAGTATCGGTAATTTGACCTTGAACTTGACAATACTGTAAATACAATTGTGAATTTCAGAGTGATAACCATTTATGCTATAATAGTCGTTTTGGTATTGTTGTTAGGAAAAACGTTGAAGAAAAAATTAATTAATTAGGAATTAATTATTAACCCTCTACTGTACACAGAATATCTCAAAGTCCAATTTTTTTTTTAGAAATTTTTGAAATTTTTTTGCAAAAATTTTTTTCGAGGGGTGTGTTTTAAAGATATATTGCTGAATAGAACTCTAGCAGACGCTTTTAAAAACCCATGAATAAAGCTTTAGGGATTAATGGTTGACATAAAAAAATAATTTTAAAAATACCCATAAAATGGGCAGGGCTTGAGGCTTAAAAAGGGTTAAAGTGTTGGAATAGTTAATGAATTAAAATAGGGTTTATGACATTATGAGCACTCATATAATAATAAGAAACTGAATTTATTTTATGCTGATACCACTGAAGTCAAAATAAACTTTTTTAACCTACCTGTATCATCTGGTACAGCTTTTGAAGGCAACTCACCGGATTCTAAAAAGACAAGTGCGTCTCAGAAACAGAATTCATTTAGTCCCGCAACGATGTTTTTTTTTTTCAGAATGACGTTATGTTGGAAGATAAATCCGTTCAAGCTTGCTCAGAGTTTAGGAAGTTCGTAATTAAATTGACAGTAAACAATATATAATATTTACCAAGTTTGAAAAGAGTTTAAACGGGTGTATCTTGATAAAAAAGCATAGTATTTTATTTTTTCAAATATTTGTAGCAAATCTCAGTTATCTACTTGAATGATGATTTTTTTAAATTGCTGTTTTTCATATAGGCACTACTTAATATCTACTTAGTCCTAATCTTTTAGTTGAAATTCACCAATATACGTACAAAGTTACACATGACAATTTATATAATTTGGCTATGTGCTTATAAAATATGTTTCTAATATGATTGGTTAGTAAGAGTTAATATCCTTTACGTATACGTCTTATCTTGGACGTATGTTGAAAACAAAAGCAACATGACACTATTGTGTCGTACTCAAGCATGGTCCATGCTTGTCCGAGTGTTTGTAATCACGGTAGCGCATCTTTTTTGCATATTTTCAATTCTACGGCCAGACTGGTCTTGTTTGAAAGGTTACGTAATGCTCTTTTTTGAGAGTATTTAATGTCTAGTTGATCTCGCTTGTGTTTATCATAGCATTCAGCAATATCAAATAAAAAATTTTTTTAATTTTTCTTTTTTCAACGCTACAGGGTAAAGAGAAACGCGTACGTGTTTCGAGAAACAGCTGGTATAGAGCCGCTAAATAGGCCTCCCTTTAAGATCTCAGTGAAGTTTCTCGGACGTTTAAAAAAAAAGTTATGACATTTTAGGAGGGGTATTCAAGAGGCTTAGAGGAAAGGCGGCATAAAACTTCTACCTTCAGAAACATACCTGACACTCGTTGAACTTCTTCATGTTTTTCTTTGATACTCTTTGATACGTCTTCATGTTTTTCTGCGTCACTTTCTGGTATGTGAACTGAAAGAAACGGGATAAAAATTATTTTCAATTTATGAGAAGTTAGGAAACTATTTTAATTTTCATTTTGAATTGAAAGAAAATTTTAAGAAGCATGAGTTATCAGTTGCAGAGTTATGAGTTGCATTTATTCAAGGAAGAAGTTGAAATGTACAGTGTGATTTTTGAATTCCCGTATTTCCGTGATTCTTGGGAAATATCCTAATATTAAATGAACAAATATTTTTTTCGATTCTGCAGGGTTTTCACTTCCTTTATTGCTTTTGTCGGCGTCATCCATTTTACCGTATTCCTTGTTTGCTAAAACTTCAAAATTTAAATGAATTCTAATAATAGGAGCTTCAACTGTTCAATTAGAATTAAAACGTTTCACATTTTTGAACACATATTCCAGCTTTAGTTGCCCGATCCAAAAACAGTTTAATAAATCACCTTAGTCATGCTCTGTAAACTCAACTAAAAAGGCTTGTGCAAGTTAGTCGATTTAAGTTGCTGAGGTAAATTGTTTAAATGGATTGTTTTAAATTTTGATTGCGACGAAACTACATGGCAAAACAACAGGGCATTAACTTTTATTACATATGATAAACAGAATGGTATTTTTCAAACCCAGTCCAGATAGGCTTTTTATTCAGGCACAAGCATAGTTAGTACTAGCTTGAGTTTTTTAGATTTGTTCGATTACGGCCCATAGTCGATTATGTTCTCTTCAAATGTTTTATAATTTTGAGGGGGGAATAGGCGAAGGTCGCGCCCCTACGCTGACGTTAAACAAAAGCCATTGTAATTCGATCTGGGCATACAGATACATACGACCCAAACTTGTCCTGCAATTGCCATGGCTACAATAGAAAGCGTGATATTTATATAACAGCGACATGAGTCAATAATACGTGTGATGGTTGGGGGGTCTGTACCGAATAACTTTGCTGTGTTGTTGTATATTGTATTATTGTTGCAATGCTTTTACTAATTTTCTCATGTTGGTGGTGGCAAGTATTCTTGCTAATTTTTAATGCACCTATTAAATTATGACTGGCCTATCCCGCAAATTTTATCTATTAGAACATTCTCATTCTAGATGACTATAATGTAAAGAAAGTTTTGAATTGATTTTTCCAACAGAGCAACGATGACACAATCGCTTACACTAATGACAAAAGCGTACACTGTTTATATCGCAAAATATATGATACAATCATTTACCTTGAGAACAATTTGTTTCAAATATTTATTCTATATTTTATTCTCTACACCAGCGTTTCTCAAACTGTGTGCCGCGGCACACTAGTATGTCCCGACAGATTCTCAGGTGTGCCGCAGAGCTTACAACGGATACAACGGAAAATCTTGTTAAACTTGAGTATCCATAATTAATTAGACTGATAATATTATTGCATTTGTCTTGTCGTTGTAAGAAGTGGGGTTATTCCGGCATAAGTGTTTTTCTATAGTTTACCTTTGCATGCGAGATGTGGAAGACCACAGAATTTTTTGTGCAACAAAAGTGAGCCATGAAAGAAAAGGGGCTAAGAACCACTGCACTATACATATAAACAAAACCCTCAACACCACAAGAAGCAAAATGATTTCTACGCAAGCATATAATACACAGTCACGCTGATAGATTCCCTATTGTATTGTGTGATATTTTTATACAGTTAACAGTGTTCTTTAAATATTTTCTATGATTAAGACAAGCACACGCATGGTTCATTAATGGCTTGGTCGTTAACATTCGTGTCGCTTACAGAGGATTGCTTCGTTCAATCTTTTTATTTTTTGAAAAACAGTCAGTGATAGGATAAAATATTAAGGCCGCGCCTCCATGTTAAACATAGGCAATGTAATTTGATCAGAGCATAGAAATATGTACGATCCAAACTTGGCATAATCACGTTTAGATATGAATATCTGATAGTTTTACTTATCTACCTAATATTTACTTATTTGAAAGTCGATCTACTAACTGGACAACAGCGCAGTATTTAAATCTTTATATAAGGAACTCAAATCTGATATCCGCAAACCGACCCAGAACAGATTGACGTTGCATAGAGAAATAAATTGCCTAGAAATCGATGGACCTTTTTACTCAGCGACACAAGGTAACACTAGCAATACCACACATTATGAATTCGACCGTTTCAAAACATGCCTCACTCACTATAAAAAGGCTCTTCTCTGATACGTTGACAATAAATGAATGCACTTTAGGTACACTTGCGACGCAAATCTGTGTGCAATGTTAACGTTTCCTGGCACAGTCTTTGATTGCGATGCTACGTTCAGAGGAGTATGCTGACCAAGATACATTATAAAATAAATTTGAAACAAAAAGGCTTTTAATTAACGGTGTACCGTATGCCCGTTGTATAGATACTGCTTTGAGACGAGTGAGATTGCTTTATTCAGCGCTTATTTTGTACTGTTGAAGAAGAGAGAGATGTAATAATGGGGATAAAGTCGCACCCCCACGTCGACGGAAAACAAAAAGCATTGTAAATCAATGGGATCATATAAATATGTATGGCTCATACTTGTATTTTGATTGCTTTGATTGTTTTAATGAACGATTTTTTCAAGCCAATAAAATATTGTGCTAGATTATAACGTGACGGTTCCATTACATTTGAACCCACGTACATTTGAACCCATGACAATTGCACCTGTATGCTATTGCACCTATGGAATTTTTTTTTGTTCCACGGATAGTTAAACCCATACTAACCCTAACCCATGGGTTTTAGCACCCGCATATAGATTGAACCCGTGGATATACACATGGGTTCAAATGTACATGGGTTCAAATGTACGGTCACCTAACGTAACAATTCATCCTAATATGACTTGATATATTATGATCATTGATATAACTGGTGCTTTTCATATGCTTTTTGACTCCAAAACCTTCAAACAACTCTCTACTTCCTCAAAATAAAAGCCATTAGTAAACACATTGTTGCCGAGAACCCGCGTAAAATTAACTAAGGTCGTTGTAAATAGTGTGTAACAGTAAGATACAATATAGCTGTATACGGGAAAAGCTGTCGCCACCGGGTGAGAAACGCATGATTGAAGTTAAATATCATGGCTATTGGATTACCGCCACAATCAAAGTCATGCTGTTTGTCCAAATTATATTTATATATATATTAGCATTAGATATCACCATCATACTTGAAACGAAAGTCAGGTAGGCAAGAGAGCGGTGCTCAAATATATGTGCACGGAATGCAGAATAAAGTTACTTTCCGTACCTACAATTACCGGTATCAAATATCCTCCTAGTTTCGCGTAGCGTCGTGTCAAATCGGAAACAGCCATCATGCTTGGCGGATTAAAAACCATGTTCCCATAAATAAAAGATAATGCAGAGGGATTTTAAATGAAATAACAGATTCATATAAAATTTAGAAATAAATAGAAGTCATAGCCTTATAGCAAAAATTGCAATCATTAACCACTGAACATTTCAAAGCAAATGGCTATTAGTTGAGGAGAAAGATGATTTTCTTCATACCGTAACTAGAAAAAAAAATACTAATAACAACAACAAAATAATAACAAAACGACCCATAGGTCCATTTAGTGTCCAATGAATTTCGAAACAATTTTTGACGTATAATTCAAGAAAAAATAAAACCGGGGCCGTAACAGATTTGACAGTTCGTACATCAAAAAAATAATTCTATTCACTAAAGAAGGCAGGCCGATGTAGGACTTGAATTAGGCATAATGTTATACATATCGTATAAAATTATTGCCTTTCACTGCCGTAGCAACTCGTGTTTTTGGTGTAAAATCTAATGCGCTTCTCTAGTGCAACTAGTGTTTTGAAATTGATCGGAAACTAGCAAATGACAACCTATCTTTGCTCTACCTTAGACTTGAAATTTTGAATGAATGCAGTTATATTGGCTGATGCAATGGATCTGGTGTGTTGGTGACCTAACTACGTGACATCGCAAAATTTCGGTTTCAAGCCCTCACTATGTGTACACAACGCCGAAGGTAAAAATTTTCGGTTCTTCTAAATTGAGAATATTGAAGTTTCGTTTTCTCGTCAATATAACAAAGTAAAAAACCTAATTTCGTTTAAACCGTACAGATTACCTCGCACAATTAACAAACCTTTTCTTTCATGTCCACTTTTGACTTTGTTTCCATTTCTTTTTGGTTCACTCATCCTGGATATGGCTTTCTGATAACTTGATCTAGGTTTGAACTAAAGCTAGATACCACATGATGTCGAATGTGAGTTACAGTGCAAGTTACAAGACATTTAGTTTTGGTTAAAATCATTCAATCCATAGGCGTAGCCAGGGGGGGCCAGAGGGGCCATGGCCCCCCCCAAAATTTTCAAGAATTCCATTCCTAATCCACCAGTTTTGTGGCTTCTTGTCTCGTCAAGCGTGTACACCGCAATACAGATCGTTATGACGCTACTAGCAACCACCGTTGAGGCTGAGCGGTCTTTCTCATGCATGAGACGGGTAAAGACATGGCTGCGCTCATCAATGACGTCCAATCGCCTTTCTGATTTGTGTGTGCTTCACTGTCACCGTGAAATGGTCACCGAGGAGAAAATTAATCGAGTTGTGTCGAGCATAGTTGGCGGGAAGCGAAGGATGGACTTTTAATTGGGGCGATGTATTTTACTTATTCAAATTGCGTTGTTAATATTTGTTGTTTCAAATAAAAAATTGTTTATTAATGGATTTTGTATTCACAAAAATCCAGCTGAGTAATTGAATCAGTTTGCTTGGTGACCAACTGTTGTTGTTTTGCGCTTGAAGAACGGTGTTTTAAACCCAATATAATTTCTAAAATTTTCAAATTTGGCCCCCCCCCAAAATTTTGGGCTGGCTACGCCACTGATTCAATCCCATGTTAAATGAACATAGCTTATTTACTCGCCTGTTCATTGCATTTTCTAAATCATCGACCAATTCTTATCTGTACTTCGACGGTTGAACTATCTATCCAGTGTCAACAAACAATTTTAGGATCTTTAGTACAAAGCCCATGCCACTAATGTAAAAATGTGAGATTTAAAAAAAAACACCCCCACCGAGGTATAGTATAACAAATTAGTAATTTCTCGGTTAGGATTAGGAAAGATTTGAATTTCCAGCGCATTTCTAACCCAAACCTTAATTGGATAATTATTGATTTTTCTATTTTGACCGTTGGCGGGGTGTTTTTGCGGTGGCTTTGTAGGAAACATCCCACTTTCTACCAAACCGCTGAGCCATTCAGCGAGGTTGCAAGTTTGAATCTTATGGGAAATCATTCCATAAAAATCGATCATTGTATTCTTCGACGTCGTACGCTTTTGTCACTAATGTGCGTGTCAGCAATATTACAGTAATGCGCCCATCTATTTCTACCCCTAGTTGATAGGGATGCGACGAATCCAAAAGGTTCGGCTGAGCCGAATTCGAGTATTTGGGCTGGACTAGTGTCCAGTCTCAAGTCTAACACTTTTATATAGCTGCGAAATAAATACCTAAAGCAGGGGTGCACAAGCTGCGACCATTCGGCCGAAGGTAAAATGTGTGGCCGTGCTGGTGTTTGAGTGCGTTAATGCAAATTAATTTATGTTGGCGCTTGACTGTTACGGAAATCATAGCGGAACTTGTGTGTGTAATGGAAATAAATTATTAGTATCATAATTAGGTAACAATTGTGAACATCCTTTCATATATTTGAAGAGGGATAATTTTTGAAAAAAAACGGTTTTTTAATTCCCGATGAAATTAGATTCCATTTTGCTTTTATGTAAAGAAGTTACTATTGTTCGAAACCTGGTAGCGATGACGCCACTCGTGGTAAGAGAAAGCTTATTCAGCGAGTAATGTTTTTTTATGTTGCTCAAAATATTTGAGCCATGACCGATACGAGAATTTAAAATGTCTTTCTATATATATTGATATAGTTGTGTTAGATGTAACTCGCGATGGCGTCGACATAAGACAAAATAAAAGCATCATCTCTACTGTAAAATGTCTGCGGACATGTTATGACGAAAAAGTGAATTCCAGAGATATACCAGAAAGTGAAAAACAAAATAAAATTGTCGATGAACGAGGCGGTTGGGCCAATTTCCGGTACAACCGATATATGAACCAGTCAACAAAATAACTCCTCCAGCGAATTCCATAGTCTGGGAAAATAAATATTCGATAAGATACACGTCTGTACTTTCCTGCTCTGAAATTAAAGGCTTTCACACTGGAGAGTTGATACTCAACGAAATACGAAAACAAGAGGAAACCTGGGGCATAAAATTGGACGCGATAGTGTCCGACAACGCATCCAACATTACCAAAGCCCTCGCTGATGGTAACATTTTCAGCATAAGATGTTTCGCCCATACTATGAATTTGGCGATCCGCGGAGGCGGCAAAATTTAACAGCTGGGATAGAACGTAATGTATATAAATGAGCACACACACATGAAATTCAAATTATTCTTTATTTATTTTCTGTTGTTTAAACTGTTACGCGACATCATCTCCTCACTGAATTTTGCTAGCAAAAGATTGTACGCGCTCGCCTGAAACAAATGAAAAGGCAGATAATTTACTGCCGCATGGAAATGGAATATTTGTAAAATGTTTTAAATCAAAACGTGGACGGCGGTGGCGGCTCTGAAATAGGTGCGTGAAACCTGAAAAACGATATTTGAAGGTCGCTATATTCGAATTGGACAACCCTTCTTCAAGCACTGAATTAACCTAAAAAATACAAATATCCCCACACGCGTTTTCGGATACCGGCCCTTTTCTATATCTAGAAACTCTTACGTTAGCTGGAGCAATATTCCTACGAGAATAATTTTTGTAAGTTGGATGTTTCGTATCTAGAGTCTTTCGTAGGTAAAGTTTCCATGTGCGGCCCGCGGATTCATCCTGTTACTTGTATCTGGCCCGCCTGTAAAAATGGGTTGCACACCCATGCTCTATAGATCAGCGTTTCCCAAACTGTGTTCCGCGAGATTCTTCTGAGTGTTCCGTAGAAAAGGGTTCAAAATTACGACTAAATTGGTCGCCATGACGATCTAGGCCCTAGGGAACCTGAGGTTATTGCCCTACATCGAGTCACCGTCGGCCTAAAACGGGCTAACTAGGGTAGGGTAGTGACAATTTCGTTAATCGTTGGCCTAGCTTTTTGACTGTTAGGTTCATTATCAAGTTTACAGCAATCCTTTTGATTTTGCTATAGGCAAACAAGTAGGTCCAAAGCAGGGGTCGGCAAACTGCGGGCCAAATGCGGCCCGCGAACTAATTTTTTGCGGCCCCCGAACGATCGGACTCAAAATGCACAAAACAAAAGTCGATCCTAAATTTTTTACTACCTCGGTGCCTCCCCACGGATTTATGTGGTAACAAGTGCTGCTGTACGGCGCTTATTTTGTAATCAGTAGCGTCAGTTCTTTAATATTTACTTAATGAACGTCGTTGGTTGTAATTATTGAAAAATGTTTGGAAAACGGTTTGCGACGAAGGTTGAACATTTCAAATTGCTGGGACGAGACGCTTCTCAAATCAGTTTCAAATCGCAGTTAGTTAGTTAGGGATTTGTTAAATTTCATTGAGAAACGTGCCATTGCAAATACGAAATTTGACCCGGGGCTGCCACACTGCTCATATGTTCTTTAGTGCAAAACGTATAATGTGCACGTTAGGAAGCACATATTGCTATGAGCAGCTCTATTTAAAATGCATCACACTAAGAATAAATTTTGAATTCGCTTGTCAGATCGTTATTCGGACGACGTACCGATGAGCAATGAAGTTGCCATTTGATTTTAATGCTTTGACCATGACACAGAAACAACATCACCCTTCATATTGATAGTGAGTAAATAGATATATAAAAACAATGCATTCATTGATAATATATTAAGACCAAATACAGGTCTCATTGTGGCAGGTTTTTCACGAAGCAATAGAAAGTGCGCCTTAATTTGACGTTTAATTTGGCGATTGTTCATGGGCGAAAATAATGCGACCCGCAAGCTACCGGAAATGTATAATTTCCGCCCTCAAGTACATAGCGTTCGCCGACCACTGGTCTAAAGAGTAAAGGCAAAGGTCAACTCTTCTTTCTCTATCTCTGCCTTATTTTACTTTAAAAAGCTGAAAAATCCTCCTGTTTGCTAAACTCGATTCAGCAGCTAAAATAATCTGCAGGTCTGAAGCTCGCAAAATTGCGGCTTCGTTCTTACATATATACAACATTTAAATTAAGAAACAATATAATATTTATAATGCAATATGTAAAATATTCGATTATATCTTAGAGGTGTGTTTAACACAGTTCTGTTAGTTTTCGCGGGCGCATTTTGCAACTCGCTACGGCAAAGCCATTGGGAACGTTACATAACACCCGTTTTTTCTTTTTTACATTTTCCCTCTTTCATTTTTTGGTGTTCTGCGAAGCGAGATGAAAAGTGTAATTGTTCCGTTGACGAAAAAGTTTGGAAACGCTGCTCTAGATATTCAAAGAACTGTGATAGACACTATAAGTGCAGAACGGAATATCGTTTCTTATTATCACCGATCCAACCGAAATGCCGAATCCTTCAATAAATATCAGAAGTGTTTAAGATCAGTGGAACATGCCTTAATCCAGGACGTGACCACCAGATGGAATTCACCTTTTATATGTTGAAAGGATATTGAAACAGAAGAAAGTCGTAATCGACATGTCATATAGTGGAATGGCACAGCTTTGATTGTAAATCAAGTATGGCAACAAGTATGTTGCGATTCTTTTACCATTACAGTATTTTTTGCCGGCTACTACGAATCTGCTAAAAAAAAAATCGAATCTTTTCTAAGTGACTCCGACATGTATGGAGTTGAGTCTTTCGTAGAAAGTTGGAAATTCCAGTTAGAGCGAAGATTTATCAGGCATTTATCAGGTCAGTTCAAGGAATCACGCAAACTCGTGCAGCCTTCTTCAAAAATCATGATATGTGCGATCGATGCCTCATAACAGCGATGCTTGACCCGCCCACAAAATCATCGTGATGGTGCAAAATGCCTTTGGCCGAAATAGAGCGAATATTAATACGGAATATTACTAGTGTTGGCGCCTTTGAACGCTCCGTCGAACAAGAGACTTTGTCTTCCTCTGAAGAACAAAAGGAAAGTGTGGTGTTCCAGAATATTGATCGTCCTAGTTCCCTTTCCGACTCAATGGATTGGGATAAACGCACCCATCTCTACCCTCAGAAGATAATTGGTAGAACCACCCACAAAGTACGGGTAATCACCGTTAGTGGTAACGGTCAGAAATTAAAATTGCTAATTCTACGTCGTGCGTCTTGGTCCGTCCACTGCCGTGAACTCCCGACAACTTTCAGTACAGTCGGGATGGTAACACCCCCTTTAAGGAACAGGCTTGTTCCAAGAATGTAGAAATTCTAACATTTTTGCGCGTCAAGATGAACAAATCACAGTTCGATTAATGACATTGCATATACCATACATTTTGTGCAAACGTTTTTGTGGGATGTGTCACTATGCTGATTTGTTTCATTTTGTTGTGATGTAATTTTGATGATAATCTAAGTAGGCTAAATAAACAGTCGACAAGTTTTTGTCTCCTGAACTATGTTCATAGGGATGGGCAAAATTGAATTTTTTTCAAATCGAATATTTCGAATATATTCAACGAATACCGAATATTTCGATACCCAACAGGGTCCAGAACGTCGGAGGTTACTCCCTTCAGAAATTTATTGAAACTTTGAAAAGTCGGCAACAAAGCGTTTTTTACCAGTTAATTTCATCCTAATCGCTGATTGTTTTGTCAACGCGATCTTCAAGGCGGCGATATCCGAAAAATGGTAATCTATATTCCCACCCTTTTTTGCCTCAAATTGTAATATATATATTTTTTTTAACAAAGTAATGTCCCGACGGGTATTTCAGCTAAAACCGTTAGGCGCAACAATTCTTAACGAGTCGGTGTGCGTTGTCACGACAAAATCCACGATTGGTTTTACGTTGTACTCTTGTTTAAAATTTCAACACTTCACCGCCCACGCATGGTCGAGTGAAATAATCACATTTCCAAAACCCTTAAGGATGGAAGGGATCACTAAAGAGCTAATAGAAAGTACAGTAAAGCAAGTATTGATTGTCATTTCCTAACTTAACAAGTATTTTCCATACAAGTAACTCATACCAGCTTTCGAAAAAACTTTGACTGGTGATTTTCGAATTGATGCTATTGTATAACTCTGTCGACCTAATATCGGTCGCGCAAATTCGCGTGCAATTCACAATCTATTTAGAGACGCACGAGTTCCGTGTCCATACAAAACAGCGCAGGCCACGTGGTACCCGAATATTCGAATATTTTTGTATTCGATTTGATATTCGAATATTTTGCTCAGCCCCAACTGTTTTAACCAAGCAAGCGGAGACAGGCGAGATAAAGTTTCTTCTCTGCGTATATATTAATTAGTTCGATAAAAGAGAAAAAAATCGGCTGGACACTTGCGTGGCAAAACTGAACGAAAAAGTTGAATTTCTCGTCGAATGCGCTATCAGTCTGCGATTGACTATCGCGTGACGTAGGATGTACCGAACGCGGGAAAATCATCAAAGGGTCGGCCTAATCCGAGTATCAAATTACGAGAATTACGAATCTTGTCGCATCCCTACTAACTAGTAACCTAATAAATTGGCCACGATTCTCCGTTTTACTCATTTTAACGACCTTCCTCTCCCAAAATGAACATCAAGCGACACTCACAATGTAAAAAAAATATTAATTATAGCGCATAAGTATGCACTGCATTCCCCGCCTCGTATACTAATAAAGTAGCGATAAACTAATGTACTTTGTACTTAGCCTTCGCAAATCTTTTATAAATATTATTTTACAAAGCGACGATGACTTGTACATTTAATACATTCTGCTCAAGCGTTAAACGTGAGGAACATTACTATTAATACCCCGTATATCAATGGCCCATATATGATCGAGAATAAAGTGTCAGAAACAGTCGGTTATCACACACGAGAGTGAGTAAATAGTTTATCGCCGCTACGCCAGGTAGCGCATGTTTGGATTGTCGTTTCTTAACTTAACAAGTATTTTTCATACAAGTAACTCATACCAGCTTTCGAAAAAACTTTGACTGGTGATTTTCAAATTGATGCTATTTGTATAACTCTGACGACCTAATATCGGTCGCGCAAATGTTTGAAAAATACTAAAGTACACGGCAAACAAACAATTTACAGCCTTTGATTTAGGCATCATGTTGAAGTTGACTTTACTGAGATTGGTTTTACGTTGTACTCTTGTTTATAATTTCAACACTTAACCGCTCACACATGGTCGAGTAAAATAGTCTCATTTCCGAAACCTACCCGATCAAGGATGGAAGGGATCACTAAAGAGCTAATAGAAAGTACAGTAAAGCAAGTATGGATTGTCATTTCTTAACTTAACAAGTATTTTTCATACAAGTAACTCATACCAGCTTTCGAAAAAACTTTGGCTGGTGATTTTCAAATTGATGCTATTTGTATAACTCTGACGATCTAATATCGGTCGCGCACATGTTTGAAAAATACTAAAGTACACGGCAAACAAACAATTTACAGCCTTTGATTTAGGCATCATGTTGAAGTTGACTTTACTGAGATTGGTTTTACGTTGTACTCTTGTTTATAATTTCAACACTTAACCGCTCACACATGGTCGAGTAAAATAGTCTCATTTCCGAAACCTACCCGATCAAGGATGGAAGGGATCACTAAAGAGCTAATAGAAAGTACAGTAAAGCAAGTATGGATTGTCATTTCTTAACTTAACAAGTATTTTTCATACAAGTAACTCATACCAGCTTTCGAAAAAACTTTGACTGGTGATTTTCAAATTGATGCTATTTGTATAACTCTGACGACCTAATATCGGTCGCGCAAATTCGCGTGCAATTCACAATCGATTTAGAGATGCACGAGTTAAGTGTCCATACAAACCAGCGCAGGCCACGTGGTACCGGATATTCGAATATTTTGCCAAGCCCCAAACTGTCTTACCAAGCAAGCAGAGACAGGCGAGATGAAGTTTTTTCGCTGCGTATGTATTGGATAGTTCGATAAAAGAGAGAAAAGCGGCTGAACACTTTTGTGGCAAAACAGATCGAAAAAGTTGAATTTACTAATAATACCCCTATTGAATACTATTAATACCCCGTCTATCAATGGCCCATATATGATTGGAAATAAAGTGCTAGAAACAGTCGGTTGTTACACACGAGAATGAGTAAATAGTTTTATCGCCGCTTCGCCAAGCAGCGCATGTTTGAACAATTTTAAAGTAGTTGTATAATATTGTGATTTGTGAAATTCAACTACACATTAACGATTATTAAAGTTTTTACACGACAAACAAATAATTTACAGCCTTTGATTAGGGCATCATGTTGAGATGAATTTACTGATTTTACATGATAGTATGACTTTGAAATCGCAATTTGGAGCTAGAAGGAAACGTTACAAATATCTCTAAGAAATAAACTCACGTAGGACACCAAAATTTTGTTAGAATTATTTAGATTACTTCTATTGCCGCTTCAGAAGTATGTGTACCAATATGGAGGTAACTAATTTTGTTCACCTATTTTAAATCAAGTTGTGTAAAGGGACTGAAACCTATGTATGGGAGTATATTAACTTGGCTAACACAGACAGTCCCGAACTCGAAATAGAACTAAAATAAGAAAAATCGGAATAAAATTTTGGCCTTACCCTAACCTGGTACACAAACTTCGGGAGTACCGTAAAATGATAGTAATTTTACTGCGAAATTAGTATATAAACAGTAAGACAAACTATTATTTATTGTGCTGAAATCACAGAGTACCAGAAAAATTTCACAATATATTATATAAAATACAATCGAGAATATTAACAATTAATAGCAAAGTATTTTTAATATTCAAGAAAAATCAATTTATAGACATGCAAAGCTGAAATATAATTTTTGATTATGTGTTGAACATTATTTTAATCCTGCTTCTTATCAGATTTTATCTTTGCAATATTTTACTACTTATATCAATCAATGAGCTCTAATAAAAATTTGCGTTTGCAAATTATAGTTTGTGTTGATTATTCGAAAGAATTCTGTGAAGATTATGGGCAATACTTAGTGATTAGCATGTATTTCTTTGTAAATTTCGTGAGTTCATGGGTTCTGACTCAATTTTGCTGTTAGTTGAAAAGTGAAAAACTTCGTAGTATGAGTTTGTAGGCATGCTAAGGCAAGAATTGTGCTTACTTGGTGTTCGCGTAATCGGAAGCTGACATATTTGTCAATACGAAACGCGAAGGCCGTTACCTATCGATACTGCCTGTCTCTGCTCTAAGAGTCGGAAATGTATTTATATTCCATTTCAGTATTATATATTCCTATAAAACAGAAGATCTCCCAAAGTTTCAAGGTCGTTGATCGTGACAGTACCAGTCTATATTCTGCAAGTAAATATTTATCAATATAAAATCAGAAGAAATACTAGACCTTTTCGCTTTCGTTGTTGATTTCTGTCGATAGAGGCGCTATTGAGCTGCTATCAGAAGATTATAAATAAGAATGGGGGCTCCCGAAGTATGCGAACCAAGATGGCGGACATCGGAACGTAACATGGGTAACAGGTTAGGGTTAGGCAATAATTTTTTTTCCAATTTTCCTTATTTTAGTCCTATTATCAGTTCGAAGACTAGCCAAGAGCCTCCCGTAGTATTTATACCTAAAATTATGGCCTAACCCTAACCTAGTACACATATTACATTGCGATGTCCGCCATCTTGGTTCGCATACTTCGGGAGCACCTAAGAATGTTTAGAACCATAAATATTCTCTAAACGCAGAATCGTGATGATCCGTCTCAGTACTTTACTATACCTTGGAAACACTTTAAAACGGGGTCTCCGATTCGTTCATACATGCATGAAGATATTTTTACAAAGTGATTCGAAAAGAAATAAAGGTTAAAAATCTTCATCATGTTCCACTTCTTTCTTTCTGTCGACCTCACATCAACTTATGAATAATGTACCAGAATGAATTTTTGCGGAAAGAATTCAGGAGAGTGGGATATCGTCTTGTCGAGATATAACTAAGTGAAAATTTAATCTAACTCTTTCACTAAGTAAAAAGCTCAATTTGTGCCGAAAATATTGTAAAAAAAATAGTTTATGCGGAACAACTTTATTTTTTTTATTTTTAACTTGTTCTGGCATGCATTCTAACAAAATACCGCATATCCGTCGATAAAATGCTATTCTGGTATATTAATTAACGTAAAACTTATTCAAAAGACATTTTGAAGTGCATTTATACGCAGAAGTCTGTCGAAGCGAATAAAAACGTAACCGAGAAAGGCGATTGGAGACCGCCGACTTCTCTCCTCTCGATCCTCCAAAAAAATTAATTACATGCTAATTATACGACATATTTCATCCAAAAATAGGCTTTTGTTCAGAGATATGATAAATGCACATGCAAAATTTGGAGCAGGTTCAACCCCCCCCCCCCCCCCCCCCATTCGTGAGATATTGCGTAACATACCAAAGTGTTTGACAGACCAACAGACAAATACCTATCAACATATAACCGATCAAGATCGATAAGTAACAAAGGCGGTTATTTGCAAACTAGACTCGAACTCGTCTATCCGCGACTCGAAGAAAATGTTTAGCGTTGAAAAAACTACTAGGACTCGGACTTTAGAGACTTGTGTCAAATACTGGTCAAATTTTTTTTATAGTTTTTTTTAGTCAGTAATGTACTTACAGACGTATTTCTTACGCCTAGTTGTTAGACGAAGTGCATTTCATTTCTATTATGCTTCGACCAATATACATTGGTAAATTTAATAACCTTCCTAGCAGTACATTAATCTCAAGACAAATGCATCTCGATATTTTATTTTATTTCAATAAGTTATTTACAAACCATAATGAATGGAAAAGAAAAAAACAAATTTGAATGCTTAAACTAAACGGACTCTACAATAGAGTTCGATTAGATTCTGAGTGAAAAAATAAATGGTGCACACTTCAGTGATGGCGAAGAGTTTAAGTTTTCACGGTTTATATGTGGGTTGTAATTAGATTCTTGAGACTTCTATTTGAGATATGGGCTCGTTATGTATCCAATTTTTCTACGAACTGCAAACGAATTTTTCTCCGAACTGCGAATCGGTTGCAGGGGGTCATATCATTGCGACAGTTATGGCCTCTGGTTCACGTCATTAGTAGCTCCTTTGTTTCAGTGCTTGTATTATTCTTATCTTAAGATATTTACCGGGGCGTCTATGGTGTTTAAGTCACAGTTTTACGCTTAAGGGGTACATATTTGCATTGCTACACTTGTAGCCAGGTCGTTTAGTTGTCGATATGGTTGGCTGTCAGTATTTTATGGTATTTTTATTTGAACCAGGCAGATCTTTCCGTATCTACCATAGGCGTAGCCAGGGGGGGGGGCCAGAGGGGCCATGCCCCCCCCCCCAAATTTTCAAGAATTCCATTCCTAATCCACCAGTTTTGTGGCATCTTGTCTCGTCACGCTTGCTGATTGTCATTGTTACGTCACAAAGACTTGACCGTTCGCTCTTATGAGCAGTATGGGAAAGACTGTTTCGCAAGCTTTCGGTCAGTTACTCGGTCTTGATTTGTTCTCGCCGGATTTTTATTCGAAACGCTTGGATTTTGATGACCAAATTACTTCGATGGCTAAATTTAAACAGGCGAAATTCGATAGTTTTTTTCAGCGAAATAAAGACTCGCTTTCCTCAAATACATCAATAAGCGCTTCTCAGGCTGTGGATGCACCGGTTACGTCAGTTACGTCTATCACTTCTATTCCCGAAGATGAACTAATAATCAACGAAGGGAAAACAAACGATCTTGGATTTATTCTTAAGAAACATACACAGCTTACCGATGCGGAGAGATACAGGCTTCTACTTCGGATGGTCCGAAAAACGTGACGATTCTGGATACTGTTAGACAAAGTCGTCGTAAATTTCTCAAAAAATGGCTTGACGATAACAGATTTTGCAGTTGGTTAGTTTACACCCAACTCTCTGATGGGGGTGGTTTGTGTAAGATATGCATAGTCATGCAAGCACGTTTGAAGCATGGAACTCTCAGGGACACTGCCTTTGTTACAAGACCATGCATTGACTACAAAAAATTTATGGAAAAGGCTGTAGCACACCGAGACACAAATTACCACCGAGAATCAAATATAGCTGCGAAAAATTTTGTCAAAAGCATGGAAACTGGTCAAAATGTGCGTGCAAACATGGAGGCCCAATATGCTACGCAAACAAAAGAAAACAGACGAATAATGACTTCCATTGTCAAGACTGTCATGTTCTGTGCTTCGGGTAACATACCCTTGCGCGGACATTCCGGGGATAGTGGAAATTTTGTGAACCTTCTTCTATTTCGTATCGACGCAGGGGATGAAGATTTGAAAAGGCATTTCGCTCGAATGGCCGGAAACGCTAAGTATACAAGCCCGATGATACAAAATGAAATTCTCAAGGTAGCAAGCAACATGATAGTGCAAGATATCGTTATGGAGGCTAATAAATCGTTTGTGTCCGTAATAGCCGACGAATCATGTGATATTTCTGGGAAAGAACAACTAAGCATCGTTTTGAGGTATGTGAAAGGTGGTGAAGTGTGCGAGCGCTTCACAGGATTAGTGGAAATGGATTCTGTTTCTGCCGAATCAATTTCCTCAAATATTTTGACCCACCTCTCTGGTATAGGAGTGGATTTGCAAAAACTTGTGGGGCAAGGCTATGATGGTGCAACGACAATGGCAGGTCACGTCAGCGGTGTGCAAAAACGCATTCGTGATAAATACCCGCGCGCAATATTTGTGCACTGCGCTTCTCATTGTTTGAATTTGGTCATAAATGACCAAAGTAAAGTTGCAATCATCAGAAGCACCTGTGATATCATTCGTGAGACTATTCGTTTTTTCAGGGAGAGCCCTAAAAGGCGCGCGGGTTTAGGAATTAACATCCCTTTGTTCTGCCCCACCAGATGGTCTGAGAAGTACAAGAGCATCCGAATCTTCAAATGCAACTTCAAACGAGTACTTGAGGCTCTTGATTCTTTGGCGAGAGATGCTAACAGTGAGACGCGGGCGAAGGCTTTTTCTCTGAAATCTGCTCTAGAAAAGTCGTCGGTTATCTACGCCGTATGTTTGATTGGTCGATATTCGGCACTAATGGAGCCACTAGCGCGCGCACTTCAGGCGGTCGGAGTCAGTGTGCCGTCAGTAAAGAACCTCACATCCTCTCTTCAGAGCGTTATCGCTGAAGAACGCAATGACTCTGAAATCGCATTGAATATTTACAAAGAAGCTTGTGAAATAGCTGGCTTGAAAGAGTTGACAATACCCAGAGTAGTCGAAGTACAAGTTTTCGCGACAATGTCTGTGCTGATTCAGCATCCCAGTATTTTAAACGTTCCGTATATCTCCCCATACGTCGACGGCTTGAGCTGCTCTATATTCGGGAACGCTTCATTGACAACCCATCATTTTTTTCATTGCTATCAATTCTTCCACCAAACAAACCAGTTCACGTGGATGAGGTAGAGCGTCTGTATTTATTGGATAATCTCCAGAATGAAGTGAGACTGTGGAGAACTTCTTTAAGTTCCGACGTTAACGACGAATGTTTGGAGGGGCTTTCTTCTGAGCGCTCGAGATTATCCAAGCGTGTACACTGCAATACAGATCGTTATGACGCTACTAGCAACCACCGTTGAGGCTGAGCGGTCTTTCTCATGCATGAAACGGGTAAAGACATGGCTGCGCTCATCAAGGACGTCCAATCGCCTTTCTGATTTGTGTGTGCTTCACTGTCACCATGAAATGGTCACCGAGGAGAAAATTAATCGAGTTGTGTCGAGCATAATTGGCGGGAAGCGAAGAATGGACTTTTAATCGGGGCGATGTATTTTACTTATTCAAATTGCGTTGTTAATATTTGTTGTTTCAAATAAAGAATTGTTTATTAATGGATTTTGTATTCACAAAAATCCAGCAGAGTCATTGAATCAGTTTGCTTGTTGACCAACTGTTGTTGTTTTGCGCTTGAAGAACGGGTGTTTTAAACCCAATATAATTTCTAAAATTTTCAAATTTGGCCCCCCCCAAAATTTTGGGCTGGCTACGCCACTGGTATCTACCGCATTTCATTTCGTGAGGGCCGTGACCTGGACTTTAAGGACTTGGAGACGGGTTCTATTATATACTATGGACAGAGTGTTCTTCTACCGTTTGTGGTGGTTGATCAAAGGGATTAGGTAATTTTCGAATACGTACAAAATTTGTTATGTACATCTGTTGGAACACATATATACAATAAAGAAAGGGCGTTTTACATAAACGTATTATGAAGGTTCATTACGAAGTGTTATATATATGTGGGTATGGCAAGAGAGAAAAAAATGGCATTTTACATAAAAAATTGAGTAGTTTCGGTATATGCATGACAGAACAGTAACATTACTATATTTGGAAAGGAAAATATAATAAAACCGAGCCTTATTTCGTTTACGGTTCAAAGTGAGGCTTTAGGATAACATAGTAGACAGTGCGGCTTTGCAATTAAGTCCCCAGTATATAATTATATGCGTATAAATATAAATATGCATGGTTGAAAAAAGAAGGTATTGTACATGAGTGGCTATGGCAATTTTCTGAAAAGTTTCATTAAGTATCGGTATATCAACGACAAAATAAGAAATTTACTATATTTAAAAAGGCGAAGACTTATTGAATCACGGTTTTATGAGAGCCGTTGGAAACCTCGGGACTTTGGTTACTGATTTCCCTTAGTGTTTGGGGGGATCGTTATTTCAGGTGATTTTCATCGACGAATAATTTTCGAAGTCATAGTTTGCAATCTACGTATTGGTGGTATGAAGATGTACACTACTGTGCTCATGCGTGGCCCTGCTACGTGGCCCTGAAATAATTCAGGTTGACATAAAACCCTGCGACATCTCGATTACCCATCGTTCTCCCACACATAACTCCAAAATCCACCAACCCGTAATTGCTAAATTTACAAACAGAAAGATCCGAAATAAAAATATAAAGAATCGCCACCTGATTAAATCTGCTTCAAATTCAACTTGTATCCCAAATTCATCGAAAACCTTCATTGTCGAGAATCTAACAGACAGAAATAAAAATCTATTCTATCGAGCGAAAGTCCTGAAAAAACGTTGCGGATACGCTTTTCTGTGGACATCCAATGGAAAGGTTCTGGTGAAAAAAAAAAGATACTAACACTTTATCAGTAAATAGTGAAGAAGATTTGGAGAAGATCAGATAAGTGCAAACATTTTAAACAAATAATACTCTATTACAATGTCTTTCTGCCCTACTTTGTCAAATTTGAGTGACTGTCAACTTTTTTCAACTGCCTCTTCCCACTTATTCGATAACGTAATGCATGTAGACTCTTGTATATTCATACATTTTATATTTAATGTCATTTCCCTTTCTTATTTCATTCACACATAGTCATAACCAATGCTATGAATGATTTAGCCACCTATCCCTCCAACTGGGAATCAGCTAGTATTATTCCTTTTGATGATTCAAAACCCAGTCGATACCTCGAAATAACTGATGTCAATGAGGTTTCCTCCAGGTTTTTACCATCAGACCTTATTCTAATACATTATAACATCAGATCGCTAGCAAAATATGTTGACAAGCTAATTGAACTGACTTCGAATTTTCATTTCCTTCCTCATGTGATTGCTTTAAGTGAGACACGGATCAATAATAGGACCACATTTCTTAATGTAGACATCCCAGGGTACACTTTTTTCCATGTCCCCTCCCCAACTCAGGCGGGTGGTGTGGGTGTCTACATCAAAAATCATTTAGATTTCCAAATAGTTCGTGATCTTGACTTAGCGTTCTCTAACTGTGAGGATATGTGGATCGAGCTCAAATTTTCACAACCCAACTCAAAACTACAGAGTCTCACTATTGGAATTATTTACAACCATCCGAGAAGTAATATTCCATCGTTTACCCTAGCAATGGCTCGCCTTTTCGAAAAACTTGCAATGACCAAAAAAAAATTTGTAATACTGGGTTTTCCACTGCTGTGTATTTCGATATGCTCATGTCATACTATGTTCTTCCTGTGATTACTAAACCTACTAGGGTCACTCTACCTCCCACACCCTCATAGATCACATTTATACAAACGCCATAAACCAATGTTCTTCATCATTTATTTTAATAAGCGACTTGACCGACCATTTTCCTGTAATGTGCACAATATCAGGTGTAGATATAAGCATCAAGACCAATACTCGCATGAAGAGCGATATGTCTAAATTTTGTAACGATTCTTTTAGATCCGATGTTGAGTCAATGTGTAGCAACTATGTTGGTGTTACCTTTTGTAGAGAAAATTTCAATTACTCTTTTGATACATTCCTTGGTCGCCTAAAATGGTTAATTAACAGACATGCGCCTTTACGACCCCTTTCACGCAGAGAAAACAAACTTTACTCCAAACCCTGGATCACTAGGGGAATTAGGAAGTCCATCAAACACAAAAATAATATGTTCGAAAATAAATTTTTAAGGGGCAATACATCCCAGCGTGTCTACTTCAAAAAGTATAGAAATATGTTAGTACATTTGCAAAGGAAATCTAAAGAACTGTTTTATCGCAATGTCCTTGAGACCAACCGAGGTGATGCTAAACGCACGTGGAAAACGATCAATGACATCATTAAGATACAATCCAAAAATTCCATCTCCATCTCAGAATTGAAGCTCAAAAATCGAACCACTGTGACTGACCCAGTCCTGATTGCTAGTGAATTCAATAAATTCTTTTCAACGGTAGGGAAGAAACTTGCCGATGATCTCCCGCAAAGCTCAGTCTCATTTACCGACTTCTTGGGTACTCCCCTGCAAAATTCCTTTTTTCTTGAACCTACGTCACCTTCAGAGGTCTTCCAAATTATAGCGAACCTGAAAAGAGGAAAAGCTGTTGGACCTGATGGTATTCCATCCCACATTCTTAAATCTGTCGCTGATATCATCTCACCAGCACTAAGTCACTTTTTCAACGCGTCATTTAGATTAGGTACCTTCCCTTCTTCACTTAAGATTGCAAGAGTGGTACCAATATTTAAGAATGGTAGTAATAATGATCCTTCAAATTATAGACCAATTTCAATACTACCCCTAATTGGCATAATCTTAGAAAAACTATTGCACAGCAGAATGCTCAATTTTTGTACCAAATTCAACCTAATCAACAAATGTCAATTCGGATTTCAAACCAATCACTCGACCAACCACGCTATTCTCGACCTAATTTCTTATATTTACGATAAACTGGATAAAGGAGAATTTGTTTGTTGTATTTTCCTCGATCTTAAAAAAGCTTTCGACACCGTCAATCACTCTATTCTCTCACACAAACTGAGACATTATGGTTTTCGAGGTGCTACAGGCAACTTATTCTGCGATTACCTGTTCGGTCGACAACAATTTGTCGAAGTGGATTCCAATAGGTCCGCGATGCTCCCCATCCACTGTGGAATTCCTCAAGGTTCTGTATTGGGACCGCTTGCTTTCCTCGTCGCAATAAATGATCTGTCGTCCTCCTCCAACTTCTTGACCAAACTTTTCGCTGACGACGCCTGTTTGCTTGACAGTTCAAAAGATTTGAATACGCTCCAAGACAAAGTAAACTCTGAAATTAAAAAAATATATAATTGGATGGTTTGTAACAAATTTACAGTGAATGTGGATAAATCTAAAGTGATGTTGTTCACCCCCAAAACTCGTACTAGACATGCAAACATCTCGATTAAAATAAATGGTATCACTCTCGAAGTTGTCCACTCATACAAATATCTGGGCCTTCACATCGACAGCCAGTTAAAATGGAACACCCACACTGCTGAACTACACAGAAAACTTTCAAGATCGGTAGGGATTCTGAGAAAGCTCAGGCACTATGTACAAGACGCAACTTTGCGAACTGTATATTTTGCCCTTTTCCAATCCCATTTACAATATGCTATAGCTGCTTGGGGAGCTGCCTCCCAATCAAACTTGTATAAATTAGAGGTCCTACAAAATAAGGCCATTAGAATTCTCACTAGAGCACCCATTCGTTCCAACTTAAGAATACTATACCACAAGATCAGTGTGTATTAAAATTGCCCGACATTCACAAGTTTGAGATCTCTAAGATCATGCATCAATTCCACAACCAGAAATTACCTGCAGCTTTTGACAATCATTTTGTTCAACTTAGTTCCATGCATGAGCATAACACCCGCTCCTCGTCAAGATCTAATTTATTTGTACCCCGCTATTCCCTAAGCAAAACCCAAAATTCCTTAAAATATAAAGGCGTTTTAATTTGGAATAGTATCCCCCAATGTTTACGCGACTCCACATACTCTACCTTTAAATTTAAATATAAAAAACTCATGCTCTCTTCTTACCTGTCTCCTGCCAGGACCTTGAGTTGATGTGTTGTCAGCATTCAGTCTTGATATTGCCACGAATCCTCGATCTGATCCACAGATCCTAACAGTTGTAGTTGGGTTTTTGAATCTGTTATTTAATGTTTTCGTATCAAATGTTGATATGCTCTTTTCTCAATTATTGTTATTTTATATATTGATATAACCGTATAACTCGCCTTACACATTTTTGAACCATGTACCAATTGCTTTTATAGATAATATATTTCGTAAGACTAAGAGTCTTCATAAGAACATATAGATGGAGCTATAAAACTCAAAATCCATTTATTGCTGCTGTTGATTAATATTTGAATCATCTTCTATTTGATTGATCAAATATTATTTTTTAAAACCGGTATGGCTATGTATTGCATACGCTAGGTAGGTTGGTGAGCTATCTTAATAATAACTCTTATCCTGCCGGAAGAATTTGTGTGTTTTTTTCTTTTAAATATTTTCTTACCTGTTATTCACGTTATCTTGCTTTTTAACTTATTGGATTGCTTTTGCATTTAATTCTCAATTCTTCTTGGACTTTGTAATGACTCCAGCACCACCTCTTACTCACCTCATTCTCTATTTGAAGGTGAACTTAACAAAGTCCATGGTTACCGGCACCGTACTCTGTGTGGCCATATCTTTGAAATGTCGTTTCCATGGTTACATTACTGACGGTGCTCGGAGTGTTGTACGTATTTGGTTTGAATTTTGCTGTCTTTTTTTTCTCATGATATAATGTTTGACTTCTTTCTCTCTCCTGTTTATATTTCTGTTAGATTAATTCACGGGTGTCGCTGCTCGTTAACCAGTTTTGGTTTTTCGCGATTCCTTTCGCCCTGAAATGCCGTATTTAAATTCCTTTTTTATATTTATTTGCATGAAGTGTTTTTTTTCTGTTTGGTGAAAAAATAAATTACTGATTACTGTCACTGAAAAGCAATATACTTTGAAGTTTATTTTGTTATTTTTGCATCTTACATTTACTTAATTACTTCCTAATTGGTCTTAGATGCAATATAGGAACTGTTTACTATTCTGGGCTCATACTCATTTTCTTACCACTTCTTCCCAAAGCCTCTGCGACCTCTACCCACGCTTTTCCTTTTGCAATTGTATTCCTGTAAGCTGCTTCTTTTACAGCGTAAAGACACTTCCTTTTTCTAACCTCAACTATGAGATGTTCTAAATCCATACCCATATCTCTTCAATCTGTATAAATCATTGTACAGTTTTTATTGTTTTAAAAATAATAACCAGTGTATTGATATACAACTGCATCATACACTCGCCAAAAAGCCTCAAATTTATATCTAAACAACAGCTGTCTTACCTAATTACTGCTCTTCACACAATGCCTATCAAGTTCCTGATCCAAAATACCGGTACCACTGCACCCGGAATATAATACCTTTTGTTATGCGTCGACACAACGCAGTGTGAACAAGTTCAACGCATTGCTCCTGCGTAGAAATATAACGCGACGCACTGCGTTGGTGTGAATGGGCCCTTACTGACAATACACCAGGCGCCTGTTATATCGTTTTCTGTTACCGTTTGTCCTGTGAATGAATACTGTGATTTTTGAAACTGCATAAATGCTAAAAGTTTTTGTTGAAAGGTATCTTGTTATTTGTTCCATGTAAGCTACTTTTATGATTAGTACACTTACTAAATTTATTCGCCATACTGTAGGCTACTTTTATGGTTAGTATACCTGCCATGTTTATGCGCCATACTTTAGACAAGTTTGAGACATCGACCAAGACTTTGCTTACTTAGAGGGTAACCAGCCTAGAATGTCACATACTTGTCTGTGTGTAATTTGCTCAGCTTTACGCGGTAAATCACTAAAACTTCGTAATGTACGTTTGAGCTTGACGACTTCGATTCTCAATTTTATCTCGTCGTAATTTACGGTTTTCAATTTTATGACTTTAGCAAGTTTACCTTAAACCCGCTAAGGTAATAGTTGTGTTCAAAATTGAAATTTGAAGTAATATCACACGCTTCGTGTTGCAAGTACAATCATAATTTAACTATATTGACACAGTTCTGATTTTGGACAAGCTTTGCATCTGAACTCGAGTATATTATCGATGGCCGCGCTTTAGATTTCTATCAATACCTAGACAAAATTCTGATTTATAAATCTGAATTGAAATTTGAAGTAATATCACACGCTTCGTGTTGCAACTACAATCACAATTTAACTATGTTGACACAGTTGTGATTTTGGACATGCTTTGCATCTGAACTCGAGTATATTATCGATGGCCGCGCTTTAGATTCCTATCAATATCTAGACAAAATTCTGATTTATAAATCTGAATCGCATGATGTTCGTTCTGACTCAGATTCAAGCATCGAGGAAGGGCAGTTAATTTCAAGCAATGGAGCAGAATGACAGTCACGCGATACAATGCCACCTAGACGCGCTTCAAGAAAACAGTTATGGCAACCAAATTTGACACCACTTTCTTACTTTTGAATCAAATCAACCTGAACCACATACAACAAACGCTAAAACTATCAATAGCCTGACTTTCATTATCAAAGATCCCATTACAATTATGGGACGTTAAATGTTTGAGCATATCCTCAATAGTAAAGATTCTTAGGGTCCATCAGGTTCAGTATGCTTGACATCATGAGCAGTAGATGAGGTTATTTTCTCAGCTCTCGTCTCATACCACAGAGCCCACGAAAACTGCTTAGTGGTCAATTTTTCAATAAAAATTCTTCGTTAATTTTGGACACATTTCATATTAATTTTGAAAATCATTTTTTTGGTATCATGGCTTATATTTATTGATCTAATTTATTTGTGTACTCAGCTTTATGCAAATGTCGACATCTATTTGGTATGATATCTTTCGGAATAAAGGCAGCGCAGTTCTTAGAAAAGCCAGTAGTGACCACCGGCGGATTTTTTCAATTTGCCAGGCGCCGAACAATAGCCTCTTTGTCCAATAAAAGTCATTGTTCCGTTTACACGCCCTATCAGAAGCGACTTTTAAAATGAAGCCACCTCTGACAGCTGCAACAAATCGATAGCAATGTAAGAGCAGGATTCTCCCAATCTGCAAACGAAAGATAGGTTAGTGTACTATACACTGGTACACAAAATTGGATCCTGCGAAACAAACAGACAAAAAAAGCTGCAAATATCGATAAATT
This sequence comes from Styela clava, assembly GCF_013122585.1. Taxonomy (NCBI): domain Eukaryota; kingdom Metazoa; phylum Chordata; class Ascidiacea; order Stolidobranchia; family Styelidae; genus Styela; species Styela clava. The sequence goes on along the minus strand of NW_024102841.1, from coordinate 18,161,774 downwards.
ATCAATATGATAATATTAAACTTACCCCGCATTTCAATAACAGTGACCCATGGACCTTTCCCCGACCTTTGACCCCCGAAAAAATTCTCCTATACTTTACCATTGCAAAAATTAAAACTTCTAGGAAGACAGAGTGATCATTGAATTTATATTTTAGTTTCCGAAACACAACAGAAAACTAACGAATAGAGTTTGAAAACGAGGTAATGTTTACGACCACGCTTGAAAATCTGTCTAAGTGAGAAAAGTGTCTGAGCGGATGCGAAAAGGGAGCATTGTTACGTCACTTTTTGCATCTTGCTGATTGGCCAATGTCACGAAGTAAACAAGGAAGTTGATGCTCGGGGGAAGGTCCATTGCAATTGATCCATCCTTACTCCGGCCGAGAGCAAACGGGGGAAAGGAACATTTGCGACGTAGTGAACTTCGTTTAAAAATTGAAACTGAGGAATTTGGTCCATTATATAAATCGTCCGTACAAATATAGACACAAAATACTCGCATGCTTCCGAACTGATTTTCATTGCCTTTTCGATATATATATATATGTATATATATATATTACCGGGGTCAGAGTATTCAACTTTTGGCCATATAGATGTTTTGTTTACCCATGCATCTTATGGTAACATATAGGAAGAAACATTATACTAAGCGGCAATTATTTTAAAGTAGCGTTTTTTTGCATTGGAATACAGATGGTGAACGCTATGAACAGAAACTGGCTAATCCATCCTACTTACAAATGCACGACATTTGTTCGCGTAGACTCTGAACACAATTACCCATAATGCCGTAGTTACACGTGCTCACTCTCTTTTGATGTCGACCTTGGCGGCACACGATCATTTCGGTCAGATACCTGTTACCTGCGGGTGTTTACGGCTTCAGAGTTTCGTGTCGGGTTTGCTTGTGACATTTAAAGGTAATTTGGTGTAATGGTTTGGTACTTAAGTCCTTGTGTTGTATTGCTTATCGAACACGTTGTTGAAAGATCTTATTTTCTTATGTCGAGACATTGTATCAAACGTAAGTGAAATGAATGCATTGGCTGCACTTGGCAATATGCTTTTTTTTCTTCACTATATGCCACATTTCAATATTAAAGAAATCATCCGTGTTTCTCAATTCAGGAACGGAAAACCCAAAGAAGATAGATACTCGTGAGTTGTATTACTGAAAGTGATCGCATAAACTCCAGAAGAACGCGACGATGAATCTACAAGATGAGTAAACATATTATTATAATGAGGTTTAGGTTTCTGCTATCTGTATTTAAATTGTTAGATTCATACCTCTTTAGGTTCTGTTAGAATCCAACAGATAAGTTGTTGGTGTCATGCGCGTAATTGAAATGATGCTTGGGAGTGAGCAATGTAAAATTTGTAGTTTGTTGCAAGTCATCATTTCCGAGTAAACAATCTTGACTATGAAATGGGTTACCGGTAGCAGGGATAACGAAAATGTCGACTGATAGATTACGCATGCCGCTTCGCTTTACGGACCCATTTGAGTTGTGTTAATTTTATCTACCGACTTATTCAGTCTAATCACTACAAGCTTTGAATATTTTTATGAATTTTTGCAAGATGTGCCACTGATCTGTCTTTGGGATCATGGCCTAAAAAGAATTTCAGTAAGGCTGACTGGCTGAGCAATAATATTTTAACATGTTAGATCTGTTTGATTTGCGGTTTTTTAAATCGACTAAAGATTCACCGCGTTTACCAGTATTCGATTTCTGGTCGATTTGAGTGTTCCCTATTTAACATTTCCTGCCTTGGCACGTCTCGCATTCAAAAGTATTATGTATTTTAGCCGTCCGGAATTATACAACACACACAGGCAATTTTCCCTTTTTTTGGTCGATTTGAGTGTTTTCTATTTAACATTTCCTGCCTTGACACGTCTCGCATCTATGTATCTGAATCATGATGGATTGTGCCACACTGTGGATGGCCCCTAGTTTTTGAGTCGTCTTGGTGCCAAACGACGTTTTCTTAAGGTCTGACATGATCTTGTCTTCGTGCCAAAAGATGTTTCTAGCAGATTTAATGCTTCCTAATTTTTGACTTTGTCCTTGTGCCAAACTGACTTTGTCCTGAGACTTCCAAGCCGAAAATTTGATAAATAATATTTAATTTTGTTTTTGATGTTGAAATTCTTGTATATTTCAATGCAACCATCCATACATCATTCATTGGAAATGGCATTTTTTGGTTTGTAATCATAGTGTCGCGCATTTAGTAGTAGTCTTTTTTATCGAGTAAATCTTGTTGGTGTTGACCAATCTTACATTTTTTTTAAATTGTTCAAAATAAATTATAAAGTGAATATACTTTCTTCGCAGGCGGTGAAACTTGATTCATGAGGGCGTAGGAGTTGTAGGCAGCCCACATGAAAAATTTCAAGACCTAACGTCTATCTCGGCTACTTATAATGTATTTGTAGATTTGCCACCTGATAATTTTGTAACTCCCATGAACTAATTGTATGCTTATACGGCTGCTGAGCATGTAAGCACAGCTATCTTATGTTGGCTATCTGCACTTTTTCCATTTGTCAAGAACCTTATACCTTGCACGGATGGCAGCAACAGCTCAAACGCTTTGCGATCTCGCACTCGCTGTGGTAAAAAATTATATATTGTTTTTTAGTCTTGCAATGCAAAAAAGCCGACAATGCCTTTTTTTTTTATAGATGGGGGGGTCTGAATATTCTTTTTTCATTTCATTCGACTATTTCGACTTCGTAATCAGCATAGTAGACAAAAAAAATTCAACTTTGAAAAGGCCGGGTGTCCGTTTATCGAACTTAAACGGTTTGTACAACATTCACGAGTATCATCAAATGATAATAAGTTAGTTTTCTTAAAAATGAACTAGTTGCGATGGGTTTTGCATGATTTCGACGGAAACCACTTATGGTAATTAATGTGAAATTGTTCCCGCATTTCTGGTTTCACTAACTGTTCATTAGAAAGACTTCAATATGCTGAGTTCGTATATATGACTAAGTATTGATAGTCAGAACGGTCAAAGTACTTATCGAAAAAGTTCTAGCATGCGTAATTTTGCGTTTTATAGTACACGAAAAATCCGGTTTGATTGGGAAATTTCCATACAATCCGTTTGCTTTTTGAAGGTATTTCGAATAAGTCATCACTGGGTTGAGTCGCACCAACAAACGAGGGTTCATTGATCAAACGATGTTCTTGAAGGTCTGACATGATCTGATACTTTCTAATTTTTAACTTGTTTTGATGCCAAACGACGTTTCTTGAAGGTCTGACATGATCTGATACTTTCTAATTATTAACTTGTTTTGATGCCAAACGATGTTTCTTGAAGGTCTGACATGATACTTTGTAGTTACTGAGTTGTTTTTAATGCCCAATCATGTTTACTGAAAGTCTAACTCAATATAAAATCGCGATTTGATACTTTCTAGTTTTTGACTCTGTCATAATGACATGAATCCAGTGTGGTTTTGGTGCCAAGCGACGTTTCTTGTAGGTTTGACTTAACTATGAATACGAGATGTCATAACTAGTATTTTTGGCTTTGCATTGGTGCTAAATTATATTTCTTAAGGGTTTGACTTTGTGCTTTCTAATTTTTGACTTCCATATTTTTCTTGAGATTTCAAAACCTCAATTTGATAAAGATTAATTGTAACTTCGTTATAGCTTGATATTTCTGACCTTGTTTTGGTGCCAAACGATGTTTCTTGGAGGTCTGATCTGACTATCGGATCGAAGGTCTGACATGATTTTCGTTGTAAAAGGAATGTAATCTAAGAGGGGGATTGTGTCGCTTTTTTCAGTGAACTCAAAGCAACCCAAAGGTCATTGAACAATAGAATACGGGTTGAATTGAACAATAGGATACGGGTTGAAAAGCCAATGTCAACCTTTCAGATAAAGACAAATCTACTCGAATCGTGTGTTTTTTCCGAAAGAAGCATTTATAAGAGGATCATTCGATTCTTGTAACACTGACGTTGTTTCCGTCTGATTGACACTGTCGCGGGATCTTGTTGCTCATTTCTAGACTGTAACGCAACGTAGTGCTGCTGCATTGAGAGATAGCTTATGTTCATAACAGTCTTGGACTTTGGTAATTTGCAGATTTCAACCTTTCAGTAATAGATAGGTCCAGGAGGGCCATAGCACCATCTTTCGTCTAAGTTAATTGAAAGTTTCAACTTTTACTCTTTTTAGAATTTTCGAATAGTAGGGCATAAAGAAATCGACTCGGAAATCAGTGTTTGCCAAACTGCCAAACTCAAATTCTTTTCTCTTCTTTCTGATTTTGTCCAAACTCCATAAGTATCCCATGCCCATAAATTCAACGTCTTTACTTTGTGGAATAACTAACAGTTCCTTGTAAACACTACAAACGCTAGTGCCTTACTCATATATGGTACCCATCTGGCATCATGACCGGGCACCTCGAACTAATTCGCTGCACAAGCATTCTGTAACCCTTCGTCCAAATGTTCCTAAGACAATCGTCTCCTTATCAGGCATCACAGTAGAAGTGACTGCCTCCAGTTTCAAAATTTACAGAATCAAATATTTCAACTTCTAAGCAAAAGCTAGCCATGTTGCCGCTGCTCATCGTACAGTCTGGTAATATTTCAAGCACCGGCTGCCATTGCTCGCACACGGGCAAAAAGGGTGCTTCGTTGCTATAACTGCCAAATTGTTCCAGTAACTATCGCAATGTGGTTCTAGCACTGTGAACCGCTCCCCCGATGGCCAGCCTGTTTTCAGCATACAGCAAACTAGCTACTTGTCATGCTTAATCCAATACAGCCTATTGAAGAGCTTATAAGAGTCTGTTAAATTCTTTCAAAAAACTGACCGCCCGAGACCGCGCACACTCCCGCTTCCATGCAATACAAAACATGGCGGGGATTTAAGAAGTGATTATTTAAAAACAAGTTGGAATACAATCGAACCCTGATATGCCAGTTTTAATTTTTTTTGTGATGCTTTCGGGCTGTTCCAATTAGCTGCCTTCTTTTCGAACATGACTGAAAATGTCGTCTCCTTCCGTCAATTTTCACTTGTGCCTAATCCTTTGTACATTCGACCATATTTCAATACCGCCCTTTACCTCGCAATGACACTTGCTATTACAGTTAGTGTGTGCGCAATGCAAAGACATTTTTTCCTCGTAGTACTTCTTAGTCCGAACAATAGCATCATTGTTTTGCAAATAATTCCACAGCTGGTCATCAAGTTTGTGGAATAACTTGACAGCGAAATCAATATAATCCAAATTTCCAGTTTATAATCCAAATTTCCAGTTTGTTCCGTTTTTTTTTAGGGATGTTTCGGCTCGTAAACAAATAAGGAGTTCAAAACCAATTATATTATAAATAACCCAATTAACAAAACTCTATTACTGAAATCAGAAATAGAAATCATTATAAATGGATACCTTATTAATGCTGATACACATTGCTCTTTCCCGAGACATACCATCTCTCTAATTCGTTCGTGATATGTTTTCCCTTCGGTACCGCTGTGAAAAATTTATAATTGAATGAGTTTGTCATAACTTTAGTAATGCAAATTTTCATAAATTATTCCTGATAAACGAATATCAAAGTAAATGAACCTATAAAGAAATATCATATTGAAAGTATCCAATTTCAACCATATTTGAGAAATTGATTTATTTTTGACATCACATGAGGAACAGCTTGGTCAAAATCATTTTAAGGGTGCAATGGCAGTTAAAGTGTAAAACCTAACTGTGTTAATTGGTTAGGTAATACAGAACCAGAAAGTTTGCGGTCTTTCAGAAAATGGAAGTCCCTCACACATTATTGGAATCTTGCTCTGTGACCTCATTTAAAGCGGAAGGTGTGAATAGGTGTTGAGTAAATATTTATGCCCAAATTTTATTTGTAATTACCAAGGGCTGAACTTTAGATTAGAGTTACATACATTTTCATAACATATACGAGTTCAACTGGCGAAGTATTTTTCTTTCACTTCTTAGAAGTGGTAAATGTTATGTCCTTATTGAAAATACTCGCGTTTAAAATTTGTTTGGTGAATGGATTGTTTTAGAGTCGGCGGTTTCTTATTTTGTTGTTGGTTGCTAGATTTATGTTTGTTTTGTTGTTGGTTGCCAGATTTTTTCTTCCCACTGTTTTTTTGTTTCTGAACTTTGTTGGTGCCCTTTTTAGGTGAAGTGCTTTGATTTAAGAGGTCCGCCCATATCGCTTTGTCAGACAAATTCTTGTGTTTTAGTCGTCCTATTCGAGTCATTATCCTTGTTGGTTGTTTTGTGGGCTTTGAAGGAGGATGGTCTTTTCTGGGGTTCGAATAATGAGTGATTGTTTTGCACGATTTCGTGGTGTAGTTTGAAGTATTATGCTAGACATTTTGTTTTCGAATATTGAGAAAACAGTGGGTCCTGTGTTTGTGGAGGTAATTTAGTCTAGATTATTCATATTGACGTGTCAAAACGTATGTACAGCAGTCTGTAATACGTCGCAGAGTAATTAAGCTATTTTGCTCTGATTTTAATTCTTGTTGGGATTTTGTCGATAGAGGAGTAGCTCGCTTGATGTGCAGGACATGTTCCGTGATTTTACGTCTCCCTTATCTTTCTCCACTCATTTTTGAATGGAGGGCGACCTCTTGAATTCGCCTGTCCACACTTTGTTGTACATGTTCATAACCTTTGCCAAGAATGTCCAAGAAAACGTTAGACATTAATTCTGTTATTTCTTTTAAAATAAATATGAAACGAAAGCAGTTGTCTTTATAACACAACAAATATTAAGCAGATACTTTGACTGTAATCCAACATGTTTTTTAAGGGGCTTTCAACTGCATCAACCCGTAAAAATGGGTGTGAGCAATCTTTCGATTCCTTTGACATAAAATTTTTCTTATTTTGTGGAATTCTTGAGATTAGTTCAGTGGTTCTCAAACTTTTTGAGCCGCGCCTACTCCATTGGAGAATCTTACAATTTCTAGTCCCTTTTCCATTTCGCTTTGAAAAAAAGCCAAATGCTTTTGTCGTGGGCTGGCTGATTTGTTGAATGATGGAGATACACGCGAGTTTGTCTCATGGCGTCATTGCTCAGACGACGACGTCTTTAGTTACTTCGGGACGGTACCAGCCAAGAAGTCATGCAGCCTCTTTGTTTTTGCAATACTTCAGCCATGTGGTATCCCATGCCCATGAATTCAACGTCTTTACCCTGTGGAATAACCAACAGTTCCTCATTAAACACTACAAGCGCAAGTGCCTTACTCGAATATGATACCATTTGGCATCATGACCGCGGGCACTCTCACAAAACAAGCTCACATCTGCACAATGTCAATGCTCCTCTGACACGCTTTGTCAAAATGCTCCTGGACAAGTGTCGTCGTATCGGGCATCGCAGTAATCGTGACTGCATCCTGTTGTGAAATTTACAGAAATAATGTTTATTTCACTGAACAATCACTTTGCTAAAGTTTGCTATCAATCAGTAATAGTAGATGTACATACAAGCGGAAGACCTAGACGACATCGCCATCCTCGTGCTTTGTCCGGTATATTTTCAGCGTCATTGTATTGTTCAAATTCATGCCGCAGAGGACATCGCCAGTTATATAAACGTTTGTGTGACGACGCCGTCTTTAGTTACTTCGGGACGAAACCAGTCAAGAAATCTGAAGCTTCTATGATTTTCTAATACTTCAGCCATGTAGTATACCATGCCCAGAAATTCACTTCTATACGTTGTGGAATAACTAACAGTTTCAGCTTAAACACTAAAAACGCAGGTGCCTTACTTGTGTATGAAAACCGTTTGGCTTCTTGCGGCACATGCATCCATCCACCTCGAAATGGACTTGCGGCACATGCATCCTTTTTCGATATGCACCTCGGGCAATTATCGCCGTATCTGGCATCGCAGTAGTCGTCACTGCATACTGTTGTGAAATCCACAGAAGTAATAATGTTGATTCTTTCAACCTAGCTAGTGGAGATAGCTAATGTTCATAACAGTCGTGAACTTTGGTAATTTGCAGATTTCAACTTTTCAATAATAGATAGGTAGACGCAATCACCACAACCATTTGCAAACACTAGCCATTCAGTTGGCAAAACCTCATGTAGGTAGCCAAGGTAATCCAGGAGGGCCATAGCACCATCTTTCGTCCTAGTTAATTGAAAGTTTCAACTTTTACTCTTTTTAGAATTTTCGAATAGTAGGGCATAAAGAAATCGACTCGGAAATCAGTGCTTCCCAAACTCAAATTCTTTTCTCTTCTTTCTGATTTTGTCCAAACTCCATAAGTATCCCATGCCCATAAATTCAACGTCTTTACTTTGTGGAATAACTAACAGTTCCTTGTAAACACTACAAACGCTAGTGCCTTACTCATATATGGTACCCATCTGGCATCATGACCGGGCACCTCGAACTAATTCGCTGCACAAGCATTCTGTAACCCTTCGTCCAAATGTTCCTAAGACAATCGTCTCCTTATCAGGCATCGCAGTAGAAGTGACTGCCTCCAGTTTCAAAATTTACAGAATTAAATATTTCAACTTCTAAGCCAAAGCTAGCCATGTTGCCGCTGCTCATCGTACAGTCTGGTAATATTCAAGCACCGGTTGCCGTGGCTCGCACACAGGCAAAAAGGGTGCTTCGTTGCTATAACTGCCAAATTGTTCCAGTAACTATCGCAATGTGGTTCTAGCACTGTGAACCGCTCCCCCGATGGTCAGCCTGTTTTCAGCATACAACAAACTAGCTACTTGTCATGCTTAATCCAGTACAGCCTATTGAAGAGCTTATAAGAGTCTGTTAAATTCTTTCAAAAAACTGACCGCCCGAGACCGCGCACACTCCCGCTTCCATGCAATACAAATCATGGCGGGCATTTAGGAAGTGATTATTTAAAAACAAGTTGGAATACAATCGAACCCTGATATGCCAGTTTTAATTTTTTTTGTGATGCTTTTGGGCTGTTCCAATTAGCTGCCTTCTTTTCGAACATGACTGAAAATGTCGTCTCCTTCCGTCAATTTCCACTTGTGCTAATCCTTTGTACATTCGACCATATTTCAATACCGTCCTCTGATTCGCAATGACACTTGCTATTACAGTTAGTGTGTGCGCAATACAAAGACATTTTTCCCTCGTAGTAATCCTTAGTCCGAACAACAGCATCATTGTTTTGCAAATAATTCCACAGCTGGTCATCAAGTTTGTGGAATAACTTGACAGCGAAATCAATATAATCCAAATTTCAAGTTTGTTCCGTTTTTTTGTTGAAGATGTTTCGGCTCGTAAACAAATAAGGAGTTCAAAACCAATTATATTATAAATAACCCAATTAACAAAACTCTATTACTGAAATCAGAAATAGAAATCATTATAAAATGGATACCGTATTAATGCTGATACACATTGCCATTTCCCGAGACATACCATCTCTCTAATTCGTTCGTGATATGTTTTCCCTTCGGTACCGCTGTGAAATTTATAATTGAATGACTTTGTCATAACTTTGGTAATGCAAATTTTCATAAATTATTCCTGATAAACGAATATCAAAGTAAATGAACATATAAAGAAATATCATATTGAAAGTATCCAATTTCAACCATATTTGAGAAATTAGATTTATTTTTGACATCACATGAGGAACAGCTTGGTCAAAATCATTTTAAGGGTGCAACGGCAGTTAAAGTGTCAAACCTAACTGTGTTAATTGGGTAGGTAATACAGAACCAGAAAGTTTGCGGTCTTTCAGAAAATGGTAGTCCTTTACACATTATTGGAATCTTGCTCTGTGACCTTATTTGAAGCGAAAGGTTTGAGTAGGTGTTGAGTAAATATTTATGCCCAAATTTATTTGTAATTACCAAGGGCTGAACTTTAGATTAGAGTTACATACATTTTCATAATATATACGAGTTCAACTGGCGAAGTATTTTTTCTTTCACTTCTTAGAAGTGGTAAATGTTATGTCCTTATTGATAATTTTTCTTCCCACTGTTTTTTTGTTTCTGAACTTTGTTGGTGCCCTTTTTAGGTGAAGTGCTTTGTTTTAAAAAGGTCCGCCCATATCGCTTTGTCAGACAATTTCTTGTGTTTTAGTCGTCTTATTCGAGTCATTATCCTTGTTGGTTGTTTTGTGGGCTTTGAAGGAGGATGGTCTTTTCTAGGATTCGAATAATGAGTGATTGTTTCGCGCGATTTCGTGGTGTAGTTTGAAGTATTATGCTAAACATTTTGTTTTCGAATTTTGAGAAAACAGTGGGTCCTATGTTTGTAGAGGTAATTTAGTCTAGATTATACATATTGACGTGTCAAAACGTATGTACAGCAGTCTGTAATACGTCGCAGAGAAATTAACCTATTTTGCTCTGATTTTGATTCTTGTTGGGATTTTCGTCGATATAGGAGTAGCTCGCTTGATGTGCAGGACATGTCCCGTGATTTTAAGTCTCCCTTATCTTTCTCCACTCAATATTGCATGGAGGGCGACCTCTTGAATTCGCCTGTCCACACTTTGTTGAACATGTTCATAACCTTTGCCGAGAATGTCCAAGAAAACGTTAGACATTACTTCTGTTATTTCATTTAAAATAATTATAAAAATAAGCAGTTGTCTTTATAACACAACAAATATTAAGCAAATACTTTGACTGTAATCCAACATGTTTTTAAGGGGCTTTCAACTGCATCAACCCGTAAAAATGGGTGTGAGCAATCTTTCGATTCCTTTGAAATAAAAGTTTTCTTATTTTGTGGAATTCTTGAGATTAGTTCAGTGGTTCTCAAACTTTTTGAGCCGCGCCTTCTACATTGGAGAATCTTACAATTTCTCGTCCCTTTCCCATTTCGCTTTGAAAAAAAGCCAAATGCTTTCGTCGTGGGCGATACACGCGAGTTGTCTCATGGCGTCATTGCTCAGACGACGACGTCTTTAATTACTTCGGGACGGTACCAGCCAAGAAGTCTTGCAGCCTCTTTGATTTTGCAATACTTCAGCCATGTGGTATCCCATGCCCATGAATTCAACGTCTTTATCCTGTGAAATAACCAACAGTTCCTCGTTAAACACTACAAGCGCAAGTGCCTTACTCGAATATGATACCCATTTGGCATCATGACCGGGCACCTCAAAATATCTCACGGCACAAGCAATCTGCACCCTTTTGTCAAAATGCTCCTCGGACAAGTGTCGTCGTATCGGGCATCGCAGTAATCGTGACTGCATCCTGTTGTGAAATTTACAGAAATAATGTTTATTTCATTGAACAATCACTTTGCTAAAGTTTGCTATCAATCAGTAATAGTAGATGTACATACAAGCGGAAGACCTAGACGACATCGCCATCCTCGTGCTTTGTCCGGTATATTTTCAGCGTCATTGTATTGTTCAAATTCATGCCGTCAGAGGACATCGCCAGTTATTTAAACGTTTGTGTGACGACGCCGTCTTTAGTTACTTCGGGACGAAACCAGTCTGAAGCTTCTATGATTTTCTAATACTTCAGCCATGTAGTATACCATGCCCAGAAATTCACTTCTATACGTTGTGGAATAACTAACAGTTTCAGCTTAAACACTAAAAACGCAGGTGCCTTACTTGTGTATGAAAACCATTTGGCTTCTTGCGGCACATGCATCCATCCACCTCGAAATGGACTTGCGGCACATGCATCCTTTTTCGATATGCACCTCGGGCAATTATCGCCGTATCTGGCATCGCAGTAGTCGTCACTGCATACTGTTGTAAAATCCACAGAAGTAATAATGTTGATTCTTTCAACCTAGCTAGTGGAGATAGCTAATGTTCATAATAGTCTTGAACTTTGGTAATTTGCAGATTTCAACCTTTCAATAATAGATAGGTAGACGCAATCACCACAACCATATGCAAACACTAGCCATTCAGTTGGCAAAACCAACCTCATGTAGGTAGCCAAGGTAATCCAGGAGGGCCATAGCACCATCTTTCGTCTAAGTTAATTGAAAGTTTCAACTTTTACTCTTTTTGGAATTTTCGAATAGTAGGGCATAAAAAAATCGACTCGGAAATCAGTGCTTGCCAAACTCAAATTCTTTTCTCTTCTTTCTGATTTTGTCCAAACTCCATAAGTATCCCATGCCCATGAATTCAACGTCTTTACTTTGTGGAATAACTAACAGTTTCTTGTTAACACTACAAACGCTAGTGCCTTACTCATATATGGTACCCATCTGGCATCATGACCGGGCACCTCGAACTAATTCGCTGCACAAGCATTCTGTAACCCTTCGTCCAAATGTTCCTAAGACAATCGTCTCCTTATCAGGCATCGCAGTAGAAGTGACTGCCTCCAGTTTCAAAATTTACAGAATTAAATATTTCAACTTCTAAGCAAAAGCTAGCCATGTTGCCGCTGCTCATCGTACAGTCTGGTAATATTTCAAGCACCGGTTAGCGTGGCTCGCACACAGGCAAAAAGGGTGCTTCGTTGCTATAACTGCCAAATTGTTCCAGTAACTATCGCAATGTGGTTCTAGCACTGTTAACCGCTCCCCCGATGGCCAGCCTGTTTTCAGCATACAACAAACTAGCTACTTGTCATGCTTATCCAATACAGCCTATTGAAGAGCTTATAAGAGTCTGACCGCCCGAGACCGCGCACACTCCCGCTTCCATGCAATACAAAACATGGCGGGCATTTAGGAAGTGATTATTTAAAAACAAGTTGGAATACAATCGAACCCTGATATGCCAGTTTTAATTTTTTTTGTGATGCTTTTGGGCTGTTCCAATTAGCTGCCTTCTTTTCGAACATGACTGAAAATGTCGCTTCCTTCCGTCAATTTTCACTTGTGCCTAATCCTTTGTACATTCGACCATATTTCAATAACGCCCTTTACCTCGCAATGACACTTGCTATTACAGTTAGTGTGTGCGCAATGCAAAGACATTTTTCCCTCTTAGTAATTCTTAGTCCGAACAACAGCATCATTGTTTTGCAAATAGTTTGTGGAATAACTTGACAGCGAAATCAATATAATCCAAATTTCCAGTTTGTTCCGTTTTTTTGTTAAAGATGTTTCGGCTCGTAAACAAATAAGGAGTTCAAAACCAATTATATTATAAATAACCCAATTAACAAAACTCTATTACTGAAATCAGAAATCATTATAAATGGATACCTTATTAATGCTGATACACATTGCTCTTTCCCGAGACATACCATCTCTCTAATTCGTTCGTGATATGTTTTCCCTTCGGTACCGCTGTGAAAAATTTATAATTGAATGAGTTTGTCATAACTTCAGTAATGCAAATTTTCATAAATAATTCCTGATAAACGAATATTAGTAAATGAACATATAAAGAAATATCATATTGAAAGTATCTAATTTCAACCATATTTGAGAAATTGACTTATTTTTGACATCACATGAGGGACAGCTTGGTCAAAATCAATTTAAGGGTGTGTTAATTGGGTAGGTAATACAGAACCAGAAAGTTTGCGGTCTTTCAGAAAATGGTAGTCCCTTACACATTCTTAAATATCAGTGGAAACTTGTCTCTGTGACCTTAGTTGAAGCGAAAGGTGTGAATAGGTGTTGAATAAATATCTATGCCCAAATTTTATTTGTAATTACCAAGGGCTGAACTTTAGATTAAAGTTACATACATTTTCATAATATATATGAGTTCAACTGACGAAGTATTTTTCTTTCACTTCTTAGAAGTTGTAAATTTTATGTCCTTATTGAAAATACTTACGTTTAAAATTTGTTTGATGAATGAATTGTTTTAGAGTAGGTGGTTTTCTTATTTTGTTGTTGGTTGCCAGATTTATGTTTATTTTGTTGTTGGTTGCCAGATTTTTTCTTCCTACTGTTTTTTTTTTGTTGTTTCTGAACTTTGTTGGTGCCATTTTTAGGCAAAATGCTTTGATTTAAGAGGTCCGCCCATATCGCTTTGTCAGACAAATTTTTGTGTTTTAGTCGTCTAATTCGAGTTATTATCCTTGTTGGTTATTTTGTGAGCTTTTAAGGAAGATTATCTTTTTCACATTTCTAATAATGAGTAATTGTTTGCAAGATTTCGTGGTGTAGTTTTAAGTATTATGCTAGATGTTTTGTATTCGGATTTTGAGACAACAGTGGGTCCTGTGTTTGTGGAGTTATTTAGTTTAGATTATACATATTAACGTGTCAAAACGTATGTACAGCAGTTGTATTACGTCGCAGAAAAATTACCTTATTCCGCTCTGGTTTTAAGAGGAGTAGCTCGCTTGATGTGCAGAACATGTCCCGTGATTTTACGTTTCCCTTTTGTTTCTTCACTCAATATTGCATGGAGGGAGTAGTATATGTGTGTCGAACACAACACAATTTTGTTGTGCAAATGGTTGTGCAAAGCGTGTCCAGATTGACTTTTTGTTGTGCTGTTTACAGTTGTGCTGTTTTTTTTACATTTTGATTTGTATTTTTACAGTTTTTATTTTTCATTACTCTTTTCAGGTTTTTCTTTCACGACCTCGACGGATAAACGCTGATGACGCGCTTGGTTGTGATATGCTAAATATCTTTGCGAAGTCTGTTGGTATAACGTAATCTTCATCTATCCGTAGATTAGGTTTGTTCAAAATTTCCGTCATTTCGTTATCTAAATTGTTCATGGGTTGTGATGAATTCGTATTCGCCGTTTTCATCGCCTCTATTACTCTGGGTTCTATCAAAACCATTTTGCGTGTATTTTCCATTTTTACCTTCCCGCGATTGCGCCGATTATTGGGGGAATCAGACCACCGAGAATACTGATCAAACTTCCCAAAAAGCCACCTCTTCGGATTATTTTCTTTTTGTGTTTTATTGAAATGTTTTTGTTAGTGATTTAACGCAAATTTATTTTTGTGTGGCGCAAGTCTTCTTTTTTGCGAAGGCTTCAGAGGTAATGTTTCCTTTCAAAACATTCAATGTGCATTCACATAAGCATAATATCAAGTCTTTATCAGCCGCTTGAATAATCGCCTTTTGCCAATTGGGGTTTGCAGTTACTCAACACCCGTAAAATATTTAGTAACAGTACCCATCTCGGTACTGTTTGTATACAAAGACGCGGTTGTTAAAAACACGAAATCCACCATTGGATTTACCAGACTTCTACACATCTCGATGAAATGGGTTTTGGAGAAGGTATTTCTTCTCTTACTCAGGCCCTTGGTGCTTAATTTCGTGTTCTCCCTAAAACAATAATAGGTTTTCGAGCAAAGGCTAATCATACCATCACCCTGCCATTCTTTCTTAAACAATCCAGGTGTTCGCACGTCATATTTCAAACGCTTGGCACAACATTCACTCTCACCCAACCAAACATCCCCGCTAAGCGATGTCCGTACAAAAGCATCACGATGCTCGTCACACACATTCATAGAGAACCAGTTTTGGCAGTTTTTGAAAAATTCCTCTCTCTTTTCGGGCTTAACAATTGACTTTATATCGGAACCAGAAAGAGCAGTATAGTAGTTTGGCCAAGTTAAGAATCCCATCTGCTTGGGTAAATCCCAATTAACCGAGAGTTTTCGCTTCTCAACTTCAAATACATTATCGGAAATGACAGTCAACTTTCTGAAAGAAGATTCGTTTATTGATTTCACCGCCTTTGTCTCTGCACAAAGTTCTACTCGTCGAAATATTTCTTTATTTGAGACGAATTTACCATAAGCCGAGTTACCTAAAAGTTTGAAAGTGTCGGCTATAATGGCCTTATTAGGGTCGCTATCACCCATTCTGCGTGCAGCTTGATAGATTTTAGTTACCTCTAGGCCGTGCTGCAAATACCATCGGACCAAATCAGTGATTAATAAAAAATGTTCACCGAAGTAACTCCCGATTAAACATCGTCTCGGTAGGCCGGACATGATTGATTTCTCAACATATGCCGCCATGGTTTTCCCTATATCGTCTTTACTTACCGAAGTATTATTAAATAATGGGGTGAATTCGGCAAATGTTTTTTTTAAATCATCAGGCACTCGGATATCGCACTCAATCATTCCAAACAGAGTACCATTAGCAATCATTCGTAAAATTTTAGGCTGGCTCAACGCATAAATCGGCCTCGTGCACTTAAAGCCAGCCAAAAAATTAGAAATTTCAATCGATTTCCTTTGTTTGAGCCACTCACATTCTCGCATTTCAATTAATGTAATACCTTGCTATCGGATATATTCAGACACTTTCTCAGTTTCCACACGCAACTCACACATACTTTTATTTACAGTGGCATTAAATCCATTATTTAATTTTGTCTGCTCACATTCATGACCATGAAAATTATAAGCAGTCTGAGTAACCGGATCAAAACCATCCACCCGTATATTACTTACACCGATCCGCCTCTCAGACCCGGAAAACTTAGTTTCGATTTTCCTACCACACTTACTCGAACACCACCGCAACCATTCAAACGCTAAATGACCATATTGAGTGGCACGTTCTGGTTTGAAACCGTTCTCGCTTCTGTACCGTATGTACTCACCTGTAGGCATGTTTTGCGACAATGAATACAAATAAAGGGCATTAGCATCTAACCCTAAAACACTTTTACACAATTTAGCACCAGAGCCATAATCGTTTCTACGAATGTAAGTAACATTCTTCTCTTGATATCGATTAAAAATAATCGAAGGGTCCCCCCACAATATTTTTTCGAATGAGTTCGTGGATGTCTTTATGCTTTTCACTAAACAACGAAAAATATTTGTTAGGGTCAAGGATTTGAAATAAATATTTGAGAGAAAGTCCAGGTACAGAGACGCCAGACTTGAATGCGTCAATTCGGCGAGCTTTATAAAAACTGCATTGCTTTTCAATCGCTTCCAAGAATGGAAACTACATCTCTCTTATTATAAAACTCGAGAATTTTTCATATTATTATCAGACCAGTGTTGTTTACAAAGGTCGTTCGGAAATATTGCAGTTTTTTAGGAGTGATCTTGCAAACGGGGTTGGATAATCAAGCTTTGACAGATCATCTACGAACTCGTATGGAAACTGAACCTTGGTGGTTGTACAATCAAAAGCTTTCAGATATTTGTCATAACTGAAACCAGGTGCTAAAAAATTCTCAATATCTAAAAAATTGAAGCAATCGGTTGTAATACTCAATAACTATTATTACGAGGTATAACATGCACAGTAATATCCTTTTAAACAAAAAATGTAATCAACTCACGTTTAATAAGATTGAGATCGTAACTCCTGGAATTGAAACCAATAATCGGCATAACTTTTATATAAGTATGAAAATCAGCTCTTAATTTAAAAAGTGGATGTTTGTATATAGCAGTTTGGTTATCAAACACAGCCAATTTCCTGTTTATTTCTTGAAACACATAATCGTATTTTCTCAGCAGGATGTCGTACGCTTGGTTTTGAATCTGAAGCAAGTAGCTCATAAGACTCTCAACCAATTTGTACGAATCACCGTCTGTTATTTCAAATTTGGGGCTCTCATATCCAGGTACGTTAGAAGCTACAGCATAACTCAAAGGAATATGTTGTGCCTCCCATGTAGTTTTGGCAGAATTTGGTGGTAGGTTAAGTCGTTTAAAATAACATTCAAAATCAAACGTAGCGCTATACGGATAATACCAATGACTTTCAGGCACATTAATACCTTCATCACGGAGTTTTTCAAATACGGTTTTAGTAATTGAAAAAACTCCACCGGGGTACTTATGACGAACATTTCCCGTGCACTCTCTCTCGTGGCGAAGAAGGGCATAATTTCCATACCACAATTTATCGCATTTTGTACATTTAAACATTTTACAGTATTTACTTAAATCATAGATATAACTGAAGTGATTCAAATATAAATTTAAATACATCGTCTGTTCGTATTTACCAAGAGATCGCCGAAGCACCTTTGCAACAACCCCACTGTCCTCCTTAATCAGTTCATAAACAAAAATATTTATTGAAAATTTTTCTTCCACTAAAGCCAAGTCTTTTAAGTTATTCCTTCAAATGTTGAAGGGGTTTGCTTACAAAATTGCCAAAGAAAAGATTTTGCAATCTTCTCGAGGCCCCGCAGTGAGAACTTTTTAGCCAACGCCAAACATCGGAAGAAACACATTTGGTCTTTATAAAACCGTCCGTTAAGTTTGACTAAACTGTACAAACCGTTTCAGTTTTTAAAAAAGTCAGGTAAGTACTCGCAATTTCCAATTCGGTGCAGGCGTAGTTTGTTCACAAAAAATGTTATTTGTACTACACCTCCACACACCATTCAGTATTTGGCCGTTCTGATGTCGCCCACTCATTAATATCAAAGTTTTCAAGAAGCTTGACGAAAGCTGCAAAATCTTGCTCATTTGTTACCAGAAAGGGGTCCGGGAGATATCGAAAATTATTTTCACTTGGGTAAAAATATTTCAATAACCCGTCACCCTTTCTTCGTAGTATATAACCAAAAGTCACAAGAACTTCGAAACAGTACTCTTGTTGAAGAAAAATATCGTTGTGAATTCTCTCACTAGAAAAGTCACGAAGAGTGTAATTGTATATGTCTTGGACTCTATGATACATTCTTCTGGTTCAAATTCGTTCACGTTCTTCCCGCATCAATAGACGTACGGCGTCTTGACTCAGCGCCTCGCTTTCCTCCTGTGAAAACAAACGACAAAATTAGAATTTGACAATGAAAATCTATATGCAAAACTCAGTTTTAAGGTATGGATTGGATGTATACAGATAAACTATTATTTATTTACCTACCGAACCCGATGCTTTTGTGTGTTTCGGTAACAAGTATGATAAACTAGCTTACTTGTTCCATATTCAATTGATCATGCGTAGATTCGTACTGTCTCTTGCATATTAACATATGCACTAGTAGTAACTTTCATGTGTTGATTATGAAAAATGTATTCAAAACAGAAATCAGTGTATTTATTGTTAAAAGAATCAGTGACAATCTCAAAAACGAGAAAAAAATTAAGCAAGCATGCTATTTGTCAACTCATCTAAAGGGCAGACGATCTTTGTTTCCAAAGGATTGGTATAGTCGTTTAAGGTGTTAGTAAGTTCGGTTACTTCTGTTGGAAAGCTTCCCACTACAGGATTAATTGTGTCAAATCTGCTAAACTTTGTAAATTGCACGTACCGACGTCCATTAAATTCATTCAGCTTCAAATGTCTCAGGCGTAAGCAGTCTTCGATCTTGAAAGCGTTTGTGTGGCTACCCCAAAGTTTTAGTCGTATATGCCCAGAAGAGTCAGCTAGTGTAACATCTTGCATGAATACTTTACGATTGTGCACTTCCAATTCCTCAATAGGTTCGATGTCGATAACGTCGGCGACTATGTTACACCAAGAGATCTCGCTATCCAAAACGTTCACTATAGGTGAATAACAGTCAACAGCGTCGAGTATAAACTTAAAGTCGGACCCTTTGAAGGACGAATCTGACAAAACTTTAATCTGTAAATCACCCCTTCTCTTGTTCGGTATCACGGACAAACTCAAAAGCAACTGGGCGTTGTTTATCAAAATATTCTTTCAATTCCGCGAATTTCTTCGAGTGAAAACAAACAAATTCAATAAACTTTTGACCATCAGTCAGACTCCCGGTGAAAAATCGACATTTCGGAGTTTCTTTCACCGGCAAAAGGTCAAAAATAACACCATGTACGGTCACGTAAGGCGCAGCTTCACGTATATCTGAAACCTTTAGTTGTTTTCCAAAATGTCAACGTTTGGAAGAGCATGGTTCTTTCACAGAGGTTAAATTAACACGCTTTCTTTGAGGCATAGTGCGCGTTGTTGCAAAAGTCGATGCTTGCCTGTCGCTAAAACTCACGAATGGTATGCTGATTTCAGTTTCGCGTTTTATAGAGACTAGACCGGAAAAGACGACCTTTTTTCGTCAGCTGTTTCATATTAATTGTAATTTTTATTTCAAAATTCAACCGATGTGCAGCCTGTTGCATTTTATTTCTCGCTAAACCACCAATAACAATCAGTCCTCTTTTGAGTTTTTCAATTATTTTGACATAAGTCGGTCAGACAGCGTAAACATACGCTTTATGAAGAATTTAATTATGTCAACTGTTTCGTTTTAGTTGTCAATTTTCTACAAAAGTCAGTACATCATTTTATTATTCATGTAATTCTATCTTTTAATTTATCCGGTCGTTCCAATCGGTCAACAGATGCGCAAAAACGGAACTCACTTAACACGAAATACGACGCTCTATTGTTTTGCATGATTTCCTAAACACGAAATAAATCGCAACTCCGTACATAACTGCATCACTCGGCTCAAAATAAAAAAAGAAGGAGTTAGGGTCAGGGCGAGGAATGCAACTTGCAATGAAAATTCGAATTTTCAAATCATTCCTAACTTTAACTGGATAATTACAAATTTATTATTTTAAAACATGGCGGGGTGTTTTTCTAATATCTCAGATTTTTTGAATTGTCGGCAAGGAATTTGTACAAAAGATCCGAACATTTTTTTTTTCTAGCTATTCTAACTGCATTTGGGCTCCCAAGATTTAAACCCTTCTCATATATATTGTTTTGCTCAATGCTCAAATATAGGGACACAAAGTACAAAATATACCATAAACTTAATGACTAACGCAATAGGGAGGTGGCCCATCGTTGTCATGCGTAAAATTGAAAAAAATTAATTAAAATTTTCAAAATCAAAAATAAAAGAGTAATGAAAAATAAAAACAACTGTAAAAATACAAATCAAAATGTAAAAAAATGAAAATTAAAAAAACGCGCTCAAAATAAAAATGAAAACGATTGACAAGGATGGGCCGATTCACAGAACAATGCGAAAATCTTAATCCCCCGATACCGGAAACAATATTACAAAACAACATCCCACAATTATACAGCACAACAAAAAGTCAATCTGGACACGCTTTGCACAACCATTTGCACGCACAACCATTTGCACAACAAAAATGTGTTGTGTTCGACACACATACTACTGGAGGGCGACCTCTTGAATTCGCCTGTCCACATTTTGTTAAACATGTTCATAACCTTTGCCGAGAATTTCCAAGAAAACGTTAGACATTACTTCTGTTATTTCTTTTAAAATAATTATGAAAATAAGCAGTTGTCTTTATAATACAACAAACATTGAGCAAATACTTTGACTGTAATCCAACATGTTTTTTAGGGGGCTTTCATCTGCATCAACCCGTAAAAATTCGTGTGAGCAATCTTTCGATTCCTTTGACAAAAATGTTTTCTTATTTTGTGGAATTCTTGAGGTTAGTTCAGTGGTTCTCAAACTTTTTGAGCCGCGCCTCCTCCATTGGAGAATCTTACAATTTCTCGTCCCTTTCCCATTTCGCTTTGAAAAAAAGCCAAATGCTTTTGTCGTGGGCTGGCTGACTTGTTGAATAATGGCGATGCACGCGAGTTTGTCTCATGGCGTCATTGCTCAGACGACGACGTCTTTAGTTACTTCGGGACGGTACCAGCCAAGAAGTCTTGCAGCCTCATTGATTTTGCAATACTTCAGCCATGTGGTATCCCATGCCCATGAATTCAACGTCTTTACCCTGTGGAATAACAAACAGTTCCTCGTTAAACACTACAAGCGCAAGTGCCTTACTCGAATATGATACCCATTTGGCATCATGACCGGGCACCTCAAAATATCTAACGGCACAAGCAATCTGCACCCTTTTGTCAAAATGCTCCTCGGACAAGTGTCGTCGTATCGGGCATCGCAGTAATCGTGACTGCATCCTGTTGTGAAATTTACAGAAATAATGTTTATTTCACTGAACAATCACTTTGCTAAAGTTTGCTATCAATCAGTAATAGTAGATGTACATACAAGCGGAAAACATAGACGACATCGCCATCCTCGTGCTTTGTCCGGTATATTTTCAGCCTCATTGTATTGTTCAAATTCATGCCGTCAGAGGACATCGCCAGTTATTTAAACGTTTGTGTGACGACGCCGTCTTTAGTTACTTCGGGACGAAACCAGTCAAGAAGTCTGAAGCCTCTATGATTTTCTAATACTTCAGCCATGTAGTATACCATCCCCAGAAATTCACTTCTATACGTTGTGGAATACCTAACAGTTTCAGTTTAAACACTAAAAGCGCAGGTGCCTTACTTGTATATGAAAACCATTTGGCTTCTTGCGGCACATGCATCCATCCACCTATAAATGGACTTGCGGCACATGCATTCTTTTTCGATATGCACCTCGGGCAATTATCGCCGTATCTGGCATCGCAGTAGTCGTCACTGCATACTGTTGTGAAGTCCACAGAAGTAATAATGTTGATTCTTTCAATCTCTAGGACAGGTGAAAGCTAGACATGTCGCCGCTGCTCATCTTACCGTCTGGTAATATTTCAAGCACCGGTTGCTTCTTTGCTCTAACTGCCAAATTGTTCCATATTGCAATGTGGTTCTAGTACTGTAACCGCTCCTCCGGTGGTCGGTATATTCTCAGCATACAACAACCTAGCTACTTCGTCATGCTCCCGCTTCTATACAATACAAAACATGACGGGCATTTAGAAAGTGATTATTTAAAACATAGTAAGATAATCGAACCGTTAATTTAAAACTGGCTTTCGCTATCATTTTGCTTAAGGTAAAGATAAGTTGTTTTGAGCGATCGCTTTTATTACGAATTGGTAATTAAATAATTTACGTCGATGTATTTTATAACAACTTAGAAGAGATTTTTGGCCAATTTGAGATTCTCAGAACTTTGCCTTTTCTATACTGTTGAAAATGTCGTCCAAATAACTAATATTCCCTTCCCTGCGGATTATCTTGACGCTTAGATCGTAGATGGGCTTTAGGGCATCTTGATCGTGTCTGTAGTTGTAACAACTTCTAAAAAAAAGCTAACGAAAAAAAAGGTTATTGTAATATAGCACTGAAAATATAACAATTTTTTGTATGAAATTATTTTATCCAATATTATAAACAGATTAATTCCTCTTTTACATCACAAGAAAATAGCAAAGCAATTCATATACGTGATTTCAAGATGATATGTGATTTTAAGATAATAACCACTACTTTTGTTTTCAATAATAAAACAACATAACAAGAAAATAGAAAAACAATCAATATATGTTTTCATTTGATTCAAGAGTTTTGCTGCACATTAACACAAATGTATTTCCGGTCAGACTTTTTTACACAAATCTTTTTTCAATCATGATAAAAAAACGCGATAGCATGTACATAAATATTAATAATTATCAATTGTTGGGTTTTCAATTGAGAGAACCCAAAATTGGGGACAGTGCAAGAACAATAAGGAAGTCAAATTCGAATGTCAATCAATAAATACTCCAAAGTTTGATGTAACAAATAAAAATTCACTTAGACATGTTCACGCTGGTGTCCCAGGTCTGCGACAATAGAGTTCGTGAAGTTCATAGTGGGGGCTACAATATGGGATAAATATGGGGCAAGCATATTTACATTGATGTGAGTTAGAGAAAGTATTAAGCGTTCAATAGTATATAATGTTCATATTATTATTCGGTAGTTGTATCCGTCTCGTAAATTCATTCCTAGTGGTCCCAATGTTCCAAATTTGTTTTCACTATTTGTTCTATTTGAGTTTGGGGCAGGATCTACAGGATTTAGCTATTGATCGGGGTTTCTAAGATCTACCCCAAATTGCCTAGCTCTGTTATATATCGGCGTTGTTGAGTTTTTTAGTATAATACGCTTTATGAAGAGTGTGGTCAATACAATACCCCAAAACATACCTAAATGCCATGCTGGCATGTACAAAGCTGATAAAATTGGATGAATTATAAATGATCAGGCGTTCACAAAATTGTGTTCCAATAATATCTTTTCTTGGATCAAGTTCAGATAATTGATCGAAATTAGAATATTATTGAAATCCTCGAGCCTGAGTGTCTGTCCTCAATGGGGCATATTTCTGGTATTCCAATGGTTTTGAATTTTTTGTTGATCTTTTGTAACGTATGCCTTCGTATCTGTGAATATCTACGCAACTATGGTATCAGACTGCACCTCGTCTAGAAACAGATATTACAGTAATAGGCGAGGCTGAAATTTGAATCGTTGTTGGCCCGTTCTAATGGTCTCCAGTTACTACGAGTGAACAACATTTTTTTTGTAAAATTTTTTCCCCTTTTTTTATATCACCATCACCAACCTGCAGCTCTACATGCCTCTTAACTGCAACAGGCTCAGGGTGATAGACGATAGTTTTATTTGTATCACTCTGAATATAAACATGGACTTTCGCTCCTGTTCTTAGTCTCCGTGCCTGAAATAATGGAAAACAACCTACCCTAACCCCATAGAATATACCTACAAGATGAGTTAACATTATATTTTTACGATTTTACTATCTTTTGTTGAAATTGAGAGACGTCCTAAAACTATCAGAGTTGATCAAATTTAGTACGTAGGACATCACGAACGGTGTATATGGTGCAATTTTTCCAGCTCTCATCTCGTACCACAGCGCAAATGATGACTGCTCAGTGGGTAATTTCAACATAATTCACTCCTTCAGAACTCGCATTAGTTTTAGAAAGCATTTTTGGTATCATGGCTTTTATTTATTGATCTAATTTAATTTATTCGTGTACTCAAATTTCGACATCTATTTCGCATCTCAGCCCTATTTGGTATGTTAGGTTTCGAATTAAAGACTACGGCAGTACTTAGAAAAGCAACTAGTGACCACCGGTGGATTTATTAAATTTGCAAGTCGCTGAAACAAAAGCCTCTTTGTCCAATAGAAACATTGTTCCATTTCCACGCCCTGTCAGTAGCGACTTTTTAATGTAGCCACCTCTGACAGCTGCTTCAATTTCAAACAAAACGGCAGAAATATGGGAGCAGGATTCTCCCAGCATG
Source organism: Styela clava (assembly GCF_013122585.1). Taxonomy (NCBI): domain Eukaryota; kingdom Metazoa; phylum Chordata; class Ascidiacea; order Stolidobranchia; family Styelidae; genus Styela; species Styela clava. The sequence continues at coordinate 18,136,841 of NW_024102841.1, read as the reverse complement.
CAAAAGAAAAAAAAGTGCACTACACACCGGTTCATTAAACTAGATCCTGCGAAACGATCAGCCAACAAAAAGCAACAGCTTTTTCATTGCCTTTTCAATATATATTCCTGGGGTATTAATAGGATAGTCATACGCGTCAGAGTATTCAAGTTCTGGCCATGCGGATGTTTTGTTTAGTGACGCATCTTAAGGTAACATGTAGGGAGGGACATTCTTCTGAGCAGCAAATTTCAAACTTGACAAAGTAGCGTTCTTTTGCACTGGAATCTGGATAGTTAACGCTATAGACCAGGGGTAAAAGAAATTGAACCAAGGGCGAAAATTTTTTCCCACTTGGACTGGCGGGCTATGTAAGTGTGGCGTGTAAAAAGTTACATTTTATGGACAATATTCAGTGTTACAAAAGCAAAAGTAGAACCAATGAGCGCAAAATCTAAATTTAATTGCAATATCAACACATTACTTGAGCTTTTTTTTTTAGCTAAAATATCAAAATTTAGTTCAGTGTGGTTGTAGCCCGCGGGCATAGTTTACTCATGTCTGCTATAGGCATAAGCCGAACAAGCCATTCTACGGAACAAATGAAAGCATTTGTTCGCGTGGGCTCCGAACATTATTACCCATAATGCCATAGTTGCACGTGTTCTGGCTCTTTTGTTGTCGACTTGACGTTACACGTTCATTTCGGTCAAAGACTTGTTCTCTCCAGATGTCCCTAGCTTCGGAGTTTCGTGTCGAACTTGCTTGTGACATTTAAAGTAATTTGGTGTATTATTGTATGATTTGTATTCTGAAATGACTTCACTTAGTTTCTTGTGTTGTACTACTCGGCGAGCACGTTATTGAAGACCTCAAAACGAGCATATAGTCCAATTTTTGCGTCTAGACAGTGTAGCAAACGTAAGTGAAATGAATGCATTGGGTGCAATTGGCAACATGTTTTTTTACTATATGCCACATTGCGATATAATAGTAATCATCCGTGTTTCTAAATCCAGGAACTGAAAGCTGAAAATAGATACTCGTTCTACTGAAAAAGGATCACATGAACTTCAGCAACTTCAAGACACGACGATGAATCTGAGGAATATACATACCTACAAGATGAGTAAACATTACTATTGAGGTTTAGGTTTTTGTTATCTGTAGTTGGAATTGATATTGATGGACCTATTGCTTTTTATTAATTTCAGCATCGTTGTTTTAGCGATAAATGTATATATCTTAGATTCTAACAGATATACGTTTGTCTCGTGCGCGTAATTACAATGATGCGCATGAGTGCGTAGTTTAAAATTTTTAGTTTTTTGTAAATTGTTTCAGAGTGGACAACAATCGTGATTGTGAAATGCGTTACCGTTAGCGGTGTTAGAAAAACCCTGTCGACTGATAGATTTAAGCATAATGATTCGCTTCGGGCCCATTTGAGTTGTGTTAATTTGATCTACCTACTCATTCAATTTAATCACTGCAAGCTTGGAATATTTTTATAAATTTTTGCAAAATGTGCCGCTGGTCTGTTTTGTGATGTGCCACTTGTCATCATGGACTATAGAGAATTTCAGTAAGGCTGTCTGGCTGAGCAATAATATTTCAGCATGTTAGATCTGTTTGATTGAAGGTTTTTTAAATCGACTAAAGATTCAGCGCGTTTACCCGTATTAAATGCACTCAATGCGTAAAATAAAACACACCTGGGCATGTAATTACAGCTACATTATGTTGGCTATCTGCACTTGTTCCATTCGTCAAGAACCTTGTACCTGGCACGGGTGGCAACAACAGCTCAAACGTTTTGCGATCTTACGCTTGCTGTGGTAAAAAAATATATATTGTTCTTTAGTCTTGCAATGCAATAACGCCGACACTGCCTTTTTATAGATAGGGGGTCTGATTATTCTTCCTCCATTTCATTCGTTCGCCTTATATACTTTTTATAAGTGTAAGACTATTTCGACTCCGTAATCAGCATAGTAGACGATAAAATATTTGATAAAAACTAATTATAGGATCAAAGAACACAAAACGTGAAGTAAGATTTATACTTATAGGCTTTTAGAGTTTAAGTTGGGAAGGTTTTTCCAAGACGTTTTCACTTGCCTGATAATATTAAATTAATTTACACTTGCACAACCACAGCGTGTGTGCGTTGTGAACTTGTATATTATAACGAGGTAGATCGCCGCTGATACCAGAAAGTAAACTTATATAAACCTGGCACTGCAGACATGGTGAAAATCATCGCCTTGAGCTTTGAACCATCCAATTAATTTAAAACCAGGAGGAGATGTTCGTTGATCCCACGAATTCCCGTTCGCTTTCCCACTTGAAACTTTCCGCAGGAACTGATACATGGAAACTATGTTGTAGGTCGCCCACATAATAAATTTATGTAGTGCCTTCTGCACTTTTGCAAACGTGTCATCTGATTATATTTGTCCGTTCCTCCCATGAATGAATTGTAAGCTTCTGCTGCCGGGCATGTAGTTTCAACTCTCTTCTGTTGCGTGGCTTGTATCTTCAAACTTGTGTGTGACTGGCTATTCTACAAATACCTTTATAAAATTGTAAATTAGTATAAAAGGCGATCTCAATTTTGACTTAAAAGTGACTTTTCACATATAAATATATATATTTATCTTGCAATACAATAGCACCGACACTAATATTGCACGAGACGTCCTGTTCTCCTTTCTTCAGTGTTTTAATTCTGACGTTTTAAAATTTAACATTTTTTGGAAATGTTTTTCTTCTTGGTAAAATTTGTGCCGCATACAGTAGTATCATTGTTATGCTGGTAATAGTCTGTATATGACTTTTTCCACATGCGGTTGATTTTTGTTCAGTTTTTTTATTGCCATCATTCATTTTCCCGACTTCGGGGTTTTAAAAGTTTACAGGGTTAATATCGTATCGAAACTTGACGACTGATGTCATACTGAGAACTTCATCAGGAGCCATTTCGTAATTTTTCTCGTACGCAATTTGCCATCCAATACTCTCCAAATGTTTTTTTTATCAATCTTCTTCAAGACTCAGTCACACGATTGCCATTGGTGTAATTAGGTTATTGCGCGTAAGAGCCGCTGGTTGAATTTATTACTGCCGAATCTTCAAACGGAGAATTGGGAGGAACTTTCAACAATTTATTCGGCAAAGATAGAAACAGTTGGTTCAGGTAATATTTTCGAAGATGCTGATATTTGCACAAAGGTAGTTATTGTATAAGATACATGGGATCTGTTATCTGCGTGTTATTTTCCATTAATATTAAAAGTACCTTAGCGGAGGAAACCTCGATTCTCTCAGAGGTCAAATGGGCACACAATTATTATGTGGGCGACCTACAACATAGTTTCCATGTATCAGTTCCTGCGGAAAGTTTCAAGTGGGAAAGCGAACGGGAATTCGTGGGATCAACGAACATCTCCTCCTGGTTTTAAATTAATTGGATGGTTCAAAGCTCAACCACAGCGTGTGTGCGTTGTGAACTTGTATATTATAACGAGGTAGATCGCCGCTGATATCAGAAAGTAAACTTATATAAACCTGGCACTGCAGGCATTGTGAAAATCATCGCCTTGAACTTTGAACCATCCAATTAATTTAAAACCAGGAGGAGATGTTCGTTGATCCCACGAATTCCCGTTCGTTTTCCCACTTGAAACTTTCCGCAGGAACTGATACATGGAGACTATGACTGATAATTTTAAACATTGGGTTTCGTGTCTTCATACAGCAACGTGATATCGTTATCAAACTAACCTCCGTGTAGCCATCGCTTACTATACTTTTAACGTGTGCTAAACCTTAACAATTCAACTCATTTAATGTTATCATTTTTATTTACTGTTAAGGGGGCGTAGTGCAATTTCGCTTTGCTTAGCGCAGGGGTCACCAAACTACGGCCCGCGGGCCGGATCCGGCCCGCGACGTCATTTTATCCGGCCCGCGGCGTCATTTTATCCGGTCCGCAATAACACACAAAAATGGCTAAATTTTTTTCCAAGGAAGATTTTCACGAGCATCGTCGTCTTTGTTTATATCGTAACATTGCCCAATCGGCAAGATGCAAAAAAGTGACGTAATAATAGGCCTTTCCGAATCCGCTCAGACACTTTTGTCACCCTGACAGATTTTCAGTCATGGTTGTAAACAAAACTTCGTTTTTGCGACTTTGAATGTTACCAGTACGTAACGTTTTCTGCGATACACTTGTACACTCGTGGCGCGTGCTTTCGACGAAACTGTATGTTTTTTTTTGTGCTAAAATAAACGTCGAATGTGCATTTTGTGCTAACAGTACTGTAATCCCTCGCGTACTGCTCCAATTTCAAAAGCCACACTAACTTTTGTACTGCTTTAATGCGGATATTCATGTAGGTATATGTTACAAAAAAATTTAAGTTCATCCGATTTAAATAAAAACTATTCCAGTGGAAAGATCTGAGTAAAAATAGAAAACAATACCAAGTTTATAATAAACGGTCAAGAAATAACGAAGATATCGGAATTTTAGTACCGCCCGACAGGCCAATTTTTTCCATAATGATTGTATTACTTTTTGATAAGAACTGAACTAAATATGTAAAAATAACACATATCAATCACTAATCTTTCGATGTGCGTCACATCTATGGTAAATTGAGACTATTTCAGGATTTTATTCTGACAACGGTCATTGACACCGCCGAAAGATCGTCGCAAATAAACGCTGCAGTTGTGCATGATAGTTTGACAGTGGTTCATTGTGGGTAATAATTAACGGTGTTCTGATTGTACGAACTTCATAAAAATTGTATTAAGTTAGGAAAGAAATACACACGTCCACATAAATTTTATTGGTGTCCATAGACAATATCATTAATTTGAACTACGTATAACTGGAGCGTCATTTTTAAAAGCGTCGAATGTTGGCAAATTTATGCGCAAATGAAAAAAATCAAATACCAGATATTAGTTGTTTATTTTATCTAAATTATGTCAAAATTTCATAGAATTCCAAGCTACAGCAGTTAGTCGTTTTTATGAGCGGTATTTCAACACGGCGTAACGGTACCCAGCAGACGCGATGCCCACATTTTTTGCCGCGGATTTTGTAACATTTCTAATTCATGACAGCAACGTTTTGATAACAGCTAAACTCAGGATAGTTGTCTAGATATAGGAATCTTGTTAATTTTTTTCATAAGATGTTCTCGATCTATATTCTGCGATATTCCCAACATTTGTGAATTTATTATATTGCATTGACAAAAATATTCATCCGGCCCGTTTCAACACAATTTGAGTCATATCCGGCCCGTGGTCAAAAAAGTTTGGTGACCCCTGGCTTAGCGTTTATTGTGATGATATATTATCGCATCTTTGCATTTTGCGCAATACGTCTTCATTTTACTTATAATATTTCGAAAAACGAGTTTTCAATGCACAGCTCTAAATTTTTATTTTTTTGAATTATTGAAACCGGGAATCTGAAACTGGCTTGTCAGTCATTTCAATCTATTTTTGAATCTCAGGAGGTACCTTAGTCATAGTCATAATAATTAGCTTACGTATAACTGCAAGATTTGTAATGTTCATTCACCAATCATGTCAAACTGGAAGATAAGGTAATCCAGGAGGGCCATGGCACCATCTTTCGTCTATAAGTTACTTGAAATTTCAACTTTACTATTTCAGGAGTTTTGAAGCGTGAGGCATAAAGAAATCGAATCGGAAATCGGTGCTTGCCAAACCTAAATTTTTTTTTCATCTTTCTGATTTTGTTCAAACTCCATAAGTATTCCATGTCCATGAATTTAACGTCTCTACGTTGTGGAATAACTAACAGTTCCTCGTTAAACACTACAAACGCTAGTGCCTTACTCGCATATGGTACCCATTTGGCATCATGACCGGGCACCTCGAACTAACTAACTCGCTGCACAAGCATTCTGTAAATGGCGGGCATTTAGGCAGTGATTATTTAAAAACAAGTGGGAAGACAATCGAACCCTGATATGCCAGTTTCAATTTTTTTTTAGATGCTTCCGGGCTGTTCCAATTAGCCGACTTCTTTGCATGACATGACAGAAAATTTCGTCGTTTCCTTCCGTTAATTTTCACTTGCGCCCAATCCATTGTACATTCGACCATATTTCAATAACGCCCTTTACCGCGCAATGACACTTTCTTTTACAGTTAGTGTGTGCGCAATACCAACAAATTTTTTCCTCGTAGTAATCGTTAGTACGAACAACAGCATCATTTTTTCGTGAATAATGGTTTTTCACAACTAGGGTACATCCGTCATCAAGTTTGTGGAATAAATTGACAGCGAAATCAATATAATTCAAATATCCCAATCTAAGTTTGTTCTGTTTTTCAGTTAATTATGTTTCGGCTCGTAAATAAATAAGGAGTTCAACACAACTCTGAACGAGTCATGTTTGACTAACGAGGTATCACTGTGTATTATAAATAACCCAATTAACAAAACTCATTACTGAAATAGGAAAAAAAAAATCATTACAAATGGATACCTTATTGGATTACCTTAATTATACCTTTCCGAGACATACCATCTCTAATTCGTACGTGATATGTTTCCCCTCAGTACCGCTGTGAAAAATAAATTCATGATTGAATAGGTTCAGTAATGCAAATTATAATAAATTATTTCTGATAAATGAATATCAAAGTAAATGAACATATAAAGAAATATCGTATTGAAAGTATCCAATTTCAACCATATTTGAGAAATTGATTTATTTTTGACATCACATGAAGGACAGCTTGGTCAAAACCATTTTAAGGGTGCAATGGCAGTTAAAGTGTTGAACCTAACTGTGTTAATTGGGTAGGTGATACAGAACCAGAAAGTTTGCGGTCTTTCAGAAAACAGTAGTCACTTGCACATCCTTAAATATCAGTGTATGCTTGCTCTGTGACCTTATTTGAAGCAAAAGGCTTTTTCATATTATATACGAGTTCAACTGGCGAAGTATTTTTTTTTCACTTCTTAGAAGTGGTAAGTTTTAGGTCCCTATTAAAAAAACTCGCGTTTAAAATTTATTTGGTGAATGAATTCTTTTAGAGTCGGTGGTTTCTTATTTTGTTGTTGGTTGCCAGATTTTCTTTTCCACTTTTTTTGTCGTTTCTGAACTTTGTTGGTGCCTTTTTTTTAGGCAAAATGCTTTCATTTAAGAGGTCCGCCCATATCGCTTTGTCAGACAAATTCTTGTGTTTTAGTCGTCTTATCCGAGTCATTATCCTTGTTGGTTGTTTTGTGGGCTTCGAAGGAGGATGGTCTTTTCTAGAGTGATTGTTTCGCACGATTTCGTGGTGTAGTTTGAAGTATTACTCTAGACTTTTTGTTTTCGAATTTTGAGACAACAGTGGGTCCTGTGTTTGTGAAGTTAATTTAGTTTAGATTATACATATTAACTTGTCAAAACGTATGTACAGCAGTCTGCATTACGTCGCAGAAAAATTAACTTATTCCGCTCTGGTTTTAATTCTTGTTGGGATTTTTGTCGATAGAGGAGTAGCTCGCTTGATTTGCAGAACATGTCCCGTGATTTTATGTCTCCCTTTTCTTTCTCCACTCAATATTGCATGGAGGGCGACCTCTTGAATTCGCCTGTCCACATCTAAACATGTTCACAACCTTTGCCGAGAATGTCCAAGAAAACGTGAGACATTACTTCTGTTATTTCTTTTTAAAATAATTATGAAAATAAGCAGTTGTCTTTATAACACAACAAATATTGAGCAAATACTTTGCCTGTAATCCAACATGTTTTTTAAGGGGCTTTTAACTGCATCAACCCGTAAAAATGCGTGTGAGCAATCTTTCGATTCCTTTGACATAAAAGTTTTCTTATTTTGTGGAATTCTTGAGGTTAGTTCAGTGGTTCTGAACCTTTGTGAGCCGCGCCTCCTCCATTGGAGAATCTTACAATTTCTCGTCCCTTTCCCATTTCGCTTTGAAAAAAAGCTTTCGTAGTGAGCTGGCTGATTTGTTGAATGATGGCGATGCACGCGAGTTTGTCTCATGGCGGTCTCATGGCGTCATTGCTCAGACGGCGACGTATTTAGTTACTTCGGGACGGTACCAGTCAAGACGTCTTGCAGCCTCTTTGATTTTGCAATACTTCAGTCATGTGGTATCCCATGCCCATGAATTCAACGTCTTTACCCTGCGGAATAACCAACAGTTAAACACTACAAGTGCCTTACTCAAATATGATACCCATTTTGCATCATGACCGGGCACTTCGAACTATCTCAAAATGCTCCTCGCAAAACGCAAAAAGGGTGCTTCGTTGCTATGACTGCTAAATTGTTCCATTAACTATCGCAATGTGGTTGTAGCACTGTAACCGATTCTCAGATAATCGGCCTATTCTCACCATACAGCAAACCAGCTACTCCGTCTTGCTTTATCCAATACAGCCTATTGAAAAGCTTATAAGAGTGGGTTGAATTCTTCAAAAAACTGACCGACCGAGACCTCGAACACTCCCGCTTCTATGCAATACAAACATGGCGGGCATTTAGGAAGTGATTATTTAAAAACAAGTTGGAAGACAATCGACCCTGATATGCCAGTTTTATTTTTTTTTGTGATGCTTTCGGGCTGTTCCTCATCCTTGTTTGACATAAAAGTTTTCTTATTTTGTGGAATTCTTGAGGTTAGTTCAGTGGTTCTCAAACTTTTTGAGCCGCGCCTCCTCCATTGGATAATCTTACAATTTCTCGTCCCTTTCCCATTTCGCTTTGAAAAAAAGCCAAATGCTTTTGTCGTGGGCTGGCTGATTTGTTGAATGATGGCGATGCTAGCGAGTTTGTCTCATGGCGTCATTGCTCAGACGGCGACGTCTTTAGTTACTTCGGGACGGTACCAGCCAAGAAGTCTTGCAGCCTCTTTGATTTTGCAATACTTCAGCCATGTGGTATCCCATGCCCATGAATTCAACGTCTTTACCCTGTGTGATTTTAGCCTACAAAGAACACGTTGAACGTTTTTGAAGTAGATTAATATTGTAGATATACACGGAGCACAAACGATGAAGACATGACGACACGACACCGATCCAGACGACTTGACTCCTAATACAAGACCTTTTAATACCTCTCCCAAATATCCAATTGAAACCTTATATACGTATGCGCGTATGGTGATATCGATTCTATTAGGGTTATCGATTCGGGTTGGAATACTAATTAGAGTCTGGTGTCATCGATCCAATTATATTTTTGGTTGGCATCTGTTGTATAATTACAACGGGCCCTTTATCGATCTAATTTATGAATTTGGAGAATTTCGAAATAAGCAATTTTCAGTCTTTTTATAATTTTTACTTGAAATAACGAATTTATCCCTAAATAATAACCAACAGTTACTCGTTAAACACTACAAGTGCCTTACTCGAATATGATACCCATTTTGCATCATGACCGGGCACTTCGAACTATCTCACGGCACAAGCAATCTGCACCCTTTTGTCAAAATGCTCCTCGGACAATTGTCGTCGTATCGGGCATCGCAGTGATCGTGACTGCCTCCTGTTGTGAAATTTACAAAAAATAATGTTTATTTCACTGAACAATCACTTTGCTAAAGTTTGCTATCAATCAGTAATAGTAAATGTACATACAATACAATTGGTTAGTTTAAGTCCTAGACGACATCGTCTCCATCCTCGTGCTTCATCCGGTATATTTTCAGCCTCCTTCTATTGTTCAAATTCATGCCGTCGGAAGACATCGTCAGTTACAGTCAACATGCTAGTGTGCAATTTAAAAGTTTGTGTGACGACGTCGTCTTTAGTTACTTCGGGACGGAACCAGCCAAGAAGTAATATTCGTCAAACACAATGCAGGTTAATGAATAAAGATAGTCATTTTCTACATCGTGAACTTTAACCCTGACATGCAAAAATCGAAAAAACTGTTTTGAGAAAACTATATTTTGCTTCTGTCAACCTTCTGTATTTTTATTTAAACACTTTGGTGAATATTGGCTCAAACTGTGATTCCTCACAGCTCAAAAAGCATCTTTTTTCTTTTAATATTTTCAAAATAAATCATTGACAAAATTTTATTGTTCACTCTTTTGTATTAAAAATGTTCCAATCCGATCTGATTGAACAAGGCTATATTCGAAAAAGATGCGTCGTGGAAAATTGAATAAAAGGACTCAACAAACTTAGGCAGTGAGGAAGATATTATAAGGTTAAAGACTTGCAGAATGAATTATTTCTCGAAATAATAGCTTCATAATTATGAATAACAGTTGGGGTTACGTGAAACTAACTACCTTTCCTTGCTATGCCTTTGCGCAGATGGATGGCTGATTCGGTACTATACTTCAGCCATGAAGTATCCCATGTCCAAAAATATCACTTCTTTACGTTGTAGAATAACTAACAGTTTCATTTTGAACACTAAAAGCGCAAGTGCCTTACTTGCATATGCAAACCATTTGGCTTCTTGCCGAGGCACCTCAAAATGGACTTGCGGCACATGCATCCTTTGTCGATATGCACCTCGGGCAATTGTCGCCGTATCTGGCATCGCAGTAGTCGTGACTGCATACTGTTGTGAAATCCACAGAAGTAATATTGTTGATTCTTTCAACCTGTAGGTATAAGCTAGACATGTCGCCGCTGCTCATCATGCTTTCTGGTAATATTTTGAAAACCGGTTGCCGTGGCTCGGACACACAAAAAGGGTGCTTCGTTGCTATAACTGCCAAATTGTTACAGTAACTATCGCAATGTGGTTCTAGTACTGCAGCAGATCCTCTGATGATCAGTCTATTCCCAGCATACAACATGCTTGTAAGAGTCGGTTGAATCCTTTTCAGCAAAACTGACCACCCGATACCGCGCACGTTCCTACTTCTATGCAATACAAAACATGGCGGGCACTTAGGAAGTGATCATTTAAAAACAAATTGAAAGATAATCGAACCCTGAGAATCCTGATAGTAAATGATTGTTTCGCATGACTTCGTTTGTGTGGTTTTAAGTATTATGCTAGCTAGACATTTTGTTTTCGATTTTGTAAGACAACAGTGGCTTTAAGTAGTTCATTATGATTACACACATTGACGCCTCAAAACCTATGTACAGCATTCTGTAATACGTTGCATTAACGTATTCTGCTTCGGTTTTGATTCTTGGTAGGATTTTTGTCGATAGTGGAGTAGCTCCCTCGATGTGCAGAATATGTTCCGTCACCCCAACCCCCGCCCCTCCCTTCACTCGATATCGCATGAAGGGCGACCTCTTGAAATTGCCTGTCCATAATTCGTTGAATATGTTTATAAACTTTGCCGATGAATGTCCTATAGAACGTCAGACATTACTTCTGTTAATCCCGATACGTACTTCATACATTGTAGTGATGAGGCTGTAAAAGGGCATATTTTTTCAGGGTTTCACTATTGAAATGTCGGTGCAAACATTCCAGATGATTGTCCGTTCTAATTTTCACATCAAATACTGACCAATCCTTGGAAGTCCAGACACTGTTCAATACCAATATATTTTCAAAATAGTCGGCGAGGTTCTTTAGATCTGGAGTCTGCATTTTCTCTTTTAGGGATTTAAATCTGGAAGAAATAAACATCGCCGGTATTTAGCATAACGCCATGACGTGCCTGAGAAGGTCTCTTGTTCCAGCGTGAACAAAATGAAACATTTTAAAGCAAAATAAGTGAGAGATGTACAAACCCCTGTATATGTTCAACCACTTACTTGTTGTATAGATGTGCCGAATTTCTGTGGCGCACATTCTTCATTATGGTCTTTCTTGGTGAAGTGGAATAAGCATCCCAGCTTTTTATGACAAAGACTAGCGGAATTTGCTTGTAACATTCACCACCACTTTCCATAAAAGCTGGGTGGAAAACACTTGGTAAAATGTCTTTCACGACATCGAATGTCCAATTCATGTACCAAGTTTTTGCTTTTAACAGTAGTGAATGTTACTGGATCCCATACATGGTTTCAATAATTTCTGACTCATTTGCGGTAATTTCTCGTTTCCGTTTTATAGCAATCAGCAATAACGCGCGATCTTCACTACATCACAGTCCGTTGCTTTTAAATAGTTCATTGTCATTTGTATGTCATTCATCGTTAATACTATTAATTGTCAGTTTGTTTTATTTTCACCTCGGAATACGTTATACAGTATTTTGTAAAGAGTTCATTTGGTCAGTCCTTCGTTTCGTCCAATATTCATAGTTTGTTCGTTTCCTGTCCGTCAGTATAATTGTCGTTCGGTCGTTAAATGATTTATTGAAGTTTAGGTGGAGTACTTTGATTTAAGAGGTCCGCTCATATCGCTTTGTCAGACAAATTCTTGTGTTTTAGTCGTCTTTTTCGAGTCATTATCCTTGTTGGTTGTTTTGTGGGCTTTGAAGAAGGATGGTCTTAGATAGCCAAAATAGTCTATTCTGGCTAGTTTTGTTGTTGATAGAGATAGGATGTTTCCTCTGTTGTCAGACGACGAATATCACTCTAACGCCTGCACCGATCCCCCAAGTCTCTAATCGAAACACTTCAACGGTGCAAAGTCTTTATTGCCGAAAAGATATGATCCAAATAGGACAATTAAAACAGTGGATAGTGATCTTTTAGGATGGGTGTCCTAAATAAAACTTTAGCCGGCGTACGAAATCTTTCGTAGCCTATTAATCGGAGCACGGGCTCTTAGCTTTTGACTTGCACGAATTATTCTTCACCTATGTTCGGTTTTGTAAGCGCTCGCCCCCAGCAGACAATAGATGATAGTAGACAAACGACAATTGCGACAATTCTTCTTTACTTTATTGAGCAGTATACACGTCAAGGTTGTATTTACAAGACTGGATAATACTACAGAGAAAGCGATCCTTATATACAGAAAACGAACGATAATTATGTCTCTCCCAGGATTTTAACATGATCAGAATTTTAAAGAATACTGTAAGGATTTGATCTATAAATCTATATTCCGGGGATTAAAATGGTGCTATCGATTCCATTAGCCTTATTGATCGAAGTTTTGAATACTAATTACCACCTGGACGTTATTGATCCAGTTATTTTTCGTTGCCATATGTTGCCTAATTTAAAATGGGTTTTTCATCGATCTAATTTACGAATTCGGAGAATTTCGTCAATACTAATAATTAGTCTTTTTCTATGTATTTGAAAATGTTTGTCCAAATTACTAATCTTTCCCTATAAAATACTCCCTTCTTTTGGAATGGAATTCCGGGTTTTGAGACATAATTATCGTGCCTATACGTTCTAAAAATAGAATAAAAAACATTTAAAATTGCGAAACACGAAAAATATGAAAAGGTCAAGAAAAAACATGCAAAACGATAAAATTTAGTCGACTGCAAGTTTTTCTTCTCTGTTACGATATTGAAAGATGTTTGTTACATATTCTATAAACGAACAATTAGATACATTTATTTATTTTTTTTCATTTTTTTTTTATTTATTTTATTTTTTTTTCAAGTACATATATATTTGAATAAACAAAACACAATTCATGAAAACTAACACAAATCGCCAAGGGAGGCGAAAAATCAAGAAGAAAAAGTGGGATATAGGTTAGGGTGGGAATTGGAAACGTGGGGAGCATGAATGGGAACAGTCTTGATTTGATCTATTATTATTTGTTTCTGCTGTAGTTGTTTGGGTAGGATTTCTATAATCGACCCAGTGTTGTCTTATTGTTTGAATATAAGGGGTTGATTTGTCTCTAAGCATTGGAATCATACGTTTTATATAGTATATGGTCCATACAACGCCCCAAAACATTCCTAAGTGAAAAACTAACATGTATAGCGCTGATAAAATTGGATGATTAATGAACGACAATGCATTCACGAAGTTATCTTCCACTTCGTTTTTGGCCATAATATAATCGTTGTTTTTGTTTGCTTTGATGGACGGCTTGTCGTCCAATAATATCTTTTCTCTAACCAAATTTAAATGATTGATCGATTTTATGATATTATTGAAATCCTCAGGCATATTTTGGAATATGGTTTCATATTCCAATGGTTTGAAAGTCTCATTGGTTTCAATGTTGGCCTCAATGCTTTGATGTTGGCATTTGTATGCCTTAATGTATAGTTAGTATAAGTGTAATAACGGCCATCTATTATAAAAGAGACATAATTTAAAAAAAAATGAATACCAGCATAGACATCTGTGCTATTACGGTTTCATTATTTTTGTTTAACAATGACAAAAGTGGCCGTGTTGCGTATGTATCATTGAAAATTAATGCTTCTAGAACGGTAGCGTTTATTTCCTCACATTGTATTTCTGTAAGAACATCTCCTACCGTTATTGCAGCGCGATTATCACCTAATATTTCCTCTAAAATTTGACCTGGGTATTGCTTACTTAAAATTTTATCCACTCTGGTAAAAGGGGTGCACAACCTTTTTGCTATTGACAGCCACATTGCATTTATTTGTATTCAATACGGCCGCCAGGGAGTATATTAGCGCGCCGAAGGCGCGCGAATTTTTATTTGGGCTTTTATGACGTCATAACCGCGTATTTGACCCATGCGAGGTGCAGTCTGCGCAATTATGAAGTATGTAGGACTACTTGGAAGTATAATATTCGCATTTTAAACGGATTTTTCTTTTTGCTGGACCTATTCTTGAGCAGATATATTGCAGCAAGTTGCATAATGGTTGCACAATTTTGAAAAAAATCAAAAGTCGAGGAGCGGGGAGGGGCGGTCACCCCCATTTTCTTGTTCCCAAAAGTATAATAAAAAGTCAAATATTCTAATGAATTTATTCTATAAAAGTTTGCAAAGCATTGTAGCAATTTAATGACTCCCTTGGTCTTGCATGTCGGCAGATAAACTTGCAAAGTCAGGTAACTGGTTGGATACCATCAGCCTTAGTTGAGACTCCAGATTGATGTCTAACATCTGGTTCGGTACTCATTCTTCAGGTACTTCATTTTTGAAAACGTTGCTTCGCACGTGTAAGTGCTTCCAAGAAGAACTTTTATTTTTTCTTGCCAATTCTCGTAGCACTGGATATGCAACTGCGCCTTTCCATGTGTCCAGCAGATTTTCCTCGTCTTTAAAGCTCGATCAGAGTGTTTTAGCAAACATATTATATGATTGCTGTTGTTTGCTCCGGTTGTATCACGCTCTTAAGTTCTAGAATTT
Organism: Styela clava; assembly: GCF_013122585.1. Taxonomy (NCBI): domain Eukaryota; kingdom Metazoa; phylum Chordata; class Ascidiacea; order Stolidobranchia; family Styelidae; genus Styela; species Styela clava. The sequence continues at coordinate 18,121,643 of NW_024102841.1, read as the reverse complement.
GTTGACTTTTAACTCTACGTGAGTTTCGATCATGCGGAATATTTGTCATAGAGAATGTGACGTAAACATGTATTATAGCCACCATTTCATCACAGGACAGAATTAGTATACATGTATTGACAAATCTCTTCCAAATAATTTTCACTGGGGGTTTCAACACGCTCACTCAATATATAAATAAAAACCCACTTCGTTGTTTTCGGAATTTTCATTTATTTTACCAGGTGTTTACTCCGAACAAGACTCGATACAAGCAGCTAGTGCTATGTAACGAGCTACTATTATTGGAAGGATCGGATTCGGAATCATGATTTTCTTTTTGGTAGAATTAATAATTAAAAACAGATTGGTGCCGGACTCGCTCAATCGTTAGATAAAGTGACATCAATTTTGGTGCCAATTTGCGTTTAATCTCAGACATTCGGTTCTCCCGAAGTGTGTGAACCAAGATGGCGGACACTGGAACGTAGTATGTGTGCCATGTTTGTGTTAGGCTATAATTTTATTCCAATTTTCCCTATTTCAGTTCTATCACGAGTTCGGGGACTAGCCAAGTGACTCGCGTAGTATTTGTACCTGAAATTATGACCTAACTTTAACCTGGTACAAATACTACGTTCCGCTGTCGGTCATCTTGGTTCACGTACTTTGGGAGTAACAGACTTTCTCATAGAATCCAGTCCCAACCCAGACCTAAATCACTGAGATTACATGCCAAAGTAGCAACAGATTAATACATTGCCTATATTTGGTTTTAATAACAAAATACTTCTGCAATTGGGGGATCGTTGATAAGTTGATATATCATACCCACACAAATCTTATCGGACATTTCCCAACTTACAACAGCCAAGTTTATATAATTTTCATAAGTTTCATTTGAACATAGATATAGAGAAATTCATGAAAAATCACGAAGTTTCCTTTAGTAGTAGGAAACCCAGCTTTGACACTTGGGAACAAATCCCGGCTTTGGTAGTTGGGAACACGACCCAGCTTTGACACTTGGGAACACGACCCAGCTTTGACACTTGGGAACACGACCCAGCTTTGGTAGTTGGGAACGCGACCCAGCTTTGGTAGTTGGGAACGCGACCCAGCTTTAGTAGTTGGGAACGCGACCCAGCTTTGACACTTGGGAACACGACCCAGCTTTGACACTTGGGAACACGACCCAGCTTTGGTAGTTGGAAACACGACCCGGCTTTGACACTTGGGAACACAACCCAGTTTTGGTAGTTGGGAACGCGACCCAGCTTTGGTAGTTGGGAACGCGACCCAGCTTTGGTAGTTGGGAACGCGACCCAGCTTGGTAGTTGGGAACGCGACCCAGCTTTGGTAGTTGGGAACGCGACCCAGCTTTGGTAGTTGGGAACGCGACCCAGCTTGGTAGTTGGGAACGCGACCCAGCTTTGGTAGTTGGGAACGCGACCCAGCTTTGGTAGTTGGGAGCACGACCCAGCTTTGACAGTTGGGAACACGACCCAGCTTTGACAGTTGGGAACACGACCCAGCTTCCAGCTTTGACAGTTGGGAACACGACCCAGCTTGGTAGTTGGGAACACAACATTTCTCAATTTACAAGTTTTTAACTAATATTTGTTATCTGTTTTTGAAAAAATAGCTTTTCGATTTTATTTTTCACCATTCAGGTAAATTTACATAAAATGAAATATATAGTCTTAAAGATAATAAGGTTACTTCAAGCATTGAACAATAAAAAGTAAAATTAATTTATTTATATTTAATACATTTCAAAAAATAGTAGTGGGGTTGAAATAATAAAGGTATTTATATTTAATACATTTCAAAAAATAGTAGTGGGGTTGAAATAATAAAGGTATATGGCAGAGGGTGGGCAATTTATTTTAGTATAGTATTTATTATTAAAGCCGCACGTTATGACGTGCTTAGTAGGTCACTATGACACCGTAATACGTAATTTTTCGATGACGTCCGATGGGGGTTAGGAATGATACATGTAAGAATTGTTGAGCCACGCCCACGAGAGGTAATTGTGGTACTGTCCCGTACCTGACACTAAAATCTAATTAGACGAATGAGCCTGCTTGTTGTAACTGGTTTATTTCAACATTTGAAGAATATTAACAATTCAACAATTACTGAAGGCATATGGTTACATAATACAAATTAGTAAGAATTAGAATTCGTTCAATTGATCAAAGAATATGCTGTATGATGCTAAAACCACAAATGAAAAAGTATTTTTGTCAAATGACCAGTTTCTATAGAGATTAAAAAAAAAATCGGCGATATGGAGGTAATTAATTTTGTTCGTCCATTTTACATCAATTTGTGTAAAGAGACTGAAACCTATGGGCAAGGAGATATTTACTAAGCCAACACAGACAGTCCACGAACTCGTAATATACCTAAAATAAGGAAAATTTGAATACTGGTGGATATATTTCGGGAGTACCATATACTCTGTTATTATTTCATTTACTAAGGTGAATTTTGTCATGTTTAATAATAAAAGACAATAAACGAAAGCAAGAAATGAATGCATTATGGTGAAAGAATTGAACAAATTTTACTTAAATCTGGGGTTTGCAACCATTATTACTGGAGGGGGCCAAATACAAAGAACTGGATAAAACCGCGGGCCACACCTTTGTTTAACATACTACTAGGCTTTCTAGTAGTTGCAGACACAAATATTTTGATCTTTTGACATACGCTGTTCGCCTTGCACAATCTCAGGTATATATGCTTTGCAACGCAAGGCAATTGGAATTATTTGCACATATTAAATTAAGTTCGCGGGCCGCACATCATTAAAAAGTGGCGCTTCTCCGCGAACCGCACAAAATTTCCTTGTGGGCCGCATTTGGCCCGCGAGCCGCACTTTGCACAACCCTGTTTTAAATTATGTTATCCCCCCCAGTAACTAAATGCTGATTGAATAACCTTGGTTTACTTAGACAGTTGAGCATGCTTGTTCGGCCGATGGAAGCTGAACATTTCTATCTGTTTCATTTATCGTGGTATCATCATTATCCACACGGCTGGGGTGAATTTTGTTAGGCAAACAACAATACCGGTTGTACGCAAAAAAAATTTCTGTCAAAACAAGGCCCACCACATTCAGGGATAAATGGATAGCTAGTACGTTGTCATAGAGACAATATTCATCGTCGTAAACATGCACATTATATGAATTAGCTAGAATTGAAAATACGACATGGACAATCCAGTCAACATCACCAAAAGATATCCAACTGAACAGAAATAAAGTACTCAATACTAACATGAATGCGACATCACTTATATTTTTTATACAACTGCAGCCCTCCCCCTCCAGATCTTTGTAAATAAAGAAAATCCCAATGAATACCCAGTGAATTCCCATAAACAAAGCCGTCCACCATCCCAGATAAAAAAAAGAAATCGAGCCAACAGTGTGATAGATTTCATAACGGAAATGTAAACAAAATTAAATAGATTATTGTTAATCGATTCATGTTCTTCATCTTCTTTCATAGTTTTGTCAAGCTTAATAATACCGACGACTAATGATATAAATGATATAGCAGCGTAAATATACAACAGCACATAAATATTCGCTCCACAAAATTCGAGCCAACAGTGTGATAGATTTCATAACGGAAATGTAAACAAAATTAAATAGATTATTGTTAATCGATTCATGTTCTTCATCTTCTTTCATAGTTTTGTCAAGCTTAATAATACCGACGACTGATGATATAAATGATATAGCAGCGTAAATATACAACAGCACATAAATATTCGCTCCACAAAATAAAAAAAAGTAAAGGTCGATCCAAAGCTGTGGGATGGATTCGACAGTAATTTCAATGTTCTTGATGAATGATAAAAGTTGCTCACCAGGATCATACTCATCATAGCACGTTACCCCCAAGATGAATAATAACGCATAAAAGATGAACACGATCCCACCCAAAACAAGAGACACCGTTGCCTGAGTTGCTACAGTCTTACTCTACTCATCCCAGTAGACAATCACCGACAGAATATCAGTTACGAGATCTGCTGTTGCAAGGAGAAATGTTACCAATAGACCCACATTTTTCCGGGAATCGCTTGACAGACACATTTCTTTGCAAGGAGAAATGTTACCAATAGACCCACATTCTTCCGGGAATCGCTTGACAGACACATTTCTTACTTAGATTGAATCTGGTTGAGCGAAAAAAACAAAATAAAATATTTGGTTTTAAAAAAACAAAATAAAATATTTGAAACCAAAATCTATATAGTGTACAACACACTGTACAGTATTATCTATGTATGTATAGTGTAATATCTCAGGGTTACCATATCTGAAAAGACAAAATCTCTGACAATATTTTAATATGCCACGTTGACAAATTTTGCAAAATAATTATCTTATAAATTTCGCAAAATCCAAAGGCACAAGCTGCCGTCTTCTGCTCGTGAGAATAAAATAAATACAGAACAAAACGAAAGAAGCAAAACTGTTGAAATAAACGTAATGCGCCACTCATCCATTCCACAACAACTACTATTTAAAATTAGACACATTTCTTACTTAGATTGAATCTGGTTGAGCGAAAAAAACAAAATAAAATATTTGAAACCAAAATCTATATAGTGTACAACACACTGTGCAGTATTATCTATGTATGTATAGTGTAATATCTCAGGGTTACCATATCTGAAAAGTTTGTTTATTTATAAAAACTAATGGCGCACCTCCACGAAAAATATGCTGCCGCAAAATAAAACACAATTTTGTCATGTACTTTGTGCCTTTTGAGGTTTATAAACACATGTAGTCCCAAGGAATAAAGGCAAAAGGTTAATCTTTCTTACTCAATTCTGCCTGGCTTTTCTTGCCTGGCTTTTCTCTAAAATGCCCACAACTCACTCATGTTAGGTATTGGAGTATTTGGTTAAAAACTAACGAATAGAGTGCAAAAATGCGAAAACGATGAATCTAGTCGTGGATGACGGAACAGAGCGCAGAAAAGACGGGACGACGGCAACTGTTGAAATTGTGGTTGCGCGTGGAAATTCGATATTAATGTTGGAAGCATTGGAAAGGATTCGATGATTTTAATTAAAATGATCTATTCGGAAACCACAGAAGAACCGATTCAACAATCTTTTCAAAACATTCAAATTTGGCCTGTACAGATATTCCGTACTGAATTGTCTCTAAATCATTATTACTGTAGATTGAGTTCTTCAAAAGTAAAACAGAACCGAAGGTTCAATACATTCGCGTACCATTTGTTTGTTTATTTCTGGCCCAAGCCTTGTTTAAAAAGGTATGTGTTTTTTGTGATTTTTTTGCTTGTGTGCTGGTGGGCGGGCACATGGTATTTCTCAAATTTAAACTTTTTTAAATGTTTTGCTCGCTATTTTGTGCGGTTTATGGAGTCTTCAAAATAAATCTATCTATGTTCGATAAACTCAATTCAGCAAATGAATAAACTGCGGCACGGAATTGCAGCATGTAGGGAAATGTAACGGAAAGTAAACAATATAGAACTGAAAAACGAATTTGATTTAGATACACATCATTTGCATTAATGAGAAACAATAAAACATTTGGAATAAATAAAATATGTTATATGTTTCGAGGCCGCACTTAGCAATCGCTTTCCGGAACCGCTAGCTTGGCGATTAAAGCCGACATTGTTATGCGAGCACGCAAATCGAGTCTTACGATCAGAATGTGCCTTGTTACGCAAGCGCGATGATTCTACCGTGTTTCCCCCAAAATAAGACCCAGCCTGAATTTTAAAAATGATTTCAATATAAGCGCACTCAATTTTCAATTTCGCCAGGTCATCGCAAAATTTCGTTATGGTGTTAATAAATAAGTTTATCAAAAGTCCAAAAAAGTATAATAGATATAGTAGCCTACTTCGTGAAAAATTGGTGTTCTCTTTGCGGCCCCTAGAATTCGTTTCGCGGCCCCTAGTTTGGGAAGCCCTGGTTTAATCACATCAAGTCGAGTGGTTCCCAACCTTTTTTATATCACGGCACGCTATCAAGCAATTAAAATATTCGCGTCACACTTACCATAAAACATAAACCTTACTACCCAGCAAACTGTGTTGGTACGTACAAATAAGTACCAGGGACCGTACCCACAGCTTTCTACTAGCCAGAATTTCCCATAAGGAATGCATTAGAGCTTTGCCAGTTATTGGAACTTGTTTCTTTTTTCATAACAAACATTAGCATATTACTTTTGCATATATATAGATGTTGTATATGTTTTGTTGCGTGGAATTGTATATTTTATAATTATGAACTGTTTAAAAAACATTGTTGCTATGACAGCAACTTAATTGGAAATGCGACTACCTGATATTGTTAATGCTCCTCATTGGTTGTTTTATGGTCAGGCAGGAGCAGGAAAAACTTTTTTATCAAGATTTATGTTTCCTGATAATTTATGCAGTAGAATGCCTAATGACAGTGAGGGAGTTGGAGCTATTGCTATGGATACCAATTCAGCAGCACTGAAACTGGAAGATGCTGGATATAGGTTCTGGGGGAATTCGGGATTTAGAATGCCTAATTACAGTGAGGGAGTTGGAGCTATTGCCATGGATACCAATTCAGCAGCACTGAAACTAATACGTAATTTTTCGATGACGTCCGATGGGGGTTAGGAATGATACATGTAAGAATTGTTGAGCCACGCCCACGAGAGGTAATTGTGGTACTGTCCCGTACCTGACACTAAAATCTAATTAGACGAATGAGCCTGCTTGTTGTAACTGGTTTATTTCAACATTTGAAGAATATTAACAATTCAACAATTACTGAAGGCATATGGTTACATAATACAAATTAGTAAGAATTAGAATTCGTTCAATTGATCAAAGAATATGCTGTATGATGCTAAAACCACAAATGAAAAAGTATTTTTGTCAAATGACCAGTTTCTATAGAGATTAAAAAAAAATCGGCGATATGGAGGTAATTAATTTTGTTCGTCCATTTTACATCAATTTGTGTAAAGAGACTGAAACCTATGGGCAAGGAGATATTTACTAAGCCAACACAGACAGTCCACGAACTCGTAATATACCTAAAATAAGGAAAATTTGAATACTGGTGGATATATTTCGGGAGTACCATATACTCTGTTATTATTTCATTTACTAAGGTGAATTTTGTCATGTTTAATAATAAAAGACAATAAACGAAAGCAAGAAATGAATGCATTATGGTGAAAGAATTGAACAAATTTTACTTAAATCTGGGGTTTGCAACCATTATTACTGGAGGGGGCCAAATACAAAGAACTGGATAAAACCGCGGGCCACACCTTTGTTTAACATACTACTAGGCTTTCTAGTAGTTGCAGACACAAATATTTTGATCTTTTGACATACGCTGTTCGCCTTGCACAATCTCAGGTATATATGCTTTGCAACGCAAGGCAATTGGAATTATTTGCACATATTAAATTAAGTTCGCGGGCCGCACATCATTAAAAAGTGGCGCTTCTCCGCGAACCGCACAAAATTTCCTTGTGGGCCGCATTTGGCCCGCGAGCCGCACTTTGCACAACCCTGTTTTAAATTATGTTATCCCCCCAGTAACTAAATGCTGATTGAATAACCTTGGTTTACTTAGACAGTTGAGCATGCTTGTTCGGCCGATGGAAGCTGAACATTTCTATCTGTTTCATTTATCGTGGTATCATCATTATCCACACGGCTGGGGTGAATTTTGTTAGGCAAACAACAATACCGGTTGTACGCAAAAAAAATTTCTGTCAAAACAAGGCCCACCACATTCAGGGATAAATGGATAGCTAGTACGTTGTCATAGAGACAATATTCATCGTCGTAAACATGCACATTATATGAATTAGCTAGAATTGAAAATACGACATGGACAATCCAGTCAACATCACCAAAAGATATCCAACTGAACAGAAATAAAGTACTCAATACTAACATGAATGCGACATCACTTATATTTTTTATACAACTGCAGCCCTCCCCCTCCAGATCTTTGTAAATAAAGAAAATCCCAATGAATACCCAGTGAATTCCCATAAACAAAGCCGTCCACCATCCCAGATAAAAAAAAGAAATCGAGCCAACAGTGTGATAGATTTCATAACGGAAATGTAAACAAAATTAAATAGATTATTGTTAATCGATTCATGTTCTTCATCTTCTTTCATAGTTTTGTCAAGCTTAATAATACCGACGACTAATGATATAAATGATATAGCAGCGTAAATATACAACAGCACATAAATATTCGCTCCACAAAATTCGAGCCAACAGTGTGATAGATTTCATAACGGAAATGTAAACAAAATTAAATAGATTATTGTTAATCGATTCATGTTCTTCATCTTCTTTCATAGTTTTGTCAAGCTTAATAATACCGACGACTGATGATATAAATGATATAGCAGCGTAAATATACAACAGCACATAAATATTCGCTCCACAAAATAAAAAAAGTAAAGGTCGATCCAAAGCTGTGGGATGGATTCGACAGTAATTTCAATGTTCTTGATGAATGATAAAAGTTGCTCACCAGGATCATCCTCATCATAGCACGTTACCCCCAAGATGAATAATAACGCATAAAAGATGAACACGATCCCACCCAAAACAAGAGACACCGTTGCCTGAGTTGCTACAGTCTTACTCTACTCATCCCAGTAGACAATCACCGACAGAATATCAGTTACGAGATCTGCTGTTGCAAGGAGAAATGTTACCAATAGACCCACATTTTTCCGGGAATCGCTTGACAGACACATTTCTTTGCAAGGAGAAATGTTACCAATAGACCCACATTCTTCCGGGAATCGCTTGACAGACACATTTCTTACTTAGATTGAATCTGGTTGAGCGAAAAAACAAAATAAAATATTTGGTTTTAAAAAAACAAAATAAAATATTTGAAACCAAAATCTATATAGTGTACAACACACTGTACAGTATTATCTATGTATGTATAGTGTAATATCTCAGGGTTACCATATCTGAAAAGACAAAATCTCTGACAATATTTTAATATGCCACGTTGACAAATTTTGCAAAATAATTATCTTATAAATTTCGCAAAATCCAAAGGCACAAGCTGCCGTCTTCTGCTCGTGAGAATAAAATAAATACAGAACAAAACGAAAGAAGCAAAACTGTTGAAATAAACGTAATGCGCCACTCATCCATTCCACAACAACTACTATTTAAAATTAGACACATTTCTTACTTAGATTGAATCTGGTTGAGCGAAAAAAACAAAATAAAATATTTGAAACCAAAATCTATATAGTGTACAACACACTGTGCAGTATTATCTATGTATGTATAGTGTAATATCTCAGGGTTACCATATCTGAAAAGTTTGTTTATTTATAAAAACTAATGGCGCACCTCCACGAAAAATATGCTGCCGCAAAATAAAACACAATTTTGTCATGTACTTTGTGCCTTTTGAGGTTTATAAACACATGTAGTCCCAAGGAATAAAGGCAAAAGGTTAATCTTTCTTACTCAATTCTGCCTGGCTTTTCTTGCCTGGCTTTTCTCTAAAATGCCCACAACTCACTCATGTTAGGTATTGGAGTATTTGGTTAAAAACTAACGAATAGAGTGCAAAAATGCGAAAACGATGAATCTAGTCGTGGATGACGGAACAGAGCGCAGAAAAGACGGGACGACGGCAACTGTTGAAATTGTGGTTGCGCGTGGAAATTCGATATTAATGTTGGAAGCATTGGAAAGGATTCGATGATTTTAATTAAAATGATCTATTCGGAAACCACAGAAGAACCGATTCAACAATCTTTTCAAAACATTCAAATTTGGCCTGTACAGATATTCCGTACTGAATTGTCTCTAAATCATTATTACTGTAGATTGAGTTCTTCAAAAGTAAAACAGAACCGAAGGTTCAATACATTCGCGTACCATTTGTTTGTTTATTTCTGGCCCAAGCCTTGTTTAAAAAGGTATGTGTTTTTTGTGATTTTTTTGCTTGTGTGCTGGTGGGCGGGCACATGGTATTTCTCAAATTTAAACTTTTTTAAATGTTTTGCTCGCTATTTTGTGCGGTTTATGGAGTCTTCAAAATAAATCTATCTATGTTCGATAAACTCAATTCAGCAAATGAATAAACTGCGGCACGGAATTGCAGCATGTAGGGAAATGTAACGGAAAGTAAACAATATAGAACTGAAAAACGAATTTGATTTAGATACACATCATTTGCATTAATGAGAAACAATAAAACATTTGGAATAAATAAAATATGTTATATGTTTCGAGGCCGCACTTAGCAATCGCTTTCCGGAACCGCTAGCTTGGCGATTAAAGCCGACATTGTTATGCGAGCACGCAAATCGAGTCTTACGATCAGAATGTGCCTTGTTACGCAAGCGCGATGATTCTACCGTGTTTCCCCCAAAATAAGACCCAGCCTGAATTTTAAAAATGATTTCAATATAAGCGCACTCAATTTTCAATTTCGCCAGGTCATCGCAAAATTTCGTTATGGTGTTAATAAATAAGTTTATCAAAAGTCCAAAAAAGTATAATAGATATAGTAGCCTACTTCGTGAAAAATTGGTGTTCTCTTTGCGGCCCCTAGAATTCGTTTCGCGGCCCCTAGTTTGGGAAGCCCTGGTTTAATCACATCAAGTCGAGTGGTTCCCAACCTTTTTTATATCACGGCACGCTATCAAGCAATTAAAATATTCGCGTCACACTTACCATAAAACATAAACCTTACTACCCAGCAAACTGTGTTGGTACGTACAAATAAGTACCAGGGACCGTACCCACAGCTTTCTACTAGCCAGAATTTCCCATAAGGAATGCATTAGAGCTTTGCCAGTTATTGGAACTTGTTTCTTTTTTCATAACAAACATTAGCATATTACTTTTGCATATATATAGATGTTGTATATGTTTTGTTGCGTGGAATTGTATATTTTATAATTATGAACTGTTTAAAAAACATTGTTGCTATGACAGCAACTTAATTGGAAATGCGACTACCTGATATTGTTAATGCTCCTCATTGGTTGTTTTATGGTCAGGCAGGAGCAGGAAAAACTTTTTTATCAAGATTTATGTTTCCTGATAATTTATGCAGTAGAATGCCTAATGACAGTGAGGGAGTTGGAGCTATTGCTATGGATACCAATTCAGCAGCACTGAAACTGGAAGATGCTGGATATAGGTTCTGGGGGAATTCGGGATTTAGAATGCCTAATTACAGTGAGGGAGTTGGAGCTATTGCCATGGATACCAATTCAGCAGCACTGAAACTGGAAGATGCTGGAGATAAGTTCTGGAGGATTCAGCAGCACTGAAACTGGAAGATGCTGGAGATAAGTTCTGGAGGAATTCGGGATTATTAGCATTCATCAAAGAAATGTATCATAACTCTTGGCATGCTAAGATTCATGGATCTAAACAAGTATTAGAGTTCTGAAGGAATTCGGGATTATTAGCATCCATCAAAGAAATGTATCATAACTCTTGGCATGCTGCTAAGATTCATGGATCTAAACAAGTATTATTACAACTAAAGACAAGAATTCAGCTTTCTTTAGGTGCTATAGATGACGCAGAGGCATGGGAAAGAAGATTTGTCCTGTTATCATTTAAAGGCAGATATATATGTCCTTTAACTACTAGAGAATATACAATGGACTTTATTTATTGCAAAAATGTATGGATATTGATTCTATAAAAGCAATGCATCAAGACATTGTTAAATACATGACAATGAATGCTTCAGATGAAGATATAATGGTTAATGATCTGGATACATAAAATGATTGCAGAAAACGAGCTAGAGAACAAATATCATCTGATGAGGATGAGCCTTGCACTAGCTGAATAAATAATGATAATTTAATTGCATTGTTTTCCTGTAATGAACATTAAATATTTTCGGTACCAACACATGGTTAACCCTTAATGCATTCCTTATGGGAAATTCTGGCTAGTAGAAAGCTGTGGGTACGGTCCCTGGTACTTATTCGTACTTTGGACGAAGTAGGCCCTCCGGCGGCGCCACCCGGAGATAAAAGAATATACTTCATTTAAGATTACATCAGCTATTTTACATTTATTGCCAGCAGTTATACCGAATACCGACTCCAAGCAGCACAGATGTAAGCAAAGCTATTTTAAATGAAGCTACACCTCCAATTATGTACATAAGAACTTGTACAAACCTGACAAACCATCAACAAAATAGTAAATCAATATGGAATGGGCACGCCTCAGATATTGTTGCAAGTAATTACATTGAAGCTTACGATGACATGTCTGATCATATACAGAAGAATATGAATTCTCTCTACCATTGACAGAGGAAACAACGACTGCAACAACCTTAACAAATCAGAAGATAGAGCCTTTACGACATTCATTATTAAATACTGTGCGTGTGGATAACTTTTCAACATCTACAAGATTCATAGAGATTAGGGTGGCAAGAAATACAACTCCATGGGACATAACAAAACCTGCAACGGAATTAGCTATTCCCGCTCAAATTACTCTGAATTATGAACTGTTTAAAAAACATGCATAGTTATATTTTACTAACCCTAACCCTGGGTATATGTCTTTTTATAAATAGATGTGTTATACATATATATTGAAATAATTTATTTATTATAATAAATTATAATATAATAATAATATTAATAATAATAATAATATAATAATATAATAATAATACAATGAGAATATACAATTGTTTTCCTGTAATGAACATTAAATATTTTCGGTACCAACACATGGTTAACCCTTAATGCATTCCTTATGGGAAATTCTGGCTAGTAGAATGCTGTGGGTACGGTCCCTGGAACTTATTCATATATTTCTGTTTAGATTTATTTTTTATACACATATAGAACTACTTATAGTGATATATTAGAGGCTTATATAAAATATTATTACGTACCTGACTCATTACCTAAAACTCGTCTGCAAGAGACTACTTCGTCCAAAGTACGAATAAGTACCAGGGACCGTACCCACAGCTACCTGACTCATTACCTAAAACTCAAGACTACTTCGTCCAAAGTACGAATAAGTACCAGGGACCGTACCCACAGCTATCTACTAGCCAGAATTTCCCATAAGGAATGCATCTCATTGTATATTATTATATTAATATTATTATATTATTATTAATATTATTATACTATTATTATTATATTAATATTATTATATTATTATTATTACACTTGATTAGGACATTTCCGTACATGCTTATTGTTTATATAAGATCACTATTCACTGTTTTAATTGTCCTATTCGGATCATATCTTTTCGGCAATAAAGACTTTGCACCGTTAAAGTGTTTCGAATATAGACTTGGGGGATCGGTGCAGGAGTTGGAGTGATATTCGTCGTTTGACAACAGAGGAAACATCCTCTCTCTACCAACAACAAAACTAGCCAGAATAGACTATCTTGGCTATAAGACCATCCTCCTTCAAACACCAAAAAACAACCAACAAGGATAATGACTCGAATAAGACGACTAAAACACGAGAATTTGTCTAACCTAAAGAAAACGTGATTCAAGAAAACGTGCAAGACAACAATTAGAATCTGATGAAGATGAGCCTTGCACTAGCGGACTTAATATTGGCAACCTTATGTCATTGTTTGCCTGTAATGAACATTGAAAAATTTTGGTACCAACATATGTTAACCCGTAATGCATTCCTTATGGGAAAACTAGCTACTTCTATAAGTGTATAATGAATATATCTAAATAAATAATTTGATATCTTAGAGGCATATAAGCATTATCATTACGTGCCTGACGCACTGCCTAAAACAAGATTACAAGAAGAAGAACACATTGAACAGGATGCTACACGAATTAGCAGAACTCTATACCGAATCGCTGAGCAGCGAGTCAACCGAGTGCAACAAGTCGGACTACACAAAGCGATCTCGGAATTGGGTCTTTACCACGGAGATCGAGAGGAAAGATCTTTCAGTTCACCTGAAACGAGGCTCGATGGCCAACATTTTTATAGGGCCCAGAGAAGACCCGACTTCCCTTCCGCAAAAGAGTACTCCTCCTTCAGCCCATGGCTTTATTATATTCTCAGAGGAAGAACCCGGCAAGAGACTATCTGCTCGATGCAAAAGTACAGTACTGAAAATCCTACAACAGCAAAATATACCTCTATACAATCAATATTTGGCGCCACTAAAACAATCTCTGTCCAGCTACGTGACCTACGCCTTTAAACAAGACCTAAAATCTATTCCAGATCGGTTACTAAAGTTAGCTAAGATTCCAGATGGCTATAAATTGAATGTGATCGTTGAAGTTGTGGCAAAAGGATATGCAACATATTCTGAAAGACCTGCATACACGAATTGGCATCGTTATATGACTATGAATCTGGGATTAAACATACAGGAACAGGCAATTAAACGGACATACGATCAATGGCCCAAAAGTTTTGACAAAGCATTAAAGGTTAAACTGGCGAAATTTAAAAGACTTCGCAAAAAATACTTTACAGTGGAAGAAATCATATCAATTACATCAGAAATATTAGGCAAAACACTGGTGTCGGCATCTTGGGAAGGACACGTACTAACTGCTGAAGAACTACTTGTATCTATGACAGCTACTCAGTTAGAAATGAGATTACCAGATATTGTAAATGCTCCACATTGGTTATTTTACGGACAAGCAGGAGCAGGGAAAACTTTACTATCACGATTCATGTTTCCTGATAACTTGTGTAGTGGCATGCCAAATGACAGTGAAGGAGTTGGCGCGATTGCGATGGATACAAATTCAGCAGCACTTAAACTAGAAGATGCGGGAGACAAGTTTTGGAGAAATTCCGGATTACTTGCTTCAATTAAAGAGATGTATCATAACTCCTGGCATGCTAAGATTCACGGATCAAAGCAAAGAAATCAACCTACTTGTTGTATTATTACGACTAATGATAAAAACCCGATGATTTCATTAAGTGCCATTGATGATGCTGAGGCTTGGGAACGTAGATTCATACTTTTATCATTTAAAGGCAGATATGTGTGTCCATTAACTACACGGGAATACACAATGGATTTGTTGGAAAAATACTGGAAACACTTATTGGAAAAGTGCATGGATATCGATGAAGATAAGTTAATATTGCCTGCAATAAAAGCAATGCATGCGGACATCGTGAAATATATGACTATGGATGCAGATGATGTAGATATAATGATAAACGATATTGATAGACAAAATGATTCAAGAAAACGTGCAAGACAACAATTAGAATCTGATGAAGATGAGCCTTGCACTAGCGGACTTGGTGAGGGAGTTGGAGCTATTGCTATGAATACCAATTCAGCAGCACTGAAACTGGAAGATGCTGGAGATAGGTTCTGGAGGAATTCGGGATTATTAGCATCCATCAAAGAAATGTATCTTAACTCTTGGCATGCTAAGATTCATGGATCTAAACAAGTATTATTACAACTAATGACAAGAATCCAATGCTTTCTTTAAGTGCTATAGATGACGCAGAGGCATGGGAAAGAAGATTTGTCCTGTTATCATTTAAAGGCAGATATATATGTCCTTTAACTACTAGAGAATATACAATGGACTTTATTTATTGCAAAAATGTATGGATATTGATTCTATAAAAGCAATGCATCAAGACATTGGTAAATACATGACAATGAATGCTTCAGATGAAGATATAATGATTAATGATCTGGATACTTAAAACGATTGCAGAAAACGAGCTAGAGAACAAATATTATCTGATGAGGATGAGCCTTGCACTAGTGGAATAAATAATGATAATTTAATTGCATTGTTTTCCTGTAATGAACATTAAATATTTTCGGTACCAACACATGGTTAACCCTTAATGCATTCTTTATGGGAAATTCTGGCTAGTAGAAAGCTGTGGGTACGGTCCCTGGTACTTATTCGTACTTTGGACGAAGTAGGCCCTCCGGCGGCGCCACCCGGAGATGAAAGAATATACTTCATTTAAGATTACATCAGCTATTTTACATTTATTGCCAGCAGTTATACCGACTCCAAGCAGCACAGATGTAAGCAAAGCTATTTTAAATGAAGCTACACCTCCAATTATGTACATAAGAACTTGTACAAACCTGACAAACCATCAACAAAATAGTAAATCAATATGGAATGGGCACGCCTCAGATATTGTTGCAAGTAATTACATTGAAGCTTACGATGACATGTCTGATCATATACAGAAGAATATGAATTCTTTCTACCATTGACAGAGGAAACAACGACTGCAACAACCTTAACAAATCAGAAGATAGAGCCTTTACGACATTCATCATTAAATACTGTGCATGTGGATAACTTTTCAACATCTACAAGATTCATAGAGATTAGGGTGGCAAGAAATACAACTCCATGGGACATAACAAAATCTGCAACGGAATTAGCTATTCCCGCTCAAATTACTCTGAATTAATGAACTGTTTAAAAAACATGCATAGTTATATTTTACTAACCCTAACCCTGGGTATATGTCTTTTTATAAATAGATGTGTTATATATATATATATTGAAATAATTTATTTATTATAATAAATTATAATATAATAATATACAATGAGAATATACAATTGTTTTCCTGTAATGAACATTAAATATTTTCGGTACCAACACATGGTTAACCCTTAATGCATTCCTTAGGGGAAATTCTGGCTAGTAGAATGCTGTGGGTACGGTCCCTGGTACTTATCCATATATTTCTGTTTAGATTTATTTTTTATACACATATAGAACTACTTATAGTGATATATTAGAGGCTTATAAGAAATATTATTACGTACCTGACTCATCACCTAAAACTCGTCTGCAAGAAGAGGAACAAATATAGCAAGACTACTTCGTCCAAAGTACGAATAAGTACCAGGGACCGTACCCACAGCTACCTGACTCATTACCTAAAACTCGTCTGCAAGAAGAGGAACAAATATAGCAAGACTACTTCGTCCAAAGTACGAATAAGTACCAGGGACCGTACCCACAGCTATCTACTAGCCAGAATTTCCCATAAGGAATGCATCTCATTGTATATTATTATATTAATATTATTATTAATATTATTATATTATTATTATATTAATATATTATTATATTATTATTTTACACTTGATTAGGACATTTCCGTACATGCTTATTGTTTATATAAGATCACTATTCATTGTTTTAATTGTCCTATTCGGATCATATCTTTTCGGCAATAAAGACTTTGCACCGTTAAAGTGTTTCGAATAAAGACTTGGGGGATCGGTGCAGGAGTTAGAGTGATATTCGTCGTTTGACAACAGAGGAAACATCCTCTCTCTACCAACAACAAAACTAGCCAGAATAGACTATCTTGGCTATAAGACCATCCTCCTTCAAACACCACAAAACAACCAACAAGGATAATGACTCGAATAAGACGACTAAAACACAAGAATTTGTCTAACCTAAGGAAAACGTAATTCAAGAAAACGTGCAAGACTACAATTAGAATCTGACGAAGATGAGCCTTGCACTAGCGGACTTAATAATGGCAACCTTATGTCATTGTTTGCCTGTAATGAACATTGAAAAATTTTGGTACCAACATATGTTAACCCGTAATGCATTCCTTATGGGAAAACTAGCTACTTCTATAGGTGTATAATGAATATATCTAAATAAATAATTTGATATCTTAGAGGCATATAAGCATTATCATTACGTGCCTGACGCACTGCCTAAAACAAGATTACAAGAAGAAGAACACATTGAACAGGATGCTCACGAATTAGCAGAACTCTATACCGAATCGCTGAGCAGCGAGTCAACCGAGTGCAACAAGTCGGACTACACAAAGCGATCTCGGAATTGGGTCTTTACCACGGAGATCGAGAGGAAAGATCTTTCAGTTCACCTGAAACGAGGCTCGATGGCCAACATTTTTATAGGTCCCAGAGAAGACCCGACTTCCCTTCCGCAAAAGAGTACTCCTCCTTCAGCCCATGGCTTGATTATATTCTCAGAGGAAGAACCCGGCAAGAGACTATCTGCTCGATGCAAAAGTACAGTACTGAAAATCCTACAACAGCAAAATATACCTCTATACAATCAATATTTGGCGCCACTAAAACAATCTCTGTCCAGCTACGTGACCTACGCCTTTAAACAAGACCTAAAATCTATTCCAGATCGGTTACTAAAGTTAGCTAAGATTCCAGATGGCTATAAATTGAATGTGATCGTTGAAGTTGCTGCAAAAGAATATGCAACATATTCTGAAAGACCTGCATACACGGAATGGCATCGTTATATGACTATGAATCTGGGATTAAACATACAGGAACAGGCAATTAAACGGACATACGATCAATGGCCCAAAAGTTTTGACAAAGCATTAAAGGTTAAACTGGCGAAATTTAAAAGACTCCGCAAAAAATACTTTACAGTGGAAGAAATCATATCAATTACATCAGAAATATTAGGCAAAACACTGGTGTCGGCATCTTGGGAAGGACACGTACTAACTGCTGAAGAACTACTTGTATCTATGACAGCTACTCAGTTAGAAATGAGATTACCAGATATTGCAAATGCTCCACATTGGTTATTTTACGGACAAGCAGGAGCAGGGAAAACTTTACTATCACGATTCATGTTTCCTGATAACTTGTGTAGTGGCATGCCAAATGACAGTGAAGAAGTTGGCGCGATTGCGATGGATACAAATTCAGTAGCACTTAAACTAGAAGATGCGGGAGACAAGTTTTGGAGAAATTCCGGATTACTTGCTTCAATTAAAGAGATGTATCATAACTCCTGGCATGCTAAGATTCACGGATCAAAGCAAAGAAATCAACCTACTTGTTGTATTATTACGACTAATGATAAAAACCCGATGATTTCATCAAGTGCCATTGATGATGCTGAGGCTTGGGAACGTAGATTCATACTTTTATCATTTAAAGGCAGATATGTGTGTCCATTAACTACACGGGAATACACAATGGATTTGTTGGAAAAATACTGGAAACACTTATTGGAAAAGTGCATGGATATCGACGAAGATAAGTTAATATTGCCTGCAATAAAAGCAATGCATGCGGACATCGTGAAATCGATTCATGTTTCCTGCTAACTTGTGTAGTGGCGAGTTGGCGCGATTGCGATGGATACAAATTCAGCAGCACTTAAACTAGAAGATGCGGGAGACAAGTTTTGGAGAAATTCCGGATTACTTGCTTCAATTAAAGAGATGTATCATAACTCCTGGCATGCTAAGATTCACGGATCAAAGCAAAGAAATCAACCTACTTGTTGTATTATTACGACTAATGATAAAAACCCGATGATTTCATTAAGTGCCATTGATGATGCTGAGGCTTGGGAACGTAGATTCATACTTTTATCATTTAAAGGCAGATATGTGTGTCCATTAACTAACTACACGGGAATACACAATGGATTTGTTGGAAAAATACTGGAAACACTTATTGGAAAAGTGCATGGATATCGACGAAGATAAGTTAATATTGCCTGCAATAAAAGCAATGCATGCGGACATCGTGAAATATATGACTATGGATGCAGATGATGTAGATATAATGATAAACGATATTGATACACAAAATGATTCAAGAAAACGTGCAAGACAACAATTAGAATCTGATGAAGATGAGCCTTGCACTAGCGGACTTGGTGAGGGAGTTGGAGCTATTGCTATGGATACCAATTCAGCAGCACTGAAACTGGAAGATGCTGGAGATAAGTTCTGGAGGAATTCGGGATTATTAGCATCCATCAAAAAAATGTATCTTAACTCTTGGCATGCTAAGATTCATGGATCTAAACAAGTATTATTACAACTAATGACAAGAATCAAGTTGTGTAAAGCAGGGGTTCTCAAACTTTTGGTGTTGCGGAGCCCCTGAAAAGGTTGACCATTATTCGCGGAGCCCCAAAAGAAATGTTAAAATTGTAGCTTTCCGATACATATTCCTGAGTAAGTTGAAAGTACTTAACTTAATTTAAAGGCTAAACCTTTTTATAATGGGGTTAATGCAAGTCATAAATAAATCTAAATTTCAAAGATAAATTATATATACTAAAGCTGTAAACTTGACAAGCATATTAATAAACTAGGGGTCGAATCTTTTCCCTTTTGACATTTTCGGAAGTCGTATTTTGCCCAGATCTTGTGATTTTTTTAACGGCGATATCTTGCTTAATAATAATCTCGAGTGCAAAAGAACAAATCAAGTTTGACAAATTCCAAGATCGCAAAAATACGACTCCAATTTATTCATAGGTGGCAGTTTATCACGTATTTTATGTTATTTTAGAATAGTATTCCTTCATTTTAGTAATCCTAATAGTAATCTCGAATGAAACTTGAGTAACTATGAGTACAATTGAATTATTACGACGAGACACTTTAAATGCTCGCATCGGCCATACATTGAATATTTTACGCAACAGAAATCTCGTTATCCGTTTTTTATAATCGCAAAGAATGTTGCGCGGAAATTTCCGATTCAAATCCCCACCTCTTGAGAATCCTGGCTGCGCTCCAGCTTATAAATAATGTCATTTTTCGATTCCGCCTCTTTGCCATATTTCGAGGCTATAATGTTGTCAAATTTTATCAAAGCTGTTATTGTTTCTTTGAACAGTTACAAAACTAGTCATTATTTTAAAAAGTAATCGGATAGCTCACGGAGCCCCTAGGTTTCTCTCGCGGAGCCCTGGGGCTCCGTACGGAGCACTTTGAGAACCTATGCTATAGATGATGCAGAGGCATGGGAAAGAAGATTTGTCCTGTTATCATTTAAAGGCAGATATATATGTCCTTTAACTACTAGAGAATATACAATGGACTTATTGGAGGAATTTATTGCAAAAATGTATGGATATTGATGAGGATAATATAACAATGCCTTCTATAAAAGCAATGCATCAAGACATTGTTAAATACATGACAATGAATGCTTCAGATGAAGATATAATGGTTAATGATATGAATACTTAAAATGATTGCAGAAAACGAGCTAGAGAACAAATATCATCTGATGAGGATGAGCCTTGCACTAGTGGAATAAATAATGATAATTTAATTGCATTGTTTTCCTGTAATGAACATTAAATATTTTCGGTACCAACACATGGTTAACCCTTAATGCATTCCTTATGGGAAATTATGGCTAGTAGAAAGCTGTAAGTACGGTCCCTGGTACTTATTCGTACTTTGAAAATATTAACAAGTACCAATACCTGGCAAAGCTCTAATGCATTCCTTATGGGAAATTCTGGCTGGTAGAAAGCTGTGGGTACGGTCCCTGGTACTTATTCGTACTTTGGACGAAGTAGTAAATCTGAAGCTTCGTTAACCCCAGACCTATCCTCCAAATATTAACAAAGCTTTAGATTTACTACTTCGTCCAAGTACGAAATAGTACCAGGGACCGTACCCACAGCATTCTACTAGCCAGAATTTCCCATAAGGAATGCATTAGAGCCTTGCCAGGTATAGGTACTTGTTTATTTTTTCATCACAAACAATAGCATATTACTTTTGCATATATATAGATGTTTTCGCTGAGTTATTTTTGATTTTGTTGTATATGTTTTGTTGCGTGGAATTGTATATTTTGCTACATGCCCTCGATAGCGACGAAGAAAGAAGAAAACAAAGAGAATGAACTACGCCGAAGCCGCCTCGAAGACTCCATAGAAAGAAGAAACTTCCGTCGCAACAACAAGACCGCGTACACTCTTCCTGACGACCACTCAAGATCTGGACTTTCCTCGCCTTCTCGACATCTTGAAGAACGACTCGTCCACCCGAAAGTTTGTCGACAACATAACGGGTCCTCTTCGAAGGTCGAAAGGGGCATTGGATTTGCACCTTCGCCGCTACGGAGAATCCCAACTCGAGCTGCCGCGAACAATTTTTGGAAGTAACGAACGGCCAAATCCAAACAGCAGACGGTAACATCACAGTCGCACTGCCAACCGAGGCCCCAACTCGAATATCTATTCGGTGGATACCAGGGGAAACATCATACAACGAGATAGTATTAAAAATTGAAGAACTTGGATGTGGAAGCGTGAGGAATGCATTCAAAAACTGTTATAAAGGTACGTCTATCTATAATGGTCATACTACATTTTTATTCAAAATTTTAAAAAGGACCGTTTACCTGATTATGTGGTAATTGGTGGGAACAGGTGTAAAACCTATCTACCCCGGGAGTTATACGTACCAACATGCGGACGATGCTTGCAGGCAGGACACAACTACACCGAGTGTGAGGGTGAAGCCGTTTGCCGTTACTGCAATGTCGTGGGTCATATTCAAAAAGACTGCCCATCAAAAAAGAAAGACTTTCCATCTCTTTCTCTACCTACATGGACAATACCACGACGTAGAAGATTGGAGACGGCAAACCCACCTCATTTGAATATACAACGTGTGAACAACCATAGTGTCACACAACCTGCAATGACATCAACAAAGATTTCGGAATTACACAAACAAAATGATCAAAACGACGTACAACCTTCATCTACTGCTAAAAACACACCGGATATACCAGCCACGATCGATCAAGATGTCTCACTACCTGCAATTACTATGGGAAATACCTCGAACGGCACCACAACTAACAGCATGCTTGACAATAGGATACCGGAAATTGATTTGGTCTCAGATTCACACGAGTTTTCCTCTTCCACCGGTTCTAATGACCTAAAGGAGATTAGTCACTGGTCGGAGTGCGAAGATCCGGGAAACGTCTTGAGCCCTCTGTCGACTCCACCTAATCATCTACAACAAAAACGAACCCGGCAGTCATCGAGGTTGGAGCAGACTTCAACGATAGGCAACACACCTTTCCATCCTACATCAAAAGGAAATGCCTACGTGAAGGTAATGATACACAACATCGAGCCTTGTGACTTATCAACAACTTCCGTTTTCGACAGCACACCGGACGAAATATCCTCAGCCCCAGCCAACCTTGAATACAATAAATCAAATCCAAAGACTCCGGACTCAACTCGACCAAAATTGGACAATAAAAGATACCGTGACGACACCACATCATCCGATTCCTTTTTCTCGACTTCCTTGGAAGTTAAATTAGTTGGAAAAAAGAAAAAATAGCAGTGAGTAAAAATTCGGACCCACAAAAACAAATTCATATACTCTGGGACATTTATTTCGGCCTTCAAAAATCACTTGTATCACTTGTAACGCCCAGTTGATGGCATTAAACTCAACAAAATTCGATTATACCATCTCACAAATAGCGGATGTGATGAAAGGAAGTCTACCTCTTTATGTGGTACATAAAATGGTGATCTCTATGGCAGAGAAATTTGATCCATAAAACTTCCGTCGGCATAATCAGGGTATGAAGGCATTCGGGCTGGATTCCAGACTTGTCGTCCTGATCCGTTCAAAAAAAAAAAAAAAAAAAAGTATGTACTGCAACCTATGTATAAGTTATTTAAAAGAAAGAAGAAGAAGGAAAAGAGGCCTTATTACGCTGAGGGCGGATTAACCCCTTTTGGATATGCGCCACACTGCGGACCCTTTAACAGCATTGTCCTTAACACAAAAAGTGATATCGACAAACTTTGTAAATCTCACGACGAAGCGTATAACGAGCTTATTAAGAATCACGGTAAGCTTAATACTTATTTACGGTATAATACAGCTGACGAGGAACTGGTCAATAGTATACAAAACAGTCAAGACAATACTGTGGCAGGTTATAATATCGCTTCTAAGGTTTTCGGCCTCAAGCGACTTTTTTCCGGAGGATATACTTTTGATAAACCAAGAAAACGACGCCGTAAAATCATGGAAGACGTTACAGAAGGATACGACGGAGGGGCTCCTCGAAGTAAAACAATGAAGACAGATTTCTGCTCTCCATGGCCTTATTCAAAGACATTTAAAGCTGTAGCAAGAAAAAGAGGAGTATTATTATTTAGTGGATGGGCTAACGGTTCAACAACTGGAGTGCCCCCTAATGCATCAATATATTCTCCAAAGATTAAAGCAATTACTGGATCATTTAAAACAGAGGCAAATTCTGTACAATGGGGAAATGTAAATCATACCGAGATGAGAGAATATACTTCATTCAAAATTACATCAGCTATTTTACATTCATTGCCAGCAGTTATACCGACTCCAAGCAGCACAGATGTAAGCAAAGCTATTTTAAATCAAGCTACACCTCCAATTATTTAGAAAGTATCAGATCATGTCAGACCTTCAAGAAACATCGTTTGGCATCAAAACAAGTCAATAAATACAAAGTATCAGATCATGCCAGACCTTCAAGAATCATCGTTTGGCATCAAAACAAGTCAATAATTAGAAAATATCATGTCAGACCTTCAAGAAACATCGCTTGGCATCAAAATAAGTCAATAATTAGAAGTATCAGATCATGTCAGACCTTCAAGAAACATCGCTTGGCACCGAAACAAGTCAATAATTAGAAAGTATCAGATCATGGGAGACCTTCAGGAAACCTCGTTTGGCATCAAAACAAGTCAATAATTACAGACCAAGTCAGACCTTCAAGGAACATCGTTTGGCATCAAAACATGTCAATAATTAATTAAAAAGTATCAGATCATGCCAGACCTTTAAGAAACGTCGTTCGGCATCAAAACAAGTCCAAAATTAGAAAGTATCAGATCATGTTAGACCTTCAAGAAACATCGCTTGACATCAAAACAAGTCAAAAATCAGAAAATACCAGATCATGTCACACATTCAAAAAACATCGCTTGACATCAAAACAATCAAAAATCAGAAAATACCAGATCATGTCAAACCTTCAAAAAACATCGTTTGGCATCAAAACAAGTCCAAAATTAGAAAGTATCATATCATGTTAGACCTTCAAGAAACATCGTTTGGCATCAAAATAAGTCAATAATTAGAAGTATCAGATCATGTCAGACCTTCAAGAAACATCGCTTGGCACCGAAACAAGTCAATAATTAGAAAGTATCAGATCATGGGAGACCTTCAGGAAACCTCGTTTGGCATCAAAACAAGTCAATAATTACAGACCAAGTCAGACCTTCAAGGAACATCGTTTGGCATCAAAACATGTCAATAATTAAAAAGTATCAGATCATGTTAGACCTTCAAGAAACATCGTTTGGCATCAAAACAAGTCAATAATTACAGATCAAGTCAGACCTTCAAGAAACATCGTTTGGCATCAAAACAAGTCAATAATTACAGATCAAGTCAGATCTTCAAGAAACATCGTTTGACATCAAAACAAGTCAATAATTAGAAAGTATCAGATCAAGTCAGACCTTCAAGGAACATCGTTTGACATCAAAACATGTCAATAATTAATTAAAAAGTATCAGATCATGCCAGACCTTTAAGAAACATCGTTTGGCATCAAAACAAGTCCAAAATTAGAAAGTATCAGATCATGTTAGACCTTTAAGAAACGTCGTTCGGCATCAAAACAAGTCCAAAATTAAAAAGTATCAGATCATGCCAGACCTTTAAGAAACGTCGTTCGGCATCAAAACAAGTCCAAAATTAGAAAGTATCAGATCATGTTAGACCTTCAAGAAACATCGTTTGGCATCAAAACAAGTCCAAAATTAGATAGTATCAGATCATGTCAGACCTTCAAGAAACATCGTTTGGCATCAAAACATGTCAATAATTACAGATCAAGTCAGACCTTCAAGAAACATCGTTTGGCATCAAAACAAGTCAATAATTAGGAGTATCAGATAATGTCAGACCTTCAAGAAACATCGCTTGGCACCGAAACAAGTCAATAATTAGAAAGTATCAGATCATGTTAAACCTTCAAGAAACATCGTTTGGCATCAAAACATGTCAATAATTACAGATCAAGTCAGACTTCCAAGAAACATCGTTTGGCATCAAAACAAGTCAATAAATAATTAGAAGTATCAGATCATGTCAGACCTTCAAGAAACATCGCTTGGCACCGAAACAAGTCAATAATTAGAAAGTATCAGATCATATTAGACCTTCAAGAAACATCGTTTGGCATCAAAACAAGTCCGAAATTAGAAAGTATCAGATCATGTTAGACCTTCAAGAAACCTCGTTTGGCATCAAAACAAGTCCAAAATTAGAAAGTATCAGATCATGTTAGACCTTCAAGAAACCTCGTTTGGCATCAAAACAAGTCCGAAATTAGAAAGTATCAGATCATGTTAGACCTTCAAGAAAATTCGTTTGGCATCAAAACATGTCAATAATTACAGATCAAGTCAGATCTTCAAGGAACATCGTTTGGCATCAAAACAAGTCAATAATTAAAAAGTATCAGATCATGTTAGACCTTCAAGAAACATCGTTTGGCATCAAAACAAGTCAATAATTACAGATCAAGTCAGACCTTCAAGAAACATCGTTTGGCATCAAAACAAGTCAATAATTATAAAGTATCAGATCATGTCAGACCTTCAGAAAACATCGTTTGACATCAAAACAAGTCAATAATTAGAAGTATCAGATCATGTCAGACTTTTAAGAGACATTGTTTGGCATCAAAACAATTCAATAATTAGAAGTATCAGATTAAGTCAGACCTTCAAGAAACATCGTTTGGCATCAAAACAAGTCAATAATTTGAATTTATCAGATCATGTCAGACTTTCAAGAAACATCGTTTGGCACCGAAACGAAGTGAATAATTAGAAAGTATCAGATCATGTCAGACCTCCGAGAAACATCGTTTGGCATCGAAACAAGTCAATAATTAGAAAGTATCAGATCATGCCAGACCTTCAAGAAACACCGTTTGGCATCAAAACTAGTCAAAAAATTAGAAGTTTCAGATCGAGTCAGACGTTCAAGAAACATCGTTTGGCATCAGTCAGATCTTCAAGAATAATCGTTTGGCATCAAAACAAGTAAAAAATTGGAAAGACTTATTTGAAATAACTTCAAAAAGCAAATAGATTGTATGTAAATTGCAGAATCAAATTGGGTTTGTCGTGTAACAAAAACACAAAATTACGTATGCTGGAACTGAAATATGACTTTTTTGATAAATACTTTGATCCTTCTGACTATCAATACTTGGCCATGGATACGAATACAAACTCAGCATATTTAACTCTTCTTAATGAACATTTAGAGGCTTTAGTAAAACCATAAATGCGGGAACAATTTCACAATAATTATCATAAGTGGTTCCCGTCGAAATCATGCAAAACCCATCGCAACGAGTTCATTTTTCATTAAACTAACTTATTATCATTTGATGATACTCGTGAATGTTGTACAAAACAGTTTAAGTTAAACAGTAAAAGAGTTTAAGTTTGATAATTGACAATAGAGCGGTATTTTTCCTGTCTACATTCCTGTCAGAAAGTCAAGGGTTTGGTACCATAGGGCATTTTCGTATCTATTAGAATTGGCAGTCCACAATTGCCGAGTGATCGCGGAAAAAGTTTCGGAAAGGAGATGGTCCGGATTGGAATTTCGGATGGCTTTAGTTACTGCTCTGATTGCCAGTCAACGTGCCTCCAGACGCCTCTCTGGATTGTCGATGGCATCCCTGGACAAGCTAAAGAATACAGGGGCACACTTTCCAATCTCTACCGGGCAATTGAAAGTGTGTTTCAAAAAAATTCAGAGTCGGTTGCCGACGAAAGAATTACAATTCCACGGAGTTCGGTAAAATGTAGGGAATGCGATGTCCACCTTGGTGTTCGAGAAGGCAGGGACTGCTTTCTTCATTGGCACACGAAGCTGGAATATTGGCGATGAACGTTTATTTTACATGTTCAGTAATATTTTCCGTTTAGTGTTTTTTCTTTTCTTTTTAATATCCGTTTCACATTTTGTTTTCTGTGTGTTTGTTCATTTTTTTCACATATTCAATACTATTTTCCGTTTAGTGGTCTTTTCAATATCCTTTTTACATTTTGTTTTCATTGTGTGTTTGTTCATTGTTTTCATAAATGTCGTAATTTACTCAAAACAATTGTTATTGTTGATAGAATTCAAAAGATATGGGGACGAACGACTGAAAATTTAGGTCGCTTTTCAGATAATAAACTAATGTCAGCAATAAATTTACGAGTGCTGAGAGCTATATAGTAAATCAAAAATAAATATTCGCCGGCATCGATAAATGAGTTGAACCGTGTGAAGGTTTAGCACACGTTAAAAGTATAGTAAGCGTTGGCTACGAAGATGTTAGTTTGAAAACGATATCACGTTGGCAGATGAAGAAGACACGAAACCTAATACCAAAATGATCGGTGACATTGTACATGTAGCAGTTCCTGCGGAAAGTGAACAAAAGTTCGTGGGATCAGCAAACATGAACTTGGATGATGAAGACTTATCATTTAATCTACATCCAACTTGATCAAACCATCGCACCAAAACTCGCTAAAGTCTATTACCTTGCGACTTGAAGAAACGTTATTATTTTGGAAAGCATGTATTATTGTTAAACCAATTTAGACAGTTTGGACCGGGTCTGTTTTTAAGTGACGCATTATGAGACTCTCATGAGGTGCAAGAGAATATACATTTTGCTATTCACAAAAAAGGCTGGGAGTCGGCGCTTTTTAGTTGTTTGCTGGTTTAAGAGTTGCCATATCAATAAACAAGCAATCTTGAATCTTCTTACATATTAAACACAGTAGCGAAACCTAAACTGTGACACCTCTTGATTACCCCTATATTATGGAAGTAATTTTGTACTAGTTTACATTACAGCAAGACTTAAATTACTTCTGATGATCGTGCATTTTTTTGTGTGCTATAATTTTGAATAAATTTTGGGATTGTTTTCCAATTATGCTAAAAAAGAAATTGTACAGAAAATGTTGTGTGTTGGTTTTATGTTCCTAAAAGTGGTTTGGGGATGGGAAGAGAATTTGGGATACAGGGGAAGATTTTTAATGTTTCTCGTTTTGATTCTATGGGAAGTAAAATGGGCGCTTCCGAAGTATGTGTACCAAGATGTCACACAAGCTGACCCACAGCCTGGTGTACATATAATTTTCAGGTTGTGGTGCATCTTGGTCCGTGAAAAGATTTGATGGCCCAATCGTACGGTATGCAACAGAAGCGTTGTGTGCTTTTACTCCTTAAGCTCTGGACCAGCACTCATCGATACCTTGAATGTAATATATACCGTACCTCAAAAGAGATATTTACGAATCACTATAGGTCAGACCAATTACAACAGCGATCCAAGAAATCGGGAGATCAGTACTAATTTGTGGTTCTGAGGTTATATTCCTGTTCCAATTGTGCCAGCAGCTGTAGAATCGAACAGCTCTATGTGTTTGGACCCACCAGTAGGCAAATTGTTGCGATAGGTGATGAAACCTATTTGCATATACCAGGAACGTCAAAGTTTTCAAGTGTTGGGTTCGTTGAGCCCAAGCAACAGTTCTGGTGCTTGTGAGTTTTCTCCTGCGGTTACGCACGAGCAACACAGTCGCGACTTATATATCAGTAGTTAGGGCTCAAAATATTCGACAAAGCTCAAAATAATCGACAAGAGTATTTAATAATTAGTCTTCATCTAAATCGAAGTTACCTCGATATGATTAAATTATTAAAGTTGGTTTTGACGCAGCACAGTGGTTTTAAATTAATTGGATGGTTCAAAGCTCAAGGTGATGATTTACACAATGTCGGAATGCAGTGCCAGGTTCATACTAGTTTACTTTCTGTTATTGGCAGAGACCTCCCTCGTTATAATATACAAGTTGAGGCAACTTCTTAATGTGCGAACGCGGGATCCCAATATCTATTTACAGTGCACATGTACTTGAGAAAATTAAATAGCTTATTCTATTATTAATACATCAAAATCAAATATGAACCAACAAAATTGTTTGTGTTTCTGAATACAATATAAGCTAACAAGCACTTTGTTTTAGCAGACCTAGGGAATGTACGAGTGGGTGAACGGATTTAATTACACAATTCCGCAATTCAAGAAGTATTTTATACGGGATGAATACACATCAATAAGTTTACACCATCTTGAACAAATAGAGGACCCATTTAAATAACAAACTATGATACTTCACATCGAGGACTACCTGTTATATTTGATGTTAACAAAATATGAATTCTTAGAAGCTGTGGTTCCACCAGTATTCTGGTTCGAGGAGTATTTAAATCTCACAAACGGATATGATTAACTTCCTAAGTTTTTCACTCATTTTACATTCACTTTCTACATTTCATTTTACATTTTTTGGGTGTATTATTTTTTAAATTTTAATGTGAAATGCTCTCGTTCAGTTATCAAGTTAATTCTCATAGCGCGTTAGCTCTATCAGACATAAAAATTAATTAAGAGTACCGAAACGCCAAATTGGTTCTGGTAAAGGCGTTTCGTTCGCACCAATTCTCATTAGAGAACAATCACAATCTTTCGTACGCCAAATACGCTCTATCAGCATTCAATAATTAAGGGTGACGCAAAAGAACAGACAATCGCAAATCTTCTCTTAAGCGGTTTCTAAGATGGGATAAGCGAAAAAAAAATTTTTTTCACGTTCATTCAAACAGCGTTACCCAGAAAGCTTATCGGCCAAGACAGCGACAAAAAATCCTAATTGACCGCTGCAGAGTGCCGAATTTGGACCCATGGTCTTCTGCATCACTCATTTAACTACTGGCATGTCTACCATATACAATTGCATAAGGGGAAAGACCCCAACGCTCCGCAGGAGGTGGGCCAATCTTCCAGAGTAGTAAATCAACTCGGCTTCTCTGATCTGCTCACCCATCTCCTTATTTACCTGCGGAGCGATTAGGCCCGATCGTAAAGAATTTTTAAAAGACATCATAGTCGAATATTCTTCAAAAATTCAAAGAAGGTTTTCCGACTGACGGACAACCGGACATAACTTTGGTTGTATTGGATCGATAATAAGGCTGTATATTTCCGATCTGCGATCCACGCATAAGTATCCTTCGGCATACATTGGTCATAAGTTTGTGAAAAGCAGTGGTGGACATGCCGGCGCTTCCACGGTTGTAGTTGTTACATGTCCATTCATTCTTGCAGACTGTAATAGTCGAATGGGTGAGGTCGATTTTTTTGACCCGATGCGAAAATTTTATAATATCGCAATCAATAATTCCCTTGTGTTGGTGGAACACATACCTGACTGGAACATTGAATGTTAACAGAAAAGGTGTTCCACTTATCATCAGACAAAAGTCAAAAAAATTCAAAGCCGTTCGCTGCAGGGATTTTTTAATACAAAATTGGTATGACAAACTTGCAGGACGTGCAAGAGGGAATGTGACTATTGAAAAAAGAATACAATGACTTGACACTCCAGCCATTACTTGAGACTTTTGGAAGTAATTAAATTTAAACAAAAAGTTTGGCACAAAGGCAAGCTAAAATTACTCATTACCAGGTAGCAGTTTGATATTCAGTCGGACTAATAGAAACATCGTTTTACATCAGACGGAGTAGATGGTAGTAATAATTTCCGATCTGCGGTTTGTTAGTCTGTCAGACGCTTAGCAGCGAAACAAAGCCGAGCCAAAAGTAATAGCCAGTCAAAAACAAGCCTGGTCTTTGAAACAAATTTTGGAAATATTTTCAAATAGCGGTTTAAAAATCAGACAAACTTCGATAGTCAGTCAGACCGCCAAGAAACATCGTTTGGCATCCAGACAAAAATCAAGAAATAAGTTATTCAGATTTTCAAAATATATCGCACCTCATTAGAAAAATATCAAAATCACTGAAAAGAGGCTTTAAAATCAGGAATTATCCAAATTGATAGTTGGTCAGATCTTACCAAACTTTTTCTCCGTGAAGCGCCAAATTGTCAAAAAAAACTCGCGGCGCACTTCACACAAACAAAGTTGCTGCCTTTATATAAGACTCAAATTTTGTGATCGTTAATGTTAGTGTTGCCATATTTTTGTGACTTCAAAGCGGGACGCCTCCAAAGACAGCCACCCCTTAGCTGTGATTTTGTAATTTTACATTTTCCGATTTTACTACATTCGGCTTGTCGGGAAAGCGGGACGTATGATAAGCCTAGTTAATGTGTATTTTATGCTTTTTAAAGTTTGTGAACATGAAGGCCTGTAGAATAAAGGCAATTTCAACAAGACACAATAAGATTTACACTTATTTATCTAATGAAACGTGGGCGGCTGCTGCTCTGAATACATCTTTTGAAAGACGCGCATTTCTCTCTCTATGTCCAAACGTGACCGGTATTTTGTTTTATTGATGCCACTGCCAAAAACACAGCTCCGCAAAGATAAGAGGTTGCAAATGACAAAAGTACATGGGGAGCTCTTTCACACACTTGCGGGTATTTGCTCGAAAGTCGAAACGCAATTAATTCAGAAATCTGAAAGTTTGTTTTTAAATTAAACAAATTGCTCAGCCTTGCTTGTTAAAACGACGGGGTAAATGGGTTGTATATCCAGCCACGCTGATCCATACTTTCGATAAAGTAGTGTTCGAAATGAGAAACGAGGTTGTCCAGATGCTGATAAAAACCATTCTTGTTTTCAACTCCCATATTTTGACATCTTTTTTATTAGACCAGCTTTCCATATTGCTATTTTTTTTTTTAATCCAGTAATTTTATCATAAAGACCAAGAATGTGAGTATTCTTTCCTTGAAGACCAGTGTTGAGGTGATTGAATTTTTCAAATATATCGCCCTGATATGCTTCATCTTTAAAAGAGCTCCAGCTCGTTCGTGATTTTCTTGTCGCAAAAACATAAGGGATGTCGTTCCGCAATTCATAAACACGAAGCATCATCTTGCCCGCTGACAACCAGCGTGAGCTACAGTAATAAAGAAGAGCATTGTGCTCTGTCCCAGCATTATCGCATACCGGTAAATTAAAAAAAACGAGCTTTGAGGAGTCTTGCCTTAATATAGTTGACGACCTGTTTTTCTTTTGTCTTCAGTGTGCCCTCGTTGGTCTTCTCATCTACCCCCGGTAAATCTGGAGTAAAGGTACCAAAATTAATAATCTTTTTCTTTTCATTGGGAGCTCTTACCATTATCTTCGATACTGGACACTCCAAATTCTTCTCGGTGACGACCTTCACAATACTTGAAAGCACCATGATTAATAGAACCTTTAATTGTTGGGATGCCAGCGCATCAGGGTGTATCACACAATGCGTCCCTTTGGGCAGTTCGGAGCCACATTTTTAACCAATGTCCGAAGCCCACCGTAACATCCTGACATAGCGCGAGCCCCATCGGTGCATATCCCGACGTTTGCCAATCAATATACAGTAACTATTTTTCATAAAACCTTGCAGAATTTGAAAATGATCAGTGGCTTTGCAGCTGAAAAACAAAGGCAAAGAAGGTGCTTATAGGCCGTCCGATACGTATGTATATAGGACTTTGGTTATCAATATTTTTTGCTCCCGGCGCACTCAGCAAATAACAAAAACGGCACACTTGTACAAAAATGAAGTTAGCTTTAATAAAGAAATTATTCTGCAATGTTAATGCGATGTGTGTGTCTGTTTTAGGAAGCAATTGCATAGCAAAAAATCCGTTTTCACATAGCCGTGAAGTTGCAAATGGCTAGATTTTCTACAAAGTATTTGATAAATGCGCAGACTCATATTGGTACTGTTTAAATTTGATGCAAAGAAATACGAACAATAACTTCAACCATTGCCGCTTGTAACGCTGTGACCGAATGCGACCTATTCTTCGCAATATAACCCCCATTTTGAAAACATTCGTGCAATAATCCTTAAAGGATTCAGCTAGAAATAATACAACTTACCGAAGAAAAGTTTAGTGTTTCCCGCCGTTACAGTACATTGTGCGGAACTATGATTTCGAGCATACTCCCCAGTCTGGAGGGTCGTGTTACGAACAGGTATGCTGCAGTCGTGTATACCTGTTATTTCAGCAATGTATCAAAGGTGCCATCAAGAACGCATAGATAGCAAGAGCACAAAGTAAGAAATGGTGTATTTAGTTCCGAGCGAGAAAGCTATGTTATCTGCACGAAACAGTTATTGCGATTGTGAGCATATGCTCATGAATGAATGAATTATTGCTTTTTCAATTCTGAATGTGATAGTTCATATTGCTTTCTGAAAACTATTCTTTATGAAAAAAAAGGAATTTGAGACATGATCAGACCTGGGTATCTGACAGCTGAAAAGTAGTTACACATACCGGTTTCACAAGTGGCTCTAATACGGGCCAAGAATTTCCAAACGCTATTCAACAAGTCGAGTCTGCCACATGACCACACAATATTTAGTATCCGAAAATTACGAAGATAGCCGATCCTGCCTGAGATGCAACAAACTATGACGTAAAGAAACCCTTTTTATATATTTTATATTATAAGTAAAAAACGTTGAAGAATATACTAACCCTAGACATGGATCCTGAGATTAGCAGTAATAAAATTTTCTACACATTGGCCCACATTGTGAATTGATTGACAAATCTCATTGAAGGTCGATTGTGCTCCATTCCATTTTCAACTGCTAGAAAAAAGAATGTGATGAATTTGAAAATTATTGTTATTCTAAAAAGATTTATTTATAATTTCTTATAGCCTCATTTTTATAGCTTTATTTTTTCGGTCAATACTACGGTGATAACCCCGAAATCGTTCTGCTAGATCTGCAGTTAACAACCCGAACCTTGATCTCGCTAAAGTAAAGTCATGAGAATTTGTTGACTAAAGATCAGTTTACGCGATTGGGTGGAAATATTGGAACTGATGAGATTTTTGTTTGGCATTATGCCTTCTAAAAGATTTGGGATTTGTCCAGGACCTTTTGAAGGAAACCAGTCTAGAATACCACGGACTCGTCCGTGTGTGACGGCGGTAAAGCAGTTACCCTTCGTAACGCATATTTCAGTTTGACTTCTCCGGATCTCAATATTGTTTTTTCAAGTTTTTCGTAATATAGAGTCTCAAGACTTCTGATGACTTCAGCAAGTTTTTTCATATATGTTGTAAGGCAATAATAACTGTGTTCAAAATTGAAATTTGAATTGATAGCGCACGCTTCATGTTGCAACTACAATCAAAATTTAATTATGTTGACACGGTTGTAATTTTGGACAATCTTTGTATCTGAACTTGAGTATAATATCGATGGCCGCTCTTTATATTTCCATCAATATCTAGACAAAATTCTGATTTCCTATTCCGAATTACATGATATTCTGACGCAAATTCACGTATCGCGAAAGGGCAGTTGACACGAAGCAGGATGAGAGTTACACGATACAATGCCAACTGGAACCACAGTTTTGGCCACCAAATTTGACACAACTTTTTACTATTACATCAAAAAGCCCGAGACCGATATATACAAGCACAAAATCTATCAATAGCCTCCCTTTTCTTTATCAAAACCCCATTTCAATGATGGGACGTTAAACGTTTGAGCATATCCTCAATAGTAAAGATCCTTGGGATTTATGAAGTTTAGAATGCTGGACATCATACACGTGTAATTTTTCCAGCTCTCATCTCATACCACCGCGCACGTGAAGACTACTCAGTGGTCAGTTTCAACATAATTTACTACGTCAGAACTCGCATTAATTTTGGAAAGCATTTCTGGTATCATGACTTCTATTTCTTGGTCTTATTCGCGTACTCAGCTTTATGCAAATGTCGACATTCACGTGGTATCATATATTTCGGAATAAAGGCAGCGCAGTACTTAGAAAAGTAACTAGTAACCACCAGCGGATTAATTAAATTTGCCAGTCGCTGAACAAAAGCCTCTTTGTCGAATAAAAGTCATTGTTTCATTTACACGCCTTATTAGTAGCGACTTTTTTAAGGTAAGCATCTCTGATGGCTGCTTCAATTTTAAACAAACCGGTAGCAATGCGAGAACAGGATTGTCCCAATCTGCAAAGAAGAAAAGGTTGGTGCAAAAAACACTTGTACACAAAATTGAATCCCACAAAAGAGGCAGCCAATAAAAAGCTATAAATAACAATAAATTAGCAATTAGATAATATTGACCTTCCCCCGCATTTCAATAACAGAAACCCATTACAACTGATTTATCCTGTCTTACGCCGACGCAGGGCAATGAGGGGAAGAACCTTTTGCGACGTCGTGAAATTGAAACTGAGGAAGTTGGTTTATTATTTGAATTGTCCCCAAAAATCCAGACACAAAATACTCGTATGCTTCCAGTTCCAAATTGTTTTTTTTTTCTGTTTTTTATTGCCTCTTCAATATATATTCCTGGGATATTTATGAGATAGTCACACACGTCAGAGTATTCAACTTTGGACATAGCGATGTTTTGTTTACGCATGCATCTTATGGTAACATATAGGGAGGGAGGTTCCATTACATTTGAACCCACGTACATTTGAACCCATGGCAATTGCACCTGTATGCTATTGCACCTATGGGATTTTTTTTGTTTTTCGGATAGTTGAACCCACACTAATCCCAACCCATGGGTTTTAGAACCCGCATATAGATTGAACCCGTGGATATACACATGGGTTCAAATGTACGTGGGTTCAAATGTACGGTCACCAGGGAGGGATATTATACTAAGCGGCAGTTATTTTAAAGTAGCGTTTTTTTGCATTGGAATACAGGTGGTGAACGCTATGAACAGAAACTGGCAAAGCCATTCTACTGACAAATCCACAACAATTGTTCGCGTGGACCCGGAACATTATTACCCATAATGCCGTAGTTACACGTGTTCTGTCTTTTGTGTTGTCGACCTTGCCGGCGCACGGTCATTACAGACGGATGATCAATCGCTCCGGATGTCCCCAGCTTCAGAGTTTCGTATCGACCTTGCTAGTGACATTTCAAGGTAATTTGGTGTATTATTGTATGATTTGTATTCTAAAATGACTTCACTTTAGTTTTTTGTGTTGTACTACTCAGCCTGCACGTTATCGAAGACCTCAAAACGTGCTCGTCGTCAGTTTTCTTGTGTCGAGACATTGTAGCAAACTTAAGAGTGAAATGAATGCATTGGGGGCAGTTGGCAATATGTTATTTTACTGCATGCTACATTGCGATATAATAGTAATCATCATCCGTGTTTCTCAATCCAGGAACTGAAAATAGATACTCGTTCTACTGAAAAGTGATCCCATGAACTTCAAAACGCGACGGTGAATCTGAAGAATATACCTACAAGATGAGTGAACATTATATTACTATTGAAGCTTGTTTTTTTTATCTGTAGTTGGAATTGATATTGATAGACTTATTATTATTGCTCTATATTAATTTTAGCATCGTTGTTTTAGATATATATATCTCGGGTTCTAAAAGATAAACGTTGTTTGTCTCGTTCGCGTAATTACAATGATGCGTTTGGGTGCGTAGTGTATATTGTTGTAAATTGTTTCAGAGTAAATCGTGATTGTGAAATGAGTTACCGTTAGCTGTGATAGCAAAACCCGTCGACTGATAGATTACGCATACCGCTTCGCTTTCCGGTCCTATTTGGGCAGTGTTAGTTTTATACATCAACTTAATCCAGTTTGATTACCATAGGCTTGAAATTTTTTTTTTGAATCTTGCAAAATGTTCAACTGGTCTGTGTGACGTGTCACTGGTCATCTTGTACCCGGAGCTTTTCAGTAAGGCTCTAAGAATTCATATTTTAGCATATTAGATCTGTTTAATTAAAGTTTATTGGACACGTAGTGGACATAGCGATTGTTTCAATATTAGATCTCTTGTTCTCTGACACGTATTTCAAAGTTTTCTTTTCTCTTTGATTACTGGACCAATTGCTTTGAAATTTGCAGTGGTTAAAGATAAAAATTTTCTCCAGAAGGCTATTACTTTTCCTTTTCGCTATGACGTCATCAAAATTATGTGCCCTACGTGTTCATATATTTGAGCATAGCTCTCTTGTTCTTTAAAATCACGTATGGGGCACTGGTATTCTTCGGGGTAGGCTTTAAAATTGCCAGCTCGTGCCCAATACTAGTCATATCAGATTGGTCGTTTGTTGCCTGTACATGAGTATCCGTCACAGTATCTCTATTCAAACATAGTTTTGCATTGTTTAGCGCTAGGCAAGTCTTTATCTGAAACACTGGGAAATCTTCTATATTTACGGCGAGTCAGTCATTGGAAATGGCATTTTTTACGCGTGGTGTCGCGCGTTTAGTAGTATTTTTATAGGGTAAATCTTCTTGGTGTTGGCCAATCAACGTTGACCAACGTTTTTTGTTAAAATTTTGTCTTTTTTCAGTGAACTGATCAAATAATTGAAATAATTATGTAGTGTAATGTGTAAATATACTTTCTTCGCATGCAGTGAAACTTAATGAAACAAAATTAATGAGGGCGAAGGAGTCTATCGATTTGTCAGCGTCACCTGATCATTTCGTATGTTCCTTCCATGAACTGATTGTATGCTTGTACAGCTGCTGGGCATGTAATCACAACTATCTTGTGCTGGCGTTGGAGAACCGTGTACCTTGGCGCAACCTTCAACAGCTCAACCTTTGTGCGATCCTACAAATTCCGTTGTAAAAAATTATATATTGCTCTTTTGTCTTGCTATGCAATAGCACGGACACCGCCTTTGTATAGATGTCCGATATCCTTTTCATTTCATTCTTTCGCCTTATATTCTTATATGCATAAGACTATTTAGGCTCCATAATCAGCATAATAGACGATAAAACAATTGATAAAAACTAATTATGGAATCAAGAGAGCAAACAAAATCTAAGTAAGGTTTATACTTATAGAATTTAAGTTGAAATTTTTTTTAAAAAGAGTGGTACGTATTCACTCACCTGAGATTTCAGACTCACACTACCACATAGATTTAATAGGAGAAGAAAAATGCAAAAGCTTAAGTAATAAAATAAAATTCATATTCCAGACATATAAATAATTTTTATCGATTTGCCAAATTGGATATCGGTTTTGTAAACAAGAGTGAAGAATAAACTAAGATGATTATAGTTGAAGTCAAGTGCCAAATTAGCAACTAAAGTTGCAAATATGCATGATGTGACGGGCTAGAACACTTCATTCACCAAATTAGAGCCAAGTTATATTCTAAAGTTAGCTTATGGCAGTGTGGTGAGAAAATAGGATATATTTTGTGTTTCTTTGCTACGCAGGTAATATAGCCTGTACATTTTGTCATTTCCTTCCACGCAGTCTTTGTTCGACTATTGCTATATCAAATTTTCGAAATTATGCGACTGATGTTTTGCTGCGAACGTTATAAGCTCTTTCGTAATTTTGTTCTTTGACACGCATAACGCTACGAATGTTACGTATGGCCGCCTATCGAAGTTATTATTACCGAATCTTCAAATTGAGAATCGGAATCTTTCAACACTGAATTTGATTTGACAAACATAGAAACAGGGGGTTCGGAAAATAATTTTAAAGAAACTGAGATTTTTAGAAACGTAGTATAGTATAAAGAAAGTGGACTCTATTATCCAAGTGATTTTTTTTTCAGTACTGTATTACCAAACGTACTTTAGTGTAGAAAACCCAGACCGATTCTTTCGGAGATCAAATGAGAATACAACGAAGTGTTGTTGAATTATTCGTATATTGTAAAGTTGCACGATCGAATTGCCATGATCTAATCTAAATTCAGATGTAATAAAAGACAGTATTACACTTAAATCTTGGGCATCTACCTCCAATATTCTATTAATGTGACAAACTCGAAACAAGTTTTTTCATCGCTCATGCACAGATGCACATTGCAATCGCTGCATTTTACACGAGAGAGAGAGAGATTTATTTTTCGTCAACCAGAAAAATACTGAAATAGCAACAATGAAAATATATACAATAACAAATGTAAGGTTTTTCGGTATAGACCGAGAGGAGCGATACGACCATACGTTCATCAGAGTCAGCTCCCCCCATATCCACTATTTTAATTATGTATATAAAAATTATTAGGTTAGTGTATGGTATTGTAATGTTGCCTGGTTTTCAACAGGATATATATTCAGGATTGACTATTTAATTATTTGAGCTTTGTGCCCAAATTGGTATTAAGTTATGATACAAAACTAGGGTTCTAAACCAAATTCTGATATCCTAAATAGACATCTAATATTGAGTTACCATGACTTCGGGAGGTGGTCGTTTTATAAGTTGCAGGGGCTATTTGTGATTTTTTGGCACATCATTCTAATCTGTGTTGGTATCGGGAAACAGCGGCCAACATTGCTAAACCTGCGCAAGGACGACGGAGTGGTTATTTGTAACGTTTGTTGCGGAGTTCTGTGACTTCCGAGAAGTTCGGTAAAAAGTTTCTCTCTAAAATCCACAGCGTTCCATCGCTTCCCCGTAGCATTTACGATCACAACTCTTGCGTTTTTCCTACATTCCCGTCATCATGTTCCGGTTTGTGTATTCTTGATATAAAATACTAAAATGCACAGCCCTGTTGTCGACCCAGGATTGCGCCAATAAGTCTACGGCCATCACCCAATCTATGGTTCGGGGTCGAACCCCCCCCCCCCCCCCCCCCCTTTTGAATTTTTTTGAAAACAGAAAAAGTCGCCGATAACCCGTGCAATTGCTTTCTGCTAAAATCGCCGTATGTTTTCATCAAGGCGGCGTGTTATTTAGGCCGTAAACGCCTTCTCGTTAGTATTTATTCGCTCTAAATCACAAATTTGTATCACGGGAACAATTATAATTATTTTATTTTTGTACTCGCACGGAATTGTGAAATCTGAAAAAGCGTGCAATTGCCTTCTGCTAAAATCGCCGATTGTTTTCATCAGTGTGTTCTTTAGGCCGTAAACGCCTTTACGTCGGCATTTATTCTCTATAAATCACAAATTTGTGCCACGATAAACATGATGATTATTTTATTTTTGTACTTTGC
The DNA here is from genome assembly GCF_013122585.1 of Styela clava. NCBI lineage: Eukaryota > Metazoa > Chordata > Ascidiacea > Stolidobranchia > Styelidae > Styela > Styela clava. The sequence goes on along the minus strand of NW_024102841.1, from coordinate 18,080,685 downwards.
AAGGAATTGTCAATTTGGTGAGAGTTCATCGGCGGCGAGGTTCTAAAGACAAATGAAGGAGTAAACCCGCGATCTAAATTTGACTGAAAATCGACAATATAAAATACTGAAAACAAAACCGTAAACAATAGGCTATAAGATTTGTTGAGTCCCGCGACAGTCTAAAAACGCTTTTGAAAATCGCAAAATTTCGTGTGCCCACGGCACACATTATGTTTCCTCGCTGTTTAGGAACATACGACCATTAAAATCGAAACACGGTTAATTGTGGGTGGGATCCATTACTTTAAAATTGTCGTCGAAAATTTCAGTGTTATCATTAAACAAGGTTGAAAACATTTTTTCCCAGTTAGTGATGATATATAAGATAATTAATATGAAGTATATCCATCAATTTTTATTCTACTGAAATAAATTTTACTCCATGAGAATTTACAGCAGATTCAAGGCTTTTATCTTTAAAAATAATCGGAGTGGCAGCATTGCGATTCAACGGAGTCAATGTTACAAGCACATCTCCAATTTGTCGAATTCGCAAAATAGAAAAAATACGGATCAAAACAATGTATAATAGGGCAGTTTAACACACATTTTTATGCGGAATTCCGTGGTGTTTTAGAGTGGCTCTTGTTTTGTCGGCGCAACCGCAGGTTATATTTTAAGACAATTAAATTAATAAAACAGGACATTTTAAATATGACCTTATCCGTCATGGATTGGTTACCTTGCGCAAAAGAAAAATCATTTTTCGTTAGAAAAGTCGGCTCTTTTAACAAGTGACGTAATCGCGGCGACTGTTCGGCGTGGATTTCGAGGCGATGAATTCGTATTTTTGGTTTACTGGTATACTTTATATCTATTTTCATTGTGTGAAGTAAAATTGTACTAAACGTTCTCTTCCTTCTCTCCCTTTGCTCCATAGCGGCGGTAAAATTCGTTTCATGTCTGTTTCACGGAGAGAAAGAAAAATACGCCTTCCGGAATTACAATCAACTATCACACATTCTTATTTATCGTTATCAGCGCCGAATAAAAAAGATACCAAATCGTGAAGACAAAAAGTCTGTCGGTGTTAATTGCGTTACTGTGATAACGCTCATAATAATATCGTTTTGATCGTAAAACCAAACGCTCAAACGGGGTGGCGACTTTACGTAATTTGTAACTTCCGTAACTCGAAATAACTACATAATTCCCTAAATTACGTGCAAGCCTAGTCCCTACCTACTACTGTATGGATAAAAATGGACTTCTATAAGCTTTTTACTGATTGCCCTTTTTCTTTTGTGCTTGGTTTTTTCAAACTTTGCCTTCTGTTTTGTGCATTATTGTGCGTTCTTCTTAATTGCTGTGAAATTTTATCAATGATGCAAGCACTGCTTTATTTTTCAACATAGACTTTTGATTGACTGAAACTGAATTTTTCTTTCTATTTGTATTTATCGCGGGTTCAGGTTGTAGATATCGGTATGTCGATATCGGTTATCGGTCACTAGTTGGCCGATATATCTGTATCGGTGCCAAAAAGTGATATCGGTCGAGCTCTATCAAATAATTCAACGTGAAATCTCTGCCTAATTCATGCGTGGAGACCATGCCATCATCGATAACAAAAGCATTCTAAGTACATTAATGTAAGTAGAATATATTCGATTGTACACGATTTTGAAATTTTCGTGTCAATTAGGCCATGGCGATGCTTTTGGCTGAGTTTTGGCCTCTTTTATACTTGTTGTTGTGTTTGCTAAGTTCCGAAATCGTAACAAAGGAGGGGGGGGGGGGGGGGATCCGTGTTTGTGGCAATTGTGCTTTATGCGACAGAACTTCAAGAGTCTAGATGTAATCTCGTATAGACTAGTCCAAGTTCTTTTATAAAAATCGTTAGGCATTCCTGGGACAGGCGTATAATTGTAGTATTTGCCAACATGAAAAAATTCTGGCTGCTCCGCTGGTTTACACCATCAAAACCACTCATAAGTATTGATAAAAGATAATCATTAACATTGATAAAAGATCAAAATGGACTAACTAATATAATGTAATTAACCATGTGCAATACCTGACAAGAATATTAGCCGCCTAACCAGGAATAATGAGTCGGGATATTGTTCAACTATTAATTGGGCTACGCCTCTAAGGTATCCACGTCGATAATTGGCAGTAGCTTTCTTTAATATCCCTTCTACGATCGCTTTCAAAAATGATCGTCTTTCATCTTGATGATTATCCTTTTCCCTTCCAAAAGAGGCGTTGAGGTATTTTGGAGGTGTGACTTCTTAAAACGCGATTTGATACTTTCTAATTTTTGACTTTGTCTTAAGGAAAAAATCGGTTTCTTGAGATTTTCAAACCACAATTTGATAATATTAACTGTAGCTTAGTATTTTTTTTATCGGCCACCAGCATCGGCGCTTAGCTTTTGAAAAACGATCTTTGAGAAGTCTTATTCTTATGTAGTAGGTGACTTATTCGAAAACCCTCGCGATTCCGAAATAATTAAATTTACTTGCAAGAGACACTGGCAGTAATGAAAGGTCGAAAAACATCCACAGTTATCGCCCGGCTACTGAAAGGCTCCCATTCAACTGCCATTCCCGGAATGTCGATGCAAATTTTTACCACAAGCATTTTCTTATCTAAGGTACTGCCTGGTCATTCAGTCCCATAACGTCCGTCACAATACCTGGGATCACAGCTTTCAACAAAATTACCCTTTATCACTATTCTGCGATCCACTTTAAAACACAAAGATGTCATGCTTGTCGTTGCCAAAAGCCCCTTTGGTAGTTTCTAAAGAATAATGACAAGAGCTCTGGTCAAGAAATGGTCAGCCAGTTCCAGAGAATTGTATAATCTGTCGCATTAGACATGGTACCATTTGTCCAGATATGTTTCCATCAGATGTACAATTGCACTGGAAGTTTTATTCAGTCCAGGCAAAAATTGCGAGTCATCCTTAGTACATTTTTATGTTCAGCATATACACAGTACGAGGATCAGCAAGAGTTCTCGCGAGTAAATCCAACTTTGTCGGTTTTAGGAAAATACTAGCAGAAATGAATTTCCCCCTTGAAACCGAAACCGAATGGTGTAGAATTAAGTCACACTGCAGATTGGCCCCTATTTCTTAGAATCCCTCAGTTCTTGCAGTCGCAGAGAATTAATAATTTTATTTTCAAGATTTAGCATTATAGTTCCATATCCTGTTCCCAAAATTTCCCCGCCGAGGTGCCTATACAGGACGTGGTTCCCTACGACTCCTGCATGTCGAGACTGGCTTCCTTATTACTGTCCACTTCTAGTCTCTAATAAGACGTATAGAATTCTTGTGTATTGCATTAAAACAGCGACGATAAAACAGTATAAAAATAGACGATAAAACAGTAAACTTGGTTGAAACTGGTTGAGGTACGTTTCGTTTTTTGACGTCCCGAGAGTCTGGAGTCGAGTGTCAATTTTGATCACGAAAACGTGGCAAGCGGGACACGAGGTCACATGCCCTGGAGTTAGATGTCGCTATAAGCCTATACTATAAAACGAAAACTGAATCTAGTGCGAACTGCCCCTATATCTTTTGAATACTATCATCAATCCCAATTGTTTTGATTAAATTACGTTAATTTATAAAATAGTGGGCAAACACACATAGAAAAGAGAATTTACAAAGCGTATTGAGAAAGAGAAATACCTAAACAAAAATAATACTGAATATGTAAACCATAAAATTTCATCTCCAATATTCCATCTTTGTATGCCAGTCAAGTAAGAAGTTCCTGCTTTCGCGTACACAACTAAATTTCACATTCATTGCAAATCACTAAGCTTGTACAGTAAAAATAACATAACAGGGGTTGGCGTAAGATAAAACACGTGAATGAAATTAGAAAGATAACATAATGAAAAGTGAATATAAAGTGTAGTTGTGGAAATATGTTTGCAAAGGTTCGGGTGAAGAAATGTGAGAGACAAATCGTATCTTTTGGTGACGACGGATTTTGCTGCTTTTGATGACAGATACTTTCCGAGTTTATTAAAAGATTAAACGTTTTTAATAAATCACAACGAGGTCTTGTGATAGATATATATTTCTAATTAAAACTAAAGTATTTCAACCTACCGTACAAATTTTAAATTTGTTTGCGCTCTGTGCGGGCCCACAAAATCTGCACGGAGCATTTTACCGAGGGGATCAAGCAGGTCGAATACGTCGTGGATAAAGTGCATCAATAATTAATTTTTGAAATAAAATTAATATTATTATACAATATTGGGTTTAAACTGTATTAGTCTACGTAAAAAATTGTTGAACTTACTCTTGATTCGCAAGATAAGAACTTAATGAAGAAGCGGTAGGTTCTTGTCTCTGGACATTTCTTTGATCAAAATATGCTTGTAATGATTTATAAGTCGTGAATATTGCTTTGACCGCGGAATAGCTAGATCTTGTTTTGGCAATCACAGTCATACGTAAACCTCTTTCTTGCGTGCTTGCAATGCATTGCTGTAGACCGGATCTGCGAACAGAGGCCTTGGTAAAATGAGGCGTTACTTAAATTTAAGACATTTGAATGGTATTGTTGCGTGTCATTTTCCATTTGTTCACCAGCTTACTTAAATTCATTAGATGATCTAGTTGTTTCATTCCATCATCCTCAGCGTAAACCAATTCCAAACGGTGTGCCACACAATGCTGCCTAACGAGCGATATTGCACAATTTGGCTCCTAAAAATAATCATTTGGAAAACCAGTAAAAACGAATTCACATTCAGTCCTGTTTAATCTGCTTGGTTTCTATTTTTCAACTACGCCATGGCTACGGCCAATTGTGACAGCTGCTCTATCCGTTGTCAGCATAACCGTATGCCGAATTGATACTTTGTTTTTAGTATAATATTCAATAATTGTTCCCGCGATCGCGTTGGCATTCAGTTCCTTAAGCTCCAGCAAATCCAGATACCAAACTTGGATTTTCTCTTAATCGAATGCTAAGTAACAGCTACGCAGCCAGTGGGCCGCGTCGCATCTTTTGGGGATCGCTGTACTACAGGGAAAGATGTACATGAACGTACAGCAGCTTATCAAAATCTTTCCGTTCTCCCTCTTTTTTTTTTATCTGTAAAATTGAAATTTCCTTTGGTTGTCCTCCCACCTTTCTCTGCTCACGGAAACTATCAACCATAGATATGGATTGAGACTACTTTCTTCTTTTCCGCCAGGGGATGATACAGCTGGGGCTGAATGATATTGACAATTGACGACGAAGCTTGTTAGAGGATACAACTATCTGTAATCTCGGAAAGCCAGAAAATGTCTCATCATTTAGTGATTTTGTAGCGATCCTACAATACACTAGGACCTATGCTGGTCAAGATATACGATTCTATAAGTAATGGCTTTATCTGTGGTTCTGTACGTACCCGTATGTTTTTAATATTTACGTCTTCCCTATAGAAAGTAGAGATCGAACTTACTACATGTTTATCACGCTACGAGAGCATGGTAATGACTGAAGCAGATTCCTGGATGCAAGCGCATCGAAGCATGTGATGCAAGTATGTTGTTTCCCTTCTTTGTGTTTTCGTGCTGCATACTCTACATCGGCGCTGTTTTGCTTCTTTTGACTGGGTATGTCACCGGCCATTGAGTCTTTCGTTCGCCAGTTAAATTTTTTCTGCAGAATGAGTTTTTGACTCTTTGCTTGAACGAACATCAGCTAAAATATTAGCGATCACCATTTGTCTGTACTTAAGAAGTGTAAAATTTCTACGTTCAGAGCATGGCGAGAATTTATGAATGATATAACTGTTAGTGACGCTTGTTTCAACTAGCCAGAAGAAGATTTTCTTCAACCATTTCACGAATTTTCCTTGAAGTTTTAATAACTGGTGTACTGATCTGCTAAATCTGCGCCTCCCATGAAGTTGTTATATAATTCAATTCATGAAGGTTTTTTTATGGTTTCGGATGAACCTCACAACTGTTTCTCTCGTTTCACAGTACGTCTATCAGTACTACAGTATTGCAATCGGCTTCTTGTCTTGTCACAGTTGTTTCAATTTAACATATTTCACCACACCATAACCTTATAGCTCGGGAGTAATGGCTTAGTCTGCCTTAATATCCTTTTTAAGTTTAAAAAAGTTTGCCATCTGTGGCCTCTTGAAAGAAAAAGATAGAGATTAGCTATTGTTTGTACTTTAGCGTCACCCGTAATAAATTGGATGGCTGATAGAGCTTGTAATTATTTGGCGTACGGAGGATTTTTGATAGTTCTGACGGAAAGGGTCACTTTTAATAAACTAGAGCTAGCATTTCATAATTTTTAGTGAGAATGCTTTGGAATCTGTCGTTTAAAAAAATACCAAAAGTGATATTTTCACATTTTTCATCACACCGTATAACACACACGAAAAAATGTAAATGTAATATGAAATGTATAAAGCGAATGTGTGAAACTCGCGTTACCAATATCCGTCTCTGAGTTTTAAGTACTATTCGAACCAGAATACTGGTGGCACCACATCTTCTAAAAAATCATATTTAGTTAGCATCAAGTGCAACAGGAAGTCCTTGATGTAAAGAATCATTGTCTGTTTTTAAACGGGTCCTCTATTTGCTCGAGGTCGTGTAAATTGACTGATGTGTATTCATCCGTATAAAATATTTCTTGAATTGCGGAATTTTGTAGTTAAATCCATCCATTCACTCGTACATTTCCAAGGCCTGTGAAAACGTAAAAACATTTAATGGCATATATTCAATCGATCATTGAGGTTTGTTGTTTATTGTTATTACTTACTTTTAAATTCACCACCGTGTGTTTAGACACGCAGCAGTTTTGTTGGTTCATATTATCTTTTTTTTATTTCAATGTATTAGTAATAGAATAAGCTATTTAATTTTTTTTAATTATGCACTGTATGTATAACAATATGTATCTATGTATAACAATGAATGCACAAAAAAAAATAAATGATTCAAAATCAGTTGCTTATGAATAATACGGATTTAATATGTGTAGGTATTACTACACCATGAAACTCTCCAAAGTAAACGTATAACAGAAACTCAATTATTGTATTCTTTGCATACTGTTTAAAAGCGGCAGCCGTTTATTAATGAACGGCATTTTGACGTTATTGTATCCTGTGCATACCGTCTTAGTAACAGTATAAAGGTTATCGAAATATCGGGGGAACCCCTTACCTAGAAATGCATCAAAGAGGTCACACATGACCCTAGATGCCAATCACGCTTCTTAAACCCGTAGATCAGGGATCGGCAACCTGCGGGCCGCATCCGGCCCGCCCGGCCCGCGTAGTAAGAAAAACCGACCCGCGACGCTTTACTGAATTATAGTAACAAAACAGCCGTTTTAACGATTATATTTTTCACGTTACACAATTCATTGCGAGACGCGTGTAGACTAAATTAAATCATAATCTAATTCTAACAAGTATAAAATTCACAGTTACTCGTTTAATGAGCCTATAATTTAATTATAATTAGACAAATAGTAACACTAGAATATCGGTTGGAAACCGAAGAATTATCGACCGAAACTGCAATTCGTGTAACATGTTCACAAGTTGAAAGAAATATATCATTTACTGAACAAGGGGCACAAAGCTCTGCGTGGTTCAGAAATAATAGCTCAAAACAATTCGTGTAAAATAAGACAAAAGCAATTAAGCCACAGTGCCTCACAAGAAATCGAGGATTTCCGTCAAGGCAAAAAACCTCTTTCTAGATCTCAGCAAATTACAAGAGATTGTCAAACCAGTTTCATTTTTCTTTTTAACGTTATTAGCATATCCATCAGAAAATCTATATTACATGTAACCAAATTTGGTCTTTCTTTCACAATCTCCTGTAATTGTGATCTAGAAAGATGTTCTTTTTCGTGGTAATACAACCACAGCCTATCAGATTGAGATATTATTCTCTTGCGAGGAACTGTAGTTTTAATTGCTTTGTTTCGGAGAATCTCGATCCGAACGAGATTTTCTTTTTCTCGGCGTTTGGTATTTTGAGGAGGTTGATGGTAGGTCCGATGTGTCTTCAGGTGTTTCGGAGTCAAGAGTCAGATTGTGTTTTGGAGGGTCCGTAAATTCCGGAGGTCGATGGTATATCAGAGAGGTCAGATTGTTTTTTCCGATAATTTTGTTTTCTCTGCCTTCAAGTTTTGAGCTATTATTTCTGAACCACGCAGAGCTGTGTGCCCCTTGTGCAGTATATAAGAGTTTTTACGAGCTATTTCTACTGAATGGCCCAATGCCCTGGCCACATCTCTCTGCTGAGATTCAGGCATACTTGAGGCCAGGGTTTGATACTTTCGCCGAATACTTTTGCCAGTGCGGATCTGACGCACTTGTCGACCCGCATTTGTTTCTTGGAAGGGGTGCCTAATGCGTACTCTTTAATCGTCCCTGTCTTTGATATTTTGAAACATGTTGACCAGCTAAAAATAGAAATGATTATCGATAGTTAAATATATTTTGTAGTATCGACAGTATTTTACATATATTTGAATATTAGGGTATACTTTGTAGAGTTGTGAGTCCATGGTTGAATATATCCTGTTGTTTAACGTTGTATTTCTTACCTTTAAAAACATTTCGTAGTCTTCTCGTGACATTGTGAGAAAACCTACTTCGTCTCTAATTTTTTGCTCTTCCACTATAATTTGTAACAATCTTTGATCTTCATATTCCCTGGCCTGTTTGAGCTCGCCAACCTTCATACAGGAAAAGTAGCCAACTCTCCCGCCGCGTTCGAGGATATGGCAAGCTACAAACAGGCCAAGGCATTTGTTGTATGTTTTTTCCGAGACCGGTGTACGTTCGAGCTCTTTCATCGCCTCTTTATATTGCGGACCACTGAAATACATAAAAACAAGCGAAATATGTTGAATTGTAAACATAATTTTTTTATTTGTATCTGTAACCAATTTGGCCTATTTAAAATGTTTGAACATTGACACATCATACATTAGAATGTAAGTAAACAGAATTAACAGTTTCGCCAACAAAATTTTAACTTTTGTGAATATTCGTCGAGTAATATGTTTCTGAAAAGTTATTTGAGAAATAAATTATTTTTTGTAAATTGTAAAAACTAGGTTAAGCATTAAAAATGTTAATTAAAATTAAAAAAAAATGTATTGTTAATACTACCAAATAAATTTGTCACAATAAGGGGGATTTTGCAAAATCATCATTTCGCAAACCTTAAACAGATTAGGCTATGATAGAATTTAAATTTCATGTTTATTAATTTAGGAAATAATATAGTACTTACTCAATGACAGGTCCCAATTGTTACTCCATCTGTGCCTGGTCTGTCACGTTCTTTAGCGTATTCATCTGCTTCTTCTGTCTGCTAGCAGACGCCAAAGCTATCCCATCAAGGGTCTTCTTGAAATCGACACCAGCTACTGTATAGCCATCAAACAGCGTCCAATTGCAGAAGTGTTTAATGGCTATTAGGTGGCGGTGTTTGAGGGCCGGAGATTTTTCGTTGTTGGTTCCAAGTATCTGGTGGATATTTAATGGAGTGACACCTTTGAAATAAACTTTCAGTTCGTTTACTGCATATTTCGCCATTTGGGGGTCCTTTGGTTTCTGGTTGAATATACTGCAACGGTACGACTTAACCGGAATACCGGTAGGTGCTCGCCACTAATACAGTCTAGTAATACTGTAATAATTAGTTCAGAAGATCCAATGTGCTGCAAAGACACACAAGTAGGTTCGAAGTTCACGATGCAAACGAAGAGACTTTATTAAAATAATGTAAAATCCACGCTTAAAGCAGATAAAATAGAGTGACAAAAATACGGTCCTTACCCAGCGACAGCAGAAGCAAGAAGAACGAACACTGCGTACGCAGCACAGTTCACATATGCAGTGGTGGTTGGAGTCGAGTTACTGGATCAAACTATCGGGCGAATTAGGGCTCAGACTCCACACACCAATGCATATGCAATAACTAGACACTAAATATAAATAAAATACAAAACAATAAAAAATAGGACAATTCCAGTCCCGCCACAATACCCCCCTTTTCATTAGAGAAAATTAACAAATTTACTCTTAAAAAAAATAAAAACATCCCCTAAGAAAGGTATTAACACAGTAGGAATACAAAACTCGTAAAAAACACAATGTGTATGTCCATCGGCAGGTATTAGCAAAATATGAAACACAGTGGAACGAAATATCAAACAGTAGAAAGCATTCCTGAAAGTATAACAAATATAAAGCATACTATTTACAAAATACACAATAAAAATACAAAAAATTCCCAACTACAAAATCCAATAAACCCTATCTAAAAACACTAACTAGTCCTACCTAACCATATACATTATAGCACAATTCCCAATGTAATTCAAAACAAAATGTCACAGCGCATAAATCAAGTATGAAAATCATCCAAGTAGGCAGGTCTACGCCTTGTCCTACCAGAACGAGTAACAGTCTGATGATCAGAATCCCTAACAGGCAATTCAGGATTAACTTCTGGTTCAATAACAACATCCTGTACATCATCATTGGAAATAGCAATATTGTCTGGGAAATCGGCATTAATATTAGGTAAATTGTCACAATCTTCCATCAAATATAAACGAAGATGCAAAATGTTACAGCGCATAAATCAAGTATGAAAATCATCCAAGTAGGCAGGTCTACGCCTTGTCCTACCAGAACGAGTAACAGTCTGATGATCAGAATCCCTAACAGGCAATTCAGGATTAACTTCTGGTTCAATAACAACATCCTGTACATCATCATTGGAAATAGCAATATTGTCTGGGAAATCGGCATTAATATTAGGTAAATTGTCACAATCTTCCATCAAATATAAACGAAGATGATCAACATGAGCTATTCTACAATTACCAGTGTTAACATTCTTGATACGATAAACAAAATGTGAAAAACAATCTAACACTTCAAAAGGACCTATCCAACCAGTCGAAAGTTTTCTACTCTTAGGAGGATAAAAATACCACACAAGATCACCAACATTAAAGGATAAAGGCTTAACAGTTGCATTAAAATTACGTTTCTGTCGAACAGCAGATTTACCCAACTGTTCTCGAGCAAATTCAAAAGCTTCAGATGTAGCATTATCAAACCATTCAACAAATTCATCATAACACTTAGGGACATTATGATCAGGAGGTTTACCAAAAAGTAAATCAGTCGGCAATGAAATTTCACGTCCCAACATTAAACGATTCGGAGTAAAACCTGTACTTTCATGTACAGTAGATCTATAAGCCATTAAAAGATAAGGAATGTGTTCATCCCAGTCTGTGCGGCTAGAATCTACAAATGCTTTAAGCATTTGCTGCAAGGTCTTATTCATTCTTTCACATAGACCATCCGACCTAGGATGATAAGGAGTCGTACGGGTTTTATCAATTTCAAATAAGGAACACATATGCTTAAACAAATGAGATTCAAAATTAACCCCTTGGTCACAATGAATAATTCTAGGAGTACCAAATCTACTAAAAAATTCCGTTACAAGTACATCGGCTGTAGTACTGGCCTTTTGATTAGGCAAAGGATAAGCCTCAACCCATTTAGTAAAATAGTCTGTGACTACTAACAGATGTTCATTGCCCCGTTCAGTTTTAGGTAAAGGACCCACAAAATCAAGACTAATTCTGAGAAGTGGCTCAGTACAAATCATTTTACACATTTCTGCACGTCGTTTCCCATGAGGGGTTTTGGTAGCAGTGCAAGCTTTACAATAACGACACCAAGAAGATACTTGGCTGTGCATTCTAGGCCAATAAAATCGTTCCCTCAATTTTTTATAAGTTCGTTCTTTACCCAAATGTCCACCAGTACGCAACTCATGGAGTTGTCGGTACATTTCGCGACGCAAAACTAAAGGCAACACAATTTGAAAAATGGATTTCCCTACAGGCGCGGATGGCAAAAACTCTCGATGAAGCACTCCATCGATGACTCTCAATAATTTCCACTGGCTGCACAGGATCCGAACTTCTCTGGAGAAAAACAAGAGTTCTGCAGCTGGGGTGGTTGATCCAACGTTTCCTTCATTGTCAGTACTTTAGAGATGTTATCGTCCTTCATCTGCATCTCACGCATATCGGTCGATGAATACGAAGCGAGCCATTCCATAGAATTACCATGACTCGGTTGCAAAGCAGCAACTTTGACAGTTTCCAATTCACACGGCTGATCACCATTCCCACAACTAGTGCAGGAATCACGCTTACATCGGCGACGAATACGACTCAAACCATCAGCATTGCCATGCTTGGAACCAGCACGATGTTCAACTGTAAAATCGTAAGTGTCCAGAACTGATATCCAACGAGCTACAATGCCTTCAGGATCTTTAAAATTCAGAAGCCAACGTAGTGAAGCATGGTCAGTTCTCAGTTTGAAATGTCGACCCCACAGGAAGTGACGAAAATGTTTGACCCCCCACTGCAACGCAAAAAGTTCTCGATACGTTGCACAATATCTCTTCTGTGCCTTGTTAAGGGTAACGCTGGCATATGCAATGACTTTTTCCTTGCCATTCTGAATTTGACTTAAAACTGCGCCAGCTCCAAAACCAGAACAATCAGTATCTAAAATGAATTCGTCTCCATCTTCCTGTGGAAATGATAAAACAGGAGCACGAACTAAAAGTTCTTTCAAGCGAAGAAAAGCGACATCACACTGCTTTGTCCAAGCAAATTCTACTTTCTTCTTTGTCAGATGAACAAGAGGATGTGCAATGGTAGAGAAATCTTCAACAAATTGTCTGTAATAATTACAAAATCCAAGAAATGACTGCAATTCTTTGACATTAGCAGGCTTGGGCCAATCACGAACAGCAGCAATTTTTCTATCGCTACAGCTTACACCATATTCAGATATTACATGTCCCAAATATTCCACTTTACGACGAAAAAGTTTACACTTCTCCGGCTTGAATTTAAGTCCAGCAGCACGAATTCTTACAAAAACTTCACGTAAGCTGCTCATGGCCAGATCAAAGTTTTCGCCATAAGCCAAAATATCATCTAAAAATGCGAGACATATTTTCCATAAAATTCCAGCCAAAACTTTGTCTATTAAACGCTGGAAGCAAGATGGCGCATTGGCCAGACCGAAGGCAAGAACACGGAATTGAAAATGATTATTTCCTGGCAAGCTGAATGCTGTTTTTTCCCGATCTTCTGGGTCGAGTTCTACTTGCCAGTACCCACTCGCCAAGTCCAACGATGAAAACCACTTTGCTTTACCCAATGCATCCAAAATATCATCAATTCTTGGCAAACTGTAGGCATCTTTGATGGTTACCAGATTAATTTTCCGGAAATCGATACAAAAACGACAACTTCCGTCTTTCTTAGGAACGAGAACAATAGGCGAATTATAGGGACTTTCACTCGGTTCTATTACACCTTGAGCAAGCATGCTCTGTACTTGTTTCTCTGCGATTTCTCTTTTCGCCCATCCCATACGTCGCGGTGGAACTTTGATTGGTTCAGATGTTGACGTTTTAATCTTATGTTTGACTACAGAAGTTCGTCCCAGTTTGCCATCAGGACCAGCAAAAATATCCTGAAATTCGATGAGCAAATCATGAACACTTTGACGTTGTTCAACCGTTAAATCTTCTGGATCGTCGACGAGCTTCTTCAAATGTTCAGGTAGTTCCCTGGTGTCCATGACATCACCAGGCACCACTTGTTCCAGAGAAGAGACAGTCAGGTTTTCTCTTGGGCATAGTAAACCGATTAGCAAATCCGCAGGTATTTCTACCGCTTCCTTGCTAACATTGACCACCATGAGAGGCACTAAAGAGCATGAGGCGTCCACCACTCCGGGAAATAAAAATAAACCACGATGGCCATACTCGCTCTCAAACACACACGCAGCCTCTGCCACAGCTATGACGTCACTATTGGGTTTCCATGGGCAATTCAAACGACCATAAATCACCATCTCACTCTCTCTGGGAACAGTCACACATTTATCTACAACAATTCTACAACTAGGAACAGACGAAACAGGCTTAGTCAGGGAAACAGTTTTACCATCAACCTCCATTTGACCTACAGACATATGCAAAACACAGTCATGCTTTGGAAATAATCCATACCAAGCAAACCATAGGGGGCACCAAGATCAGCAACAATCACTCTTGAACAGCACACACAGAATCAATACAAATTTTCAAATCAATCATACCACGAGCTTTCAGAGAAGTACCATTAGCAGTTTGAAAACAAACATCACAAGGAGACAAATCACACTCCTTTCCACCAATAGAACAAAAAACTGCATAATCTATAAGTGTAGCAGCACTACCAGAATCAATAAGAAAACGTACAGTAATGCCATTCACATCAACCATAGCATACCAGCTAGTGGGTAATCTCAAAGAACAAATCAAATTATCAAAATCATGGTCCATGCATACATTCGTCATCTTTCCAGTAGCAACTGAGGACCCCCGTGCTACTGATTTCTGTTTAAAGGCATATCATTATTCTTGGGAGCAGGGTGAAACTGGGGAATATTCCCACCGTCACGAGGAGTTTGGCCATTCCCACCCCAGGCAGAATTTGAGCTATTCCCTGGTGAAAAATTTCCTACGGGCCACTGGCCGCTTGCTGGGCCGAATAAGCAGAAGGCTGCGAATTCTGTGGAACATAATATCTATCACACTGAGAAGCTATATGACCCTGCCATTACATATCTGGCACAGGTTCTCTGGACAATTCCTACGTATGTGACCCTTGGCACCACACCATAACAAGTAATACCTTCATTCCTACGCCCACCCTTCTGACGAGAAAATCGGGGTTGATGACCTTTGTCAATCATAGCCCGAAAACTGTCAAGCATGCTTTAATATCATTCCGCAGCTTACTAAATTCAGATTCACACACACCATCATCACGCTCAGAATTATTCACAACAGCTACCATGGGCTTACTAGCACGATTACAACCAGGTGCACTGTGCGTAGCATCAATAGAATGACAAACATCAGCCACAGTAATTAATTCATCCAAACTCTGAGTCTGCCTGATAGTCAAAGTCTTACACATCTCGAAATCAGGAAAACCTGAAATGAAACGCTGCTTAATCAGATTCTCACGAGCAATAACATCCAAAGAAGGATAAGCCTTCCTCGACAATGCACGAAGAGAAGTAGCATATTCCGTTGGCGTCTCAGTGGCCAACTTCTTCCTGTTATTAAACAAAGTAGCAAAGTATGACTCCTTACCCTCTGGATAATAACGCTTTTTCAAGTGATTCACTGCAACACTCAAACTGTGTCTATCTGGAAGGGATAATTCATTCAACAAGGACAAAGCCTTCCCACGCATACATGCAGCAAAATGAACACCAGCAATTTTATCAGTCCATCCATTACAGGTAGTAATGGATGAAAAATGACACAAATAATCATCCAAAGACATACCATCACCATTAAAAGTATCAGGCTGGATATCCACTCTCATACTATTATTCATACCAAAAGGAACTGCCTTGCAATCAGTAACGTTACCATTCACACTTGCATGCATAGGTGTAGACTGGTCAACCACACACTCATCAGCAAAATTCAATTTTTTAATAGTACCGGTACCATTCATCAAACATTCATTATCAGGGCAGTCTGGTTCACCATTCCTATCAACACTCTTAGGCACCTCAGGGGTTTTTTAAAATAGGTTTAGGGATAAATGATGGCACCTCACCTCCAGCCATGGCCTCGTCAATGCTCTCCAGACGGCACAACACCCGTTCGAGTACTTCCTTCATGCCAACATCTCTTTCTCCAAGTTTTGCAACACTAGCATAGACTATTTGCAGTTGTCTAGCCGGTTCTTTATTTTCAGCTTCTAGTACTTTATTCTTATCTTTAATTTCTTTGTTTTCGGTTTCCATCTGGGAAATTTTATTCCATATTACATCTCGTTCCTGGTCGCAATTCTTTCTTCGGTGTGACATCATGAACTTTTAATCAAAAAATCGTCTGATTTTTCAATTCTGGCGCTAGCTCGTCAATTTGCAACGGTACGACTTAACCGGAATACCGGTAGGTGCTCGCCACTAATACAGTCTAGTAATACTGTAATAATTAGTTCAGAAGATCCAATGTGCTGCAAAGACACACAAGTAGGTTCGAAGTTCACGATGCAAACGAAGAGACTTTATTAAAATAATGTAAAATCCACGCCTAAAGCAGATAAAATAGAGTGACAAAAATACGGTCCTTACCCAGCGACAGCAGAAGCAAGAAGAACGAACACTGCGTACGCAGCACAGTTCACATATGCAGTGGTGGTTGGAGTCGAGTTACTGGATCAAACTATCGGGCGAATTAGGGCTCAGACTCCACACACCAATGCATATGCAATAACTAGACACTAAATATAAATAAAATACAAAACAATAAAAAATAGGACAATTCCAGTCCCGCCACAATACCTTTTCGTGGACCCGCTTCATACTTTTGGAAATACCTGAAAAGAAAGTACCATCAAAATATTTAGTTTCTTGTACGATAGGGATGTGTGTGTACTAATCATATGAATGTGCTTATGAAATAAGAACACGTATACTCACATCATAGTATATGGACTCTTGCGTAATATTTCCTAGTGTTTCATCCAACTCCTCTACTTGTAATTTATGAACTGTCTTCAGATGTCGTTTCAAAGTCGCTGTCAAATTAACTTTATGGCAGATGGTGCATATGGTATATATTTGTTAAAATCTATTGCGGCACCGGTTTGACGGTAAAGATATCTGTAGAATTGAATAAAATAAATATGATGTAATTATTTGCATACAAAACAGAATGACAGGAAGCAATAATAATAATAGTCAGGAAACGAAATCTGAATAGCCAAGAAGCGATGAAATGGATTTTAGCAACAATAATCGTCAAGAACCTCCAAAATGACATCGAAGACAAAGAATTCTTACTACAATATTTACCCCGAGTAAAATTCTCCCTATAACTCACCACTGTAAAATTTTTGCTCTCATTTTAGGGGTGGCTTCGCGATTTGTAGTCTATAATAACAAAGCTATTTCTAGACCAATTTTCGATTTTAAGATGTAAAATTATTATATACGTTTCTTCGGACTTGGGGACATTGTGTGCTTGTATTAGGTGTCTACGTTTCTGCCGCCGAAGTTTTCCGCCACAGTCGGGAAACATACAAACGTTTCTTTCCGGCTTCTAACGGTTGTTGTTCTTCTTCTTTCATTTCCTCTCTATATTTTTCTCCTTTTTCTTCTTCTCCTACTTCAACCTCTTCGGTTTCGGATTCTTCTTGACCTCCCTCTACCAGTACCACCAAAGGGCCTTTTCCGCGAATGAATAATTTGGTATTCTTCTTCATCCGAAGTAGTGTCTAATTCAGGGGTCACCAACCTTTTCGAGGCCGAGGGCTACTTTCTGGGTACAGATTTATCCGCGGGCTACCAGTTCAATGTACACTTCTAAAAAGTCACGGCTGTGTGGCCATCGTGCTTAGCGTTAGGTTCGCAGGTTAGAATCCCATTGGATTGCTGGAGGATTGCTGGATCCCTTGCTGCCGTTGGGATGACTTCCTTCGCCATCAAGCCCATGCTTACGAAAACAAATAACTAACTAATCCCAACCCGACATGAAATGACAACCGGACGAGAGGCCGTGGTTCGCATATGGTTGAGCCGACTTATCCCAAGGATTATATGTAAATCCCATCCTATTCTGAGTTTGAGAGAGACGTGAAATATCTTTTCGCCTTGCCGTCGCTACAATCGCCCCACAAATGAGACAGGCGCATGCTGTTTTCATGGTGGTAAAATATATCCACCCCCATTCATCGTGAAAATAGTGGGTTTCTCATCGTTTTTCTGCCATTTTTTCTTTGGAATCAATAATTTTATTATTGCTGCTCCACAAACGAACGCACAAGAAAAACCGCGGATTCGTGGTAGGTGATATCAGTGTGATGTCATAATTGGAAGAGTGTTGATTGACCCGTCACATTACTGAGGTCAAATAAAAATCAGGTTGAGTGGTTCCCAACCAGTGTGCCGCGGCACATCAGTGTGCCGCGAAATGATTTTGGTGTGCCGCGAAGAACCTTCATTTTTGAATTTATTTCAAGTGATTCCAATTTCTGATTCCAATCACCTAAATTCCGCGAGAATTACCCCACGTCTCTTGCTAACTAACAGAAACGACAAAATTGAGGAATCGTATTTACCAAGTAATTATTATTTGACTAGTAGCATTATTACCGATATATTGAATCATTATTTAAACTCAAAATAACATTCAGACCCACGCAATGACTTTGCGGTGTTTTTATTCACTGTATAATACAAAAATAAGACAGGCACATTAGAAAAGTTAAATCATAGGAAGGTTAACTATCGTCTTCATATCCACATTGCGGCGTCAGAAATGGTAATATTGGTAGCTTAAATTGGGGCAGGTAATTTACAAGCGGTGAGGAGAAAGATCAAAACCTTCGCAAAAGATAAAGATTGGAATAAATTCCTGAATTCACTCCTTATTAGCTGTTTTTAACATACGTCGCCCATATGAATACCTAGTTCTCCCAGGAATATAAAGTCTAACTTCGACGTTCGCTGTTGCGTTTTAATTGGTCCCTGTAAAAAAGAGGCTAATCTGGCAAAACGTGTGGTAGCCCAAACACTCGTGCAAGGAAATTTAATAAAACCTTCAATAAATTTGGTAAATTGCACTACTTCACGAAATCGTGGTAGTGACGATAATTTCATATCTCTAATACAAAAACGGTTATCTATTTCGGATAGTTTCTGTGGTCTGAAAAGTTGAATAAACGTTTCGACATGGTAAATGGTCATTCCCATCACTATGTGCTCGGACCTTGCACGAAATTCATAACGTGAAAAACAATACCCAACCGTTAATAGCAACAGTGTTGAATGATTTTCGCAATGGAAGAAACAAAATTCGATTTTAAAATGAAATTTGAAAACAAAATTCTGTTACAATATCGAATTGTAACAAAAGAGAATAAGGTTGTGTAAAAGTGAGCAGACCTGTAATAATAAAAAGGCCGTAACATGAAACGGGGAGGGCGAGCAAAACCGAAGCGATTGATCGGCGGAGACTACGTATTACCCCTGCGGCCGCGCATCTTTTACAATAATGTGAGGTGTTCCGAGGCGCTTTCATGTACATCATTGTAAGAAAACCGTTATAACGGTAACTATTAACCATATTTAGACTATTGCACTCTTCGGAAATGATAATTTTGTAAAGCGAAACAACTTAAATATTGACGAAATTATTGAGCGATCGCCCCAGTCGCTTGCGTTAAGTTGTGTATCTATCAGAGTTAAGAGTATCTACCTCACATTCGTCCACAAATTGCAGCAGTAGTAAAGAAGTACCATGCATAACAGTCCTACTGACCATTCCCCCCTTTTATACCTGTTACTAAATACAGGGTATGTTATTATTATATGAATCAAATTCTCTGATCTTCTTTGTTATTATTTCATAACAAAATGGCTTTATGAGTAGAAAATGTTCATGTTTTGTGATAGGTGTGCCGCGATGTAAAAAAGGTTGGGAACCACTGGGTTGGTGGCTACAATAATAATATTGTACCATTCCCGATTCCCATATAAGTGTGATTTATATAAGAATAGCAGGACGAAATTTAGTTGATGTAGCTTTTTCATTAAGCTTAGTTTGGGACAGATCTGTGGGCGACTCGTATGGTCTTCACGGGCGACTTGGTGCCCGCGGGCAACGCGTTGGTGACCCCTGGTCTAATTGTCTTGACATCATTTTTAATTCTATTTTGAATTATTTATTTCGTACGATACAATATATCTGAAAAGAATTAACATGTTTTATAAATTAAATAGTGTCACAAACGCTGTGTTTATTGAGCTGTCTTGTCAATGTACTTCCGTAGCTAACTCTCGACACAGTAGTAACGTACAGAACACAAAAACAATTAAATATTATATTAAATACCTCAAATATGCCACTCAATCAAAACCTAAATTTCAATTATTAAATAATCCTAAACTACAAAACTTCCCTAAATATCTTAAGCAAGCCTAAATTAACAGATTTATAACCCTACAATTTGCGGGTCTCGTGTAGTTTCGTACCTGAGTCATGTCATAGAGCTTGACAAATATATGCATTCAGACTGATCGCAAGATGTCGCATGAAAAATTAATATTCGAATGTTTTTTTTTTATTGAAATAATAGCAACTGACGCACACGTTGAACTCGACGTCACACTGAGGTCGCTCACTTCGAAGACGACGTCATGTTGCGTCGCCGTTATAGCGGTTTCGATTCATGACTCCATAGTGACATCGCGTGTCCACTCACTAAATAATTATTACCTCGCTAATTATGCGACATAATTCAACCAAAATAAATAGGCTTCTGGTCCGAGGTATAAGGAATGCACATGCAAACTTTGGAGCAGATTCAACCTCGGCTTCGTGAGATATCGCGTTCATCTAACATATAGACAGACAAATACCTATCAATATACTTACCGATCTTAAGATCGATAGGTAAAAACTCAGAAAAGTTGATGCTAAGTGCAGAGGGTTCTTCAATGGCGCCGAAAATGCAATGTAATGAGGAAGTAAATTCATATTCTATTCGAGAGATGTATCACTAACTTCATTTTTATTATAAAAAGTATCATCCGTTCGGTTTTCAACTTTCTAAAAATATGTGCGACCCGCCAATGACTTGCAACCCTTATTTTGGCCCTCGAGCGACAAAAGGTTGCCGACCCCTGCCGTAGATCATTGCCAATTTGCCAGTATAAATTTGGAAACGTACCTTGTTTTTGATTCTGTCAAAACCCAGACTTTTATTCCGAATCTAACACGTTTTGAGGGTATAAATTGCTGAAAGCTTATTCTATCGTTGCCCAGATTCTTCAATTGATATATATTTGTCTGGGGTATAAACGGAAAGTAGCGTCGGTTCCACAAGTTCAAGAGTTGTCGAATCTTCTACAGTCTGTCTCTAAGTGGGTCCTGCTGAGATGGGCTATCACAGAAGTGGAGGTAATTCCAAAAGTGTGAACTGATTTCCTGGGATAGGCCAGTCGAAAATCCAGGTTTTCTTCTACCAGTACATGGCCAATCGTGGCATTCTGATAGGCCCATGATGATAATTTGGCCCAGGAATGACTTCATTTCTTCAATATTCATCGGTTTTAACACCTGACTGCCTCCCGAATCTTCTATATTGCTCTGAGTTGAGGTTTGTCATATCGCAAATAAAAGCGAGACATTTTCCGTGATAAACGACATTTTCCGTGATAAACTGCGAGAACATATCTAAACTTGTTTAAATCGTTTCTGTACCCATACTCTTTCTGAAAACGCATGTATTACACGGGGATTTACCACCTTCTGCCATTTTTGTTGTGATCCTGATCGGGTTCTCGTTCTTCCTCTTCCTCGGCCTGTATAAAAAATGTAAAATGAAATGTAGAAAGTGAATGTAAAATGAGTGAAACTCGGGTAAGTTAGTAATATCCGTCGCCGAGTTTTAAATACTTTTCGAACCTGAATACTGGACTACAGAAGCCAAGGAGTCATACTTTGTAAACATCACGTGTAATAAGAAATCCTTTATGTAAATTATCATAGGTTGTTTTTATATTCGTCCTATCTGCTTCAGTTCATGGAAATTGATGGGCGTGTATTCATCGCGTATGAAAAACTTATTAAAATGTGGAATTGAACCCATCCACCCACTCGTACATTTCCAAGGCCTGTGAAAACATTAAAGCATTTATTAAGATACCGTAAATGCTCGTTTTAACGCCGGTCTTGATTAAGGGCCCGTTTGAATAGCCGCCCGTGTGAACAGGACATAAAAATAAATAAGGGCCGGTGCTTGAATATCCGCCCGATGTAAAAGCTGATTTTTCAGTGGTAGAGAACAATAGGAAATAAGAAGCGTAATACGAGGGAATTACATTAAGACGTGAATAATTTGCGTTTGACATGGAAAAAGGATTAATGTCGTCGAATATTTGTCTTCAAAGATACCGGTACCGTAATTTTTGTGTATAATTTCACTTTAAAAATAACAAGCGCCCCTGTTGAATAAGGGCCGGTTTTAATAAGGGCCCGGTTAGTGAGTATGTTCAAAAAAAATAGGGGCTCGGGCCCCTCCGTGAATTTAGACACGCGACTGTTCATTTGTCTCATATTTCTTCGTTTTTGAATTGATTTATGAATAACGAAACAAGTTATTTGAATTTTTAAGTAGGTCAGTACAGACACAGTATTATATCTAACAAATGTAAATTGTAGGTACTAAAAACGCTCATCTCGGAGATTTACATACATCTCAAACCAACATGTTGGTGGTACAATACAGTCCAAGTACTTGTGCTTGCAGGTTACGATGTACATGATGAATTTCTGTACGGCATGTACCAACTGAATCCTTTCACTTCTCCCCATATTCTTCAAATCTGCAAAAGATACGGACGCAAAATTGTCCCGCACCTAAAATCTTTTCAGAGTCTGGATGGCCTCGAATCCATCTGTCCACTCGTAAAACTCCAACGCCTGTAAAAGAAAATAAAAACATTGCGTAAATCACATTGATTGAAAAAACTTTCAATTTATGTTATATGATATCATGGTGACCGTACATTTGAACCCCTGTGTATATCCGCTGGTTCAATCTACATGCGGGTTCTAAAACCCATGGGTTAGGGTTAGTACGGGTTCAAATATCCGTAAAACTAAATTTCCATAGGTGCAGTAGTATGCAGGTGCAATTGTCGTGGGTTCAGATGTACGTGGATTCAAATATACGCGGGTTCAAATGTAATGGAACCGATATTATATATATATTATCTAAACTTAACTTTTAGTATAGCTTCTGTGTAGGTAGGAATTTGTGATTTGTTCATTTTTTTCAATTGATATTATAAAACTAAAGCTTATAATATGAACTGTAAAAATAACAAAACAGGGGTTAGTGTAAAAACACGTGAAAGAAATGAAAAAGATAACATAATGAGAAGTGAATATTAATTTTAGTTGTGAAAATATGTATGAAAAGGTCGCCTCGTCAATGCCATGGCCTCGTCAATGCTCTCCAGACGGCACAACACCCGTTCGAGTACTTCCTTCATGCCAACATCTCTTTCTTCAAGTTTTGCAACACTAGCATAGACTATTTGCAGTTGTCTAGCCAGTTCTTTATTTTCAGCTTCTAGTACTTTATTCTTATCTTTAATTTCTTTGTTTTCGGTTTCCATCTGGGAAATTTTATTCCATATTACATCTCGTTCCTGGTCGCAATTCTTTCTTCGGTGTGACATCATGAACTTTTAATCAAAAAATCGTCTGATTTTTCAATTCTGGCGCTAGCTCGTCAATTTGCAACGGTACGACTTAACCGGAATACCGGTAGGTGCTCGCCACTAATACAGTCTAGTAATACTGTAATAATTAGTTCAGAAGATCCAATGTGCTGCAAAGACACACAAGTAGGTTCGAAGTTCACGATGCAAACGAAGAGACTTTATTAAAATAATGTAAAACCCACGCTTAAAGCAGATAAAATAGAGTGACAAAAATACGGTCCTTACCCAGCGACAGCAGAAGCAAGAAGAACGAACACTGCGTACGCAGCACAGTTCACATATGCAGTGGTGGTTGGAGTCGAGTTACTGGATCAAACTATCGGGCGAATTAGGGCTCAGACTCCACACACCAATGCATATGCAATAACTAGACACTAAATATAAATAAAATACAAAACAATAAAAAATAGGACAATTCCAGTCCCGCCACAATACTTTTTCGTGGACCCGCTTCATACTTTTGGAAATACCTGAAAAGAAAGTACCATCAAAATATTTAGTTTCTTGTACGATAGGGATGTGTGTGTACTAATCATATGAATGTGCTTATCAAATAAGAACACGTATACTCACATCATAGTATATGGACTCTTGCGTAATATTTCCTAATGTTTCATCCAACTCCTCTCCTTGTAATTTATGAACTGTCCTCAGATGTCGTCTCAGAGTCGCTGTCAAATTAACTTTATGGCAGATGGTGCATCTGGTATATATTTGTTAAAATCTATTGCGGCACCGGTTTGACGGTAAAGATATCTGTAGAATTGAATAAAATAAATATGATGTAATTATTTGCATACAAAACAGAATGACAGGAAGCAATAATAATAATAGTCAGGAAACGAAATCTGAATAGCCAAGAAGCGATAAAATGGATTTTAGCAATAATAATCGTCAAGAACGTCAAAATACATCGAAGACAAAGAATTCTTACTACAATATTTTCCCGATAAAATTCTCCCCTATAACTCACCACTGTAAAATTTTTGCTCTCATTTTAGGGGTGGCTTCGCAGATTTGTAGTCTATAATAACAAAGCTATTTCTAGACTAATTTTCGATTTGAAGATGTTAAAATTATTATTATACTTCTTCGACTCGGGGACATTGTGTGCTTGTATTAGGTGTCTACGTTTCTGCCGCCGAAGTTTTTCCCCACAGTCGGGAAAACATACAAACATAAAGTTTCTTTCCGGCTTCTAACGGTTTGTTCTTCTTCTTTCCATTTCCTCTCTATATTTTCTCCTTTTTCTTCTCTCCTACTTCAACCTCTCGTTTCGGTTTTCTTGACCTCCTCTACCAGTACCACCAAAGGTGCCTTTTCCGCGAATGAATAATTTGGTATTCTTCTTCATTCCGAAATTAGTGTCTAATTCAGGGGTCACCAACCTTTTCGAGGCCGAGGGCTACTTTCTGGGTACAGATTTATCCGCGGGCTACCAGTTCAATGTACACTTCTAAAAAGTCGCGGCTGTGTGGACATCGTGCTTAGCGTTAGGTTCGCAGGTTAGAATCCCATTGGATTGCTGGACCCCTTGCTGCCGTTGGGATGACTTCCTTCGCCATCAAGCCCATGCTTACGAAAACAAATAACTAACTAATCCCAACCCGACATGAAATGGCAACCGGACGAGAGGCCGTGGTTCGCATATGGTTGAGCCGTCTTATCTCAAGGATAAATATGTAAATCCCATCCTATTCTGAGTTTATGTCAAAAATGTTGATTCACAAAGATAGGTTGAACGAAACAATGGTCTCATAAAATATAATTGCTGTATGATTTGAATCGCGAGCTTTTTCTGTCCGTACTGCCTGTCCTTCTGTCCGTACAGTCTACCCCAAGACCTACGTGAGTCATCTTACATGACTTTCAAATTTAATTATAAAAAATTCCTGATTTCCTCTTACCAACCCACCTGAATTTTCCAAGTCGCTGTTTCATATTTTATCCTTGCTTTGTGTCCATCAAGGTCATATTCAACTCGATCCACAGCCTGCCTGTAATGAAGAGACCTGTTTATTTGCTGTTAAATGCTTGTTGTATTTTATATATTGCAATGTTACTGTGGAATCATCATAATTCATCCCTATTCTTGTTATACTCTATATATGTTGATGTGCGCAATCTTATAGAATTTTTGAACTGCTTTATTTATCGCCAGTTTTCTTACCTCCAATCTAACTCAGGTTTCCGTGGTCATACAGTCACACACAAGTGCCTATCTTTGAGTTAACGCTTAATAAACAACTATCTCTTAATACTACAAGCGTTAACTCGTATTATTGGTATTTATTAAGATATTATTATCAATTATTGGTATTTATTAAGTGCAGCTTCATTTAACTAATATAGCATGATACCTTACCGGTACTATAGTGGTTCTCATCATCCTATTTGTATATTTCTAGTGCATTTTGTTGTCTCATGCGCTTTTGTACTGGATCTATCCTATGATTAATAGCTTAGCATTTACCAGAAAAATGCTTATCTTTTACTGCTTTTTTGCCCATTTTTGTCACATTTTCATGTTTACATCTGCCTCCACCTTCGGTAGAGACCTACGATTTTATATTTAAAAATCACTCAAATTCTGAGTGCTACTGAATTCACTTATACTTTCCGGCGGTCTCTACCCTCCTATGTCGTACTTCGGTACGGCGTCAAAATATAACACTATTTCCGCATCGATTGGAATAACTAACTCGTCTTTATCTTTCTGTTTGTTATTCAATAACCAACTGCTGTTACCATGGCTACCTCGACCAGTGGTGTCGGGAGTCGCATTCTCATATTAACTAGAGTGACACCGTGATATCGGTCACTTAAATGTGTAAAAAGGCCGTCTTCGACTTTATTATTTTATTCAATATTCACGACTTTTGCTAGTATCCTGTTTGACTTTTTTCTCACTATGATTTAATTTTTAGACTCACTCCCCCAGGTGACGCTGCTCGATAACCTCTTCTGGTTTATCGCGCCTCTCTTCACACTGAAAGTATTGTTTTATATGTGATTCGTAGTTATTTTTTTCTATTGTGTACTTTGGTATGTGATAAAATAAACTACTGACTGACTGACTACTGCGCTGACCAGTGGATAGTTAGCGTGGTAGATTGCGACGTGAGACGTGAAATATCTTTTCGCCTTGCCGTCGCTACAATCGCCCCACAAATGAGACAGGCGCAGGCTGTTTTCATGGTGGTAAAATATATCCACCCCCATTCATCGTGAAAATGGTGGGTTTCTCATCGTTTTTCTGCCATTTTTCTTTGGAATCAATATTTATATTATTGCTGCTCCACAAACGAACGGACGAGAAAAACCGCGGATTCGTGGTAGGTGATATCAGTGTGATGTCATAATTGGAAGAGTGTTGATTGACCCGTCACATTACTGAGGTCAAATAAAAATCAGGTTGAGTTGTTCCCAACCAGTGTGCCGCGAAATGATTTTGGTGTGCCGCGAAGAACCTTCATTTTTGAATTTATTTCAAGTGATTCCAATTTCCAATCACCTAAATTTCGCGAGAATTACCCCACGTCTCTTGCTAACTAACAGAAACGACAAAATTGAGGAATCGTATTTACCAAGTAATTATTATTTGACTAGTAGCATTATTACCGATATATTGAATCATTATTTAAACTCAAAATAACATTCAGATTCACGCAATGACTTTGCGGTTTTTTTTTTTATTCAATGTATAATACAAAAATAAAACAGGCACATTAGAAAAGTTAAATCATAGGAAGGTTAACTATCGTCTTCATATCCACATTGCGGCGTCAGAAATGGTAATATTGGTAGCTTAAATTGGGGCAGGTAATTTACAAGCGGTGAGGAGAAAGATCAAAACCTTCGCAAAAGATAAAGATTGGAATAAATTCCTGAATTCACTCCTTATTAGCTGTTTTTAACATACGTCGCCCATATGAATACCTAGCTCTCCCAGGAATATAAAGTCAGGCTAATCTGGCGAAACGTGTGGTAGTCCAAACACTCGTGCAAGGAAATTTAATAAAACCTTCAATGAATTTGGTAAATTGCACTACTTCACGAAATCGTGGTAGTGACGATAATTTCATATCTCTAATACAAAAACGGTTATCTATTTCGGATAGTTTCTGGGGTCTGAAAAGTTGAATAAACGTTTCGACATGGTAAATGGTCATGCCATCACTATGTGCTCGGACCTTGCACGAAATTCATAACGTGAAAAACAATACCCAACCGTTAATAGCAACAGTGTTGAATGATTTTCGCAATGGAAGAAACAAAATTCGATTTTAAAATGAAATTTGAAAACAAAATTCTGTTACAATATCGAATTGTAACAAAAGAGAATAAGGTTGTGTAAAAGTGAGCAGACCTGTAATAATAAAAAGGGCGTAACATGAAACGGGGAGGGCGAGCAAAACCGAAGCGCTTGATCGGCGGAGACTACGTATTACCCCTGCGGCCGCGCATCTTTTACAATAATGTGAGGTGTTCCGAGGCGCTTTCATGTACATCATTGTAAGAAAACCGTTATAACGGTAACTATTAACCATATTTAGACTATTGCACTCTTCGGAAATGATAATTTTGTAAAGCGAAACAACTTAAATATTGACGAAATTATTGAGCGATCGCCCCAGTCGCTTGCGTTAAGTTGTGTATCTATCAGAGTTAGGAGTATCTACCTCACATTCGTCCACAAATTGCAGCAGTAGTAAAGAAGTACCATGCATAACAGTCCTACTGACCATTCCCCCCTTTTATACCTGTTACTAAATACAGGGTATGTTATATTTATATGAATCAAATTCCCTGATCTTCTTTGTTATTATTTCATAACAAAATGGCTTTATGAGTAGAAAATGTTCATGTTTTGTGATAGGTGTGCCGCGATGTAAAAAGGTTGGGAAACCACTGGGTTGGTGGCTACAATAATAATATTGTACCATTCCCGATTCCCATATAAGTGTGATTTATATAAGAATAGCAGGGCGAAATTTAGTTGATGTAGCTTTTTCATTAAGCTTAGTTTGGGACAGATCTGTGGGCGACTCGTATGGTCTTCACGGGCGACTTGGTGCCCGCGGGAAACGCGTTGGTGACCCCTGGTCTAATTGTCTTAACATCATTTTTAATTCTATTTTGAATTGTTTATTTCGTACGATACAATATATCTGAAATGAATTAACATGTTTTATAAATTAAATAGTGTCACAAACGCTGTAGAGTTGAGAGGTTCTACAGGTCCTATTTCTGTTTATTGAGCTGTCTTGTCAATGTACTTCCGTAGCTAACTCTCGACACAGTAGTAACGTACAGAACACAAAAACAATTAAATATTATATTAAATACCTCAAATATACCACTCAATCAGAACCTAAATTTCAATTATTAAATAATCCTGAAACTACAAAACTTCCCTAAATATCTTAAGCAAGCCTAAATTAACAGATTTATAACCCTACAATTAGCGGGTCTCGTGTAGTTTCGTACCTGAGTCATGTCATAGAGCTTGACAAATATACGTATAATCGCCCGAAATTGCGTTGGCGCGGACGATAAAGTTCTGACTGGCGTTATCGATCTCTCTCCTATTGGGATCGTTTTGACGAGAAAACGAGAGAAATAACTGATTTCGGGTGCTCGTTTGCGCGTCTTGGATGGCAGTTGATATAGTTTGAAGGGCTCTATTACAAGTCTAAACTTAATAATAACCAGAATACCTAAAATTGATAGGTTACCGTAAACCGCGTAAACCGGCTAACTTTGGATGCCTTGTAACTTCGGATGAAATCCTCAATCGTTTATATCTCGACTAAATTCCGTCATATTGTGCTTCTGGCAGTTTCTACAAGGAGTCCTCATGTATCTATATCTGTTATCATATTCAATCGCGCAATTTAATTTATTTTTTGATTAAAAAAAATCATGTTTTACGATAAAATTGACACTCCGTTTTCGAGCGGCTCAAATCGTGACTTCTACTGATGCTAACTTCCTCAAACTACCGTTATTCGATAGAGGGCGATAACAATGTATATAGAAAATTAGACTGATCGCAAGATGTCGCATGAAAAATTAATATTCGAATGTTTTTTTTTTATTAAAATAATAGCAACTGACGCACACGTTGAACTCGACGTCACACTGAGGTCGCTCACTTCGAAGACGACGTCATGTTGCGTCGCCGTTATAGCGGTTTCGATTCATGACTCCATAGTGACATCGCGTGTCCACTCACTAAATAATTATTACCTCGCTAATTATGCGACATAATTCAACCAAAATAAATAGGCTTCTGGTCCGAGGTATAAGGAATGCACATGCAAAATTTGGAGCAGATTCAACCTCGGCTTCGTGAGATATCGCGTTCATCTAACATATAGACAGACAAATACCTATCAATATACTTACCGATCTTAAGATCGATAGGTAAAAACTCAGAAAAGTTGATGCTAAGTGCAGAGGGTTCAATGGCGCCGAAATGCAATGTAATGAGGAAGTAATTCATATTCTATTCGAGAGATGTATCACTAACTTCATTTTTATTATAAAAAAGTATCATCCCGTTCGGTTTTCAACTTTCTAAAAATATGTGCGACCCGCCAATGACTTGCAACCCTTATTTTGGCCCTCGAGCGACAAAAGGGTTGCCGACCCCTGCCGTAGATCATTGCCAATTTGCCAGTATAAATTTGGAAACGTACCTTGTTTTTGATTCTGTCAAAACCCAGACTTTTATTCCGAATCTAACACGTTTTGAGGGTATAAATTGCTGAAAGCTTATTCTATCGTTGCCCAGATTCTTCAATTGATATATATTTGTCTGGGGTATAAACGGAAAGTAGCGTCGGTTCCACAAGTTCAAGAGTTGTCGAATCTTCTACAGTCTGTCTCTAAGTGGGTCCTGCTGAGATGGGCTATCACAGAAGTGGAGGTAATTCCAAAAGTGTGAACCGATTTCCTGGGATAATTTTGTCGGGTGTAGGCCAGTCGAAAATCCAGGTTTTCTTCTACCAGTACATGGCCAATCGTGGCATTCTGATAGGCCCATGATGATAATTTGGCCCAGGAATGACTTCATTTCTTCAATATTCATCGGTTTCAACACCTGACTGCCTCCCGAATCTTCTATATTGCTCTGAGTTGAGGTTTGTCATATCGCAAATAAAAGCGAGACATTTTCCGTGATAAACGACATTTTCCGTGATAAACTGCGAGAACATATCTAAACTTGTTTAAATCGTTTCTGTACCCATACTCTTTCTGAAAACGCATGTATTACACGGGGATTTACCACCTTCTGCCATTTTAGTTGTGATCCTGATCGGGTTCTCGTTCTTCCTCTTCCTCGGCCTGTATAAAAAATGTAAAATGAAATGTAGAAAGTGAATGTAAAATGAGTGAAACTCGGGTAAGTTAGTAATATCCGTCGCCGAGTTTTAAATACTTTTCGAACCTGAATACTGGACTACAGAAGCCAAGGAGTCATACTTTGTAAACATCACGTGTAATAAGAAATCCTTTATGTAAATTATCATAGGTTGTTTTTATATTCGTCCTATCTGCTTCAGTTCATGGAAATTGATGGGCGTGTATTCATCGCGTATGAAAAACTTTTTCAAATGTGGAATTGTGGAATTGAACCCATCCACCCACTCGTACATTTCCAAGGCCTGTGAAAACATTAAAGCATTTATTAAGATACCGTAAATGCTCGTTTTAACGCCCGGTCTTGATTAAGGGCCCGTTTGAATAGCCGCCCGTGTGAACAGGACATAAAAATAAATAAGGGCCGGTGCTTGAATATCCGCCCGATGTAAAAGCTGATTTTTCAGTGGTAGAGAACAATAGGAAATAAGAAGCGTAATACGAGGGAATTACTTTTTGAGACGTGAATAATTTGCGTTTGACATGGAAAAAGGATTAATGTCGTCGAATATTTGTCTTCAAAGATACCGGTACCGTAATTTTTGTGTATAATTTCACTTTAAAAATAACAAGCGCCCCCTGTTGAATAAGGGCCGGTTTTAATAAGGGCCCGGTTAGTGAGTATGTTCAAAAAAAATAGGGGCTTGGGCCCCTCCGTGAATTTAGACACGCGACTGTTCATTTGTCTCATATTTCTTCGTTTTTGAATTGATTTATGAATAACGAAACAAGTTATTTGAATTTTTAAGTAGGTCAGTACAGACACAGTATTATATCTAACAAATGTAAATTGTAGGTACTAAAAACGCTCATCTCGGAGATTTACATACATCTCAAACCAACATGTTGGTGGTACAATACAGTCCAAGTACATGTGCTTGCAGGTTACGATGTACATGATGAATTTCTGTACGGCACGTACAAACTGAATCCTTTCACTTCTCCCCATATTCTTCAAATCTGCAAAAGATACGGACGCAAAATTGTCCCGCACCTAAAATCTTTTCAGAGTCTGGATGGCCTCGAATCCATCTGTCCACTCGTAAAACTCCAACGCCTGTAAAAGAAAATAAAAACATTGCGTAAATCACATTGATTGAAAAAACTTTCAATTTATGTTATATGATATCATGGTGACCGTACATTTGAACCCCTGTGTATATCCGCTGGTTCAATCTACATGCTGTTCTAAAACCCATGGGTTAGGGTTAGTACGGGTTCAAATATCCGTAAAACTAAATTTCCATAGGTGCAGTAGTATGCAGGTGCAATTGTCGTGGGTTCAGATGTACGTGGATTCAAATATACGCGGGTTCAAATGTAATGGAACCGATATTATATATATATTATCTAAACTTAACTTTTAGTATAGCTTCTGTGTAGGTAGGAATTTGTGATTTGTTCATTTTTTTCAATTGATATTATAAAACTAAAGCTTATAATATGAACTGTAAAAATAACAAAACAGGGGTTAGTGTAAAAACACGTGAAAGAAATGAAAAAGATAACATAATGAGAAGTGAATATTAATTTTAGTTGTGAAAATATGTATGAAAAGGTTGGGGTGAAGAAAATGTATGACACAAATCGTATCTTTTGGTGACGACGGATTTTGCTGCTTTTGATGACAGATACGATCCGAGTTTATTAAAAGATAAAACGTTTTTAATGACGTGAATCACAACGAGGTCTTGTGGTAGATATATATTTCTGATTAAAACTAAAGTATTTCAACCTACCGTACCAATTTCAAATTTGTTTGCGCTCTGTGCGGGCCCACAAAATCTGCACGGAGCATTTTACTGAGGGGATCAAGCAGGTCGAATACGTCGTGGATAAAGTGCATCAATAATTAATTTTTGAAATAAAATTAATATTATTATACAATATTGGGTTTAAACTGTATTAGTCTACGTAAAAAATTGTTGAACTTACTCTTGATTCGCAAGATAAGAACTTAATGAAGAAGCGGTAGGTTCTTGTCTCTGGACATTTCTTTGTTTAAAATATGCTTGTAATGATTTATAAGTCGTGAATATTGCTTTGACCGCGGAATAGCTAGATCTTGTTTTGGCAATCACAGTCATACGTAAACCTCTTTCTTGCGTGATTGCAATGCATTGCTGTTGACCGGATCTGCGAACAGAGGCCTTGGTAAAATGAGGCGTTACTTAAATTTAAGACATTTGAATGGTATTGTTGTGTGTCATTTTCCATTTGTTCACCAGCTTACTTAAATTAAATTCATTAGATGATCCAGTTGTTTCATTCCATCATCCTCAGCGTAAACCAATTCCAAACGGTGTGCCACACAATGCTGCCTAACGAGCGATATTGCACAATTTGGCTCCTAAAAATAATCATTTGGAAAACCAGTAAAAACGAATTCACATTCAGTCCTGTTTAATTTGCTTAGTTTCTATTTTTCAACTACGCCATGGCTACGGCCAATTGTGACAGCTGCTCTATCCGTTGTCAGCATAACCGTATGCCGAATTGATACTTTGTTTTTAGTATAATATTCAATTTTTGTTCCCGCGATCGCGTCGCGATTCAGTTCCTCAAGCTCCAGCAAATCCAGATACCAAACTTGGATTTTCTCTTAAACAAAATAATTCAAATATATTGTCTATTTCGAATGCTAAGTAATAGCTACGCAGCCAGTGGGCCACGTCGCATCTTTTGGGGATCGCTGTACTACAGGGAAAGATGTACATGAACGTACAGCAGTTTATCAAAATCTTTCCGTTCTCCCTCTTTTTTTTTTATCTGTAAAATTGAAATTTCCTTTGGTTGTCCTCCCACCTTTCTCTGCTCACGGAAACTATCAACCATAGATATGGATTGAAACTACTTTCTTCTTTTCCGCCAGGAGATGATACAGCTAGGGCTGAATGATATTGACAATTGAAGAGGAAGCTTGTTAGAGGATACAAATATCTGTAATCTCGGAAAGCCAGAAAATGTCTCATCATTTAGTGATTTTGTAGCGATCCTACAATACACTAGGACCTATGCTGGTCAAGATATACGATTCTATAAGTAATGGCTTTATCTGTGGTTCTGTACGTACCCGTATATTTTTAAATATTTACGTCTTCCCTATAGAAAGTAGAGATCGAACTTACTACATGTTTATCACGCTACGAGAGCATGGTAATGACTGAAACAGATTCCTGGATGCAAGCGCATCGAAGCATGTGATGCAAGTATGTTGTTTCCCTTCTTTGTGTTTTCGTGCTGCATACTCTACATCGGCGCTGTTTTGCTTCTTTTGACTGGGTATGTCACCGGCCATTGAGTCTTTCGTTCGCCAGTTAAATTTTTTTTGCAGAATGAGTTTTTGACTCTTTGCTTGAACGAACATCAGCTAAAATATTAGCGATCACCATTTGTCTGTACTTAAGAAGTGTAACATTTCTACTCTCAGAGCATGGCGAGAATTTATAAATGATATAACTGTTAGTGACGCTTGTTTCAACTAGCCAGAAGAAGATTTTCTTCAACCATTTTACGAATTTTCCTTGAAGTTTTAATAACTGGTGTACTGATCTGCTAAATCTGCGCCTCCCGTGAAGTTGTTATATAATTCAATTCATGAAGGTTTTTTTATGGTTTCCGATGAACCTCACAACTGTTTCTCTCGTTTCACAGTACGTCTATCAGTACTACAGTATTGCAATCGGCTTCTTGTCTTGTCACAGTTATTTCAATTCAACATATTTCAACACACCTTAACCTTATAGCTCTGGAGTAATGGCTTAGTCTGCCTTAATATCCTTTTTAAGTTTAAAAAATGGATTAAAAAAGTTTGCCATCTGTGGCCTCTTGAAAGAAAAAGATAGAGATTAGCTATTGTTTGTACTTTAGCGTCACCCGTAATTAATTGGATTGCTGATAGAGCTTGTAATTATTTGGCGTACGGAGGATTTTTGATAGTTCTGACGGAAAGGGTCACTTTTAATAAACTAGAGCTAGCATTTCATAATTTTTAGTGAGAATGCTTTGGAATCTGTCGTTTGAAAAAATACTAAAAGTGATATTTTCACATTTTTCATCACACCGTATAACACACACGAAAAAATGTAAATGTAATATGAAATGTATAAAGTGAATGTGTGAAACTCGCGTTACCAATATCCGTCTCTGAGTTTTAAGTACTATTCGAACCAGAATACTGGTGGCACCACATCTTCTAAAAAATCATATTTAGTTAGCATCAAGTGCAACAGGAAGTCCTTGATGTAAAGAATCATTGTCTGTTTTTAAACGGGTCCTCTATTTGCTCGAGCTCGTGTAAATTGACTGATGTGTATTCATCCCGTATAAAATATTTCTTGAATTGCGGAATTTTGTAGTTAAATCCATCCACTCACTCGTACATTTCCAAGGCCTGTGAAAACGTAAAAACATTTAATGGCATATATTCAATCGGTCATTGAGGTTTGTTGTTTATTGTTATTACTTACTTTTAAATTCACCTCCGTGTGTTTAGACACGCAGCAGTTTTGTTGGTTCATATTATCTTTTTTTTATTTCAATGTATTAGTAATAGAATAAGCTATTTAATTTTTTTTAATTATGCACTGTATGTATAACAATATGTATCTATGTATAACAATGAATGCACAAAAAAAAATGATTCAAAATCAGTTGCTTATGAATAATACGGATTTAATATGTGTAGGTATTACTACACCATGAAACTCTCCAAAGTAAACGTATAACAGAAACTCAATTATTGTATTCTTTGCATACTGTTTAAAAGCGGCAGCCGTTTATTAATGAACGACATTTTGACGTTATTGTATTCTGTGCATACCGTCTTAGTAACAGTATAAAGGTTATCGAAATATGGGGGGTACCCCTTACCTAGAAATGCATCAACGAGGTCACACATGACCCTAGATGCCAATCACGCTTCTTAAACCCGTAGATCAGGGGTCGGCGACCTGCGGGCCGGATCCGGCCCGCCCGACCCGCATAGTAAGAAAAACCGACCCGCGACGCTTTACTGAATTATAGTAACAAAACAGCCGTTTTAACGATTATATTTTTCACGTTATACAATTCATTGCAAGACGCGCGTAGACTAAATTATATCATAATCTGATTCTAACAAGTATAAAATTCACAGTTACTCGTTTAATGAGCCTATAATTTAATTATAATTAGACAAATAGTAACACGAGAGTATCGGTTGAAAACCGAAGACTTATTGATCGAAACTGCAATTCGTGTAACATGTTAACAAGTTAAAAGAAATATATCATTTACTGAACAAGGGGCACAAAGCTCTGCGTGGTTCAGAA
Organism: Styela clava; assembly: GCF_013122585.1. NCBI lineage: Eukaryota > Metazoa > Chordata > Ascidiacea > Stolidobranchia > Styelidae > Styela > Styela clava. The sequence goes on along the minus strand of NW_024102841.1, from coordinate 18,044,500 downwards.
ATAATAGCTCAAAACAATTCGATTTCACAAGAAATCGAGGATTTCCGTCAAGGCAAAAAACCTCTTTCTAGATCTCAGCAAATTACAAGAGATTGTCAAACCAGTTTCATTTTTCTTTTTAACGTTTTCAGCATATCCATCAGAAAATCTATATTACATGTAACCAAATTTGGTCTTTCTTTCACAATCTCCTGTAATTGTGATCTAGAAAGATGTTCTTTACCTTTAAGAAAACCCTCTACTTTTTCGTGGTAATACAACCACAGCCTATCAGATTGAGCTATTATTCTCTTGCGAGGAACTGTAGTTTTAATTGCTTTTGTCCTCGGAGAATCTCGATCCAAACGAGACTTTTTTTTTCTCGGCGTTTGGTATTTTGAGGAGGTTGATGGTAGGTCCGATGTGTCTTCAGGTGTTTCGGAGTCAAGAGTCAGATTGTGTTTCGGAGGGTCCGTAAATTCCGGAGGTTGATGGTATATCAGAGGGGTCAGATTGTTTTTTCCGATAATTTTGTTTTCTCTGTCTTCAAGTTTTGAGCTATTATTTCTGAACCACGCAGAGCTGTGTGCCCCCTTGTGCAGTATATAATAGTTTTTACGAGCTATTTCTACTGAATGGCCCAATGCCCTGGCCACATCTCTCTGCTGAGATTCAGGCATACTTGAGGCCAGGGTTTCAGTCATTTTTCTCATTAAAGTAATACTGATACTTTCGCCGAATACTTTTGCCAGTGCGGATCTGACGCACTTGTCGACCCGCATTTGTTTCTTGGAAGGGGTGCCTAATGCGTACTCTTTATCGTCTCTGTCTTTGATATTTTGAAACATGTTGACCAGCTAAAAATAGAAATGATTATCGATAGTTAAATATATTTTGTAGTATCGACAGTATTTTACATATATTTGAATATTAGGGTATACTTTGCAGAGTTGTGAGTCCATGGTTGAATATATCCTGTTGTTTACCGTTGTATTTCTTACCTTTAAAAACATTTCGTAGTCTTCTCGTGACATTGTGAGAAAACCTACTTCGTCTCTAATTTTTTGCTCTTCCGCTATAATTTGTAACAATCTTTGGTCTTCATATTCCCTGGCCTGTTTAAGCTCGCCAACCTTCATACAGGAAAAGTAGCCAACTCTCCCGCCGCGTTCGAGGATATGGCAAGCTACAAACAGGCCAAGGCATTTGTTGTATGTTTTTTCCGAGACCGGTTGTACGTCGAGCTCTTTCATCGCCTTTTTATATTTCGGACCACTGAAATACATAAAAACAAGCGAATATGTTGAATTGTAACATAATTTTTTTATTTGCATCTGTACCAATTTGGCCTATTTAAAATGTTGAACATTGACACATCATACATTAGAATGTAAGTAAACAGAATTAACAGTTTCGAAAACAAAATTTTTAACTTTTGTGAATGTTCGTCAAGTAATATGTTTCTGAAAAGTTATTTGAGAAATAAATTATTTTTTTGTAAATTGTAAAACTAGGTTAAGCATTTAAAAATGTATAATTAAAATTAAAAAAAAAAATGTATTGTTAATACTACCAAATAAATTTGTCACAATAAGGGGGATTTTGCAAAATCGATCTTAGGCTATGTTAGAATTTAAATTTCATGTTTAATAATTTAGGAAATAATATAGTACTTATTCTCAATGACAGGTCCCAATAGTTACTCCATCTGTGCCTGGTCTGTCACGTTCTTTAGCGTATTTATCTGCTTCTTCTGTCTGCTAGCAGACGCGGAAGCCAAAGCTATCCCATCAAGGATCTTCTTGAAAATCGACACCAGCTACTGTATAGCCATTAAACAGCGTCCAATTGCAGAAGTGTTTAATGGCTATTAGGTGGCGGTGTTTGAGGGCCGGAGATTTTTCGTTGTTGGTTCTAAGTATCTGGTGAATATTTAATGGAGTGACACCTTTGAAATAAACTTTCAGTTCGTTTACTGCATATTTCGCCATTTGGGGGTCCTTTGGTTTCTGGTTGAATATACCTTTTCTTGGGAGTACCTGAAAAGAAAGTACCATCAAAATATTTAGTTTCTTGTACGATAGGGATGTGTGTGTACTAATCATATGAATGTGCTTATGAAATAATGAACACGTATACTCACATCATAGTATATGGACTCTTGCGTAATATTTCCTAGTGTTTCATCCAACTCCTCTCCTTGTAATTTATGAACTGTCCTCAGATGTCGTCTCAAAGTCGCTGTCAAAGTAACTTTATGGCAGATGGTGCATCTGGTATATATTTGTTAAAATCTATTGCGGCACCGGTTTGACGGTAAAGATATCTGTAGAATTGAATAAAATAAATATGATGTAATTATTTGCATACGAAACAGAATGACAGGAAGCAGTAATAATAATAGTCAGGAAACGAAATCTGAATAGCCAAGAAGCGATAAAATGGATTTTAGCAATAATAATCGTCAAGAACGTCCAAAATGACATCGAAGACAAAGAATTCTTACTACAATATTTACCCCGATCTCCCTATAACTCACCACTGTGAAATTTTTGCTCTCATTTTAGGGGTGGCTTCGCGATTTGTAGTCTATAATAACAAAGCTAGACTAATTTTCGATTTGAAGATGTAAAATTATTATATACCTTTCTTCGGACTCGGGGACATTGTGTGCTTGTATTAGGTGTCTACGTTTCTGCCGCCGAAGTTTTTCGCCACAGTCGGGAAACATACAAACATAAAGTTTCTTTCCGGCTTCTAACGGTTGTTGTTCTTCTTCTTCCATTTCCTCTCTATATTTTTTTTCTTTCTTCTTCTCCTACTTCGCCTTTCGGTTTCGGTTTCTTCTTGACCTCCCTCTACCAGTACCACCAAAGGGTGCCTTTTCCGCGAATGAATAATTTGGTATTCTTCTTCATCCGAAGTAGTGTCTAATTCAGGGGTCACCAACCTTTTCGAGGCCGAGGGCTACTTTCTGGGTACAGATTTATCCGCGGGCTACCAGTTCAATGTACACTTCTAAACTTCTAAAAAGTCACGGCTGTGTGGCCATCGTGCTTAGCGTTAGGTTCGCAGGTTAGAATTCCATTGGATTGCTGGAGGATTGCTGGATCCCTTGCTGCCGTTGGGATGACTTCCTTCGCCATCAAGCCCATGCTTACGAAAACAAATAACTAACTAATCCCAACCCGACATGAAATGACAACCGGACGAGAGGCCGTGGTTCGCATATGGTTGAGCCGACTTATCCCAAGGATAAATATGTAAATCCCACCCTATTCTGAGTTTGAGAGAGACGTGAAATATCTTTTCGCCTTGCCGTCGCTACAATCGCCCCACAAATGAGACAGGCGCATGCTGTTTTCATGGTGGTAAAATATATCCACCCCCATTCATCGTGAAAATAGTGGGTTTCTCATCGTTTTTCTGCCATTTTTTCTTTGGAATTAATAATTTTATTATTGCTGCTCCACAAACGAACGCACAAGAGAAACCGCGGATTCGTGGTAGGTGATATCAGTGTGATGTCATAATTGGAAGAGTGTTGATTGACCCGTCACATTACTGAGGTCAAATAAAAATCAGGTTGAGTGGTTCCCAACCAGTGTGCCGCGGCACATCAGTGTGCCGCGAAATGATTTTGGTGTGCCGCGAAGAACCTTCATTTTTGAATTTATTTCAAGTGATTCCAATTTCCAATCACCTAAATTCCGCGAGAATTACCCCACGTCTCTTGCTAACTAACAGAAACGACAAAATTGAGGAATCGTATTTACCAAGTAATTATTATTTGACTAGTAGCATTATTACCGATATATTGAATCATTATTTAAACTCAAAATAACATTCAGACCCACGCAATGACTTTGCGGTGTTTTTATTCACTGTATAATACAAAAATAAGACAGGCACATTAGAAAAGTTAAATCATAGGAAGGTTAACTATCGTCTTCATATCCACATTGCGGCGTCAGAAATGGTAATATTGGTAGCTTAAATTGGGGCAGGTAATTTACAAGCGGTGAGGAGAAAGATCAAAACCTTCGCAAAAGATAAAGATTGGAATAAATTCCTGAATTCACTCCTTATTAGCTGTTTTTAACATACGTCGCCCATATGAATACCTAGTTCTCCCAGGAATATAAAGTCTAACTTCGACGTTCGCTGTTGCGTTTTAATTGGTCCCTGTAAAAAAGAGGCTAATCTGGCGAAACGTGTGGTAGCCCAAACACTCGTGCAAGGAAATTTAATAAAACCTTCAATAAATTTGGTAAATTGCACTACTTCACGAAATCGTGGTAGTGACGATAATTTCATATCTCTAATACAGAAACGGTTATCTATTTCGGATAGTTTCTGTGGTCTGAAAAGTTGAATAAACGTTTCGACATGGTAAATGGTCATTCCCATCACTATGTGCTCGGACCTTGCACGAAATTCATAACGTGAAAAACAATACCCAACCGTTAATAGCAACAGTGTTGAATGATTTTCGCAATGGAAGAAACAAAATTCGATTTTAAAATGAAATTTGAAAACAAAATTCTGTTACAATATCGAATTGTAACAAAAGAGAATAAGGTTGTGTAAAAGTGAGCAGACCTGTAATAATAAAAAGGCCGTAACATGAAACGGGGAGGGCGAGCAAAACCGAAGCGATTGATCGGCGGAGACTACGTATTACCCCTGCGGCCGCGCATCTTTTACAATAATGTGAGGTGTTCCGAGGCGCTTTCATGTACATCATTGTAAGAAAACCGTTATAACGGTAACTATTAACCATATTTGGACTATTGCACTCTTCGGAAATGATAATTTTGTAAAGCGAAACAACTTAAATATTGACGAAATTATTGAGCGATCGCCCCAGTCGCTTGCGTTAAGTTGTGTATCTATCAGAGTTAAGAGTATCTACCTCACATTCGTCCACAAATTGCAGCAGTAGTAAAGAAGTACCATGCATAACAGTCCTACTGACCATTCCCCCCTTTTATACCTGTTACTAAATACAGGGTATGTTATTATTATATGAATCAAATTCTCTGATCTTCCTTGTTATTATTTCATAACAAAATGGCTTTATGAGTAGAAAATGTTCATGTTTTGTGATAGGTGTGCCGCGATGTAAAAAAGGTTGGGAACCACTGGGTTGGTGGCTACAATAATGATATTGTACTATTCCCGATTCCCATATAAGTGTGATTTATATAAGAATAGCAGGACGAAATTTAGTTGATGTAGCTTTTTCATTAAGCTTAGTTTGGAACAGATCTGTGGGCGACTCGTATGGTCTTCACGGGCGACTTGGTGCCCGCGGACAACGCGTTGGTGACCCCTGCTGTAAATACAACATACCCTGTATTTAGTAACAGATATAGAATAATAATTGTGAAAGTAAATAGCACTTTATGCCCGGTGCTTCTTTACTACTCCTGCAATTTGTGAACGAATGTGAGGGAGGCACTTTCAACCTTCTGAGAGAGACTCTTGACGCAGGGCGATGGGGCGGTCGCCCCAAATAATTTCGTCTATAGTTAAGCTAACAACATTAACATTTCGGACCTTGGTACACATAATACGTTCCGATATCCGCCATCTTAGTTCGCATACTTCGGGAGTACCAATATTTGTCATCAAGCATGCAACGGCGACATTGCTGAACCAGAGTTATATTTATGATAGAAAAGGGTGCTCCTGAAGATGTCGCACAACCTGAATCCTAAGCGGTACACACACATACTATTTTCAGGCTGTGCGTCATCTTGGTGCGCATACTTCAGGAGGTCCTTCAAAAAGTATATTTGCTTTGATTTATCGGGTATTGAATCGGAACCATTTAGGTTCAGGTTGTGCGTCATTATGGTGAACAGATTTGACGAAAAACACTAATACAAATATCACGCCGTAAAAAAATTGCTCAAGGTTGTAAACCTCACACCCATGTATAAATGATGGGCAATGACTCCAAGATGAGAAGAGAATGCTGTTGCACGCCATACTATTAGGTCACGTTTTATCTTCTGTCTAAAGTTAAATGGAAAAATCCCATTAGATCCTTGAATTAAGAGCATGACTTATAGAGGGCTCTGAAGGAAACTGCAAAATTTGTAAAAGCCGTTTTGAGAAAATTAGTAAAACGTATGTTTTCAATTTTTAGAACTCTTGTAAATTCAACTTATTTCTTTCACATATTTATTTTTAAAAATTTCAACGAATGTCCTCTTGTTTTAAAGCCCTGTATATATACCCGCCTATAACTTGAAGGCTTGCCGCCTCGTTAACAAATAAGTTTTTGTTTTTTGCTCGAGGGCGTTTAATCTTTTTGAAACAAGTTTAGCAAGTTTATTATCAAATGGCAACTTAGACAACCCTAGGGTGCCTAACCCTTGTTGAAAACCACGCGCTTGAGTTTTCCAAAACTAAACAGAGAGTCAACCTGAGACGAACGTTTGGGAATCAAGTACACAAAATGCACTATCTAAGACTGAATTCGAAATTTTGAGTTCTATTAGATTTTTTTCTTTACCTCTTAAATATATTGTAAAAAATTAACAATGCTTTTCTTTTTACCCCCGTTGTCTCAAATTGACATTTGTCGAACGTGACAAAAAAACTCTACTTCATGAAAACTTGACAGTTTAAAATATTTGTTTCTTACGCGAGAATGCGGCCAAACATGGCAGCTGGTTGCGACCGCACGTACGACGTTTTGTTTGAATTCCATTCTCAAGCATCTGGAACGACTAACCCAGACAGTTATTTCCCATTCTCTGTCTGGAAGAAATGCCGTTGTCCCCCATACAGCCAAGTAAATTAGGCTTACCGTACATACCGCTTTAGGCGGGACAGTCCCGGTTTTTAGAGTCTTGTCCCGTCGTCCCGACAAGTCAGCCAAAAGTCCCACTTTGGCGGTCGAAACATTGTGTGCCTGTTGTTGTTTGAAGGTGTTAGCGAATAAGTAAATTCTCATTGCTTGAAATCGGCAGACTATTTCCTTAACCTTTATTCCTTTTGCGTTCCTTTATTCCTTTCTATTTTTTGAACTGAATCCGATATTTAGACAAAGAATATGCGCATGAACTCTCGATGACAATATGGTCAATGAAGACAGCCGGGATGGCTTTAAATATAAAGTTACAAGATCACAGCTAAGAGGTCGTGTCTTTGGAGGCGTCCCGCTTCGAAGTCAAAAAATGTGGTAACCCTAACTATAGATATAGTCCTTCATATGTATTGTGTATCTGTTCGTAACCTGTAAACGAGCCCAATATATTGATGTATGGATTAGGCCAGGGGTCAGAAACCTTTCGTCGCTCGCGGGCCAAAATTAAGGGTTGAACGTCATTGGCGGGCCGCATATATTTTCAGAAAGTTAAAATTTGAACGGATGGCCGATGACTCGCACTTTAAATTTTGAACACAGAATTTAAATTTTAAGCAGCGCGCGAAGACTGTACAACTCGTGAACTCAACTTGCTCGACTTTGTGATCTAAACTTCAGATGATAAAGTGACACCTTTTATTGCAAAACACCCTCGCCCATTAAAATAAAAAGCTGTGGAACATACTAGGTAGGACGTAGGGGCCGGCATAGACCAATATGAAAAGTTAACTCAATCGCTTAATACCGGTTTTCACACCGTTGGTATTGTGTGTAAATTCCCGCATTCGATATGGACTTTGTAATGTAACTGTTTTTATATAATCAAACTGCCATATGCTATTTTTCTATATATACGCTAATAATACGCCACTTTCGTGGTAACCCCAACTAATAACTTAAGTGAAATCGATATTTTCGGCATTGAAATGCCATTCGAAAAACTGATTTTTTTCATCATGGTAGTCATTAAATGTTTTAATGGCATTTCACCGTAACTTCAACAAGTAACGGTGAAATGCCATTCAGAACACTGAACTTTTTAACAGTATTACTGTTGAAAAAGATCAGTCATTAAACGTTTTAATGGTATTTCATCGTAACTTCAAAAAGTGACGGTGAAATGCCATTTAGAATACTGAACTTTTTAACAGTATTACTGTTGAAAAAGATCAGTCATTAAACGTTTTAATGGCATTTCATCGTAACTTCAAAAAGTAACGGTGAAATGCCATTCAGAATACTGAACATTTTAACAGTATTACTGTTGAAAAAGATCAGTCATTAAACGTTTTAATGGCATTTCATCGTAACTTCAAAAAGTAACGGTGAAATGCCATTCAGAATGCTGAACTTTTTAACAGTATTACTGTTGAAAAAGATCAGTCATTAAACGTTTTAATGGCATTTCACCGTTATTTTTCTAAAATAACGGTGAAATACCATTCAAAATACTGAATTTAGAAAAATAACGGTGAAATGCCATTCAAAATATCCATTAATGGCTTTTCACTGTTACTCCAATACTATTAAAACGTCTGTCGCCACTAAATCCGATTTTTATTCATACATACCGGTACAGTATTAGGAACTGCAGTAGTGTACCGTTACTTCTTGAGGTTCAATATCTTCAATGGCTAAATACCGATAACAAGATACCGATACGTTCATGTATATTTAATCCAAGGTTCATTGTCATATATCTATGCCATTCAGTGTATGCAGGTCTTTCAGAATATGTTGCATATCCTTTTGCAGCAGCAGATTTAATTTAAAAAAGCTTTACAACAGTATCGTCTAAACCCGATCCTGGCAAAATATAAACATAGTGCATACTTCGGTACTCCCGAAGTATGTGAACCAAGATGGCGGACATCGGAAAGTAGTATAATTGTACCAGGTTTGGGTTAGGCCATAATTTTATTCCAATCTTCCTTATTTTAGTTCTATTACGAGTTGGGGATTAGGCGACCACGGGTGACTGCCGTAGTATTTGTATCTGAAATTATGGCCCAACCCTTCCCTGGTACAAATAGGCCATATACGTTCTGGTGTCCGCCATCTGGGTTCACGTACTTCGGGAGTACCAATGTTTTTTCTAGTTGAAATCTTGTAACACTTAGAGTCACTTAATATTTTCTTATATATCTTTATAACGTCTTAAGTAAAATAATTCCCCACTCCTATTAGATTACCAACCTTGTTGCATCCATCCGCCTATTTCTCGAGTTCCCTAATCTGTGTTCATTGTTCAACAATTAATTTGTCTCTTGTAAATTGATAAATAGTAAAAGCGTTGAATCCACCTTAAATTCAAGAAATTGTCAACTTTTACGACTACTGAGTTATATTCGCGTCACACTTATCATAAAACATAAACCTTACTACCCATAAAGCCAGTTTGCTATAAAATAATAATAAACCAAGGAGATCAGATAAAGGCAATTTTATTCCTGTAAATACAACATACCCTGTATTTAGTAACAGATATAGAATAATAATTGTGAAAGTAAATAGCACTTTATGCCCGGTGCTTCTTAACTACTCCTGCAATTTGTGAACGAATGTGAGGGAGGCACTTTCAACCTTCTGAGAGAGACTCTTGACGCAGGGCGATGGGGCGGTCGCCCAAATAATTTCGTCTATAGTTAAGCTAACAACATTAACATTTCGGACCTTGGTACACATAATACGTTCCGATATCCGCCATTTTTAGTTCGCATACTTCGGGAGTACCAATATTTGTCATCAAGCATGCAACGGCGACATTGCTGAACCTTAAAAAAAGTCTTTGACTTAGAGTTATATTTATGATTGAAAAGGGTGCTCCTGAAGATGTCGCACAACCTGAATCCTGAGCGGTACACATATACTATTTTCAGGCTGTGCGTCATCTTGGTGCGCATACTTCAGGAGGTCCTTCAAAAAGTATATTTGCTTTGATTTATCAGGTATTGAATAGGAACCATTTAGGTTCAGGTTGTGCGTCATTATGGTGCACAGATTTGACGAAAAACACTAATACAAATATCACGCCGTAAAAAATTGCTCAAGGTTGTAAACCTCACACCCATGTATAAATGATGGGCAATGACTCCAAGATGAGAAGAGAATGCTGTTGCACGCCATACTATTAGGTCGCGTTTTATCTTCTGTCCAAAGTTAAATGGGAAAATCCCATTAGATTCTTGAAATAAGAGCATGACTTATAGAGGGCTCTAAAGGAAACTGCAAAATTTGTAAAAGCCGTTTTGAGAAAATTAGTAAAACGTATGTTTTCAATTTTTAGAACTCTTGTAAATTCAACTTATTTCTTTCACATATTTATTTTTTAAAATTTCAACGAATGTCCTCTTGTTTTAAAGCCCTGTATATATACCCGCCTATAACTTGAAGGCTTGCCGCCTCGTTAACAAATAAGTTTTGTTTTTTGCTCGAGGGCGTTTAATCTTTTGAAAACAAGTTTAGTAAGTTTATTATCAATGGCAACTTAGACAACCCTAGGGTGCCTAACCCTTGTTGAAAACCACCGCGCTTGAGTTTTCCAAAACTAAACAGAGAGTCAACCTGAGACGAACGTTTGGGAATCAAGTACACAAAATGCACTATCTAGGACTGAATTCGAAATTTTGAGTTCTATTAGATTTTTTTCTTCACCTCTTAAATATATTGTAAAAAATTAACAATGCTTTTCTTTTCACCCCGTTGTCTCAAATTGACATTTGTCGAACGTGACAAAAAAACTCTACCTTCATGAAAACTTGACAGTTTAAAATATTTGTTTCTTACGCGAGAATGCGGCCAAACATGGCAGCTGGTTGCGACCGCACGTACGACGTTTTTGTTTGAAATTCCATTCTCAAGCATCTGGAACGACTAACCCAGACAGTTATTTCCCATTTCTGTCTGGAAGGAAATGCCGTTGTCCCCCATACAGCCAAGTAATTTAGGCTTACCATACATACCGCTTTAGGCGGGACAGTCCCGGTTTTTAGAGTCTTGTCCCGCCGTCCCGACAAGTCAGCCAAAAGTCCACTTTGGCGGTCGAAACATTGTGTGCCTGTTGTTGTTTGAAGGTGTTAGCGAATAAGTAAATTCTCAATGCTTGAAATCGGCAGACTATTTCCTTAACCTTTATTCCTTTTGCGTTCCTTTATTCCTTTCTATTTTTCGAACTGAATCCGATATTTAGACAAAGAATATGCGCATGAACTCTCGATGACAATATGGTCAATGAAGACAGCCGGGATGGCTTTAAATATAAAGTTACAGGATCACAGCTAAGAGGTCGTGTCTTTGGAGGCGTCCCGCTTCGAAGTCAAAAAATGTGGTAACCCTAACTATAGATATAGTCCTTCATATGTATTGTGTATCTGTTCGTAAGCTGTAAACGAGCCCAATATATTGATGTATGGATTAGGCCAGGGGTCAGAAACCTTTCGTCGCTCGCGGGGCCAAATTAAGGGTTGAAAGTCATTGGCGGGCCGCATATATTTTTCAGAAAGTTAAAATCTGAACGGATGGCCGATGACTCGCACTTTAAATTTTGAACACAGAATTTAAATTTTAAGCAGCGCGCGAAGACTGTACAACTTCGTGAACTCAACTTGCTCGACTTTGTGATCTGAAACTTCAGATGATAAAGTGACACCTTTTATTGCAAACACCCTCGCCCCTTAAAATAAAAAGCTGTGGAACATACTAGGTAGGACGTAGGGGCCGGGCATAGACCCAATATGAAAAGTTAACTCAATCGCTTAATACCGGTTTTCACACCGTTGGTATTGTGTGTAAATTCCCGCATTCGATATGGACTTTGTAATGTAACTGTTTTTATATAATCGAACTGCCATATGCTATTTTTCTATATATACGCTAATAATACGCCACTTCGTGGTAACCCCAACTAATAACTTAAGTGAAATCGATATTTTCGGCATTGAAAATGCCATTCGAAAAAACAGATCTTTTTCATCATGATATCATAAATGTTTAATGGCATTTCATCGTAACTTCAAAAAAAGATAACGGTGAAATGCCATTTCAGAATACTGAACTTTTTAACAGTATTACTGCTGAAAAGATCAGTCAATAAATGTGGCATTTCACCGTAACTTCAACAAGTAACGGTGAAATGCCATTCAGCAAACTGAACTTTTTAACAGTATTACTGTTGAAAAAGATCAGTCATTAAACGTTTTCAATTGGCATTTCATCGTAACTTCAAAAAGTAACGGTGAAATGCCATTTCAGAATACTGAACTTATTTAACAGTATTACTGTTGAAAAAGATCAGTCATTGAAGTTTAATGCATTTCATCGTAACTTCAAAAAGTAACGGTGAAATGACATTCAGAATACTGAACTTTTAACAGTATTACTGTTGAAAAAGATCAGTTCATTAAAACGTTTCAATGGCATTCATCGTAACTCAAAAAGTAACGGGTGAAATGCCATTCAGAATACTGAACTTTTTAACAGTATTACTGTTGAAAAAGATCAGTCATTAAACGTTTTAATGCATTTCACCGTTATTTTTCTAAAATAACGTGAATGCCATTCAAAATACTGAATTTAGAAAAATAACGTGAAATGCCATTCAAAAATATCCATTAATGCATTTCACTGTTACTCCAATACTATTAAAACGTCTGTCGCCACTAAATCGATATTTATTCATACATACCGCGCTACAGTATTAAGAACTGCAGTAGTGTACCGTTACTTCTTGAGGTTCAATATCTTCAATGGCTAAATACCGATAACAAGATACCGATACGTTCATGTATATTTAATCCAAGGTCATTGTCATATATCTATCCATTCAGTGTATGCAGGTCTTTCAGAATATGTTGCATATCCTTTTGCAGCAGCAGATTTAATTTAAAAAAGCTTTACTGACAGCACAACAGTATCGTCTAAACCCGATCCTGGCAAAATATAAACATAGTGCATACTTCGGTACTCCCGAAGTATGTGAACCAAGATGGCGGACATCGGAAAGTAGTATAATTGTACCAGGTTTGGGTTAGGCCATAATTTTATTCCAATCTTCCTTATTTTAGTTCTATTACGAGTTCGGGGATTAGGCGACCACGGGTGACTGCCGTAGTATTTGTACCTGAAATTATGGCCCAACCCTTCCCTGGTACAAATAGGCCATATACGTTCTGGTGTCCGCCATCTGGGTTCACGTACTTAGGGAGTACCAATATTTTTTCTAGTTGAAATCTTGTAACACTTAGAGTCACTTATTATTTTCTTATATATCTTTATAACGTCTTAAGTAAAATAATTCCCCACTCCTATTAGATTACCAACCTTGTTGCATCCATCCGCCTATTTCTCGAGTTCCCTAATCTGTGTTCATTGTTCAACAATTAATTTGTCTCTTGTAAATTGGTAAATAGTAAAAGCGTTGAATCCACCTTAAGGATACGTTGGTCAATTTACTCAAACAAACATATTACACAACAATGTTTACCTCGATAATGTATCTTGCCCATAAATTCAAGAAATTGTCAACTTTTACGACTACTGAGTTATATTCGCGTCACACTTATCATAAAACATAAACCTTACTACCCATAAAGCCAGTTTGCTATAAAATAATAATAAACCAAGGAGATCAGATAAAGGCAATTTTATTCCTGTAAATACAACATACCCTGTATTTAGTAACAGATATAGAATAATAATTGTGAAAGTAAATAGCACTTTATGCCCGGTGCTTCTTAACTACTCCTGCAATTTGTGAACGAATGTGAGGGAGGCACTTTCAACCTTCTGAGAGAGACTCTTGACGCAGGGCGATGGGGCGGTCGCCCAAATAATTTCGTCTATAGTTAAGCTAACAACATTAACATTTCGGACCTTGGTACACATAATACGTTCCGATATCCGCCATTTAGTTCGCATACTTCGGGAGTACCAATATTTGTCATCAAGCATGCAACGGCGACATTGCTGAACCTTAAAAAAAGTCAAACTTAGAGTTATATTTATGATAGAAAAGGGTGCTCCTGAAGATGTCGCACAACCTGAATCCTAAGCGGTACACACATACTATTTTCAGGCTGTGCGTCATCTTGGTGCGCATACTTCAGGAGGTCCTTCAAAAAGTATATTTGCTTTGATTTATCAGGTATTGAATCGGAACCATTTAGGTTCAGGTTGTGCGTCATTATGGTGCACAGATTTGACGAAAAACACTAATACAAATATCACGCCGTAAAAAATTGCTCAAGGTTGTAAACCTCACACCCATGTATAAATGATGGGCAATGACTCCAAGATGAGAAGAGAATGCTGTTGCACGCCATACTATTAGGTCACGTTTTATCTTCTGTCCAAAGTTAAATGGGAAAATCCCATTAGATCCTTGAAATAAGAGCATGACTTATAGAGGGCTCTAAAGGAAACTGCAAAATTTGTAAAAGCCGTTTTGAGAAAATTAGTAAAACGTATGTTTTCAATTTTTAGAACTCTTGTAAATTCAACTTATTTCTTTCACATATTTATTTTTTAAAATTTCAACGAATGTCCTCTTGTTTTAAAGCCCTGTATATATACCCGCCTATAACTTGAAGGCTTGCCGCCTCGTTAACAAATAAGTTTTTGTTTTTTGCTCGAGGGCGTTTAATCTTTTTGAAAACAAGTTTAGCAAGTTTATTATCAATGGCAACTTAGACAACCCTAGGGTGCCTAACCCTTGTTGAAAACCACCGCGCTTGAGTTTTCCAAAACTAAACAGAGAGTCAACCTGAGACGAACGTTTGGGAATCAAGTACACAAAATGCACTATCTAAGACTGAATTCGAAATTTTGAGTTCTATTAGATTTTTTTCTTTACCTCTTAAATATATTGTAAAAAATTAACAATGCTTTTCTTTTCACCCCCGTTGTCTCAAATTGACATTTGTCGAACGTGACAAAAAACTCTACTTCATGAAAACTTGACAGTTTAAAATATTTGTTTCTTACGCGAGAATGCGGCCAAACATGGCAGCTGGTTGCGACCGCACGTACGACGTTTTGTTTGAATTCCATTCTCAAGCATCTGGAACGACTAACCCAGACAGTTATTTCCCATTCTCTGTCTGGAAGAATGCCGTTGTCCCCCATACAGCCAAGTAATTTAGGCTTACCATACATACCGCTTTAGGCGGGACAGTCCCGGTTTTTAGAGTCTTGTCCCGCCGTCCCGACAAGTCAGCCAAAAGTCCCACTTTGGCGGTCGAAACATTGTGTGCCTGTTGTTGTTTGAAGGTGTTAGCGAATAAGTAAATTCTCAATGCTTGAAATCGGCAGACTATTTCCTTAACCTTTATTCCTTTTGCGTTCCTTTATTCCTTTCTATTTTTCGAACTGAATCCGATATTTAGACAAAGAATATGCGCATGAACTCTCGATGACAATATGGTCAATGAAGACAGCCGGGATGGCTTTAAATATAAAGTTACAGGATCACAGCTAAGAGGTCGTGTCTTTGGAGGCGTCCCGCTTCGAAGTCAAAAATCACAGCTAAGAGGTCGTGTCTTTGGAGGCGTCCCGCTTCGAAGTCAAAAAATGTGGTAACCCTAACTATAGATATAGTCCTTCATATGTATTGTGTATCTGTTCGTAAGCTGTAAACGAGCCCAATATATTGATGTATGGATTAGGCCAGGGGTCAGAAACCTTTCGTCGCTCGCGGGCCAAAATTAAGGGTTGAACGTCATTGGCGGGCCGCATATATTTTCAGAAAGTTAAAATCTGAACGGATGGCCGATGACTCGCACTTTAAATTTTGAACACAGAATTTAAATTTTAAGCAGCGCGCGAAGACTGTACAACTCGTGAACTCAACTTGCTCGACTTTGTGATCTAAACTTCAGATGATAAGGTGACACCTTTTATTGCAAACACCCTCGCCCCTTAAAATAAAAAGCTGTGGAAATACTAGGTAGGACGTAGGGGCCGGGCTAGACCAATATGAAAAGTAACTCAATCGCTTAATACGGTTTCACACCGTTGGTATTGTGTGTAATCCCGCATTTCGATATGGACTTTGTAATGTAACGTTTTTATTATAATCGAACTGCCATATGCTATTTTTCTATATATACGCTAATAATACGCCACATTTCGTGGTAACCCCAACTAATAACTTAAGTGAATTCGATATTTTCGGCATTGAAAATGCCATTCGAAAAACTGATCTTTTTCATCATGATAGTCATTAAATGTTTTAATGCATTTCACCGGTAACTTCAAAAAGTAACGGTGAAATGGCCCCTTTCCAGATACTGAACTTTTTAACAGTATTACTGTTAAAAAAGATCAGTCATTAAATGTGGCATTTCACCGTAACTTCAACAAGTAACGGTGAAATGCCATTCAGAACACTGAACTTTTTAACAGTATTACTGTTGAAAAAGATCAGTCATTAAACGTTTTAATGGCATTTCACCGTTATTTTTCTAAAATGTAACGGTGAAATGCCATTTAGAATACTGAACTTTTTAACAGTATTACTGTTGAAAAAGATCAGTCATTAATGGCATTTCATCGTAACTTCAAAAAGTAACGGTGAAATGCCATTCAGAATACTGAACATTTTAACAGTATTACTGTTGAAAAAGATCAGTCATTAAACGTTTTAATGGCATTTCATCGTAACTTCAAAAAGTAACGGTGAAATGCCATTCAGAATGCTGAACTTTTTAACAGTATTACTGTTGAAAAAGATCAGTCATTAAACGTTTTAATGGCATTTCACCGTTATTTTTCTAAAATAACGTGAAATGCCATTCAAAATACTGAATTTAGAAAAATAACGGTGAAATGCCATTCAAAATATCCATTAATGGCATTTCACTGTTACTCCAATACTATTAAAACGTCTGTCGCCACTAAATCCGATATTTATTCATACATACCGGTACAGTATTAAGAACTGCAGTAGTGTACCGTTACTTCTTGAGGTTCAATATCTTCAATGGCTAAATACCGATAACAAGATACCGATACGTTCATGTATATTTAATCCAAGGTTCATTGTCATATATCTATTCCATTCAGTGTATGCAGGTCTTTCAGAATATGTTGCATATCCTTTTGCAGCAGCAGATTTAATTTAAAAAAGCTTTATGACAGCACAACAGTATCGTCTAAACCCGATCCTGGCAAAATATAAACATAGTGCATACTTCGGTACTCCCGAAGTATGTGAACCAAGATGGCGGACATCGGAAAGTAGTATAATTGTACCAGGTTTGGGTTAGGCCATAATTTTATTCCAATCTTCCTTATTTTAGTTCTATTACGAGTTCGGGGATTAGGCGACCACGGGTGACTGCCGTAGTATTTGTACCTGAAATTATGGCCCAACCCTTCCCTGGTACAAATAGGCCATATACGTTCTGGTGTCCGCCATCTGGGTTCACGTACTTCGGGAGTACCAATATTTTTTCTAGTTGAAATCTTGTAACACTTAGAGTCACTTATTATTTTCTTATATATCTTTATAACGTCTTAAGTAAAATAATTCCCCACTCCTATTAGATTACCAACCTTGTTGCATCCATCCGCCTATTTCTCGAGTTCCCTAATCTGTGTTCATTGTTCAACAATTAATTTGTCTCTTGTAAATTGGTAAATAGTAAAAGCGTTGAATCCACCTTAAGGATACGTTGGTCAATTTACTCAAACAAACATATTACACAACAATGTTTACCTCGATAATGTATCTTGCCCATAAATTCAAGAAATTGTCAACTTTTACGACTACTGAGTTATATTCGCGTCACACTTATCATAAAACATAAACCTTACTACCCATAAAGCCAGTTTGCTATAAAATAATAATAAACCAAGGAGATCAGATAAAGGCAATTTTATTCCTGTAAATACAACATACCCTGTATTTAGTAACAGATATAGAATAATAATTGTGAAAGTAAATAGCACTTTATGCCCGGTGCTTCTTAACTACTCCTGCAATTTGTGAACGAATGTGAGGGAGGCACTTTCAACCTTCTGAGAGAGACTCTTGACGCAGGACGATGGGCGGTCGCCCCAAATAATTTCGTCTATAGTTAAGCTAACAACATTAACATTTCGGACCTTGGTACACATAATACGTTCCGATATCCGCCATTTTAGTTCGCATACTTCGGGAGTACCAATATTTGTCATCAAGCATGCAACGGCGACATTGCTGAACCTTAAAAAAAGTCTTTGACTTAGAGTTATATTTATGATTGAAAAGGGTGCTCCTGAAGATGTCGCACCACCTGAATCCTAAGCGGTACACACATACTATTTTCAGGCTGTGCGTCATCTTGGTGCGCATACTTCAGGAGGTCCTTCAAAAAGTATATTTGCTTTGATTTATCAGGTATTGAATCGGAACCATTTAGGTTCAGGTTATGCGTCATTATGGTGCACAGATTTGACGAAAAACACTAATACAAATATCACGCCGTAAAAAATTGCTCAAGGTTGTAAACCTCACACCCATGTATAAATGATGGGCAATGACTTCAAGATGAGAAGAGAATGATGTTGCACGCCATACTATTAGGTCACGTTTTATCTTCTGTCCAAAGTTAAATGGGAAAATCCCATTAGATCCTTGAAATAAGAGCATGACTTATAGAGGGCTCTAAAGGAAACTGCAAAATTTGTAAAAGCCGTTTTGAGAAAATTAGTAAAACGTATGTTTTCAATTTTTAGAACTCTTGTAAATTCAACTTATTTCTTTCACATATTTATTTTTTAAAATTTCAACGAATGTCCTCTTGTTTTAAAGCCCTGTATATATACCCGCCTATAACTTGAAGGCTTGCCGCCTCGTTAACAAATAAGTTTTTGTTTTTTGCTCGAGGGCGTTTAATCTTTTTGAAAACAAGTTTAGCAAGTTTATTATCAATGGCAACTTAGACAACCCTAGGGTGCCTAACCCTTGTTGAAAACCACCGCGCTTGAGTTTTCCAAAACTAAACAGAGAGTCAACCTGAGACGAACGTTTGGGAATCAAGTACACAAAATGCACTATCTAAGACTGAATTCGAAATTTTGAGTTCTATTAGATTTTTTTCTTTACCTCTTAAATATATTGTAAAAAATTAACAATGCTTTTCTTTTCACCCCCGTTGTCTCAAATTGACATTTGTCGAACGTGACAAAAAAACTCTACTTCATGAAAACTTGACAGTTTAAAATATTTGTTTCTTACGCGAGAATGCGGCCAAACATGGCAGCTGGTTGCGACCGCACGTACGACGTTTTGTTTGAATTCCATTCTCAAGCATCTGGAACGACTAACCCAGACAGTTATTTCCCATTCTCTGTCTGGAAGAATTGCCGTTGTCCCCCATACAGCCAAGTAATTTAGGCTTACCATACATACCGCTTTAGGCGGGACAGTCCCGGTTTTTAGAGTCTTGTCCCGCCGTCCCGACAAGTCAGCCAAAAGTCCCACTTTGGCGGTCGAAACATTGTGTGCCTGTTGTTGTTTGAAGGTGTTAGCGAATAAGTAAATTCTCAATGCTTGAAATCGGCAGACTATTTCCTTAACCTTTATTCCTTTTGCGTTCCTTTATTCCTTTCTATTTTTCGAACTGAATCCGATATTTAGACAAAGAATATGCGCATGAACTCTCGATGACAATATGGTCAATGAAGACAGCCGGGATGGCTTTAAATATAAAGTTACAGGATCACAGCTAAGAGGTCGTGTCTTTGGAGGCGTCCCGCTTCGAAGTCAAAAATCACAGCTAAGAGGTCGTGTCTTTGGAGGCGTCCCGCTTCGAAGTCAAAAAATGTGGTAACCCTAACTATAGATATAGTCCTTCATATGTATTGTGTATCTGTTCGTAAGCTGTAAACGAGCCCAATATATTGATGTATGGATTAGGCCAGGGGTCAGAAACCTTTCGTCGCTCGCGGGCCAAAATTAAGGGTTGAACGTCATTGGCGGGCCGCATATATTTTCAGAAAGTTAAAATCTGAACGGATGGCCGATGACTCGCACTTTAAATTTTGAACACAGAATTTAAATTTTAAGCAGCGCGCGAAGACTGTACAACTCGTGAACTCAACTTGCTCGACTTTGTGATCTAAACTTCAGATGATGAAGTGACACCTTTTATTGCAAACACCCTCGCCCCTTAAAATAAAAAGCTGTGGAACATACTAGGTAGGACGTAGGGGCCGGGCATAGACCAATATGAAAAGTTAACTCAATCGCTTAATACCGGTTTTCACACCGTTGGTATTGTGTGTAAATTCCCGCATTCGATATGGACTTTGTAATGTAACTGTTTTTATATAATCGAACTGCCATATGCTATTTTTCTATATATACGCTAATAATACGCCACTTTCGTGGTAACCCCAACTAATAACTTAAGTGAAATCGATATTTTCGGCATTGAAATGCCATTCGAAAAACTGATTTTTTTCATCATGATAGTCGTGAAGTAACGGTGAAATGCCATTCAGAACACTGAACTTTTTAACAGTATTACTGTTGAAAAAGATCAGTCATTAAACGTTTTAATGGCATTTCATCGTAACTTCAAAAAGTAACGGTGAAATGCCATTTAGAATACTGAACTTTTTAACAGTATTACTGTTGAAAAAGATCAGTCATTAAACGTTTTAATGGCATTTCATCGTAACTTCAACAAGTAACGGTGAAATGCCATTCAGAACACTGAACTTTTTAACAGTATTACTGTTGAAAAAGATCAGTCATTAAACGTTTTAATGGCATTTCATCGTAACTTCAAAAAGTAACGGTGAAATGCCATTCAGAATACTGAACTTTTTAACAGTATTACTGTTGAAAAAGATCAGTCATTAAACGTTTTAATGGCATTTCATCGTAACTTCAGAAAGTAACGGTGAAATGCCATTCAGAATACTGAACTTTATAACAGTATTACTGTTGAAAAAGATCAGTCATTAAACGTTTTAATGGCATTTCATCGTAACTTCAAAAAGTACGGTGAAATGCCATTCAGAATGCTGAACTTTTTAACAGTATTACTGTTGAAAAAGATCAGTCATTAAACGTTTTTAATGGCATTTCACCGTTATTTTTTCTAAAATAACGTGAAATGCCATTCAAAATACTGAATTTAAAAAATAACGGTGAAATGCCATTCAAATATCCATTATGGCATTTCACTGTTACTCCAATACTATTAAACGTCTGTCGCCACTAAATCCGATATTTATTCATACATACCGGTACAGTATTAAGAACTGCAGTAGTGTACCGTTACTTCTTGAGGTTCAATATCTTTCAATGGCTAAATACCGATAACAGATACGATACGTTCATGTATATTTAATCCAAGGTTCATTGTCATATATCTATTCATTCAGTGTATGCAGGTCTTTCAGAATATGTTGCATATCCTTTTGCAGCAGCAGATTTAATTTAAAAAAGCTTTATGACCAGCACAACAGTATCGTCTAAACCCCAATCCTGGCAAAATATAAAACATAGTGCATACTTTCGGTACTGTCCCGAAGTATGTGAACCAAGATGGCGGACATCGGAAAGTAGTATAATTGTACCAGGTTTGGGTTAGGCCATAATTTTATTCCAATCTTCCTTATTTTAGTTCTATTACGAGTTCGGGGATTAGGCGACCACGGGTGACTGCCGTAGTATTTGTACCTGAAATTATGCCCAACCCTTCCCTGGTACAAATAGGCCATATACGTTCTGGTGTCCGCCATCTGGGTTCACGTACTTCGGGAGTACCAATATTTTTTCTAGTTGAAATCTTGTATTTTCTTATATATCTTTATAACGTCTTAAGTAAAATAATTCCCCACTCCTATTAGATTACCAACTTATTGCATCCATCCGCCTATTTCTCGAGTTCCCTAATCTGTGTTCATTTGTTCAACAATTAATTTGTCTGTAAATTGGTAAATAGTAAAAGCGTTGAACCACCTTAAGGATACGTTGGTCAATTTACTCAAACAAACATATTACACAACAATGTTTACCTCGATAATGTATCTTGCCCATAAATTCAAGAAATTGTCAACTTTACGACTACTGAGTTATATTCGCGTCACACTTATCATAAAACATAAACCTTACTACCCATAAAGCCAGTTTGCTATAAAATAATAATAAACAAGGAGATCAGATAAAGGCAATTTTATTCCTGTAAATACAACATACCCTGTATTTAGTAACAGATATAGAATAATAATTGTGAAAGTAAATAGCACTTTATGCCCGGTGCTTCTTAACTACTCCTGCAATTTGTGAACGAATGTGAGGGAGGCACTTTCAACCTTCTGAGAGAGACTCTTGACGCAGGGCGATGGGGCGGTCGCCCCAAATAATTTCGTCTATAGTTAAGCTAACAACATTAACATTTCGGACCTTGGTACACATAATACGTTCCGATATCCGCCATCTTAGTTCGCATACTTCGGGAGTACCAATATTTGTCATCAAGCATGCAACGGCGACATTGCTGAACCTTAAAAAAGTCTTGACTTAGAGTTATATTTATGATAGAAAAGGGTGCTCCTGAAGATGTCGCACAACCTGAATCCTAAGCGGTACACATATACTATTTTCAGGCTGTGCGTCATCTTGGTGCGCATACTTCAGGAGGTCCTTCAAAAAGTATATTTGCTTTGATTTATCAGGTATTGAGTCGGAACCATTTAGGTTCAGGTTGTGCGTCATTATGGTGCACAGATTTGACGAAAAACACTAATACAAATATCACGCCGTAAAAAATTGCTCAAGGTTGTAAACCTCACACCCATGTATAAATGATGGGCAATGACTCCAAGATGAGAAGAGAATGCTGTTGCACGCCATACTATTAGGTCACGTTTTATCTTCTGTCCAAAGTTAAATGGGAAAATCCCATTAGATCCTTGAAATAAGAGCATGACTTATAGAGGGCTCTAAAGGAAACTGCAAAATTTGTAAAAGCCGTTTTGAGAAAATTAGTAAAACGTAAAACGTAAAACGTAAACGTAAAACTCTTGTAAATTCAACTTATTTCTTTCACATATTTATTTTTTAAAATTTCAACGAATGTCCTCTTGTTTTAAAGCCCTGTATATATACCCGCCTATAACTTGAAGGCTTGCCGCCTCGTTAACAAATAAGTTTTTGTTTTTTGCTCGAGGGCGTTTAATCTTTTTGAAAACAAGTTTAGCAAGTTTATTATCAATGGCAACTTAGACAACCCTAGGGTGCCTAACCCTTGTTGAAAACCACCGCGCTTGAGTTTTCCAAAACTAAACAGAGAGTCAACCTGAGACGAACGTTTGGGAATCAAGTACACAAAATGCACTATCTAAGACTGAATTCGAAATTTTGAGTTCTATTAGATTTTTTTCTTTACCTCCTAAATATATTGTAAAAAATTAACAATGCTTTTCTTTTCACCCCCGTTGTCTCAAATTGACATTTGTCGAACGTAACAAAAAAACTCTACTTCATGAAAACTTGACAGTTTAAAATATTTGTTTCTTACGCGAGAATGCGGCCAAACATGGCAGCTGGTTGCGACCGCACGTACGACGTTTTGTTTGAATTCCATTCTCAAGCATCTGGAACGACTAACCCAGACAGTTATTTCCCATTCTCTGTCTGGAAGGAATGCCGTTGTCCCCCATACAGCCAAGTAAATTAGGCTTACCATACATACCGCTTTAGGCGGGACAGTCCCGGTTTTTAGAGTCTTGTCCCGCCGTCCCGACAAGTCAGCCAAAAGTCCCACTTTGGCGGTCGAAACATTGTGTGCCTGTTGTTGTTTGAAGGTGTTAGCGAATAAGTAAATTCTCAATGCTTGAAATCGGCAGACTATTTCCTTAACCTTTATTCCTTTTGCGTTCCTTTATTCCTTTCTATTTTTCGAACTGAATCCGATATTTAGACAAAGAATATGCGCATGAACTCTCGATGACAATATGATCAATGAAGACAGCCGGGATGGCTTTAAATATAAAGTTACAGGATCACAGCTAAGAGGTCGTGTCCTTGGAGGCGTCCCGCTTCGAAGTCAAAATGTGGTAACCCTAACTATAGATATAGTCCTTCATATGTATTGTGTATCTGTTCGTAAGCTGTAAACGAGCCCAATATATTGATGTATGGATTAGGCCAGGGGTCAGAAACCTTTCGTCGCTCGCGGGCCAAAATTAGGGGTTGAACGTCATTGGCGGGCCGCATATATTTTCAGAAAGTTAAAATCTGAACGGATGGCCGATGACTCGCACTTTAAATTTTGAACACAGAATTTAAATTTTAAGCAGCGCGCGAAGACTGTACAACTCGTGAACTCAACTTGCTCGACTTTGTGATCTAAACTTCAGATGATGAAGTGACACCTTTTATTGCAAACACCCTCGCCCCTTAAAATAAAAAGCTGTGGAACATACTAGGTAGGACGTAGGGGCCGGGCATAGACCAATATGAAAAGTTAACTCAATCCCTTATTACCGGTTTTCACACCGTTGGTATTGTGTTTAAATTCCCGCATTCGATATGGACTTTGTAATGTAACTGTTTTTATATAATCGAACTGCCATATGCTATTTTTCTATATATACGCTAATAATACGCCACTTTCGTGGTAACCCCAACTAATAACTTAAGTGAAATCGATATTTTCGGCATTGAAATGCCATTCGAAAAACTGATTTTTTTCATCATGATAGTCATTAAATGTTTTAATGGCATTTCATCGTAACTTCAAAAAGTAACGGTGAAATGCCATTCAGAACACTGAACTTTTTAACAGTATTACTGTTGAAAAAGATCAGTCATTAAACGTTTTAATGGCATTTCATCGTAACTTCAAAAAGTAACGGTGAAATGCCATTTAGAATGCTGAACCTTTTTAACAGTATTACTGTTGAAAAAGATCAGTCATTAAACGTTTTAATGGCATTTCACCGTTATTTTTCTAAAATAACGTGAAATGCCATTCAAAATACTGAATTTAGAAAAATAACGGTGAAATGCCATTCAAAATATCCATTAATGGCATTTCACTGTTACTCCAATACTATTAAAACGTCCGTCGCCACTAAATCCGATATTTATTCATACATACCGGTACAGTATTAAGAACTGCAGTAGTGTACCGTTACTTCTTGAGGTTCAATATCTTCAATGGCTAAATACCGATAACAAGATACCGATACGTTCATGTATATTTAATCCAAGGTTCATTGTCATATATCTATTCCATTCAGTGTATGCAGGTCTTTCAGAATATGTTGCATATCCTTTTGCAGCAGCAGATTTAATTTAAAAAAGCTTTATGACAGCACAACAGTATCGTCTAAACCCGATCCTGGCAAAATATAAACATAGTGCATACTTCGGTACTCCCGAAGTATGTGAACCAAGATGGCGACATCGGAAAGTAGTATAATTGTACCAGGTTTGGGTTAGGCCATAATTTTATTCCAATCTTCCTTATTTTAGTTCTATTACGAGTTCGGGGATTAGGCGACCACGGGTGACTGCCGTAGTATTTGTACCTGAAATTATGGCCCAACCCTTCCCTGGTACAAATAGGCCATATACGTTCTGGTGTCCGCCATCTGGGTTCACGTACTTAGGGAGTACCAATATTTTTTCTAGTTGAAATCTTGTAACACTTAGAGTCACTTATTATTTTCTTATATATCTTTATAACGTCTTAAGTAAAATTCCCCACTCCTATTAGATTACCAACCTTGTTGCATCCATCCGCCTCTTTCTCGAGTTCCCTAATCTGTGTTCATTGTTCAACAATTAATTTGTCTCTTGTAAATTGGTAAATAGTAAAAGCGTGAATCCACCTTAAGGATACGTTGGTCAATTTACTCAACAAACATATTACACAACAATGTTTACCCTCGATAATGTATCTTGCCCATAAATTCAAGAAATTGTCAACTTTTACGACTACTGAGTTATATTCGCGTCCACTTATCATAAAACATAAACCTTACTACCCATAAAGCCAGTTTGCTATAAAATAATAATAAACCAAGGAGATCAGATAAAGGCAATTTTATTCCTGTAAATACAACATACCCTGTATTTAGTAACAGATATAGAATAAATTGTGAAAGTAAATAGCACTTTATGCCCGGTGCTTTCTTAACTACTCCTGCAATTTGTGAACGAATGTGAGGGAGGCACTTTCAACCTTCTGAGAGAGGCTCTTGACGCAGGGCGATGGGGCGGTCGCCCCAATAATTTCGTCTATAGTTAAGCTAACAACATTAACATTTCGGACCTTGGTACACATAATACGTTCCGATATCCGCCATTTTAGTTCGCATACTCGGGAGTACCAATATTTGTCATCAAGCATGCAACGGCGACATTGCTGAACCTTAAAAAAAGTCTTGACTTAGAGTTATATTTATGATAGAAAGGGTGCTCCTGAAGATGTCGCACAACCTGAATCCTAAGCGGTACACATATACTATTTTCAGGCTGTGCGTCATCTTGGTGCGCATACTTCAGGAGGTCCTTCAAAAAGTATATTTGCTTTGATTTATCAGGTATTGAATCGGAACCATTTAGGTTCAGGTTGTGCGTCATTATGGTGCACAGATTTGACGAAAAACACTAATACAAATATCACGCCGTAAAAAAATTGCTCAAGGTTGTAAACCTCACACCCATGTATAAATGATGGGCAATGACTCCAAGATGAGAAGAGAATGCTGTTGCACGCCATACTATTAGGTCACGTTTTATCTTCTGTCCAAAGTTAAATGGGAAAATCCCATTAGATCCTTGAAATAAGAGCATGACTTATAGAGGGCTCTAAAGGAAACTGCAAAATTTGTAAAAGCCGTTTTTGAGAAAAATTAGTAAAACGTATGTTTCAATTTTTAGAACTCTTGTAAATTCAACTTATTTCTTTCACATATTTTTTTTTAAAATTTCAACGAATGTCCTCTATGTTTTAAAGCCCTGTATATATACCCGCCTATAACTTGAAGGCTTGCCGCCTCGTTAACAAATAAGTTTTTGTTTTTTGCTCGAGGCGTTTAATCTTTTTGAAAACAAGTTTAGCAAGTTTATTATCAAGTGGCAACTTAGACAACCTTAGGGTGCCTAACGCCTTGTTGAAAACCACCGCGCTGAAGTTTTCCAAAACTAAACAGAGAGTCAACCTGAGACGAAACGTTTGGGAATCAAGTACACAAAATGCACTATCTAAACTGAATTCGAAATTTTTGAGTTCTATTAGATTTTTTTCTTTAACCTCTTAAATATATTGTAAAAAATTAACAATGCTTTTCTTTTCACCCCCGTTGTCTCAAATTGACATTTGTCGAACGTGACAAAAAACTCTACTTCATGAAACTTGACAGTTTAAAAATATTTGTTTCTTACGCGAGAATGCGGCCAAACATGGCAGCTGGTTGCGACCGCACGTACGACGTTTTGTTTGAATTCCATCTCAAAGCATCTGGAACGACTAACCCAGACAGTTATTTCCCATTCTCTGTCCGGAAAGGAATGCCGTTGTCCCCATAACAGCCAAGTAATTAGGCTTACCATACATACCGCTTTAGGCGGGAAACAGTCCCGGTTTTTAGAAGTCTGTCCCGACGTCCCGACAAGTCAGCCAAAAGTCCCACTTTGGCGGTCGAAACATTGTGTGCCTGTTGTTGTTTGAAGGTGTTAGCGAATAAGTAAATTCTCAATGCTTGAAATCGGCAGAACTATTTCCTTAACCTTTATTCCTTTTGCGTTCCTTTATTCCTTTCTATTTTTCGAACTGAATCCGATAATTTAGACAAAGAATATGCGCATGAACTCTCGATGACAATATGGTCAATGAAGACAGCCGGGATGGCTTTAAATATAAAGTTACAGGATCACAGCTAAGAGGTCGTGTCTTTGGAGGCGTCCCGCTTCGAAGTCACACAGCTAAGAGGTCGTGTCTTTGGAGGCGTCCCGCTTCGAAGTCAAAAAATGTGGTAACCCTAACTATAGATATAGTCCTTCATATGTATTGTGTATCTGTTCGTAAGCTGTAAACGAGCCCAATATATTGATGTATGGATTAGGCCAGGGGTCAGAAACCTTTCGTCGCTCGCGGGCCAAAATTAAGGGTTGAACGTCATTGGCGGGCCGCATATATTTTCAGAAAGTTAAAATCTGAACGGATGGCCGATGACTCGCACGTTTAAATTTTGAACACAGAATTTAAATTTTAAGCAGCGCGCGAAGACTGTACAACTCGTGAACTCAACTTGCTCGACTTTGTGATCTAAACTTTCAGATGATGAAGTGACACCTTTTATTGCAAACACCCTCGCCCTTAAAATAAAAAAGCTGTGGAACATACTAGGTAGGACGTAGGGGCCGGGCATAGACCATATGAAAAAGTTAACTCAATCGCTTAATACCGGTTTTCACACCGTTGGTATTGTGTGTAAATTCCCGCATTCGATATGGACTTTGTAATGTAACTGTTTTTAATATAATCGAACTGCCATAGGCTATTTTTCTATATATACGCTAATAATACGCCACTTTCGTGGTAAACCCCAACTAATAACTTAAGTGAAATCGATATTTTCGGCATTGAAAATGCATTTCGAAATACTGATCTTTTTCATCATGATAGTCATTAAATGTTTTAAATGGCATTTCATCGTAACTTCAAAAAAGTAACGGTGAAATGCCATTCAGAATACTTAACCTTTTTAACAGTATTACTGTTGAAAGAGATCAGTCATTAAACGTTTTAATGGCATTTCATCGTAACTTCAAAAAGTAACGGTGAAATGCCATTCAGAATACTGAACTTTTTAACAGTATTACTGTTAAAAAAGATCAGTTATTAAATGTTTTAGTGGCATTTCACCGTAACTTTAACAAGTAACGGTAAAATGCCATTAAACTTTTCAACAGTATTACTGTTGAAAAAGATCAGTCATTAAACGTTTTAATGGCATTTCACCCGTTTTTTTTCTAAAATAACGGTGAAATGCCATTCAAAATACTGAAACTTTTTAACAGTATTACTATTAAAAAAGATTAGTCAATAAATGTTTTAATGGCCATTTCACCGTAACTTCAAAAAGTAGCAGTAAAATGCCATTCAAAATACTGAAACTTTTTAACAGTATTACTCTTAAAAAATATCAGTCTTTAAATCCATTAATGGCATTTCACTGTTACTCCAATACTATTAAAACGTCTGTCGCCACTAAATCCGATATTTATTCATACATACCGGTACAGTATTAAGAACTGTAGTAGTGTACCGTTACTTCTTGAGGTTCAATATCTCCAATGGCTAAATACCGATAACAAGATACAGATACGTTAGTCGTACCCCACTTAGCTTCTCAAGGAACGGAACAGCGTCAATTAGGCTTCTTGCTAACACACTGACTGTACTTAACTCAGATTGCCTCTATGTTCTCACTTTAATATTTTGCACCTAATAGTCTCCATAATTGTGTGGCGGGCGCTACGGTAATGAAGGTTCCTATAATTGAAAAGATCAGTATATCCTGTACAGGGCCGGGTCATGCATTTTACATTCTCAAGACCCTAAGCATAGGCTTATCTTATGTCCCGATTAAGCCAACATAATACATGAATATTACCAATTAGCAGTGGCGGCGCGTCAATAGGGCCGACCGGGGCAATGCCCCGGTTGTTTTTTCGGTATAATAAAAAATATTCGAAAAATACCTCAATATCGGTTGCACAGACTGTCTACCTCTACACTAGCCATATTCTCCCGACATGGTTCATTTTTCGCTCGCAAAGCCTTCGCCGAACGTCGACGGGGCGACGCCGATTTTGCCCCGGTTGCTCATTGTATATCGTATTCTCACTTTTATCCTCCACTCGCCGCGTTTGTCTCGTTTGTTTTCTGTTTCTTTTACTAAATCATCGGGGCTAGACCGAAATTATGACGACACAATGCCGACGTTTCTTACAACAACGTGTTGACATATTCACGCATTCCTTCTCGTTCGTTGGTTGCTTGAAGAGTTGATAGTTTCCTCGCCTTCGTTTTTGTCGCTTGTTTCGCTATTTGAATCAGTTAGAGACCTTTAGTCCATTTGCTTTCGATCGTCCACAATCCTTTTGAGCTCTTCACTTCTTTCCGGCTTTGCATTTAGACCTCATAACGAATAAGGTTGATGCACTACTTCGCACTCCGTTTTCGCAGCTGCCGCTGGAACAAAAATTGGAGGTACAACGTCTTGGGCCTTATCAAGTAAAAAATTGTTCACTGGAACAATCCCATGACGGAGGAAAGCGTCGGCGTACATTCTGCGCAGAAACTTGGTATAGAAAACACGAATGGTACAGCGAGGACAAAAATGCACTTTTTTGTTATCATTGCCTACTTTTTGCTACCGCCCGTGACTCACGTTTGTGTAAATTTGGTTTTAAAGATCTTAAACATCTTTCCGAGCGTGCCAGTGATCATCAATCTTCTATGGAGCATCTGGACAATGCAGTAAAATACCGAACATTCGGAAATCTTAATATTGCAGCACAGTTGGATGAAGGACGCGCGGTTTCTATTCGTCGGCACAACCAAAACATCGAGAAAAACCGCCATGTTCTCCGTCGATTGATATATGTTTTGAAGTTCATTGGTTGGAGTTTGATTCTGGGTTTCGTTGTGGACAATGCACATCGAAGGTCGGCTTCACAGTCGAATTTGTTACGAGCCTTTGTTTTGACACTCACAAGTGCAGAGAAGCCACTTTCACATAGATAAGTCGCAGAAAATGGTGTTAGAGTACGCAAAGCCACATTGCCAACATTTTTATACACGCCCACGTATTTCACCCAAAAATCGTTAAGAGGCATTGATTCGAAGTCATCTTTTGCAGTGGAGTTGCACTTCATCTCCAAAAATTCCTCCTGCAAAGCGTCAGGCAGAATGTCCTCATTGAGACGAAAGGGATTCCTAGTCATTTTCCATTCTGGTAGTTCAGTGGTAGCCAGGTCTGGGAAATATCCGCTCGAATTCCCGCTTCAATAGCTGGATATGGGCTTCCACTTCAGTCTTAAGTTCTCCCTCAAGATCAGCGTTGTTTTTATCGAGGGCGGCGTCGAGGGTGGAAAATGATGCCGCGTTTCCCCTTTGAACTCGACGAAGCCATAGCCCAAGTTTCGCTATGAACGTATGTATGGCATCGTAGTGATCTATGCGTACCTTGTAATAACCTATTGAGAAGATTCAGGGATTTGGAAATGTCAACAAGGTATGCCAACCCAAGTTGAAAACTGTTTGACGCGAATGACAGTAGGAGGTCTTGTTTTCCCTGCGCTTCGAGGAATAGCTTCACTTCCTCCCACAACTCATAAACGCGAGATAACATATTGCCTTTTAACAGCCATCGAACCGTCGTGTGAAACAGAAGAGCCTCATGGTCAGACTCCATATCCTTGCACAACCTCGTTTTGACAGGTGTTGCTTTGACGAAGTTAACAATTCGTATGACAACAGCAAGCTTGTCATCCACTGCAGAAGGCAAGGTCCTAGAGGCCAGAGCTTCCCTGTGAATTACGCAGTGAGTTCCAATTGCGTTTGGGCTTCTCTGCTTCATCCTGCTAATAAATCCACTTCGTGATCCGAGCATTGCAGGGGCCCCATCAGTGCAGATTCCCACAGGGTTCTCCCATTTCATGGCATTGCTGTCAAAATACGCAGAAACAGCTTCAAACACATCTTCCGCTCTGGTGTTGGTTTCAAGGGGTTTGCAAAATAACATTTTCTCCTCAATGCTTGTAGATCCGATAAAACGGACGTAGACCATGAGCTGAGACAATTGGGTTATATCAGTTGTCTCATCACATTGGATGGCGAAACAAGGTGATGATCGTATCTTTTCGAGAACCTGCAATTCGATATCCTTTGCGAGTTCATCAATGCGCGTTTTCATCGTGGAATCGGATAGAGAAATATTCGCTAGCTTCTTGCTGTTTTTCTCTCCCAACACAAGGCTGGCTGCTTTTAGCATGCATGGTTTGATAAAGGTTTCACCAATATTGTGGGGTTTCTTTGCTCGAGCAATCATATTAGCTATCTCGTAACACGCTTCAACAACTTCAGAAAGTGAGGATTGTCGAAAGCTCTCTTCACTCACAATCTTCATTTTCTTGAAAGACTCTGCCAACGGCTTGTTTTGAAGGGAACTGTGTTTGGTTCGAAGATGACGCTGCAGCCGACTTGGCCTCAGAGCGTCATTACTCAGGCTTTGGAGGCATTATGACGCATTTTGCTACGACCTGACCATTCTCTGTCGCATCAGTAAAGCCATATTGAAGATAACTGCTGTCGAACTTTCTTTTTTAACACTCATCTTGTGTCTTACGACTAAATAATCCGCGTACCGATATCCAAAGAGCTAGGCTTGTTTGGGCTTACACGTATCAGTCTATTTATCTCTGTGCTATTATTGCGTCGCAAGGATAGCCACAGCAAGCCGGGATGGGTAGGAGTGAGGCGTGTCCACTTTTGTAGTTGAATGTAATTATTTCGTAGTTGTGCCACTTTGATGACACAGCCACGAAAACCGGGGAGTACTGCAATTCGTAGCGTACGAGTAACCGCCAGGAGGTGACTAAGGCTGCGAGTTAATGATATTCTTCGGAGGCATTGTTGGATTCGTTAGTCGTCGTAATTTAACGATTATTAGCATGTTATACATTTGACAGTTCACGCCCCCCACCCCCTCCCCCCCTGACTGACCTTCGCGCTCCCCTAGGGGGGCGCGCTCCCCTAGGGGGGCGCGCACCCCAGTTTAAAAATCACTGTACTATATGCTCACTGACGTTGATTAAACTAACAAAAATAATTTCAAATAACTTTCAAGCAGAGAATCAAAAGCGAAGTTGGCAATACCAAAAGTTTCCAATTATTAATATCGATGTTCGATATATTCTAACAATAACTTCATAGTCCTCCGAGGATGCTACCTGAAATGCTGGATCATTTACAAACATGGTATATTTCTGATTTGAAACCTCCATCACAAAAAGCTCAAAAATACATCAATTAACTGCAACTTTGTTTGATCAGCTTTATTTCAATCTACCAAAATTTGGCAAAGAAATAAGAAGACTTTGAAAAGCCAAATTGGACGGGAAAAGAAAAGATCTATTTCTCTCCAAGATATTTTTTGTCAAAAAATGAAGTCTATTATTGTAAATTTCTTCATGCCATTTTGCCACCACTATTGATAAGTAGAATTTTTGATTGGCCTAATAACTATAAATAGAGAAAAATGTAATTCAGTCAAAATCAATACGCACCTTGGTCCATCAAAACTTTTCTTCCATTTTGATATATTTAAGTGGCCAAATGAAATCACTTACTTCATCCAATGATCCAATAGGTGAGGTTCTAAATGAGATAAACCTTTTCCCAGAATTTTTTGCTCAGCATGTGTCGCAATTGATGAATTTCTGGGTAAATCAATGTCAATCTGTCTTAAGAACCAAATAGCTTTTGCATTCGAAGGGGTGTTTTTCATTTTAACAATCAAAATTGCTACGAAATCACAACTATACGCCAATTAACAAGGCAGTTGCCATATTAATTGAAGAAATTTGCTAGCCCTTTGGGACAAATTTGATAGACTAGTTTTGCTAAAAGGGTAAATTCAATGAAATTTTAAACTTCTCGAATAATAATATTACGTTTTAGTACTAATCGGAGGTGAGGTCCATAATGTTGTTGACGGTTCGACCACTCAAAATTACATACCTGTCCCTTGACGCTGAAAAAATATTTGCTTAATTCTTAATCTGAGTTGCACTGCATCCTTGCACTCGGCCTACCAATCTTTTTTATTGGCTCTATCGATGAATTTTCTTCGGCCCGCCATGAACTGTACCTTTATTGTCTTCATAACCCGCATGTTTTTTCTCAAAATAATCGCATCATACCTCAGAAAATTATGAAGCACTGTCCGTGCTCACAATCTGATCTTCTTTGATCGGCGACGCACATACAGGCGTAAATCCTAAATCTAGATACCATATATTCAATTCGAATATTCAACAACCTTCGGGCTCTCTAGAGACGATAGTTGAAAGAAAATAAATCACATTTGTGAGTCCATGTATGGCTATTTCCGAATAATGAACTATTTCAAAAACATTCTAAAATATTACTTTCGACTTCCGAATACATTCAAAAATTGGTCATACCACATTTTTGTTTTGATTCATTGAAGCCGAGTAAAATAAGGCTTAATGGAAATATTACAGTAAAACCATAGACATGCAATATAT
Source organism: Styela clava (assembly GCF_013122585.1). Taxonomy (NCBI): domain Eukaryota; kingdom Metazoa; phylum Chordata; class Ascidiacea; order Stolidobranchia; family Styelidae; genus Styela; species Styela clava. Next base: position 18,010,346 of record NW_024102841.1, on the reverse strand, counting down.
TGAGACGACCACGTCTATAACTCTGTTTTATTTTGTATGCCAATATTTATTCTTACCACTTGAGTCACTAATGAGCAGCTGTGTAACATTCTCTTTCTGCTGGTCTGTCAGACCAATGACATTTCATTGGTCAGACTGCCGGTAGTGTAGATATTTCCTCTGTGTATTAGGTTATTATTATAGTGTTTTTAATATGCCGTAAATCTTATGTAATTCTTGTTGTAAAATAATATTAGTAGTACAGGTTTACTATTTCTCCAGTTTGGCATAACTCTGTTCACTAGTTAGCTTGTATTTAACACTTCCGTAACTAGTCTATTTTCGCAGTTTATTTCCTGTGTGATTTCCACATTTCTATGCGTATTTCCATGTATATTACGTGTTTGTCGATAAGATAGGATTTGTGTTGTATCTTTAGTGTCATACTAGTTATTCTTATGTATATCTAGGTATGTTTTACCCGGTTTTTAGTATCCCATTATAAGTAAATAGTTCATGACTGTGACGTCATAGACCAATTCCGTATCTTGTGTTACGTATGTATCCTACGGTATTTGTACTGTGTTTTTATTTGTTTATTGTATTTCTTATTGGAGTATTTGGTTGTATTAAGTTCTTACAGGTGTATAATTAATCTAGTTAGTTAACTTAGTTACTCTGCTGTATTTGGAACCGCAAGAAGATTATTTTGTGATCGACATCTATAGCAATTACAACGTCCAAGAAGCTGGCAGAAAGAACCTGAGTGGTGATATCAATTTTGGTACGCCACATATACGAATTTTTGGCGAGCACACGCCAGGATATATTATTCGAAACAGGGACTATTAAGACTAAGCCGATTAGGTAGGCTAGTCTGTGACGGATAATATTTGGATAATATTGGACAGATAATTGCCGATATTTTTTTTACTACTGCGTTTGCCTGATATTTTGGAAAAATGGTTAAGAGAAGAAAGATTGTACCGGCACCAAAGGAAGCAAAGGAGAATGAACTTTTGCATCTGCAAATACAGATATTGAAGGCGAAACATCTGAGGAAATGCAAGAGGATATGGACAGCCGTTTGCAGCTGATGGACAGTCGTATAGAACAGATTGGAACTCAGTTGGAATCGGTTGAACTTCAGAATTCAAAAATGGGCTCGCAAATTTGGGGATGGGCAAGATATTTCTGGCAAGATAGAAACAGGAAAAGTTGCTGATCCCGAGGAAACCCAGCCCATGTCACATAAACCAGATGTCAGTCTGATCACTTCAACACCAGCAGCGGTTGTTCCTAAATTACTACCTATTCTCAAGGATGATGAAATTTCAGATTTTGGATCTAAAGATGGACAGCCAGAAGGAAAGCGGAACGCATTCTCACAGACAATGGAAGTAAAATTTTCGGAGGAAGCTCACGTGAGTAATTTTGTACCTGTGGTCCCTTTTCTGAGTACTAATGGTAAAGAGGGCTCTAATACTGTCAAAAAACAACCCAGGGCTAATCCGAAAATGGTTTCAGTGGCTACACAATCAGCTCCTCCAGTGAGTTCTAGCAGTGTCGCAAATGCCAACGTTAGTAATAGTGTTCTCAATAACACAGCCAATGCTACGATGATGGTGAGAAATGCCAAAAGGCCTATGTATTTCGATGGGTCAACTGTCATGGCGTGGCCTAGTTATTTATGTCATTTTCAATTGGTTTCCAGTTATAATCAGTGGAATGATGACACTGCAGGGTTAGAATTGGCTACTTGCATGACAGGGCAGGCTCTTTGTGTTGAAAGATTTACCCGAAATGAAACGTACTAGCTATCGTGATATTGTGACTCCATTTTAATCATTTCTTTAAACCTGCCGGAAATGAGAGTTCATACCGTACTACATTTCACTGTCGTAGGATTAAGCCAAATGAAGCGCCACGGGATTATGGTAACAAGTTGAAAGAGCTTGTTATTCTGGCTTACCCAAATCTTGATATTGCTGGTCAGGATGATATTTTGAAATCGCAGTTTCTCGCCGGTTTAACCGATGAAAGCATGATCAAACATGTTACCATGCAACAGCCTGATAATTTTGAAAGTGCTTTGTCTCTTGCAACACTGTATTACTCTGTCGATACTAACCACTCTGAGAGGAAAGACGTTTCCAAACCGCGTATTGCGGCAGTGAAACAGAGTAATCCTGGTAATGCAGCTAACCAGCAAAACGACTATCTTTCGAAGGCAGTATTGGCGAGCGCATTTTAGCAAAACTGGATGAGATACTAGGACATGTGGCGCCACTCTAACAACAATCGCAATTTTCTGGTACACCACGCAACCCGTGTCCTCGATGTGGTAAACATGGTCATTGGGGTAGGGATTGCAAGGCATGTTTTAATTGCAAGCAGACTGGTCATCTTAAACGGGATTGTCCACATCTCCGAATCCTGTTGACCTGCAACATCTGCTTCTTCTTCGACCGCAAATTTAAACGACACTCAGCGGACTTGAGGTCCTCAGTGTCCGCTGAATTGTTACTTGATGACGTACCAACGAACCAGAATATAGACCGGAATATTTGTTCCTTGCAATATGACAATAGTTGGCATGCGAAGGTACTTGTAAGCAATCAACCGTTCAATTTTCTTGTAGATAGTGGTGCTATGACTACTCTTATTGACATTTCCATCTTTGAGGCTATAGGTGGGAAGGAAGCACAATTGGCACCGCCGCTTATCACCACTGGGTACATTGGAGGTTGATTTATCGATTGATTCGTTTGTATCACGACGCACTGTGGTTGTTGCCAATTTAGACATGACTAGTGGTATTTTAGGCATGGATTATCTCCGAGAACATGACTGTGTTCTTTACTTATCATCGAGACACATGAGGATAGGGGGGTCATGAAATCAAACTGTTTACTGAAAAGTCTGTACCGTGTTGTCGTGTAACTGTTCGAGAATATATTACTATACCGCCATATTCTAAGGTTGTCATCCCTGCACAACTTAGTCGCCCTTGGCCGAAAAGCATTGTGTCTGATGTTGCAGCTCTTGTTGAACCGCTGAATTCTTCTGCCCTCGCTGATGGCGTTCAGCTGATTTCCTCTGTGGTGGATCCTGGAAAGTCTACTGTTCCGATTCTAGCGATCAACCAGAAAGGCAGACAACTTAAGATCAGGGCTGGATCTTTGCTTGGTATTGCACACCCTCAACTTGTAGCACAGATTCAAGTTGACGAATCCGAAGGAGTTATAGCTTCTGAATTACCAGAGCATCTACATGACATGGTCAATTCCGTCGATGATCTAACCCCGAGTCAACGTGAACAGTTGGTCAACTTGATTTGTGAATTCTGTGACGTATTTGTAGGACCAGATGGTGAACTTGGCCGTACTTCAGCAGCAAAGCATAGGATCATCACAACCACACCACAGCCGATTTGGCAGGCTCCTCGTCGAATGGGGTGGCCGCGTAGGAAGATAGCCGAAGAAGCTGTTGATAATATGCTGGCTCACGGTGTCATAGAACCCAGCGATTCCCCATATTCTTCTCCCATTGTCCTAGTTCCCAAAAAGGATGGTTCTACCAGATTTTGCGTGGATTTTAGATTGCTTAATGACGTCACATACAAGGACGCATATCCCTTGCCGCGTATTGAGGATATCATTGAGTCCTTAAACGGAGCACAATGGTTCTCAACTCTTGATCTCGCAAGCGGATATTGGCAAGTGGAGGTTGATCCTGCAGACCGTGAAAAGACAGCATTCAGCATCCCAGGCCGTGGTCATTTTCACTTTGTAGTGATGCCTTTCGGTTTGGCGAATGCTCCCGCAACATTCGAACGGATGATGGACAATATCCTTGGTGATCTCCTGTGGAACGGGTGTTTCAATTTTCTTGATGATGTTTTGGCTCATGGTAGTGATTTCTCAATGGCACTCTCAAATCTTCGGGAAGTTTTTATAAGACTTCGCCGTGCCGGTTTACGCTTGAAGCCCTCGAAATGTGAACTTTTCCGTCGAAGCACCTCTTAACTTTGGTTTATCTTAATTTCATCTGAAGGTGTCTGTTGCGACCCTGGAAATGTTGCGGGCCTATCAAAGAATGGAAAACTCCCAACACTGTTAGTGATATTCGTAGTTTTCGTGGTACAGCGAACTACTACCGGAAGTTTGTTCAGGATTATTCAACAATTGCTGGACCTCTTATTCGATTGACCAGGAAGAATATTTCATTTGTATGGAGTAATGAATGTCAAAAGGCTTTTGAGACTTTGAAACATTGTCTGACATCAGCTCCAATTCTTAGCTTTCCTAGAACAGTCGGCGAATTTGTATTGGATACTGATGCCAGTGGTTTTGGAATTGGTGCAGTGTTATCTCAAGTTCAGGACAACAATGAACGTGTACTTTCTTATGCCAGTAAGACTATGTCCAAGTCTCAACGTAGATACTGTGCTACACACCGAGAACTATTAGCCGTGGTGTGGGCTGTTCGTCATTCTAGCCATTTTCTTCTTGGAAGACCTTTTAGAATTCGCACAGACCATGCTGCTCTCAAATGGTTGATCAATTTTCGTGAACCTCAAGGAATGTTAGCAAGATGGATATTAACACTTGGCGCTTATGACTTTAAGATTGAACACAGACCTGGCGTGAAACATGGCAATGCTGATGGATTGTCACGTCAAATTCGCAAATGCAAGCGAGAAGATTGTTCTGATTGTGGTACCAATGGTTATGTGGCTGTGAGTAATGTTATTGTAAGTGCAATATCAAAACAGCCCGGTCAATCATCGTCAGACGGTTCCGATTGTAATTGGCTAGATACGTACACAGATGAGCAAATTAAATATTGGCAAAGTGAAGATCCAGATATTTCTGCTGTTTTGAAATGGAAACAACTTACTGCTCAGAAACCTGATTTTCAATAATACCTGCCTGAATCAACAGTGACCAAACGTTTAATGTCGCAGTGGGACTTGATTTTTGTAGATAATGGACTTCTCTATCGCCGATGGATTCCTGATTGTAAATCTGAGGAATCGCATATCCAATTGATTGTTCCATTAAATTTGAGGCAGGACTTGTTCCATAAGCTCCATTCTTTGCGCACTGCAGGTCATTTTGGTGCCAATCGAACTTTCAAGAGTATAAGGCGCAGATTTTATTGGCCTGGTTTCAAAAGGGACATTCTCAAATGGTGCAAATTTTGCAAGTCTTGTGCTTCGGCCAAGATGCTTTATGGAAGAAGACAGGGAGATTTAAAACAACTTATATCTGGAGCTCCTATGAAAAGGATTGCCATTGATTTTCTTGCACCATTGCCTGAAAATGGAAATGAACACATTTTGGTTTTGTCGGACTATTTCTCCAAATGGGTGGAATGTTTTGCTTTACCAAATCAGCGAGCTGACACCACTGCTGATGCATTGGTTACTTAATTCTTTTCGAGATTTGGGGTACTTTGAATAAAAATTATTTTCAGAAATGTGTCAATTGTATGGGATCCAAAAGACTCTAACAACTCCATATCATCCTCGTTCAGATGGACAAGTTGAACGTTTCAACAGGACCATACAGCAGATGTTGAAAGCTTTTGTAAATGAGAATCGAAATGATTGGGACGACCATCTCCCATATCTTTGCATGGCATATCGATCCACTGTACATGATAGTACAGGATATTCACCGAACAAGTTAATGCTTGGACGAGAAATCGAGATGCCTGTTGATGTTATGTTTGGCAGACCAGAGTCATCTACTCATCCTTGTTACACTGAGGTTGTCGAATGGTTTTCCTGTGCAACCGAAAAAGCTTTTCTTCATGCTAGGCAACATCTAAATGCTGCTGCAACCAGACAAAGCGAAATTTTGATCTGAGTGTTAAACCACTCACTTTCCAGAGAGATGAATTGGTGTGGTATTATTATCCACCTAAGCATCGCAAGCTTGAAAACTCCTAATGTCGTCTAGGACTTAAATTTGATATTTTTTCATAAATCAAACTTTGGTCTAGGTTTGGACAAGTTGAATCATCTTACATCGAGTCAAACGTATGAACTTCGAATCGATGTGGAAAACTTCAACGGAGAGAAGAGTTTCGCTAAATATGGGTGAATTAATGCTTTATATTGAATGAATATAAACGCCCGGTATTCCGCTGGTATATTCATTCAGACAATTATATTAATTTTTCAGAAAATTCTAAATCGTGATCGGTTTTTCAAAGATATTTTAGTCGATGTTTCACAGACTAATATTTAGAAACAATCAATTATGAAAATAGCGTTTTATTTCCCTTTCGTTTTGATTCAAAATAATTATATTTAATATATTCCGGTTTATTTGAATATGTTGATGGCACATTGAAACAATGCCTTTCTCTTAAGCTTCTCCATTCCTAATCAGATATCATTTTTTTTTTTTAGGAAATTTCAGATTGCATCATCATCTGAAAACTACAAGATCACAATTGGAAAATACTCAGGAGATGAAGGAGATATGTTCAGTTACCACGATCAAAAACCGTTTTCAACTAAAGATCATGATGAGGATTCATACAACTGCGCTGAAATTTACAAGGGAGGATGGTGGTTTTGTAAATGCTATTACTGTCATTTGACTGGACCGTATGTCGTTGATGAAGTAGTTGGTAGAAACGTTCCGGCAATAAAATGGGTGTCGTGGGAAAAATCAAAGGACCAGTTCTACTCAATGAGGTTTGTCTAAATGGGAATTAGACCTGTGGAATGAAACTAAGTTGAAGCAGTGTTAGTTAGTGAACATAAAGCGGTTACTTAAAAAATCTGTACAATTAGTAATCAATTGAAATATAACAAACTTTTTTGCCAAAATTAAAACATTAAATTACAATTGGATAAGCGGTAATTAGTATAAATCACAGGATAATTCATTGCATTAGTTTGTTGCATTGCTTCTACTGAATAATGATATACAGGGTGGCCCAAAAGTAGGTATACAGTTATTAAAATGATTAAACAGTAAAATAGTTTAATAACTGTATAGCTACTTTTGAGTCGCCCAGTATACATGTTTCGAATAATCCAGTTACGTTTTTATCAACTTTAGTATCATTGGAAAAATGATATTCAACCTGAAACACGAATATTACAAAATGGTCAAAAGTTTTTATGCCCAAATCCAAAACGTATTTAATTACAATTGAATATGAGGTAAATAGTATAAACTACAGGATCATTCATTGCATTATTTGTTGCATTGCCTGTACTGGGGAGTGATATGTTTTGAACAATTGCTACACCAAACAAATATGTTGAACAGTAATTGAGTTTTTGAAGATTTTCTTTAACTTGTGATAATTTTACTTGTTTGTATTAATCTATTCGGGTTAATTAAAATAATAGTCTCATTGTCAGTTACTTGTTTATTTTCCGAATTGATTTTGGTCCAGCGTCGCGCTCTATCTTCTCTTTTGTGATAAAAACGATGTCTACCCTGCTTGGCGTGATAGACTTGGCAGGAGTAAACTTGCGTACAAGCTTTAGCATTTACAATCGAAGGAACCGAGCAAAATAGTAAGTTGACAGTTGGCAGGCATCAGCTAGTAACGTACATCTCGTTCAGGTGGGCATTTAAGAAAATTTAAGACTTGACACCATAAAGTAGTGCTATCAACGAATTTTTCAATAAAATAAAAAGTTGAAATTTTATTTTTAAAAAGATTTTTCACCGTGTACGACTGCGTTCCAATTTGAAATTAAACCACACCAAAAATGAAACTTGCAAATTCTTCAAGTACTTGCATAAAATTTAAATTCATTTTGCAGTTATGTGGTAGATTACATGGTTATTTTTAAAGAATAAAAAAAAATTATTGTCGAGGTATGTCACTAAGTCCATACTTAACCCTAATGTTGGCTTTTTAATATTGACTATGTTTAATATTCATTCCTATTGAGCCTCGCGTAAAAGAGCAACCGAGGTCGTGAACGTTAAATATGACCCTGAAAATCGGATGCGGATATTATTACAAGCAAACTGGTGACACTGAAGTACGAGCGAAATATAGAAAATCGCTAATCAAATTTCCTCTAGGTAAGAGCTATACACTTGTGGTGAAATATGCGGAAACATTTCATAAAAAATGGGCACACGATATCGAATTTGTGGTTATTATAACAAACTCTACATTCGAAGATATAGGAATTTATTGGTGAAAAACCGAATAAATGTATCAATTGCGAAAAACGTTACATGAGCAAATCCCCAATGGAGAATTTCTTATAATTTTAATGAAGGTACACGCACGTGCTTCAACACAAAACTGCATTTAAAAAATTGATTCTTTCAAAAAATTCGAAAGTTCAACATTACCGAGTGCTTTACAATCTATCCACTATGTATGGGAGGTGATCTGGAATAAATAAAAACGTTAGTGTTGGCTGAATTATTGTTAGCAAAATACAATTTCGAATGAAACAAAAATATATTGAGTTATACTGAGCATGTAATTATGGGCAGATTTATCTCAGACAATTATTATAATGTAATAAAAGTAGAATGAAGTTTGTAATATACAGTCACGAAGATGAAAACTTGAAAGCGTTATTCCATACAATATCATTCATTAGTAGATTACTAAGTTTAGATCATGGATCATGGTGCACAGTTTTGAACAAACCGCTAAGGTATAAGACTTTACCACAACGTCATAATTAATATGGAAATACAAAAACAACTTTTTCATTCTTCTGACAATAATTGTATTCAAGTCAGTATTTCGCTTGCATTATTCAAAAACAAAATAACTTGCTAACTAATCCCATACCCAACATGGACTGATAATCAGACGAAAGTACGTGGTTTGCCATATGATTGAGCCGTCCTACCGGCTTTTCTCTCCCCCGGAATAAATATGTAAACCCTACTATATTCCGCGCGCATTCTTCGTAAGCGTCTTCAACTACCTAAACGCGTTTAGTAATCGTGTTTATTTATTTATTCCTTCTGATTGTGGTGTTGAAATCTTAATATTTTATAATAAGTATGAGACTGACTGTTTTCCTTGACTGCTCATACGTAGGAACATGTCATCTATCTCCCACAATACTCTGAAAGTGTGAGAGGGATTACATTCTTCATAACTTGTGGTGAATGTACCTTTAATGATTGGACTACAATGTTGAGAAGTGCCAATTTGGAATAATATGCCCGCGAAACAAGTTTTTGCAATTGCAATCTCTTTTGCGTCGCAAAGCCAATACCAGTACCTGAGTGCTACTGTCATATTAGCAAAACTAGAAATTTAGAAATTTATGCGTTTCAACTCAACATTTCCACAAGGACCCCAACAATGTCGTAAGATCAATAACAAAAAGGAACCAATTTTTATCTTTGCAACTACAGTTGAAACTTTACCTACGACATTAATTTGTTCTGGAAGCCCCTTCGTAGGTAGGAAATTTAGTAGCTAGAGAGTACGTTAACCTGTAAATGCCCTAATCCGTTCTAAGCCGGCACAAAACTAAGACATAATACTTGTAAAAATTATATATTGCTTAAAACCCGTAACAAATACAAGTTAGAATTAGATTACTGCATAATAGATATCAAAGGTACACATGGAGAGGATTTTAATATTTAATTCAAATTGGACATCCCTTATTCAAGCACTGCATTAAATTAACCTAAAGTAAACAAATATCACCACACGCGTTATTTTAAGTTTTCAGTTTTCGTCCCTCCGTATATTTAGAAAATTTACATTAGCTTAAGTAATATTTTTTTATAAGGAGAATTTTCGTAAGTTGGATTTCTTGTATACAGAGCCTTTCGTAGGTAGAGTTCGAATTGCTGTTTAATTGAGGTGCTAAAATAAAAATAAAAACTTAATGAAGAAGAACCATTGGGGTTTTGTTATGTTTTTTTACGCTAACAATTATTCGAACTTGATAGGGTACGCACTTGATAGGGTACGTAGTCGTGGTTAAAACATGAATGTGCATTGAACAAGAGCTAAAGCCACTGTGATTTCGAACCAGCTCTACTGACTGGGCTCTTACGACTGAGTCATTGCCACTCCCGCATATCCAGTTTGCACCATTCTTCCTCTTAGTTGTACCCGTACCTGTTTTCAGTTCACTCTAGTGATAAATAAGACACCAAATTTCCCCCCTACTACAAAACATTTAAACTACCTGAACATTAAAATTTTACGTATAAATACTGATACAGAATGGAAATGTGATGAAAATTAATTAATTGAAAAATGGAAAAAATAAAAAATAAAAATAAAAAATTATTTATAAAAAGAGGGCGTGACACTGGCTCATTGGATCAAACTGTGTTGACAAATTGCTGCGTTGCGTCTTCACCGAAGTATGTGCTCGCCACTGGTGAGTTCAAAAGATACTGCTGCAAAGCCACACAAATAGATTCGAGTTCACGATGCAAACGAAGAAAAAACTTTATTATACTGTGTAAAACACTCGATTAAAGCAGATAATATCAAATCATAAAATAAAGTGCCGTGACAGCAAAAGCAAAAAGAAAGACGCTGCAAACAGCAGCACAGTTAACGTATGCAGCGGTGGTTGGAGTCGAGCAACAAGATATGACTATCAGCGCAATTAAGGCTCAGACTCCACACACCAAAGCATATTTAATAACTAGACAAAAAAAATATATAAATAAATATAAAACAATGAAAATAAAACGACTTTTGATGAAGTGCATACACTCTTTTGCTCATATATAGCTTGTCAGTGTGGCGCATCGTGCTGAGCATTATGAATACTACAAGAAATATAACTACCCTATTTTGATAACCTTCTGACAAACTTGAGTTCCTTATATTTTCTTCAGGCTACAACGAAAGCTCAATTTAATGAGAATCGAAAAAGATGTCGAAAAAAATGTCAAATACAACTTGAAAACGCGGAGCTAAAAATCTGATTTCTGTAAAAGATTTCTCAGCAAACATTCTTGTAATTTATGATATTATTTTATCTGGGGGAAATATATGACCCTAGCTATTGATGTAAAAAGGTATAATGGCTTTAAACATCGACAATAGGATCTCTTGGACTTGTTGAAATAATTGTTCAAATATTTTAGTCAAGAACAATTAACAACAACAGCTTTTACTTAAAATGCTTTTAATCGAGAAACGACCTTCTGAAAAGGCATTCCGACCAATTAAGCTTATATCAAAATTATTCGGTACTTTTAATTTATGGTAAATTTGATTTCAATTTTTCTAAATGAATCTAATTTGCATAAAGCGATTCATCGTAAAATGAAAAAATTCATAAAATGAAGGGCTGTGAAATCGGAGTTGAGCAAGTTCCCACTAGAGCGCGAGTTCAAGATATGAATTTTGTCAGAATTGTACATTTTCTATGCTTTCAAGATAAGTCAAAACTTCACCATAAATTCAAAAGGATTATTTAACTGGGCGTTCTTATCTTTCTATTGAGGAAAGTTTGCATTTACCAAAGGTTTCATTATCGAAATTAGTTTTTTTTAGAGTCGATTGTGTTTTTTATCCGATTTCACAGCATTGACAAAATGAAGTTCAATGCCAATTATTCGAAGACGATGTCTTTTTATATTTTTTTAAATTATAAAATAATGTTAGTTGTATTTCTTTATTATCAAATATTTAGAGGTTACAGATATGAAGCCGTTTTTTATAAAGTATCAATCATTTTTGTAATTTAGTGAAATTTCCTAAACATGAAATATATATTTGAAAAAATCTAATCGAAAACCTTTCAAGATTATTTACATTCACTCAGAATAAATTGAGTTATATTAATAAATTCAAACATTTCTTGGACACATCTAAAACATAAAAAATAGTTTGTTTGGTAGAAATATTAAAATAAATGCGTAAATAATTTTTTTTACGTCGTCACCCCACACCCCAACTGTATCCCATACGGGGTAATATATCACATGCAAAATATATTTACTTTATATGCTCGTTCAGCTATGGGCCGTGGAAATAGTAAGTTAGGCTGTATGTGTGGATAATGAATATTCTAGTATACAAAAGCCTAAATAGTAAATTTAGTTAAGCTACTGAGGTGAATAACAATCACTCTTAAATTTTACAGTTTTTTTTTTATCGACCTTCCAGTGGACAGAGTTATAATTCATTTTCACAGATGGCTCCATGAGATACACTGTAAGGATGAACATTTAAAATCCCTTGATGGCTGTTTGTCGGGTTTCGATCGACACGGATAATAACAGTTGTGTCCGATGCATAGGAAGACGGATAATTAGGATACCAAACCTCAGTTGGCAGAGATATAGTTTGGCCCGTTGTTGAATTCAGCTCACCGTTCTGTTGAAATACAAAATATGTTTTGAGAAATGTTACAAATGGCAGTTTCACAATATAGTTGGATATGGTTGAACCAGTAATCCTTGCCATATGATCTGACAGAGCAAAACAAACTTATTTGGTCTGCAGGGAGAAACTGATTGAAGCGTGACACCATCACGTGATTATTCTGCTCAGTCACACTTCAGTGATTACCGTTGGTGGATGACAATTGAATGGAATAGACACATAAAATCAAATTAGTTTGAATTAGTCTTTTCTGATTTAGTATCAGATTCGTAAAGTTGAAGCGTTCCACTGGAGTTGGAGTCAAATTTGGAAAACGAATCCGGTAAGGAATTTTAATTTGATATCATCCTGCAGTAGTCAGTGTTATAAATTTCCTGATTTAAACTTCTCTCCCATGCTAAGGCTATATGGGTTTAACCTCAAGATAAAATGTAATAACACTTGGTAATACGGAAACAATATCGGCCACATTTTATTATGAGTTCACGTATGGCCGCATAAGCAACATGAATCAGACTCGACTTACCAAGTGGTTGTAAGTCATTCCAGTACGAACATAAATATATGACAATTCATCAAGAATCATTGATCGTAAATAATCTCGAACCATGTTGTAGTGTGTGACGCCATAAATGTTAGCAAGTTTGTTTCCGCAAATAGATTCAGCGACGCTTAATGAGACGTTATGCACGTTATAAACTCGAAAACATTTCGAATTATAGACAACGCCACATTCTGAAAAATAAAATAACAGTTTGAAGTCGGATATTTATGAAACTATTATTAAGAAGAATATTTATTTTTACGTTTTAATTAATAAATTTCATTCATTTTCTTCCGGATAATTGTCTTTTGTAGTTTTTTACAATAAATAATACGAGTGTCCCTTCAGAAGTTTCGATCATTCAAGGTATCGCTACTCACTCAGAAATAAAGTAAACGTTTCTCTGAGGAAATTACGGTCAACCACTGAGCTAATAAAGCTAAAAAAAAATATAACAGTGAGATATGCGCTAGAATTAGATAATACAGACGGGTGGGACTTGAGGTTAATTATGGTCAGGTTAATTGAGTTAGTTATGGTTCCAAATGAAAAACGAGAAATAGAATGCCAGACCAACCTGTACTCTGTCCGACTTTTGTAGTTTGTAGGTACACGGTAGAGAGAAAGGCTTCCTTAGTTAACCACGGGTATGTAGCAAGGGCGGTTGAAGTATAGGACAAAGAAGTTTTCTTGACTTTGTTACCTGTGTGAAAAAAATGAGTTCATCTCACAAGTTATAGAATGATTTATAGTTTTAGATACCTAATGATAATGGGGGTATATTTCAAATTTTTCTGTTTTAGTGTCTTCGCATAATTGCCGTATTACCGATTTTAATGACTGGAAATTAGTTTTCAATATCTATTCTAAGGAATGAGATTCCACAAGACATAGACATTCATACCTTGGGCCGTGGTCGTTTTCTTAACATCTACAACAGAGGGCGTGGTCGTTTCCTTGACACCTACAACAGAGGGCGTGGTCGTTTCTTTGACATCTACAACAGATAGCGTGGTCGTTTCCTTGACACCTACAACAGAGGGCGTGGTCGTTTCTTTGACATCTACAACAGATAGCGTGGTCGTTTCTTCAGCGCCTACAACAGAAGGCGTGGTCGTTTCCTTGACACCTACAACAGAGGGCGTGGTCGTTTCTTTGATATCTACGACAGAGGATGTGGTCGTTTCTTCGACACCTACAAAAGAAGGCGTGGTCGTTTCCTTGACACCTACAACAGAGGGCGGCACAGAGTCCGGCTCTGGTTCTTCCATCATCTTTTTCAATTGATGTACTTTACTTTCCACTCCGTCTAATTTTTTTGTTAAAGCTGCGAAACATGAAAGAAATTAAATTGAGCCCTCAGTTTTATAATTACTTTTCAGTGAATTTATTGTCAGAATATATGTATCGCTTTCTTTCTGGTTAAAATTGGAATAGGAGTTGGTATTGCTAAACTACACGACATGATGTGATCATTAAAAATAAAAAAAAATCATACATTTTATTTAAAACCATTGTTTGAGGGCGTGTTTGTTATCATACCGTTTGAAAAATATGAAAAAAAAGCAAATTTATGTCGAAGGAAATTATATTGTGGACACGAACCTTCCAAAGCCTTCTCTTCTTCTTTTGTGCACTGTCTTTCCTGAAATAGAACAAGAAAGAAATCTTTGAATATATGGGCATGAATGCTGAACATTGCTAAAGTAAGTGGAAACGTAAAATCTGAGAAGAGGTATCAATTAAAAAAGTCTCAAACCTCCGGAACTTATTGCTGGAAGAAATCGCTAGAACGTAGAATTTTTTTTTGTTTTCAAATTTCAAACAAACAGTTTAAATTTTGTAAATAATAGTAAAATATAAAAATACAAAATTTAATATTCTATATAAAATTACTTCACAGAAGATCTCACCGTATTAATATCTTTCCAAGTAGGCTTCCCGTCGCAAACATAAGGCGTCCAGCATTTCTCACCTGTCGGGGGAAATTAAAATTAGAAATCTCTCGAATTATTCCTTATAAAATGAGGCAATCTAATAATATTTAGCGTTACTGCAAGCATGGTCTAATTATATCTGATCGATACCCCGATTCAATTTTGAGAATCATTTCCACATATTTTTATGCTTTGGGTCTTTTGTCCGGGATCACATAGTTCTGAGTAATTGTGTAGTTAATTTGTCATCTAACTGTGATTTTTTTTTTATACGCCTTCCTGGTCGAACAAGACTCTGTGTGGACGATCGCTGAATATTCAGTTTACAACACCTTTGGTAAGGAGGTTGGTATAAAATTGTACCTGACATTCTACCGCACGATGCCAAAATATCCGAATCCAACGCTTGACCAATGGACCACCACGCCCGCTAATCTATGATCAAATTTTCTGTTCTGAACGTAATGATTCGAATGGATAACACGATTCCAAAAGTTTAGGTTAAAAAACTAAAACATTCTGTATGAGGCTATCCTGTCATCGAATATATATATATATATTATGACGAAGGAACGGCAATTTAGCATGCTCTACGGTCCAGCTGTGACAACGCATTAGATACGAACAATGATCATTTATTTTTTTCATCAGGGACAGTCTCCGTTTTTGGAGTGCAACGAAGTAGAATTTTCTTCGTACCCAATCCAACCTTTAAGAAGGGATCGAGGTTTGCCATTAAATTCCTCCTGAAGTATGCGCACCAAGATGGCGCACAGCCTTAAAATAGTATGTGTAGGCATGTTCGGATTCAGGTTGTGCGACATCTTGGTATGTATACTTCTGGAGCACCAAATTAAACCGTCATACTTGCCCTCTCTATAAGCACAGAGGAGCACAGAACAGAACATGCCCGGTAATACAGACCTCCTATCATTTGAAATGCCCCGATAAACATAATAAGAACGTGTTGAATCAGAATCTTCATTTCGAATCCATAAATTTCGTCAAATGAAGTCGACTCCCGAACAACGTAAGTTAAAATGAAGCTTCAATTTATTTGCATCGGAATATATCCTATGCACACTCACGCAGAACTCTGGAGCAGAAAGAGAAATTGGTTTCTCTCTTTCAAATTTTAGGATACCAGTTGCGTCATAAAAAGAGAATTTGGTAAACGCTGCTCTTTCTTTATGAAACGATTAAGACGACGTCACCACCGCACCCGCGGAAGTAATATTTAATTGAAATTATTGCCAATTATTAGAATGTGCAAAATATGATGCCGGGGTTATGCTAGTTTAAAACGGCGAAAATGTCAAACGATTATTTCCTGAAACCCAACAGGTTATACAAGTTGAACAAATTAAAATATTTTTATATTGATTAATATCTATTTGGTTTGCCGTTTATATAACATTATGTAAAGCAAATTTATTCCTGAATATATTAGTCAAAGACCAGATTACGATGGTCTCAAAACTGAGATATTACACATACAGAATTATAAAAATATCGTGATTTAGATATTTCTCCACCACTTATAGAAGGGTGTGCAGAAATCGCGGTTTCTGCTGATACATGCACAAATGCTGCGTTTCCAAAGATTTTGTTTTCTATTAAACTTAAACTTGCTCAACTGGTAGGGGGCAAACAATACAACTCAGTCTATGTCTTAGGTGTTAATATCAGTAGTTTTCAAGCATTTCGGTGTAGCGGTAATGTTTGGTTTAAATTGTTGGCAATTGTTAGATTGTGCAAAATATCTTGCCGGGGTTATGCTAGTTTAAAACGGCAAAAGTATCAAACGAATATTTCCTGAAACCCAACAGGTTAAACAAGTTGAACAAATTAAAATATTTTATATTGATTAATATCTATTTGGTTTGCCGTTTATATAACATTATGTAAAGCAAATTTATCCCTGAATATATTAGTCAAAGACCAGATTACGATGGTCTCAAAACTGAGATATTACACATACAGAATTATAAAAATATCGTGATTTAGATATTTCTACACCACTTTAGAAGGGTGTGCAGAAATCGCGGTTTCTGCTGATACATGCACAAATGCTGCGTTTCCAAAGATTTTGTTTTCTATTAAACTTAAACTTGCTCAACTGGTAGGGGGCAAACAATACAATTCAGTCTATGTCTTAGATGTTAATATCAGTAGTTTTCAAGCATTTTGGTGTAGCGGTAATGTTTGGTTTAAATCGTTTGCAAGGGTTAGGATGTGCAAAATATGATGCTAGGGTCATGCTGGTTTAAAACGGCGAAAGTGTCAAACGAATATTTCCTGAAACCCAACAGGTTAAACAAGTTGAACAAATTAAAATATTTTATATTGATTAATATCTATTTTGTTTGCCGATTATTTAACATTATGTAAAGCAAATTTATCCCTGAATATATTAGTCAAAGACCAGATTACGATGGTCTTAAAACTGAGATATTACACATACAGAATTATAAAAATATCGTGATTTAGATATTTCTACACCACTTATAGAAGGGTGTGCAGAAAACGCGGTTTCTGCTGATACATGCACAAATGCTGCGTTCCCAAAGATTTTGTTTTCTATTAAACTTAAACTTGCTCAACTGGTAGGGGGCAAACAATACAACTCAGTCTATGTCTTAGGTGTTAATATCAGTAGTTTTCAAGCATTTCGGTGTAGCGGTAATGTTTGGTTTAAATCGTTTGCAAGGGTTAGGATGTGCAAAATATGATGCCGGGGTTATGCTAGTTTAAAACGGCGAAAGTGTCAAACGATTATTTCCTGAAACCCAACAGGTTAAACAAGTTGAACAAATTAAAATATTTTATATTGATTAACATCTATTTTGTTTGCTGTTTATATAACATTATGTAAAGCAAATTTATCCCTGAATATATCAGTCAAAGACCAGATTATGATGGGACCCTAAACCAGCTTTTTTTTAAAACTGAGACAACACACAAGGTAATGCAACAAGATACCGCGATTCAGGGAGATATATATATAACACTTTGAGCCCTGGCTTTGATGACAATTTTTATCAAAGTACTTTCTACAGTCCATTTAAAACTGACATATTACACATACAGACTTATAAAAATAGTATGATTTAGATATTTCTCCACCACTTATAAAAGGGTGTGCGGAAATCACTGTTTCTAGTGATACATGCACAAATGCTGTTAGCTTTAGCCAACGTTTCCAAAGATTTTGTTTTCTATTATACTAAAACATGTTCAACTGGTAGAAGGCAAACAATACAATTCAGTCTATGTCTTGGATGTTAATATCAGTGGTTTTCAAGCCTTTCGGTGTAGCGGTAATGTTTGGTTTTAAACCGTTTGCAAGGGTTAAAATTTGCAAAATCTGATGCCGGGGTTATGCAAGTTTGAAACGGCAAATTTTCAAACACTCATTTCCCGAAATCAAACAGATCAAAAAATTTAAACAAAAAATTGAACAGGTTAAATGGTTATTTATGTCGATTACTCACAGTTGAATCAGAAATATCAGTGAATATTGTTGTGTTATGTAACGTGGGTTTTTAGTGCTATTTTGTATGCCGTCGATATAACATCATAAAAAAAAACTTAACACTAAATATTTCAGTCAAGGACCTATTTACGAATTCAACCAAAGCACTTTGTAGAACTCCCTGTAACCGAAACAGCACTTATAACAATGCGAAAAAATACCGCTATTCAAGGACATATAACGCTTTGGGCCCTTACTATGATAACAATTTTAATTAAAGTACTTTCTACAGTTCTCTTAAAACTATTATAATACGCATACAGACTCATAAAAACATAGTGATTCGAGAATAAGAAGCACGCAGGTTTTTCATTTCTGCTAGAAATTTCATTCAAAATTATTTCCCCTAAATTTCGGATTCAAAATTTTCAATATAATCAATTTTAAATCAATTTGGATATTTGATTCGATTTGGGCATCATAACTAGTTGGCCGATGGGAAGAAGCCAGGCGGGAAGGATACCCGGAGGAAGCACTTTACAGTCCTAGCGAAAATCTGCGAACATCCAGTCCAATCAATCAATATACCGAGTCTCATCGGTGGTTAGTTGCGTCCGAGTTATTTAATTCAGTTAACTCGAGTCGATTCAAGTCACTGATAAATCGCCATTCGATTTATCACAGCGCTGCTACTCTTTACGTTGCGATATTTGACATAAGCTTCAGTGTCAAAATATATTTCATATCAAAATGTATTAAAAATAAAATCAGTAACTGTTTGGCAAGCAACCCACTTCGCGACGCAAAGATTGCAAAACATTGCCCTGGCTAAAACCATAATAATTCATAAATAGGCTTTGAACTATTTTTCGTGTTTTAATGAATTGATCACTATGGTAGAAATTTAGGATATCACTTCACATAACGTAACGTACAATGATAAACTGTAATCTTTCGGTAGAGTATTCATATTCACTACGATAGCACCATCAGTTAGTTCCTTTTTGATTTGTGTTATAGTTGATTTGTAGAAAATATTAGTTGAACATCCAATCATTTGTATCACGAAATAATATATTATCAGTTCATTAAAAAGAAAATTGTCAGACATGATGTAATACAGCAATTTGTATTTGAATTATCACCACTAAGTGGACAAGAAGTTCAATCATTAGTGGAGATTCAAAAGTTTATTACTGCATGTTCGTGATGTTGAATAACATCCTGATGCTTCAGCATATTTTGTGCTATATTTCAGTGCTTAGTTATCGAATATCATCATCATTTTCTTGACCCAGTGCTTCATATTATTGCTTGATTGCAATGTGTATCGCGTTTCTAAGTCAACTTCTCGATGACATGTTTAGGCGGAGTCGTAGTCAAAAAACGGTTACCGATACTGTCAGCACTCCCGCCTCAGCACCTTGTTATCTCTCTGAACAAGGATTTGGAAAAAACATCGACATGCATTAAACAAATAACTTCCTTTTCCCTGGGATAAATTTATATAAATCATATTCTATATTTCTATCCTACAATGCGCCATGCTCGATGATTACTCATAGAAAAGTTTGTATTTACTCGACTTGGATAGAACTGTTTTCAAATTATACTTCTCCGATTAAATTAATTTCCTAGTTTTCAGAGAGATAAATTTGGTCTTTATCAATTTAAAAATACATCGATAACGTTTTGCGAGACTATTTTATTCACACAAAATGGCAAATAACATTTCTGAACTGAAAGTTTTCATGAATTTCAATTTTTAAGTCTGTTCGTAAAAAATAATTTGTTTCATCGAAAGATTCAGAAACACATCTAAAAAATAAAATATTAGAGCAAAGTTGATGGAAAAGTTCTTTATCGCACTAATTCATACACAATAAGTTGAAAAACGAAGGAACTGACATTTTTGCTATGTTTTAAGACCCCGAGAGGGGACGGAGGGTCATACGAAATATAAAAATTTATTTTGAAGAGAAGACAATGCTTTAATTTGTTACTTATCGATTTTAATCGGTAAGTATGTTGATAGATATTTGTCTGTCTGTATGTATGTCTGTTAGATGCACGCGATATCTCACGAAAGCAAGATCGAATCTGCTCCAGATTTTGCATGTGCATTCATCTTATCTCGGACCAAAAGCCTATTGATTTTGGGCAAATTATGTCGTTTAACTAGCGAGTTATTAATTAATTAGTGATGGGACACAAGGTGTCACTATGGAGTAAGAGCGCTGTTTTGGGGGATCCCCTAACTTTTGATCGATAAGTCTTCGGTCTCTGACCGATATTCTCGTTTTAACATTGGTAACTTTCTGACAAATTTGAATTCCCAATATTTTCTTCAGGTCGTAATAAAATTTTATGGAATGAATATGAAAATCGAAAAATATGTCACATTTGAATCTCAAACACAAATTAAAACTCGGACCCGAAAACTTGGTAAAACAAACTTATATTTGTAAAAGATTTTTCAGCAAAAAGTTTTCTAATTAATGAGCTTATTCAATCTGGAAGAAATATATCCATCGAAATATAACGACCTGGCGATGAAAATAAGAAGAGATCAGGCTTAAAACATCAACAATATGGACTGTTGTACTTATCGGAAATAGTTGTGAAAGCTATGTGATAAATATATCAAGGACAATTAACAACAATTACACTGCTTTTACTCAAAGTGCTTTTTATCGAGATACGACTTTCTGAACAAGTATTCGTCGGTAAAAAAATTAAAATAGCAAAAACAAAATAAATTCTGCAAAACAATGAAGAAAAGTAATATCAATCCATTCCGGCCAAATACGTTCATATCAAAATTATCCTGTACTTTTTTGTTTTATGGTAATTTTGATATCCAGTTGTCTAAATGAATCTATTATGCATAAAATGATTCGTAGCAAAATGACAAACTTTCACAAAATACAGGTCTTTGAAATCGAGCAAGTTTTCACAAGGGTGGTAATTTTGAATTTGTCAGAATTGTTGATTTTCAATGTTTTCAAAATAAGTCAAAACTTCCTTATAAATTGAAAAAGAATTATATTACTGAGCGTTCGTAACGGTTTATTAAAGAAAATTTGCATTTACCAACGGTTCCATTATCAAAATTAGATTTTTTCAGAGTCGATTGTGAATTTTCTTCGATTTCACAGCCTCATCAAAATAAGGTTCATTAGGCTTGCACGTAATTGACAAAAATCAATTCCGTAATTACGGCCAAATCGATTACGTAATGACCCCGTAATTGCGATATTTTTTTCACACATTTAAACCTATCATAACAACCAATTCAATCCACTTCTATTCCGAATGGGACATCGGAGTTTGGTTTTCATATTCCCGGCAGTACTACACGCCGGCTACAGATGTTAAAGACAAATATCAAGAAGTGAATTCAAAATAATTTATTCTGATTTTTATCTTTTGTATCAGCTTGATTTTTTTATCCACTTTATCACCAAATTTTATGCGATTAATTTTATCATTACCAACACTGGTAATATATTTAGGAAACGATAGTTCACTTTTTTAAAATCGTATTAACGTATTAATACGACTTTCGTATTAAATAAAAATTCCGGGTTGCTAATTTATTAATCAACTACAAGCGTATTCTCTCGTTTGATTATACTTTCGCTTGCCTCGCGACGAAGACTTGTTATTTCACCGTTTTCTACAATATCCGACTTTACTACTTAGTTAGCATTTTATGATAATTATTGATGCCGACTTATTGACGATATTCCGAATTCCATGCTTCATTCTACATTAAATCATTTCGCGGCCCAAATGTTATAACGTTATTTGCGATAAATTTAGATCAAATATTAATTATTTGCGCATTATTTAAAATACCGTACTTATATGACATGCCTTCTCCGAAAATACAAAGTTATATCGCAAAACAATGCATTTTGTGACATTTATTTTGCACTCATGAAAATATTAATTTTTTTTTCTAACTCAAGCCGACAATCCTATTGGCCAAGATTGACACAAGTTTGGTCGAGTGCCGGTGGTATTCGAGTCGACGATAAATCAAAATAAGTTGCCGCATTTAGTAAAGACAGGTAATCATATTTGGCCGACATATTGCGAGGCATTGTGAAAAACATATTGAGAAATGCCAAGTCCGGACAAATATATAACGATAAAATCGGTAACAGAACATCAAGATTTTGTGATAGAAAATGGATCTCGCGCAGAAAAAAACCCCGGGAATCCCGTCGTATTGTTGTTTCTCTGCCGTCTCAATCGCTTTACCGATGCCGAAAAGACTAAGTTGCGTCGGTTCATTACGCAATTTCTCTTCCGTCTTTATATTGCTGTTTGATAAGCGCGACATTAATTATCACGGCATTTACAAAAAGACCATGTTTTATAAGTTGATCTCTTACATTCTTTAGTCATTTCACCCGAAGAAGTTGAAAACCAGGTGTGTTGACGTCCATCGGTCTCAACACAATTCTATTCTTTTATCTACGGTTAATATGTACATTGGCCATCCTAGATAAGTTGATAATAGGTTAGTAAATGACGCGTTATGCCTTCCCCATCTGCCTAACAAGAGAGAGAGAAACGAATACGAACGGCTGCGAATACCGGAACTCTAACTTCTTTTACTTAAACTTTAATTTTTTACAATCGACGGAATTGACTGCTCTGAAGAGAGCTCGTTTTAATCGCGAAAGCGCTCGACCAATAATTACGACTTTACGTAATTCGTAACTTCCCTTCCGTAACTCGAAATAATTCCGTGATTCCGTAAATCCGTAAATTACGTGCAAGCCTAGGTTCAATGTCTGATGTTCAAATATCTGAGACTTTATTTTTCAATATTTAGAGATATGAACATCAATATGACAGATATGAAGCCGTTATTTAGAATCAAACATTTTTGTAATTTACTGGAATTTCTTGAGCATGAAATATATATTTGAATAAACCAAATCGTCAACATTTCAAGATTATTTAGATTCACTCAGATATAAATTGGGTTAAAATATTAAATTCAAACATTTTTTGAACCCATCTAAAAAATAAAAATAGGTTTGTTCGGTAGAAATCTAACAATGAATGCAGTTTCATTTATTTTCCTATCCAAAGAAATGCCCGAAAGACAATTTGAATAGGTGAGCATTAAATCGCTTCGGTTAAACACACAGGCCACAGGTTCGAATTCAGTGGAATTGATTGCGTGGAGTAAATAAGAGAACATGGTCACCGAGACATCGACTCGTCTCTTTTCAATATAATTTTAAATCTTTTTCCAAATGTCATGCGAACATACAACCTTCCAATAGACCGATTGTTATCTATTTATCACAATTCGAGCCGAGCCGAAACAAACGATTCTTAGTTTCCCGAATATAAGCGACAGACTGTGAAGAGCCTTGTTCAGACCGAGGATTTGAAAAACCTTATGCTTTTAAGCAAACTCTGTTATTGTGCATTCATCAAATAAAAGTATCGGTAAACAAGAGAGATATGCTCAAATATATGGGCACGTAGAGCCACATAATTTTGATGGCGTCATAGCGAAAAAAATGTAATAGCCTTCTGGAGAAAATTTTATCTTTAACCACTGAAAATTTTAAAGCAATTGGTCCAGTATTCGAAGAGAAAAGCGATTTTTTAATTATATTGACGAAGAAAAATAACAATAACAACATAATATTGAAACGATCGTTATGTCCACTACGTGTCCAATTATACAAGTGATAAGAAGTCACCTACACCCCAACAAATTGTATATTATGTTAGAGTGTAAATCAAGCTGCGTGTGTGGCATAACGAATATTCGGAAATACAAGAGCAGAAGATTGTTCAACTGTGAAAATAGCAATTTGAAGTTTTATTAAGCTACTATGATGAATACCAATTACTCTTTAAACTCAAGTAATTCTACAGTGTTTGTGCATCGATCATTCAATGGACAGAGCTATAATTCATTTTCACAGATGACTCCATGATATACACTGTGAGAATGAATATTTAAATCCCTTAATGGCTGTGATTCGGGTTTCGATCGACACGGATAATAACAGTTGTGTCCGATGCATAGGAAGACGGATAATTAGAATACCAAACCTCAGTTGGTAGAGATATAGCTTGGCCCGTTGTTGAATTCAGCTGACCGTTCTGTTGAAATAACAAATGTTTGAAGAAATGTAACGAATGGCAGTTTTAGAATACAGTTGGATATGGTTGAACCAGTAATCCTTGCCATATGATCTGACAGAGCAAAACAAATTTATTTGGTTTCCAGTACGAAGCTGAATGAAGCGTGACACCATCACGTGATTATTCTGCTAGGCACACTGCAGAGTGATTACCGTTGGTAGAAGAATTGAATGGAATAGACACATAAAATCAAATTAGTTTAAATTAGTCTTTCTGATTTAGTATCAGAGCTGTAAAGTTGAGCGTTCCACTGGAGTTAGAGTCAAACTTGGCAAACGAATCAGGTAAGGAATTCTAATTTGATATTATTCTGCAGTATTAAGTGTTATAAATGGCCTGATTTAAACTTCTTTCTCATGCTAAAGCTACTTGTGTTTAACTCAAAACATGGTAATCTCACATGGTAATGTAAAAACAATATCGGCCACATTTTATTATGAGTTCATGTATGGTCGCATAAGCAACACGAATCAGACTCAACCATCCAAGTGGTTGTAAGTCATTCCAGTGCAAACATAAATGACAATTCGTCAGGAATCAGTGAACGTAAATAATCTTGAACCATGTTGTAATGTGTGACGTCATAAAGGTTATCAAGTTTGGTTTCGCAAATCGATTCAGCGACGTTTGATGAGACGTTTTGCACGTCATAAACGATCGCTCGAAAACATTTCGTATTATAGACAACGCCTCATTCTGAAAAATAAATAAACAGTTTGAAGTCAGATATTCATGAAACTAGTATTAAAGAAAATATTTATTTTCACGTTTTAATTAATAAATTTCATTCATTTTATTTCGAATAATTGTTATTTGTATTTTTTTTTACAATAATACGATTGTCCCTTGAAGTTTTGATCATTGTCATATTTAAGGAAGGTCACGCGAACTCACTCAGAAATATAGAAACGTATCTCTGGGAAAATTACTGGCAACCACTGAGCTATTAAAGCTAAAAAAATATAACAGTGAGATATGCGCTAGATAATACAGACAGGTGGGACTTGAGGTTAATTATGGTCAGGAAAAAGCCAAAAGGTATTAAATTTTAGATAACTCAGGTTTTAAAAAGACATTTTATCAATAAAACTTTTTGTCTCAACGACGCAGTCAATGTGTAAAATTCTCCAATCATTTTAGAAATAATAGCTCGTGTCCTATCTGTGGCTGTTTGTGCAAAGCCTTGTTCTAAGTGAAGAGAGGATTGAAACCAATAATCCTTCATCTCTAGTACAGCCTTGTTCAGAGAGAACGTGTGAAAACTATCGGTAGTATCTCAGACACATTTTGTGATTCGTATTTACATCCCACTCCAAACAAGATGCTAGACAAGACAATTACTAGTACACAAGGATCTACTTTTTGGAAGTATTGTCATTTCTCCTGTTCCGATTACTATGACTGGAAAGGACTTTTCAATATCTAATCTAATGCATGAGATTCCACAAGACATAGACATTTATACCTTGTGCCGTGGTCGTTTTCTCGACACCTACAACAGTGGGCGTGGTCGTTTCTTTGACATCTACAGCGGAGAGCGTCGTCGTTTCTTCGACACTTACAACAGAAGGCGTGGTCGTTTCCATGACACCTATTACAGAGGGCGGCACAGAGTCCGGCTCTGGTTCATCCATCATCTTTTTCAACTGATGTACTTTACTTTCCACTCCGTCTAATTTTTTCGTTAAAACTGCGAAACAATGAAAAATGTAAATTGAGCCCTCAGTTTTACAATCAGTTTTATACCCACTAGTGATTTTGTTATATTTTGTTAAATGGTGGAATTCCCCACAGCATATAGTGATAACTACTTTTATTCACAAATCTTTGCTTATATTTTGGCGGTTTTGAT
Organism: Styela clava; assembly: GCF_013122585.1. NCBI lineage: Eukaryota > Metazoa > Chordata > Ascidiacea > Stolidobranchia > Styelidae > Styela > Styela clava. The sequence goes on along the minus strand of NW_024102841.1, from coordinate 17,984,031 downwards.
GATTACTGTTTCATGTGTCGCTATTTTTTCCTTCCAGATTTGGGTATATTGTCGGGAAATGAAGCAAATAGTGGCGTGATTTGGTTCGGGAACGCGACTGAAAACAATTGACAACCGTACAGCACGACCTGCGCCGATCGGGGGTCGATTTTCTACAATAATAATTGAACATTTTGTAAACTTTTCATTGGGCATCAGATCATGAAACATCAGTGGCGGCGCGTGGTCATTTTGACAACCGGGGCAAGCTACTGCGGGACCAAGTCACCCCCATCTACGGGGACAGGATGAGCGCTGTAAGTTCTCCGCTCATTATATGAGTATAAAAACCATTCCATCGGTAACAACCATTCGGCAAAAGCGACAATTTTTAACGATAAGAAAGTGTCTTTAAAACCGGTCCAAGTCAAGGGATTAATAAATATAGACATAGTTTATTTTGAAACCTCTTTCAAAAGGAAAAGCAATATTTACCCAGATAAATACAATGACATATTAACAGAAACTTCGGGAAAGCAGACAAAACCTAAAATAAGGTTTAAAACGTTACTATGAAGAAAGGAAAGTTAATGCAAAGATAAGGACATGCCGCGGTTTCTTGGAAGCAAAATGCTCAATAACGCGCTGATTAAAGTCATGCATCCCAGAAATACCGTCTCTGTGAATGGATAAAACAGCCAAGGAGTTTAATCTATCTTGCTTCATTGTGTTTCTGAGATACGTTTTAATACGCTTCAGCGTGCTGAATGTTCGCTCTGCGTCGGCGGAAGAAATAGGCGTCGTCAAAATGATGTCCAGAAATTTTGCAGACGCCGCAAAGGTAGTTACTAGGGTGTTATCTATGAGGAACCCATGGAGCGCGCAAGTTGATGTGATGTTCAAAAAAGTTTGATTGGTGTATATACATCGCAATTCATTTTCCAATTTACCCACGTTTATCATGGGGTAAAATTTGGAGACAGTAGCCAACAAATGGATGGGAAATTGACGTGCAAATTTTGAAAAAAATTTTGGGGTTCATCAAAGAGAACGCGACAAGGTGTTCAGTGCGCAGACGATCGCCTATTTGATTCACCAGAATGTCACAGCATTCCTTTGCAGACAAAATCAAACGCTGCGTTGTTTGCCCGCGGCGTAAAGAAGCACTCCATGTGTCGTCGTATTTTATTGTTTCCCAGATACGAGATACAGCATCGCAGAAGTCTGAAATACACGACTGCACAGACGCTCCATCCATTAGCTTTGACTGCAATGCGCCGTATAATACATCCACGTGATAGAATATTGTGGAGAAAAAATGAAAACTCACCATCTTCTAGCAGACGCTTTAGACCTGCCGCCTCCCTCACAGAGCGTTCGTCCCAAACCGGAGAGCTCTGAATGCCATTGAAACACTCAATGAGCTCAGACCTAATTCGGACACGCCCTGCACCACGCGTGATTGGAAGTTCCAACGTGTTGGTGCACAAGCTGGGAGACGGCGGCTACATATCTGGCGAAGGAGGCCAGAGCGCTTCGGCGAAACGGAAAAAAATGAAGAAAACCCCGAAACATTTGCAAAAAATATACGGACGAGAGGGGTATCAAGACACATATTTTTAATAACGAGGTTAAATTGGTGTGCATAACAATGTAAAAAATGCGCATGAGGAAAATCTTCTTTTATATAAACTTGAACACCATGTTTCGACCCACTCATGACTGCCGCGCCGTCATAAGTTTGAGCTATCAATTTTGACTTCGCGTTGTAAGGCTGTAACACTTCTTTCAGTACAGCCGATATCCCGCCGTGCGATCAACGATTGGTACAAAGCTGTGAAATCTCTCGGTCGGTTTACCATCTTTCACAAACCGAAAAATCACAGCCAGTTGGGAAACGCACGTGATGTCAGTTGTCTCGTCAGACTGAATCGAAAGGAACTGGCAATTCTCAATTTCCAGAGCCAAATGTTGAAAATAAATTTTATACATTGAGTCGAGCAAATCATTTTGAATATCCTTAGATGTCCCTTTCGAAACAGTTGCGGCATCAAGATGATCTCTCAATACTTTATCTAGGGATGCGGTGTATTCCACCATATCCAAAAATACTCCTCTATTAGAAGAGCCAGCCCGTTCATCGTGCCCACGGAGGGACAGCTCGTGACAACCAATGAACTTGACAACATCTATCAATCGACCGAGAACATGGCGGTTTTTCTCGACGTTTTGGTTGTGCCGACGAATAGAAACCGCGCGTCCTTCATCCAACTGTGCTGCAATATTAACATTTCCGAATGTTCGGTATTTTACTGCATTGTCCAGTTGCTCCATAGAAGATTGATGATCCCTGGCACGCTCGGAAAGATCTCTAAAACAAAATTTACACCAACGTGAGTCACGGGCGGTAGCAAAAAGTAGGCAATAAAAACGCAAAAGTGCATTTTTGTTCTCGCTGTAACACAACCATTCGTGTTTTTTATACCAAGTTTCTGCGCAGAATGTACGCCGACGCTTTCCTCCGTCATGGGATTGTTCCAGTGAACAATTTTTTGGTTGATAAGGCCCAAGACGTTGTACCTCTAATTTTTGTTCCAGCGGCAGCTGCGAAAACGGAGTGCAAAGTAGTGCATCAACCTTATTCATTATGAGGTCTAAGGCTAAGAAATGCGAAGCCGGAAAGAAGTGAGGAGCTCAAAAGGAATGTGGAAAATCGAAAGCAAATGGACTAAAGGTCTCTGAGGTCTAACTGATTCAAATAGCGAAACAAGCGACAAAAACGAAGGCGAGGAAACTATCAACTCTTCAAGCAACCAACGAACGAGAAGGAATGCGTGAATATGTCAACACGTTGTTGTAAGAAACGTCGGCATTGTGTCGTCATAATTTCGGGGCTAGCCCCGATGATTTAGTAAAATCAGTAATCAGTAGTTTATTTCTCACCATACTTAAAATAGGCACAAACATACAAATTGCAATAAATTAAATTATAAATTGGCCATATTTCAGGGTGAAGGAGACGCGAGAAACCAATACTGGTTATCGAGCAGCGGCACCTATAAAATAAGTCTAACACTATAATATAAAAAACAAAAACAAAAAAACGGACTAAGTTTAAATAAATTGAGGAAAAAATAACATAAAATATCTCGAGACGATCTGCTGTAACCAGCAATCGCTCGCTTCAACCAAAGTGACTATAATAGTCACTTAGGCTTCAACAAAAGAAAAGACAACTCCGAACACCACTGATTCGGTAGCCATGGAGATGGCGTTAGTGGATTGTATCACAACAATACTATTGTGATGCCCATTAGCTAACAATGGGCAATATATGTCAAATTCTGATGGCGCATGGTTATTGGTTACAGTGGAACCCATGGTTTGCTGAGGGCGACAACAGGATCACCAACGAATAAACCATACCTTTATGCTAGAAAGGAATTGAGGTACCTGTTAATGGGATCTAGTGATTGGCAGCTGGAGTCAGGGCTTCACATAACGTTACATGAAATATAAAATCAGGGAAGACATGAAATATCAAAATGTGAAAGATATTCCATAACAGTCATTCAAAACGAATGTAACCTAGTATCAACATTCACAGTGGGAAACTAGATAGACTACAAGACATGAAACAGCAAAACTAAGAAGAGTCAAGTACCGTAGTCTAATAGTAATCAGTAATTTATTTCTTCACCAAGCTGAAAGTACGAATTATACATACACAAATAAAGGAAATATAAAAGACCGCATTCCAGGGTGAAAGGAGACGCCGAAAACCAATTCTGGTTATCGAGCGGCGGCACCCTCGGGGAAGTCTAACAAAAACGTGATAAATATAATTAAATCGAACAAAATATATTACTTAATAAATAAATAAAGAAACGCAATCGATGCGTCAAGGCGACCCGGTAAAAACCAAGCAATCGCCGTTTAAAAATAAGAAAATCGACTCCATGCACCACAGTCTAGGTAACCATGGAAATTATTAAGTGAACCAAACAGACTTGCAGTGTGGTCATGGCAGGTAAATAGTTCGGCTACGGTAAAGTGCAACACAAGTCGATTGTGTGCATATAAGTGTCCAGATTGAAATAAAACTGGATGTTAAGAGTACACAAATTGTAAAAGTATAGAATACCGTACCAATCAAGTATGCAAATAACAAAATATTGACACTTTGAGGCAGAAACAAGCTAGTAGTGTAAAAGCTAAAATGTTGACCTGGACTAACAAGTGTTTTGATGCTGGAGTCAAAGATTCACATACGGGAATTGTATAGACATGAGGAAAATATACATCGAAATATTCAGCAGTATTAATACAACACAATGAAGTGAGTATCATACCATAGAAGTAGACTAGGAAAATTTAAACAAAAATTAAGTTAATCAAAAGGATAAAAACAATTGACCTGGATCACTGTTACCGAAGCATTATAAATAGTAAAAACAAATACAACATTAGGCTTGACTGCCCATAATGAAAGTAATCAGAAGGATGCCAATTAAGTTTGGATCCCAGTTGAGGCATGTAAAATGGCATGGTAACAATAAGTGTACTTATGGGCATTGGACTGTAGGCATGAATTTGTCATTGGCAGTTAACAGAATAGATATCAAGAAATTACACACTAAATAGGAGACCAAGATCATTGAGGAGCGGGCTCAATAGTAGGGCAAAAAGCCTGCAATATTTTTTTGTTATATAATTTTAGTAATATAATTTTTGGCTTTACCTCAACCCACAATGTGTTGGTGACAGAAATACTTGTCAAGTGGCTTGTGCCCATCAGTATGGAATACACAATTAAAATTATAAGCTAAAATACAATACGAATATTTACACGAGACATTGTTTTGTTACAGGTGATTTGGATCGAGACAAATGATGAGCTGGCAATGACGAAAAGATTTGCTGGGACAACATCAACTGGATGTAGAGGCAGTGGAAAGGTAAAGGGAGCGCATGAATTTTTTGTATTTGAATTTGAAAGTGTCATAACTACAGTTACGTAAGTTTAAGGGAATATTATTCCAAGTTACCACACCTTTATATTTCAAGGAGTTTTGGGATTTGCTTAGAGAAAATCTGGGTACAAATAAATTAGACCTTGTCGAAGAGCGTGTGTTATGATCATGCACTTTACTGAGCGAAACAAAATAATCGTCGAAAGCAGCGGGCAAATGGTTGCTATGAAACTGATGCATGACCTTGGAAATCTCTAGTTGATAGATATCGGCTAATTTTAACACCCTGGTCTTATAGTATAGGGTGTTTAAGTTAGATCGAATGGGTGCTCTAGAGAGAATTCTAACTGCTCTATTTTGTAAAACTTCCAAACTGTGCAACGCTGATTGGGTGGCGGAGCCCCATGCAGTTATAGCATACTGTATATGAGACTGGAAAAGTGCGAAGTATATGGTTCGGAGAGTTGAGTCCTGGACGTAATGTCTGAGCTTACCCAGGATTCCAACTGCTCTTGACAGTCTCTTATGCAGTTCAGTAGTATGAGTGTTCCAATTTAGTTTGTCGTCAATAAGAAGCCCAAGATATTTGAAAGAGTGGACAATTTCGAGTGTGACACCCCTGATTTTAATTGAAAAGTTTTCATGTCTGGTTCGAGTTTTAGGACCAAACAACATAACTTTAGATTTTTTAACATTCACAGTAAGTTTATTGCATACCATCCAATTATACACTTTGTTAATTTCAGTGTTCACCTCGGCTTGCAGTGAGATTAGATTCTTTGCACTGTCGAGCAGACAGGCATCATCGGCGAAGAGTTTGCTCAAGAAATTTGAACAATTTGAAAGATCGTTTATGAAGATTAAAAAATTCAAAGGTCCTAATACGCTACCTTGTGGAATTCCGTAATGGATGGGTAATAACGAAGACCTGTGAGAATCTAACTCCACATATTGATAACGTCCGGACAGGTAATCATTTAATAACTTGCCTGCGACACCTCGAAAGCCAAAATATCTAAGTTTTTGAGAGAGAATAGCATGGTCGACAGTATCAAAAGCTTTTTTCAGATCTAAGAAAGTACAACAGACGAATTCCCCTTTGTCAAGTTTATCATAAATAAATGAAGTTAAGTCCAAGATAGCGTGGCTGGTCGAGTGATTGCTTTGGAATCCAAATTGACATTTATTGATCAAGTTAAATTTTTTACAAAAATTCAGCATTCGACTATGAATTAATTTTTCTAAAATGATGCCTAGGGAGGGTAAAATGGAAATTGGTCGGTAATTTGACGGGTCATTTCTTTTGCCATTTTTAAATATTGGTTTCACTCTGGCAATCTTTAACGATGAAGGAAAAATACCTAATTTAAAAGATGAGTTGAAAAAATGACACAGAGTTGGCGATATGATATCAGCGACTTGTTTTAGAAAGTAAGTTGGAATACCATCTGGGCCAACTGCTTTTCCATTTTTCAGGTTCAATATGGTTTGAAGAATCTCTGTATGTGTCGTTGGCTCCAGGAAAAAGGTGTTTTGCAGCGGAACACCCAAAAAATCGGTAGAAGGGTTAGAGCTACCAGGGATGTTATTCGCAAGTTTCTTTCCTACCGTTGAGAAGAATTCATTAAATTCACTGGCCATCATGATGGGGTCTGTCACTGTGGTACCATTTTCGAGTTTCAATTCTGAGATGGATGTATCATCTCTGGACTTAGTCTTAATGATCTCGTTAATAGTTTTCCAAGTTTGTTTGATATCTCCCCGGTTATTCTCGAGGGCATAGCGATAATGCAGTTGTTTCGATTTTCTCTGCAAGTGCATTAATATATTTTTATATTTTTTGAAGTGGAGACGCTGAAGTGTATTACCTTTCAAAAAATTTTTTTGGACATATTATTTTTGTGAATGATGGACTTGCGAATTCCCTTAGTGATCCACGGTTTGGAGTATAATTTATTTTCTCTTCGTGATAGGGGTCTTAATGGAGCGTGTTTGTTTATTAACCATTTCATTTGACCCAGGAAATCATCAAAAGAGCTATTGAAATTTTCTCTAGTAAGAGTAACACTCATGTAATTATTACACATTAATTCAATTTCAGATCTAAAAGAGTCGTTACAAAATTTAGTTCGGATCTTTGTTTTTGTGCCAATATTCATACCCGAAATTGTACACATTACTGGAAAGTGGTCGGTGAGATCGCTAAGTAAAATAAAGGATGAAGAACAATGGTTTATGGCGTTTGTATAAATATGATCGATGAGGGTTTGGGAGGATGGCGTGACTCGAGTAGGTTTTGTGATCAATGGAAATACGAAATAGGACGTCAGCATATCTAAATAGTTGGTGGTGGATTTATCATGGGTGTTAAGTAGGTTGATATTAAGTCACCCAGAATCACAAATTTCCTTTTCGCCATTGCCAGCCCACCAAGAACACGAGCCATTGCTCCTGTGAATGATGGGATGTTACTTTTCGGATGTTTATAAACTACACCAATTACTAGGCTCTGGTTGTTTGAGTTTTGTTTGACCTCAATCCACAAGTCTTCGCAGTTTGGAAATGCTAAGTTAAAATCTTGGATGATTTGGTAATCTAAATTTTTTCTGAGGTAAAATCCCACGCCTCCAGCTTGGGTTGGGGTGGGAACATGAATAAACGCGTACCCCGGGATATCGATATTTACAAACGTGGCTCCATGAATGATTCTGGTCTCACTCAGGGCAATTATATGAGGGAGAACATGAAAATGAGATATTAATTCGATAAGGTTGTCAGCATATCTTGGCAGTGACCTGATGTTGAAATGCACTAAAATGAGATCAGAGGGTGGAAAGCTGGATGAGACCTCGTTGATCTCATTAATTTGGAGGTGCCGACATGGTGGTAAACTAACATGGGTATGAAGAATGGTAGATTCCCAGTTTACATGGGAAGGATGAGAGGTTAAATCATATACAGGGCACATAGATTTGAAGGAGATTTAGGATAATAAGTGTGCTTTCTATCAAATGAGATTGAGTTGTAATGATCAAATGAGAAAAATTTGTCGCAAACAGTAACACGAATAATAAAATGACAAGCGGATGTGGGTATTTCTCTACAAATCTGGCCTAAGTTGTTTAAATTTTCCATAGTAGGAATAAAAGATATAGGACAATAGTTCAAATAAAAACACTTATCTGATTTTTTGCAGATCATCTTCATCAGATATTGAAATGGTATTGGTATCTTTATTTTTTTTCACTAATACTCTCCCGTTCGATGTCCAGAGGAAAGCATAGCCACATCGTTTTTTGAGAATTTTAGCTTGGTAAAAGAGATTTTTATTTTTTTCAGTCAAATTCTCCACAATGAAGGCCTTGGACAAGTTAGTTAAGGATGATCTGTGTGAGGGGCTTCTGATTAAATGGCGATTCTTGAGGATTTTATTCCGTATCTTCCTGTTGGTAAATTTGGCTACGATAGGTTTGTGAATGTTCGAGTTGTGGGTTGGGCTGCGATGAGTGATTGAGATGTCAGATGGTTTAATATCAACATTGATCAATTTACCAACCTCAATTACAAGTTTATCTGTGTCTTCGTTCACTGATGGTGCAAGGCCATGAAACTCTAAGTTGTCGAGTCTTGACCTCCTTTCCTGTTCTTCCAGTTTTTCAGTGGTATAATCCAGGTCTTCCTCCAGGTCATGAACTAGTTTCTTAAGTTCACGTATTTTTTACCATACGAAGTTAATTTTTCATCCATTGATTTTTGTTTAGCTGACAACTTATCAAACATGTCCGATTGAAAACTCTGGGTTTCCTTAATTGAGGCGATGTCTTGTTTTACCTCCTTTAAAGACTGCATTTGGTCTTCTATGCATTCTTTAAGCCCAGGGCTCAGTGATGCATAATCCGAGCTGGTGTTCGCTGGGTTAAAATGATCTTCAAGACACTTGGTGATAAGAGTTGGAAGTAGCATTTCAATGTGTCTTTGAATTGTTTCCTGTAGGTTTTGTTGAAGGTTGTAAGGTCCCTCTTTTTGATGTATGATGGGACCTATTGGAGAGAGGCCAGGATCAGGAAGGCTTCTGCTCAGACGCGGCTTTGGGATAGACTTTATGGTGTCGTAGAAGGAAGCCTTGTTTGTTTCGGTGTTCGACATATCACTGGTACGAAGATGTTGCATTGGCAGTGATGGTAGTTATGTTAGTTAGACTATTTTTAAGTAGATTTTAAACCTTAATCAAATAGCGAATAGTTGAGTGAACCAATGAAGCAAAGTTTAAAAGTACATAAAAAAATATTATTTATCAGGTAATACTTTCACAATGTTATATAAGAGTATAATGACAATCAGATAAACAATTTAGGCTTTACTGACTGCAAGAGAAAACAAGTCACAATGTTATGCTAATTAACCAAGATCTTGAGCAGATGGGCTTAGAATTTCAATGTGGTTAAATTCGTACAAAGCTTCATGGACCATCTCAAACATAAGAAAAGTAGTTTACTATATTGTGCAGGTTACGAACAAATACAGGTCATGCAATTAGCATGGCACACTTTACATAATTCAAATCACTGGCAAGAATGCAATAAGATGAGGACATGAAAAAATTGGAAAAAAAAAAATATTATTATTACAGGTATAGGCCTAGCGGAGCAAGCGGGAAAGAGTGCTGAGGCCACATCATTTGGATGCAATCACAGCAGACTGGTAAAGTGACAGCAAGAATTTTTTATATTTTGTTTTGAAAGTTTCATAAGAAGAGTCACGTAAGATTTGGGGAATACTATTCCAAATTACAACACCCTTATACTTCAAGGAGTTTTGGGACTTGCTTAGCGAAAATCTGGGAACAAAAAAATTCGATTTTGTCGAAGAGCGTGTGTTATGCTCATGCACATTACTGAGAACAGTGAAATAATCAGCGAAAGCTGCAGGCAATTGGTTGTTGTGGAACTGGTGCATAATCTTAGAAATTTCTAATTTATAGATGTCAGACAATTTTAGCACCCTGGCTTTATGATATAGGGTGTTTATGTTTGAACGAACTGGTGCTCCGGAGAGAATTTTAAAAGCCCTATTTTGTAAAATCTCTAATTTACGCAAGCTAGTTTGAGTAGCGGAGCCCCATGCAGCTAAGGCGTATTGGATATGTGATTGAAAAAGAGCAAAGTAAATAGTCCGCAGAGTTGGGCTCGGCACGTAATACTTGAGTTTTCCCAGAATCCCTACTGATCTGGAGAGTTTCTTGTACATTTCAGTGATGTGGCTGTTCCATTTGAGTTGATGGTCAATATGAAGCCCAAGATATAAGACTGGACGATTTCTAGTGGAATACCATTAATTTTAATTGAAAGACTTGAATTTCTAGTCCGGCTTTTAGGGCTGAATAACATGACTTTGGATTTTTCCACATTTACAGTGAGTTTATTGCATATCATCCACTCATATACTTTATTAATTCCAGTGTTCACTTTGGCTTGGAGTGTGATCAAATTCTTCGCACTATCGAGAAGGCAGGCATCATCGGCAAACAATTTTGTCAGGAAATTAGAGCTGTTCGATAAATCGTTTATAAAAAGTAAGAAACCAAGAGGTCCTAATACACTACCCTGTGGAATTCCATACTGGATGGGCAACATTGGAGATTTATGAGAATTGACCTCTACATATTGGTACCGACAAGACAGGTAATCAGTTAATAAGTTGCCTGAAACACCTCGAAAGCCATAATGTCTTAGTTTATGAGAAAGAATATGATGATCGACAGTATCAAAGGCTTTTTTTAAATCTAGAAAAGTACAACAAACAAATTCCCCCTTGTCAAGTTTGTCATAAATGGACGAAATTAAATCTAGAATAGCATGGTTGGTAGATGTTTTGGTCTGAAATCCAAATTGGCACTTGTCGATCAAGTTAAATTTTGAACAAAAATTAATCATTCTCTTATACAATAATTTTTCTAGAATAATGCCGATTGCTGGTAGAATGGAAATTGGTCGGTAATTAGATGGATCATTTCTTTTGCCATTTTTAAATATAGGGATCACTCTAGCTATCTTAAGTGAGGAGGGAAAAATACCTAATCTAAATGAAGAGTTGAAAAAATGGCTTAGCGCTGGGGATATGATGTCTGCGACTATTTTTAAGAAGTGAGATGGAATACCATCAGGACCAACTGCTTTACCCTTTTTCAGATTCGAGATTATTTGAAGAATCTCTGTGGTTGACGTCGACTCAAGATAGAAAGAGTTTCCTAGGGGAACACCCAAGAAATCTGTGATTGTATTAGAGCTCTGAGAGATTTTTCTTGCAAGTCTCTCACCAACTGTTGAGAAGAATTTATTGAATTCACTGGCCACCAAGACAGGATCTGACACTGAGGTACCATTTTCAAGTTTTAATTCTAAGATGGAAATATCATCTCTGGACTTGATCTTAATAATGTCGTTAATAGTTTTCCATGTGCGTTTAACATCTCCTCGGTTATTCTCAAGGACGTTTTGGTAATATAATTGTTTTGATTTTCTCTGCAAGTGAGTAAGGATATTTTTATACTTTTTAAAATGGGAGCGCTGGTTTAAATTGCCCTGCAAGTACATTTTTTTGAACATATTGTTCTTGTGCCGAATTGACCTACGAATTCCTCTAGTGATCCACGGCTTGGAAAATAATTTATTTTCTTTACGTGATAAAGGACGTAAGGGGGCGTGTTTATTTATTAACCATTTTAAATGGCCAATGAAGGAGTCAAGAGAGAGATTGAAATTTTCTTTAGTTAGAGAAACACCCATATAATTATCACACATCGACTCAATTTCCGATCTGAAAGAGTCACTACAAAAGTTTTCATATCGCGCCTCATTCTGATTTTGTTTTGGGGCCAACATTCATGCCCGAAATAGTACACATTACTGGAAAGTGGTCAGTTATATCGCTAAGCAAAATAAAGGTAGAGGAGAGAAGATTTATGGTATTTGTGTAAATATGATCTATGAGGGTGTGGGAGGATGGAGTGACTCTAGTTGGTTTTGTTATTACTGGCATTACAAAGTGGGATATTAGCATGTTGAAATAGTTGGTAGTGGAATTGTCGCAGGTGTCAAGTAAGTTGATATTGAAGTCACCTAACAGTACAAATTTCTTTTTCGCCACTGCCAGCTTCTCAAATACACCAGCCATTGCTTTAGTGAATGATGGAGTACTACATTTGGGATGTTTGTAAATCACACCGATTACAAGGCAATTTACAATTTAGTTACAAGGCAATTTACAATTTAGTAAAAGAAACAGAAAACAAACGAGACAAACGCGGCGAGTGGAAGATAAAAGAGAGAATACGATATACAATGAGCAACCGGGGCAAAATCGGCGTCGCCCCGTTCGGCGGAGGCTCTGCGAGCGAAAAATGAACCCTGTCGGGAGAATATGGCTAGTGTAGACAGTCTGTGCAACCGATATTGAGGTATTTTTCGAATATTTTTTATTATACCGAAAAAACAACCGGGGCATTGCCCCGGTTGGCCCTATTGACGCGCCGCCACTGTGAAACAGCATTAGAATATATACAGGGTGAACAGACCAAGTGTAGACAAATATTTAATAAAATATCTACAATATAACTGTGAGAGGGAAAAATTATTTTGCAGAAAATAGCCTTATGAAGATAAATAGTAAAATGCATTGGTATTTTTCGATACATCCTCACTTTGCCCTCACTACACGCCTCGATCTGTTTGGAACTTGACTGCACGAGGCACGTATGGTTTCTTCTGAAATTTTGTACACACAAACAAAACGAATGTACATTATAGCAATGTCTATTGTAATGTTCATATCTCATTTACGACAATTTGTCATCAATTAGCAAAGCTACAAAATGCAATATTCACTTCACAAAATCACTAGAGTAATATCTCGTATTTGGTTTTATACTTCTTTCAATTCTAGAAAAATTCATACCGGGCACAGAATTAGAATTATCATTAACAATATTTGCTTGACATGGAACATCATTTGAATCAGACTCATTTTAACAACCGACATCTTCTTCTGTGCGAGGTAAACCAATGGATAATTCTGTAGTATGCGAACCAAGACGGAGGACACCGAAACGTAGTACGTGTACCAGGTTAGGCCATAATTCAGGACAAATACTACGGGAGTCACTTGACTTTTTGACTAGTCCCCGTTATGAAACTAGAATAAAAAAAATTGGAATAAAATTTTGGCCTAACCCTAACCAGCGCATATATCACATTCCGGTGTCCGCCATCTTGGTTCGCATACTACTCGGGGGATCCAACCAAGGTGTGTCGACTTGCTAGAGCAGTATCCACCTCTTGGTCGTTTCGCCGTCCGCGACACGAGACAGACTATAGCTGTTTGAGTTATCGAGAAAACTACCACGAAGGCACGGAATGTGAAACGAACCAAGGCAGCAAAGGTCATAAGAAACCGGAAAGAAGTGACTGGAAGCATCGAGCGCCCATCAACAGTCTGAACCTAAAAAAATTCAAGATCGAACGCAATCTCGGCAACGATGCTTCTTAAAACGAGATGAATAGATATTGAAATCCTACTGAGGCAGAGCAAACCAATACCAAGTAGTTTATTGCAATTTTCAAGCGAGAAATAATGATACATAAATATTAAAACTATTCTCTTCAGTAATAAAAATTACGCTTTGAACAATTTACACATTGTTGCCACTGAAAGAAATGCAAAAAGAAAAAAATGGTTTGAAAAGTATTTTGCTTACTCTGAAATACACTACATTATTAAGAAACACAAGTAAAAGTTAGGCGTCCAGAATCTAGCCAGATGGTCTCGATCACCCCTTGAATGCCATATAGACATGGTCTAACTTCTTCAAACAATACAAGCGCCACATACGGATCCAAAGTAGAAAGTAATCAATATATCTTGTATTGTTTGAAGAAGTTAGACCATGATCTAACGAAAGCTCACAAATATACTTACTATTTCGTTGAAAGAGATCATGTCATTTTTACTTGTCACTTTAATACTATCTCGTTCAAGCATCCTTGTGGTGAGTACCACATACGGATCCGAAGTAGAAAGTAAACAAGGAGAAAGGACCTGCAGTTCAATACACAATATCCAAGTTCCCCTAGTACACTACTGTTCTTAATATATTTTGACGGGAACCAAGGGGCGATCTGGGTTCTTCTAAAAATAGTTGCTCCTCATGCATCAGTGACTACATATAAAGGGCCTTGCTCAATATGAAAGCTGTGGATATAGAGTCGAAATAAAAATTCTAAATATTTCAATAACATCTACAAGAAACGTTTTTTGAAAATGGTCATGTTGCAGTTTCAAGTTTCAGAAAATACAATCAAAATAATGTTCTGTTTAATTTAATTACAAAACTTGACACATATGTAGATAGAATGCATAACAAATAAGCATGCTCTGTTCGAATGAAATAAATACCATATTTCTACGTGTACCATACCCATTTTCAAGTTCAAATTTCGCCGTCAGAATAAGGGGTGCAAACTATAATGAAAAATACGATAATCCCGGTTCTTCCGAAATACAGCAGCCCTTGCCCTTCGCATATCATTAGTAACTTATCTAAAACCCTACTTGAGAAAAAAAGTGAATGAAAAACAACTCATAATAATAATAATAGAAATATCTAGTTAGCTAGAATGATTATTCATACTTAATATACATAAATAACTCATAAATTAGTGCTAATATTAGGCAGAATGATGCTTCATTATAAATATCGACTCAAGAAATATGAATCAACCCGAGTCGAAGTAAAAATTTTGCTTCATGTCAGCAAAGATACAATTCTATGAAACTAGATATGTTCAAAAATATTATTGATTAAAAGTATATCCCACATAACAGTGGAAGGTTATTCGCTGAGCGCACGCAAAAGCGTGACACGTATGTAACCCTAATACCCGTTTGTGGCTCAGCTAGATGTCTTAGGTTGGTTACATGACCCACCGACGACAAAAAATTTGCAGACTCCTCGTTCAACACTTTGTCATCACGAAACAATATTTAACATATATTAAATAATTATGACATAAAAAATGCAACAATAAAACGATAAAGTAAAATAGAGCATGATACATATATATTCTTTTTGGTTTTTGCATTAAATTACATACATATGCCACAAATCTAAAAAGTATTAGAAAAAGAACTGAATAAAGAAGAAAGCTCCATTTTAAATAATAACTAAGCCCAGGCTTTCCCAAATTAACCCTTTACCTCCCTCATAGGGGGTACAAGATAGATTTGATCTTGCCAGCCATTTTGGATATTTACATTTCTTTATTGTTTACTTCACTATGTACACCAATTTTCACTGTTATTTGTATCTTATTCTTAACTGGTTATTTTTTAGGTGGAGCGCAAACAAATTCAAAAACGAGGGTGATGCGGCTAAAAATGTTTAAGAACCACTGAGGAAATTGATTTGTTTATTTCCTTAACTGTAGTTATTTTACTTCCTTTGTTGGCTTTTATATTATTAAACACGGTGAATGAATTAATTTATGAAAACATGTCGATATCAAAACTAGCTAGCTAGCGCTGAGTCTTTGTAAAGTGGACAGCAAATACCGAAAGTTCAAAAAAACCGCTGGCATAGGCCGTTTCAAAGATGATCACTTTCAAGCTAAAGGCGTACTGTTATCAGTGAGTTTTCTTTGAAGCAAAGATCAGAAGCACCGCTTAAAAAGTAATAAATTCTGCTAATGAAAAAAAAACATAAAATTAATGATAAAAAAAGATAAGCTATAGAGTATAGAACAGTGTTTCCCAACCCGTGTCCGCGGTCTCAAATGAGTCCACGGAGCGTTTGAATGAGTCTGCAACGAGCCAGAAATTCAGCCACGTTTTACGTTAGAATCTACGTTAGAATTCAGCGATTTACGTTAGAATTTACATAAAACATAAAAAGCAAGTTTAGTACCGTATTTATTCGCAAATAAGCCGAGTTTAAAACTCAAAAAAAAAGTTGCCCAACTAAGGGACCGTCTTATGCGCGCATAACTCAGATAGCACCAAAAAATCGGCTCCTTCGCGCATCGAGACTTTGATCACGCAACGAAATGATATAATGCTGACTTGCCGGTAATTGCAACAGCTACAAACCATACTTAATTCTCACGATGAAGAGCACACCACACACGCGATCGCTTGTCTAGGTGTGATTGTCTGATCATAAACGTGACCGCTTGTATTTGATTAAATTTAATTGTATCTTTTGCATAAGAGCAACAGCATTGATCTATCTACCAGCCGTCTCGTGGTCAAAACGTTATCATTTGTGCACAAGTAAGAATCAGATAGAAGTTTCAGGTAGAATAATACTCACAGCATCAATTCTTAACAATAAAACTGTAATTTCAATCATTTTGAACAACCATTTACGGTAACTGAAAGGTTAAAATAACCTATGAATATGATGTGATAAATACTGTGCTGTACGTCCATGGGTTAGGCAAAAGCTGTGTTTTCGGTTTTTCCTGAATCAGCAAAACGGAAGGGTCATAAATCAATCACTTTATTTCGTGGTAGCCGTTTTCTTTCTGAAGTGCTGTTATCGGGCAGGGAGTGCTTCATTGCACCGGCCACGTTTTTGTTTTTAGGATTAAGACAAATAACAGCTGGTATACAAAGTCAATTAAATAATCGGCAGACACTTTGGCAGACATTATAAAATATATCAGCCCATATATGAAGCTCACACAGATCATGTTTGAGAAGACTTGTGAAAAATAACCAAATTTATTGCCGTGTCCGCTCAGGATATCTCGACTACCTTAATATAAAATAATGATTGCAAAATATTTTCAATCAAAAATGTTCTCATGTTATACGTTTGGTACTTCAAGTCGGCGCTGATTTAATTCCTTTCATGTTGGCAGTAATTTAGTTGTGCCGCAAAGTGCTGTTTTCCATTACGATAAAACAGAAAATATAATAATCGAAAATTGTTTTATTCAAAATGTGGACAGCGGCGCTAGAATGTGTGTGCCATATACAAGAAGGTAGCGAATCGCGATATTTGAATATTAAATTTGAATTGAACATCATTGACTGTAATAGATGCATGCGCCATGTTACGATTTGTGGAAACGGCGTATAGGCGAATTTTTATAAATTCACTATTTCGAAGCTGTTATTAGGGAGTCGGCTTATCCGCGTGATAGGCGTATAGTCGAGAAAATACGGTAAGTAACATAACATTAATCGAGTCAATACTTACTGGTTACTGAGTATATCTGGGCATATATTCGAATATTCAACTATTAGAATAGCAAATGACTATTCGAAAATTTGGTAACAGGTGACGCGACAGGTCACTTGCGCTCAATCAGACGATTGGATTTCACGGTGACCGTGCATTTGAACCCACGTACATTTGAACCCATGTGTATATCCGCGGGTTCAATCTATATGCGGGTGCTAAAACCCATGGGTTAGGGTTAGTATGGGTTCAAATATCCGTTAAACAAAACAAAAAATTTCCATAGGTACAATAGTATGCAGGTGCAATTGTCGTAGGTTCAAATGTACGTGGGTTTAAATGTAATGGAACCGGATTTCACAACTCACTTGCGGATTTCCGTCGAAAACACGAATCTGCACACGCTTCGATAAATACCTAAGTGGTGTTTCTTGCGAGTTCTCACAACGAGAAATTTTTTTTTTTCTCGTTGGTGTCAATGGTGGCAACCCAAATTTTCTAAATTAAAAAACGGCAATACAAAATACTAAAAATAAAACGGAGAACACCATAAGTTTTGTTTTATGACGGTCCGCGACCGATTAAAAAAGCTTTTTTAGACATTGCAAATCGCAAAATTTTGGATGCTACCGTACCAGGGCATTTCCCCTTAGGATTCTTTGCTTTACTGCCGCCACATTGATACGTACAGTACTGAAGCAGTAAGTGTTGTACGAACAGATCAGATTTGACGAATTCACAAAAAAAACGAATCAAAACAAAACATAATCGGGCACTTTACCACGCATTTTAGTGTTCACGGGTTCAAAGGGTTTTGCCGGTGAGAAAATAGTCCGCGACCAAAAAAGGTTGGGAAACGCTGGTATAGAATATCAAGATTGTTAAAATTCCGATAGCATGTTGACAAATTATCTCCAGAGTAATCAATGGCAACATATTTTCTACAAATGATATTGTATATTAAACTGTAGTTGCAGGTTTTGTTTCCTTACCTCAGGGGTCGGCGAACTTTCGACGCTCGCGGGCCAAAATCAAAGGTTGCAAGTCATTAGCGGGCCGCACATATTTTCAGAAAGTTAAAAAATGAATGGATGGCCGATGAATCAAATTTTTCTACACAGATCAAAAGTTAAATTTTAAGCAGCGTGCGAAGACTGACCATTTGAATATTTTCTGCGCCATTAAACCCTTTGCACTTAGCATCAACTTTTATGCGTTTTGTTGCCATTTGTCTATTTATAATTAAATTATAGGCTCATTAAACGAGCAAGTTTGAATTATACACTTGTTACGTTAAAATATAATCTAGTCTACATAAAGAATATGTTACGTAAAGAATATAATCATCAAAACAGCTGTTTTGTTACTATAATTCAGTGAAGCGTCGCAAGCCCGATGATATTGCTCCATGGGCCGGATCCGGCCTGCGGGCCGGAGTTTGCCGACCCCTGCCTTACCTACTTTAATTGAGTTTTAACTAGCGGTTGCCACAAAGCCGCGATAACGTGGACGATAAATAAAAATAGCATAATATATTTCCATGCAATACCAAGAATTTTTGTCAGCTTCCGTTCATAGTGACGATCATGTTTAATAGAATACGAAATTAAGGAAAAATAATATCCATACACACTTTTACTGGTGAAGGGAAGCAGCGGGAAATCAATACTGTTTATCGTGTAGCGACACCCAAGATTTAATATCTCATTAAATTTATAATATCGGAAATTAAGGGCCTGCTTATTTATAATAAAAAAGATATATAATAAAAAACTGGAGTCACAACCCCACAGGGGGTTGCGGGCACTCAGCGAATTCTAGGGTTTGCAAAGTATATACCAATTTCACATAAAATACTTTTTTAGACTTTTGATTTGAAACACAATTATCAAAACTAGTGCAAAACATAAATCTCACGATTTCTAGAGGGAACACGGGATCAGACCTGAGGCTCACTTGCACAACAATGATGATTCTGATCGTAAGACCCGAGAAATGGCACAAACGGGAGGTCACAGAAAAATTTAATATATTAGAAGGAGTCGGTTATTAGATTAAAAGTCTGGAAAGACCTGATCTGGAACATGGACGAGTTTTTTCCAATGCATAATTTCATAGTGAGGTACCGTTCCGAGACTTGAACAAAATTAATATCATGTGTCTTCTTGGTTTGGACAAGCGGCTGGAGTGTCAAATTTAACAGAATAAACGCAAGTTTCTTTCTCTGAGACGTAGCGTACTTTGTCTGCTGGTGCGCAATTGAATTGTATCTGTATACAAAGATTATAAGATTAAAATTACTGTCCTATCATCCAAAAGTATTTGCTGTAATAGGCAAGGTCATGGACACTTACTCACAGGTAAAGGAGACTCATCTCTGAGCAAAGTTACGGGCACTCATTCAGGATTAAAGAGACTCATCTCTGAGCAAAGTTACAGGCACTCATTCAGAAGTAAAAGGGACTCATCTCTGAGCAAAGTTTCGAACACTCACTCAGAGGGGAAGGATACTCATCTCTGAGTAAAATTAGGGGCGCTCACTCTCAAGTAAAAGAGACTCATCTCTGCACTCTCTCAGTAGTAAAAGAGGCTAATCTCTGAGTAAAGTTATGGACACTCACTAAGATGAAAAGGAGATTCATCCCTGAGTAAAGTGAAGCCAATTAAAATTGAAATATTTGTCAGATTTGATATTGCTGCCCTATTTTGGATATTTACATTTATTTATTGTTCACATTTCTTAATTACGTGCACATATTTTCAAACTGCTTTTGAATACTTTCGTCTTACTATCAGTTATTTGTAGCTTATTGTTAGCTAGATATTTTTGAGGCGGGCGCAAGACTTGACAAATTCTAAAAAGGGGTAAAAGACTTGAGAAATATCAGTGTAAAATGAGAAACTTACCACTGAAGACCGTGCTTTTCCATCAGGGCAGTGATCCTTATCACCCCCAGTCATAGTTAGGATTGAGGTTTTATCGCTGAGCGTCCCATTTCTTCCAATTATCCAGAAATCTTTGCCAGACTAAAGAGAAAGTAAGAACAGTGATAAGGTGTCTTAAAAATGTTGAAAAGTGAATTTATTGATACCATATATTGTTTTGGTCCTTGCAGATGTATTAAATTAATTAAAAATACTTGAACAATTACTGATAAAAAACAACACCCTATGGCCTATATAACTCAATTGCAAAATGATAGACATTGTTGGCCTGCCAATTTATTTTTTATTAACTCCTATTAATGAGTAAACCAAACTTGGTCAGAAGTCCTAAGCCTGTTCCAAGTCCTAATTGGCTGATTGTTTCGTTAAGTCTGGAGTATGACATCATAACAGAACACATCATCGAAAGCATAAAGACTTGCCATTGTCAGTTTTGGATAAAGCTTGGAAAGAATATCCTGAACTCAGTGACAGAGCCATTAAATTTCTGCTGATTTTTTATCCAAGTCCCTTATGTGGAAAAATTTTGAAGGTTTACCGGTCTGCAAAATTGGATTTGTAATTTTACCAG
The DNA here is from genome assembly GCF_013122585.1 of Styela clava. Classification (NCBI taxonomy): domain Eukaryota; kingdom Metazoa; phylum Chordata; class Ascidiacea; order Stolidobranchia; family Styelidae; genus Styela; species Styela clava. The sequence goes on along the minus strand of NW_024102841.1, from coordinate 17,963,324 downwards.
CCCGCAAGCTTAAAAAGATTTAGAACCTCAGGTCTAACTTATTCAGACTAACAAGATATGACTAATTGAACAATCTTTTTTTGTCTGAAATAGTTGAACTATGATCTAAATCAGGGGTGTGCAACCTTTTTTTATTCGCGGGCCAAATACAAGTAACTGGGTGAAGCCGCGGGCCGCACCTTTATTTAATTCAGGCTTTCTGGTAGTTGCAAGCACAAAAATTGCCTATATTTGCTATTGATCTTACGGCATTATTAGGGGTTCTTGCAGAAATAGTAGATTCAAAACGCATAAATTTCTGAAGAAACCGCTATTTAAATTTTTTGTTGACCGTCGGCCTAATTTCTTAATTGTCAAGTTTTTTTTAATTTTACCGCACGCTAAATTTTTTTTGGAAACCACCTTTCTCAATGGGTTGTTAACTTAAAACTGTAAGCATCAAAAGATGCTGTAACAAGCCGACTGTGCAAGTTGATGCACAAAGTTACACAATTTTTTATTATTAATTTCACCTTCTTATTCTAGGCGTTCCAGGAGGTTCCATTACATTTGAACCCATGACAATTGCACCTGTATGCTATTGCACCTATGGAATTTTTTTTGTTTCACGGATAGTTAAACCCATACTAACCCTAACCCATGGGTTATAGCACCCGCATATAGATTGAACCCGTGGATATACGCATGGGTTCAAATGTACGTGGGTTCAAATGTACGGTCACCGTTCCAGGAGGCAAGATAAAAAGCGTAGGTGTTCCGGCAAAAAATTTCGAGAACCGCTGATCTTAATAGAGCTCACTAATATACTTTCTATTTCTCAGAAAGAAATTATACCATTCTAATGTAAAGTGATTCAAGAGTCTTGCTGCACACTAACACAAATATATTTCTGTAACGTTTCGTCTGACCAAGGTAATGTATCTTCAGACATACATAGTTCAACTATGTATCTCTGAAGAAGTCTGACCTTAGTCAGACGAAACGTTACATAAATATATTTGTGTTAGTGTGCAGCAAGACTCTTGAATCACTTAAGGGTGCTCCCGAAGTATGCGAACCAAGATGGCGGACATCGGAACGTAACATGGGTAACAGGTTAGGGTTAAGCGATAATTTTTTTCCAATTTTCCTTATTTTAGTCCTATAATCAGTTCAAAGACTAGCCAAGAGCCTCCCGTAGTATTTATACCTAAAATTATGGCCTAACCCTAACCTAGTACACATATTACATTCCGATGCCCGCCATCTTGGTTCGCATACTTCGGGAGCCCCCACTTAAGATAGTTATCTTTACTTTTGCTACAGCATCCTTGCAATATATGCATACGGATCCGCCGACACAAAAGCATAGGAGAAGGATAAGGAGTTAGTCTCACAGAAACCAAATAATCAGTGCATTCTAATGTAATACAGGATGGCAATATTCTATCAATATTATAGCCATTAACATATATTTCCTATAACAACAAATGCTACTGATATACCTCATCAAATTTTGGAAACTGAACAAAAAAACATCAAAGATTTTGGTTAAAATGGGCAGCAGATACAGAAATTTTTGCTTTATTATGTTTGATTTTTATTATACACACATTTGGATAAATATTGTTATTTATGTGCACATTTTGCTTTGAGCAATTTCCAATACCCCCTCTACCTCTAAGCTGAAGCCCAATCTGCCCAAAAGCCTTTTCAACCTTGCTTCGAGCAAATTTCAAATCCCTCGGCCTACCCTCAAATTAAAAGCGCAATACCACAAGGCAACTTCTAGCACTTTAGTGGTTGCACATAACTTCGCAGAAATGAATCCCCTTTATTTCTGAGTGAGTGCACTCACCCTTTCGTTTGAGCAAATTACGAAAATAGAAAAAAAATTCAAGTTCAAACTATTTTACCTGAGTGACATTCTGGTACGGGCAAACGGAATATATATACCCTGGAGATTTATACATGTAACAGTTCTGACTTAATTTGTAGTAGACTCCATTTTCACCGTACATCTGAAAATACAAAGGATAATATGTTACTGAACTGGGAAGAATTATGAAAGATTGACTGCTGATCCAATGAAACATTTTGAAATGGACAAGACAATTTAAAAATTGCTAGTTCCACTTGAGACCATGCGATTAATTTTGATTGTAGAAGCAATGTATAATAATTGATAATGCTGTTTCTGATACTGGGTGGTAATTTTCATTCTGATTACTGAAATTAAAGAGTTCATTTTTACTGAATGACCACATAATTTTGTGCAACGAAGATGAGCTACGAGAGTGGTCTAGCAGTTATATCGTTATTTTAATCTAATTGGCAGCACAGATTTCATCTCTCTGGTTCAAACCCCTGGTTTCGTAGTCTACGCCCCTGTCGTTAGATATTAGTGTATGCCTTGTTAAGCAAAGGACATAAATGGTCATATCAAATAAAACTTCACTAATTTGATTTTTATGAATAGATGATGCTCACTTTACTTAGCTACAATATTGAAAAGTACAAAACGCATTATGCAGTGTTCGCATTTAATCAGTGAAGCAGATCGCAAAGCTGTGAAGAAGTATCGTGTAAAGCAGTGTTTCCCAACCTATGGGTTGCGTATCAAAACTGTTTTGTGTCGCTTGAAAATTTTATTAAATTGCTTATTTTTTTAACAATATGTAGCATTCATTTTATTTTGCTTAAGTTAAACCACGAATTTATTTCAAAGCTCGCCAGAGGACAAACTAGCGCAGTTATACCAGTCGTTCAATGATGCGGCCATAAAAGTACTACATGCCATTTAGTATTTGAGTATATTTGGGTCACAAGACTTTACCAAATTTATATTTTTTCGAAAGTCGCTTAAGGTGAGTGCCTAACTTCACTCGTAGATAAGTCTTCTTTACTTCTGAGTAAGTGATAGTAACTTCGTTCAGCGATGAGTCCCCTTTACATTTGGTTGTTGAAAGTCTGGTTGGGAATCACTAGTATGAAGAACTTTACTTACCGTTTCATCTTGTCCTTTTCCTATTTCTATATATTCCTTCTTTGCGATGGCACCTTCACGTTTTATATTCATTTCCAACCTTTTTTCGTGTTCAAAGTCGTTGCAGACGTTACTGCAAGGTGCAAGAAGAACTTTTGGTGAATCTGGAGAAAAAAGAATGAAAATTTTGAAATTTAATTGAATACCCGAACAAGAATACAATAGTAGAGCGCTAAAAGAGGTGCCGGAGTAATCCAACTACAAAAGAGAAAAATTGTAAAGGAAACTGTATACTCAAACCCATAATTTATTATATGCAATTCAAGAGTCCTACTGCACACTAACACAAATGTATTTATGTAATGTTTCGTCTGACCAAAATCAGACTTCCTCAGACAAGCAGTTTTTATTCCGGCTACAACATCCTTGCATTATACGCATATGAGCTCACTAGAGAAAGGCATTGAGAAAGGATTGGGAGTTAGTCTCACGCACCCTTTACTGATAGTTAATAATAAAACTATGTTTTCGGTACATGACTAGGGGCAACGATACAACCTTTAGGGGTCATCAGAGTTAGTTGCCACAAGTTTGCCATGCAGTCAAGCCTTCTTTTCCGCATTTCTCTCCGCCAGGACAAATACGAAACTTCTATTATTGCACTCTAGAATTTTACCTGGTAAATTCAAGTCAGGTGCAACGGTGACACCCTTCCACTCATCCGAGCCATCACAGCAATCACAAATCCCATCATTGACCCTCGATGAAGGAAGATATTCATGCTCTGGCTCACAGTAAAACCTAGAAAGAAGAAGGATACAGAGGGATATTTCATCATATTTAACAATGAGGGAAAAAAGTCAATAAGATGGCTTAAACAAAGAGCAATTCAACAATTGACGGCATATAGATCGCAAAAAAAAGACGAACTGTTAATTAACCCAAGTTCGACGGGCCATTTTAAACCGTTATGAGGGCCGTAACTGGCCCAAAGTTTCGGAACCACTGCAGTAAAGAAAAAGAATTTTTCTCCGTAGTGACGAGGAAACGCGCCGTTTCTAAATAGGCAAAAAAGGTATGTATCAAAAATGGTTGTTATGGTTATGAACAAGATAAACTAATTACCTTCCATTTGCACATGCTGACGTACCAGGCTCATCACTTCCATCCGAGCAGTCGCAGTAATCATTGTTAACGGCGTGAAACGGTATCGATTGATTTCCATCAAAACAGACAAATTCAAAGTTCGAATTAGGAAGGTAATATTTTCTAAAAATAAAAATAATGGTTCAAATAAAGTGGGATGGGTGGCGCGACGAAAGCATGCAAGATTGGTAATCAACAAGATTGAAGCAAAATGAGTTCAAGAGTGGCCGCAAAAATTAGCGAAAGAGCATCTACCTGAAATACACAATGATGAAAGTAGATCAAGAAAGAAACTTCATCAACAGGCACGTACCCCATGGGGAGTTTACGGTCGGTTACCCCGGCCTCCCCCCTTTTAAAGTGTAGAAAAAATTTGTGTATCCTACATAGCAATTTTCGGGGCTCCCGAAGTATGCGAACCAAGATGGCGGACATCGGAATGTAATATGTGTACCAGGTTAGGGTTAGGCCATAATTTTAAGTATAATTACTACGGGAGGCTATTGGCTAGTCTTTGAACTGATAATAGGACTAAAATGAGGAAAATTGGAAAAAAATTATCGCCTAACCCTAACCTGTTACCCATGTTACGTTCCGATGTCCGCCATCTTGGTTCGCATACTTCGGGAGCACCCAATTTTCTGTAGCTTGAAACGCTCTTTAGATCCCCAAGACACTTCAAAACCAATGTTTTACGCTAGGTATTTGTCAATTAAAAATTTCTTGGCTACGTCCCTGCAATCGCGCCATATAATCGTGATGCTGGCGATTGTGCCATATAATCGCGATGTTGGCCAGTTCAACATCTTTACCCGCACAATGGAACGAGGCTCAATTACGTTCAAGATTTCTGGTCAGTTCCACACCTAATTGTGTACCTTGTGACCTTTTAACATTATAACGAGAATATCGGTCAGAGACCGAAGACTTATCAATTGAAAGTTAGGCGATCCCCAAAACAACGCTCTTACTCCATAGTGACACCTTGTGTCCCATCACTAATTAATTAATAACTCGCTAATTATACGATACAATTCGCCCAAAATCAATAGGCTTCTGGTCCGAGATAAGATGAATGCACATGCAAAATCTGGAGCAGATTCAATCTCGCTTTTGTGTGATATCGCGTGCATCTAACAGACAAACAAACAGACATACAGACAGACAATTCCTATCAACATACTTACCGATTAAAATCGATAAGTAATGAAATGTTACATTATCTAGTACTGACCATACCTGTTAGCCTTCTTTACTCCTCTTAATAAAGTTCCATTAACTTTTATTCCAATTTCTGTTGCAAATTTGGGAGCAAATTTTGGGTTGATGTGCCTGATTGGTGCCCTTTGCTAAAAAATAAAAACATGTTGTCAGTTTGCGTATCGTGCTAAACATAAGGAACATGCATGGCATTACCCTTCAATGTTCAGTTTCCAATCACATGGGACCATTCGTAGTCATAGGGTGACTGTTGGACACTAAAACAAATACCTGGCGAACTAATCCAATACCCAACATACGACATTGGCTAGTAAAAGGATAACAGGCCGTGATTTATGACAAATCGCTCAAAATATTCAAAGTTAGTCAGTTCAAATTCATTGTGAAAAAGATAGCATGAGTTTTTTTATTTTTAAGAGCTGGTAAAATCTCACTCATAGAAAACTTGATAAACTGTGCACAGAGAATGTTTATGTTAGGTATGCATTAAATTTTGTCTGGTTTGATTTTCCCATGAGTGTCGCTGCTCAGAAACCAGTACTGATTTTATTGCGTAACCCTTCACCATGACATGCTATTTTTTACTTCATGGTGGATACGCACTCGAATATGTTTAGTATGATCAATCAATTCATTTTATTTTGGTCACTCCGACATAAACAAAACAAACGGAAACAAAATGCAGAGGACCTGGGTGACAGGAATAACTTACAAAGTAAAAGACGTACAAGCACACAGCCGTCCACCCAAAACAGGTAAAGAACATAATAAATAATATACACAATATAAAAACGGGCAATAACTTTTAAAATGCAAAACAATGAAAACTTTAGCAATCTGCCCGGGTCGAACTGATTGATTTTCCTCCCTTTTTCAATCAATCTTTGCTTATAACGAAAAATAACACTAACCTCCGGTACAAAATGGTTCACATATTTAGCTTTATTGTGTGTTTCACTTCCGCTGTTGCGTAGCATCATTTGATGTCTTTGAAAATTTTGAAGAATATTCGCCTAAAAATTAGAAGTTAGTTTTTTGAGATAATATACGGTCCAAAAAAACAGTAGATATTATATATATTTTTTCGGGGAGAGAAAAACCGATGAGACGGCTAATCATATTGCGAATCACGGCCTTTTGTCCGGTTACCAGTCCGTGCATGGACTATGCGGTGGATAAAGCCATGACTGACCAGTGGTATTTGAATCGCCTTACAAGAGCAGAGTCTATTCCGGCACAATCAGTACGACAGTTTTCAAACTCCAAGAATGTCCCATCATTTGGTTTAATAAAACAAACACTCATTATGTATCACAAAGGAGGTGCTTCTGGCGCAACGGCAAGTGAGTCATATCGCTCCATGCATGTCTTAATAATAATCTAAATTAATCGCGGCCTTCATGTGACCAAAATTGCTTTTTTTGCTAAAAATTCTCGAATGCCAAAATTTTCCTTCGGTAAATCAGATTATTTATTCCTAAGGAATTCAATGATGAAGTTTTTAGATTGCGCTTCTTTATAGTTCATTACACAACTTCATTTCACTGTATTTTTACCGATATTGAGGGACAAAAATGTCCCGACGTCCACAAAAGGAGAGGTGTCCATTCAACGATAAAATAAGATTCTCTGAAGCGAGACAATGTCGCTCGATCTGTAAAGTGTGTCGTACTTACAGTTCTTTCCCAAAATACAGAAATAGACCCCACATTTAAAGATATCAATCATAAGAGTGAGTGCAAACCATGGGCCTCTATATCAGTACCGGTACGGTACCGGTACTAAACGGGAGAACAATCTGAAAACCCAACCATTGAATTCTCTGAAAGAAAATGCTGATTTACAGAAAAAAAAAAAAATACTGTAGCCTCCGACATACAGACATACATAAATACAGCACGCAGACAAACTTAACTCAAAAAAGGGAAGATAAATAGAAAAATGGGATATATCTATTAGTACAGTACCGGTACCGGTACCGGTACGTAATAAGTAAAACGTACCGGTACGGTACCGGTACCGTACATTACACCCTTAACAGTCTGATAGCACAAACTTGAAAAATCCTGATTTTTCTTACAAACAAATAAGAAAAAGAGAAACTATCTGTAAAATTTATAACCTCGGATTTTACTTACTTGAAAAAACATGAAGAAAAGTGCAGTAACAAAAAGTGCGACGAGTGTTTGATACGGATTATTTCTTCCTAGCATAAGCCTGAGATGGCGCTGGTTCTGGATCTGTTCGTCATTCATGGTATATTATACAGGCACACAGGTGTATGAACGTTTTTTATAAAAAAAAATATATCAAAACGCCAACCAGTACCGGTACCGTTATACAAATCGAAATTAAAGTGACGACCAAAGTTCACAGAACACTACGAAGCCAGCTGCCAAAATACAAACGCTCAGGGCTGTGGTCACCCATGCGTGATTTCCTTGAAATAATTATTAGGATTAGAATACCATTTTTATCCCGGAGGAGCGGAAAGTCGATAAGACGACTTAACAATATGGCCAAATACGGCTTTACGTCTGTTTGTCATTTCATGCCGGGTTTTAAAATTCACCTAGGATAGGATTTGCGTGTTTTCCCCCATGTGAGAGCAGAGCCGATAAGACGGCTCATCAATAGCAAATCTCCGGACGCTCGCCCGGTTACCAGTACATTTCGGTTATTGGATTATTTGGCCTTTTATTCTATTTCAGACGCATGGACTTTATGATAGGGGGAGCCGTAACCGACCAGCGTTTACGTAAACCATCCTACGACGACGAGGAGTCTATCAGTCCTCTTCACATATTCATTCTCCACGGTATTTGAACCTACGTACGGTAATCAGAGGTGCAATGGTGAGCGTAATCCTAACCCTTACCGCGATGCGCCACACCACAAATAAATTTCTTACAACAACAGTGGTTATTTTGATGGATTTATGATTTGATAAAGCTTCTGTTCCCAGTATTAGTCATTGTCGATGTTTGTGCTGATTTTCTCAGTTTTTATTAGGGATGGGACGAGTCCAGCATTACAGAGATTCGACGAATCCGGGTAATAGGTCAAGGACTCGAATCGAGTGTACTTGCGGGCCAAATATAAACATTTGTGGTAGCGCGCGGGCCGCAATATTTCCCCCTTCGAACAATCGCTACAATAATTAAACTTCAAATTATGGCGCATTTGCATTGCTACCCTTCTATTGCTGTGTTGAAAGCCTGTTCCAATGAGATGTATATATTTGGCGTTTTTATTATTATCCCACAATACATTGTTTTTATGTACTTATTATCAATGTAAAACATGTTTTTATGTACTTATTATCAATGTAAAATTTAATCTAAGTGTAATGCATTTTAGATAAAGCTGCTCAAGGCCATATGTTCTTCCGAACGTGCACATTGCACTGTCGCACAGATGAGCTGTGGCGCAGTCTCAGGGTCGAATTTTCGACGACTCGTTTCGTAACGAGTTCAACATTGAAACCCTTAACAAACTACGATGCTGACTGGGCATATCGAGCAAACCGGTGTTTTGGAATGCGCAAGAAAAAAAATATTTTTCAGCACTTTGGAATGCTCGACCCGCGTCGCTCTGTTGACATTTTCAAGTTTTAAAAATCAAAATTAACTCGAACGACATACAACTGACGCTACTTGTTACATAAGAAGAGTCGTACAGCAGCACTTGTCACCACAAAAATCCGTGTAGAGACAATAATAAATTTGGGATTGATTTTTGTTTTATATATTAAATGTCGGCCGCAACAAATTAGCTTGCGGGCCTCATTTTTTCTGACCCCTGGTGTTGTGTTTGTCTGGTTTACTGTTGGGTGCTGTTTTTAGTCGTAGGGTTTGTGGTTAGATTGTGGAGGTTTTATTACGGCCTTGTCCGTTTTTGTGTCACCTCTCTGCGGACCGGCAGTAACCTTTCCGCGGACTGGTGACGGGCCGCGGCCCGGTGGTTGCCGACCACTGCTTTATATAACATATGTGGAACTAATTTACATTTTTAGAAGTGTAATATCATTAGATCTTATAGACGGGTTTTCAACAGTTGCTACCTATTAGGGAAGGGACGAGTTCGGCATTACAGAGATTCGACGAATCCGAGTAATAGGTCAAGGACTCGAATCGAATCTGCCGAGTCCGTGACGTCATAATGGAAAAGCAGAAAAACGTGTTTGTAACCATGCTACAGCATCGTGCGCTCACAGAAATACGTCGTAGCTCATATTTTTTGCCTAATGGTTCCGCAGATAGCTGTTGAATCATTTTAAATATATATTTTTCTCTTTTTGGCGGCCATAATACAAACGTAAACGTGATCAATGTGCGCCTTGGCTGTGAACTGGATTTCCAGCCCACCTTGCGTCAACTCTGGGCGGCTATTCAGAAATACTTACATGTCAATATGAACAACAAGAGAGCTATGCTCAAATATATGGACACGTAGAGTCACATAATTTTGATGACGTCATAGCGAAAAAAAAAGTAATAGCCTTCTGGAGAAAATTTTTATCTTTAACCACTGAAAATTTCAAAGCAATTGGTCCAGTATTCGAAGAGAAAAGCGACTTTTTAAAAACGTGTCAAAGAACAAGAACAACAACATAATATTGAAACGATCGTTATGTCCACTACGTGTCCAATAAAAAGCTTTTGACTACAATGCTTTCCCATAATTCCAGATATTTCTAGCCGTAAATTTACTATGTCATGTGCGCATATGGTAGAGAAATGCTACTCGTCGTCAATACAATGTGGTACATCTGCTTGCAATTTAGTAGTTCATGTAAACGTTCTAAAACACTCCATGCTTTCCATTTCCTTTTTAGCGAAAGGATTGCACGCAATAAACTCGATTTAAAAGAGGTATTGATGAGATTCCCCATTGGGTAGATCCAGAGCATGTTTCATTTTTACGCAAATCAAAAACTCAAAAATATTGCAATAACATATTTTATTGTGTACCACATGTATACCAAAAAGAATAAATAGTCTGAAGGCGACTGGCGCAACTTCATTGTTATAAGCGATCAATAGTTTTTAACTTGCAATATATTATCTGGATATCTGTCGTCGTTTTATTAGGAGTGTTTATAATGCACACGAGGGATATTGTTACAGATCTAGCCTTGAATTTTAACTAGTTATGGTATGTAGTGAGATTTATAGAGGCAAAAGTACAAATATAGGCGTAAATTAGTAAAAACAGAATTGATTATGGACTCGGTAAAAATGACGTGGACTCGAAATCGAGTCCGATTCCAGAAAATGCTTGGATTCGACTCGAATTCAAGTTCGGATCCGAATCCCGGCCCATCCCTACTACCTATAGGCGGAAGCATTTTAATAGTCTATGATGTCATACAACCATACGCAGTAGATATGTGACTTAATAAAGAATTTCTAGATATGATTTTATCAAGTCACACTTGGTCTTATATGAGTCATTAATGAACGCGCTTATCTGATCACACTCCACACATGTCACCTAAATGGCGCTGGATTTGCATCGTGTGTCTATTATGCACAGAGATGCTTTAAACCCGGATATTAAAGGTGGGTTATCACGCAAACATTTTTGTAGAAAATTTGATTCTATATAATTTATTAATATTTTTGGCGTTTCCCGTTTGCATAAAATAGACTTCGTTTGCGAGACTCGAATTTTTAAAAGTCGGCCATGCCGAAATCGAACGCAAATTAGTATGTTCCGTTGATGACGTAGTAGTGAGAACTCGTCGGCGAAACTTTGCATTAGGTCAAAGGTAATTATCGCATTCTGTGTACTTATTTTAAACTGTGTGCTAGTTCTATTGGGCGGTGCATCTGGAGGAAGCTTTTGTTATTTAAAACAATACCAATATCTTTAAATAATATTATTGCATCATGAGAAATTACAGTGAACTCAACTAATCGAGGTCAAGACGTACTCGAGTTCTGTGTCGGACATTTTCCTGCAATACCAGGCCATTTTTTGTCTCAAATGATTTAGATTTTATAATTGATGTGTGTTTACTCTGTTTATCTGATCCTATAACTAGTCTTTTTGTTATATTTTCGATATTTATAGACTATCTGACTATACCGGTATATACGCAAACATAACCGTAACGTATGGAATGTGTAGTTGGTGGTTACAGCAGATTTCACAATGATGGATCTGTCTTCCGGACCGGTTCCGTATTTGGTTCATACAAAAGTGTGACAGGGTATTATTATGCTTTGACTAAATATTTAATCAAACAGTCGATACACGAAATAAAGTGGTAAATACATACTCTAGGATCAGTTCTTCAAAGCCTTCTGACGGGCCGTCAGTACCGGTACGATCATTACATAAAACGCCGTGGCTTGATCCCCTCACATTCAGAACTTCTTATGCATTAGCATTTATGTTTAACAATACATTATTGTTTCAATATGTATTAAACTACGCGATGAGAAACTAGATTTAAACGCCAAAAACAGAGGTTGAACACCTTACTCGCAAATGCCGAGGGAGCTAATTTCTGGAATGAGTTCTCACTACTACGTCATCAAGGGCCGTTTCCGAACCTGGGTCGATTTTCGTTGAAGCGCTTTTTAAAAATTCATAAGTAGAAAACAAAGTCCACTTTATGCAAGCGGTAAACGTTAAAAATCTTAAAAAAATATTTAGAAACAAATTTTCAACAAAAAAGTTCGCGTGATAACCCACCTTTGAGTAAAAGCACTGTGAGATAAATCTATCTGTGTCGATTTTAGATTAGTTTTTCGGGTTTGTTCATCGAAAACTGCAGCCAGACGATGCACTTCGAAAAGATAGCGAGGCTTCGCACTTGAAAAAGCATCCACAGACTTGAAACAACAAAATAATCGATAAGTGAACATCTTAGATTCGCGTCTTTTTCATTCACATCAGTCAACTGCAACATTACGTGGCGCATACCATTATGTCCCCCATCTTTTTTATTTAAATGGGGGGGGGGGGTGTTTACAAATTTAGCCGTTGCTAGATACTTTGTTATTATTAATAAAACTATTTGTAACTTATAATAATGTGTTATTTATTTGACTGATCATATTGGCCGGCATCGGATTCATTTTCTTTGAATAGCAAGCGCAATCTGCATTCCCAACACTCACCTAAATCGTAGCTGGATAATTACTAATTTTCTTATTTTGAGCGCTGACGGCGGGTTTGTACAAAAGATCCAATTTCTAAAACAACTGAGGTTCGCGGAAATAAGTGAGAAGGATACCTTATTGCTGATTCGCCTTTGATACGTAAGTAAAAATAAAAACAATCATTGCATTTTAAGTGGTCTTCGAATTGTGGGCGCTACCCTACTCTGTTATTTTTTTAGTCTCAGTACAGAAGTGAGCAACAGGTACCGTGGTCCGCGGTCGCAACCCGGCCCGCCAAGCTATTTAATGTGGTTCTTGTCAACATTTAGATGTTTCCCCATCAAGCTTATATCCTGTTTTATTTAAAAGGCGCTTACATGGGTATAAATACTGGTAATGTTTGTTTCTCTTGTCACTGCATTGAATTGTTCTAATGTTTTAAGTCGTTTTGTACATGGAACGACTAAATATATTGTGTGGCCCAGCCAGATGTCTGAGTTGATAATATGGCCGGCCGACAAAAATGTTGCAAACCCCATGTCTCTGTAGTTCGTGGCACTATAGTAGTCGCCCGCAACCGTAATTTCTCTCGGAGATTAACCTCTTTTCTTCGTGAGTGCATAAATTTGCTTTGAGCAAAGTTTTATAAAAACTAGAAAAACGGCTCATATTTGCGAATCTCATACATTGTAAATCAGGGTGGTCCAAGGTTGTCGCCTTCGGGGGCCACAAAATTATTTTTGCATTGTTCGCGGGCCACAATAAGGCAATACGAAACAAACATTTTATTGTGCAAACAATTTATCAATATCTGTCATTTCTCAAGCTAAAACATGCAAAATACACCAGAAAAATCACCGGAACATGCAAAAGTTTTTTAAAAATCTAAAAAAATATATCTAAAAGATGTCAAAAACGCTTTCTAATTATTTTAATGATGAAACAACATCAAATGAGATTTTTTTATTACCCTTCAGCAAAGGCGAAGCGAGCCACAGATAATGAATCGGTGGGCCACATGTGGCCCGCAAGCCTGGGGTTGAACCACCCTGTTCTAAATCAACGCTACATGTTTCTAGGCACTTGTTTTAATGAAAGAAGATTAATTTTACTTGAAGTAACAATTGTGCCAATGAATGATTACTGACATATTATGCCCAGTGAAAGTCTTTCTATATTTTACCTATGCAAAAGTATCTATGCTTATTCTGTCACTGTTTTCGCGAATTGGCACTCACAAAATGGCTTACTCGTTTGAAATCACTATTTCACCCTTTTCGTGTATATGCATTTGGTGCAATTCTTCATTATATTAAAACCCTTCCGATGACAAATTGTTTATTTGACTTACACAAAACATTTCACACATAACTGAAAAATAGCGGTTAAAATAGAAAAAAACGAGTTAACAACCATTGAGTCGGATTTAAAAAATCGAATGTTACGTAACCGTCAAGTTATTGCTGATTAGCCACTGACACGGATATATACAAGGAAATGCTTGGGGGGAACATTCATCACATCTCACAAAGAACGCCCCATTGGTTGTCATGCCAGTTGAACATTCCCTGATTTTCAGAATTTTCGTCACGGTCCACTTGAAATCCCATACCGGTGCGATCTTCGATGGTTTTTGGGTAGTTTGGATACCAGGTGACGTACGGTGCTTTGATGCCGTCAAAGAGCTTCAGTATATTCGTCTGTAACGAAGACACACAAAATAAGTTAATTTTTTTTTCACATACTAAGATACTCTGTCCTAGTGGGGTTCAAGCTAGGCGGGCGGGCCACGTCTTCCGTATGAGCCTACGCCTACGGTATGGCCTCCTAGGCCAAGGATACTCAACAGGTGGACAGTGTCCGAATCCGTATCTTTCCTTTCTAGTGTTCAATTCAAACCGCACCTAATTCCTCATTTTGGGTCATTGTCCCAACTTTGGATATGTGAAGCTTTTCATTTTTTAAATGACTTTTATAATTTTAAAGGTTATTTTATAAGTTGCTCATATTTGCACCTGACTATAATATGGAACGAACTGTATCGCCATAATAAACAATCAGGATTAGCGAAAAATTATTAACCGGCCGAGGAAGTGCGCGTTTATGGATTTCAAAATATAACTTTCTGGAAAGACCGGACCCCGGTAATTTTGGAGTTCTCAGTATATCTCAACCAGGTTTGTTGTGTTTTAGTCGATAAGTTCGATAAATTCCCTTTGCCATTTTAAATTTTTTCAAGACTCTATGGACACCCTATAAGCCTATAATATATCTCACGGAAAGGCGTCAAAATTAGAACCAAGTATTTTTATAGGAGGGCAGGGAGCATAAAGTGAGGAGTCCATGATGGGTGAAAGTCTCTAAACCACTGGTCATAAGCATGTCCACTACTTTGGTTCGCGAGAGTATAATTTGGTTTTCAGCACCCGACTGCTCACCTGTGGGTTGTAAGTCATTCCAATCCATAAGTACACTGCAGTTGTCGATGTCGGTAGGTTGGTTCTAACGTAGTTGGAAACCATAGTGTAGAGCTGGGAGTTTAATATATCAGCCGGGTATCCGGATTTCTTTCTACACATCTGCAAGGCTTGTTCGTATGAAACGTCCCTACTGGTGTGAATGACACTCCAATAGCATTTCCGCTGATATCTTATCCCAGGGCATTCTGCACAAAGAAAATTTAAATAAAAAATATTGGACGTAATGCGAAAGCAGGGGTGGGCAAGTTTATTGGACCAGGGACCAAAAATGTAGGGTGTAATGAATTGGGTAGGCAATGCGTAACCGGAAAGATTCCGACTTAAAAACAGTAGCTGCCTACATACCGTTAGATTAGTGGCGTAAATAGGGTGTGGCAGCAACATGCGCCATTCGGATGAAGGCGCGGAAAATTTTCATTGTGAAATGTTTCCATAAAATAACTTTAACCTTTAACTTTTTTTCAAACGACACAAATTTTTTTAAATATAAAATTTGTAAAATCTCGCGGCACAAGGATATGCTCAAATCCGTGACTCGACTTGACCCACTACTCGGGGTTCAGTTTAAAGGCTCCTACTTAGCACTGTTTGCCACATACATATTGGTATATTAATCTGCAAACTTTCGTTCTTACCTTCTTCTTGTGCCCGTCTTATTTTTTCCATTGTTCTTTCTTCTATGATGTCTGCCATTTCGTCCATTCCTGAAATTTTATGGTATAAGATTACTTATTCGTTCTTTTAAGCACGTAAAACCTAAACATGGATTGTTGACATGGTCAGAATCCAAACACACATATCGATTCGAATCCTATGCCCAGCTCCATGTCTCTCTCTTTGTGTAATAAATTTGGTAGACAATGTCCATCCAGAAAGATTTCACACACCTCCTAAAAACAGTAGTTCTCTACATATATGAGTAGATAGGATTTACATATTTGTCTCAGGGAAGAGGGAAAGAAGAAGGCTCAATCATATTGTGAACCACGGCCTCTCGTCCGGTTACCAATCCATGTTGAGTAGAGGATTAGTTAGCCAGTTATTTGGGCGACACCGGAACGCAGTATGTGTACCAGGTTAAGGTTAGGCCATAATTTCAGGTACAAATATACTACAGGAGTCACTTGGCTAGTCTCCGAACTCGTATTACAACTAGAATAAAGAAAACTGGAATAAAATTATGGCCAAACCCGAACCTGCAGGTTAATCCCTCTTGCTCATAACCATCCCCGCATGTAATTCGAACCTGCAAACCCACGCAGAGTAATCAGAGACTCGGTGGCGAGAGTATTCCTAACGCTTTGCAAGATGCGCCACACCCTCGAGCCTTGGTTGCTTGTACAAAGCCTTGTTCGAAGCGAACGGCATATTAAGCGCCGTTGATTGATTTCACAAAACATCTGGTCGAGCAGTATCGTCACTTAAACTCGGCGGTGTGGCGCATCGTGCTGAGCGTTAGGAATGCGCTTGACACTGCATCTCTGATTACTCTACGTGGATTCGCAGGTTCGAATCTCGTGGGGATAATTATGTGCGAGAAGATTGCTGGACTCCTCGTCGCAGTAGGGTGATTAACATAACCGCTGGTCCGTTACGGCTACCTCCACGTTCAAGTCCCATGTATCTGTAACAAATAACTTGCTGACTGATCTCATACCAACATGGACTGGTAACCGGAAGAGAGGCCGTGGTTCGCTACATAATTAAGACCTCTTATCTACTTTCCTCTCCCATGGAACAAATATGTAAATTCTATCCTAAACATATATTTCATACTGCTGTACCTGCTTGGACTATCTCCTCGATGGTTGCATTTATTCGTTCATAGTTCACGATACCAGGGTCACCTACTTCACCCTTCGGTCCACGTGGCCCGGGTTGACCTCTAACCCCTTGTGGCCCTCTTTTCCCCGGAATTCCTCGTCGACGTGGATTTGGATCTGATGGTAATCCTTTCTGGTTGGTTTCATCAAAAATATCTTCAACGGTTTTGCATACCAAGTGTTTGCTGTCCGCTTTCACTGGATCATAAGCCATCAAGTACAACAAACATAGCAACACTAATGAGCCTATGATACCCATACTCATTTCACTATTATTATAAAATAAAATATGGCCCTTCAAAAGTATTAGCACCAATATGGAGGTAACCAATTTTGTCCGCCTACTTAACATAAAGTTGTGTAAAGGGACTGAAACCTATGGACAGAAGTATATTGGCTTGGCTAACACAAACAGTCCCCGAACTCGTAATAAAACTAAAATAAGGAAAATCGGAATAAAATTATGGCCTCTAACCTGGCAAACACACTACGAGAGTAACTAAAAGATAATCAAAACACTATTAGTACGATTATTTCTATTTTTACGGATTTGAGACAGAATGGTATGTGCCTTCACATGCCTTCGCATTGAACAAGATTCAAGATTTTTTTTGTCGTGAGTTCAGTGCTAGATTCGAAGACAATTTTTTGCTTTTCAGAGATCAAGTAAATTCAGCTGGACTCTGCAGCTGTGCCTTCCAAGAGCCTTGTGCCTCCCAAAACCTTGTGGCGGGGTCTAAAATTAATTTTTCTAAGACAACGTTTACTTTTAACTTTCGCTCCGACCAAGACCAGGTAAGAAGCAGCTACTGAAATCTAACAACATGTTAAAGAAACTATACGCGGACTTGCTCAGCTGTCGAAGTTATCCAAGCTATATAAGCGCATAGTTTCATCTATTTCGGTTAGTTCAAACACCTCTAAATCGCTTTTCAAAACAAAAAATATCTCGACATTTGGTACCCAGTCCTTCACTAAAATCCAAATTGATTTTATCATGGGGAGAAGGCTATGCAAATTGCGACTCGGCGTAAATCAAAACCCTTCAAGTTAAATCCATTTTACTATTTTACTATTCATTTATACAAATAACGTGTATCGTAAATCTCCAACTTTCAAATTTTGTGAAATTTCGCGATTCACGTATAGTAACGGCTTCGCTTAAAGCAGGGGTCGGCAACCTGCGGCCCTACGGATCCGGCCCGCGGAGTACTATAATCCGGCCCGCGACGCTTCACTGAATTATAGTAACAAAACGATTGTTTGGACAATTATTTTCTTTACGTAACAGAATTTATTGTGAGACACGTGTAGAATAAATTATATTATAATCTTACAAGTATAAAATTCACGATTATTCGTTTAATGAGCCTATAATTCAATTATAATTAGATAAATAGCAACAAAACGCAGAAAAGTTGATGCTAAGTGCAAAAGGTTCAATGGCGCCAAAAATATTCAAATGGGATTTTTGAGATGCAATGAGAAAATAAATTTATATTTTATTCGAGAGATGCATCACTGCTTGGTTTTTATTATGAAGAGTATCCGTTCGGGTTTAAACTTTCTAAAAATATGTGCAGCCCGCCAATGACTTGCAACCCTTAATTTTGGCCCGCGAACGACAAAAGGTTACCGACCCCAGGCTTAAATATTGGCATCCGCCACGGCCTGAAGCCATTTTAGTTCTAACCGCATAAAGCTGTTCTCGTTAACTTAAACTCACGATAAGACGACTTAACAATATGGCCAAATACGACTTCTCGTCTGATTACCATTCGAATATTAAAATTTACTTAAGATAGGATTTGCGTGATTTCGCTATGTGAGAGGAGAGCCGATAGGACGGCTCATCAAATAGCAAATGTCGGACTCTCTCCCGGCTACCAGTACATTTCGGGTTTGAGATTATTTGGCTCATCTTTCTCATCATAACACCATACATGCAAGCTGTTTTTCTTTTTTATTCCTAGTACAAAAGCATAGCCTTCGTAATTCTACAATTTTTAGGTGCTCCCGAAGTATGTGTACCAAGATGGTGCACAACCTGAACATAGTATGTGTACCAGGTTAGGGTTCAGGCTGTGCGTCATCCTGGTACGAATACTTCCGGAGCGCCTTTTATTTATTTATATTTCGTTAAAATCACGCGTTCCGTCTAATTATGCTACATCATTTTTCTAATGCAAAAGAAGAACACGAAAAACAAAAAATTCTTTTTTGAGATCGGCACCTCCACATCATCAATTAAAATAAAATGACCGTTTAGTAGCAAAATACAGCATTATCATTTATTTCTAATACAATCGAATTAAACTAATTTATTAATAAATCCAGCAATTTTTAATAAGTTTGTAGCCCACCTGAAAATATTTATGTAACCTGGCAGTAGGGCATGGCCTACTGGATAAAACTCGGTGATCTAATAGTACGACAGTTCCCAATAGCTGCCCTGTCTCAGCATGTAAGCTACTTTAAGTAAGAACCACAAGGAGCACGTTTCCACACAAACACGTGGTTGGAGTAATCAAGGAAGCTTGAACAATATTAAACGTCAAAATATATTTAACAGGAAATTGCCAATTTTCTATCAATTTCAATCAAAGTACAAGGAACAATACGTCACTCTTTTGATGTGAATAAATATTAGTTACAAGTTTGCTCACCGAAACCTTGAAATAAGAGTAATGAATGAGGCCGATTTTGATGAACGAGACAGGTCGCTACTATTAGGATAGGATTTACATATTTATCCCGGGATCACATCGGCTTTTACGTATGACGAACCACGGCCCCTCGTCCGATTGCCATTCCATGTCGAGTATGGTTAATTAGATTAATTATTAGTGGTGCTGAAGGAAGCCGCAACCGACCGGCGGTTACGTGAACCACCCTACGGCGGCGAGGCAATCCTCTCGCCCAAAACTATGAGATTCGAATCTGCGATCCCACGCAGAGTGATCAGAGGTGCGGGGCGAGCGTATTCCTAACTCTTTGCACGATGAGCCACACCACCGCGCCCTTGACAGGAAAAAACTATTTCAATATGGCATTATATTATTTGAATGATATGTCAAGGAATTCAAGACATAATAGCGAATGTTCACATTGAAAAAAGTTACATATATGAAAAATTACAGACAAGTAACTAACAAAAGTTTGAAATGGTATTTATCAAATTAGTTTTATTAAAAACTGTAGGGAATATATGTTTTTTTAATGACGTTTCTTCAACACTCGTCTTTTTGAGTAAAATCTCTCGATTTGCCAAATATCAGAAATTTTAACAGATGTCACGTGATCCGACTTCGCACAATATTATAAATTGCCCATCATATAGTGAATTATCCAAAATTTACAAGAAAACTAAATCAGTTGTTAATTGGGTACTACCGCAGTTTGTGTACCAGGTTAGGGTTAGGCCATAATTTTATTCCGTTTTTTTCCTATTTTAGTTCTATTACAAGGTCGGGACTGTCTGTGTTAGCCAAATGAATATACCACCTGCCCATAGGTTTCCGTCCCTCTACACAACTTGATTTAAAGTAGACGAACAAAATTATTAACCTCCATCGGTACACATACATGTGGAGCGCCGTCAATTGATATTGAGAAAATACAAGTTACCGCTGACATATGCTCGAAAGTGGCAATACCAAATTGTTAAACACATATAAGAAACATTAAGTTATTATATTTTTATAAAAATTGAATATTAAATTTGTAAATACCTTTTAAATTATAAGTAATTAAAGTAGTACAATTCTAGTAGTAGAACTTTATTTAGAACCCATTAAAAATGGCTAGATTTGTTAATAAATCAGTTAGATTCGATGGTATTAGAAAAAAATGATCATGCTGTATTTTGCTACTAAAAGGTAAGTATATTTTAATTATTAATGTGGAAGTGCCTATCTTACTGAAAATAATTTTTTGTTTTCTTGTATATTTTCCTTTGCATTAGAAAGTAGGCCGCAAGAGAAATAAGCTTGAGAATACGGCATAATTAGACGGAACGCGGGATTTTGACAAAAAATATATAAAAAAAAGCAAAACAGCTTGTATGTATAAAGCGTTATGATGATAAAGTTGAGCCAAATAATCCCAAACACGCAATGTACTGGTAGCCAGGCGAGAGTCCGAGGTTTACTATTTCATGAGCCGGCTCATCGGCTCTCCTCTCCCATCTGAAAATGACACAAATCCTATCTTAAGTGAATTTTAATACCTGAATGGTAATCAGACGAAAAGCCGTATTTGGCCATATTGTTAACTCGTTTTATCGTGTGTATAAGTTAACGAGAACAGCTTTATGCGATTAGAACTAAAATGGCTTCGGGCCATGGCGGATGTGGCATTAGCGAAGTCGTTACTATACGTGAATCGAGTAATTTCACAAAAATTTGAAAATTGGAGATTTACGATACACGTTTTTTTGTATAAAGGATAGGAAAATAGCAAAATAGCTTGAAGTGTTTTTAATTATGCTGAGGAATCGCAATTTTCATAGCCTTCTCCCCATGAAGAGATGCCCAGACTGCGCTGTTAAAATCAATTTGAATTTTAGTGAAGAACTGGGTACCAAATGTCGAGATATTTTTTGTTTTGAAAAGCGATTTAGAGGTATTTGAACTCACCGAAATAGATGAAACTATGCGCTTATATGGCTTGGATAACTTCGACAGCGGAGCAATTCCACGGATAGTTTCGTTAGCACTTTACTTGGCCCTGCTGGGAGCGAAAGGATCGAGTAGACGTCGCCTTGGAAAACTAAAATTTTGACTTTTCTACAAAATTTTGGGCTAGCTACGCTCTTGGGAGGCACAGCTGTGGAATGCAGATAATTTACTTGATCTCTGAGTTGGAAAAAAACACATTTGTCTTGGAATCTATCCCCGAAATCACAAAGAAAATATTAAATCTTGTTCATTGCGAAGTCATGGGAAACGCCAAATAAAATATCATAACATTCTGACTCAAATACACGAAATAGAAGAAATCGTACTAGTAACGTTGAACTTATATTTTAGGTGCTCTTGTAGTGCGTGCACCAAGTTAGGGTTGAACCATCATTTCGATTTTCCTTAGTTTAGTTTTATTACGAGTTCGGGGTCTGTCTGTGTTAGCCAAGTCAATATACCCCCTGCCCATAGGCTTGCGTTCCTTCACACATAACATGATGTAAAGAAGGCGAATAAAATTGGTTACCTCCATATTGGTGCACATACTTCTGGAGTGCCATACATTTTTTAAAATAATAGTCAAATGAGTATGGGTATCATAGGCTCACTAGTGTTGCTATGTTTGTTGTACTTGATGGCTTATGATCCAGTGAAAGCGGACAGCAAACACTTGGTATGCAAAACCGTTGAAGATATTTTTGATGAAACCAACCAGGAAGGATTATCATCAGACACAAATCCACGTCGACGAGGAATTCCGGGGAAAAGAGGGCCACAAGGGGTTGAAGGTCAACCCGGGTCACGTGGACCGAAAGGTAAAGATGGTGACCCTGGTATCGTGAACTATGAACGAATAAATGCAACCATCGAGGAGAGAGTCCAAGCAGGTACAGCAGTATAAAATATATGTTTAGGATAGGATTTACATATTTGTTCCATGGGAGAGGAAAGTAGATAAGACGTCTGATTATATGTCGAACCACGGCCTCTCTTCCGGTTACCAGACCATGTTGGGTCTGAGTTGAGTTAGCCAGTTATTTGTTGCAGGTGCATGAACATGATGGTGGAGGAAGCCGCAACCAACCAGAGGTTATGTGAATCACCCTATGCGGTGAGGAGTCCAGCAATTCTCTCGCACATAATTATCATCACGGGATTCGAACCTGCGAACCCACGAAGAGTAATCAGAAATGCAGTGGTGAGCGTACTCCTAACGCTCAGCACGATGCGCCACACCGCTGAGTTTTGGTGACGATACTGCTCGACCAGTTAATTTGTGAAACCAATAAGCATTCGTTGTATTACGCCTTTCTCTCCGATCAAGGCTTGTACAAGCATCCAAGGCTCGGTGCTGTGGCAGATCGTGCTGAATGTTAGGAATACGCTCGCCACCGCACATCTGATTACCCTGCGTAGGTTCGCAGGTTCGAATCCCATGCTAGGGTTGGTTATGTTCGAGCGGATTGCTGGACTCCTCGGCGCCGTAGGGTGGCTTCCTCCACCATCAAGTCCATGCATCTGTAACAAATAACTGGCTAACTAATTCCATACCCGACATGGACTGGTAACCTGATGAGAGGCCGCTATTTGCCATGTGATTAAGCCATCTTATGCTCCCCCCCCCCCCTGTATAAATATGTAAATCCTATCCACACATATGTGTAGAGAACTACTGTTAGATGTGAAATCTTTCTGGCTGGGCATTATCTACCAAATTTATTACACCGTGAGAGAGGTGGCGGGGATGAGTTTTGAACCAACATGTGTTTTCTTGATTCTGACTCTAGTTCCAAACTCCCAGAAAACACATTTTGATAACAAAAACGTTGGCGTATGTAAGCCACAGTTAGCCATACAATCAAACCATGTTTAGGCTTTTCTTGTCAATGATGGAATATTAAATCTTATCCCATATAATTTCAGGAATAGACCAAATGGCAGACATCATAGAAGAAAGAATATTGGAAAAAGTAAGACGGGCACAAGAAAGAGGTACGTGTGACAGTTTGTGTATTATTGTTCAATCAGTGGTTTTTAACCTTTTTCGCGGAGCGGGACTCCAGTATAAGGTTTCAGAGTCTAGAGTGGGAGTTGGCAATGTGTTTGGACCCGGGGCCATAAAATTTGCCCATCTAGACTGACGGGCCACGTAAGTGTGACGTAAAAATTACATTTCATGAACAATATTTACAATGTTACAAAAAAAAAGTGGAAAACAACGAGCCTCGTGCCAAAACTATAAATAATCGCAATCTCAACAAATTGCGTGAGTTATTTTTAGCTGAAACATCGAAATTTGGTTTTAGCTCAGTTGTGGCAGCATCAGGCGGGCCAGATCGAACTATCCAACGGGCCGGATCTGGCCCACGGGCCGTAGTTTGTGCATGTCAGGGCTAGAAAAACTCATGTTAATAGTTTCCTTGTCTGAATTGAATAAGCTGTAAATTTATATAAAAGAAAACCTAATATTGACAAAACGAAATGATATTATAAAAGTTTAGCAAGTTCACCAATATAGGGCAAACTAGTTGTATATGATTGTAGTTGAACAACATAAAGGGTGGCATAAAGTCCCTTTACGATTTCAATTTTGTTATGAAGTCACGTCTCAATATATCTTAACCAGGCTTGTTGTTTTTTTAATCAGTAATTGTTCAAGTATTTTTATTTTATTTAATATATCTGTGAAGGCCAAAGCAATATATGATATCGATAAATTCTTTGCAATCTTAAAAACTTTTAGGACTTTATGGACAGCCTGTATATTAAAATAGATAGACAGCGGATTGAATTGAAAATTGCGGAACAAATTGGGCTGTACTGGTGAAACCCAGAAATTTTGCGGAACTCGGTTAAAAACTACTGGTAGAAAGATTTATGTCACAAACGGTACTTTGTAGAAGTCTGTGAACCAGTGGTCAGCACATTTGCGGCCCGCGGGCCAGATAAGACCCGCATACAAAAAAGATCCATTTTTTGCGGCCCCGAGCGATTTGATTTATCATGCATAGGTCTCTCATGAATTTAATATTATCTTCCCAAGGCTATTATGTCATAACAAGGAATGTTGTACGGAGTTGGTTTTTAATAATTCGCCAGAACGTGCCTGCATTAAGTTGTATTTAACACCTGGCCCTTCTCCGAAAACATTGCCCATCCTTGCTTCAGCCTCTTACGTCCAAAATTTTTCATTCAAATTTTCTTTGTGCAGAATGCCCTGGGATAAGATACCAGCGGAAATGCTATTGGAGTGTCATTCACACCAGTATCGACGTTTCATACGAACAAGCCTTGCAATTGTGTAGAAAGAAATCCGGATATCCGGCTGATATATTAAACTCCCAGCACTACACTATGGTTTCCAACTACGTTAGAACCAACCTACCGACATCGACAAATGCAGTGTACTTATGGATTGGAATGACTTACAACCCACAGGTGAGCAGTCGGGTGCTGAAAACCAAATTAAACTGGCCAGTGCCCCCCTCCCCTAAAAACTCAACACTTCATGCACGCTGCCTTTCTATAAATATACTTAGTTCTGATTTGAACGCCTTTTCATGGGATAAATATAGGGTGTTCATAAAGCCTAACCTTTTTTTCAAATTGCAGAGGGCATTTATCGATGCCATATATTGTTTTGGTCCTCACAGATGTATTAAATAAGGTTCACTGATTAAAAAACAACAAACCTGGTTAAGATATATTGAGAACTGACTTCATAACAAAATTGAAATTGTAAAGGGACTTGTTGAACACTCTGGTATTTCATTAGAAGTTATTTGTATATTTTATTAGTAATGAAAAGCGACAAACGAAAGCCACGTAATAAATTTATGATGAAAAAAACACAGTAAATTTACATTAAATTATGTCGTCATTGAGAATGGTACCAAGTGAAGGATTTTGCTCGTGGCCTCCAATGTCTAGAACAGGGCTTTTCAACTATTTATACCAAAGACTCGTATACAAAACTTCAAAGTTACCGGGATTCGGTTTTTCCAAAAATTATATTTCGACATCCTTAAACGCGCACTTCTTCGGCGTTACGGTTCTTTTCATATATTGTCAGGTGCAAATATGAGCAAATATTAAAATGGGATAGCGATCGGAGACCGCCGACTTATCGATCTAGCGGCGTGTATCCTTCGCTTTGACTAAATAGCGACACCGCATTTCCCATCATGTATTAATTATTAACTCGCTAATAACGAGTTAATACGACATAATTCATCCAAAATTAATAAGCTTCTGGTCCGAAATATGATGAATGCACATGCAAAATTTGGAGCAGATAAGTATAAGTATAGGATTCAACCTCGCTTTCGTTAGATATCGCGTGTATCTAACAGACAAACAAACTGACAAATATCTATCAACATACTTACTTATCTAGATCGATAAGTAATAACTTTTAAAACTATGAAAATCATTTAATAAAAGGAAACCTTCGCACATCCAAAGTTGGACAATGATCCAAAACAAAGAATTAGGTGCGGTTCGAATCGAACACCAGGAAGGTCAGGATTCGGACCCCTGTCCACCAGTTGAGTAGCCCTGGCCTATAAGTCCATGCCGTAACCAGTGTTTTTCAGCCTTTTTAATCGTGGTATACCTTTTACAAATTTTCAAGAACTTTTTATAACTTACAAATGCCAATGTTTATTTAAGGCTTAAGTAAACATTAAATTTTAAGCACATATCGTTCTGCAATATCATCATGTAATCTAATGAGCTAGTGTCCGCAAATTATAAATTTGACTGACGGCCACAGCGTCAACGAGAAAAATGTTAAACGTAAATCGAACGAAGTGCATGACAGCCGAAATCACCAACCCAGACACGTGACCAGATTATCTGTATAATTTGTGATGTAACAATGTGCTCACGTGGGTTCTTTGCGTAAATGACATTTTATATTTCATTTGCGCCGCGTTTGCATTGTTGTTTACGCTTGAATATTTTATAATTTATTATATTAGATTCCAGAATCCAGGATGTACATCTTTTTTATACTCTTTATCAGTTATATACCTAACTTATGGTCCGGTATACACTTGGGTATACCGTATACCCGGTTGAAGAGCACTACCTTAGACCCCCAAAGGAGAGAGGGCACCAGCTTGAGCCCCACTAGAACACGTTACCTTAGTATGTAAAAAAATATAAAATTATTTTGTGTGTCATCGTTACAGACAAAAGTACTGAAACTCTCTGACGGCAGCAAAGCCCCGTACGTTACCTGGTATCCTGACTACCCCACAATTGATGAAGATCGCACCGGTATGGGGTTTCAAGTCAATCGTGACGAAAATGACGTACACCAGGGAATGTTCAACTGGCATGGCAACCAATGGGGCGTTATTTGTGAGATGTGATGGATATTCCCCCAAGCATTAACTTCCTTGTATATATCCGTAACAATAGCTAATCGGCAGTAACTTAACGGTTACGTAACAATTCGAATTATACTATCTACTAAGACACTTTTTACAATTAGACAGATTTCAAAAAATAGTTGTTGACTTGTTTTTCTCTTTATTTTATCGCTATTTGCCAGTTTTCAGTTATGTGTGAAAATGTTTTGTGTAATTCGAATAAAAAATTTGCCATTGTTGAATAGTTTCAACATATTTCGGAATTGCGTCGAATGCGTACGTCGTACGTACTCGTGCATATGTCGAGTAATCATCCATTGGCACAATTGTTACTTAAAGTAAAATTAAACTTTTGGTACTCCTGAAGTATGCGTATCAAGAGGGCGGACACCGGAATATAGTATGTGTACCAGGTTAGGGTTAGGCCATAATTTTTAAATCTCATACTACAGGAGTCACTTGGCTAGTCTCCGAACTCGTAATAGAACTAAAAAGAAGAAAATAGGAATAAAATTATCTCCTAACCTGGTACACATATACCGCCATTTGGTACGCATACTCCAGGAGCACCAAACTTTCTTTACGGAAACAGTGTAAGTGCAAATAAACTGCGTCAATTCAGAATGTATATGAGATGTATAAGAATCGCAAATCTGAATTGTTTTTATAATTTTTTACGAAAAACTTATCTCAAAGCAAATCCTCGCACTGACTTAACAATCTTCATGTGTTTTTCATTTAATGTTCACTTAACATTGACCAAAACAAAGTTAATAAATTTGTTCTTTTTTTGGCTATTTGAGCCGGACCAAAGCGAAATTGAAAAGTATAAGCTTGCAAATACATGAACGGATGCGATTTTTTAGGAACGAAACAATATCAAACACAGTGCTATAACCGTAGTAGTATATATTTACGCTATAACTATCGCGCAAAACGACGTTGGAAAGAATAAAGGACAATTAGCATATTTTTAAATACTAAACAAGGACAAGGACCGAAAAGCGTAATTAAAGGATTGTTTATTCTATTCTATGATTCTATTTAAGACGGCTTTATTGTCCGGAAAATACATCATATAAAAAAAATCACTTAAATAGGCCTTTCGTTCTGATAGTGTTTAATTTTGTATGCTGCACGTACTTTTAAAACCTGCAATTATATTGATATCCTAGGATTCCGAGCGTATTGTTTTATTGAACTTACTTTGAATTGCCTCGGGGATAAATTTCGTATGCTACAACAATTTTTCGTTCAATTTAACTCTGCGATTACCGGTTTTCGCATTAGGTCGATCAACGTTGCGTTAACCGCTTTTACTTCTTTCCAGCCATAAACATTGTTTATGACGCCATAAACTTTTGTAGTCTATGAATCAAACTTGTTACTTTAATCGTTTATTGCGTCAATGACTCTGTGATTTCACAATTGACTTATTTAGTGGAAGTCAGAGACTAGGTACCGTAGTACAAAAGCTTGCTTTATTTTATAGCTCGGCAATGAATTTTAGCAAAGGAAAAGATGTGTTTTGCAAGCATTAGCTACTTATTTCAGAATGTTGATTGCAAGTAATTAGGCTAAGTTTTATGTTGATTAATTGCTAGATATACAACGTTAGAAGAAGGCGTTTCAATTGACACGAAAATCTTCAGTTTAGCGTCCGCCTCCTTTGGACCTTGCTATGATTTGAAAATTTATAAACCAATAGAGCGTAATATGGCAGCATCAGGTGTTTACCATTGGTACGATATAATTCTGACTAGTTACGCTCTATTAATTAATTTTTAGTAGTGGCCATGACTGAGTGGTACCAGAGACATATTTTGCAGCATTATTTTGAAGTCAGCTCATGGGGTAACGGTATTTTTAGATTAGCTATTTACTGAGGTTATTTTGTACAAAGTCACCGCCACTAATGCAAAAATGGGAAATTTGAAAGAACATCATCTCCGTGACGTTTTAAAATAACCAATTAGTAAAAACAAACTGTTCGGGTTAGGAATGATTTGAAAATTTGAATTTACAGCGCAATCTGCATTCCTTGCCCTCATCCTGACCCTAACTGGATAATGACTATTTTATTTTTATTTTGAGCGGTGACGGGGTTGTTATTTTAGCGGGGCTTTGTACAAAAGATCCGTTACTTGAGGTACCACAGAGGAATGATACTTTAATGTCGCGTCAAATAATGGAGTATCTCAGGCAAACGGTGGATACGCTCGGGTTATTCGTGATTAATATGATCCTTTCAGTATTTTTTTCTGCAGTACCGTACCTCAGTAATTTTTTGCAGTGAAATCGTTACGGTAAAGAGTTCAATTTGGGTACTACTGAAGTATGCGCACCAAGATGTCGCATACCCTGAACCCTAACCTGGTAAACAACCTGAGTTCAGGTTGTGCGCCATCTTGGTGCGCATACTTCAGGTGGTCCTCAATTTGTTTGTATTTTGCGTAAAAATGTCTTAGTAGTCTTCCTCCGGAACAGGTTATCTACTCATAAGTTTAAGTGTGCTAATGTTTGATAGATTTGACACAGGAGTGGGCAATTACTTTCTAGAGTGGGCCAGTGTCAGATAATAGACTTGGTCACTGGGCTGTTGGCACAAAACTCAATTTTAAACTATGAATAAAAAACAGTTTATTCACAAATAATATTGCGTAACTGCTAATGTACAACTAACAGCTATAGTGTACAAAGTGACACATTGTATTTAGGTGCATATAATACATGGGGAATGCCTGTATATATTTTAGCTGACGATTCGATATTTTTATCGAAATTTTCCAACGCAAATTTATATCCATAAAAACTATAGTCTTAATTTCTACCCGGCCCCCGGGCCGTAATTTGCCCATTCTTGGTTTAACACTACCTGAACTTAAAATACTTTCACGATTTATCTACAAAAAAGAATGTCTTCTGCAATGTAGCAATTGACTGAGGTGAACGGAAGTGACGCAAATCTAAGAGTTCAATTATCGATTATTTTGTTGCTTCATTTTTGCCGAGAATTCTTTTCTGCGCCTCTGTGTTTTTGTAAATTTTAATTGCGCTACTGGGGTTTGAAATCTACTTTAGGTTAGTACTATATTGTGAGGCCAACCCAGTAATTTCATCCCTAAGTTACACTTATTTGTGTAGTGTGTGTACCAGGTTTGGGTTAAAACATAATTTTATTCCGATTTTCCTTGTTTAGTTCTATTACGAGTTCGGTAGACTGTCTGTGTCAGCCAAGTGAATATACTCCCTGCCCATAGGTTTCAGTTCCTATACACAATCTGATGTGAATTGGCTAACAAAATTAGTTACCTCTTACATACACAATTCTGGAGCGTCCTTATTTGTATACATTCATTGAGCGATTTGCGGCATTGGTTTGATCCTAATCTTAACGCGGTGGACCTCAGCCTGCGAAGATATATAATGTTAGAAAAAGGCGTTTCATTTGTTACGAAAATCTTTGTTGAGTCATTTTTAGTGTCCACCTCTTTAGACCTTGCCATGATTTGAAAATTTATAAACCAATAGAGCGTAAAATGGCAGCATCATGTGTATACCATTAGCACGATATAATTTTGACCAGTTACGCTTCCTTAATCCAACTATTATTATGCATTTCATTGCATTTTCGCCCGGCTAAGTCTAAAATAGGCAAACTAGATCCAAATCCGGCCCGTTGGGTAATTCAATCTGGACCGCCTAATGCTGCCACAACCAAACCAAAACCAAATTATTGCGTTTCAGCTTAAAAATAACTCAAGTAATTCGTTGAGATTGCGATTATATTTAGTTTTGGCACGAGGCTTATTGTTTTCCACTTTTGCTTTTGTAACACTGTAAATATTGTTCATGAATTCAATTTCTTACTTTGTTTAATTGTTGACCATGGTCCGAAAACATTGCCCACATCTGGTCATCGAAAGCAGCACTAAATCATTTTATCCACCTTTCAAGTTTAGTAGCTATTACTTGAGTTTTTAAAAGCGTTGTTTAAAACGCCGTGGACATTCATATCATTGAATTGGCTTGAACACAAACAGACGGAGATCTAACGGCTTCAATTAGCACAAAGCGTTAAACAAAACTCAATATTTGTGGAAATAATATTGAACCAACGGACATTACTTACAAGGGTCCATTCAGCTAAAATTAAATCCTTCGTACAAAGCCCTAACCAACCCTTAAATTGAGAAAATTAATAATCATCAATTTTGAGGTTAAGGATGCGGATTGCGCTAGAAATTTAAATTTTCAAATTATTCCTAACTCTTGTTATTTTTCAAAGAGGTTGGGGTGTTTTTTTTAAATCTCACATTTTTGCATTAGTGGCGGGGTCGTTGTACAAGAATTGAACAAATAATGGAGCATTCCGCATCATTTTGCACAAAGCGTTAAATATGACACCATATTTTGGGGAATAATATTAAACCAACGGACCTCGCATACTTGGTTTATTGAACTGAAATCTACCGTTTCGGGTTGTTGTAATTATCGTACGTTTTTGTGCATCGTTCTCTACCTTACTCTCATATGTGCAGAAAATAGTATAATGTATAATCGTTTACTCAATAAAGTACTGACTTGGTTAATTTTGTAACTGCCCAAAGAAGCATTGACAACATTATTAATTAAGATTTGACAACGGTAGCGTCGAAATGTGACAACAAGGCGGTAATTATATTCATTGTTTATATGTTCCAATAGATAATTTCAGATTTTATAAATTCATTGTGGGGCTCCGTAAACAATAGCCAACCTATTTACGGGCTACATAACATAACATCAAAAGTTCTGAACCCCTGATATAGATGCTGGACTCCTCGCCGCCGTAGGGTGGTTCACGTAACCGCTGGTCGGTTACGGCTTCCTCCATCAAGTCCATGCTTCCGAAAACAAATAACTAACTAATCCCATACCCGACATGGAATGGTAACCGGACGAGAGGCCGTGGTTCGCAATATGGTTGGGCCGTCTTATTGGCTTTCCTCTACCCCGGGATAAATATGTAAATCCTATCCTTATCCTAGATAGCAGGTTTGTAAGAGACATAGGTATATTTCCCCGATCGCTATTTGAATGAGATTTCACGGTAGAGGGATATTGGGATGTCAATGTCATATAGACAGCAGGTTGGAATAGGGATATATGGTACCAATCGTCATTTAAATGAAATTTTTAGGCAGAGAGCTATGGAATCGCCATATGACAGCAGGTTAGAAATACGTATGGATATATAGTTCCAATCTTTTTTCTTATTCCTCTTCCGCATATATAGCTATTGCGCTGGATAAACGCCGGTGTACTTAGCATTTACCGTGGCCACCTTGTCATCCCTTTTACAGACGACATCTTATGTAAACAGTTATTTCCGATGTCTGTTCACACTTAGACAATTGGAGGAAGGCAATACACTAGATTAAAGGCGCTAAATAATTAAGATTTAATTGCGCTACTCTGGTTTGAGGTCTACTTTAGGTTAGTACTATATTGTGAGGCCAACCCAGTAATTTCATCCATAAGTTACACGTATTTGAGTAGTATGTGTACCAGGTTGGGGTTTAGGACATAATATTATTCCGATTTTCCTTATTTAGTTATGTTACGAGTTCAGGTACTGTCTGCGTTAGCCAAGTGAATATACCCCCTATAGTAGACAATTGAAGGAAGGCAATACATTAGATTAAAGGCACAAAATATTTATCTCATTAATTATTCACGCCTAATTTATGTGGTGCATTATATTTAATTGAAGTGACAAATTGATGAATTTTTACGGTGTTATAAATATGGATGAATATATGATCCATAATCGCCTCATTACTTGTAAGTATAGAAGTCGATTTTAATAAAACACCCCCCCCCCCCCCCCCATACTAACCTTCGCGAAACTGGTGAAAATGTGTAAAAATTCTTGTTTCTAGTTGTTCTTCCTCTAAGTCTTTAAAAGCGAGCTGAAATCAACTCTGAATTACAACTTTGAAAAAAAATAACCGTCAATTTTATGAATTGTTTCAAAGTGAAAGCGCGGACCTTCGATTAATACAAATATTTGATAACGACCGCTAACAATACCAGGAGTTGTATTTACTACAGATTCGCAAGCGCCTAGTGTTTACTCTGGCTGTAAGGTTGCGAGCGAGAAGATCTTTTCGAATTGAATAAAAATGACCAGAGCTAGGCAGTGCTGATATCGACGCAGTATTGAAATACTGGAGACCCATAATTCAAAATGTATAACTGATAGACCGAATATTGATATGTTTAGCCGGACCGACCTCCTGAAGTATGTGTACCAATATGGCGCACAACCTGAACATAGTATGTGTACCAGGTTAGGGTTCAGGTTGTGTGACATCTTGATGCACATCCTCAGGAGCACCGCTTAGCCTTATAGCAGGGGTGGGCAACAGGCGGCCCACGGACTACAACACGGCCCGCCGATCCATTCAGCGTAGCACTTGTCAACACTCAGATTTTTTCCCATCAAGCATTAAAACCTAATCCTATATTTTATGTTTAAAAAGGCGCGCACATAATGGGTAAAAATCCATATTTTTTGCTATTGTCACTGAATTGAAGCTTTCGTCGTTTTGCCCGGTGTCTTAATTACTTACTGTAAGGCTAAGCGATTCCCTTTTTTTAAATCGTAGTGTACACGAAAAATCTAATTTATTTTCGTTGCCCAGCTAAATGTCTGAAGTTGGTTATATGGCCCGCCAACAAAAGAATTGCACACCGGTGGCTTAGAGTCACATGTAATACGAACAGTGTGCTCTAACAAAACAGTCGCCACGCGCATAATACAGTATTTGTGTAGGTGACCGTACATTTGAACCAATGTGTATATCCGCGGGTTCAATCTATATGAGGGTGCTAATGGGTTAGGGTTAGTATGGGTTCAAATATCCGTAAAACAAAAAACATTTCCATAAGTGCAAAAGTATGCAGGTGCAATTGTCGTGGGTTTAACATGTACGTGGGTTCAAATGTAATAGAACCTTTGTGTAGCGTGTAACGTTTCCAGCAATTGTTCTTCTCTAATCACGCATAAAGGCATGTGCCTGTCACTGCTGATGTCGACTTATTAATTGATATTTTCTCACTTTCTCAAAATTGAAAGTGATTGATCTCTGAGCGAAGGTATTTACGTGCGGCCACTAAATAACCAATAGATATTGAGACCATTACATCATTATGGTGGTAAATTACACGTCAGTGAATATCGACTGAGGCGAGATTGTCAATACAATCAGGAAAACAGCTAATAAATTCCATATAACTGAAGTTGACTTAATGATGAGAAGCGGCTGGCCGGATGAAATTAAGACAGGCTAATTTCCGTTCGTGCTATACAGAGCTTTTTGCAAATGTTAGCTGTATTGATAAGACAATAGTGTGTATATCGTAAACAGTGTTAGAAGCTTGTGAAAAGCGTGAGTGTTTCTAAGTATCAAAATCGTCCAATGTAGTTTTCTGTAAGCAATGGTCCTGGGAAGCACCGAGAGGTTTAGGAATGTAAAAAAAAGGGAATTTCTGCATCAGACATAGCCGGACCCGCAAGCTCTTACGGTCTAACTTAGATATTTCGGAACCAATTTGCTCCTCCCCCCTTTGAAAATCCCTGCCTACGTCATTGATAGCATCACATTCAACTACAGTGACATTGCAGATTAAAATGTCAGGTTCTTTTCTTACCACAGTCACTGTCTCCCCAGAGTGTGGAAAATTGAATACGAAATGCTGAACCGTCATCCTGTTGTCATTAAATAACATAGTGCTGCTTGCGCCGAGCCTTCTTAGAAGCAAAAAGCGTGAATACGTCGTATTGGAATATCTCATCACAGTGGTTCTCAAACGATGGGCGTGGACACTTTTTTGAGGGGGCGTGAAGCTTTATTAAAAATAAAAATATTTGTTAGATCCCGCCTTATTTCAGATATTTACATTTCAAAACCTTTTAATATTTACGTTTCATCCACGTATTTTCAACGTGTATTTGAATGAAACACTTCTGCCGGTGCTCCAGAAGTATGCGCACCAAGAATTCGCACAACCTGAATCCTAACCGGTATACACATACCATGTTCATCTTGGTGCGCATACTTCTGGAGGTCCCTTTCGCCTTACTATCCATTATTTGTAGCTTATTGTTAGATAGATATTTTTGAGGTGGGACGCGAGACTTGACAAATTCTAAAGGTAGCGCGTCTTAAAAAGTTTGAAAACGAGAATATCGGTCGGAGACCGAAGACTTATCGATCTTAGATCGGTAATCGTGTTCATCTAACAGACAAACAGACAGGCAGACAAACGGACAAACAGACAAATACCTATCAACATACTTACCGATCTTAAGATCGATAAGTAACAACTGCTTTATTATACTTTTACAGAACTTAAGCCTAAATGAAACATTAGAAATAGTAGGAATACTTTGCGAACAACTGAGCGATGAGACAAACACGAGACCCGGAGAATCTCAGCTATCGATGGGTGATTCTCGCCGCCTCATTCGTGGTTCGGTTCGTGTTATTCGGATCCTTATATTCGGTTGGAGTTCTATACGTTGTTTGGCTTGATGAGTTCCAAACAAGCAAAGGAAACACTGCCTGGATTGGATCACTCGCTACTGGAAGTTCTCTTTTGGCAGGTAAGCGTATGTAGTTCCATTCATTAGCTGTAGGGCAGGGGTGTGCAACCTGCGCCCCGTGGGCCACAACCTGGCCCTCTAGGGCCTAGGCGATTTAGTGTGGCCCGTCTCAACCTTCATTTCCCCCCGTCCGGCATAAAATGCTGATTAGACAGTTTTTGTTTAAAAACGCGCTTGCATGGGTAAAAAGGCGTAATGATTTTTGCTCTCGTCGCCGCGTTAAATCTTCCGGCGTCTTGCCTGGTGTCTTTGTTACTGTATGACTAAGCGAAAGTCGCATTTCCCGTTCTTGCCTTTCCCGCGGCTATTTCTTTAATTAGTTGGTTATATGGCCCTGTGACCGTACATTTGAACCCACGTACATTTGAACCCATATCCGCGGGTTCAATCTATATGCGGGTGCTAAAACCCATGGGTTAGGGTTGGTATGGGTTCAAATATCCGTGGAACGAAAAAAAAATTCATAGGTGCAATGGTATACAGGTGCTATTGTCGTGGGTTCAAATGTACGGGAACCTATGGCCCACGGAAGCAAAAGGTTCCTCACCCGTGCTGCAGTGTATGGTTTACTAATTTTTATTCTCCTGTTTACCTTCGAAAATTTTAAAAGTAAATGTTTGCACCTCGAAATGCTCATACTGTGTATATAGTGTACTGTGAGTTAGATATAGAAAATATATGCTCTGGTGCTATGCACACGGGGTTTTGCCCGATTTAATAGTAATAACAATAAAAAAATTCGTTGTTTTTGTTTAATAATAGTTCTTATTGTGCTTGTAGTTCTCATTTATCAAACAATCATTTTTTTTTCATATTTAACAATTGCCAAACAGGGGCATTGCAATCTGCTATGTGTTCATCGGCAACATTTGTTCATGTACTTTCTTGCTTGCAAAATTATATAATTAATAAAATTATGGCCTAACTCATACACATACTACGTTCTGGTGTCCGCTATCTTGGTTCACATACTTCGGGAGCGCCGAAATTTCTGGTCAAATTGTGAAATTTCGTGGTTACGTTACCTCCTGCAAATATGTAACCGTCTTCTCGTGATATTAGTGTTACCAAGACTAATTCGATCACGGTAAATGCATAGAGCAGTAAGTCTGTCATGATTTGGGTTTCAAGTTATTGTCAAAAACTTTGTGTGGAAAATTAATCTTGAGTTTCATGTTTTGTATAGCACGTTATACACGTTACGGAAAGGTATCCTTGTGTACAAAAACCCGTCATTAATGCAAAAATGTGGGATTTGATAAAAACCACCCCCGGCCACGTTTTAAAAAATATCCAGCGCATTCTGCATTTCTAATTTTCTTATTTGGAGCGCTTGCGGCGTCCGCGGCATCTTGGGCATCTTGGAGGTGACTTTGTACAAAATATTCGAAACTTTCGCTGAAATTGTGCAATTTCGTAGTCACGTTACCTCATGTAAAATTAAATGTGCTGATTAAATTATTTCCGTGGCTGAATTTGACATCGTCTGATATACTTAATGTTATCAAGACTAATTCGTTCGTGTAATGCTAGAGCAGTAAGTCTGTCATAATTCGGTTTTTAATTATCGTTAAAAACTTTGTGTAGAAAAATAATCGGAGTTTCATGTTTGGTATAGCACGTTATACACGTTACGCAACGGGGATCTTAGTAGTTATCCATTTGCGTTTAAGATTATTAAGAATGATTTGAAAAATTAAAATTTCAGCGCTTTCTGCATTTCTAACCCAAACCGTATCAGGATAATTACTAATTCTATATTTTAAGTTGTTGGCGGGGATGTTTTGTTGGTGAGGGAATTGTACAAAACATCCGAAATTTCTGCTCAAATTGTGCAATTTCGTGGTCACGTTATCTCCTGTAAATGTGCTGATTATGTGATTTCTGTCTGGATGAACCATCGTCTCATGAACTTATTATTATCGAGACTGATTCGTTCATGGTTAATGCAATGCTGAAGCAGTAAGTCTGCCATGATTCGGGTTTTAGGTTGTCTTGCAAAACTTTGTGTAAAAAATTAATGTTTTGTAAGTCTCATGTTTGTATTAAGTCTCTCGTTTGTATAACAGCACATTATACACGAAACGCGTATAAATTGTGCAATTTCGTGGTCACGTTACCTCATGTAAATTTAAATGTGCTGATTAAATTATTTCCGTGGCTGAATTTGTAATCGTCTCATATACTTAATGTTATCAAAACTAATTCGTTCGTGTAATGCTAGAGCAGTAATTCTGTCATGATTCGGGTTTTGAATTATCGTTAAAAACTTTGTGTAAAAATATAATCGGAGTCTCATGTTTTGTATAGCACGTGATACACGTTACGCAACGGGGATCTTATGTACAAAGCCCCCACTACTAATGCAAGAATGTAAGATTCTTTAAAACACCCCCACGTGTTAAAAAACAAAATTAGTAATTATCAATTTGCGTTTAAGATTAGGAATGATTTGAAAAATTCACGTTATCTCCTGTAAATGTGCTGATTATGTGATTCCTGTCTGGATGAACCATTGTCTCATGAACTTATTATTATGAACAATTTCGTGGTCACGTTACCTCTTGTAAATTCAAATGTGCTGATTATGTTATTTCTGCCTGATAGTCTCATGATATTAAAGTTATCAAGACTAATTCGATCATGGTAAATGGAATGCTAGCCTCGCCACGTTTTAAATAACAAATTAGCAATTATTCAGTTCGAGTGAGGAAAGATTTGAAACATTCGGCGCAATCTGCATTTCTAACACAAACCCTATTTAGATGATTACTACTAATTGCTTCTCTCTTGCATCACGAATCAAAACGTCTATATGGAGATGTTCCAAATTAATGCATCACATCTTGAACGAGTCAATATAGAATTTTAGGATCTTTTGTACAAAGCCCTCGCCAACTTGTTGTTTTAAAACGTGGCGGAAGTGTTTTCTGAAATATCACATTTTTGCATTAGTGGTGAGGCATTACCCTAATTTTAGATTGCAAAACTATATTGATATAGACACCCCTACCCTAATGATGGTTTGATTAGACGATTTCATAATCTTATGGGCATTTACCAGTATTTTTGCAAGCCCTTCCGCCCCGGGAGTTCCGATACCTCAAATATTTATTCTGGCTATTTCGAGCGCTCGTTATCATTTCAGCTGAATTTATCTTCCAATATACTTTGCAAAAATCAGTAAAATGTACTGCGATAACGAGGTAATTGTTTTCATTCATTTAACTCTTCCCAGAGTGGAGCAATTCTGTACTCGAAACCGCTATATTACTGTGAAGAGTTGCGTGCAATTAGGAGTGGTTCAGGTCGCTCTTGTTTTGAAATGTAAAAAAAAAAACATACACAGCAATTTTTCGTACCTTGAAACGCTTTTTAGACTCGCAAAACACATAATCAAAAGGTCCCGCTAGATGTTACAGTCTCTTGGCAATTCAAAGCTTCAGAACCGGATAAGATAATTATCTGAAGATCATCGTGTAATTCGAATCAATTTACTGAGTTTCGTTTACATTGGGATAACAGCGATTCTGCAATGTCTGTGCAGTTTCATACTAAAAAAATCGTAAAATAAACAGCGTTTATAGGTAATTTAAACAAGTCAAAATGTGATGAATTTTTGATAAATGTGAAATTTTTTGTGCAATTTGGCCCAAGGCCCCGGTCCCTCAACTAAAATTGAAATGAGTACTGATAGAAAATTTGGTCTAATTAAGGTCCCAAGCCCTCAACTAAAAATGGAAATAGAACTGATATGAGAGTTTCAAGTTTGCTCTAAGGAACGTCTCGGACCCTCAACGAAAAATGAAAAGAGTACTAATATAAGGGTTGCAAGTACGTTCAAAGCAAGACCCTGATCCATACCTAAAATTGGTAAGAGTATGTCTACTCAAAAATGAGGTGCAAGTTTGCTCAAAGCAAGGCTCCGGTCCCTCAACTAAAAGTGGAAAGAGTAATAATATAAGGGTTGCAAGTTCGCCAAAGGCAAGGCCCCGGTCCCTCAACCAAAAGTGGAAAGAGTAATAATATAAGGGTTGCAAGTTCGCCAAAGGCAAGGCCCCGGTCCCTCAACCAAAAGTGGAAAGAGTACTAATATAAGCGCTGCAAGTTTGCTCAAAGAAAGGTCCCGAGCCCCTCACTAAAAGTAGAAAGAGTACTGATAGAAACAATTATCAACGCCCCTGGCGCGTATTGGTAATGCTGAAAGAATTTTACCAAGAATATAATGGATTGCCGGGAGCCTATTTCGAAGCAAAAGTATAAACTAGTTTCAGAAATTCATTGTGGAAACAAAATTGTAGAATACCAAACCCTAGTGAAATCCCCGATCGTTATTATCGTTCTTTTATCCTTACTTGTACATATTTGCAGTTCATATTGCGGGCCACTCGACACACAAAGCCAATGTTGTTATGTTATAGGCAAATATTTACCAATGGGGCGGTTTGTGATCCGGATATGTCAAGGCTACCGTTAAAATACGCGAAATTTATGATGCTTTGTGACATCGGAGGTTATTTTTGTAACAGTTCCACGAAGGAGAAAGATACTGTTGCCAATTTGTCATTCCGGCTCCCCGGGTAAATATGAACATCCAATCCTGCTATGAGCAAAATTTATGTTTCGTGACATCAGAGGTTATTTTTGGTTCATGTCGTTGCGCATGAGAATCGCCCTATTTCCAATGTGTCAAAATATTTACTCAAATTTAATTTGAAATTTATGGCTTCAGAAAAAATAAATTTCGAAAAATGAGTGAAAATTGTGTTAGTGTGTAGCAAGACCTTGAATTATTAAGTGCATCTGAAACGGTCTGACTAATCACATACCCGACATGGACTGGTAACCGGACGAGCGGCCGTGGTTTGCCATATTGCCGTCTTATTGGCTCACCTTTCCCGGGTAAATATGAAAATCTCATCCTGAATTGAACCAAGTTTAGATATTTTGTGCGATGTCCCCCGCTACTAATGCAAAAATGTCAAATTTAAGAAAAACACCCCCTATCTATGTTTTGTGACATCAAGGTTATTTTTGGTTACTGTTGTCGCGCAGGGGAAGCGTTCTATTTTCAATGCGTCACAATATTTACTTTAAATTAAATTTATGACATTCAGGAAAATAAATTTTAAAAAATGAGTGCAAAAATGATTGCATTTATTAATAATGAATGTTTTCAAAATAAATAAAAATTGTGTTAGTTGTGCGACAAGACTTTTGAAAAACGTAGAATAGCCATTGTCACTCTTGATGCGGCATTCCTCCATCATCAAGTCCGGTGACCGTACATTTGAACCCATGTGTATATCCGCGGGTTCAATCTATATGCGGGTGCTAAAACCCATGGATTAGGGTTATTATGCGTTCAAATATCCGTAAAACAGAAACAAAAAAATTTCATAAGTGCAATAGTATGCAGGTGCAATTGTCGTGGGTTCAAATGTACGGGAACATCAAGTCAATGCATCTGAAGCGAAAACGCAATATCTGGCCTTGAATGCCGTGTAATAACTCGAATCCCGTGCCTTTTGTACAAATTCCCCGCCAAAAATAAGAAAATTAAAAATTATCTAGTTGCGGTTGAAGTTAAGAATGCAGATCACGCTGAAAATTTTTAAATAAATTCTAACCCTAAATGAATATCGGTAATTACTAATTTGTTATTTTAAAACGTGACGAGGATGTTTTGCTCGAACCTCACATTCTTGCGTTGGCTGTGGGGCTTTGTACAAAAGATCCCAATCTCATATCATAACTATAGGACAAGTTTGAACTCGGAATTTGGCCACGAATGCCACGCCATGCCTCGAATATGTTTGGATGCCTTTAACGAAGTTGCCCACTTTATTTACAGTTCCGTTACCGAGTAGCAAGCTTTATCGCGGTTTGCTCTATCGCGGGTTTATCGCCTATTACGTAATAAATAACAGCACTTAGTAAGCACTTTGGAACAGGATGCCAAATACTGTTAAAAAAAGTTATATTTTGTATGGCTTTTATATGTAATTGATCATAAATGAATCTTTAAAATTACTTTTTAAGTTTAATTCTTCGTTGCCTGGTTGCGGTACCATGCATTTGCGTAAACAAAATTGACGGTATTGCATGTCTCAAATGTCTATGTGGGCTGTTGATAACGTAGGGATTTAGGTGACTTTACAAATTATTTTTAACTGTCACCGCAGACAACACACATGATATTCGCTTCATAACAACTGATATTGGTGTGAAAACACCCATGCAATAAATTACAGAGCTTGAATTGAACTTTTATTGTCATTTTTGTTGAACACACGAAGTCGACGTCTGTGACGGTTTCCTGAATTTAGTGATGAACACTATGTGAAAAATCGTGAATTTAACTCGCATTTGATAAATGAATTTTGTACCAGCTGACGACTCGTTGCAGCATATTATGATTGACAAAAAGTACAATTACTTGAGATCTTTTGAAAAAACACTAATGCAAAAAATGTGAGAAAACATTTCCCGCCACGATTTAAAATAACAAATTAGTAATTAGCCAGTTGTGGTTCGGGTTCGAGTTCGAAATGCTTTGAAAATTTGAATTTTCAGTGCAGTCTGCATTCTTAGCCTGGATATTTACTAATTTTACTTATCGATCTTAGGATCGGTAAGTAATATTGATGGGTATTTGTCTGTTTGTTTGTCTGTTAGATGCTCGCGATATCTCCCAAATTTTGCATGTGCATTCATCATAGCTCGGTGCATTCATCATAGCTTTGGGGTATCCCCTATTTTTCGATCGATGGGTCTTCGGTCTCCGACCGATATTCTCGTTTGTATTTTAAGCGTTGGCGAAAGTGTTTTTATATTTTTGGCGGGGGGTTCGTACAAAAGATACCAACCTTTTTATGTAACCTCATGCAAAAATTGCATAAAAAGTCATTTAAAAAATTAAACCATATTTTCTTGCATTTTAGGACCTCTTGGCAGTGCGCTGATCAGCAGAATCGGTACAAGAAAGACGGTTGTTGTTGGAGGAGTTGTAATGTCTGCTGGTATGCTGCTGAGCATATTCGCAACAAATATCTACGTTCTGTTCTTCACATACGGAATACTTGCAGGTATATATTTATCTACGCAATGCATAACTTCTTGTTCTTTCAAATTACCTATTCACGGCCCATCTGGCGTGACAGGTACCGAATTCTGATATATAAATTTCGAATATACAGTATATGAAGTATTGGATATATTTTAAAAGGGTTCCACGAATTCTAAATGTTCTACTGAGAAGCCTCATCGAGTATCAATTTCTATGGTTGGTGGTCCGACTCTCAAGTATGAAAGTTGTGCAAATATAAATTAAATCATAAATTATCTTGTCTTCTCGCATTTTCAAATTCATCCAATATACATTGACTTCCATGTGTGCTTAGATTGACACAAATAATTCTAGATACAATCCATTTTTTCATACGGCAAAATTTTATACACTCGGCACTCAGCAGGGTTATCAAAATACTGATAAGACGAATATTATCTTATGTCGATTGAAAACTAAGAGAAACCTGATGCCTATCTTCTAATTTATTGTCTATCTATTATTGGCATGCTATTGCTATTTCACTCTGTAAAGCTACCCCTGCGGGGTAAAGATGTTCTATTTAGAGGAGCATTCGGATTTTCCTTCTAAGCATACCCAATTTATTCTACCCTGGGTGGGATGATGGGCATGATTTTGAGTTCAATATTTTTACCTGCAAAAATGAGTTAAACAAGACACATTCAAATTACTTTAAATTATTGTAGTCATTGCGTATGGTACCTATAGGAGGCTTTTCCCGTGGCCGCCAAAGAATTGTGCCGTGGCTCACTAGGGGTGCCGAGAACCCAGTTTGAGAAAGCCCCAATCGACCACTTATTTGAAAATATGGTGCTCCCGAAGTATGCGAACCAAGATGGCGGACATCAGAATGTAATATGTGTACTAGGTTAGGGTTAGGCCATAATTTTAGGTATAAATACTACGGGAGGCTCTTGGCTAGTCTTCGA
The DNA here is from genome assembly GCF_013122585.1 of Styela clava. Classification (NCBI taxonomy): domain Eukaryota; kingdom Metazoa; phylum Chordata; class Ascidiacea; order Stolidobranchia; family Styelidae; genus Styela; species Styela clava. The sequence continues at coordinate 17,919,842 of NW_024102841.1, read as the reverse complement.
ACTGATAATAGGACTAAAATAAGGAAAATTGGAAAAAAATTATCGCCTAACCCTAACCTGTTACCCATGTTACGTTCCGATGTCCGCCATCTTGGTTCGCATACTTCGCGAGCACCGAAAATATTATTTTAGCTGTAGCCATTCCTGAATATGATGCCCTGTAGGATTTTCATATTTATCCCGTATGAGAGGAAAGTCGACAAGACGGCTTAAACATGGCGTACCGCGGCCTCTTGACTGCCGAGTAAATTATACAGCTTGGACCATCTAAGACTTTTGTGTTCTTTGTTCCAGGTAGCGGAGGAGGGATCGCCAACCTAGCTGCAGTCGTCAGGCTCACAGATTATTTTAAACGGCAACGAGCATTAGCCATGGGAATCGGATCCAGTGGAGTTGGACTCGGAGCGTTTGCGTTTACTGTTTTTCAACAATATCTTCTTGACCTGTACGGATGGAGGGTAAGTGTAAACTCAGTAATGGGTGCTCTTGAAGTATGTGCACCAAGATGACGCACAACCTAAATAGTGTGTGTACCCGGTTAGGGTTCAGGTTGTGCGTCATCTTGGTACGAGTACTACCGGTGCGTCCTGTAATGTACTGATCCAGGCGTGTGCAAACTGCGGCCTGCGGGCCAAATGCGGCCTCCGAAGATAAATTTTGCGTCCCGCGGAGAAGTGCCTATTTAAATGGTGTGCGGCCCGCGAAACAAGTTTTTAATTTAGTTTAATCAAACACGTGCAAGTAATTCTCATCCCTTTGCGTTGCAAAGCCTGTCTGTAACTGAGTCCATTTCATTATCTATGACTATGAGGTTACATTGTCATAAAAGCTAGCTTGTGCGATGCGAACAACGCATGTCATAGAAATATTAACCAAACTTTATGTGCCTTTAACTAAAAAGCCTATGTTAAATAAAAAGGCAGCCCGCTGTTTCACCCAGTTATTTGTATGTGGCCCTCATGTATTAAAGGATGCACACCCCTGCACTCAATAAGTGCGACCGCGGGGGCATGAACTCCTTAGGGTTGAGCAAAGAATATTAGAGGCGCTTGTGTGTATATAAGGTGAAAACAAAATACCAGAACAAAAATTTTCACGATTGCGGTATAGCTTGTAAAAAATAACAAAGCATGGTCATTTTAATAAATCAAGCTATGGGGAAACACAAGATTTAAATATATTTGCCCAAAACGAGGCAATTTTGGTTGTTATTATTGTCCGTTTGGCCTGGTTTTAGATTATGTTGATAACAAGAGTTTCTATATAGTGAATTTTCGGGGCTCCCGAAGTATGCGAACCAAGATGGCGGACATCGGAACGTAACATGGGTAACAGGTTAGGGTTAGGCGATAATTTTTTTCCAATTTTCCTTATTTTAGTCCTATTATCAGTTCGAAGACTAGCCAAGAGCAACCCGTAGTATTTATACCTAAAATTATGGCCTAACCCTAACCTAGTACACATATTACATTGCGATGTCCGCCATCTTGGTTCGCATACTTCGGGAGCACCGAGTTTTCTATTCTATTCATCGTCACGATAAAGTTTGCCCGTAAATATCAGTGGCTCCCAACGTTGGTATTCAATCACTGGTATTTAGACACTTCTACACCATGTTACGGTTAGGCCATAATTTTATTCCAATTATTCTAATTTTAGTTATATTAAGAGTTCGAGGACTAGCCAAGTGACTCACGAAGTACTCGTACTCGAAATTATGGCCTAACCCTAACCTGGTACACATACTAAGTTCCGGTGTCCACCATCTTGGTACGCATACTTCAGGAGTTTCGCATATATAACGACTCCTTTTCTATATTCAGGGTTCAATCCTCATTATAGGCGGGATCTGCCTGAACATCTGCGTTGCAGGTTTATTGATGATTCACCCGAAGCATCACCCCGGATTTGTGTCAACTCCGGTGAGTATTCAGTTCAGTTGATTTTAAGAGGATTTAAAAACGATTGATCGTAATTATAAATACTAGGAATTTAACTATTGTTACCGAATAGGAACAATTTCAAATATCTTAATTTTTCAAAACACATTTCCGCATAGTGAAAACATCGAATATGTTTTACAAAATTATCGGTATATTTTACCCCCTCACCTCACCCCTGAAATGCTAAATCAAAAAACCTTTTTTTGGCAATATGCTTCAAGGCTGTCAATCAAGGTTTCTTTTGAGACTAAGCGATTCAATAGTCTTGCTGCAGCCTAGCACAAATATATTTCAAGGTCTGACGAAAGGTTGCAGAAATTAATTTGTTTTAGTGCGCAGCAAGACACTCAGGTTACCTATTTATATACGTTATAATAGAGGTCGGCAATCTTTTGTCAATCGCGGGCCAAAATTAAAGGTTGCAGGTCATTGGCGGGCGCACATATTTTTAGAGAGTTGAAAACCGAACGGATGATACTTTTTATAATAAATATCAAACTGTGATACATCTCTCGTATAGAAGAATATAGATTTAAATTTCATTTGAATATTTTCGGCGCCATTGAACCTTTTGCACTAAGCATCAACTTTTCTGCGTTTTGTTGCCTAATTATAATTAAATATTGTCTAATTATAATTAAAGTATACGCTCATTAAACGAGTAATTGTGAATTTTATACTTGTTAGGTTATAATATAATTTAGTCAACAGGTGTCTGACAATAAATTCTGTTACGTAAAGAATATAATCGTCAAAACAGCTGTTTTGTTACTATAATTCAGTGAAGCCTCGCGGGCCGGATAATATTGCCGAATCCGGCCCGCTGCCGTAGGTTGCCGACCCCTGCGTTATATGGTTGATGGAGGTAGCGTGTATCTGACTACTGCTACTTTTTCTCGGACCATGTGTTAGTCGATCCGTATGCTCTGACTGCACTATGTCAGCCAAATATTTCCTATATGAAGAAGGCCATTCGAATGGCGATTGTGACAATATATTTACAATCCTATTCCTAACCAGCTGTCTATATTTGACATACCAATAGCTCTGTACGGAGGCCATTCAAATGACGATTGGGAACAAATATTCATTCCTATTCCAAACCAAATAAAACTTTTCTGATTTTGACTTTATGATTTCAGGTCCAGATCAAATCTATCGATATAAACTCAAACGAACGACCGAATAATTCGGCAGACGACGATCATATTATGACGTCACAAAGGCAAAAGAAATCGAACAATACATCTGATGATGAAACAAGCATCCCATTGTGTTCTATGCAAAATAAATTGAACAATTCAAATAGTGACGAAATATATATGATGTCACAAAGTATGCAAAAACAATTGAACAATACGTCTGATAGTCAAACTTTTTTTACGTCACAATCTATGCAAGAAAACAACGAACCAGCGGGACAAATACCCAAAGAAGAAAATTTATTGCAAAAAATTGAGAAAAATCAAGACAATTTGGGACATAATACCGTAAATGGATTACTCCCACGTTCCCATAGCAACGTTGAAAATATAGTTTTAAACTTATCCTCCCAAAACCAAAATTTGACAAAGGCGTTGGAAAACGATTCCACGCAAAATTCGGACCCAAAGCCTTTGAAGACAATTCAAAGACGTAAATCAAGTTTCTTTCAGAAAATTATGTTTAAAATGAGGTTGGTACTGTGCTGTATTATGCTGATATCATTTGTATAAACCAGTTGTGTGCAACTTTTTTTTGCCGGCGGGCCATATAACCAACTTCTACCCTCTTGTGAGCGGAATTCAACACGGCGACTGGAGCAAAAACACATTATATATTTTATCAATGTGAACGCCTTTTAGGATTTTATGCCTAAGGGGGAAATTCTTGAGTGTTGGAAGAGGCCACAGTAAATGGCTTGGCGGGCCACGGACCGCCTGTCGCACTCAAGCATAAAATCCTAATCCTACAGTTTATGTTTAAAAAGGCTTTCGCATTGATAAAATTCGGTGACCGTACATTTGAACCCATGTACATTTGAACCCATGCGTATAGCCACGGGTTCAATCTATATGCGGGTGCTAAAACCCATGGGTTAGGGTTAGTATGGGTTCAACTATCCGTGAAACAAAAAATATTCCATAGGTGCAATAGCATACAGGTGCAATTGTCATGGGTTCAAATGTACGTGGGTTCAAATGTAATGGAACCATAAAATTCAGTGTGTTTTTGCTCTTATTGCTTTGTTGAATTCTTCACCGTTTTGCTCGGTGCTTTTGTTACTGTAAGGCTAAGCGATAGCCGCATTCCGCATTTTTGTGTGGTCCAGCTTTAACTAAATCATTAGGCTTTCGCACTATGCTTTCCGCTTGTTGGCTACAGCTTCCTCCGCCACCCTGGTTCATGCATCCGGAACAATCAACGGGTCAATTACCCCTAAACTATACGTAGAATGGCTGTTAAGTGACAGTCCGTAGTCACACAATCACACACATATATACGAGCACGTTGTAATTCTGAAAGTTTGAAAAATTTTCTTCCAAATACTTGATTATCGGTCTATATCAGACATGGACAAAATACGACCTGCGGGCCAAAGCTGGCCCGTTGAGTAATTCAATTTGATCAGCCTGATGCTGCCACAACCAAACCGAAATCGAATTTCGATGTTTCAGCTGAAAATAGCTCAAGGAATTTGTTGCGGTTAAATTCTTCCAACTCTGTAACACTGTATAAATTGTTCTTAAAATGTAACTTTTTACGGCACACTTACATGGCCCGCCAGTTTAGGTTGACAAAAGTTTTTGCCCCCTGGCTCAAAAACCCGCCCAGTCCTGATCTATATCCATGATTTGTTACTTATCAATTTTAATCGGTAAGTATGTTGATAGATATTTGTCTGTCTGTTTGTTTGTCTGTCTGTCTGTCTGTCTGTCTGTCTGTTAGATGCACGCGATATCTCATGTAAGCGAGATTGAATCTGCTCCAGATTTTGCATGTGCATTCATCATATGTCGTACCAGAAGCCTATCGATTTTGGATGAATTATGTCGTATAATTAGCGAGTTATTAATTAATTAGTGATGGGACACAAGGTGTCACTATGGGGTAAGAGCGCTGTTTTGGAAATTCCCTAATTTTCGATCGATAAGTCTTCGGTCTCTGACCGATATTCTCGTTTTCTCTTTAACCAGATTCAAAGATCAAACCTTATCCTTATGGCGGGATCCTGTATTCGTTTTACTGTTTGTATCAGATGTCATGGCCTGGTTAGTCCAGTTCGTCCCTTTTGTACATCTGCCTGAGAGGGCGAGATTATTAGGTAAGTTTTATCTACTGATAAGTTTTTGAGATATCAAATTAATATCTAATACAATAGTGAGCAAATTGCTGCCCACCGAAGTGCTGCTACTTGTATCTGCTGAAATTACGACTATAGGTTTTATGGATATAAATTTACGCTGTAAATATCGATAAAATCAACGTCATAATTACCCCGATACATTTTATTAAATTTATGTTTTAAATGTATACTTGCGAAACCCCTAGCATGGTTCCATTACATTTGAACCCGCGACAGTTGAACTTGCATACTATTGCACCTATGGATTTTTTTTTGTTTTACGGATATTTAAACCCATACTAACCCTAACCCATGGGTTTTAGCACCCGCATATAGATTGAACCCGCGGACAAACACATGGGGGTTCAAATGTACGGTCACCTACTATCATAACCTTGGGTTACGGCAGAACTCTGGTCAAGTATCATTGTTCTAACCCTGAAACGGGTCCAATCCGGCTCGTTGAGTAATTCAATCCGGCTCGCCTGATGCTACTACAACCAAACTAAAACCAAATTTTGATGTTTTAGCTGAAAAATAGCTCAAAGAATTTGTTGAGATTGCAATTAAATTTAGTTTTGGCACGAAGCCTATTGTTTTTCACTTTTGCACTGTAAAGATTGGTCATAAAATGTAACTTGTTACGTCACACTTTTATTGCCAGTCTACGCGGGCTAAATGTTTGGCCCATATTCTAAAATCCTTGCCCACTCCTGTAACCACTATGCCATCGCGTAACAGAATATACTTCATGTTTCATATCGAAAATATTATTGGACACGTTTAGTGGCCATAACGATCGTTTCAAAATTTTGTTGTTATTGTTATTTTCTTTTTTCATTATCATTAAAAAATCGCTTTTCTCTTCGAATCCTGGACCAATGGCTTTGAAATTTTCAGTGGTTGAAGATAAAATTTTTCTCCAGAAGGCTATTACTTTTTTTTTCGCTATGACGTCATCAAAATTATTGCCATTGGGTGGCGCTACGTGTCCATATATTTGAGCATAGCTCTCTTGTTTCAAAACATACTGATATAATAATTTATTCGTTCATGACAATCCGTTCTAATAATTGAAATGATTTATTTTTTCAGGTATCACACCATTTAAGTCAGCAGTCCTGGTATCCTCCATGGGATTCGCCGGTGCTGTGGGAAAACTAAGTTTTGGCGCCATTTGTACTTTCTTGAAGCTAAATCCATTAAAAACTTTCACTATAGCACAGGTAAGGTCTAACATTATTTTTCACTCCTTCACCGCTCTCACGGGCGGGCGCAGATAATTTTTTGAAGGGTGGTTGCGCTAATTAAAAATGTTTGTTATATTTGATCTTGCCGGCCTTATTCTAGATATTTACATTTCTTTAATTTTGATATTTACGTTCCATCAACGTATTTTCAACGTGTTTTCTGAATAAAGCATACCTTCACCTTACCATCTGTTATTTGTAGCTTATTGTTAGCAAGTTATTTTCAAGATAGGACGCGAGATTTGACAAATTCTAAAAAGCGGGCACGGCTTTAAAAAATTGAGATCCAATTAGAGGATGATATATAATGGGTTGCTATGCTTGGAAGGGCTAGCTATAGATTCCTCACGATTTGAGAAATTTTTTTATAAATCATGACCAACAAAAATGAACAACCTCTAATCTCAAGTAAATCGACATTCATGGACGCGTAAAGCACCGCCATAATTCTATATAGATTCAGTGGCTTTTTGTATTGTGTTTTTTTTTTATTTCTCAGTGATCGCCGGTAACTTTGTTCAAAATTGAGCTTCCCTTGCTTCTGAGTGACCGCGCGTCACTCTACTAAAATCTTCACTTCTGTAACTGTGCCTGTCCCGACTTTGAGCTCTTGTTCCGACATAAGTCTCGTTCCAGTTTACTCGATGGCGTTCCAGTAGTGTCTCGTAACTCTACTCAGAGATGAGTTTCCATCACTTCTGAACTCCTGGCATTTCTGCGGTAACCAATAACAAGTGTTAAAGATGAGCCTTCTCTAATTCCGATTGAATGCTCGTGGTCTTACTTTCAACATTTTACCCTACAAAGATATATCGTATTTTGAAAATAACCGAAATAAATTTACCTATCTATATCAATAGCATACACTTCGTTTCATTACAGATCCTCTTCGGCACCTCAACGTTACTCAGCCCGCTGTGTCGAAATTTCCCATCTCTCATGGTCTTCGCTGTATCATTCGGATTCCTCAGTGGTGCTTATTGTCTCATGATGGTAATACCGGCTGATCTACTCGGACACGAAAAGTTCTCCGCTGCTTATGGATTCCTGCTGGCTGGTGAAGGCTTAGGTGTATATTTGGGACCTCCTGCTGTTGGTAAGTTACATATCGTCATATATCAGGTCTGCTTGCTCATCAGTGCCTCACTATTCCAAAGTTCCGCACATTTTCACTGAAAGCCGTGAGTACTTCTAGTGGGCGTGGCACAAATATTTTTGTATATGTTATTCCTAACCCCCAACTAACTACGTCATCCAAAAATAACGTCACTGCGATGTCACAATCACGTCAAAGAGCTTGCCGAACAAAAGCTCCGATCGCCCGAAATGGCATATCCGCCGACGATACAAACACGATCTCTCTCATATCGGAATCGTTACTAAGAGAAAATGATAGGAATAGCTCGCTTGATTTCGGGTGATCGTCTGCGCGGTTTGGACGACAATCTGTATACATTGACCGGCCTTATTTAGTCACTGTGACGTTGGATGACGTACTCAGGTGGGGGTTGGAAATGACATGCGAAAATGGTTATGCGACGTCAACTACTTGAAGTACTTGACAGCGTTTAGTGAATTATTTACCTCCGTATTGGTACACAAACTTCTGGAGTGTCCAGAAATCGCCATAGAATCCTATAATTCTTGTAAATTCGACTCTCGATAGCTTGAATTTTCCAATGTCCTGTCAATGTTATCATAAAATCATATGACGTCAGCGCCAATCTGACGTCACATTTTGTTACGTCCACGCTGGGTAATAAAATTGAATAATATTAACCCAAGAATCAATTTTTTTTACACAGGTTGGATAACCGACTCTTCCAACTCATACGACACAAGTTTCTATTGCTCTGGCGCTGTGTTACTGACAAGTGGATTAATATTGTTACTGACACCGTGCGCTCAGAAGCTGAGGACTAAAAAGTTATGACGTCATCGTAATTATGATGCCAAGTTCAGATACAATCCTTGCACAAAGAATGCAAACTAAAATGACGTCATTGTACTTCTGATGTCATCAATAAAAAAAACAATCCTATCTCCTGTTTTGTGGAGTTTCTGCACAAGACCGAAGATTCGGCGATATTTATATTGAGACGTCATCACCAAACTTCATCAAGGTCTGCTCTGTGACAGTAATTACTAGGTGATGTCACACCTTGTGACGTCATCATCAAAATACGAGCAATGATTGCGTTGTCATGGTAACTATATTGTGACCTCATGGTCGAATTACAACAGGGCCTGCCATCTGCGCTTTACGACGCCAAAAAACAAGTGTGCTGGTGTGCTTTGCCATTTATTGTGACGTCAGTGGAAATGACGTCAAGTTCTATAACACAAAGATCGTCTGCTTTGCCTTTTATTGTGACGTCTGGTCATATGACGTCATGCTCTATAATTTATTCGACACTGACCGATTTCCCAGCCCTAATGACTTGAATCGACTCAAATTTCACCTCGACTTACATGGTGCTACATGATTGATCAACTGAAATTCTACATTACTCTTTAAGTCATTATTCTATTAAACGTTTTACAGCAGCAATTCAGGATTTCTTGGAATGAGAAGTTGCTATTCCCTTTACAACGCTTATTAAAGTAACCACTGATATATAACGATATGAAAGGGTGTACTGTTGTTATAATGACAGAAACTTTTCTGGTCCGTTATTGCCTACTAAATTAATTTAATGCAACATGGGCGAGGCGTGGGTTCAAATTCGAGGTTTCGGTTCAATTACATTTGAACCCACGACAATTGCACCTATGAAATTTTTTTGTGTTACGGATATTTGAACCCATACTAACCCTAACCCATGAGTTTTAACACCCGCATATAGATTGAACCCGCGGATATACACATGGGTTCAAATGTGCTGTCACCGAGGTTTTAATCCGCTATGCCAAGATAGGCAAATGCCTACGCTTTACCAACAGGCAGGGGCATAGCCAGGTCTTAACAAGGGGAGGATCTTGAAATTTCTAATTGCCAAGTTAAGCCGATACAGCTAGCGGGTCCGAAATAGACTAAAATAGTATTTCCAGTTACGAAAAAGTGCGATGTATGATACGAAGAAATGTTTTTTTTCTTTATTTCGTTTTCAACTCTCAACCACTCTGGCTACGTCCCTACCAACAACAGGGTCATCGCGCGCATTCGGTTCAAAATTGGCAACTGACTTGCAAGTGCTTGTAGCTCTGCTTGTTCGAGACGAAAGTTTAAAACGCCGAATAAAAACACACTTTTCTCTTGCAAAAGTACTTTTTCTTATTTCACTGTATATATCTTATTTTATGCATTGTCACCTATAATATACGCAATACTCTACATACCTCAATTTATGAAAGTGACCAAATATATATACTACAACAAAGATTTAATAAACACCTATATACCATCAGTTTAGTATTCTTTTTTATCACTAGAGGGGGCTCAAGAGAATTTCCGGCCTCGCCGGAGGAGGAACTTCGAAAAAGACAGTGCTTTCCAATCTTTAGTCTTTTATAATATTACAGGGTTGTGCTAGAAAAGCAGAAAATGTGAAGGTCAGACAAGATCACGAATAAAAAGCATGCTTACTCATTACTTATCGATCTTAAGATCGGTAAGTATATTGATAGGTATTTGTCTGTATGTATGTCTGTCTGTGTGTGTCTGTTAGATGAACGCGATATCTCACGAACGCGTGGTTGAATCTGCTCCATTTTGCATGTGCATGCATCTTACCTCGGACCAGAAGCCTATAGATTTTGGGTTAATTATGTCGGATAATTAGCGAGTTATTAACTAATTACCAATCTAAGATCGATAAGTCTTCGATCTCCGACAGATATTCTCGTTTCTTTTTCGATACATTCTTATTTTTTTTTAGGTTCTAATAGGTTAAGACACTGCTCTGAAGTGCACGGACGTCATTTCAGGCATCCATGAGTGTCATATAACATATTCCTTTAAAAAATTTTGTGAAAGTTGTTCTTTGTGAGAAAAAACAGCTGTTTGACAAATTTTCCGTTTTTCTAGCGACCGCCCTGTACTTAGTTAATAAGTTCTATTTAATACACAATTATGGCCACAATACAAACTCTGCAAAATACAGAGTGCGAGTTCTGTCCAACTCTAATTATGGATCCGTTGAACTTGTGGTTTTCATACCACGCCTTCTTTTTAGAATTTGTCAAGTCTCGAGCCCACTTCAAAAATACCTGGCTACAAATAACAGATAGTAAGGCGAAAGTATGTTTTATTCAAAAAACACGTCGATGGAACGTAAATATCCGAAATAAAGAAACTTCTGAAGTATGTGAACCAAGATGGCAGACCCTGGAACGTAGTATGTGTACCAGGTTAGGGTTAGGCCATAATTTTATATACAAATACTGCGGGTGTCACTTGGCTAGTCCCCGAACTTGTAATAGAACTAAAATAAGGAAAATTGGAATAACACCTACTACGTTCCGGTATCCGCCATCTTGGTTCACATACTTTGGGAGTACCGAAAAAAGTAGGCAGTAAGGATCTAAACTTTAGTGTGTTAGTATTTATTCACGGTTATAGTTTCACTAATGTTCGGCGGGCCATTTGAAATCGTCTCGCGGGCCGTAATTGGCCCGCGGGCCGCGGTTTGGGAACCCCTGATCTGAAGCGACACCCAAGGTTCTGATATCTAATTAAAAAGATCGATCGGGATAAAGTTTCGTAGCACTGTACTATAGTGAGACATGAAGAATGTAAGCTTCATTGGCAAGAAGTATATTTTGAATGAAAATGTAGGTTTTGAACATGTAAATCAGGTTGTTAGCGCAAAGTTAGCAAATATATTTTTGCATAGATCAAGTACAGAAAAATTTTTTCAGGGGCCGGCGACGCAAAATATCATGTTTACCAGTTTTCACACCTGCATGCACGCACAATGGGTTAATTAAGAATAATTGAGACAAGTTTTTCAACGTTTCGAATGAAAGTCAGTTAGACCACGGCACGAAACGAAATTGAGTGGTCGCAGAGAGTACAACAATTTTACACAAAGTACTATATCTATCGTACTGCTTTGAAATTTTGATTCAAACACAAATCATTGAAACTAGTGGAAAGCATTAATCTCACGATTTCGAGAGAATACATAGGGTCAGAGAAGCGGCGCGCTTGCATAACAATACCGGGTGCTCCCGAAGTATGCGAACCAAGATGGCGGACATCGGAACGTAACATGGGTAACAGGTTAGGGTTAGGCGATAATTTTTTTCCAATTTTCCTTATTCTAGTCCTATTATCAGTTCGAAGACTAGCCAAAAGCCTCCCGTAAGACTTATACCTAAAATTATGGCCTAACCCTAACCTAGTACACACATTATATTCCGATGCCCGCCATCTTGGTTCGCATACTTCGGGAGCCCCCAATACCGACTTAACAGGGGTCCCGGAAAATTTTAATATATTGGGAAAAGTCGCGAGCTTGAAAGTTTGGAAAGACCTGAGTTAGACCAGATAATTTAATTCAATACATTGTCATGTATCCTTGGCATTTACCCGATCGGGTGTGTACAGTATCTGCCCTGGGCCAATGCAACCTAATCGGTCACTGTGGGTCTCGTGGATCCACGTTGAAGTAACTAATTAGTATTCATCCAGTTGGGCCTAGAGGTAACGATAGGAATGATTAAAAAATTTGAATTTGCAGCGCAATCTGCACTCCTAAGATAATTAATCATTTTCCTATTTTGAAGGTGAGGCTGTTATTTTAGCGGGGGCTTCAAACAAAAGATCAAGTTATTTTTTAAGTTTTAAAAGAACGTCAGTTAGACCAGATAATCTAACTGAATACATTGTCCTATACTTTCGGCATTTTACTAGTTAAGCCAGTATACAGAGCCAGCGCTATAGGTCAATGCAACATAAACGTCCACAGTGAGTCTCACACTTCCGCTGTAACATAGATGACTATCGGGGATATTTCTTTATTTCGAATACATTGTGAAAAAATAATTTCGAATACGAAATATAGAATACATTATAGAATTACATACTTTCTAGGCAAGCTCATGTGGATATCTAAATCGAGATGAATATAAAGATCATTGTGTTCTCTGTGTTGTTTGTTATCCGTTGAGATATCGTACGTTTTGCTCTGTTTATCAGACAGCACAAAATCCGTAATTTTCAGATAATAATATTCTAAATTTTTCCTATATTGAATAAAATGAATTTCGAATGTATCTGAATATTCGATTTGTTTCGGACATCCCTGGTGATTTCGAATAAGTCTGGTCGCAACAAATACCTATTTCATTTAATCATGCATTTCGAAAAGTCCTTTCGTACGTCCCCCGTCTCGTAGTTAGTTTCTTCATTGAGAGATCGCTATCTTACATTTGATAGAAATCCATTCAGAGCGAACAAAGTGTATTGAAAGTGATATATTGTTGCCGAACAATAGACACCTATTTCCCACCAATCAGAAATTCTCTCTCAGATTTGAAAAGCCGCAAAACGTGTCAAGTGGCGCTCAAGATCCACGTGTCGGTTTAATGAAATACGGTGGTGCTAAGAGTCTTAAATGAACGAAATAACTATTTTTCGTTTCTACTATACCATAACAATTTACATGAAAACGTTTCATTTAGAGCAACCGCAAAGAACAGCAGTTTCGAGTGTACAGAATTTCCAATTTTTTGATGAGAAACATCGAAAAATATTAAATTTCCAATTTGAACTAAAATAATTCTTTCGCTCATAATTTTACTCGTTCCACAACCGATAATTGAGTATTCTTTGCTGCCAACTAACGAAAATTTAAGTTGCTGTATTTAGGAAAAGGAATGTTTGTGTTGCTAATTTTATTTTTATTTTTGCGCGACATGGACATATTTTCTATTTCATTGGTTCGACCGGAATAATACCATGTATCGTATACCAGATTTCTTCATAATTCGAATTTAAGGTATATTATTTGGTCACAGACCGCAGTGATATATCTTGTATTACGTCACTGTCGTATTCTATTGTTCTCTTTCGCGCCGTTTTTCCATTCAAAATTGTTGAGGTGTGACGCGGCGTGGCTCGTTTTTTTGGCGAAAATGCGACGGATCTGTACAACGGAAATAAGGTAAGCCGTTTCATAGAAATTTTAGGTAAATTTTGAAACACCCTTATTTGTGAAATTGCGATTGTTAAAATGAGGAATTAGGATTGCAAACTGGAGTTGAATTTGATTGGTTTAGGAAAGGAAACTTTATTTTGTATTCACGTGTAGTGTAGTAGTAATGATATTCATTACTTATTTAGTATTATTGTAATATATTGCGTGGTCGCTAGAAAAGCAGAAAATTCGAATGTCAGATGAGATCACGATTAAAATGCGTGCTCACTCATATCTTTTTCGAAACGTTTTTATTTTTTCTAGTTTCTAAGTTGTTTTAAGTTGATACGTTTTAGGTTTTATTTGATTTCTATTTTGACACCCACATCATAGAAGAAGGCAGGAATCAGCTTTGTAAAAGTTGTTTTTTGTAAAAATAAATTGCTATTTGATAAATTTTCTGTTTTTTTAGCGATGACCTTGTATATTTATGCACGCATTGTGAATTGTTCAAATTGTGCAAAATCCTGAGTGCGAATTGGACGTTGCTAAATATCGAATAAATATTGTAAAACAAACTTAAACAAAACGTGCACGTTTCAGAATATGCAAATGTAGTATTGTCTAATATCGAAAATCACTGAACCATAAGAACTTAAAAATATGGTTTTCCGATCTATACCATAGAAGGGTATTATCAATGTAGTGTGTCCATATAGTCTCAAAAAATTTTAAAATTGCAAAGGGAATTCATCGATACCATATTTGGTTTTGGCCTTCACAGATGTATCAAATGCACTAAAAATACTTAAACAATTACTGATTAAAAACAATAAACCTGGTTACAATATATTGAGAACTAATTTCATAACAAAATTGAAATTGTGAAGGAACTTCATGGACACCCTGCAATATCGACTGAAAATTAAATTTACATATGAGATCTGAAACTCGTTTTCAAGCCGACTTTAACAGTCATCTAAATCAGGTTTTCTCAAACTTTTAGAGGGGTCGCCTATTTTACACAAATATCTATTGTACTTTTTTAGACTTTCAAATACAATTACAACTAAAACGTAAATCTCACGATTTAGTGAGAATACATGAGCTGAGCGCTTGCATAACAGGGGGCGACATTACAGAAGTTGCGTAAAAATTTGAAAGGGGTCGCGATCTTAAAAGTTTGGCGAGTATCGGAATTTTTTTTTTGACTGATTGTTACTGTAATCTGATGGTTTTACAATGTCCGTATTGCGCGCCTTCCTTAATTTATAGGTCTGCAATAATGAATAATAATATTTAAAAAATGTGATTTTTATTGTCGTAGTTTGTGAGAAATGGAGATGGTAATGCCCCACCTTAATTCCGAATGGTTTTAGTCGCTTTTGGTATTTTCGAGTGGCCGTCCATAATTTTGCGCTGGAAAAAATCTTATTTAATCCTGAGTGACTGCGCATGACCTTGCTTTATTAAACAAATTCTGGGGAAAAGTGAAGGATTTGGTTTTGCCAATTTCGCACGTACTTTTTGACTTGATCAGTTGAAATGGCCAGCATTGGCAAAATCATAAATGGGATCCGCCGTCGTCAAGTAGAATTAAGAACTGATGGTGACTGTAATCTGATAGTTTTTATTTTTCCCGTAATATGCGCTTTCCCAAAATATAGGCCTACAATAATAAATAATATTGATGGGATTTAGTGTCGCAATTTGGTTAAGGGGTTCTTCCGTAGTGTGTGTGCTAGGTTAGGGCATAATTTCATTCGGATTTTCGGTGCTCCCGAAGTATGCGAACCAAGATGGCGGACATCGGATCGTAACATGGGTAACAGGTTAGGGTTAGGCGATAATTTTTTTCCAATTTTCCTTATTTTAGTCCTATTATCAGTTCGAAGACTAGCCAAGAGCCTCCCGTAGTATTTATACCTAAAATTATGGCCTAACCCTAACCTAGTACACATATTACATTCCGATGTCCACCATCTTGGTTCGCATACTTCGGGAGCCCCGGATTTTCTTTATTTTAGTTCTATTACGAGTTAGGAGACTGTCTGTGTCAGCCAAGTGAATATCCCTCTGCCCATAGGATTCAGTCCCTTTACACAACTTGATGTAAAGTAGGCAAACAAAATTAGTTACCTCCATATTGGTTCACATACTTCTGGAGCGCCGTGTAAGGTATGTGGTGGCATACACTTTCGTAAATTTGAATTTCAATTCCATCTGTCCTAGTCGGAATATTTATCCATGACTAGCTCTGATCAAATTCTGGAAAGAACCGAATAATATAGGATTTTCGGCGCTCCAGAAGTGTATGTACCTATATGTCGGTAACTAATTTTGTTTGCCTACTTTACATCAAGCTGTGTAAAGGGACTGAAAGCTATGGGCATGATGTCACTTGGCTAACACAGACAGTTCCCGAAATAGAACTAAATAAGGAAAATCGGAATAAAATTGTGATCCAACCCTAACCTGGTACACAAACTACGGAAGTACCGGATTTGCCACAATATATTCTTCCTTACCAGTTTTGTATGTAAATATTTTCCTTGCTGTGGTCGTATTGACAAGATCGTACATGAAATCTGCCGAAGTCAAGTAGTAAAAGTAGTTATTGACATTCTCACGCTTAGGACGCTATCTTATCTATTGCAAAGTATCCACACTGTGATAAAACAATGTTTTCTACGAGCACAAAGTTTTATATGGCCCACATACACAAAGAACACACACACAAAGGGATGGGTGATACTTCAATCAAAATGGTTAAAAAAAGATTTTAAATCATTTGATTGATGACATCCCTAAACCGCATAATTCAGGGGTTGAATATGGACTGTATTGAATGATTTATATTTTGCATCACACTTTAAACAAAATTTATTCTGTAACGTTTTGTTTGAGTAAAGTCAGACTTCCTCAGACAAATACTTTCAATACCAATAATAGTAAAGGGTGACCGTACATTTGAACCCATGTGTATATCCGCGGGTTCAATCTATATGCGGGTGCTGAAACCCATGGGTTAGGGTTAGTATGGGTTCAAATATCCGTAAAACAAAAAAAAAATTCTATAGGTGCGATAGTATGCAGGTGCAATTGTCATGGGTTCAAATGTACGTGGGTTCAAATGTAATGGAACCATAATAAAGTATTCTGTATAAGCTCTGTATTACTTCATTGTATCTCACTAGTGAGGCTTTACTTTGGTCGAACGAAACATTACAGAATGAAATTTTTGAAAGTTTAACGGAAAGCATTTAAACAACTTTTTATAATCGTTTTAATTCTGTCAACAGTACAATACATTGAAGCAGGGATGTGCAATTTGCGGGATAAAAGCGGTCACAACGGGAAAATTGTGTGGCCCGCGAAGAAGTGCCAATTTTGAATGATGTGCGGCCCGCGAAACGAGTTTTTAATTTAATCTGGAACGTGCGAGTGATCTCTTTTGCGTTGCAAACTCTATACCTGAGTTTAAGTAATTATCTAGGCCAGGGTGGTCTAAACCCAGGCCCGCGGGTCACATGTGGCCCGCCACTTCATTATCTTTGGCCCGCGTCGCATTTGGAGAGGAATCAAAAAATTGCATTTCTCGTTGTTTCGTCATAAAATTAACCAAAAAATCTTTTGACATATTGTGCATCACTAATGTCACTGAATTGACTAGTGTTATGGCTTGCTGAGGCAACTAGCGAAGTTAAACGAGAGAAGTTCTTGGCACTAGTGTGGCCCGCGAACAATGCAAAAGTAATTTTGTGGCCCGCGGAGCTGCCAATCTTGGACCACTCTGTTCTAGGCCTATGAAGTTACAATACCCTAACAGCTAGATTGTGCGAAGCGAACACCGTAAGTCATAAGATCAACCAAACCAAAATTTTTGTCTATTCAACTACTAGAAAGCCTATATTTTAAATGAAACTGCAGCCCGCGGTTTCACCTATTTATTTGTATCTGACCCTCAGGTATTGAAGTTTGAACACCTCTGCTTTAATAAAGTGAAATTCACTACAACTTTTTGGTAAAATTATTTTTTTTTTAAACGTTTGCAATTTTAACGATCGCTGATACTGAATGTTTACGAAGTAAATATGTATTTTGACGGTGCTGTAGTTTATGTATTACCAAGCATGGCACATCTATATAGTTCAGTTTTACGCTGAATTTATGTATATATAATACTTGATAAAGTCATTCTGATATATCGTAAGGCTTACCGGACGTGCGGTACGACGCGTATCGTTTTATAGCGAAATTATTGTGTGTCGAACTAGGTGGGTAGAGGTGCTAGGTGGGCGAATGGAAAGCAAGTTTAACTAAATGTATGTGTACGGTTCCAGAGCATGGTGTGTTCTACCCTAGAGTGAGGTCTACCAACCACACTTTCTCGTGAGTACTACCTCAAGCAAGTACATTGGCGTGAAATCTACCGCTGCGAAGCTGTACTGGCTTGAAGTAGATCTTACGCAACAGTGTGGTAGAACTCGCGCTTAGTATTGGCTCCAGGAATGGGTTTTCAACTTTTACTTTCTTTTATCCTCTGGATGATTTCAAAAGTAACATTTAATCCCATTGAATTATCTTGATTTTGCTTACTTTCTAGTATATTGTTATATAAGAATTTAAATAACAACGTTTCTGGTCCGGTTCAGGTTAACTCGCCAAAACCCGTTTACGAGCGCGTTAGCTTATATGGACCTAAAAATAATATCTACTTCCATATCGCTTAAATTCTTGCTTGTGTAGGGTCTTGTTTGGAGCGAAAGACGTTATTGGGAGTTGTTCAAAAAGATCATTAAAACGTAATTGATATAAGATTTGAATGTCGGATAAAACGACTGTTGTATTATGCGATGTAGACTATAGGAATGAATAGCCTGGCTTACTGTAGCCTGAGGCGAGAAACGTTAAGCGAGAAGCATTTTTGTGGTAGAAATACCTGTGGTTACTGTTAATTAACGAGATGGGAAAAATGCTGATTATATCATTTTCTATAGAAATAATGAGATGGAGATTTTTTGTCGCACGCAAGTTGGGAATGGGAAGGCTGTTGAACTGCTATATAGACAACAGGTTAGGGATGGGAATGGATATATTGTACCAATGACCAGTGGTGGGATTGAAATTTTTGTCAGCCGGTTTCATCACAAAAGTGATATTTTTCAGCCGGTTCTGTTGCAAAGAGACATGTTTTTTTAGTAATGCTAACGGGTTCGCTGATCTCATAAATTCCGCGGACGGTTTTATGAAATCGGTGCGAACCGGCTGAATCCCACCACTGCCAATGATCATTTGAATGGTCTTATTTGTAGAGGACTATTAGGCTTTCATATAGACAGCAGGTTAGGAATAGAATTGGATATATGGTTCCAATCGCAATATGAATGGTCTCCCCCGCTATTGGGCCGTTATATAGACAAGTTGGTTAGAAATATGGATGGATATATAGTTCTAACTGCCGTTTGAACCCTCTAGCTATCGGGATTGCATGCAAAGAGCAGTTAGGAATATGGGTGTATGTATGGCCCCGATTTCCATTTAAAGGCAGAGGGCTTTTGGGCTGCCATATACACAGCAGGTAAAGAATAGGGATTGATATATGGGCCCCTATTTCGATTTGAATGGCCTCCTCGGTATCATATATCGGCATTGGGTCGTTATATAGACCAGGGCTACTCAACTGCGGACCGCGGTCCGAATCCGGACCTTTCGGGTATTCAATTCGAACAACGCAATATTCTTCATTCTGACTCATTATCCCCACTTTTAAAATTTTCTTTATAAAATCACTTTCATAGATTTTAAAATATATATGAAAAGAACTATAACGCCATAACAAACAATCATGATTATCTAATAATCATCAGTCGGTCGAGGAATTGCGTGTTTAAAGATGCCGAAATATAATTTCTGGAAAGTTCGGACCCAATTATTTTTGAAGTTTTGTATGCGGACCTTCGGTAAAAATAGTTGAGTAGCTCTGATATAGACAACAAATTGGGAATATGGATGAATATATAGCCCCAAGAAAGACTCCTTCTTAGAAGCCTATTGGTTCGCCATATAGACATTAGATTGAAATCAAAATATGTCGCTACTTCTAAGAAACATACCCGCTTCGTTTATTTCATATTTCTAATTGAAGACTAGCATGCCAATTAATATCTGTTTTAATCCGGTATTTTACGTTTCATTGGGTTCCATCGATACGATTAACACGTCATAATCATGTTCTATAAGGGTATTGTTACCAAATAATCAGATTATTAATTCATGCGTGAAATATTAAAATTCAATCGTTTTAAAAAGTTTCGATCGATTTTTTGATAAATCAACCATGGCCCATAAATAAAATTATAACAAAATATGATTGGGCCATGTTTGATGGAATCTGTTTGAAAATCAAGGTCATTGTTTGTGACGTGACACAAGCGATTGACGAAACACAGCACAAGTTCACAAATCTGACTATGACGACATATGGATAGATTTCGAGGTTACGTTGGCGACAAAAAGATAAATTTCTGTCAGCTTGCGACGTAGAGTGCGGGAAAGTGTTAGTGGGAAGTCTGGATATTTAGTTAATTTAAATTATTGAGGCAAAGTTAGAAAATGAATGATTAGAAATGAGAATAGCTAGTTGTAATAGAATCGGATGTCAAAGTTGTTTTTATGAAAAAAATATCGATTTTTAGATTTGTATTGTAGACTAGCAAGCGGATGTAACCAGTTGTGGGCCGAAGAGCGTAGCCAGCTTCAAATTTGGGGGTGAGGCAATTTTTTTTTTGCTGTATAATGACGTAATCTGACGCTTACTTGATTTTTTTTTGTTTTGAACAAGGCAGCCGCTCTGCGCTATCTAACAATATACATTTTTTTTCAAATCCGTGATTTTCATACTGTTATAGTTAGTTTTAAAGCCAGAGAGAAAGAGAGTAAGGCGTTGAAAAATTCGGTGCTTCCGAAGTATGTGCACCAAGATGGCGCACAACCTAAACATAGTATGTGTACCAGGTTAGGGTTAAGGTTGTGAGTCATCTTGGTGCACATATTCCGGAGAGCCGAAAATTCAATATAGCCGTTTTTATTATTGGTACAGTAACCTTGCAGTCACAAACACAAAGAGAAAGGTGAAGTTAATAGGCCTCCTCACAGTACACGAATTCCTCGAACCCATTTCGATCGAAACCATGCCGAATAGTTCCGGGATTTTCATTACGAAACCTATTAAAAACCATCCGTGAAGTTCTAGTGCCTTATGACACCACTTCAGTCGATATATTTATAAATAAAAGTAAAATGATAGGGTAAGTTGCAGTATATGGTCCACAACAACAAGGTTTAGGAACCAGGGCCCAAAAATTTTGCCCACCTAGACTGGCGGGCCATGTAAGTATGACGTGAAAATTTTATGAACAGAATTTTATTTACAATGTTACAAAGGCAAATGTGGAAAACAACATTTCTGGTGCTTAAAAAGTTCCTTGAGCAATTTTGTTAAAACATCAAAATTTGGTTTGGTTGTGGCAGCGTCAATCGGGCCAGATTGAATCACCAAACGGGCCGAATATGGCCCGCGGGCCATAGTTCGCCCATGTGAGGTCTAGAACCTATTGTGATATACAGAATTTAAATATAGACTAGCTTGTGATGTACAATCAAAATTTTATCAAAAATGTCAAAAAGTGTTAAAATGTTTTTTTGGTTTATATACAAAATCGAAATACCAGTGGTGAATATTTTATTTTATACCAGCGACCAAACCCTAAACAAAATCTTAAATTCGAGTAGAATTATGACATCACATACAATGTTATGACGTCACATTTTATATTACCGCCCCATCAGCAAATGAATTTTCAATCCCTTAGTAATTACGCTCCAATTTATTGAAAACTACCCCTTGCCCATAGACGGTATTTTTGCTCGAAAAAAACTCTCCTTTACCTTAAAATCATTAAATTAACAACTTTTTTAACAGTGTACATGCTCAGACAATGACGTTGGTGATTGGCACTTGTGGTTGCACTTAGGCGGGGTCTGGTATAGTTTGATCAATTTGAACTGATATATCATGGAAAAGCAATGAAGCGTAACCTGACAGAATAATTTAATATCATAGTTGGGGTTCTAATGCTGTAAGCTTTCGCTTTATTGATTCCATAGTGAAAAAGCTCGTCTAATGACAGGCGAATTGTATTTCGGAAATTTAGAGCATAACTGAAAAGAATAATTTAATGTTAACGGCAAAGTTCCAATTCTGTCTTGTTATTGCCACTATCAGGATAAAAACTTATATTGTAAGCCAGCGGTTCCAAATCGAGGGCCCGTGGCCCGCTAAGGGGCCACAGTGCGGTTGGAGGGACACAAAACTGGTTTTACATTTCCTTTGACATGAAAACTTCTTGTGTTTTCAAGTTTCATTGATTAAAAATGTTATTTCACTTGAATGATAAACAAGGGGGCCATAAGTGCTGAAAGCCTCCGGAAGAAGGACATGAAGCCATTTAGATTGGGAACTAATGAAGTGTAAGCGTTGTAAAATGACAGATTCTGGTTGGTATACCTCGGTCGCTTTGAACTGATATTCAACAGAAAAGCAGCGGATCGTTACTGCCCAGAATAATCGCATAAGGCAGTGGTCGGCAACCACCGGGCCGAGGCCCATCGCCGGTCCGCGGAAAGGTTACTACCGGTCCCCAGAAACGTGGCACAAAAGACGGACAATGTCCTAATAACATGTTTAGTTGATTAACAACTCAAACAATAATTAGTTGAAAAGAGTCTTTGCGATTTATAGGGTACTTCGCAGTCTTTTGGGCAATACCACTAACTGAATATCCCGGCATTGCAAAAACGCTTTACAGGCATTTTTACATCTATGTGTAGTCGGGTTTTTAAAATTGACAACTACAAAATCGCAGTAGGCTGAACGTAAAAAACACATTACTTGAATAACATCATCTTTATTCTCTGAATTTAATATCAACATATTTATCCTAACACAAATACTTTATTACATATTCCGTTCCGTCTGTACAAGGTGGTCTGCCAAAATCTTGGTCAGGCTTCACCGGTCCGTCACCGAAAAAAGGTTGCCGACCACTGACTGACATAAGGGCACTGAAGTTTCAATGCTGCTAGTTTTCGCTACTTTATTGATAATGGAATTACAATACAGATAGTGTTTGTTGAATGACAGGTAAATTTACTAAACATAGACTCGTTCAGTCGGGCATTGATATATATTTGGCCAGAATAATATTATGTTAAAGGGAAGGTACCAGTGCTGTTATTTCACGCTTCGCTGACGCCTGGGTAAAAATGAGGTTTGTTGCATGCTTGGTGAAGTGATGGATTCTAATTGCAAAGTTAGACCGTATCAGGGTCCTGTCGGAGGCCGGAAATCGAGTATTTTTAAAGTCTTTAGGGTCTAAAACGTGTTGCAAGCTATGAAAAACTGCTGTGTATGATAACAAGCTTTTTTTGAAATTTAAAAAATGGGGGGTCCGGCCCCAGTCCTCCTGGCTACGTCCCTGCCAGTGGGTTTTCAATAGCTGGTTAGTATATTGCGTTTACAGCTCACCCCGCCCGGGAGAAAGACATTTAGAAATTTTGAAAGATTCCATTAGTCAGATAGATCTCTGTCCGTCTCGGAAACACAACTCCACTAACATTTTAGTCGGATCTTGTCTGAAGTCTTGATCAAAGCGAAAGTGCGAATAATCTCATGAAAACGATTGTAAGACTTTCAAAATATCGTTAAATACACGTCATTTTACCTTCTATTTTACAAGTCTACGCAATATCGTACACCCTTGCCCATTGTTTGAAATGAATAAATAAAAAATGTTTTTTTTCTGCATCATATATAGCAATTTTTGCTTGAAATACTTCTAAAATCTGTAAGAATCTTGGGAACCCACGTCATCCGGCCCCCGACCAAACCCGCTAGATGTTTCAGCCTGACTTGGCAATTATAAATTTCAAAAAATGATTGTAAGGCTTCCAAAATGCACGTCATTTAACCTCCCTTTTTTACAACTTTACGCAATATCGCCTAAGGGTGTTAGAAAACAACACAAGAATTCAATCTTAAAAGTTGATCTGAATTTGTCAGGTATGCCTATTTATTCGCAGTTTAATTTAAAGTTGCGTCGTGTTTAGTCTAAAAATGCAACAGTTGGGTGTGGCACTGGTCTTTATTGTGTTAAGCGACTCAAATGTAGCAATAGAGCAATAGTTTACAACCAGTTTTTCGCAGGTATAGGCAAGGAAACGTTTCGAAAATATACATTCAATTTGAAGAGCCTGTATTATTATGTATAGGGTGTCCATGAAGTCTTAAAAAAAATTATAATTGCAAAGGGAATTTATCGATATCATTCATTGTTTTGGCCCAGACAGATTTATTAAAGAAAGTAAAAATACTTCAACAATTACTAATAAAAAACAACAAACCTGGTTAAGATATATTGAGAACTGACTTCATAACAAAGATGAAACTGTAAAGAGACTTTATGGACATCCTGTATTTCAAAAAGGTTCGGAACCACTGCTGCATGAGATTCGGTCAAATATAAATATTTCAATGGGTTCCTTACGTAACACTTAGACAAAAGTCACACGGTTCTTGAGTATTAAATTTTTCCCGCCGTTTGGGGTTGACGTCATATAGGATTACTGTAGCATCATAATGGATGAATACGTAACAAAGGGGTGATCGCGAAGAGTAAACAAAGCGCTATTAGCATTAGAAACAAATGACGACGTAATTTGATATTGTGACGAAGGATGCCTTTCTGCGCATGTGTGGCGCATGCGCAAAGATGCCACAAACGGAGAGATGAAACGATCCAAGATTATATCAGATAAAAAAAAAGTGTCTTTGATTGGTCATATTAGCTGCAGTAGCCAGAATAGGAAAAACTGAGTTATTGCGTGGGCGTAGCCAGAGGCGGGTTCATCAATATGCCATTCGCCAAATGATCCAATCGCGATTGAGAAAAATGTGCGCTCTTATGCCTTGGAGGTACTCCTGAAGTATGCGCACCAAGATGGCGCACAACCTGAATTCAGGTTGTGTACACGGTTAGGGTTCAGGTTGTGCGACATCTTCGTGCGCATACTTCAGGAGTTCCGAATAATGTATATATTATATATACGTTTTTGCGACTGATATTGCGAAAATGGCCAGTGCTTCCAACTTCCGCCCTAGATCATGGGGATAACTTGATTCGTAAGTTTCTAGCGTTTACTGACGCATTGCGCACTCGAAATGACATTTAAAGAAGTACAATACGCCCCCTTTTTTGAAGAAAGAAATTTCTGAACAAAATTGTTAATTTGATTGACAATGCATAGCTACAAATTTACTACCATATTATTCAACATTAGCAAATTGTCCGCATTCCTTTGTTCGCTAACCACGTTATGTTGTGTACGCCTCGTGCAATGAGATCCCAATTATCTGCAACGGATGACCAGTGAAGCAGGGTGATTATGACAAAATAGTTTGAAGTTGTCAGTAAATTATGATGTAACAATGAATTTTACTTTAGCAGATGACAGCAGTATGATTTATCTTTTAGAAGAAATTAGAATTAGAAATTTATCGATTATCAAGCATGATCGCGTTTGATACGAACATAATAAAGCGTTAGAAAGTAGCACTCGTAACATAATCTAGTATAGATGTGAAATAACGGTAAATTTAACTGTAATGTAATGCGATATTTTGGCAAGAGTTTTCAAATCACGAAAAGCCTTGACGACATGGTCGCTCCACCATCGTATGGTTAATGGAATATTGGTACTCCCGTAGTATGTGAACCAAGATGGCGGACACTGGAACGTGGTATGTGTACCAGGTTAGGGTTAGGCCATAATTTTGGGTACAAATACTACGGGAGTCACTTGGCTAGTCCCCGAACTTATAATAGAACTAAAATAAGGAAAAATGGAATAAAATTATGGCCTAACCCTAACCTGGTACACATACTATGTTCAAGTGTCCGCCATCTTGGTACACACACTACGGGAGCGCCGAAATATGTAACCTTCGTGTGGGAATAAGCTCCAGGCAAGTTCACGAATGCTCATAAATGAACGCAAAATAATTTTAAAGAGTTAAGAGCGACCCATAAATAACAACGTCTACTTAACTATCGTTTAATCGTGCATGTCTGGAAGTTTCAACGCAAGAATTGATGTCAAGTTAGTCTTTTTATGAACAGAAGTGATTATTGATGAAATTAATGTAAATATTCCTTAGGCAATATTTATTGGGTCTTCGAGAATGACGCGCAACTGACTACACTTCTTCCTTTTGTGCCTCTATGTTAATGGAGCGCGCATTGGCTATAGAGCAGTGGTTGGCAAACTTTATGTAGTTGCGGGCCAATTATCAACTTTTTTTGGTAGCGCGCGGGCCGCAATATTTCCGCCTTCGAATAATCGCCACAATAAATTTCAAATTATAGCGCATTCGCACCTTCTATTGCTGCGTTAAAAGCATGCCACAAAGAGTTGTGTATGTGGCGTGTTTCAATATATTATTCAACAATACATTGTTATTTACTTATTATCAATCAGACATTTTTAAATTTCAAAAATCGAAATTACCTCAAACGGCATACAACTGACGCTACTTATTACAAAACAAGCGCGTACAGCAGCACTCGTTACCACATAAATCCGTGTGGAGACAATAATAATTTTCGGATCAATTTTTGTTTTATGTTCTAAATGTTGGGTCGTTCGAGGGCCGCATTTGGTCCGCGGGTCGCAGTTTGCCGGCCCCCGCTATAGAGCATTGATTTATCTTTTTTTGTGTGTGTGTATGGGGGGGTGACGGCACAACGGTAGCGTCGAGATGTGGCAGCAAGGCGGCAATTCAAAAAGTTCCATTAGATAATTTTTAAAAATTTATTGTGCGTCTTCGAAATTAATAGCCAGCTTCTTCACGGGCGGGCTCCATAACACCAATAGTTTTGAGAACCCCTTTTAGATAATCTATGTGATTTGTATTTTCTACAGTCTGCACCACAAACACTATTTCGCTACGATTGGGTAATTTTTTAAATCTTTCTCTGCAGTTTTCGTCCGAAACAGTAATTGTTTATTATGCCAGCTTAACGTTCGTTTACGGGTGACTGCAAATGGAGGTAATACGGGGTTTTCGTTTGTGGTTTGTAGAGCTAATAAACACTGATAGAAATATGCAAAAATAACTTGGATTTTGGCGTTATTAACGCTTGAAGATTTTACAGAACATTTCTAATGTTTGTTTTTAGCGGGGCTGTACAAAAGCAGTCATATATGGGTGCCCCCGAAGTATTCGTGCCAAGATGTCGCACAACCTGAACATAGTATGTGTACCAGGTTGGGGGTTGTCCAGGTTGTGCGTCATCTTAGTACAAATACCCCCGGAGCACCCATATATGTGTAGTGAAGTGTAAAACGAAACAGAGCTACACGAGAATTAGCATGGTAACAGTGCAGTCAGATTATGGGCCAGATTACAAAGTTACCCGCCATGATTAGACTGCGACCATATATATTGATGCAACAAATTCAGAGTGTAATATAGAGCCTTTATCGTATTTTACAGACCTTTAAGTCACAACGGGTTGTAGGGCAAAATTGGTACTGTTTTTGAGTCTAGGTATTGAGACATAAAGCACTGCCTGATCCATACATTATGCAAACTGTCTTTCGAGAGAGAAAAAGTATCTAATCCCAGTGTATCTTACTCACAAATATATCCTATAAGCGTAAGAAAGACTGACATTTAGGTATTTCTTCAAAGATTTTTTTGACACGATGCTAAGTTTGGTTCGTTTCATTCAAAACAAATTTCCGCTTTGCCAAGTTTTAGCGGAAATTAATGTCGACGCTTCTATTCCTTTTTGTGATCAAACAAAAGGAGTACAACCCACGCATTCTTTGATAACAATGGTCTCTAATTCACCAACTCGATGATAAAAAACCCTTTTTAGTTCAAGGCAGCCTTGAAATATTGGAAACAAAGAAAATTCAAATATTCTTGTTTGGACAGTGGAATAGGGGGATATATATAGATATAAATTGATATGGAATAGGATAGATTCTTTATGTGTATTCTGGGGAAGAAGATTGCCAATTTGCCACGTTGTCAATCACGGTGTCTCAAAGTGGCTAAAGCCTTATACGGGAATTCCAAACCTTTCATGTCTCGTGGTCCCCTTTTGGAGGTTTTTAGCACTCGTGGACCTCCTGTTTATCATTCTAATGGTATCCATAGTGTTATTTTGAGGTGGTACCTCTGAGGTGGTACCTTTATTAAGCAATGAAACTAGGAAAAAATAAGATCAATTTAGCGCCTAGCATTGTGGCCTTTCTGGGCCTGGAAACCGCTCCCCTATACTCAGCTATTATTACTATATGCTGGCTTTACAAGTTGAAATTTTGCGCCCAACGAATCAGTCAGGGTGTAATCAGCTTGGTTGAAACGCCTGCTCTGTTTCAAGTAATTCGGTATCATATGTCACGTTGGAACAAGCTTAGTTATTGCTCCATATGTAGATATAGGGTGACCGTAAATTTGAACCCAAGTACATTTGAACCCATATGTATATCCGCGGGTTCAATCTATACGCGGGTGCTGAAATCCATGAGTTAGGTTTAGTATGGGTTCGAATATCCGTAAAAAAGCTATAATTAAGTTATGTTGGCGTTACAAGTTTGAATTTTACGAATCAGCCAGGTTGTATTTGACTTGGTTGAAAACGCCTGCTCTGTTTTAAGTAATTCGGTATCATATGTCATGTTGGAACAAGTTAGTTTAGTTAATACTCCATATGTAGATATAGGGTGACCGTACATTTGAACCCCTGTGTATATCCGCGGGTTCAATCTATATGAGGGTGCTAAAACCCATGGGTTAGGGTTAGTATGGGTTCAAATATCCGTAAAAAAATTTTTTCATAGATGCAATAGTATGCTGATGCAATTGTCGTGGATTTAAATTACGGGTTCAAATGTACGTGGGTTCAAACGTAATGGAACCAGATGTAGTTATGTATGAAAGGTATGTACCAATATGGAAGTTTACATCAAGTTGTATAAAAGGACTGAAACCTATGGACAGGGGGTATATTCGCTTTGCTAACACAGACAGTCCCCGAACTCGTAATAGAACTAAAATAAGGAAAATCGGAATAAAATTATGCCCTGACCCGGTACACACTATATGGGAATACCAAAAAGATTGCTTCATTTTTATATATTTATTCTGTTTAATACTTATCTTATCTAATATGTTGGTGGAACAGCGATATCAGGATAGTGCCTAACTCGTTTATTTATCTATTTAGGAATGTCATAAATTCTGTTAAACCTTGTTTCATTATTTACACGTTGTCTGGATTCAGGACTGAGATGTGCGCAAACATTAACGATGCCATTAACTGAAAAGAAATAGTTGATATTAGGCATATTTATATGATGATGCCTGTTTGACTTGTCTTCTCTACATAGGGGGCTATTTGCCTGCACGTAGAAATCAGATTAAGAAGATCGATATATAGTCCGGTGACCGTACATTTGAACCCACGTACATTTGAACCCATGTGTATATCCGCGGGTTCAATCTATATGCGGGTGCTAAAACCCATGGGTTAGGGTTAGTATGGGTTCAAATATTCACAAAACAAAGGTGCAATAGTATGCAGATGCAATTGTCGTGGGTTCCAATGTACATGGGTTGAAATGTATTGGAACCATATGGTCCCAATCGCCCACCTTTAGACATCAGGTTAGAAATATGGATAAATATATGGTCCCAATCGCTGGTTGAATGGCCACCTCTATAGAGGGGTAATGGGCTGCCATATTGACATCAGGTTAAAAATAGGGGTGAATAATTGGCCCCAAACTCCATAGAAGGCTATCGGGTTGACATATAGACAGCAGGTTTGGAATGGAGATTAATATGTGGCGGCAATTGTCATTTAAATGGTCTTCACTACAGATGAGTGATCGGCTACCATATAGACAGCAAGTTGAGAATAGGGGTGAATATATGGTCCCAACCTCCATGGAGGGTATTTGGATGTCATTTTGACAATGGTGTCCATTTTTGGGGTAACTACATATGACGTGTACTGCCAATCAATTACTGCGTCAAATATTTCTATCCAGTCATCATGTACATTGAATGATTAAACGATCTAATACTTATCTTTCACAGTATCAAACATGGAATGGCAATTAGACTAGATTTCAGAGTTTGCCATATTATTAAGCCACCCCATCGATATTACTCTTCGTTTAAAACAATAAAAAAATTGTTTATTCCTCCAAGCTCCACGTTAACATTGAATTTTCAAATTTTACAACACAACTGACAACGCGCCAAAATATAATCGTAAAATGCGGTTCTGACAGGTTGTGGCCGGTTTGTAGAATCTTAAAAAAAACAGTAAAATTGACGATATTTTGTAGTAATTTAGGAAGCTTATTTCTGAATAAATACGTTCATCAACGTATGGCCGCGTAACAAAAATGGTTATTAAAATTGTTTTATTCTTTCTAATCGTTTCGTTTTCAATTTCGGGATTAGTGAAAAGCTCGTCAAATAACAGGCGAGTTGTATTTTAGAAACATGCAGCATAGCTGAATAATTTAATTCTAACGGCAAAGTTCTAATGCTGTTTTATTGTTGCCACGATTAGAAAGAAAACTCAGTACCAAATATACATGAGAAACGTAGTTCTCCTAAAAGTTATTTATAAAGTAAGCTAGCATATTGAATAATCTCAAAATAACATTTATTTTTTCTGTGTTTTTAACAGCCTAGGCTATTTTAGTTTACTTAGTATTTCCTGTGAATTCGTCTCAAGTGTTTAGTTTGGTCAGAATTTGGACTTCAAGAACATTTACTGTGAGAAAAGATTATTTAAATTAACTACGATTTCACAGATGTGCCCACTTGGAAACGTCAATAGAAGGTTTGATATGATTTGACTTTTAGGTATAATCTTCTCTCGACCTGGTTTTAAAATTCCATTACTCCTTCAAAACGCATAAAATTTGTTTTTGTATGCCATTCAACCTTGTAAAATTCCGTCCTCCAGAATAGCAAAATTTCATTCTGGGTTTTAATTCCCCCCGACAAACGCTGTTATATAGCATTGCTAGAAATCCAATCTATATCGATGAGAACATTTTTTCAAAATTAACTGCGTTATTTGATTTTAATTAAACAGCCCAGCGCAGAAAGTTGCATTTTCTTTGGGAATTTGCTCAAAGTAAAGTCCCGTGTAATCAATCCCTCAAAAGTAAAAGAGACTCATTTCTAACCTAAGTTTCGGATGCCTACTGAAATCAGAGAGAATCAAACTATGTAGGACAGGGGTCGGCAACCTTTTGTCGCTTGCGGACCAAAATTAAAGGTTGTAACTTGCAAGTCATTGGCGGCTCGCACATATTTTTAGAAAGTTAAAAACCGAACGGATGACCGATGAATCACATTTTTTCACACAGATCAGAGGTTAAATTTTAGGCCCGCCGACTCTGCTCAATCTATGTTAAATGTTTTGCTCGACACTCTGTCAACTTTACGTTTCTTGGGATATATTTCATGTTTAATACAACTTAATATAAAATCTAATTTCTAAATCTATTTATATTTAGAATCTAAATATAACTGATAACAGTAGTGGGGAATATCCACAACGCTCTCTGCTTTGACCTTATATTGTTTGTTTAACAAGTGTACTAACGCAATTGTTTGTTTCACCAGCTCGCACTGACAGTGCCGTGAGAGTAGAGCGATCGGTAACTTTCAAGAATGATCCGTCGGACCACATTACAGAGTGTGGTTGGATACAGTCAGCGGGCCGGTCAAAATCTCGTTGCGGGCCGTATGTTGCCCACCCCTGGCCTAGAACCAAGGTTTCGAAACGAAAATTAAAGTTTTGCGAACAACTCTTATGCTATTTGATAACAGTCATTCTTGCACTATACGTTCATTTCGACGTCGTACGTCAAATTTGACGCACCGGATCGATATTATATAACGTCGAATCCTTGTTGTACGTCAGAGCTTCATTCATTATGGATGAGAATATTCGTTCGTCAAGATAGAGACATAATTCTGATGTTTTGGAATGTTGTATAGGTAAATGGGTTTGTTATTGAGGTGTTTTGCATCCTTCCGGACAAGGCAAACCACGGGAGTAATCCTACCACGGAGTAAATGAGTTAATTACGGTTTTTGAGATGCTGTCAGTCCCTTCGAAAGAGGCTTTAGACAAGCAAAAATGCATTTATTTGTTGCAGAGGCGAGATATTTTGTATTTGTTAATTTGTTTTTGTATGTAAAATGACATGATACGACGATTACTCGTGCGTTTTGCTCCAAACAAGGCTAGATGAAATCATCCTCTGACATCTAACAATATCGGATATCTCTTCAGACTTACTTCGCTGTTCTAAGTTACCCAAGCGCAAATTTTCATCTAATTCGGTTGGTTCATTTGGCGAAAGGATTATTGATAGCAAGCCGGGTAAAGTCAGATTTCAGTGAATTGTTCAAGAATAGAGTAAAATGGTGTTGGAAAATCATAAGAATTTATGTCTCACTGCTAATGCCGCAAAATTGCATTTCGAAAATAAATGTTGAAAATTTTGGAAGGGCAATGGTCTCTCAGCAGTAAGCCCAAGTTACGCCTATAGACCACGTGTCACTTGCAACGTAGACTATAGGGCAAAATACAGGTCCAAGATTAGATTTCCCAATTCGGACTATAATTTTGAGTTCGTCCGACCCCAGTTCTATTAATATTTAACGACATCCTAACCAGAATTTTAAGAATTTGTAAAAGGCGATGCTTGTCAAGGTTTTACATGTTCAGCACTAAATCTAACACGATATCTTTCAGAATTATCGATTTTTTGTCACATTTATTCGCGTCATTGGATCGGGGAGTCGGTAATTCGTGAGATGAAAACATGAAGTACCGACTAAAACTCAGTGGTTTTTAATCTTTTTAAGCTACGCCCCCTTTTTGGACTTTGTCAAGTCCCGCGTCTCGCCTCAAAAATAACTAGCTAACAATAAGCTACAAATAACAGATAGTAGGACGAAAGTATGTTTTATTCGAAAGACACGTTGAAAATACGTAGATGGGACGTAAATAATGAAATAAATGAAAAGTTTTGAAATGTAAATATCCAAAATAAGGCAGGCAAGATCAAATCTAACAATTTTTTTCATTCTTAATTAGCTTCACGTCCCCTCAAAATTTTTTCTACGTCTCCCTTGTGGCGCGCGCCCCACCATTTGACATCCACTGGACTACATTATGTTTCCAAACCATAATCCATAATTCTTAAATCTTACTAGCAGTCAAGGCCATTAGTAATTGGCAAAATAACAAGTCGATAATGGTTTAAATTAAAGTATATCCATTTGCAACATGCGCTTAATTGCGCAAATGGATTCCTAGAAATCAGTAGAAACGCGATGGGATTGCGTATTCTTAGAAAAGTCACTTGGTCATATCTATGAATTTACAGTTTTCCTAAAAGCAAATCACTTTTGTTATAAACAGACATATAAAAGGGGTGTGCGCGGTACTATATCTACAGTCCAGAATTTTCTAAGGAGCGCAAA
This sequence comes from Styela clava, assembly GCF_013122585.1. Lineage (NCBI taxonomy): Eukaryota > Metazoa > Chordata > Ascidiacea > Stolidobranchia > Styelidae > Styela > Styela clava. The sequence goes on along the minus strand of NW_024102841.1, from coordinate 17,886,579 downwards.
ACAAAAAAAATCGTTAAAATCCCGAATCTGTCTTTTCGCGTCTCTTCGATCATTTTTAATTGAAACGTAATAAATCACCACCCACACTCGTTCCCATGACAACGCACAAAATTAGACGATGTGTGATTTTCGAGAAAAATCGTAAACAAAATCGTGCACCACCTGAAACCGCTCAAGTGTGTCATAAATGCATGGAAACCGCCTACGTCTTGACGTTGCTAAGTAACGATACCATGTTTACAGATTCTGTCCGCATTCTTGCAGCAGTTTTTATTTGAGGTATTTACGTAAAAATGTAGTGTTCCTAACGTCATTTTCGCCCACAGGAATGCGCTTATACATAACTAGTCGGAGAAAATCATTATTGCGTCATGCTTTAAGTGAAGTTTAGTTTGGTTAGGCCTTGTACTCCGTGTCGGAACGCAACGGTAAATACACAAATAGTAGGCAAGCTTGTAGTTAGGCATGTTATCGTCAACGTATAAAGCTATCACAAAAATTTGCAAATTATATCTCTCATAAGATTCAAGCTTATACGTTTTTGAACGATGAGGATGTAGGCGAATATGAGTTTTAGAAATAAGAAAATTTTATAGACTACACGCGCTAGTTATGATACATATTCCTAATATGGCTTCTGAAATTTCTAATTGCTAAGTTAGACCGGGACAGCTAGCGGGTCTTGAGGGTATAAAAAGCGTTTCAAGCTAGGAAAAATTTCTATGTATGATAGAAAAAAATGCATTTTTTACATTTTGAAATATCCGACCCTCAAATGGCTAGACCCAAAGTATGATTGCATCCTGAGATTGTTTGAATTTCCCATAAAGTTCTTGGTTTTATGCGATTCGTGATTATTGAGGCAAAATTTTATGTCTTTATAAGATATTCTGATTCATAGTTGTGGCAAACTTAATTTAGGTTAGGATGAACTTTGCTATAAATTTCTCCAAAACATGTGTTACATTGGGTGCGGAAAACGCACTCAGAAGCAAGAGAAACTGATCTCTGAACAGAGTTACAGGCGGAATCAGTAGTAAGGGTAATAGCGTTAGTAATATAAATGGCGAGAGACTTTAAACAATTCAGTTTAGTATGATCAAGAAAACAGCAATGAGTACAAATGCCTTATATGGCCGTATCATGAGATTGTGCGATTTCCTAAATTCGCATTTACATGAGGATCTTGGTTTTATGCGATGTACCAATACTTAACTGAGCGCATTTTTATAGAAACAACAGCTAATAAATATGGGAATTACCAACCGCCTAGTCATACTATTTCGTCATAATATTGTGATAGTGACGTATTTCTCTTGTCCGGAAATGAATGACCAATGACCAACCAGTATGACGATAAGTTATTTTAATTCCCTAACCCTAAATGTTTCATGTTTGATTTTACCTCATTAAAGGGAATTGGGCCTCCATTTCAGTATAGAACCTGAGTGTCCGAACCCCTTTTGAAATGTATTAAAAAATTCTGTACCATGCGTAGAAATTTTGATAGCTTTCGCTTTTAAGACCATCCAGACCAGGGTGGTCCAAGATTGGCAGCTCCGCGGGCCACAAAATTACTTTTGCATTGTTCGCGGGCCACAATAGTTCCAAGAACTTCGCTCGTTTAACCGCGCTAGTTGCCTCAGCAAGCCATAACACTAGTCAATTCAGTGACATTAGTGATGCAACAATATGTAAGGAAATTTTTTGGTTAATTTTATGACAAAACCACACGAAATGTGATTTTTTAATTCTTCTCCAAATGTGACGCGGGCCACAGATAATGATGCGGCGGGTCACATGTGGCCCACGGGCCTGGGTTTGGACCACCCTGATCCAGACTCTCGAAACCCCACGTTCTCAGGCAACTACAAATTTCAGTAACCCCTCTTTGAGAAATTATGCATAGCAATTTTCCTAGCTTTAATTAAACGCTTTTTAGACCCTATGGGGCAAGCTTTCGGTCTCGACTTCTCAGTTGCCCTTGTTTCAGTGTTGATTTTAGATAGTTCCTTATGTCCATTCTTAGTTTTGACTGTCAGAACCAAAGTATTACAAGAATGTAATTTTCTCAAAACCTCAGTGTGACGTACGCTAATTTGGTTTTTCTGTGGCTAAAAGGCATTTCTTATGAATGTCGCAAATATGGACGTCAGGCCGCATGACATTTCCAGCACTTTCGCAAAAGTCCATAAAACTCCAAGCGCTCTTTTAACGCTACATATGAGTAATACCTGAGTCAGATTGAGATAACAGAGGTTATAGATAATGTGAAAAAATGTAAAATAAATTGTTTTTAATCGTTATTAGATTATTTACAAATTTTTCTAAGCATACGATTGCGTAGACTTTTTTGTAATAAATCCAGTACGATTCCTAACAATCGCCATTCTTTGTTAAAAATTTAATGAATTGCGATATGATTACCTTAAAATGAATTGAACTTCACATTTTTTTCCCACTGTGTTCGGAAACCTTTGAAGCGTGTAGCGAGAGGATTATTCGCGTTTGGTTACGACAGGTAACGGGGTTATCAGTAGTGCGATGGCGACCTTTTTATGCTTTTTGGGCTGTCTACAGCTTATATAGCTTAGAGTGGTGTTAGATTGAGACCAGCGCCTCCTCTCGTATTTAGTTTAGCCCCCTTTATAGTTTATGTTCTAGAAAGTCACATACATTTACACATTATTTCAGAATAATTTCACCAACTTTTTAGGTGTAAAACAGCGTTTTGATGATGTTATATGCTTATGTCATTCAGCGAAGTGGGAAACGTTTTACAGGCTTTTTGTAGTGTCGTGTCATAAAATTTTCAGTCTTTAGCAAGATTGTGTTTTAGAAAATTAACATACATATATACATGATATCAGAATTTTTTTTTCCAATTTTCAAGGTTTAGAATAGCATTTTGATGTTGGTATATGCCCACGGTTCTCCATAGCACCTGAAACGTATTAGTGTTGGTTCCAGAAAAATACAAGGCTGTGACGTGATTTTCAGCATTTTACAAGCTTTAATTTAGGAATTGATTAGCATATATACATACGAATCATACGATCGTATGATACGATATTTGTTAAGATATTTTTTACGATTTTACAATCACATTTCTGCTTATAAAGCTTAGAGCGGTTTTAGATCGAGACCAGCGCTTCATTCTCTTACATGTAGTATTGTCCCCTTTGGAGACGAAGTCCTCGAAATTTAGGTGCATATACATATATAGAATATTTCAGAATAACTTGCTCGACTTTTTAAGTTTAAACAGCGTTTTGATAATCTTTGATGGGTGTGTCTTTCAGCAAAGTGTCGGAATGATGGCCGCGATTTGTATCGCTTGTACTTGTAATTTTAGCTAGAAAGAATGACAGCGCAAAAATAGATTAAACATTGATGTTGTAACGTATTTTTGAGCGTAGGCGTAATTTTAAGGAGTGGCCCATTGACTGGATGAGTTAAAGCCCTCGGAGATGGTCTCGGTGGGAGGTAATTAGGTAACTCATTACTAGGGTTGTCAAGACGCTTGCATAAATTGTTAGTTAACTGAAGGCTGTGTAAAAAATCTGATAACAAGCGAGCAATGCTTAAATACATGGGCACGAAATTCAAAGCGAAGGAGTATCAAGTCTTTTACAGTATCTAACGACTAGATCACTGAAATGTGATCACGGAACCACGGCACGAAATTTCAATTTTGATGACGTTGTTATACAAAACTTGAAAAAGAATCCTATAGTGCTCGCAGGTATTTTTGAAATAAATAGCCCTGTAGCGAAAAATAAATCTTTAAATTGTACATTTTAGAGCAATTAGTCCAGTAATAAGTGAGAAAAGCGATTTTTTTTACAACAACCACATAATGCCAATAATAAAACCATAGGTTGAATTAACTTATAGTATTCTTTTGCAAATTGAATCTATATTTTAGTAGAGTAATGTAGAAAACTAGACATGTGTTACAAGCGTACTTTTAAAATTAAAAAGTGGCCCTTTGACTGGATGAGCTAGTGCGAAGCAGGGTTAGCCTCAGTTGGAGTTGATTAAATAGCACATTGTTTGTGGTGCAAAAGGTAAGCACTTGGCCAAAGCGAAAATCAAAATTATTGGTGGTTTGAGCGTCGTTCAAACACTCTGACAAGGTATGTACGTTATAGAAAGTGGAACCGTGGCCGTAGCGAAAGAGTATTCATAAAGTCCCTTTACAATTTCAATTTTGTTATGAAGTCAGTTATCAATATATCTTAACCAGGATTGTTGTTTTTTAATCAGTAACTGTTCAAGTATTTTATTTTATTTAATACATCTGTGAGGGCCAAAACAATTTATGATACCTATAAATTTCCTTCACAATTTTGAGACCTTGTGGACTTGTGGACCTACATTTTATGCTTTAGCTACAGAACCTTAATCGGATTGTAAAGTTGAATTCCGAAGTAAGGTATTGGTATTTCCATTCGGATTTGGTATTTTCAAATCGCCACATAAATGAGTAGTTTGACGTTAACGACTTTATTCGCGAATTCACGAGATCTCAAAAAAAGCGTTACCTTCAGTACAGTGTGGAGTTCAGACAGGTTCGAATCTGTATTAATAGCATTTTCTTACAGCTTTAAATGAACAAAGAAGAACAGATAGATGAATATTTTTTAAAAACACGAAGTGATGTCATAGAGTGATGTCATAGTTCTTATATTTCCTAGAGAAAAACAAAAGTTGTTTCTCAAAAAGTTGTTTCGGTATTGTTAACTACAGAATGTTTGGTAAAACTCCCATCCTAGTCATATTTTGTTGAAAACACAAAGTGATGTCTTATAAGGACATTAGAGTTCCCATTTTTCATAAGAAACGAGAAGATTCCTAAATAAGAGTTGTTTCATTGTTGTGACTAACTTGAAGTGAGATATACTTCCCTATTTCCTGTCCCGCAATTGTCTTTAGTGAAGCGGAAATTTATCTAAGAATTTGATTGAATTAAACTAAAATATAAAGTTTGAATCTATATTATAGCGTTCCATTATAGGTTTAAGAAGAGATATATTCATATGTGATGTTATAGAATATAGAATGATGTCATAATTCTTCCATTTCATGGTAGAGAACATGAGTTGCTTCTCAAAAACTTGGACATTATGGACGACCTATATTACCGCGGACGTAGTGATGAATTTTCCTTTCTAAAACAAATGACATCAGGGTATTACACCATATTGCATAGACTTGGAGTGAGTTAATTAAACAAGAAACGAGAACCAATACTTTGTAAACACCTGAGGGGTCTCATTGTTGTAACCCCTAACCAACTATAGTTCCCCATTCACGGTACATATCGCAGTTTACTTCTCCCACGCTCTCACGTTTGCCTTTGTAAACCTGGTTCACACCTAAGTTGGTATTACTCGTTTCTTAGTAAGCTTGTCGTATTTCCAATCATGAATATATATCATCCAAGGTTAGCAGTGAACTGTTGTTAATTTCTATTCAAACTCCCACGCGTTTTTCCTCCTACGCTCTGTTCATTACATTATGTTTGGTCAGGTCGCCAAATCATTCCGCTATTGAATCTCACTGAAGCGGTAAGGTGAAAATGCGTTAATAACAGGGAACTGAATTTCAAATAATGTGGTTGATTTCGTTCACGTCCGCCTATACTTGAACCAAAAAACCCAGAACTTGGGTAATTAAATTCGTTCGCGTCCGCCCGTAGTTGGAACAAATGAAAATTAACTTGATCCGTGGCAAGATTTGTTCGTTCACGTCTGCCCTAACTAAGGGCTTGAACTAAGGAGCAAACAGCGTTGGTAATTTGGTTCGTTCACGTCCGCCCAACACTTAGACTAAGAACCAAACGCATCAGTAATTTAGTTCGTTCACGTTCGCTTCATACTTGGACTAAGTAGCAAAAAGCTTGGTTAATTCTGTTCTTTCACGTCCGCCTTATTTTTGGATCAGGCAACAAAGGGCCTTGTTAATTTGGTATAGTCAAAATATTGGTAGATCACCAACAAAGATCACAATAATAACCGATAACCAGCGGAGAAAGATATGTAGCTGAATTTTCTTGTTCCGTTCTAAAATGACATGTTAATTACCTCCGAAATTTCCAATCTTTTTAGTTTATGTATATCAATCAAAAGATAAATCTTCCTTCAAAAATGTAAATCGCGACGCTTCCAAAATGGCACCAAATGTTAATTGAAATCTTTTGTACCCAATGTTTGTTAACTATCCCCCACTGACACTTTTCTGAATGAAGGGTAGACCATTTGATATAATATAATAGAGACTGTAGGTGATTTATTCTTTATAATAAAAAGATAAATATTGAAAAACAAAAAGCAACGTTTCACAAAACAGCGCTCTTATGTCGGATTTATGTGTTTTATGGAAATCTCTCTATTTGCTTAAGATGATGTAATACGTCTGATGGGCCCACCTCAAATTTTCGCCACGTTACCGATTTCGACGAAATGTTTCTCGTTAAATAATGCAGCGAAGAAAAACGTAACGTCTACTATTGTTTTTACGTGTTTGGATCATCTCGTATTCGTATGAGTCATCGATGATTCATGTTTCGTGGACGCCATGGCTGGCCAAGTGGTTAATAGCATTAGACTTAAGTTGGAGATTTGTTACTCCAGTAGTGTGTGTACCAGGTTAGGGTTGAGCCATAATTTTATTCTGATTTTCTTTATTTTAGTTCTATTACGAGTTTAGGGACTATCTCTTCTGGAGCACCAGAAATATCGGGTTCAAATTCCATACCTACCACTTCACCCGGGGCGTAAAATGGTGGGCAAGCAATACCGTATACCAAAAAGATTTGGTTCTTCCAAGAATACTGGCTTATCACGGAACGGCGTCTGATTGAACAAGGCTATGAATTTTGCTTTGAACATGATTTTTTTTCATCACTATATCATAGTCCAACTAATGTGAATGTGTTGCGATTGTGGACTGAATTTAAAACGCACCATACTAATTAAAACGTCAGTTACTGAATGAAAGTTAATAATAATTTCTTGTTTATAGCTTTGTTGAGAGCAAACATAAAAAAGTTATTGAACTCAGGTTTATATTATTTTTGAGACATTACAACGATTCTCGTTTAAATGGGATGCCCAAACAAAGTGAATATTTCATTCGTTCGTCGGCACATTTTTCAAGCTCTAATGGCGAAACTGAAATGGAATACCTTTCACTTTACAAACCGAAATATTCCTGGAAAAAGCGAAAACAGTAAAACCCAGTGAAGCCAGTTAATTGATTCCAATGTTTATTGAGACTCAATCAACCATTTAGTTTATTAGAATAGCAGATAAGGCTGCTACGCTCAAGCGAATTTCAATTCAACTTGGACCCTATTGTAACAAACATAGTTAAATTCGGAGAAAGGTTTTTGGAAATTTCGATAAAATCTAAAACATCCGGAGTTTGGAAAATAACCGACGGGGTAATCTGCAACTAGTGATACGGATCAAAGCATGGTGTATGGTTGGTTTATTTGGCGCTCCAGAGGTGTGTTTACCAATATGGAGGTAACTAATTTTGTTCGCCTTTTTTACATCAAGTTGTATAAAGGGACTGGAACGTGTGGGCAAAGGGTATATTCACTTGGCTAACACAGACAGTCCCCTAACTCGTAATAGAACTACAATAGGGAAAATTGGAACAAAATTATGGCCTAACCCTAACCTGGTACACACACTACTGGAGTACCATATATTTTTTCAAAGTAATTTGCTCAATGCAAAGCTTATTTGAACTTGTTGTCGATTCAGTTTGTGAAAATATTGAACTGAGAACTAATGAATTTGATTGAAAATTCCGTGCGCCCGCAGAATAATTTTACATACAGGTATTTATATCTATTGGCAGAACTTTTTTAAGTTTTCTTAGCTATTCCAGCTGAGGCTGATATCCCACAATTTCGACCCTTTTCCTACCTAATACCGATGTCGAGAATGATATTTGTTAAAATCACAGAATTTCAAGGCTTTACATATAGTCGTCAAGGCGGTGCCGATATGGGAATGATCCCCTGTCAACGGTTCTAGATGCCGTTACCGGTACGTGTCAAGACGGCCGTACCCTCGCTTTGGAGTATTGATAAATACATTGAGAGGGAGGGGAGCTAATAAGGCACGTAATTATATGACTATTGACGTTAACTCGTCTGTTTATAAGTTAGGTTGGCGAGGTGAATTTAGTGATTTATTTCAAACACGAACGAGAAGCTAATACACATACTCTATAATAAATGTGAAGTCTTTTCTATTTATAAACCTCAAACAAGTATAGCTAAGTGTAAGGTCTCACTTTATACGCAAATTTTGGTACTCCCGAAGTATGTGAACCAAGATGGCAGACAACGAAACGTAGTATGTGTACCAGGTTAGGGCTAGGAAATCAGGTACAAATACTACGGGAGTCAATCGGCTAGTCCCCGAACTCGTAATAGAACTAAAATAGGAAAAATTAGAATAAAATTATGTCCTAACGCTAACCTGGTACACCATCTTGGTTCACATACTTCAGGAGTACTCAAATTTTGGTCGGTTTGAAAAGAAAAACAAGCGTATACACCGCAACTAAATGGTACTTAAAAATCAAAATTTCGACAGATACAGGCCAATAAAGCCAATTTTAATGACGATCCAGACTTGCTTGATGTAGTCTGACACAGAAATGTTATTTCGTTTACGGCCGCCCTTTCGCCGTTAGGATCCTATTGAATTACGCCTACGCGTTGGGCATAATAAAAAGTCTATAAACTTGAATGGGTATTAGACTGTACGTGTTAATATAAATGTCAGACGGATAATTCAGGGTTTCGCTTATTACTACGTGGCCTTTGTTAGTCGGACTGTAGATAAGATGTCAAGTCGAGTTGTGAGATTTATGTTTGGCGCTCCATAAGTATGTGCACCAAGATAGCGCACAACTTGATAACCCTAACCTGCTACAATACTATGTTCAGGTTGTGCGCCATCTTGGCGCTTGCACTAGTTTTAATAATGGTGTTTCGAATCAAAACTCTAAAAAAGTACAATACAATAGGGATAGTACATTGCGTGAAATTGGTGCAGTTTTTCGACCACCAAAATTCGATTCTCGCCTCACTTCGTGGTCGCGATCTCCCATATGGGAAGCCCTGTCTAACGGTAGTTGAGTTGGAATTGACTATGTTTACATCGTAGGTCACATATTTTGGGTTCAATTGCCTTCCCGGCTTTCTCACTAAAAGTGTATTACCGTAAATTGGAAGCGCTGAGCAAAATCGATAATTTCAGTCTTTCATCTTCTCACAGTGTCTGCATGCACAGAGCCTTATTCGAAATGGTAGAAACGTCGTTTACCAATGTTGAATTCAATAACATTCATGCCCAGTTCCGTTATCGCGCTCATTTTGCAAATGCGAGACGAAATCCAAAGATAAGCTATGAACCCGGAAAACTAAGCATTCGAACCCGCAAGTAAACCAAGATCAGAAACTTGAATTCAAATTCTGAACTGTAGATAGAATATTTCGGACCTATCTAATCGCACCGACAACTATAGTCTCAGAAACAAATCCTAATACAAAGATGATCTCCGAACCCGGAAAATATTATTTGAAACCGGAAGTAGACTAAATCAGAATTCTTCAGAATACTGAAACTAAAAACTAACCTGATCGCCAGAAACAAGACTCTTGAAATCAAATAGTCCGTGTTTGATTACAAAAAAGCAAAATGCTGTAGATGAAATTGAAGCTTCTGAAATGACAGACCACGTTTTCACTTTCAATCCCCTCAATGTATCTAATTTGACTCGTTCTACACTAGCCTTGATGAAAGTGCATATTGATCCAGTAACGCGAAGACAGAGCAAAAGGTGCCGCTCCCTTCCTATCAACCACTTAACTTAAAAACGAGATTGCAATATCTTAGAACAGGTGGTGAAACATTTTTGTCGGTGAGCCGTATAACCAACTTCAGACATCGAACTGGGCCACACAAATAAATTAATTTCATCATGGACATAATGAATTTGAAAACTAGCGACAATCAGAGCGCCGCGGAAAAGGCAAGAGAAAAGAATCCTAAGCCTTCCAGTAATATAGGCACCGGGCAAAACGGCGGAAGATTTAACGCTGCGACAAGAGCAGTATATCATTATGTCTTTTTTATCAATGTGAGCGTCTTTTCAAACCTAAACTGTCGGATCAGGATTTTATGCTTCATGGGGCAAATCTGGTGTTGACAAGGGCCGCACTAAATGGCTTGGCGGGTCGTATGTTTCACACATCTGCCTTTGAAGGAACAGGCCAATTGAGCCAGTAAACGGAAAATCCCTAGTTTTAATGTATGTCATCAGGGTCTGCGTTGTTTAGTTACGCACATATAAATAAACGTAAATCAAATACAAACGAAAAATATCTCCCCCCCCCCCCCAAAAAAAAAGGTTTGAAGATTCCTTCCTCTATGGGGATTTTCCCCGACTGGGAAACGTTGTAGCACAGTAACAGTAATACAACACTTAATGTATAAGTTCAGTGCATACTTGATGTTGAATTTAGATTCTAAGTTACTTGGGAGTTCTAATTAAACGTTAATTATCTAAGTGGTTTCTGTTTGCATATTATACTTGTGAAGTGTTTTGTTTTGAAAAACCGTGGAAGGTCAAAGTTCACAAGCTCAGCACATAATTATAATCCTCTTTCAAGGGTTAATGTCGACAAACAAACATGAACTATGGATCATGGAGTGGACCAATGGATGGTTTTGTCCCCTTATTTTTTTGTATTGTTGTTGGAAATAATATTGTTTTCGTTCTTACGCATTAGAGTGACAGGTCGACTGCCACCAACCTAGATTTGTAAAGCGTCGGTCATGATTTATTAGGAAAGAAGCGGACATTAATTTAGTATAAACAACGATTTGATACGAGATTGAGTTGTCTCAAAACTACAACATAGTATCATCAAAATAGTATTAAAAAGTACCATGGGAATCAAGTTATCAGAAATGAGAGTTTCCCTAGTTTTGTATTTAAGCATACAGACTGGCAGGGGCGTAGCAGAGGGGGATCCGATAGCTGTTACGGTTTAATTTGGTAGTTAGAAATTTCACAATCCTCCTCTGAAATTTCTGACAGGTAGCAAGCTTAATTGTAATTCAATACCAATGGCTGCTCTCATAAAGTCTAATTTTGAGCAAGAGAGGCGGAACTCAGAAAAAAATATCTAAGATTTAATAACGTGATGTTCTCAGCTATAACAATTTACAATTGAGATTTAATAAACTTTGTTATTGTCATGAAAGCGCCATAATTGCTTGCGTTCGACTTAGCGTCATATTGCTAATAGGACTTTATTAGTTTTTAGAGTTTAGAAGTTCGACGCGCGAAAGCACGCTTTCTAAATTGCGCGCGAAAGTTTATCTGCGTTGCCTGGGGCAACTACATGGCGTCAATGACCTTAGGTGAAATATGAAATAATGATCCCATGTGACGAAACAAAGAACTTTTACCTTTGAAATTTCAAACGTAAACAACCGGAAAATTGTGAAAATTATGACCTTCGACCAAATTTGTCGGATTTTTAAAAAAAAATATTCTTTACTTACACAAATTATACAATTTCTGACAAAAAAATGCTGTTTTGTCAAACATTAATCGCTACTTTTCTATATTGACAGATTTTATTACTATAATTAAAGTATACGACTTCCAACTTATTGTGCATCGAGAGAAAGCCTTCTAAAATGTTTATGTAAACATATGGCCGCCATCGTGGGAGAGATCAAATTGTTTCATCGAATTAATTCGAGTTATTTTGTCGCCTTCTGAAGCAGAGAGAGCCGGGAAAGAGTAATATAGAAGCTGTAAAGATGGTTATATGGTCTCAATCGCCATTTCGATGGAATCTTTTCTAGAGGGCTATTTGTACTCCCATATGGACAGCAGGTTAGAAATGGGGATGGATGTATAGTTCTAAGTAACTGTCAATTGTATAGCTATCGGGATTCTACGCAAAGAGCAGGTTAGGAGTAGGGATGGATATATGGTGGCAAATCACCATTTGAATGCCCTCCTCTGTAGAGGGCTATTTGGTTGCCATATGGACAGCAGGTTAGGGACAGGGATAAATTTGAATGGCTTCCTCTGTCAATCGCCATTTGAATGATCTTCTTCTACAGGTGCTCTAAGAAAATTGTCCAGCTAGAATGTAATATGTTGCAGTTGTAGATCAGTGCTGCGTCCTTGCAGAAAACATTTTTGAATATTTTATATTAATTCGAGTCTGCTTGGGGAGTATATCTAAGCAATGACAACAAATAGAGTCAATACAAAAGGAATCTTTGAAGCCTGAGTTATCATCGAAGATTTGGGTTTGCTGATAGTATATTTCATTTTTTCATTAGTCTTAAATGATTTTTTTTAATTCGACATTTTCAAATGCCTCATACTTCCAACGAGGTTCTGTATAAGCAGTCAATCCTAGCAAAGAAGCTTTTTTTTTGCAAATCCTGAAATCTCTCTGGTTCGGCATTGCCTACCTTCCGAGTATTTGATTCGGACCGCACCTAATTCTTTATTTCAGATCATTAGCCCCACTTTTGAGGTTTCCTTTTATAAAATGACTTTTATAGTTTCAAATATATACGAAATAAAACTATAACACCATAATGAGCAATTTTGATTAGCTAATATTCATTAGCCGGTTGAGGAAGTGCGCGTTTAAGGATGATGAAATATACTTTCTGGAAAGACCGGACCCAAATAATTGTGAAGTTTTGTATGCGGATCTTTGATAAAAATAGTTGAGTAGCCCTGGCCTGCCAAATTTATAACAACCCTGGGTGAAGTAATAGGCATTATTCTTCAATCAGTAACGGTAAACCGATAACCGGTTGGCTTTCTTCTCCCCCGGGATAAATATGTAAACCTTACCAGTATACTTCCCCCTTTCTACTTAGTTTCTCGGAATCTTAACTTGAGCAAAAAATTTGCATAAGACACTAACCCAATTTGATACGAATGTTCATTTTAATTTCGAATTTGACATCAATTCGAAGCTAACTCATTTCCAATGTTTTAATGCGATTTCATTCTGTGCGTCGCTTAAAAATAGCCTTTATAAAGCCTAATTCATATGAATAAAATGCTATTTAAAATTTGTAATTTGATTAAGTCATTCGTCTTCGGACGATTGGCAACAATTATTTTGAATCAACGACAAATTAGTTTGTAGGGTATTATAGTAATTTACAGGCCCAAGCCAAATGGTTTGTATTTTGCATATATATATATATCCAAATATTATCCTGACAGTATAGACTTCAAGCAATTCAAGTCACAATGTGCAAACGGGTTGTCGAAGCAATGGTTCTGAATGGAAGTCTTTATGTGTTAGTAGTTACTAGCATGCAACTGTTTTATCTGTAATCATTCTAGCTTTCAATTTATCTGTCAGTTAAATTATTAAAAATGTAAGGCAAATCATTTGATTCGAAGAAATTGAAGTAGGCCATATGCGACGGGGTCTTAGAGATATATGTGAGCGCAATGACCCTGTGGTCGGAAAGCTTTTATTTAAAAAAAAAACAGCAATTTCTACGAGATACTGATAAATGTGCGTAGTACAAGATTTAAATCTCCTCAAATCCCGATATTGCAAGCAACTCATTTTTATCAAAATGACAGATTTGTTTTCAGAAACCGCTGTTATCCCGACACGTTTTATGGTTTAAGTTGATCTGTTCATTAGGTTCAGTCATTCAGAATTGTAATTCCGTAGCGCCGGTGGAGTTAACCATAAAGAATATCCCCAGGCTATGTCGTTTACACTGCTTGAATGTTTGTAAAAAAATAAGTTGATTTAGTAGGTTTTGGTAGTAAATCAGATTAACTGTGTAAAGTTCTTTTTGCGTCGTTCTTGGTAAACGCCAATAATCATTATGTGCGGGTTCCGAACTCACGTCATCATAGGTAAATCTAACGTTTCAACCTTTTTGGCCATCGCGATCACACAAAATTTACTGTAGCAGTTTCAATTACTTTCAAATGTGATTTCAATGCTAATATTTTTGGGTATAAAAAGTTGTTTTCTCGAGCAAAAACGCAGGAGCAATATGTCTTCCGCGGTTTGTCGTGTGGTTAGTGCATCGGTAGCGTTACGAATTCCTGGATTTCCGTAATAGCGAAGCGTGTAAAAACATAAAGTTGTTCTCCACACAAGCCTACCGAGAAAGCTTAAATTTGAAAAGAGCTCACAAGCGCCTTCATAGAGTACTAGGATGATGTTATATTATATGGTTGTGATGTAATAATTTTTTCAACGTGAAGACGTTTTTTCAGTGTGGCGTCTCGTGTTTTTTTTTATAATCTCTACTTCTACCTAAGTTGTCAAAAAAAGAGTTTTCTGACTTTTTATAAGGCCACACACGAGCCCAGCAACGCATATTTTATCATTGATTCAACAAAACAACCCCCCCCCCCCCCCCCCTTTCCTCACATGAGCAAGATTTTCGGTCGGTTTGCTGACCCTAAATACTACACGGGTACTCACTGTGGGCCATAGTTTTATTTTGTTCGTTGTATTATGACATCAATAATGACGTAATTGATTTGAATATGCCCATATATAGCCATGGGCATAATGACAGAATAATGCTCACATAAATCCCTCTTCAAACGCCGCTAAAAGTACTTTATTCAACATAATTCGACCCAAATTATGATTGTTAATATAGCGTAATACTTTACGGTTCGTAAGCGTCCGCCCTATGATAACAACGTTTAATATTTCATTGAAATCTAAAAACTCGGTTGAGTGGGTTTAACAATATTCTGTGATTTTTATGTTCCAAGTATGTCTAATCGATGTGAATATATAGTTTTATATTATGTTAGTTTGGCTCGTGAGAGCTGTGATAGAATCCGGTATTGGGACCAGTGGACTACGAGGTAGAAAGAGTGAAATATCGAATAGTTAAATTTTATGGTTGAAATGTCTTTCATCACGCTTTTAAAATTTCCATTCTGCGGTGTTTCGTCTGAACAAAGTTAGATTTTCGCAGACAAGCGGTTCACACCAATGAGGTTAGACCTGGGGTATGTAACAGGCAGCTCCCGGGCCAAAACCTGGCCCGCCAAGCCATTTAGTGTGCCTTGTCAACACTCAATAATTTTCCTCATCAAGCATAAAATTATAATCCAACAGTTTATGTTCAAAAAAGCGCTCACGTGGGTAAAAATGCGTAGTTTTTTTTGCTCGCTGCATTGAATCTTCCGCCGTTTTGCTAGCTGCCTTTATTACTGTAAAACGTTGTGCACATACAAAGACTCAAATTTTTGTATGGCCTAGCTAGGTGCCCGAAGTTGACTGTATGGCCCACCGACAAAAATGGTTAGAAGAAACGTTACAGAATAAAGGTTTTGAAAGCAAGATAGAGTATTTCTATAGCATCCTTGCAGCTAATGAACATTCACGTGAAACACTGCGCTTTATTGGCAGTACCCACTTTACGTTGCTGCCCTCAAACCTGATGTCTATATGAAAATCCGTCGACTAACATCGCTTCAAAATTAGTTTTCCCTGAATTTGACTTCATAAAATAATTATTTTTTTATGAAATTTTAGCCGTTAGAATCTTATTAAGCCCTTTTGTTATATATCTAGCATAATTATCGATTATTATAAAGTGTTTTCAGTAGCTCTGCGCCAATTAGTGTATGTTCTTTTTTAGCCTTGTTCTGCGCCAAAGTATTCATGGGTGCGTGCTACAAATTAAAGTGGACATACGCTTTTCATTGTGTTAGTATTTTCAGTTTTTACGACTCGCGAAGTTGTTTTTTGTCAGTCATTAGGGAACATCATTTTAACAACTAGGTGCTAAACGATTTTCATTAGTAATTACAGTCAATTATCGACTAAATTCCGTTTATTTTATCATAAATATGGGAATTCTCTCCATTATCGATTTCTATTGTTCTGTCACAAAATTACGTACAGGTAACAATGCACGCACCGGTGCGTCACAATGGGGCTCACCTGTATTCTTTCTCTCTTTTTTGTGCGAGAGAAAAACCGTATAAGGCAGACGAATTGTGACGTACAAAATAGAAAGCTCGTTTTCGCGCAGGGTGTGGTGTATCTTCGCTCGCCAATAGGATGTAATTATTTTCAAATTCGCCATGAATTTTTAAACAAAATTATATATTTTTTTAAAGAAGGGAGAGAGGGAAAAGCGACAGAGATGGTTGTAAAATTGCTCTTCTATTCGGTAAACAATGGTGTCAATGGAGTTTATAGTTTTGCCATTGTAGCGTAAGTAAATAGTCTTCAGTCTATGGCAAGAGAAGCATGGCGACCGTATGGTAGTTAAAATAATGGCAGGCTTAAGAACAAAATATTCAAAACAGTCTCACAGTGTTGAAATGCTTTTAGTTTTGAAAGGAAAAGTTAATTTATTACGAAGTAAAGTAGAATGGTATGAAAACTTTAAGTTATTTTTGTTAAGTTAGTGATACATAAATTATTTTAGCCTTCGCTGACTAGCTTATTTATAGTGAGTTAATATACAACATGAAGGAGTTAGGATAAAATTTTGACAATCTTCGATTGTGTATACAGACAGACTTCAACAGGATCATGAAAAATATAAAAACTTTCTCTGTGTAGTTATGAGTTACGTATATCTTGCTTATATTTCTTTCATTGAACAAATTGAGCTTGCTCTATTAAATACTTATATCACCAACTGGTAAGCACCAAACGACATATGTTTTGTTAATGTTTGTGATTCCTATACACATCCTATTAAGTTTTTCTCCATTCGCGAGAAGTAAATGATAAAAGTTTGTCAATATTTCGAATACAAGTAAAATTGCTATTCATTTTCTTCGGATCTAGATGAACATAAGTTCTTTTATGAAAAACTATTTGCGCGAATATTTTTAACAGAGGCGTTTAGCAACAGATGTGGTCCATTTTTTTATAATAAATAAAAAAAACTAGGCAAATGGTTGAAATAGGCATACAAAAAATGATGAGTCACGAAAAAAGTTTTCATGGTTCTCATAAGTCTAACTGCGTTACTAGTTTATAAAAACTTCAACATGGGACACTATGTAGAAAATATTTGTCCATACCAACATTGGAGATTCTAAATAACAGAGTGCGACTCCGCCCAGAGCATATTAAATTGATAACACTACCTACCAGGAAGGTTCCAGTATTTTCAGTACACAGTACTTACTATTGCTTGCTTCGAGCCTTGTTCAAAGCTAAATTGTGAAGCATTTCATACCAATAGTCACTTAGATAACTTCACTCAAATTGACAGAATTTTGATAACTCGCGCGCGTAACGTTAAATCACTATTCCTTGAGGAGAATGACCAAATTCCTATACACAAAATTCTGCAGGTATTATGCATAGGTATTCGCTCGATCCTACTGTTGTGTTTTGGCGCCTTATCCTTTGCATTATTAATTACGTCAAAGATACAAAAGCATCAAGTTTACTCTGCATTAATGTCACAGAAAATCGATGATCCAGCTGTTTCAGTTGATTGCGAACTTTGTTTTTGAATGTTTATAAACCACATGATAATATTGGGAGAAACTTTCTTCTAGGGGTGGGGGAGGGGGCGAATCTTATTGTCATCTGGATACGCCAAGGGCTGCGTCTACTGGCTAGCTAAGTCAATATACAAGTCACTGAAATCCCAATATTCAATAAAACTGTCACTAAACCAGTTTAAGGCATGGAACTATCAAGTCCATGGAACTGGAGCAAATTGTTTATTCTCTTACCCTACTGGTAACAAGAAAGTACAGGGAGTCCTCGGGTTACGACGGTCGCGACTTGTTTCGAGGTTACGAACGCACTCCATAAAAAATATAAAAGATAACACTGTACTGTACAGTATTTGCTTTTATTCGTGTGATATGGAATTGTTTTCTATTTTTTTTTAAATAAAGTAATTTTTTGCATTATTTGTACATTTTATTACAGTACCATACTTTACAATACAGTACGTTGTGTATAGAGTAATTCATGTACTGTGCAGTATAATGTTCCGACTTACACTGAAATTCGGGTTACACCGCGTCTCGAGAACGTAACAACGTCGTAAGTCGAGGACTCCCTGTAGTTGCATAAAAAATAGTGCGGGTATGAGTTAGGAATACAGCTTGCGCTGGGAATTCAAAATTTCAAATCATTCGGACCCCAACCGCAATTGGATAATTACTAACTTGTAATTTCAAAACGTGGCTGGAATGTTTTTCTCAAATCTCACAGTTTTTCATTAGTGGCGGGGCTTTGTACAATAGGGATCCAATAGTGCTTCGTACATAAGGGATTTTCTGTTGTTTCTACAAACTCAGGTTCGCAAAATTTGAGATAATCAGATAATATTGGAATTGAAACGTGGTTGAAGACTTAATCCTCTCACAGATCGATAAGCATTTGATAATGAGAGACAAATTGAAATGACATTTTCTGGGAAACGTAAATCCCATTAAATTGTAATGAATTCCCAATGCGTATCTAAGACTATTTGACATTTCCAGAATTTTTCTGTATTCATGAAATATCTCAGAGCTGTTTATTTTGATCGTATGAATGTTTTCCCGACCTTTGACCCCCGAATAATGCTTTCTATACTTTACCATTAAAAAATTTTCGGTTAGGCGAGTTGGCAACTATAAACTGGTTTTTTGATTCTAATATTATTTCAGTTACAAAATATTCAACATAGTGCTGAAAGCCTTAGGAAAGGGGTGCACGAGCCATAGAAGGTTGGAGACCCCCCCTCCCTTTTTTGAAATGCAAAAAAAAAAATTAACAAAGTTTAGAATTGTACCTGGTAAAAGCCAAGCCTTGTGTGCCGCAGAGAACTGCTTGCATACCAATAATAGAAGACTGAGGGCTAAGTTTGGGAAATCTGTTATAGGCAAATGGCGAGAATAAAATGACATTTAGCTAGTTCGCGCAAACGGGTTTTCTCGCAAAATGCACTATTGAAACATCGGCCCATTTGAATTTTAAAATTGCTACCCTGTACCTCCTATGAGGCGTATGGATGATGAAACACTAATACAGCATTACCGTTGAGAATCGAACTCTCGAGCACCCTCCACATAAGCTGAGAGCTCTTCAACACTCTGCGTATAGATCCCCCGGCTAGATTAGCAATATTTGAACTCGGGGGACCTAGCATAGAGCATTATAAATCGAGCTTAGAAACTTGATATTTTGTTGTACCTTGCTTGGCAATGATTAAAATGAATAAACTAAACTTTATACAAAAGCGTCTGCTTATATAGACACCCAGTCGGAATCTTTAATATTGCGATATCTCTTATACAGCGTACAGGAAATAGCCTATTTGAAATATAGTGAAGATCTAGTATAATTCATCAGGACAGAGTCGAATATTTTAAACGTTACGTCATAATCAAAACGTGACGTCATCGTACGTGACGTAGGTATACGGCGGCGAAAAAAGAAGGGGAGGTGATGGTCTAATGGTTTCCCCAAATACAAGCTTGTGCCTAGTAGTTAGTACCGAAAAGCCATATCTCATACTTACAGGGTACAGTTGCTATGGAATATAGAGTAATTGGAAATGGAGTAAAAATTCAAACTTGACGTCATAATACATTTACAATGACGTCATGTTCGTTAGCCAGTAACATTCGACAAGCAGTTACGAGCAACCACGTCCACGTACGTTAAAGAGTGTCGAAGATTTCAATTTTATTTTGAGGTGCGCAATTTTTATTCTGTATCGCTCTTCCATTGATATTTTCAGCAAACTCGCTTTCATTCTTAACCGTTCTGGTTACCGGCCTTACCGTATCGGATCTTCGTGTCCATTTATTTGAGCATCGATATCTTGTTATTGTTAAACGCAGAATTGTGTTTATGTCACCTCATAAATATCGCCACTTCATCAAAGTGGTCTGCCTCATGTAATACTACGCTGTATTGTCGCCTTGAGCTATGTTTCAAAATTATAGCGTGCTGTGGTCTTAAGATCAAAACACCTTAGAAACTAAGTTTATAGTTAAGTATATTTTTGTGAAATTTCATTCAAAAGGATAATCGTTATACAGAAGTAAACAAATTTTTGCTGTGGAGCAAAGTCCGGTTAGCGTGAAACGATACTTTTGTAGTGTGTGTACCAGGTTAGGACATAATTTTATTCCGATTTTTCTTAATTTAGTTCTATTACAAGTTCGGGAACTGTCTGTGTTAGCCAGGTGAATATACCTCCTGTCCATAGTTTTCAGTCATTCTATACAACTAGATGTAGTTATCTCCATATTGGTACACACACTTCTGGTGCGCCCTCAAAATTCATGTCGCAATGTTAAACCTATATGAAGGATCTTCTCTCGTCAATTTTAATAAGTATTATATATGGTAATACTACTAATACTACAGGAAAATACAAAGCAAACTTCTCTCCAACAGCGACAAATTCCGCCATGGGGAGAAATTCCGCCAAGGTTGAAAAACGTGGTATTAGCGTGTCTGTGATAGTTTGAAACGCTTCCATCAGTACTCTTTCCACTTTCAACTTGAACGTCACGCTTGGAACGATCTTGTGTGGTTTAATACTTGCATAGACCAATATTTATAAACAGTATACTTTTCTTAAAGCGGTCCGTTACCTAAACCTAATGAAATGCTGATAAAAAAGTTGTAAACGGACTTCGACAGTGTAAGAGAAATGTGTAAATAAATGGAAAGTTGTACAAAAATGACGTCATAACATCAAAGGTGATGTCATAGTCAAAATGTTTCCGCAATATTGCCGAAAGTGACGTCATAACAAAAAGTGGTGTCACATTCCGAAACTTTTTTTCACAAATTGTGACGTGTCTATATCTTTGAAAGGCGCTACATAGACCCTACATTCAATATTTATCAATAGTATATAGACAAAATTATTTACTATTTTCATGAAGTAGTGCGACTCTGTCATAAAATATTGTTTTTGTAAATATTTACCAACCAGGTCGACTTTATGAAAAGCATATTTGCTTAGATAATCCATACTACGGATCCAATATTTGAGTCGCGGCGTTGTTTACTAATGCCGTTGGCAATATTGCCCGAACCGGTATAGCATTCCATCTGCTATTTTGACTTGAAAAGCGTGTACTTTCAATGTACTTGATTTTTTCAAATAACATATATAATTCGACTTTTTATTAGCAATTTCTTGTTAGACTTTTTGTACGGGTGCCACTGCTCGATATCTAAATATGGTTTTCGCGGCTCACCTTGAAATGCTTTTTCATTATTTATTGTAATTTGTATATCAAGTGTACTTTCAGTATGGGGAGAAAAATATAGTACTGGTTGCTTCACATATTGCCTCGATTATAGTTTTTTTTAAGTCATTCGTTATACAAGTACATATATACAGAAATGTATAAAACTCAATATAAAAACCGATGTGGATTTTCCCTTATTTTGACTGTGGAATATGTGATGAAATTAATTGTTAATTTTAACAAGACTTTGAACCAGTAAGTTCCCCAGCTTTTCATTTTAGGGAGGGGTGTTTCAAAATTTAGGGGGTGGTGGATATTTTGCTATTAACGATAAAACTATTTGTACCTTATAAGAATGTGTTATGTAATTGGCAGACGATCTACATTGATAAATATACCATATCCTATATATTCAAATTCAATTATACTTAGTTAGGAATTACAGTGTTACCTCAAAATTAGGAGGGAGTTTGAATTTTTTTAATGGGGTGTAGAGAAAAAACTGTTTTGGACTAGTACATAAATGTGCCCATGTGCTTGATTAATGGGATTTAAAAAAAAAATTATGCTATTCATCATAATTTCTCAAGCTGGTACATTGAGAATTACTCTGCAAACTTATTATTGATTATATATGCAGAAGACTCGCTCGGCCCATGACGATATATATAATATTCAGGAAAAAAACTAATTGAAACAAGAAATCGTCGCCTATACTTCAGTTTCTCCTATATTCTGTTTACAACCATTTTCCCAGAGAACTATTTATTTCCAGTTTTATGATTTATTGAAGTTTTGAGTGACTATACTTGTGAGTATCCATTAATTTTGCTATGGATTCGACATTATAGGCTTTCTCGTGGTGGTATCAGACAAAAACTCCTGAAAATAAATTAATAATATTATCGTATTGATAAATGTAATCCGTGTTAGATATACTGTGTGTTCGAATAGATGAAAATAATTAAAGTATATAGCGCGATCAGACCATCATGTAGAAAAATCGCCAGTTTTTTTCCGACATTATCGCCTCATTCAGCGACGACGATATTATCAGGTAACCAAGCAGAAACCGATTATTATCTCACAATATGAACCCGTACGAAGACGACGATATTCACGTGGCATGAGATCACGTGGTTTTCACGGTCTGGTGATTTCGTAAGGGTCATATAAGTTTTTAGTGCATTGTGGGAAATTTGACGCTTTTCAAACCTTGTTGTATTTATTTGAATTACAGTAATGGCGGCCGCCGGCGAAATACTAAAAAAACATACCACGTTTCGTCGATGCCGTACAACTTAACGCTAGAATCACAAGCGTTTACTCTAGCACTAAACGAGCAAGTCGCCAAATTTAAAATCTATCGTTCACGAACTCGAGACGATGTAATATCCATATACACTCGATTTTTTTTTATCACACTATACATGGTGTCCAGAAATTTTCGTTCAATTCTATAATAATGAACAGTTGAAAATTTATTTGTCTTCGCTTATTAATAGTTCTTGTTGTGCTTGTAGCTCTCATTTATCATACAATGAAATTTATTCAAACTTACAATTGTTATTACCATAAAATCTGGCGAATATTTCGGACACCCTGTATATATCACAAGCATTGAATGCATGTCGTGCAGAACGAATATTAATCACACTTCATAGAAATACAAAAGAGTACAGTTGGTATTTAACAAAAATGAATTGCTAAATAATAGACCGTACGAGGTTATCCGTGCATTATTGCAAATGGTTACTGAAGAGGCGACATTATTGCATATTATATTATTCAAATATTCTTCCTTCGAAGCTAATTTCTCACTTAAATCAGGCAATTTGAACATGTTTGGCTCTTCTTTATTATCAAATACTCTTAAATAGTTGTACTTTAATTAGTGAATTATTAACTAGTTGATATGATTGAGAAGACAAACTTGATTTGTACATTTTGAAACATTCAAGTATTAAATTCGTTTAGACTAAATTATTTCTCCTTCTAATTGTTATTCTAAAACAACTCGGTATGTTGGATTATAATACATTTGAAAGATAGCCAAAGCGTTCCGATTGCTATGCGCACTCCTCAAGTATTCAATTAAATAATCGACGGCTTAATTGAATTGTCTTTATTCAACTTTTGTATTAAGAGTACTGAACC
The DNA here is from genome assembly GCF_013122585.1 of Styela clava. Taxonomy (NCBI): domain Eukaryota; kingdom Metazoa; phylum Chordata; class Ascidiacea; order Stolidobranchia; family Styelidae; genus Styela; species Styela clava. Next base: position 17,863,140 of record NW_024102841.1, on the reverse strand, counting down.
AAATGTAAAGGTTAAGATCAGTGAATAAGATCCAAAAATTTGCTATATTCCTACAAGAATGGATATAAGATTGAAAAATTGGCACCGTATATTCATGCACATTCAAGCAAATGGATAGGATTTATAATGGATAAAGTAAATTTCCCTGAGAAAATAGAATGCTATAAAATCAGCTAAAGATCCATTACATATTGAATAAATAAAATTGTTTTTACGCATAGTAAGAAAGGAATTAAAAGTTCCAGGAAGAGAGGAATTTAACGAACAACTAGGCTGGAGTAAGCACACAAAGTAAGATTTATATTTAACAACGAAAATATGGTATAAAGAGTGGATATTCAGAGAAAAAAAAATTCTATTTGCAATGCAATCTATATTTGAATTACGGTTAGCGTTGCTATATACCCTTCCCGGACATCGGAACGTAACATGGGTAACAGGTTAGTGTTAGGCGATATTTTTTTTCCAATTTTCCTTATTTTAGTCCTATTATCAGTTCGAAGACTAGCCAAGAGCCTCCCGTAGTATTTATACCTAAAATTACGGCCTAACCCTAACCTAGTATACATATTACATTCCGATGTCCGCCATCTTGGTTCGCATACTTCGGGAGCCGCCCCTTCCCGATACTCCCGTAGCGTGTGTACCAGGTTAGGGTTTGGCCATAATTTTATTCCCGTTTTCTATATTTTAGTTATATTAGAAGTTCGGGTCTGTCTGTGTAAGCCAGGTAAATATACCCCTGACCATAGGTTTCATTCCCTTTACACAACTTGTTGTAAAGTAGGTGAACAAAATTAGTTACAGCCATATTGGTACACACACTTCTGGAGCGCCCCCTTTTCTGGCTTTTTTAGACAAATGTAATTTGAGTTAAACAGCGATTTCATACAAAACAGAACGAAGTAATTTGAAACCATCAAAGCTACTTGAAAATTCGAGCAAAATGGTTTCACGGGTTTCCACATGAGCGATTTTTTGAGATCACGCGGCAAGGTGTACTACCCAAGCAAGAAGACGAATCGTTTCGCGTCCCTTTGTTGGCTTTTGAGCGAGTCACGTAGCGTTTGAAAGCCTAGTATAGAACTAGGCCTGGTGAATGATTGGTTTAAAAAACAGTCGTTTTGGGGGAATATTTGTGAGGTAATTGGACCTACTTGTGAGAAAATATGGAATAAAGAAGACTTTTGGTTTTTTTTTTGAGGCATTGTATTTAGTTGTTAATAAGACTCGACAATTCATTTAGAAAGTTGTTTTAGACATTTATGGATATAAAAAATCGCATATCACGCTTGCGATAGCAAATTAATATATTTGGTACAAAATCGCTTATGATTATCTTGTATTGGTAACGAAGCTAGGACCCGTCCTGTGGAGCCAGAGAAAAATAGCAATCGACTCCTGACTCTGAGTTGTAAACAACTTTGACTCCGACACTGGGCTTTATAAATTTTGATTCCAGACTTCAAATTCATCTTTGAGTTTTTTTTTATCGCCATTGAAAATGTGAAAATCTGGCTTCAAAGAAATCCGACTCCGGATAGTATATAAATACGAGTTTTTATCGTCGTTGAAAGTTTGCAATTCCGACTCTCGATTCTTAGAAGTTTGAAAATACCACTATAGCTCCGACTTCGATAAAAATATAACAAACTCTGTTGGGTTCAGTATTATTCTCCTAAACATAGCACTACGCGTGGATGCGTTACTTGATACCCGGCCAACGCTGAAACAATAAGAGTGAAGTTTTTAGTTACACGCTAGATTGTATCGAACTTTAATTACTTCTTATGTTTGTAAACTTTGATTAAATAGAAACCGAATTATGCGGGTATACTGCCAATTGAATAAAAAGGAGTTCCTTGGGACACAGGTTACCTATGGCCCGTGTTTTTGTTCATTTAGGAGGCAGTGGTCCCGGTTTTAACCGAGAGGGCGAGGGCCTCTGAGCACGTAATGTTTTGTGTCGTTGGTCACTTATGTGTATGGTTGAATTTTTATGAATTGATTCCAGAATGAATTCGATAGTCCAGCGAAGGATCGCAATAGGAACTGGTATTATTGCGAAGAAGAATGCCTAGTATATTTGAGTTGATTATTTGTCTTTTTTGGATTTCTGGACGAAAACGGTTTTATTAAAAATTGCGAAGATGACTCAATTTTAAGATATTTTCAAAAAAAGTTGTTTAAAGAAATGTCATACAAATACATTTTTGAACAACTGCGAGATTTTAGTAAATCGTTTTTTTTATATAAATGGTTATCTCCAAACAAGGCTTTAGACAGGCAGGCTTAAATATTTTGATTCAAGGTCTAAAACACGACAACATCTTTCGTCACATCTTCGGTGTTATCGGGGTAATTAATATCATTAATTAAGCATAATTACGGAGATATGGGATCTTTTATCTTATCTAGAGATTGCGTCGATATATTAGTTAGAATAGATTACATGGGCGGCGATTAATTCGGCGCGGTTACTCCCAAATTGCCCCGGGGGGTAAAAAAAAATTGCATTCTGAAAAAATGTGATTTATGATTGATTTACTTGCGCCAGCGGCGTATTTATACAGTAAATTATATGTTGAGGTATAGGTATGTTAATTAATGGGCACCTGAATGGACTAAAGTGTCTATTTAATGTAATGCATTTTTTATTGCCGTACAGAAGGTAATTTAAAGTGTTGTGTAGAAGACCGTAAATTTAAAGTCATGGGTCATGTGAGCCGAAGTTGAGTTGGGTAGCACTGGCGATTAGTGTTGAGTACTTCAATATCAGGGGTGAGCTAGGTATAAAGATTAGGGGCCAAAAATGTTGCCCACCTAGACCGGTGGTCCATGTAAGTTTAATATAAAATATTTTTTAAACAATATTTACAGTGTTACAAAAGCAAAAGTGGTAAACGATAAGCCTCGTGCCAGAAGTAAATTTAATCGCGATCTCAACAAATTCCTTAAGTTATTGTTTGCTGGATCATCAAAATTTGGTTTTAGTTGGTTGTGGTAGCATCAGGCGGGTGAGACTGAAATACCCAACTGGCCGAATTTGGCTCGCGAGCCCTAGTTTGTCCATGTCAGTACTACATGGATTCAGTAACCGTAGGAATTTCTGTGGTAGCACATAACTTTACTAATAAATCGATTTGTCTTCTTCACATCTGAGGGCTACATATTTCTGTATATACACCTGATTAATGACATTAGTTGAGTCTGTTGCAGTATCCAATTTTCCCGATAATCTAACAAATTTGACAGGTTATAATAGAGAGAGGGAAATGGGAGATTTAGGTTCCATAAGCAATGCATGTCGCGTCCGAGTTATTTAATTTAGATAAGTCACTTCGAGTATTTAAATGGCTAGTCGACCCACCCCGCCACTGTTATTTTCCACATACTCTAGGTTGGGCGAAATTTAACAATTTTTTTAACAATATTTTTCATTTTCCAACAGAATTGTTTAATTTTAAATATTAGTCTAAAATTTTCCTCTGAAGATCATGGAGAATTTGTTCAGGATAGCCGGTAAGTGAAACTAAGTAAATCAAGAAATTAATTTTTTTTTACAAATTGTGGTTTTAACAAACATTTTAAATATGCTATGTTATTTAAAGTTCTTGCTGCAACACATTTTTATTTCTGTGACGTTTTGTTTGATAATCGTCTGACATCTGCATGCATGCTTTTCTTGTCATAGTCAGTTTCTTGTCAGACAAAACGTTACAGAAAAGTGTGTTAGTGTGCAGCAAAACTCTTGAATAACAATATATTAAAATGTTATGAAATGAATAATATAATGAAATAATTTTAAGGGTTTGCCGAATCTCTCGTGATTTGGCGCATAGGGTGTCCATGAAGTCTTTAATTTTTTTAAAATTTCAAAGGGAAGATATCGATCCAAATATTGTTTTGGCCTCACAGATGTATTAAATGAAGTAAAAATACTCACTGATTAAAAAACAACAAACCTGGTTAAGATATATTGTGAACTGACTTCATAATAGAATTAAAATTGTAAAGGGATTTTATGGACACCATGTAGGTATTCGGCTACTTGCAAAGAATGATACAATGTAAATATTAAACTCAAACCGATCAACAAATATTTCGAATTTCCCATTTTCAGTCAAATAGCACAGGATGTACTTCTAGTTTTTATCGATTGCTTTTAATTGATTTCTAGTTAAGTCGAAAACCCAATTACTAACTGAAAATGTAAATGCGTTTTAAAAATCATTAGCAATCGTTAAACTAAGAACTTCATTTTTCTGATATTTTTGTATATATAAATTACAACTAATTGTCTTCACCTATAAGTTGGACCTGGCCTTCAGCTGACTTGCAGCTCTTCAACTAGTACTCTTTCCACGTTTAGTTGACGGTTTGGGGCGGTCTTTTGAAACCCGTCTCAGCAGTGCTTCTGTGTCATAATCACAATACCCCTATGCGACCGCGTACCTCACTTTGAGAACCCAATGCTATAAATCAGGGGTGTGCAACCTTTAATATAGAAGCGCCAGATACAAGTAACCGGGTGAAACCGCGCACCTTTTTAATACAGGCTTACTAGTATTTGCAGGCACTAAAATTTCGACTATTGATCTTATGGCATGTGTTGTTCGATTAGCACTAGCTGTTAGGGTATTTTAACGTCATATGCATAAACTGGACTCAGGTATTAACTTTGCAACGCGAGATTGGGATTACTCGCACAATTGTTGAGCACAGTTCACTAAGGCAGGGCTACTCAACTATTTTTATCGAAGGTCTGCAAACAAAACTTCAAAATTATTTGGGTCCGGTCTTTCCAGAAATGATATTTCGGCATCCTTAAACGAGCACTTCCTCGACCGACTAATGATTAGTAGCAAATTAAAATTGTTTATTAGGGTGTTATAGTTCTTTTCGTATATATTCAAAACTATGAAAGTCATTTTATAATAGTAAATTAAAAAAGTGGGGCTACTGATCCAAAATAAATAATTAGGTGCGGTCTAAGTCCAATACTCGAAAGGTCCGGATTCGGACCGCGGTCCGCCCTGCACTAAGGGATTCAATTAGAAACTTTCAAATAAAACCTAAACACAGTGCGACATACAACTCCGTTTTTAGGTTTGCCTTTGACCCCAAACCGGAAGCGGAATTAACATTTTCATTTATTTCACAGTTCTCCTGTCCATGAGTTGTACCATCCTTTCCGTAGATATTGAAATAATCAACAAGGAGGAACCCGTACGTTGGTATGAGGCCAACTCTTCAACGCTTACTGTATGTAGGTGGCAACATGTTGATAGTAAGTATCGCGTTATTATAATAAGCATGAGTAAAAATTTATTTGACCTTTAAACCAGGAAATTTGACGACTGTGTACTTTGTTTCCGGTCTCGTGTTTAAAGCGAGAAACTACCTATGATGGAATCGCAGGTTTGGATCTTGGGTTCGGTTCGAATCCTATGCCACCACTTCACCCAGATTATAATAAAATGGGTAAACAAACAGGGGGTAGCCAGTAATTAACCTTCATATCTCCCCCTTCTTTCTAATTTATTTTCCACCCCTATTCCCCCCTCATTATCACTCTTTCTACCACTATTGCTTTGCTTTCAGTGGAAAACACAACAATCACAAGAGAACTGGTCAGATGGAAGGGAATTATGATGGAAAGCAAAGATGACCCATCGAATACTTTTGTATACTCGGGTTCACCAATTCCGGAAGAAAGACTGTCCGTGATCACAGACTTCGAAAGTAAGTTGTACGAGTCCGGTTACGTCAGTAGAGTCCGAGGTTTCGTTAATTTATATTCAAACCCAAGAGTCTATAATATTATATTTCTACGGAGAAGGCCTTATAAATAGAGTTTGAAATCCGTAATCTGCTGTCTATATGGTAGTTCAATAGCATGGAGTTGGAGGCAAATGAAGAGGACCTCCAGAGGTATGTGCACCAAGATGGCGCACAACCTGAAATAGTATGTGTAGCAGGTTAGGGTCCAGGTTGTGCGCCATCTTGGTGCGCATACTTCGGGAGCGCCAATGACAATTTGAAAACTTACATTCATACCATACGTATTCATTCCACGCAGTCTACATTGCAGCCCAATAGTTCTTCACGGAGTAAGTCATTCAAATAACGATTGGGACCATATATCCATTCCTATCCTGCGGTCCATATTTCATCCCAATATTTCCTTATAGATGAGGTCATTTAAATGGTTATTGGAAACATATATTCATTCCTATTTCTAACCCACTGTTTCTATGGTAGACCAATAACTATCTATAGGAACGGCCATAAAAGGTGATTGGGGCACCATTCCTAAACAGATCTCTCTACATGACTGCCCGATGGTCCTCTACGGGCGAGACCATTCAAATCATCCCTAACCTATAATAATTTATATAAAATATTTCAGCAATGACATCCGAGTTACGAATACTTAACGTTAAAATTACCGATCCAACAACCTTCTCTTGCGAAGTTGAAGTCAATCAAGTCGTCGACGACACAGATTATCATGTTGCATATTACGGTAAGTAATTAACAAGAGGATATCTGTTGTTCATTGACCAGGTTAATTGTGTTGGATGATTTTGCTACTATTTTAGAGTGCATGTAATAGGTCTTTTCAAAAATGTTTGCAGAATGCTCAGCAGTTTATCGCTGTAAGTCATCTGCTGAAGTACAGAATGAGACGTTTTGTTTTATGTCTTGAAAATTGACTAATTGTGACTTTTGGATATAAATCCGAAATACCTTTGCAATTTGCCCATTTGTGTTTTGTTGATAGAACATCAGTTCCATTATTATTATTTATAAGAGCACCAGAATCTTAACTGCCTCGTGCCTTTTAAAAATGAAATGATCCGGCCCTGATAAAGTGGCTTGAGTCATGCTGAATATATCACTCAGACTAATCATCAGCTTACAGCCAGATTATACTTTACTTAAGGCTCGGGTTACACAACACTGCTAACTTTTTCATCTTTCAAGGTTCCGTTCTTTCTAATTTGAAATGAAAACTATGAACTTTCATACTATCGAACCTTATCGAGCCTGTTAAATAGTAAACAATAATATGCCAAATCGAGTTCATGCATCTGAAATAAATAACTACTCACATACGCAACATGGACTGGTATCCGGTCGAGAGGCCGTGGTATGTCATATAATAATCCGTATTATCGACTTTCCCTTTTTCCAGGATAAATATTAAAATCCTATCCTAAATCATGAATGTTAATAAATGTTCTTGTTGTATTTTCCAGCGATCCCAGAAGTTACCGTCGAGGACGGTAACATGAACACAACAGTCATGCCTGCTGCCCCACCAACCTCCGAGGAAACACCAACAGAAGCAGGTAATGTTTATTTAACCTATTAGTTCTCAATTTTTCTTGATCCATGGCTCTTTGGGTGCAGGGTCAAACGCACTCATTCAGAAATAAGGGGGAATCATCTCTGAACAAAGTTGCGGGCGCATGCACACCGATTAAATGACTTTATATTCATATGAGTTGGGTGTATACGCATATGAGTTAGCTGTATATGCAAATTAGGAGGCTGTATATGCGAATGAGTTGGCTGTATATGCATATAAGTTGACTGTATATGCATATCAGTAGACTGTATATGCGAATGAGTTGGCTGTATATGCATATGAGTTGGCTGTATATGCATATCAGTAGCCTGTATATGCGAATGAGTTGAACGCATACGCATATGAGTTGGCTGTATATGCATATCAGTGGGCTGTATATGCATATGAGTTGGATGTATATGCAAATGAGTTGTATGTATACGCATATGAGTTGAATTTATATACACAATAATTGGCTGTATATGCATACGAGTTGGATGTATAAGCGAATTGGTTGTATAGGCAACCATATTACCAACCCAATCGATATACGATACTCACTACGTAATTTAGTACTATGACGTCACACATTTCATATTGTGACGTTTTCTCCTTTTTTTTTTGTAAATTATCTCTCTAATATTTTTGGCGAAATCATAACTTTTCTGTATTATTTTTTCTTTCGAAAAAAATCAATTTTCACATATTTTTCACGTCTAAACCTGGAATTTTAATCCTTAGCAGAGACAGACAACTACGAGTATTCCGATACTTACGGAAGTGAATATGGAAACTCAGATTCAACGGATACCAATTCGGACGGGAGTGAATCCTTACCCTCCGATTACATGGCGCAAGAAGCAGCTTCTAACAGCACCACCGTCTCATCAGCTCCCAACATCACAGTGTTCTGCTCAGTCGTTAATTCTTTCCCGGAACCAGTTGTGGAATTTATTGTCGGAAGTAAGTATATTGCGTTTGTTGTTGTTCTAAGTCACCGATTTTCAACCAGTGGGCCATGGCCCACTTCTGGACCACAGAAATATTTTCAAGTGGGCCACAAACCTATTAAAATTGCGGTACTTCTGAAGTATGCGCACCAATATGTCGCACAACCTGAACCCTATCCTTGTACACAGCCTGAGTTCAGGTTGTGCGCCATCTTGGTGCGCATTTTTCAGGAGGTACAAAATTGCTATAGTCGTTGCCAAATTTAGTTTCATTTGTGTCACTATGAGTAAATTTTTACTGTAGTAGCAATAAATGATGATAATGATGCTTTTCATTCTATTATTAAAGTGAAAGTTTTTATTTTTGCAAAAAGAGTCTTTCGTTTTTGTTGTAGTTTTTCCCTCGCATGGGAAAGTCAGTGGACCGCAGAATTTTTATGCAACGAAATTAGGCCACAAAATTAAAAGGGTCGAAAACCACTGGTCTAAGTAAAGATGAGATTTTTACGGGGGGGATTACTGATTCAGGGCCTCCGTGATCGTTCAAGGCTTATTTGTTCCAAATCTTTTTCTTTTTACTTAAAGTTTCGATCTTTTGTTTCTGAACAAATTCACACTGAAAGCTAATGCAATATTTATCTTATTTAGAAGGCACAGCTGATAGTGAAACCTTTGCGCCAACGACAAACAATATCGTCCAGGACTCAACTACCAAGTATTTCAGCGGACAAGCAAAGCTGGTCATCAAGCCTGATAAAAAATACGACGGAAAGAAAGTCTCGTGCAGGTTGGTAGGATTCCACTACAGTTGCACCCACGTACATTTGCAACCATAATTTGAACCCACGACAATTGCACCTAAAAAAATTTTTTACGGATATTTGACCCATACTAACCCTAACCCATGGATTTTAGCACCCGCATATCGATTGAACCCGCGGATATATCGGTTCAAATGTACGTTGGTGCAAATGTGCATTCACCGGTTGGTAGACCAAGAAATACACAAATTTACAATCGTATATTTCTATAACAAGGCTTCTCAAACTTTTGGTGTTATGGAGCCTGTGATAGGCTGACTATTATTTACGAAACCCCAAATTTATATATTTGGCTTTGTTCCTGCATTTCGACGCTACCGTTGTCAAATCTTATTACTTATCGATCTTAAGATCGGTAAGTATGTTGATGGGTATTTGTCTGTTTGTGTGGTTGTCTGTTAGACACTTTCGTATGTTACGCCATATCTCACAAAAGCGAAGTTGAATCTCCTCCAAATTTTGCATGTGCATTCATCATATCTCGGACTCGCATCCATTGATTTTAGATGAATTTTGTCGTATAATTAGCAAGTTATTAATTAATTAGTGATAGGACACACGGTGTCGCTGTGGAGTAAGAGCGGATGAATCAAAATCAGTTTCTGTTTTGGGGGATCCCTTAACTTTCGATCGATAAGTCTCCGGTCTCTGACCAATATTCTCGTTAATGTCATTATTGCTTTATTGTACAGTTACAAAATTGGCAAAGTCAGTAAGTGAACAAATACCTCTGGGACTCCGTATGTATGGTATTCTATCAATACGACATTTATGTTTCTGCGGAACTAAGATTTTCTCTGGCACTGGAAATGGGCCATAGGAGAATAAAGGTTGAGAAACAATGATTTGAATCTCATACGAAGTTTTGGAGTTTTTTTAAATTTCCTGAATATTTTTTGTTTCGTTTTTGATTCTCTTATCTTATCTATTACCTATCTTATCAAACTAACTATCTTTTTACTCAGAGTCACCTTACCAACCCAGGACGAAGCTACAGTACAATGGTCACCAGAAGAATCCTCGCCCATAACAGTCTACCGTGAGTATTACTATCAGTAGTTGGATACGAAGTTGGCCGTTTAGTATGGGTCGTTTAGAAAATTGATTTCCAACCCTATCACCCAAATTCTTCCACTATTCGCCTATTTTGGAACTCTTTATTACTCCCTCACTATGAAAAAAAAAGAAATTCACTTATTCAATATCCTATGGATTCTTAGTAAAGTAGCAATTGCTGTACACAAGCCACACTCCCGCTTTTGTACAGTTCAAGTGGCTTATAAGGTACATCGGTAGTATGCGTACCAGGTTAGAATTAGGCAATAATTTTATTCTGATTTTTTCTATTTCTTTTACGAGTTCGGGGACTGCCTGTGTTAGCCAAGTGAATATACCCCCTGCCTATAGGTTTTAGTCCCTTTACACAACGTGATGTAAAGTAGGAAAAAAGTAGCCAAAGTAGACAAAATTAGTTACTACCATATTGGTACACATACTTCTGAAGCGTCGTTTATAATGTGCACATAATATGCATAAAACCACTTTATTTGTCTAATCTGTATTGATTTGCCAGTGTTATGCGTACGTTTGTGGGTGACAACGCACCAAACTGGATGAGTGAAGGACTCTATGTCCTTAGAAATTCATGTGAATGAAGGACCCATTACAATAAAAAGTCACATACAATAGCGTCGTTTAAATATAAAGTATTCGAGATTCGATTCAATTCGAAAAGAATATTCGATTGTATTCTGAAATCATCGGAAATCGAAAAACGCTCAGCACTACTGTGAAATAAGTAAAATATACGACAATCAAAATTAATGAAGAAGGCAATTTGCAAACTTTCTGAGTAAGAACATCCTAAACAGAGCTCCCTTCACGAAAATTTTACACCAAGCAAATGTTTGCTTTAGTGAGCATGAATATTCAAGGCTGAGCAGAGTCCTAAATGATTTACAAACCCAAATAACCCCTTCTTGTTTCTTGCTTTTCCAATGATTCCAACATAATGTTGAAAGTGCGCGAGGAAGAGATTTTACTGCGCAAATGGTCTGGCGGTATTGCGCAATAAAGCACCTTAGAGGGAGCCTTTATCATTAAACCTTATTTTTCAGATATGAACTCGAAGGCCGAATTGCAAGTTGACAAACAAAACCCAAGTGAAGGCGAGACTGTCACACTCAGATGCATTGCAGATGGAAACCCACAACCAGAGGTAAGAGATTAGAATCATTTTTTAAATATTAATTTGGTCCAGTCAAAGCTTTGCGCAACTAAAGGTCGAAGGAGTACCAATCAGTTATGTCACCATTTTTTTTAAAAATTATTTCAAGGGGAGGGGGTGTTTCCAAATTTAGGGGTTGGTACATATTTTGTTAATAGTTATAAAACTATTTGTAACTTATAAAAATGTGTTATGTATTTGACTGATAATTCAAACCGTCATATGAGCCATTTTGTGAATATTCAAATTCAATTTTTATTTACGTTAAGAATTAAAGTATTGCGTCACACCTGAAAATTAAGCGCAATGTTTGCAATTTAAGGAGGGGTGACCAACCCCTATAATGGGGGGTGTAGAGAACTCACTGATACCAATATAAGAATTGTTATTGCATTAACACACTATATATGTGTTCATGTCCACATCTAAGGAATCAATATTGAGATTCCAGTACTTAAAATGGAAAAGTTGCTAGTTGCTAGAAAGTTGTTAATTATACTTTTTTGAACTTGGAGGCCGATATATCCCCTTCGAATTTTACTGGCTTTTATATTCTTATAAAATGCGGCACAAATCTAATAACACTTCATAAGGCATTGGTATACAGGCCATACTATAGATTTCCGAATCGTCAAAAACCATCAAAAACGCGCAAAAGCCGTAAAAAATATCCCTTAAACACAAATTGAAGTGATAAATTGATGATTATAAAATTGCACTCTCATGCCCATATATTTCAGTATTTTGCTCTCGTTTTAGCTCTCATTGAAGCCAGCATCAGGCTCAGAAGTCAGCCCTGGCGAATTTGTCTTCGACTCCATCTCCAGAGACGATTCAGGGGAATACAAATGCGTTGCCACATCTCCAAACCCAACAGACCCAACCCAAACATTGGAAAATGAAAGCGAAAGTGTTTACATCAACGTTCAATGTAAGTACAAACTGTTTGTTTTAAATTGAAGGCGAAAATTACAGTGTGACTCAGAGTCGAAAAATGAAATCCGGATCCGGAATAATGTCAATTGAAGGTACAAGCCAGGCGTAAAAATACAGAACTACTCTGAGTTAAATACACAAATCCGGATCCAGCGGATGTCCACTCGAAGTACAAGCTGGCTGTCTAATTACAGTCGGATCGGAGTCGGATGTCAGTATCCGGTGTAATGCCCGATGAAGGTATAAGTCCAAATTCAAAGCGGAGTAATCGCAGTTGCGCAAATTACAGTTCGACGAAAACTTAGACTCTCACTATTTCAGATAATTATTTCTCTAAAATTCAAAAATTCGCCCTCTTGTTACTTACCGATTAAAATCGGGTATTGATAGGTATTTGTCTGTCTGTCTGTTAGATGCACGCGATATCTCACAAAAGCGAGATTGAATCTGCTCCAGATTTTGCATGTGCATTCATCATATGTCGGACCAGAAGCCTATTGATTTTGGATGAATTATGTCGTATAATTAGAGAGTTGTTGATTAATTAGTGATGTGACACAAGGTGTCACAATGAAGTAAGAGCGCTGTTTTGGGGATCCCCTAACTTTCGATCGATAAGTCTTCGGTCTCTGACCTATATTCTCGTCATTCATCGTTGAGTCATTTCAAGTTTCTGATACATTGTGACTCCAGTCATGCACCACTGATGTATCAACCTAGTGGCGTAGCCGGAGAAGGGGCTTTTGAGTGCATAAAACCCCTTCAAGATACGAAAATCGCTATGAATTTTTAAGACTTAAGGATCTAAAATCCTTTCAAGCAACAAAAATTGCTGCGTATGATATAGAAAAGGGGGGTCCGACCGTCCCTCCCCTGAATAAGCCCCTTTTAATCAACCCTATATTTCTTTTTCCAGACCTCGATGTTCCAAACTTAAATCAAGCCGGACCACTCACCCTGGACAAAGGAGCCGCATTGTCTCTTACGTGCCAAGCAGCCGGAAACCCATCGCCCTCGTTCATATGGAAAAAGAACGGTAAGTTTTGAAACAATAATTACACTTTTGATGTCTTCATGTACATGATGACGTCATTATCGTTTGAAAAACCTTTATGATTTTTTTACAATGTAAATCAAGTATAATTTGTTACGTAGTTTCTCCATTATACGTCATGCACACGTTGACGTCATAATTGCTTGCGGGTACTTCCAAAACGTAAATCAAGTATAATTCGTTACGTAGTTTCTGCCAGCTTAGAAGTATTTTTTATGTCAAATAAAAGTGAGGCGTAACACTAACAACCCTTTTCTATTACAGGTAAAAAGGTTGGAGACGGATCATCATTTACTATCGCCTCTGTTGGATATAATGACGCTGCAACCTACGCTTGCGTGGCTTCGACTGGCGTTACAGAGCCGACAGAGGCCACCGTTCGAGTTAATGTCGAAGGGGCATGCACAGCTGTTCTCACAGCTCCAGTGGTAATTTCCTTTTTATCCGACATTTGTTCACGATTTTACTCCCTATCATTGGTTAAAACGACTTAATTTATCTCCTATTTCAGATTTCTTCCTCGACCGTACCTGGAAAACATCTCGTCAGACTTGCATGCACCATTACAGGTCAACCTCGTTGCTCAGGTGAAATATAATTCAGTTATTAACATCAGCAGCAAGGCTGTTGTCATTCATGCGTGTAATTCTGGCAAAGTCGAATGGTATGAGGTCAAGGTCACATGCACTCACTTTAACGACATAAGCTGAGGCTGTAATCATTCATGCGTGAAATTCAAGCAAAGTCTAATGCCTTACAATCAACGTCACATGCACTCACTTTGAAGACATGAGCTAAGCCTGTAATCATTTATGCGTGAGATTCTGGCAAGATCAAATAAAACAAGTTCAAGGTCACATGTGTACTCAATCCCAAGAATAGAGTTAAATCTAGGTGATTTGGGCAGAATTTTCTCATTCCAATTCAAGCAGAAGGATGCTGATAGATCGCGTAACCGAAGGTTGGTCATCCCCTCTATCGCCAACGAGTGCATGCATTCGAAAAAACAACTCACAAATATATTGCTAATTCGTGGAAAGAGATTATACTATTCCTGTTTATCTTCATTATGCTATCTCGTTTAGGTATCTGAATGGCAGTAGAATAGTAGACCAGGTGAAAGGACTTACAGCTTAGTACACAATATTCCAGCCGCCTTCCCATCCTCACTATGAAATTTTCAAATTTGACAATTTATTTTTTATTTTTTCAGTCGATATTAGATCAGAGGACAAGCTCACAGCAACGGGAACCAAAACCAGAGTGAATGACACTTATGCCACCCTTCAATACGATGCTCTACCCACTCTCTCTGAATCAACACAGTTCTTCTGCTACGCTTCAAATAGCGTCGGGGCTCAGAATGTCAGTTTTACCATTGGTGATAGCACTTCAGCGTGCTGCCAAGCACCGAAGACAGGAGGCCTCGGAACTGGAGCTATTGTCGGAATCATCATTCTGGTCCTTGTGGTTATTGTGGGGATCCCAGTTGCTTGTTACTTAGTCCGTAAGTATCTTATTTATAACTACAATAATAGGTATGGATCAATAGCTATAGAGTTGTTACATATTTTGGCAAATTGACTCTATGACTAGGGCTGGGTATTTCGAATTGGTATGAGCGGCTTTATTATCAGAAACTCTCGGGTAGCAGAAAAGTTCGACACGCTCCTGTCGCCATCTTACTCATTGTGTAACAAATACGGCAGGACAATACAAACCCAATAGTTTTTTTTTTAAGAATTTTAATTCTTTGATAAGAAAGTTAGTGATCGCTCATCTCACTTTTTATTTACAATATTGCATATAAGCATAGAATTCAACCGAACAATTTTTTTTAATTTTTTTCAGGAAAAAGAAACGCACAACCAAAGAAGAAAACGTGAGTATCTAAAAATTTCTATTTTTCTAACGACCGAGAGGAAGATACAACTGACATTTTTCTAAATTTCTTATTTGAATATCTCTTCTATCGCCATAATCAAGTATTTTGCATACGTTTGAAAGAGAACAGTCTGTCAGACCAACTGCATAACCCAAACCTGATACATATAACCTGCCTGAACCCTAACCTGATATATATACTATGGTCAAGATTGTTAATAACCCTAACCCCTTGCCCCCACCTTACCCAGGTGTTAAATATTTAAAAAATCGTTGATAATTTTCTCCATTCACAGACCCAGTGACGCCGAGAACGCAGACAAAGAAGAGAAAGAAGGATTAAACAAAGACGCTTCATCTGAGGTGTGTAAATTTACGCATGGCTAATCAACCATATGATTACGTCATATATACCTGAAACACCGTTGCCACATATATCTAAGGTCAAAATCAAACTATTCAGATTTCAGTTACAACACAAGAATATATTTTCAGTCACAAAATTTTGATTTGAAACCGTGTTGAATGGAGGGGGTGTCCCGTCATTTACTCGAGTCACCATTTATCAAAAAATCGAGTCACCAATACCATTTATCAAAGAATCGATTCATCTATAAAATTGACTCAAACTTATCATCAACTGAACGTCAATGAGACTTGACTCGACTTTTGGAGGACCAATGTCACGACTTGACTCGGGGTTTAGGACTTTTACCCAACAATGGTTCAAACCCCATGCCAACCCCACCTAGGCTTCAGCTGAACCAAAAAATTTTAAACCACAGTAGCACTTTGTGTATATACGTATATATCCACAGGGTGCGCTAGATTGAACCGAAAAGATTCCGTCTTTCAAAGCATAGTAGATACTTGTGTATCAGTTGCCCCGCATGTACACAAGTAGGGCGTTTCACTATCTAAGTCCACGTATATATCATTTACTATTAAATCGTTATTTATTCTCATACCCGTCCTGGCAACTAGCAGAGTTCGTTGTACGACTAATCAATCTTTTTGGCGTTCCTCGCCCCGGAATAAATATGTAAATCCTACCCTAAATAGTCTCATACCCAATCTAGACTTGCAGCTCAACAAGAGTCTGTGGTTTATTATATGATTAAGCTGTCTCGTCGGCTTTCCTTTCCTCCCATTACTTAGACTGATTACTTGTTATATCCCACCTCAAAGTCGTTTCATTTTTGATTATTCACTTTGCAACAGCGGTGCTGTGGCTTGTTTTAGTTAGATTCGAACGTTAATATAACCTAAATAATCAATCAGAATCTTTTAACCTTTCCGGGGTTATTTCATCATTTTCTTCAAATTACGTCACACTATGACGTCATTATTATTCACTTAGGATTCGGCGAGTACGGGGTCTCTCCCCCCACCACCCGCAGACATGAACGACCATCGGCTCGACAGCGCCCATGAACTGACGACGTTCTCAACAAATAAGTAGGAGACCGCTAAAGGGCGCTGTGGTGCCACACAGGGTGGCGGTGAAGATCAATATTCAAGAAATTTGAATTTTCGCGCGCTTTTTATTGCGCTCTCTACCGCCACCCTAACACACGCCCTTGTCTCGGGTGCCCAAAACATAATTATTGCTGCATGATTCTGCCAATTATAAGACTGAAAAATAATCCGAATATATTAATTGCGAAATGACCAAATAACACTAATTTACAATCACTTTTCAATACTATAGTTTCCATTTTTTATTTGAAATATTGACATAAAATTTGAAATTTTAATTCCCTTCCATTCCAAATTTATTTTGTTTTCAATTACCAATCGATTTGGGATCATAAAATTAATACGCGTGGGAATTTTAAATTTATTCCGCGGTGGCCAGTCTTACAATTTGCAGAATTTGACACTTTTTCTGTCACTGTTAATTAACCTTGCTTTGTTTTTATTTTCTGCTTGCTGGTGATTCTTCTTCGTGCATGAAAATGACTAACTTCTACCACAACACAGAGAACAGAAGAGCCCTGAGAAATCTTCCTAATTAGAATACAATCAACCGCAAGAGGTCAGTAGGGCTCTTCTCTTGCATGTTTTTAAAATTATAAATTCCCCGCTTGAATTGATGTTTTTTGCTCAAGTATATTGCTCTATACAACATGCTTTGCCTAATCACTTGCCTAAAATATGTATCACATTTAGCCCAGATCACAATACCACACTATACCGACATGGCAAACTACGACTCGTGGGCCAACTCCTGCCACTGAGTAATCTAATCGGGTCCGCCTGATGCTGCCACAACCAAACTAAAACCAAATTTTGATGTTTTAACTAAGAATCTTACCTCTACCCCACAGTACAATGATATATTGGGCTGAAGCTAAAGTTACAAGAAACAGTTCAACCCAGATGTTTATCAAAATCATAATATTTAACTAAGAAATAGCTTAATGAATTTGTTGAGATTGCGATTAAATTTAGTTTTAGCACGATGCTAATTGTTTTCCCGCTTTTGTGAATATTGTTCATACTATGTAAGTTATTACGTCACATTTGGCCCGCCAGACTAAGTGGGCAATATTTTTGGCCCTTGCTTCAAAAACCACAAACCACCCCTGCTATACCAAATCAGTTCGTTCCTCCCAGTAATAATAGCCCTATTTAATCTTAAAATATAATCTGATTATGACGTCTCAACGAATTTCCCTGAACCTGGATAAATATTAAAATCCTCACCTTCAAAGAAGCTTCTAACATGTTCAATAGCATTTACCCATATCAAAAATGTGCAAAATCCGGAAAATTTCATTTTAAGCGTGTGAAATATCAATTTATAGCTATCTGGATAAATGCAAGAAGTCCGATACAAAAAAACGCCTGGGATGAATAAAACTATGTCCATATATCACAAAATTTGGTAACAAAATATTCAATTTTTGCAAATTTTATATGTAAATTCAGTACTCAAAATAATGCGAATTATTAGTTATGCATTCCTCTCTCATGTCTCAGCAGTAAATGATTCAGGCGATTGAAATTTGGAAACTTTTTTTTACCTCGTTGTCACGCTAAGCACACTGTATTTCCAAACTTGGTATTTCGCACCATTTCAGTCAAAATTTACACCCACTGCACATTAATTACAAGAAATGCATGATGCATGGTTTTCTTTGGTTTATATTGTCGTACTAAATACTACTTGTATTGTTATCTTTCTGATCTGAATGAAAGTGAGAATACCAAGTTAGGTGTACGATGGAAAGTTATAAAGTGTTGCAGAGACTCAATTTACCTCACTTACCTTTTTCAACTACAGCTATCTAAACTAAAATGACTTGAAATTCGATTTAACTGCCAGAGAAAAGAGAAACAGTGACTCGACTCAATTCGGAACTATAACATAACAATTTGCTGAAATTCGAATTGAATCAAGACTCGAATAACCTGTGACCTAACTTGACCCGGAACCCGTTACTCAACTTGACCCGGAACTTGTGACTCGTCTTGACCCGGGACTCTCGTTTTAGAGACTTGCAACTAACATAGATTCCATAGAGCTTGACCAAGAATAGCAACTGTGTCGTTCCGTGACCTGTCTCATGTTTAAATCTCATTTGAAGTCCCGAATTCCCATTTTGTGTGTTTATCTTGTGTAATATTCTTTGTACCACGGTGTCGTCCAAAACAAATAATATTTTCTCGCATGGTAAAATACTGGACAAATATTAAATGATAAATCTCATAGACTAAAGCATTTATTATTTTACAGGTCTGATTAAATCTTCACAACAAAGAGGAAGAAATTTTTACGAACTAGGAAATAACATTATTATGTGACAATCGGGATTTTTTTGATTCATTTTAACCTTTGACACAAGTTTGAAAGTTTTTTTATGCAGATTATCGTAATTCGATTTAACATTTTAATTAAAAAAAAATGCCTTATTTCGATAACGACGATTTGTTGAATGTTCAACTTGGGTGATTTTATTTTATTTTTTATTATTTCAACGCATTATTACGTAACAATCACTGCTAAAATGCAAATTCCCGCTCTTTTTTTAAGTTTGTGCTGGCCGAGAATGTTGACAAGGGCCAAAATATATTGGTACAGTCCGTTTGTGCGAATACCGTTTGCGCGAAAATGGACTTAAAGATGGGAAAAAATGATTCCATGATATGATTTGGATTCGTATACAGTATATGAATAAAATATGAAATGGTGACCTCAGCAAATTTTTTAATATATGGGTCAATGTGAGTATATGCAGTGGTAAGAAAATAAAAACTCGTAAAAGCTTCTCCATATCGGCTTGTTTATAGCGAATATATTAAAATACTTCATAAGACAAACTAATAGTTCGCGCAAACGGTTTTCGCGCAACTGGCACAATCCTAAGATATATTGCATTAAACGTCATGTCTATTGATACTTAGTCTACAAGAAACGTTTATAATGTCTGAGCCAATCCATAAACCAGGCCTAGTACACTTTTTCTGTATATTGGTATTGTTTTTTTTATTTCAAAAACGCATATCTGGCCCACTTATTGAATCACAATGCCACCCACATCTAAAAACGTACCAATGGACAATTTTTATGCCTTTTTTTTCATTTTGTTGGAATTTTTTTTTGAATCCCGTACCGTTTTCATAATTGGCTCAAATTTTCCAAGTTCCAGATGGAAAACAGCCAACTGATACTATTTTAGTATCCGCTACATGTAATATTCAAAATATGATCTCATAAGTGACTTTCCTTCGGAGGTCTGGTTTTTCGAATCTCAGAAATAGTCACAAAGGATGAAATCTACCAATTAAATTCATGCATCTGAAACAAATAATCGTTTTAACTGATTCAATACTCGCATGGACTGGTAACATGACCAGAGACCATGGTTCGCCATACGATGAAGTCATCTTCTCGGCATTTTCATCCCACGGGATAAATTTTAAAATCTCACCCTATCTTTAATATAAAAACTTTTTGACAATTTGATATGATTTGACATATTTGTTTTCCCAGACATCAATTTTTTTTATCTGTAACACTTAAATAGGTCCAAAATGTAAAATAACCAGAGGAACTCAGTTGCATTTATCGCTTATCATGTTTAGTTAGCTACATATGTAATCAAGGCTTGAATGAAACTTTATTTTTTGATTCAAACTTGAAGAATTTCGCCCGACTTCCAACTATGTTTATAATACTTTTACCCACAATTTCTGTAAATTTTCTGTGTTTTTGTCAAAAATGCCAATTATTGTTTATTAAAAAGTCGTATTTTGTGTGTAATCAATTTAAAACGTCATTTATGACGTCATATCTAGAATCTGTAAGATAATTTCACGTAATCAAATCATTACGTCATATTCGGTATCGTAATTTTGCGTTTTGATCAACTTTTTGTTACGTCATTCACGTCATTACGTCATGACTGACATTGCCGAAGCTGGTCTTCCACGCAAAGTCAATTATTTTTTGGAATCTTGTGCTGGTTTTAGTTTAGAGTAGAAATATTAGCTAGTTATTATGGATTGCCTATTATTATTGTATATTTGTTTACTTTACCAATCACGTAATACTTTTCATGATAAAATAAACTGGTACGATTTTCAAGACGCAGAAAACAAAAACCCCAACCCAAACATTTGTCACCCGGAGAAACTTTTTTGCATTTTTATGCAAAGATACGGTTTATCGGTTCAGCAATTTTTCACCGTTGATGGTTGTGCGTTTTATTGGCCGATGTATGTTCCCAAAACTGGCGCAAATGTGTAAATTACCAAAAACTCGTTTTTTTTTAATAAATAGTTGCCCAATAAAAAAACCTAAATTTGCTTCGATATGTAAAATATGTGGACCGCCGCGCGGTCTGCTTATTCTACATATCGGACCAAATCACATATCCAAACAAAAAATTATTTTTCAACAAAATATGTACAACGCTATGATCTCACGTTAAATTTGATTCATCATTCCTTTTTATCAATTCATGAATTCGGAGATTTATCAATATTCTTCGCGGAACAAACTATGAACATTATTACACCAATATATTTGCGATCATTTAAAGCTCTTTCCTGTGCTGTTTATGCATTTCAACCGATGCATGTCACCGATGTATTTGCGGTCATTTAAAGCTCTTTCCTGTGCTGTTTATGCATTTCAACCGATGCATGTCACCGATGTATTTGAGGTCATTCAAAGCTTTTTCCTGTGTTGTTTATGCATTTCAACTGTTTCAACTTTATTCCTAACACCTTCACAAATCAAATCGTTAAAATTGATCGTACACTAACAATATTTTTTGCTGACTTTTCTGCACATTTTGAAACGTAAAACAAGTGTTTGTCCTGACCTTACATTATTTTGAACTGAAATCAATTTTCGACATAGAATCACTATTTTACAGAAATAAAAGTTATTTCAAATATCCTAAATACCAACTCTGGCTTTTATTTTTATTGCTTTGTGAAATAGATTTCACGTTTTTGTACATAGTAGTAGAAAAGTGTACATTTTCAGTGTACAATTTAAAGTATACAATTTTCAGGTCTTGCAAGTAAACGCCGTAACCTTTTAAATGAGGCCAAACAGGAGTGCGATGTGAAAATACAACCCAAATTCTTATTAACTTTAAATAAAATCCTCCTTGCGCGAACATAATACCCTAAACGGCGTGTGACATACCTGCTTGGTTGAAAATTGAGTAGGTTCCGATTTGAACTAAATGCGTGTTTCAAGAATTCCTTTACGCACCATGCAGACTTTTTTAATCAAATCAAAATTTCACGTAGCATTTTTATTGGATGTATTTTAGCATTTACGGCGTTTACTTCACTAGACTCCATTTTTCAATCTAATATGGAGATCATCCTAGGCAACGTTCATCGCTTACAAGGATCCCAAAACTGATCACATTTTTGCTGTTTTCACCTGACTATTATGCTTGAATACATTCGTAACTTCAGCTACATTTTCGAACAGTCATTGTACAATGTTCAATACAGTGGTTCTCAAACTTTTTAAGCCGGGCACCCCATCTTATAATTTGTCAAGTCTCGCCTCAAAAAGAACTAGCTAACAATAAGCTACAAATAACAGACATTAAGGCGAAAGTATGTTTTATTCAAAAAACACATTGAAAATACGTGAATGGAACGTAATAACCAAAATAAGGTGGGCAATCTAACAAATGTATTTATTTTTAATTAGATTCCCCCCCCCCTTTAAAAAATTGTCTACACCCCCCCCCAATTGTGGGTCGCGCGCCACCGTTTGAGAACCACCGGTTTAATAGAATAATTCAATTAGCTTTTGCTAGCTGTGTACCTATATGTACAAACTTCTCAAAATACCTGGCAACAGCATTTGTAACTTTGCCTTAAATTTCAAGACGAATCCACCAAAATTTCAGATTACTTTTTGAAAATCTGATATTGATGACGTCATCGATTCAATAGATATGATGTCATAAATTGGATAGACAAAAATTGTAATAACTTTGATAAAAAGATGACGTCACGTACAATTAAAATTACGTCAAATTCAAATATGATAACGTCATAAGTTTAATCAAGATGACGTCATAATTTATCGATAAGATATCCAATACCTTAACTCCAGATTCATGTCAGCAAAAATGAATTGTAAGATATCAAGTACAACGCTTTGTATTTTTAGTTAGTGATTATACGCATTTTTCTTTTTATTTTGTTTTTGCTTTTAACCGTACGAACTCGTAAAACAGAAATTCATCATTAAAATGGGGGAACACTGAAAAAATCCGCGTGGAATTATATGATGATAAATTTCTGTTGAAATTAAATTTGCCTTGTTTCACACATGTTTTTTAATTTGTGGAAAGAAATGACGTAAAGGTGACGTCATAATTTGCCGACGACGTCATATTAACCAAAAGATGGGACGGAGAGCCATTTCCATTGTGATCAGAGGGCGTAGATTGATTTGATTCCGTGTATTTCATAAATCGCACAAATAAAATCTTTTTGGTAAAACTTGAGTGATTTGTTTTTTACTATATGCAGGCCGGATCATGCCTTTCAGGTTCTAAGCACTTAAGGCTTTGGTGCCTTTATATATAATAATATTAACGGAACCGGTGTTATCTGAAGTTGAATACGGCAAGTAAGTTTCGGTATCCATTACTACAGTACGGTAGCCAGATGAGATCACGAATAGAATGTGTATAGGTATAGGTTGAATTGAAACGATATCTCACAAGTTAACCTTCGATACGAGCTTGGACTTGGTTAAGACACTGCCATAAAGTACACGGAGACATTTTGAGCATCTATGATTGTAATATAACATATGCCTCTAAAAAACTTGTAAAAGTTATTCTTAGTAAAAACAAATTTCTGTTTTTCCAGCGATCACCCTGGGGTTGAAGGCCAAGTAAAAATTAACTTCAGAAAAAATGTAAGAAAAATTTATATCAACCGGGACAATATTGAGGTCTGGATCTTCTAACCAACCAGAATTATTTGATTAAACACCGATGCACCGTTTAAAATTCATCTATGAAAATTTCTGTGTTCCTCATTTCTCTTAGTTCCCTAAGCATGTTCCTATTTTGCTCAGTGCTTAATCCAGACATGACTATAGTATAGCTATGAGAAGAACGCCAATTTTTTTCTGGCAACCCTTGCGTTAACAGCTGCGTGTAGCAGGGCTACTTAACTGGCGGTCCGAATCCGGACCTTTCGAGTATTCGCTTCGGACCCTAACCTAACTCTTTATTTTGGATCATTGGCCCCACTTCGGAAATGTAATAGTTTCCGTTTATTAAATGACCTCATAGTTTAGAAAGCTATTTTATAATTTGCTGATATTTGCACCTCACATATATGGAACTCCGTAATAAAAAATGCGAATAGCGCTATCTTGATTAGCGAATAATCACCACCCGCCAAGGAAATGCGTGTTAAAGAATGTCGGAACCCCAGTAATTTTGAAGTTTTGCGCGCGGATCTTTGGTAAAAATAGTAGCCCTGACGTAGGTATAGGGCAGGGATGGCGAACCAAACAGACGCGAGCCACAAATTGACCCACCGCGATTTCTCGGTGACCCAAAAAGTTGCAAATTAATGCCAACGACATAGCGCATGATTGCCCCCAGGTATATTCATGTCGAGGAATACGAGGATAAATAAATCCCAACCGGTATAAGAAAAACAATGTAATTTGCCGACGTTTCGAATTTATATTCAGAAAAACGTAATCAAGGAGTGATATGAAAAGAACATTATAGAGCGCGCTCATGCCCTTCATCATGCCTTGATGAAGTTTTTCCGAATATAAATTTGAAACGTCGGCAACTTACATCGTTCTTCCTACACCGGTTGTGCTTTCTTTATCTTCAACATATCAACATCCCGGTAATAAAAATTCCTAAAAAAGCGGTCTTCGGTCTAACAATATGTCAACTACTGAAGTATATTGGCTAGGACTTGCGGAAAATATGCAGATAATGTTACAAAATCAATGACCACAGTGCTCGTTTCCGCAATAAAAATATAACTTCTGACTCATTCTTTAAAAACAGTTAGCTATCCAAAGAATAGATGATATTGTCGTTGCAGGTCTCTAGCGCCGGCTCCCGGATTGCTAAATGTAATTTTGGAATTGAACACAAACTATGTTTTAGACCAGGGGTCGGGAACCTACGGCCCGCGGGACAGATCCGCCTGTGGAGTATTATAATTTGGCCCGCGCCGCTTCACCGAAATATAGTAACAAAACAGCTGTTTTGACGATGATATTCTTTACGTAACAGAATTTATTGTGAGACACGTGTAGACTAAATTATATTATAACCTAACAAGTATATAATTCACAATTACTCGTTTAATGAGCCTATAATTTAATTATAATTACTCTAATGTCGACAAAACACAGAAAAAGTTGATGCTAAGTGCAAAGTGTTTAATGGCGCAGAAAATATTCAAATGGAATTTTTTGAGATACGAAGCAATGAACAAATAAATCTATATTCTATTCATAAGATATATCACTGCTTGATTTTTATTATAAAAAGTATCGTCTTCATCGTAAACTCTATCCAGATTTGACAATCCATACAAAAAAAATTCAGATGCGAACAATTTTTTCCGAAAATGAACATTAGAAAGAACAAGCAGAGAACATAAATGGTGATTCCCATTTATGATTTTTTTAATCTTGGCTTCATCCAGTGTTTCATTCAGAAAAGCGTGATGCAACAAAAAGTGTCACATCAAAAGTTATTTTTCAAATTTTTTCTTTAAGTCGACCAATTTGCGTTCAGAGGTCGACCCAGTCTTCGCGCACTGCTCAAATTTTAACTTCTGAACTGTGTGAAAAAATGTGATTAATCGGCCTTTCGTCCGGTCCAGCCCAGAGAGAATTGCGAGATTTCTTGCTATCGCAATATCGATAAGGTCTTATTTTAATTAGAGGGCTTATATTAAAATTATTCTGGCTAGTTCCTATTTTTAGGCTAAATCTTATCTTCGGGGAAACACGGCACTTTGTGCAGTGAAATGGCAATTTTTAACAAGGAAACGTGACCCTAAGACTCAGAAACCTGAGTTCATAACATTCATTCAGCTCAATCGACGAGAGCAAGCAACATAAAAAACACATCGCCCAGCCCTTTTTCAATGGTAACAATATTGTTGTGAAGAATTCAAGAGACTTGCAGGTCACTATACTCACTAACATTGGATTTTATATCATCCGATTGACGGAGTCTCCCGCGCAAGGGAGTATTGGTTAGCGCAGGGGTCGGCAACCTTTTGTCGCTCACGGGCCAAAATTAAGGGTTGCAAGTCATTGGCAGGCCGCACACATTTTTAGAAAGTTGAAAACCAAACGGATGATATTTCTTATAATAAAAATCAAGCAGTGATGCATCTCTCGAATAGAATATAGATTTATTTCCTGATTGCATTGCATCTCAAAAAATTCCATTTGAATATTTTTGTGCGCCATTGAACCCTTTGCACTTAACATCAACATCTGCGTTTTGTTACTATTTAACTAATTATGAATAAATTATAGGCTCTTTAAACGAGTAATTGTGAATTATATACCTATTAGGTTATAATATAATTTAGTCTACACGTTTCTCACAATAAATTCTGTCTTCTATTGTCAAAACAGCTGTTTTGTTACTATAATTCAGTGAAGCGTCGCGGGCCGGATTATATCACTCCACAGGCAGGATCCGGCCCATGGGCCGTAGGTTGCCGACCACTGGGTTAACGGGTTGGATCCCAACCCCCCTGAAATGCGAAACAAAATTTTTTTTATCATAAATAGCAACAATTTTTCGTAACTTGAAGCGCTTTTTAGATTCTCAACACGCATAGAAATTCGCATGGAATTTATCACTCAGTTTGTTCGATGAGTGTTCACATATAATGAGACAAATATTTCATAAAAGTAGAAAGAAAAGAGTCATATGTCAGAATTGCATTTTAACAATGTCTCTAAATGAAGGTTTCACCTTGACCTTTCACGAAATGCCAAACTGCAGTCCTAGCGCATGCGGTCACATTAAAATTTTAGGGGCTCCCGAAGTATGCGAACCAAGATGGCGGACATCGGAATGTAATATGTGTACTAGGTCAGGGTTAGGCCATAATTTTAGCTATATATACTACGGGAGGCTCTTGGCTAGCTTTCGAACTGATAATAGGACTAAAATAAGGAAAATTGGAAAAAACATTATCGCCTAACCCTAACCTGTTACTCATGTTACGTTCCGATGTCCGCCATCTTGGTTCGCATACTTCGGGAGCACCAAATTTTACTTCCGAATATTAGTTGCACAAAAGGACTAATTTCGTAAATATGGGGGAAAGGTAACTAGGCTAATTTTTGTTTTATTACGTAAGGACGCCTGCCCATACCTTTGCCACGCAGAATTTTTTTGCTTTGACGCATTTAAATGGTATATTTATCCTAAAATTACTCTCCGCAAAAGTTAGCTATTATCAAAATCATGTTATCTTAGATTAAACTAGGCCACGCTTAATTTGGCGATAATATTACCTATTTTATCTATGACACAGGCGTGGTCCGGATATAATTCAACTAAATATCACTCTCATATGAGAGAATGGTCTCGTTTATTGCAGCACAATAGTACGTTCTATGACGTCACTATTTCTCATGCATAATTTTTATGAAACAGGAAATTACGCTGATGACACTTCTAGCGTATGGCATGCAATAATCAACAGCTAGGGCATGGGCCGTACATGCCTCGAGGATTTATAGAGAGGCCATGCCTTGTCAGGTATGCCACCTCGTGCGCCCTTGTGGTACCGCATCAGACAGAGAATACACACAGCGTGCGTGGTGTATTACGTATAGTCAGTATATGCATATAAGAGTAAGGTATATCACGGTTAAAGTTAAGAATGTGGAAGGTCGCGTGACTATTCATGGTAACAAGAAAGATCCCATTTGGAGATTAAATGTAACAAATGGCACATGCATTAATAATCGTATATAGTTCAATCAGAATAGAGATGTCTAGAAAACGTTTTTGTAAAAATCTCTCCAAAGCAGGGTAACGTGCACCCATTTGGAGGTAAAGGAGATGGATTTTTGTGCAAAGGTGATGCATCAAACCATAATTGCATAAATCATTTGATTAACTGCGCAAAGGATTCAAAATTACTTTAGGCAGCTAGCAGTAATAGCACTTTCCATTAACTTTTGGGCAATCTCTGATGATAAAAATCACGTAATATTTTATTCAGAAAGGGGGAAGCAGTATATGGGACGGTATGGGCATTGTGGAAGAATTTCTCATGGCCAAGTAAGATTTGAGTCTGAAAATTGACGAGTTATTGACAGAACCTTGAGAATGAGCAGCAGGACATTGTTAGGCTTAATCTGATTTGCATCGCATGGAAGTAATCTGCAAACTTCTATGATATGGACTGTAAATCACCATTTTAGCTATTTTGGAGTGCCCTGGCCTAGTGCAGCGGTGGGCATATTACTGCCCACGGTCCGGCACACCTGAAATTACGACAATGGTTTTATAAATATAATAACCCGTTGACAATATCAATGAAAATAACGTCATAATACCGCCGATTGTTGCATTGTGTTTATTATTTTATAAACGTCAGCCTAGCTTTTGTAAATAAACTGTTTATTGTTCATAGTTTTTTATATTGAGTTTTGACCCTCCGGCTCAGTAACTAGGTCTATATTTTGTAACTGGCCCACTCAGAAAAGTATTGGCACTTCAGGGTGAAGGGAGATGCGAGACACCACAACTTGTTGTCGAGCAGAGAAGGTGATTACAAACATAAGAGTTGAGTCAAGTATACTGAGTTATGCCTGACTGGTAGTGAATACAAGTCTGAATATTTTCAATTATGAGGGTCGAGTTACTTTTGAGTGTTTGACCCAAACTCGATCAGATCCTGTGACTTGTGTGTTCCTAACATTAGTTCCTGCGATATGATATAAAGTATGTTTTAAATGTTGGTGGTATGACACAGGCATTATTAATCCTATATTATTCGATAGTAAGAAATAAAGAGGTCTAGAAAAGAAATTTGCTTAAAACAAAGTCGCGTGATTAATTTCCGAGCAAAGGTAAACCATGCATAATTGCACAAATCATTTGATTAACGGAGCCCATTAGACATACCAAATGAATAGACGGTTAAAACGTGCAATCGCAGATATTTCGAAGAACTCTATGAACATTAGAAGCACGCTTCATCGATCGTTTAAGCGTATTTAGTGTAAGAATTGCTGATTTAGGTAGCATTTCACAGAAATGTGAGGTCGTAATAATACAAAAGCCTGATGTCATAATAAAGCCGGAGTTATTCCACGACTATTTCTCTGTGCAAGGTGCACTGATGAGCAACCATTTTTGGAAAGACTGCAATATGTCCGGTTAGGAATCGCCTACTCCAGAGGTTCCAAAAATTGATTGATCGTGGGTCAAATTAGGAGCGGAAGGATTTGGCGGGTCAGGAGAGTTAAGCGCCCGCATGGTGCCAATACCGGTATCGGTACGTATTATTAAGATACCGGTATAATTGAATAGTTACAAATATGCACGCTTGAACTGTGATAATGATGTAACAATTGGTGGTATCTAAAAAGCATAAAAGTGTTAAGTAAACCATTTCACTCCGGCACAAATTTCGCGGGCCCTATTAAATCGTTACGCAAACCGCAATTGGCCTGCTGTTCGGGAACCACCGGCCTAAACAATTTATTTTACCCTGGGCGAGATGGTGGGCATGAAATCTGTATATGAATTGCGTAATCTGCAAAGCAAGGACATTTAGGTATAGCGCTTTACCCGTCAGGCCATCGCGCCTAATCGGTGTGTTCATGTTCCCACTCTTAATATTTAAAACGTGCACACTTCTAAGTTATACGGATAGGATGACGATGCGATAATATGTGTCAATAATAATACTGCAACAATGTCTAAGAACGGACATTCATCAAATCTTCAAATACCGCCTATTTTTATGTTCATATTGGTCACACGCGCAATTAATGTTTCATGCTATTTTATATTTGATATTTTTTAACAACATTTACGAGATATGAAAATTACTGTAGCGACCGTAGACCAGCAACTACGGTGTCTCTTATTACATTTACATTGACGTGTCTAAGTGGCGTGTCCAGAGGAAGGGATGTGGGGGTGTGGGGGGGGGGGGCAGGGCATAGCGTTATAGGGGTGAGTTTGTTTCTTAGTTTGACGATTTGAATAACAAAATTGATACAAACATGTCACTCTTACTTGACCTTCAATTTATTTATTCTCATGTATACCAAACTCTACATTTGTTTAGCCCTCAAAGTATTTTTGAAGTCAGGTTTAAGGGGCAGCATCATCAGAAACTTGCACTGGGAAGCAGAAAAGATTGACACACCGCTGGTGTGCGTGCCTGAGATTGTAGCCTCATCAGCTCGTGCCTTAGTTTATCTCTGACAGCTTGACCGGTTTATTCAGTGTAGTATCTTTCAATATAGAATAAATTTCGTTAGTTTCTATGAGCGGATAACGCAACATATTGTCGATATTAGTGAGTTTTGTGACGCCAACGAATCTTTTTCTATTCAATATGCCATTCATTTTTAGAATGATCGTTATATTGTCGTTTCTCAAAGAGATTCTAGACCAGTGGTCCCAACCTCTTACGGAACATGGCCCCCTTCCGGAGGGTTTTAGCAGTCATGGCCCCCTCTTCCAGTGGTATTTATAGTGTTATTTAGATTGGTATATTTCAAATCCCAATATGTCCAAGCAATTCATGCTCAACAGAGTGAAAACATCCGTAAAAACAACCTTTTGAAACAATGAAACTAGGAAAAACGGGGAGTTTTCTTGTGAATGGAAAAGTAAAATCAGTTTTGCGCCTGGCATTGTGGCCCCCATTCCCAGCTAGACAAAAAACTGATTTTACTTTTCCCTTTACAAGAAAACTCCCCGTTCTTTCAAGTTTTATTGCTTGACAAAGTTATTTCAAAGCGTGTCATCACCTAATTGAGCATGAATTGTTTGAACCTGCTACCAATAACACTATAAATACTATTGTACTGACAAATAGGGCGCCACGAGTGCTAGAAGGTTTGGAACCACTGTTGCAGGACCATACAAATACTTTTCAGGTAATAATTTGAATATGGCAATAATTATTGATATTTAAGCAAAGAGCAAACCTTGCCAAACGTCGATTAACATTAATTACTTGGCCTTAAAAATCTCATCAAAATGATCTATTAATTGTAATGCGTACTATTGCCATATATCACAAATGTCATAAACTAGATTATAATATTCAAATCAGGAGTCTGGCTGTGCCCTTACGCAAATATATGTCAGTAACATTTTGTCTAATTGATTTCAGAAATTATAATTGCCCAAGAAGCTCGTCTGTGTGATTTGGCCATGTGCCACAGTGAGTAAGGGCACATCACAGGCAAATTTGTATAAAGGCGTAGTACGAGGCCTATTTGTGCCTTTTGCTAACTGATATCTAACATTATCTTAAACTAGAATATCGGTTAGAGACCGAAGACTTATCGATCGAAAGTTAGGGGATCCCCCAATACAGCGCTCTTACTCCATAGTGACACCTTGTGTCTCATCACTAATTACTCGCTAATTATACGACATAATTCGCCCAAACTTGATAGGCTTCTGGTCCGAGATATGATGAATGCACATGCAAAATCTGGAGCAGATTCAATCTCGCCTTCGTGAGATATAGCGTGCATCTAACAGACAGACAAATACCTATCAACATACTTACCGAATAAAATCGATAAGTTATAAACTCCTCACTTCGCTGTCGAAGTTATTCAAGGTTTACAAGCGAGCATGTTCATCTGTCCCGGTTGGTTCGTTTGGTGAAAGAATTATTGATAGAAGCCAGGAAAATTCAGTTCTAAGTAAATCGTTCATGATTAAAGTGAAATGATGTTGGAAAAGGCGTAAGAATTTATGTCTACTGTAAATGCCGCAAAATTGCATTCAAAATTGCATTCGCCGCGACGCTTCACTGAATTATAGTAAAAAAACAGCTGTTTTGACGACTATATTCTTTACGTAACAGGATTCATTGTGAGACACGTATAGACTAAATTATATTATAACCTAACAAGTATATAATTCACAATTAATCGTTTATTGAGCCTATAATTCAATTATAATTAGACAAATGGTAACAAAACGCAGAAAAGTTGATGCTAAGTGCAAAAGGTTCAATAGCGCCTATGGACTTGCTTGCTCTCGTTGTTTGAGCTGAATGAAGTTAAGTGCAAATTTCCCGACACTAAATTAGATCCGGATTTGTGTTTTTGTCGAAAGCGGATGGGTTTCTCCGAACCCATAGTTTGACTTTTACAGGTTTGACAGTTCGATAATTCTTCGTAAAATCAAGGTCAGAACACATGCTTGTATGATGAATTACGACTTTATATCAGCTATTCAGAAATATATTTGAGCTAATGTGCAGTGAGCGTTTCACAATAGCTTTTAATAAATATCTATATCTTGGCTTTTTATATGGATGTATAACTGTAACGACAGATAGGTTTACCATATATCTTAAGCAAAAAAAAAACAGGACATGGACAGGACAGTCAACATTGGTTCCTTTCCTAAACTTTGTAATAGTTCAACATTTTCCATACTATTGTGGATAGATTACGGGCATCAAAATTAACTGTAAATCTTATTAAAATATTCTCTGTTAGTCTTTGCTTCAAATAATAGAAATTTTACTTCAAGTCTATAGAAAACTTGCACTTTGATGATTTGGCATTTTGATGATTCAACGACAGTGCAGTTTGGTGGTGAATTAACATACGGTTCATACTTTGTATCGTAACAATAAAATAACAATTTCGCTTTCTCTGTCTGAAGAAGTGAAGTAAATTGCAAATCAGAGGTAAATTAGCTGCCTGAATAACCGGGACATTTAGGTCTACTGGCCAGGACCGCGGCACAACTCGCTAAAATTTATACTGTCCGGACTAAACCGAAACGTATGGAAAGACTAGCTATAATTCTTATTCTCT
The DNA here is from genome assembly GCF_013122585.1 of Styela clava. Lineage (NCBI taxonomy): Eukaryota > Metazoa > Chordata > Ascidiacea > Stolidobranchia > Styelidae > Styela > Styela clava. Next base: position 17,830,342 of record NW_024102841.1, on the reverse strand, counting down.
AGACCAGGGCTACTCAACTGGCGGACCGCGGTCCCAATCCGGACCTTTCGAGTATTGGATTTGGACCGCACCTAATTATTTATTTTGGATCATTAGCCTCACTTTTTGATTTTCCTATTATAAAATGACTTTCATAGTTTTGAATATATACGAAAAGAACTATAACACCATAATGACCAATTTTAATTTGCTACTAATCTTTAGTCGGTCGAGGAAGTGCTTGTTTAAGGATGCCGAAATATCATTTCTGGAAAGACCGGACCCAAATAATTTTGAAGTTATGTTTGCGGACCTTCGATAAAAATAGTTGAGTAGCCCTGCTCTAAACTAGAATGAAATTGTACTTCGCACCCGTAATCGTAGGCTTAAATTGTATCTGAAGCAAAAAACCGGGACAGTGCAAATTGGGAAAGTCAACTTTGGATCCATTCGGAAACTTAGTATTAGTTTAACATTTTTTTCATACCGTTGTGGGTAGATTACAGACATCTAAATGAACTGTAAACCCTACTAAAATATTCTCTATGGGCCTTTGACTCAAATACTGGAAATTTCACTTCAACTCGGTAGAAAACTTGCACTTTGTTTGTCGGCATTTTGATGATTCAACGACAGTATAGTTGTGTCAAATTAAGGCATGGTTCATACTTCATATCATAACTATATGAAATAATAATTTCTCTATTTATCAATTTCTCTCTCTATCTGAACTAAAAAAAAAGTTGCAAATCAGCAGTTTATCAGCTGTCTGCCTGGATAACCGGGACATTCAGCCAGTGGCGTATCTAGGATGTGGCAGCCATGGCCCGTGCCATGGGGCTGTTTAAACAATGGCGCAAAAATGTCGAAAAGTATACATAATAAAACGTTTCAATGAAATAATTTCAAATTGGCAATAACTGGAAGTATTTTCACTCAAATAATAACGTAGAAGTATCCTATTTCATAAATGATCATTATAAATTGTCAAACAACTATCAAGGGGGCGTATGTTTAGACTTTACCATGGGCGCCATTTTAAATAGATACGCCACTGCGTTTAGGTTTACCGGGCGGGACGGCAGGACACTCGCTATAATCAGTACTGTCCCGGCTTGCATATCAATTGCATTTTCACCGGAATAGAATTGCACTTTGCACCCGAAATCATTTGCCGGTGTGTATTTATCGCCGTCGTGACGATATAAAGGTAGCGTTCATGAAGTCCTTTACAATTTCAAAAATTCGAATTATGAAAAGACATCATGATCACTTGCTATATCGATTATATTTGCCTCAGCAAGCCATAACACTATAGTCAATTCAGTGACATTAGTGATGTAACAATATGTCAAAAGATTTTTTGGTTGATTTTATGAAGAAACAACAGGAAATGCGATTCGATTCCTCTCCGAATGCGACGCGGGCCACAGATAATGAAGTGGCGGGCCACAGATAATGAAGTGGCGGGCCACATGTGGCCCACGGGCCTGGATTTGGACCACCCTGAGCTAGCGAGTCCAACGGAAGACCAAAATAGCAGGTTTTCAGAAGTCTTGTAAGTCTCAAAGGCGTTCCAAGCTAAGAAAAATCGATATGTATGATACAGACAAATGTTTTTTTTACACTTCAAAAGGGAGAATTCCGACGCGCCCGTGAAGCAAGACTCGTAACTAACCCAATATATCCATCTTTATTTATTGCTACATTATGCTTGCATTATACTCATACGAAACCAACAGCAAAAAAAGCACAAAAGTATAGTTTGTGTCCGTAACTGATAGTTCGTTTAAATAATTTAAATTTTCTTCGATTTATTTCAGTATCTCCCATAATAGTCTCGTTTATTTAACCCAAATGATTTATCAGGATTGGATTAAGCTGGAGTAGTCACATGAAACAATGTCGTCATCTCCGGTGGGATTACTATGGCAACACTAAAGGTAAGTAGTACACATTTTTTCATTATTACGTCGTAATTGATCCAACGTTTGTTGATTCACATACGAAATTGAATGTTGTCATGCTCTTTGCTAGGCTTTTGGTAAAGCATTGCTTGACCTCTTTAGACATGTGAGTTAAGAAAGTGAAGTTTAAACATGAGTTAAACAGGAAAAATGGTGACCGTACATTTGAATCCACGGACATTTGTACCCATGTATATATCCGCGGGTTCAATCTATATGCGGGTGCTAAAACCCATGGGTTAGGGTTAGTATGGGTTCAAATATCCGCAAAACAAACAAAGGTGCAATAGTATGCATCCGGATCCGGCCCGCGACGCTTCACTGAATTATAGTAAAAAAACAGCTGTTTTGACGACTATATTCTCTACGTAACAGAATTCATTGTGAGACACGTATAGACTAAATTATATTATAAACTAACAAGTATATAATTCACAATTAATCGTTTAATGAGCCTATAATTCAATTATAATTAGACAAATGGTAACAAAACGCAGAAAAGTTGATGCTAAGTGCAAAGGGTTCAATAGCGCCGAAAATATTCAAATGGGTTTTCTTGAAATGCAACGAGGAAATAAATATCACTGCTTGATTTTTATTATAAAAAGTATCATCCGCTACGTTTTCAACTCTCTAAAAATATGTGCGGCCCCCCAATGACTTGCAACCCTTAATTTTAGCCCGCGAGCGACAAAAGTCTGCTGACCCATGCTTTGTGTGAACGGATTGGTACTACCGTTGTAACAGTACGAGTTCAGGGACTGTATATGTTAGCCAAATGAATATACCGCCGGCCCACAACTTTAGTTACTTCCATATTGATACACATACTACTGTAGCGCCAACGGATAAGTCAACGTATGGTTTGTCTGCCTTGTAGAATGACACAGCGCACGTGTATATTACTGTATTACATAGATTGCATAAAGCACAGATTAACCCTTGTGTTACAAATCATAATTCTAACACTAAAATTTTGTGAAAATAATTTACGAGGGTTGATGCTTCCTGACGTGGATTAAATTGGATATTTCCGTTAGCATGGTGTGATAGAGCGGCATCTAAAACATTTATTTATTTTGATAGATCGTAGATGGTCCGAGAATAAAATGAATGCTAATATATATGGTCCTTGATTGGCTAGTACTTTACCAAAAGGACAGATATGTAGGAATGGCGTTGCCAGATTTTTATGAATTCATGTCATTAATTGATGGCGCAATAGATTTGTAGTCAGAGCCTGAGGCTTGTATGTTGGAAACGCATGTTGAAGATCTCGAGTTCGAATCTCATGCCTATCACCTCATCCAGAGTGTCATTAATTTAGTAGGCAAACCCGAACAGGTAATATTCCGGTTTTACCAAAACCAGTTAATTTCTTACATACAAGTGTCTGCTTGTACAGAGCCTTGTTCGAGGTGGCAACACTAAAATTATGAGTCACGAACTACAGCCATATCAAAATACATTTTTTCCCTAAAGCAAGAACTCAGGCATATATATATCATAGTCAATTAAAATATGAATTCATCTATAAAAGCACGCGGCATAACGACATAAATGGTGATAATTGTCTAAAACATATTTGACGACACATGGCAGGTAATATGCAGATAGACCCTAATCTCACTCCATGTTTTTTAACAAATGTACCTAAGCAGCAATGTATAACTAAATCATCTAAAATCATCACGAACCCGTGGCTTTGAGACAAATATCTAGTTGTATTCGAGGACTAACGTTGTCGGAATATGAATCTGCATGGCTCGATAATTCTAACAAGTTTATTAAAACTCGTGAAAGGTTATATAGGCAATAATTTATTATGTGATATTTAACACTTAGTGCCTGGCCCACAAGCGTTCGTATTCAATTGCTGTGTAGATTGAAGAATATTTTTAGTGCAACACGAATAATGATTACCAACTGTTAGGTTTCTTGGACGCCCAAGGGCTATTCATAAGAACGGTCGAGCACAAGTACACACAAAAAAAGAATGAAATATATTCGAGACGTGATAATGAAACAGTCAGCTTGCAAAGAAGCAGAAATTTTTTTTAAAAAAGAAGCTTTTACTGGATCTTGAACAATCAAATTATTTCTTGCGGACCCCCAAATGTGTACTCGTAGTATGTGTACCAGGTTAGAGTTAGGACATAATTTTACTCCGATTTTCCTAATTTTAGTTCTATTACGAGTTCGGGAACTGTCTGTGTTAGCCAAGTGAATATACCCCCTGCCCTTCAGTCCCTTTACACAACTTGATGTAAAGAAGGCGAACAAAATTACCTCCATTTTGGTACACATACTTCTGGAGCGCCCAAAAATGACCTGACGGGGCTGCATGTATGGTTCAGATAGACCGTAATCTCACTCCATCATCTTTATAACAAATGTACTTTAGCAACAATGTATTCCCAGTAGTAAACACGCACCCGTGTCACACATATGTTACGTGCTGTACAGGTTACCTCGAAAAACGTGAAAGAAGATTGATCAATACCATGGTCGTGCTTTATACTTAAAAAAAATCAAAAAATAGATTAAAATTTCAATGTTATTAACCTTCTAATTGCCATTGACAACCAACGAAATACCAAGTATGGCTATGCTCATAACACGCTAGGAGCACAATATATGAACTTACACATAATTTTAATATTCTAATGTCCATATGAGTAGATATCTTATCATCATAAAATTTTAGTAAATTTTACCTTTTTCCCAACGTTGACAGACTTGTTAGATACATCCTGTATTGTGAGCCTGTTTAAGATATATAGAAAGGTGCTTAGTATGAGAAGGAACGTCTTAAAGGCGTAAAAGATTGGTATTCTAGGGTTCCAATTCATAAGTCGTTTTTTTTTAAATAATATGCATGGATGAATTTTGCGGATCTTTTGTACAAAGCTCCCGCCACTAATGTAAACATGTGAATTTGAGAAGAACACCCCGCAACGCTTTAAAATAAAAAACAGTAATTATCCAATAAAAGCTAGAATTGATTCAAAAACTTGAATTTCCAGTACAATCTGCATTCCCTAACTGGATATAGTTACTAATTTTCTTATTTTTGATCGTTGGCGTGGGCTTTGTACAAAAGGAAAATGGAGTTGTGATTAAATATACTGTCATTGCCAATGTCAAATGGAAAAAACAGTACTTTAGTTGCCATTTAGTCAGTGGTTGAAAGAAACGTTTTAGAGTGACTGTTCATGGAATGTATGGTCTACATCAGTGGTAATAAAGTTTGTGATTGAAACACAAGCGACTCAAATAGATTTTCAGGCGACTCAGTTTTGGATCGCGAATCGTAGGTAGGGAAACGCTGGTCTACATTTCTTTGTGATTTGAAACTCAGATATAGATTAGATTACGGCTAGTATTAGTGAATTTTAGGTTACCATTGGTTTACATATACAGAGTGACTGTTTATGGATTGTATGTTGTAAATGCCTTTGTGATCAGAAATTTACATCTAAACTAGGGCTAGGGCTAGTAAAACTTAAAACACCGTTAGTTTATATACAGAGTGAGCACAAAACAGAACCCCGATCAGTTGGAACATATTTTAGGAAGAACATAACGTTAGTGCGAAGCGTCCAAGTTTTTTGTAACCTTTTAATACAATCATACACAAACGGAAATTCAAGTGTTTATTAAATTTTCTTAATTTTTATAAAAGTAATTAATCAAGATATTTATGGGTTCTGTTTCGAGGAACTTCATAACAAACCAACCGAGTAAAAATGTCTGAAACAATATCATATAAACCAGTGATTCTCAAACTTTCCAAATCGCGCACCCTTTTTAGAATTTGTCAAGTCTCGCGCCTTACCTCAAAAATAACTAACCAACAATAAGCTACAATTAACAAATAGTAAGGCGAAAGTATGACTTATTCAAAAAACACGTTGAACGTAAATATCCAAAATAAAGAAATGTAAATATCTAAAATAAGGGAAATATCAAATTTAACAAATTTATTTTTAATTAGCTTCAAGTCCCTTCAAAAAATTGTCTACGCCCCCATGTTAAACTGTTGGTTCAGTGAGGATTAGCATGTTAATATTACCGCTATCATAGGCTACATCAGAAACATGTTATCGCACCACGTACTACACAGTTATCGAGAAATGTGATGTGTGTTACCATTTTTCTAACAGTAAATACAGTGACGTTCGAGGTCTAAGGAAATGACAACAATACCTTATCCGCGCCAAAAGGTTATTTACGGTCGATTGCTAAGGTGTATCAGGAAGGCTATGAGAGGACATGACAGTAATCAGAGAGTATACGTCACGAGATCAAAATTAGGGCAGAGATATTGAGGAAACAGTAGGCTTAGCCATATTGGAGACTAATTATTGGATAATGTTCGTAACAATAGTGACGTAGAGTTCTTACGAAGTTTCACATCTTGTTGCGAACAGTTCGATTAACGACCGACCACTGTAGACATGATAAGCTAATATATTTTAATCACACGGCATCTTTCGGTTTAACTCATGGGTAGTTAACATGCAACTTACACCCAAAACTATATAATCAGACACGCAAATGTGCTAGTTTGTTATATTGATTGTCATTGATATGGCTATGAAAATTGCTTTCTACGGAACCAATGAAGCAACCAATTTTATATTTTCATCACTTAGTCTTAGAGTAAATATAAAGATGGAAGAACTCGTTGGAAAGATGTTACCGAGACCTACTCGGTTCTCTATTTCACCCAAAAGTTTTCTGATCTTTTGTACAAAGCTCCAGCCCCTAATGCAAACATGTAAGATTCGAGACAAACACCCCACTCCCCCCCCGTTTTAAAATTAAAAACAATTAGTAATTATCGTAATTAATTATTCTGTAAAGGTTAGGAATGATCAAAAAAATTAAATTTCCAGCGCAGTCTAGATCAGTGCTCTTAAACGGGGATTCCGCAATACATGCAGTTCCGTATGTTTATATGTGAAACCGTTAGGTTCTGCAAGTAAAAACGCAAATAAATAAGCAAGTAAAAACGGGATTACAAAGCGTTTTGGATGTAATTGTAAAAACTGTGAAGTACATAAAATGTGGTGGTAAAGAAAAATCCGCCAGAGTTTTTGAGAAACTGTGTGAAGAAATGGACTCTGATAATGTCACTCTTCTGTTAATTTGGGGTTCCATAAAAACAAAAAATTATATCAGGGGTTCCACAATAACAAGAAGGTTGAGAAGCACTGATCTAGATTACTAACCCTAACTGGATAATTACTAATTTTCCTTTAGTGAGTGTTGGCGGGGGCTTTATACAAAAGATCCAAAGTTTTTATGGTACTCCTGAAGTATGCGCACCAAGATGTCGCACAACCTGAACCCTATCTTGGTACACAACCTGAGTTCAGGTTGTGCGCCATCTTGGTGCGTATACTTCAGGAGGTCCGTTTTTATAGTATGGAAACAACTTTAAATATAGCATACGCAACACAATTCCATATGAAATCTTGCACAATTATTTCAACTTTTGTCCGAAAGTTTGCTGACATTACGGTGCTATTTGAGACTCGTGCCATAGCGTTTCTCAAACTTTTTGTCCCGAAAAATCTACGCTTTTAATGTCGCCTCGCGGAACACCAAGAATTAAGTATAGGTAAACTTGGTAGGTGGTTTTCAAAATATTCACCTATTTCGCTGTAAACCTGGCAATTAAAAAAATTAGGCCTACGGTTGATGATATTGAACGGTTAACAAAAACTCCATGCTATCCAAAACTAGAAATAGCGACGATGAATGATAATTAAGTATTTTTCCTACGACGCTTATTCACGTCTTTCGTTCCGAACAAGGCCAAGTACAAGCAGTCGTTAACATTTAAAGATAGGTAAGAAGATACTATTATTTCAAAGGACCAGAATCTTTAAGATCGGCATTGCTTATATAATTTATTACATCCTGAGTGAAGTGGGAGGCGTGAGATTTGAACCCGCGATGTGTAATCTGTCATACCAACACAATTAGGTGTGAAGCCTCAACCGTTAATCCAGGGCTACTCAACTGGCGGACCGCGGTCCGAATCCGGATCTTTCAAGTATTGGATTCGGACCGCACCTAATTCTTTATTTTGGATCATTAGCCCCACTTTTTAAGTTTCTTCTATAAAATGACTTTTATAGTTTTGAATATATGAAAAGAACTATAACACTATGATAAACAATCTTGATTTGCTATAGTAGAGCGAGGAAGTGCGCGTTTAATGATGCCGAAATATAATTTTGGGAAAGACCGGACCCAAATAATTTTGAAATTTTGTTCGCAGATTCTCGGTAAAAATAGTTGAGTAGCCCTGCGTTAATCTATTGCGAGTGAATCTTGAAGCATATACAATGCCTCCAGGGCACCAACATAGTTGTATATTCAACTTACGTAAATTTAGGAAAATTTGAAATTTCATATCGGAATAATGTATCGCTAAGGCAAACCCTCGAGCGCAATCAACATTGTCTCGTGTGTCATTTATTCTCTTGATACACCAATAGCGGAACGTAACAAAATGAACGAGAAAGTTAACATTACCAGTAAACCGTTATGATATGCCGGTTACAGTCAATTTAGTTAGATCGTTTATTGTCACCAATAATAGTTCTCCCTTAATTTAATTAATCATTTCGCACATGTTTTTTTCGGGGGCGTTTATTTTAGGGGTGTGCAACAGGCGGCTCGCGGGCCACAATCCGGCCCGCCAAGTCGTTTGACGTGGCCCCCGTCAGCACTCTGGATTTTTCTCCACCAAGCATAAAAATCTAATCTGTTCAGTTTAAAAAAGCGCTCGTATGGATAAAAATACATAACGTTCTTTTTCTCATGTTACTGCGTTAAATCTTTCGCCGTTTTGCAAAGTGCTTGTGTTACTGTGAAGCTAAGCGATATCCACATTTTCGTGTGGCCAAGCTGGATGTCTGAAGATTGTTAAGTGGCCCACCAACAAAAAATGTTGCACACCCTCGCTTCAATTTAACATAATATTACGAAATGACGTGCAACAATTTTGTAAAAGACGGGCTCAGCAGCGCGATAAGTTACAGCAACGGTAAACCGGTAAAGTTTGTCTGGTCATCGGTCAAAGTATTTCCACTGAAACACCAAGTCTATGTGTGTACGAGATTAATGATTGCTTGATACACCAATAGCAGAATGCAACAAAATATAAAGAAATTCAATATATCACTCCACAATAGATCAAGTTGAATAGCGGAAAGGTGAAATATAGTCAAGTAGAGTCACAAACACCATTATATGCAAGTGCTTGCAACCTTTTCCAGTTCGCGACCCACTTTTATTGCCATTATTTTTGGTACTCCCGTAGTATGTGAACCAAGATGGCGGACACCGGAACATAGTATGTGCACCAGGTTAGGGTTATGCCATAATTTCAGATGCAAATAATGAGGGAGTCCCCGAACTTGTAATATAACTAAAATGAAAAAAATTGGAATAAAATTATGGCCTAATCCTGATCTGGTACACATACTATGTTCCGGTGTCCGCCATCTTGGTTCACATACTACGGGAGCTGCTTGTTTTTGTGCGACTCACAATAAGTTGTTACTATATGAGTAAATCAACCAAAGTATCTAAATGAATTTACTATTAATGCGGAACTTGAGACGTGCATATTGGATATTATCAGAGCAAAGCTACGCGTGTAGGAGACAAGTTAACACGCAAACGTAGCATTGAGAGTGCTCGTTTTTATGCTGTTCCCAGCCTACAGTTGGGGACATGTAGGGACGTAACATAATATTATATATTTATATACTATATAATATTATATATACATGTAGGGACGTACCGTATAGATTTAAAAACCCCTTTCGGAACCTGATTCCAATAATATTGTTTGTTATTAATGTCTTCCGAATGAGGTACTGCCCCAAAAACAATGGCCCTTACTGCAGCTGACAAGCGAGGTTTCTTAGTCCGTTTATCCATAGTTACCTCATAATGCTATGGTTTATCACTTTGATATCTAATAAAACGCGGTTGACATGGTTACCCCGCCTGTTGTGACTGGAGTCGCTTGCTTCCTTCGTTATAAACGAGACTCGGATATTCGGGTCGCCTGAATATATTCTATTTCCGTATTCTCTTAGTATTTAATGTTCGTCTTTTTATTCCTTTATAAAATTTGATGTTAGACTTCCTTGTAGGTGACGCTGCTCGATAACCATTACTGGTTTATCGCGTCTTCCTTCACACTAAAATGCATTTTTTTTCTTTTTTTACTCAATCCTATTCGTATAATGTGTATTTTCGGCATGTGTAAAAATAAACTACTGATACTACTGGTACTGAAATTAATAACGCGACATAACGGAAAATTCCAATTGTTACACAGTTTCATAATTATTACGTAATAATACTGCCACAATTCCCCGATCCAATCGATCGATCGATTTTTCTCGTGTCCTTCAATTTAACATAATATTATACGAAACGACTTGCAACACTTTTGTGAGTGGTTAATAAAGAATCCAATTATAGTGATTTTAATTGGCGTGGGAGAAAACAGAAAGACTAAATTAGGTAATGCTGGTTCTGAAAATACAAGAGAGAATAATGATAAAATACCAGTAAATTCAACTCGCAGTTTAATGTATGTGAATTCGGGCATTTTGTGTTTAGTAATTTAGTCGCTAGTTTAAGATTGATTCTAGTTTAGTCTATCTTTATGCAAGTTTTTTAAAAGTAGCGCCCAGAAATTTGCACCAAAAGTGTCGGAAATATTGATAAAAGAGTTGCAGCTACCATTGAAGTAATAAGAACCATATATATTTGTTTATCTTTGCGACATAGACGCCAGTAGATGGCTGTTGGCACTAGATTATCCAAGTCAAAACTGACAAGGAAAAATGCATGATGGAATTCAGAAGTGTTATGGCCTATGTGAAAAACTCAACGTTATTAGGTGAAGATAAATAATGTTAAACAATGAGGAAAATTTTACTTTTTATCCACATGCAATAGTGACATAGCGTTTTAGAAAATTTCATTTCTCTGCTACCTACTTGTAAAATTCTGTCGGCCACAGATATATAGAATGTTTTGACGGTTCGAAATCATTTGAGATATCTCATTGAATAGGTTGTCAACATGGACTTGCACCCAAGAACAATAACAGGATAAATATTTCCAAACGCGTTATAACGTTAAGTGGTCATAGCGTTTTTACAATTTTGTGCAACCTTGCTGCAGACAATTCGGCAAGCGGTCACTTTATACATAGAAAGCTGAATTTAAATTATTTTACATCCTAGAATTATTTCGTTTGCCTCGTCTAATTTATCATCCTTTGGGATGGATAATGACAACGAGTCCCGAGTGCCATTACCTTATTTAATTCCAAACGCGCTTATGATTGGCCATTGCCCACGCAAAACGTAGCATTGCGTGTATTTTGTTATTTTGTTATATTGATTGTCTTCAAACAGGAAGAGATGACGTAAAAAATATTCAGTTGCGTCTTACGGCGTATAGCTAAGTCCATACGTTCTTAAGAATATGTCAATCTATATGAAACGTATATTGCAATAGTGAGCTCTGCTTGTAAGGATGTATGCATGATAACTCCGCAATACCATAGAATAGAATAATGAAAAAAGCAGTGTAACACGTATAAGAGATGATAGTTCAGGCATCAGCGAAGCTAGTAGAGACGTGAAAGAATATGTAAAAGATTATCTTAGTAGTATTAAGGTTGGGTTGAACATCTGTTATTGTAATTTGGTGCGTGTATATATGTGGATAACAAAGCTACAAAATAGGATGTTTTTATGTTGCGTCTTTTTCGAATCCTATTTACAGCAATAATAAACAAGTAAGTGATATACCAACGAATAGCTACAATACAAGGCAGTGAAGGCACTGATCCTAAATTTAGTTTTATTCAGGAATCTGTTTTTTGCGTAATGTACAGTTACTTAAGAAGGTTTGGTTTTGTTGGTGAAAATATCTTCAGAGCTGTTTCCGCTTGTAGGTAAGCAACTGATACCTTACGTTCAGAAATTCCACTCGCAAGCGTAAATTTGAGTTTCCGATTAGTAAGTTTGCAGTAAAAAATACAGTATTAAATGATCACACATAAATGATAAATTAATGTCCGTGACGCAAACATACATGAACTTTGGTAGATGTATTAGGTTTAGTATGAAGGAAAGAAAAATTCAAAATGAATTTTGTATTGAAAAGTACGAGGCGAGATTTCATTGAGTTTCATACCAATAAAACAGAAAAATTGCCACTAAAATGAATTATTTAGCAAGTGATCAAATATAATTCACTACATGTGATGCGTTTCTATTTCTACGTATACTTAAATACCGGTCAAAGGTTAAAATAATGACTTCCGCATGATTGCATAGTGGATTGCAATCGGCATGAAGTCACTGACTTGTGAATATTCACATGATTAATTAGATAGAACGCTATGACCTAATAGGGAAGATTTTTGCCAAATTGTTTCTAAATACTCAAATTGAAACCGATAAGTGCCGCTGTAGCGTGAGATCGAAGCCTTCTTCTACCCAGGTGTAGACCGAGGTTCACCGAGTTAGGGCTAGATTTATGTTACATATCGCTAAATTAAATGTATAGGAAAAAGTGATATCAATTGGGAATGTAAAATACAGAGGTCGGTCTCACGCTATAGCTTGAGGCAGATCTCACGCAAATGTGTGGTAGATCTCACGATATAGTAGCACCCCGGTGAAATATGTTTATCGCTTTCAAAAACAAACTCAAGCAAATTGTGATATAAAAGAATGAATTGATATATGTACAGTAGTACAGTAAAAAGGAACATATGTTTTCATTTCAAATCGCTTGAATCCGCGTTAACCAATATCAGTATTTTGTTAGCAAGATGGTGGCTCTCGCTTCGGAACATTTTCAATATGGGTAGGTGTTTTCGTAATTAGCGTTCATATGGCTACCAATCCAGTCAATGACTGAATTTTTAGTGAATACTGAGAGAACCCGTATCTGATAACCACTCCGAATCTTAATTTCTGTATAACACACTTTGCTGAAATAACAAATTCTAAATACTTTGAGTTATTACTGCTTCTTTATGATACAGAGCTTAAAATAAATATATTTTTGGGTCTTGCTAAGTTCAGCTTATATCAAGCCAAACATTTTTTATCGAATATACATAATTTGAATAAAACTTTTCAGAAGAATTATAAACTGGATTTTGTTTAGGTCGCCAAAATGTGAGGCTTCTTATACTTCAGTTAATTCAAATAAATAATGCTGTATTTGTATTCATAGAATGATTTTTTGCTGTTCAAAATATACGTACTTCCATGTGCAAAACTTGTTTCTGAAATTGAATTTCGTTTTATATTATTTTACATCCCAAAAATGTGGCTAGAGATATGTCACTGCAATATACCAAAGTAGGTTCCATTACATTTGAACCCACGTACATTTGAACCCATGACAATTGCACCTGTATGCTATTGCACCTATGGAAATTTTTTTGTTTCACGGATAGTTAAACCCATACTAACCCTAACCCATGGGTTTTAGCACCCGCATATAGATTGAACCCGTGGGTATACGCATGGGTTCAAATGTACATGGGTTCAAATGTACGGTCACCACCAAAGTAGCTTATGGTATATTTTCAAGAAATTAAATTTTTCGCATTTGTCATAATGGGCAATCTTTGGGCCTGGGTTTCGAAGATGCATTTTCCTAAAACCTTAAAATGTGACAAACTAATTTGGTTCTAAAGTGGCAAAGTATAAGTTCCATCGAATTACTGACGCTATTAACTGAAAGGTCACATTGACTTCACGATATCCGGGTTCACGAGTTGTCTAGTTTAAATAAACGCTGATAATAATCAATCAATCGAAAACAGAGCACAATTATATTTTTGTTTATTCTTCTTGAGGGAGAAAAACTTAAAATAGTGCCATGATGCTTTACCAGACAAAATTCCATGTATTTTTGTCTGGAATTAGTTTCAAACTGGTGACCGGCCAGATCTATGTCTTATTTTGTGTTAAAATTATATTTTCATTGGAAAGGCCTGCAATGGTATACGTTCGAGTCATGTTAATCATAGTAAATGAATTTGAAAAGAATATAGAGTCGCAGAGATTATGAGATATGGACAGTCAGCTTTTCAGATTTAAAGATATGACATAAGCTTTACATACCGTCTAGTATTTGAGCCTATCCTTTATTTTCAAATTTATTTTTCAAACAATTTGGATTGCTAGAAAAAGGGGTTTGGGAACCACTGCCGCAGAAGTTATAATATAAGATATAGCCTAGACCGTTTTTTTTTTTTGAAAAAATAAAAACGTTGAAAATATGTGTATGAAACATAAAATTCAAGATAAAGAAATGTAAATATCCAAAAAAAGCGGGCAAGATCAAATCTGACAAATCTATTATTAATTAGTAGGGCTGGGCATTTCGAATTGAATATTCGAATCGAATCGAATAGTATATTATTCGAATCGGTTAAGAGCAAATTTTCGAATCGCCGCCATCTTGTTTTACTCTTTTCGTCAATGGTGGAAGTAAATTTCTCAATTTTTTTTTATCGAAGCCATATTTTTTCAACACAATTCTGACATATGACTCTTTTCTGTATTGAGGTATTGATGAAAACGTGTTTTTTTTATTGTCAGTGATGTATTCTATGTTTTCAGTAATTTATGTGTCTGGAGGACCTAAAATGATACGAAAGTTACATACAATCCCATACTTTCCAAGTATTCGAGATTCGATTCTGAAATCATCAGGTATTTGAAAGTGCCCAGCCCTATTAATTAGCTTCACAATCCCTCAAAAATTGTCTACGCCCGTCTTGTGGAACGCGCCCCATCATTTGAGAACCACTGGCCTAGACATTTAATTATAACTCAGTTAATTTTTTGAACCAAAGATTGGTTCGCTTATTTTTTCAACCAAGGCCTAAAAGTTACTGCTTTTATTTTCTATTTTATTCGAAGTGTTGCTCAATAGTAATTGTATATGTGTGAAGTATCACAGCGTTAAAATTTGGCAACTGCTGTGTTTTGCTCATGCAAAGCCACGCCGCGATTTAAAAAACTCGCTTATCGCAAATAAGCGCAGCTTTCTCGCTTTTGAGTTAATTTTTTGGAAAATAAATTTGAAGTAAAAATGATTGTTTCAAATTAGTCAGCTAAATTGTGACCATAGAAGGCATAAGCATTATATACCATCTAGTATTTTAGCATATCCTTATATCCTTGAGCTTATCCATGGGTCGCGAGATGATATAAAATTTATTTAAAAAAAAAAATTGGTTCGCTTGGAAAAAATGTTGGGAACCACTTGTTTTTACAACTCATTCTAAACAAGCACCTAACAAACAGACACTGTTACATGAGCAGCGGAAACGAATATTTCCGGCCCGGCAATACTTAGGTCATTAATTGCGAAATGCGGGTTGATATTGGATTCTTAAAGTTGCAATCCAGATGTAATTACGTCTGGACTTCTAGCCGCTGTTACCATTATTACCACAGATAAACGTCCTTACCATAGAGTTGAAAGTACTACAGTAATGTGTGTACTAGATTATGTTTAGGCTTTAATTTTATTCCGATTTTCCTTATTTTAGTTCTATTATGAGTTTGAGGACTGTCTGTGTTAGCCAAGTTAATATATGCTTCCGTCCCTATACACAACTTGATGTAAAGTAGGCGAACAAAATTAGTCAGCTCCATATTGGTACACACACTTCTGGAGCGCCATTGACGTTTTTCCTAGTCAATAAAACCGCATAATTTGTATGGTGCTGTAGCAACAAAATGCTTGTGTTTGAAGATTTGATTTTGAATATTGACTATAGGCAAACCCCGCCCGACCTTTGCATAAATTTGCTTTTGAACGGAGTCGAGCCATTATCAAAAGTTGGTTTTTACGCAATGGAATTTCCAAAACTGTAAAAATATTATAACTTAATGCTCAATTACTAAAAGCTCTGATGTAATTCAAATCGAATGCAATCAAAACATTTAAAACGACTGCTAGTCTCGTAGCCATGTGAAAAATAATATGAAAAACAATATTTGTAAAACATTAGTCATCATAAAAAATCGCCATGATACACAGATTAACAAAATGTTCTTGGAATCGATAGAGGAATCGAAATAGAAAAACTAGGCAGTGTCAGTAATTATCGGTAAATTTTGGA
The DNA here is from genome assembly GCF_013122585.1 of Styela clava. Lineage (NCBI taxonomy): Eukaryota > Metazoa > Chordata > Ascidiacea > Stolidobranchia > Styelidae > Styela > Styela clava. The sequence continues at coordinate 17,814,175 of NW_024102841.1, read as the reverse complement.
ATCATTTAACAGCAATGCATCCATCACATCGCTATTTATGTTTTATTGGAAAATATTTTGCATACAATGACGTGTCTAAATAGAATCAAACAGGAAACGTGCGATTATCTACCATTAAGAATGGGCCTACGATGTATCTCAATTGCTGTCTACTAACATCTATGACACGAGGATCAACCTATAAATAGCTGACAGTGCGTTGGAAATTGAATTCAACTCGGTACTATATTTGGTTCAAGTTGAGTTTCGAGAAAACTTGCAACTGTACTACCAGTACTTTTTCCACTCTTAGTTGAAGGTTCGGGACATTGCTTTGAGCAAACTTGCAACTGTTCTACCAGTAATCTGTCTACTTTTAGTTGAGGGCTCGGGACTTCGCTTATAGCAAACTTGCGACTCTATTATCAGTACTCTTTCTACTTTTAGTTGAAAGTTTGGGACATTGCTTTGAGCAAACTTGCAACTGTTCTACCAGAAATCTGTCTACTTTTAGTTGAGGGTTCGGGACTTCGCTTATAGCAAACTTGCGACTCTATTATCAGTACTCTTTCTACTTTTAGTTGAAAGTTTGGGACATTGCTTTAAGCAAACTTGAAACTTTTCTATCAGTACTCTTTCCACTTTTAGTTGAGGGCTCGGGACATTGTTTGAGCGAGCTTGTAACACTTCTACCAGTACTCTTTCCACTTTTAGTTGAAGGTTTGGAACATTGCTTTAAGCAAACTTGCAACTCTTCTATCAGTACTCTTTCTACTTTTAGCTAAGGGCTTGGCACCTTGCTTTGAGAAAATTTACAACCCTTCCATCAGTACTTTTTCCAGTTTTAGTTGAGGGTTTGGGACATTGCTTTGAGCAAACTTCAATTGTTCTATTAATAATCTTTTTACTTTTAGTTCAGTACTCGGTAACTTGCTTCGAGCAAACCTATTTAAAATACCATTCATTTAGATTTCCGTGCGACGGTGTCGCAGCTTGCAACCCCAATATCAGTATTCTTTTCACTTTCGACATTTGCAGACAAAAAGCGGCCAACTGTCGTATCATACTTTCGATCTCAGAACATTCAGATATAAATAGTGGAATATGACGTTATATTTGTATTGTATTATAACATAATTGCGGAAACTAATCATTGAAATTGAGACTTTTGCCAATCGCAATTTCAGGTCATAAGTAGGCCGCCATTCGTTCATATATATGCTTTTAACCAAAGCGGTACTCTTCATAATCGATAAATTCGCGCTTGTGTATTGTTCAGTCAGAAAATAAATATTCATTTGCATAAAGCAGAGTCGTAGTTTGCTTGCTGTTATTTCAAGTTGGTATTTAAATAAGAAATGTAAAATTTATCGATTGTGAATGTGCATAGAATTTATATACTGGTTTTCATACAGTTTCATGGGTTATTCGTTCTTAACAAGACTGTTTACCAGTAGTCAGCATCATGCTAGTACAATACACTTTTCTATACAGACTGTACCAAAAAACTCGACAGTGTTTGAATAGTATTAGCGTATTGTGATAGGGCGTGTAGCATAAAAGTAAAATTATCTCATTTCTGTGGGTATAGTACACCGGTTCTCAACCAGTAAGCCATGGCCCACTGCTGGACCAGAAAAACATTTTCAGATAGGCCACAAACCTATTAAAAAATGCTGAAGGTATTGAAAAATCGGACCTCCTGAAGTATGCGCACCAAGATGGCGCACAACCTGAACTCAGGTTGTGTATCAGGTTAGGGTTCAGGTTGTGCGACATCTTGGTGCGCATAACTCAGGAGTACCGATAAATCAGTTAAACTTTGATTGTAGTAGCTATGAATGATGATGCTGTTTTTGCTACTGAGTGATAATCCTCATTCTAATTATTAAAGTAGATGTGTCTATCTTTACGAAAAGGATTTTATTTTATTTTTCCTGTAGTTTTTTTTTTTTTGCATGGGCAGTTAATGGGCCACAACATTTTTTGTCTAACAAAAGTGGGCCACAAAAAAAGGTTAAAAATGACTGTATAATGGTTTGGTTATGTTAGCATAGCAGGTTACAAAATTCGACTCAAATCCCTTTCCCGCCATTTCACTCAGGCAAATTATAAGGTGGGCAAGGACTCCGGTCTTTTCAAACTGCAGTATCTTCACACCTAGCAGTAGCTGCTTATACAGAGCCTTGTTCGGAATAAAGAGCGTATAAGAGCAAATAAATATTAAAATAAAATGAGGCAGCAATTTCAGGTCAAAATATGTCATCGCGCAAAACAAACAAAAACATAATTTGTGTTTCATCTCGTGGGAAAATAAAATTTTGATAGGACGTATCCCCAAAGGAACGTAAATGTTTGCTTCATTTTAGCGGGAAACGCGTTTATTTAGTGTAATGCCATGCTTTGAAATGGAAAACAAGAGTTGGAGGCAGAAAGTCATAATATATTGAGGTTTCTCGGATGTTTTATTAATGCTGTTGCCTGAAATGAATGGAGCAGTCAATGCTATGTTGGCTGTTCTGTTGTCTGTCAATTTAGAACTTAGTTGGTGTCACTCGAAATAATCCAAATATATCAAGAAGCGAAGATTTCGAAGGCTATACTATTATTGAGACTGATTGAATGTTTAATATAGTACCATTAGCAAGAACCATCAGTTGTTACATTATCAACTATTTTTGTCAGCTATTTCGTTCATATATCGATTCTTAGGGCATGTTTTGAAACCTTAAATAAAGCCACACCTTTCGAGTGAGAAAATTTTAGTGATATTAAGATTGCACTCACCAAGCATGCTAGTAATTTAGGTCTTAACCTGAAAGTTTGCCGATTCTGTATGATTAGAATTGTTTTTTCGTGAAATTGTTTTATACAGTCCTTCGTTGAAACAACAGGTTAGAGGCGTTAGCCCAAAGTCTTTGCCCATTGATTCACCATGCTTTTATTGGCCAGGTTATGCCAAACATGAAAAAACACAGCGCTATAAAAGCATGGCAACTCTGCAATCATCAGAGAGTGCCTGATCAAAGTCTTGTTCGAGGCAAATTTTTGCAATACTAATATATCAGAAGATGATATAAACTTTTTCGATCATTGTGATATCACAGGGTGCTTATCAACGGTTTGTTACGTCTATAATACGACTCTGGAAGAGAGAAGAATCAGAGAATAGTGACGTCACACAGGAAGCAACTAATTCATCATCGGAATTACTAACAGACGACAGCCCGACTAAAAAGGAAAGCAACTCGGGTATGTTATGCTGTAGTTGGATATATCATTGCAATCAGTTGGCGCACAAGTATCGCATTAGTATACAGTATAGCTTATTGCATACGGGTTTTTGCCTCCGTATAGCGCAATAGTAACTTGAGTAAATGTTTGAGGATTGGAATTAGTTCATATACATGTGTGTGTGCAAATTTAGTTCTCTGTGGGAAAAGTTATATTCAAATCCGGGGGTAGGTTGCTAACTCCTTCGGGGTTTAAAAAATGTAGACTCAAAACCCGCCACAAGATTAAAAAATTTTTTTAATCCAGCTCCGAGATAACTTTGCTAACAAAAAGCGTTCACCTTGCTACTTTAATAGTCACTCTTTATTTGCATATGTTGTTAAAAGATGGTACGACATATTCAACGCATTCGATAATTTAAATATATCGCCTTCTCCGTCACAAAGAAATATTATCCTCGATTTGTGATATAATGATATGCCCATTTACTATGAACTGCTTGCTAGAAATAATTTCATTTATATTTAGTTTCAGAAGTTGCCGAACCATATTTCTTGGCCAAAGAGGAACCTCCTAGTCACTCTTTACCGGATCTATTAATTGAGAATATACCTATCAAAGAAACTTCACAATCACTGAATAAAAAGAAACCTTCGAACTTAAAACGTGGATTATCACTTCTCAGATTAACTCAAAGTCGTTCAGCAAATGACTTAAAACAGTCGGATGAAAAGTACATCGACAGACGTCCAAGAAATAACTCATCGCCTGTATTAGCAAGAAAACTATCAAACACTAATTTACTTCGGCCTCCATCGTCTTTGAATTTATACGAACGACACCCACGATTGAGAAGAGAGAAAACAAGTTCATCAAATTTATTTCGTGATAGTTCCCCAGTTAAACGTGGTCGCTCTACCTCGAACTTACTCAAGGACCATCCACCAGTTGTTTTGAGACGAAATCTTGGGACTTCTGATTTGTTGGGTCCCCCACGGGTACAATTACGACGTGAACTATCAATATCGAACCTATTTTTAGGTTCACCCCGGATCAAATCCCAACGAAAACAGCGACCAAAATCAGTATCAGACATTCTGATTCCTGACCCGTCGCAAGAGAAACTCAAACCTCAAAACAAATCGCCGACAACTTTAAAACTAAGTCCCAGAGTTTTTAAAAATACTTTAAAAAAGACTAAATCTGATCCGCCACTAAGTCCCGAAGCCGGGTCTACAGCACGCAACAGAACTCTTACTATTGCCTCAAGGTTTTCTAAATTTGCTTCTAAGAAAATTGACGGTACTTTACGGAAACGGACTAAAACTGACGCAAAATTTAAACTGACAATCATGGAAGAAATTGAAATAGGAAAAGGCAGGACAATGCCTGTGTAAGTAATTTAAGTTATTTTTAGACAGTCATAAATATGTGGAACAATTAGGCATATAAAGTGGAACTGAGGATAAAATTTGTGAATCGACGGAAAGGAGCAAACAAGCCCATGTATCTTAACTTAAACGAATAATTAGTTGAATATTTTCATACCCGTCAAAAATTGATGGCCAGGCAACACCCCGTGGTTCGCCTTATTATTATTTTAACTTATAGGTTTCCCACTCCCCTAGGACAAATATAAAAATCCTATCCCGAAATGGCGGAAAGTGCCAGGATGTACGATGCCAATTCATTGCTACTTTATTTATAGCAATTCGATGCTAAAATAAATTCGATGATATCATACTGGATTGAAATACAACGTCGAAATTCGTTTGAATATTTCGAAATATTGTAATGTACAGCGGAAAAGTATCCCAAAATATTCTCTCAATTTAAATAATAATCTCAAAATAAAAATTACATTCAGAGAGCCGTTCCTTGGTCGACTTCGAGACTACAATACATATTACGAAGAAAGATCAGCATTACAATTCAAATGGAAACAGGATAAATCTGGCAACCTACTTGTGGATGGAATGTTAAATATTTATTGGGGATTGAAACGATCAATTCGATTACAGGTGAGTGAGTACTCTATACTCGAGTCGATGACTCCAGCCTTCTAAATACTGCTGGTAGTCATCGGTGTTGGATTAGGACGAGTGGAGCTCTGGTCACTGTTGACAATTTCCTATTTTTTTTTACAATTTATTTAGAAAATGATATACCTTAGTGACAATATCAGATAGGTTTTTTTTACTTCGGCCTTCGCTACGACCCAGTTCACTTTATTAACACAGACTTTGAAACTTCCCTCGAATAAAGTTTTCTTAAAATCGCCAACTTATTTATAAATTGCTGCAAATTTTTTTTTAAAGAAGGGACCCTCTCCGGTTTTGCATTGCCTATCCAATATATTACACCAGGGGTGTGCAACCTCTGATACAGGCGGGCCAGATACAAATGACTGGCTGAAGCCGCGGACCGCACCTTGCTTTAACCTATGCTATCTAGTACAGTTGCAGGCACAAAAAGTCATTGTAACGTCATTAGGCATATATATTGAATTGGACTCAGGCCACGCAAAGAGATTGGAATTACTCGCACTTGCCTGATTAAACTAAATTGAAAACTCGTCTCGCACACGGGCGCTTCTCCGCGGGTTGCACAATTTTTCCTTGTGGGTTGGCCCGCGGGCCGCAATATTGCACCATGGCTGAGGTGGTTAGCATGGGATTCAAACCCGATATATTTAACTTGCGATTTTCGTACCAACAAAATGCGTTCAACTCGAAAACGACGTCGATAATACTGTATGAGTAATTGCACACCATTTCTCAATTAGTTTCTAAAATCATTCCGTTCAGTCGCGATAAGATAGTCTTGCTTTAAGCAAACGCCATAAATATTTAAACGTTTGCCGGCTGTTACTGGAAGAACAAATAAAACTTGCGATTTATCCTTCATTCTCTAATACTTAGATGGCAGATGGTGGAGTGAAGATCCGTCCACAAAGTCAACTAGAAGACATACAAGCGGAAGCTGTTAGAAAATTTGAAGTCTTAACGACTGGGGAACCAATAAAAGAAGAAAAGTAACATTCATTTATTTTTTTTATCCCCTTTAGAACAGTGGTTTTCAAACTTTTTAAGCCGCGCCCCAATAAGCTGAAAATAACAGATAGTAAGACGAAAGTATGTTTTATTCAAAAAACACCGTAAAAATACGTGGATGGAACGTAAATAATGAAATGAAGGAAAAGTTTAAAAATGCAAATATCCAAAATAGGGCTGGCAGGATCAAATCTTACAAATATATTTATTTAGCTTCATGCCTTCTCAAAAAATTGTCTTCAGTTTTAAAGCATGGAAAAAATTATGCATTGATTTATGTTCTTGCAATTTTGTTTGGTTCGGCGGAAGGAGTCATTTTTGTCATTATCTGTAATCCACTTCTCGTTTTTGGAAAATAAATCACATAAGAGTACTCTGCACTTTGTACTCTTGCTACAGTATGCTTTCCTTGTACGAAATGGATTGATGAAGACTTGATCACTCCTATCCCGGGCTTTAATCTTCAAAGTCATAGGACACGATGCCTATTTTTAATTCTAATCAATTTTTCCGAACACCCTTTTTTGACTGGGCGTCGATTCTAAGAATTTTTGAGTTTTCATAAAAAGAAAATTAGCTTGAAAGTAATGTCACGTCACTCACTCAGGAGTAAACTCTCACCAAGGGTACGGGCGACGCTGAAATAAGGTTACTTCCGTAGTATGTGTACCAGGTTAGGGTTAGGCCATAATTTTATTCCGATTTTCCTTATTTTAGTTATGTGATGATTTCGGGGACTGTCTGTGTTAGCCAGCTTAATATACCCCTGCCCATAAGTTTCAGTCCTTATACACAACTTGATGCAAAGTGGGCGAACAAAATCAGTTGCCTCCATATTGGTACACATACCTCTGAAGCGCCGAAAAAAGTTAGCAAGAAGCCTGGGCACTATTGAACTAACTATGTAACATTTTTGTTTTTCACAGCGTCAACATAGTAATGAAGAATGAGAAATTGAGCGGAACGATAATGCGGAAAAAATTGAGCCGACCAAGAACAATCGGGGAAACTCCAACAAATGGTGAGATACAGAAAACTATCTTCTATCAGTTAGTACTTTAGTACCAAACCCAAAGCTCGAGCGGCATATATTGTTCAGCGTATTTTCCTAGAATGCTTTAATCTACGCAACACTCAACGTGAGCGATCCATTTTAGTAAAACTCAGTGCGTGGAGATTGGGTAGACTGCCACACTTTTGGGAGTATTTGGAGTTGTTTATGTAACCACAGGTTACAGGAAATATCAAAATAATCCTGAAGACTTGTGGTTTTTAACACGCTAAAGTCTATTAGGCTAGAAATGCAGTTTCCAGCGCACACGGCGAGAGACAAAAATTTATGTCTTTCTGCATTTATCAATGAATTGCCCCAAACACCTACGACCAGAGTATAAACCAAAGTGGACTTCCCTCGAAAAAAATTTAGGATTATTATAAAAGTTAGTACTGGTACTTCTGGTTTTGAATTGAATAATTTTGAAGAGGGAAGCGCATTTTGGACCATCCCTATGCGCCATTGAGTTCGTGTTCCGGAGCACAATTAAAATTTCCATAACCGTGCATGCGCAAATTATGTGTGTTCCGAACGGCGTTAATTCCAATATTTTTATTGCAATAGGCAATGGTGATGTTACTATAAATATCGAAAATGGAATTCTTGGGGAAACCAGTCATCGAAGTTATGATAGAAGGAGAATGGCTTTGCGATTAAGAAATGGTAAATTATTTGTTAATAATTAAATAATTTACAAACGAATCAATCAAATTTGCGTTATTTGTGTATCGACAATCCTTTGATTGGAGAGTCGATAACGGCCGTTAGATGTCGCTCGTGATTTTTTTTCTGTTGCTTTGTATGAGGGCGTCTCTAATTTCGCTCTCCTCTTTGAGTGCATTAAGTTATGGGTCAAGTATTTTGTTTATGTGACTGGCCGTTAGATGTCGCTCGTGATTTATTTGTTCTTGTTAAAATCGGATTTTTCCCAGTAATTACTCGAGTACAAAGAGTTCTGCGTCAACTATTCAGTGCATGCAAAATAGAAAATACTTTCTCCAGAAAGCTAATGATAACATAATTTATTTTAGGTGGAGGTCTCCGGCGATATGTTATGTTAACTAGCTGGTGAATTATGGTGTGAATAAATGCATGAGAAAAACCTTAAAAAAATACTTTTGTCATAAAACGTTTCATGCAAATGACTCCAACGCAAAGTCTGACCTATTGGTATAATATTAGGTGTATGTCATCGGCCATTTTGCGAATAATCCTTTCGCGCGACCTAGCGGTAGTCAAGAAGTTTGGTTTGATTGTATGATTGTATTCTGGGAATCTAGGTTTCGCTTTTTGGAATATAATAAAAACCTTGTATTAAAACGCGTTTAACTGATCCAAAAAACATACTCACATTTTTAGCAAGCGCCTTAGGGCTGTTTCAGAACCGAGGGGATCGAGAATTGAGCACGCTTATTGGTTTAAGTTTCTATATTATTCTTTTATGTGCATTTAATTTAATTTAATATTTATCCAACACAAAACCCGTTAGGTTAACATTTATTTAACTCAGTGGTTGTCAATCATTCTTTCAGTTACAAGACCCATTTTTTGACCTATTAAGTTTTTCATATAGAATGGAAAAACTACGAGAAAAACAAAAAATTCTTCCCGCGAAAACAACCAATTTCACTTTAAAATTTAGAATAAAAATTGACACCCTGTAGCAAAAACAGCATCATCAAGCATTGGTTGTATCATCTAATTTAACTAAGTTTATTAAAAACTCAGCTATTTTGGTACTTCCGTAGTATGTGTACCAGGTTAGGGTTAGGCCATAGTTTTATTCCGATGTCCTTTTATTAAGTTCTATTACGAGTTCGGGGACTCGTAATAAACTCGTCTGTTTTAGCCAAATGAATATACCCCCTGCCCATAGGTTAGTTACCTCCATATTCGTACACATACTTCAGGAGCGCCCAATTTTTAATAGGTTTGTGGCTCATTTGAAAATGTTTTTGTGTTTCTGTTGTTGAGAACCAGTGGTTTAATTGTTTATTTGGTGTGTGTAACTACTGCTCGTCTCTCATGTGTATGCATGCTCTGAGTGCAAGCATGCTACAATTATGCTTTACTTTTTGCCTCTCATTTATTTGCTTTGTGCCATATGGTACTACGGTTTAAATATCTGGCTTCATATTAGCCCATTCATTCATTCAATAGCAGTTTTACTTTTGCTACATATTATGTTTTGTGTCTCAAATTTGTATATTTTGTGCCTTCTTTATGGCACTATGGCTTGGATATTAAGCTTCGTCATATATGGTTACAGGGTGTTACAAACTTCCGCTCGACGCAGGACTTTAATTCAATCAATTTATTAGACCCTGCGCAAAGTGGGGTTTAAGAACGACGTTTCTAATCGCTTTATACCAACTAATTCAGGCTAAATACCGAATCAACGGTAACCCCATTGCAGCTTTTTTTCAGCGGAATTTATGGCTTTATGGACGTGTTTTAATATTGTTACATTTAATTAATTTAATAACTGAATAGTACACTGATTCGAATCGATATATTGTACCCAAATATTATTAATATATGCAAATTTTCGCCATTCAACGTTTAAATATACATTGCAATACAAGCTACGATCACACTCGGGCTACCGGTACCATTAGTACACAATGCAAAAATAAAGATAATATATTTATATATTAGTTTACCTAATCATATTAACAATTACCACAAATTTATTTGCAATAGGAGGTCAGAAAGTTCACGTCAACACAGAGGACAGTGATGGGCTTCTACGGCAAAAGAGCGTCATCTTGCGGAAACGTTTATCAAGCAAAAGCGGAAAGAAGAGATTCTCGATCAATGGTCATGCTTACAACCATCAAGTAAGTTACACAAATAAATTAGGTCTCATACTCCATGGCAGGGCTACTCAACCGACGGACCGCGGTTCGAATCCGGACTGTTCGAGAGCTAAATTTGGACCGCAGCTGCAAATCGCTAGAAGACTTTTAATTAGGTATATATATATATATATAGATATTTTATGGGTGCTATTGGGGGCGAATATTTTACAATATCTCATGTGCTCAGCTACACAACTAGAGCCTTGCCATACCGGAACCGAAACGCGATATTGAATATTGCTCTTTTATTTGGGCAGACGATGCATTTGAAAATTTTGTTTGCGTAGTTAAAATATATTCTCGGGATGACTGGACCGCGGTAATTTTTTCATCTTGTATACGGACCTTTGGCGAAAATAGTTGAGTAGCCCTGCTAGACAGTTCCCAACTAGTATATTGATGCGCTAGTATATGCTCAAACAATAAACATTAAATAATAATTATTCGCAAATCAAATACTTAATACAAAACAGTCACTTTCACATAACATTTATTGTACAAGAAATTATTTCAAAGTTGCACTAACAAGGAAGCTGCGTTTTTTGCCATCAACGAGTTTCTGTCTGGTTTTTACGTGACGATATCTACCACGTATTAAATTATTATAACAGTCTAAAATTAAACAAAAAATAAACAGTATAATTTACTAGAAAATAATATCAATAACTTTTATTCTTACATTTACCAACATTTAATAAAACTTTATCAGACTGAAACAAGATTACATTGCTATATCCCAAGCTTCAAAGTCAATACATGCCGGACTCTAAATTGGCGCGAGGAATATTCATACACAAACACGCAAATAAATGGTTATGACAAGCCCACTAGAAGTACTTGTGGTACTGAACTAAACTACACCCCTATGATCTAATAAGCGTGGTACCCTTAACATGACGCAATAAAAATTAGGGCGGCATATGACGTACACTAGAAGTACTTGTGCTGTTGTGGAACACTAGATGTCAAAATTTCTACAATAAACAGACAGGCGGTGCTGGATTAATAACAAATAAAAATGCACTCACCTATATCTCACTTTATTCTGGAATCGGAACTAAATTCAAGCAATGGTAGTATGTTCATCCACACTTTTCAAACACTACATCAGCTTCTACAAATTGCACTTCCAAAACGTAGGCTAGCCTGCGATCATTACAAATCAGCCGTTACCAAAAACCAGCGCAGATAGCAATTCACAGCAATCACCCGCCGCGTGCTTTTCTGAGCCTCAGTTGCCAGTTATTACCCATAGTCTAACCCTCACAATTCCATAATGGAATGCCAGCTGTGGCACAAGAATGGGTCAAGTCAAGTTAATTTTTTTCCTAGCAGTAAATAATCGTACACAATTTACGTGAAAATGATATTTACAGTTTTACCAGAGCCGCTGGTAACCAAAGCTGGCCACAGGCCTACGACGAGTAAGCAGGCTTGAAATGCTACTAAACAATTTCCATAATGCCAACAGGTACCGGTACTTCCATTTTAGCTGAATATAGTGTAATCGTACCAAACTTAAACGCCACCAAGTACTAAATTTGATTAGTTAGAAGTTATCACGCTAATCATCATTACCGGTAGTCAGGTACCTGACTCCTATATTCTTCCGAACTGACGCACGGTTCACCAAAAGACTGACTATGACGTCATTACTATTTTATTTATTCATTAATTGTGATATCATATCATATCATATTTTGTTGCTCGCATGTGTTCAGAGTTACATATCCGGTTACGGTCCGGACTCCGGTAATATGTCAGTAATGGATAATGAGGTTAATTTCACTGCCAAGCGTTTTTTTGTCGTATATGATTAGCTATGTATTATACCATATTTGCAATGATGAAATTCAAAATTTTCAGAACGTGTTCTATTCCGTAATGAACTTATTAACAACGGGTTCCCTTGTTTCAAAAAATGTATTTATGTCACTACGTTATTACATAAATTCAATGTATGCCAAATTCAACGCTGGTCGTTAGCTTGTTTTGAGCAGTGACGATGGTTTTGCTGGGGGCTTTGCACAAAAGATCCGTAACTGGGAGTGCCAACACATGTAACTCTAACGAGTAATACCATGGCCTTACTTAACAACAAACTATTATACATTTCCAGACTTCAGTATTCACACCAGACTACGCTTCTGTCACGAATGTTCGGATCACGAGTAAAACATGTTGTGATGATGTCATCAAACATTTACTCAATAAATTTCGCGTTGAAAACAGCTCTGAAGAATTTTCACTGTATCTTGTCAAAGAAACTGGAGGTGAGTAAAAAATGCTTTAACGCGATCTCGACCGTCCGTCATATCTCTCTATCTGCAGGTGCGTAGCCAGGATTTTTTAAAGGGGATGGGTCTGACATTTCTAATTTCCAAGTTAAACCGTAACAGCAAGCGGAAAAAACGTGTTTTCAAGAGTCCTAAGTGTATAACATGCGTTTGTTTCAATCTATGCAAAATTATTATGTATGGTACAGAAATATGTCTTTACTATATTTCAAAAGAAGGTAGTGCCCGCCTCCTCCCCCTCCTTTAACACGTTTTTCAACCCGCTAGCTGTTACGGTCCAACTTGAAAATCAAAAATTTCAAAACCTCCTTCCGAAATTTTCTGGCCCCTGCCCATTAAGCCTCCGATTAAGCACTCCTAAAGAATACATGCATCAATATTTTTGGTTTTTAATTCAACAAAAATTGTTGGCTTGGGTCTGGGATTTTTAAATTTCTTGAGACTCAAATTTGACCCGGACTCGTGACGCACGACTTGGGGTTCAGAGAAATGTGCTCAACAGTGTTTCTAAATCGATATATATTAAATATTCGGTCCTCCTGAGGTATGCGCACCAAGATGGCGGACATCGGAATGTAATATGTGTACTAGGTTAGCGTTAGGCTATAATTTTAGGTATAAATACTACGGGAGGCTCTTGGCTAGTCTTCGAACTGATAATATGACTAAAGTAAGGAAAATTGGAAAAAAATTATCGCCTAACCCTAACCTGTTACCCATGTTACGTTCCGATGTCCGCCATCTTGGTTTGCATACTTCGGGAGCACCAAATATTCGGCCCTCCTGAAGTATGCGCACCAAGATGGCGCACAACCTGAACTCAGTAGGGTACGAGGTTAGGGTTCGAGGTTAGGGTTCAGGTTGTGCGCCATCTTGGTGCGCATACTTCAAGAGTACCAAATATTCTTCTAATGCTCTTTTAATTTTATTTTATTAACCTGATGATGATGATTTTACGCGTAATACAATTAAACTATCGCACAAAGGTTCTAAGTGCCTCTGGAATGTTTCTTTGGGTTTCCAATCCACCAAAATGGTTGAAAATCAGTGCTCTCAAAATATGCTTTCATTTTTACAGAACGACGTGAACTCACTCGTTCCGAATTTCCTTTGATAACGCGAGTACTATCCGGTCCGAACGAACAGTTTTGTAAAATCTTCATCATGGACCGAAATATGCATCGAGATATCTCAAGTGAAGTTGCTCAATATATCAAGTTGGACTTGAACATTTTATCTATGGTTGTGAAAAAGTTCAATGAAGAAGAGGAGAGAGAAACGGAAAGAATGAAAGAAAGGTAGGCTGGTAGACTGACTATTTGATTCAGAAGTCTTGCTGCACTCTAAATAAAACAAATGTATTTCTGTAACGTTGGATCATAGTCGAAAAATGCTTGTCTGAAGAAATCTAACCCCGGTCAGACGAAATTTTACAGAAATAAATTTGTGTTAGCGTGCTGCAAGACAAATCAAATAGTACAATTATCTTTCTCCTTGCCACAGCATCCTTGCGTTACACGCACACGGATCCACTTCCACAAAGGCATAGAACAAGGAAAGTTATTTAGTTAGTCTTTCGTAATCCCTACTGATAGTTATGGTAGACTCAATTCAGTCAAACTTTTGGTCGCGATAACTCAAGCTTGAAAACCTATCTTAAATGCTAATCAATAAATCGCAGCATGAGGTTTAAAGAAAAGGTTCAAAAATATAGGGTGTTCTTAAAATGTTGAAAATTTTTAAAATTGCAAACGGCAATTTATCGATACCATATATAGTTTGGTCATCGCATATGTAACAAATGAAGTAAAAATACTTGAACAATTACTGATTAAAAAATCAACAAACTTGGTTAAGATATATTGAGAACTGACTTCATAACAAAATTTAAATTGCAAAGGGACTTTATAGACATCCTGTATATCGAGCTGCAACCGCAACCATTTTATTGCAATAATTGTCACTATCATGTGGCACATGTTTCGGGAGATGGCAATTTATAGAAGTGATTTCCAATGAATATGAAACGTTTTCAAAACGTATTTCACGCAATGAAACACGCTGTCGACTAGATTTAAGTAAGACTAGAGCAATATCTATCTAACAATCGGGTGACAAGTGACTTGACCTGACTTGGTAACTTGGAGTTTAGCGTCCGCTGTCCAACCCAGAATCATTCAAAACCATCATTCACAACTATGCTTTATTGTACCCAATGTTATACGGAGATGTACACCGAATGACATATAGAGGTGTACCCGAGAATTGGAAAAAAAATTGGGGTTTAGTATCGGGCGCCGTAAGAATCAGAAAGAATTCAAAAATTTAAAATTAATCTTGTTGATTATACCGCCATGGGTGAGATGTGGGAATGGAATTTGAACCCGAAATGTGTAATTTGCGATGCGAAGATACGACAGTCAAAACAATAATTTTGTAATGTGACCCCTCTGCGTGTTCATTAATAATTACAAGGTACTAAAATCAAATCAATTGAATAATTATTGTTTTCTTATTTATTAGGTACGAAATGTATCGGAAGATGCTGAAGAAGCGAATAGAGGAGTTGGCATCCGAGACGTGACTTCAGAAAACGTCACAGTAATGATGCCACAAGGATATGCCATGGACAAAATATACGTTTGTGGCACTAAACAAGACGCCACGGAATCATCAAACTGCCATCGGATGAAACAGTACTGGCGCCAGTCCTTGACGTGTGACATCGACAAACGCCATGGCGCGACGTCATCAAATAAATTTATTCCATTCTATGAACAATGGTTCGGTGGCACCAATGCCATGTCACTATTTTGCACAAACTGACTTCAATATGAGCAATACAATAAATTTGAAGTAACGAAAATTGATTATAGATAAATTATAGACAATATAACCAATACTCGAGTATTGGACTCGTGGCAATTCTCGGAAATGTGACACCATATAGATGCCATGTTATCAAACTAATGTCACTAAAGTAAACAACATGTCTGACTTAAAGTTTGACGCCACCAATGCAATACCAATATTTTTGCACGAAATTACCTTCAATTACCCTACTATTACAAAAAAATTCAAACACACAGAAAATTTCAAAAACGTTCTAGGTCAGGGGTGGGCAACCCTTGGCACGCGTGCCGAGCCCATTTATTCGGCACGCGAGCGAGGCTTCAGAAACGGAATCGTTTTTTTTTTCAAGAAAAAAAGTTCCAAGACTCTGAATTATCTGTTGAAACTCTGCGTACGTTTAATCATTATTGTTTGTTAGCAATCCGTACTCTTTTTGTTCTTTCATGACATATGGCTTCAAAGAAATATATTATGACGTCACAACTGAGTGAGCTCTCGGCAATTTTGGTCGGCACGCGGAAGAATTTTGTCATTAAATTTAGTCGATTTTGGCACGCGAGCCGGAAAAAGTTGCCCACCCGTGTTCTAGGTCGTCGAACTCGGTCCTTCTCAATCTGATATTCACCAGCGCACAATTCTACACTATACTGAATTCCTCGCTTTGAGCAAATTTCTTCATGAAAAAAAGGAATGTAGGTTAATTACGGTATGTAGGTATATTTAACACTTCAACAATACCGCCCAATTAAATTATAAAATGAAAGGAATTCACTCTTATTGCAAAAAACAAAATCACCGAAGACTTCAAAAAAGGTTTCCAGCCAAACCCTATTTGTTGTCACTCCTTTACAGCACAACTACTATTTAAAATTTGATTTAAATTTTTTTCATGAATTCGGTTCACCCAAGATCCAAGACCAGTGCTGAGCATTTCGAATCGAATATTAGAATCGAATCGAATAGTACGTTTTTCGAATCGGTTCAGACAAAAAAATTGAATCGCCGCCATCTTGTTTTTTTTCTGCCAATGGTCGAAGTGAAATCCCTCATTATTTTATCGAAGCCTCAATATATACGCGATTCTGACATATGGCCTTCTCTTCCTGGTGAGTTATTGTTGTTACAAGTTTCTTATTGTGTGTGATAAATTCTATGCTTTCAGTAATTTATGGATCTGGAGGAACCATTACAATGAAAGAGGATACTCTCGAAGTATGTGTACCAGGATAGGGTTAGGCCATAATTTTATTCCGATTTTCCTTATTTTAGTTCGACTACGAGTTCGGGACTTTTTGTGTTAGCCAAGTGAATAATCCCCTAGTTCCTTTACAGAACTTGATGTAAAGTAGGCGAACAAAATTAGTTAACCATATTGGTACAAATACTTCTGGTTCATACTATTATTTGATGGTTTTCTCTGTTTATGGCCGTTCGTGCCATTACTGACCTATTTTCAATTTCTCTTCAATTGTTTTTTTTCCCTCTCGTTTTTGTTCTTTTATCGATGAAATTAAACTTTTTGACAAAGTGTGCATGTTTTGTGTAAGCAATTACAATAGTAACTCTTCCTAAAAAAAACTCTAGATACGAAAAATTTAACTTACGAAATTGTTTTCGTAAAAATAATGCTTCGACTAACGTAAGATTGTCTACATATGAAAGGCCGAAAACTCGTGCAGTGATATTTGTTGTTAATTGGGTGCTCCCGAAGTATGCGAACCAAGATGGCGGACATCGGAACGTAACATGGGTAACAGGTTAGGGTTAGGCGATAAGTTTTTTCCAATTTTCCTTATTTTAGTCCTGTTATCAGTTCGAAGACTAGCCAAGAGCCTCCCGTAGTATTTATACCTAAAATTATGGCCTAACCCTAACCTAGTACATAAATTACATTCCGATGTCCGCCATCTTGGTTCGCATACTTCGGGAGCCCCGTTAATTTAATGTTAATTTAAAGCGGATATTGTAGTCACGAGTTTTTAAACCGTTATAAATAATTCTTCAAAAGTAGAAGAGTTCATACAAGAAACTCTGTAGTGTGATAGCTGTATAAGGCTGTGGCCTGTGGTACTGGTGCAAGCACGAAAAGTGACGTACAACTTGTCTTTAATCAATATGTATTGGAAACTATGTTGATTGTTAGTATTGTGATCATGGGTTCAGACAGACCGCCGAACCATAAAAAAATACATAAAAATGAAGATTTAACGCAGCGGCAAGAGCAAAAAAAGATTATGTATTTTCAATCCATGTGAGCGCCTTTAAAAAACGAATCCTAGGATCCGGTTTTTATTCTGGTGGGGTAGAATCTGAGTGTTTACAAGAGCCACATTTAATGGCTCGACAGTCGTGGTCGGGCCGGCTCTAGCACATCGCTGATATAAACTGTCTTTTTTAGTTCGCTTCAAGCGAAACAGAAAAGTTGATAGAAACGACAGTCTCTCTGACTTTATTGCGCAATCGACACGTTGCCATCACAAAATGTTGCACTCTATTATGTGGTCAACAACCATAATTCCACTTTATTACTTATCGATCTTTAGATCGGTAAGTATGTTGATAGGTATTTGTCTGTTTAACTGTCTGTCTGTTAGATGCACGCGATATCTCACGAAGGCGTGGTTGAATCCGCTCCAAATTTTGCATGTGCATTCATCATATCTCGGAACAGAAGCCTATTGATTTTGGATGAATTATGTCGTATAATTAGCGAGTTATTAATTAATTAGTGATGGGACACGTGGTGTCACTATAGAGTCATGAATCGAAACCGCAGTTTCGATCGATAAGTCTTCGGTCTCCGACCGATATTCTCGTTTGTCCAATTCACAGGTTTATGCACTGTTTCCAATTCTCTTTGCTACAGAACCTTACTCAGAGCGAAAAAATTTATAGTATTAATTAACTCAACCGACTCTTTGTTCTTTTTGCTTAATTGAAGACCGTCTCTCTGCGGCGAGGGCGTAATACTATACTAGAATGCCAAAAATGTTGCACTTCGCTATGTATTCAACAACCATGATTCCGCTTCATTTATCTAACTCACAGGTTAATGCGCTTTTTCCAATTCTCTTCGATACAGAGCCTGCACTGATTCATAGCAGTGGTGTGCAACATGCGGGCCAAATGCGGCTATCAAGGAAAGATCGTGCGGCCTGCGGAGAAATGCCAATTTTGAATGATTTGCTGCCCGCGAAATGAGTTTTAAATTTAATCTGGTAGGTGCGTGCAATTCCAAGCCTATTGCGTTGCAAAGCTTATACCTGAGTCCAATATATATTATCTATGCCTATGACGTTACAATGCCCTAACAATTAGCTCGCGCGAAGCGAACGACACATGTCATAAAATCAATAACCAACATTTTTGTGTAAGTGCGTTCCGCGGTATCACCCAGTTATTTTTATCTGGCTCTTAGATTGCAGGCGATTACTGATGCCAACTATGAAAAGTGACGTGCAACCGATTCTCGATTAGTATTCTCACTAGTATTTTACATTTAAAATGGAGGGGGTTCCGAACCGCATACTCCACCCTCGACTGAATTCCGTCACTGATTAATTAACTTAACCGTCTCGTTATTGATTTTGTCTCAATGAAATTAAATTATGGCGCCATCTGACAAGGAAAGTCAATTAAACGATTTAGCGAAAACGAAGGCAATAAAAAGCAATCGATATATTTGGGCTTACGTTAGGTAGATTGGTATTAAAGTTAAACGGGCTAAGTTTTAACAGGTTTCAGGATCCAGGATACTGTAGCTAAGAAAATGGGTTGTTTTCATGTCATGGTTTGGGTTAGTTTAGTCACATATGTTTTTTGCGGTTTACACTGTGAAGTTTTAGGTGAAAACCCAAGACGATCAACTTCAATATAAAAGGCTTGCTATTTAGTTTGAAAAGTTTTCAAGTTTCAAGGTACTGTAGTCGGGATCCATGTTAGTATCAGCGCTAGGGTAGAGTTTTTAGGATTAAATACAAGGTCAAGCACCAGGCACCGCAATTAGATAAATGAGACGCAGGCCAAGGAGTAGGAATGAACATTTTCGAATACCGGATGATTTCAGAATCGAATCGAGGGTGCTCCAGGAGTATGCGCACCAAGATGTCGCACAACCTGAATCCTAACAGGTACACACATACTATGTTCAGGTTGTGCGCTATCTTGGTGCGCATACTTCTGGAGGTCCGAATCGAGATATTTTCAGAGTAGTTTCGTGAGACAAATTGATATCGGTATAACCAGGCTTGCGTTACGGAGCTTAAGATTCATCCTTAAGTACTATTATATTTATTCTTTAGGGTTCTGTTACCACAGACAGGGGGTGGAAGAGATATTGGGTATTGAAATTTTCAGGTTGCCACAAATCTATCAAAAATTGCTGGACTTATTGATAAATTAGTTACATTTTATTGTATTAGAGATGAAAGATAATGCTGTTTTTTGATTCTGGATGGTAATTTTTTATTTAATTATTAAAGTAGAAGTGCATGTCTTTGCGAAAAGATTATTTCGTTCTTCTTGTAGTGTTTCTTTGCATACGAAAATTGAGATGGGATTTAGACTGGACATTGTTCCCGTGAACGAGTAATTCTCAGTAAGTGGAAATTACCAACTTGCCCGACTACTAAATTTGCAATGAATTAGATTTCAAGAGGCGCCAACCCTAATATTGATCAACTTTTCATTTGAAGATTCACGTTTTGTAACAAGTGAAAAATATGAATTTCTCGTTGTCATATTTATACAGGTATTACCAATATGTACAAATATTTTTATTTATTTTATCTTGTCTTTGTCTGTGTGATAACCTGGCAACCCTGCTTTGGAATTACAAGGAAAGATCATGAATATTTATTGAGACCCAGATGTACTTCGAGGTGAGTTGTGACAAAGATGTTGACAAACTGGTTTATGCCGTGACAATAAAAAAATAGCTGTAGCGAATTGGTAAAATAACGTTCAGGGTGTGCAATTTTACTAAAATAGAATAATTTGAAGAATTTTATTTCCACCACATTTGAGTGAAATATTTTCTTAAGCGCAGCATAAAATGATATTCTGCAAGTGATTATTTCCTATAAAAAAGAGTATTCATAATATTACTTAGAAATAATATTCCAGTCTTTCCCGACCGAGTAGGAAATTTAATTATTTTCGGAGAGGAGATACAAAAATTTAATTTGTATTCGGTGCAGTTTTACTAATATTGTTCAGTTATTAGGTATTATTATAATATTTTGATTGGAAATATATATTCAATTAAACAAACTGGGTGCAATAATGCATGAATCTAAATGAGTATCTCACAAAACTTGAAATGCAACTAAATCATTCTGTAACTCATCATGATTTCCTTATAAAATATTGCCAAGTAAGCTAATATGATACATATTTATGAACGCCCAAAACAAAACTAAAAGACAGGGATAGGATTTGTATATTTATCCCGGGGGAGAGGAAATACGGTAAGCTGCTCAATCATATGAAAAATCAGCCTAGTCCAGTTACCAGTCCATGTCGGGTATGGGATTAGTTAAACCTCTATTTGCTTTGAATGCACGGTCACGGCGGTGAGGAGTAAAGGATTCATATTATCATCTTCCATGATATTACAACCCGCGAACCCGCGATATTTTTCACGCTTAGTACGATGAGCTGACTATACGGCTGAGCTTGCGGAGTGTAATTACGGTGCCCCCGAAGTATGCTAACCAAGATGGCGGACATCGGAACGTAACATGGGTAACAGGTTAGGGTTAGACGATAATTTTTTTCCAATTTTTCTTATTTTAGTCCTATTATCAGTTCGAAGACTAGCCAATAGCTTCCCGTAGTATTTATACTTAAAATTATGGCCTAACCCTAACATAGTACACATATTACATTCCGATGTCCGCCATCGTGGTTCGCATACTTCGAGAGCCCCGTAATTACTTTATGTTTTTACTTCAGATGTCTGTCCAGAGAGGCGAAAAGAATTTTGAGCGAAAGATATTTTGAAAGAAATGGAACAAAATCATCGGTGAGAGCTGTTTTAAATAGAAATTATTGTCTAAATATCTAATAAAAATGATCACCCACGGGTCGTACTTTTTAACAGTACCCGAAACATATTTAAATATAGGATGGGATATAACTATCAGTAGAGGTTACACGAGACCAACTAATGCCTTTGCATTAGTGGAGCAGTATGCATATAGTGCAAGGATGCTGTAGCAGAAATAAACATGACTATTCTATCCAATTGAAGAGTTCAGATGCACACTAACGCAAATATATTTCTGTTACGTTTGGTCAGATGGTCAGACAAAACGTTACAGAAATACATTTGCGTTGGCGTGCAGCAAGACTCTTCAATTGCATAGAATAGAATAATATTTGAAAAATAATGATAAAAATGAAGGGCCTTTCTTGTTTTTGACGAAACACGGTAGAAATATCGCAGATATCTGATCTCATGATCTCTCATTTTTTACAGATATCAGCAAAAGACGTCATGAAGAATTGTGCTGCAACATCAGAGCGTAAAGATTGCTATCTCTGCTTGCGACCTTGTCAAAGACTTTTCAGTGATGTGGCAAACTGTATGGAATTATGCAACGGCGAGATTAATTGCATGTACAGGTGAGTGGCGCTAAACTTGCTATATTTTCAAATCTGTTGCTTACAAAAAAATTTCAATATTTAATTTCAGTGGTATTTAGAGTGTTATTTTGATTGGCAGATACCGAATTCCACTATGTTCAAACAATTCATGCTCAACAAAGTTAAAACACCCAGTGAAATAACCATATCACGCAAGGAAACTAGGAGGAACGGGGAATTTTCTTGTAATGGGGGAGTAAAATCAGTTTTGCATCCAGCATTGTGGCCCCCTCTTCTAACTGATCAGTGGGCCATTTGTGGGCCACGGGCCCCCCGAACCGTTGCTTTAGCTAATCTCTCCGAGATTTGCCGCTGTTTTTTTTTTTTTCAGTTAAAATTATATATTTGGTGCTCCAGAAGTAAGCGCACCAAGATGTCGTACAATCTGAATCCTAACCGGTACACACATACTACGTTCAGGTTGTGAGCCATCTTGGTGCGCATACTTCAGGAGGTCCGATCTTGTGTTAGCCAGTCCATAACGCCTTGAGTTGATACTCAAGGTAGACTAAGCAGGACTCAAACCCGGGATCTCTAACTTATGATAATTAACCAACTCTCTCCTCATTTATAGCTGCGCTTTCCTAAGCGATATGAGCCAAGATAAGATGGGGTACTGCAGCGCACCAACCGATTTCGATTTCGCAGTGAGAGTGACGTACTGGGCCAGTAATTCGTCTTACACTCTGACACCGGGGAAGAGAGATCGCGGAAGAAATTCAAGATCATGTAACTCTGAATGCAGAACGGATTTTGACTGTTTATCCAGCAAAAAGGCGAGCGTGAATCTCAATTTTATTATACATTATTATATTATTTTATAACAACTGAAAACTTTTTCGTTCGTCATTTCTTACCCAAGGTTCCATTACATTTGAACCAGCGTACATTTGAACCCACGACAATTGCACCTGCATACTTTTGCACCTATGGAAATGTTTTTTGTTTTACGGATATTTAAAACCCATACTAACCCTAACCCATGGATTTTAGCACCCGCATATAGATTGAACCCGCGGATATACACATATGGGTTCAAATGTACATGGTTCAAATGTACGTGGGTTCAAATGTACGGTCACCCCTACCCAATGTATTACATTCTAAGCGTGGCGGCGGAAACGGGATTGTGTTCGTCAACCTGCCACCATTAGACTAGTCCAGTGTTCCCCAACCGATGGGTCACAATCTAAAACTAACTGGGTCACCTGAAGTTCTCTTTGGGTCGCTTTTTTTTTCAACAAAAAATTAAAAGTTATTTCTATTCTTTAGTAAATTTTATTGTTATTTTATTTTAATTTTTGCATTGAAGTGTTGCTATTGTGGTAAGTATCACAGCGCGAATGAATCAAAAGTTGTGTGTGATATAATTTTCAGTGTTGCAACGTGGACTGTGCACCTGCCTGCAGACGAGCAGTTATACGCAAGACTTGGGTACCCTGCCTTCCAACGGCGGAGAGTGTAACGATTACAGAAAAAACAAACGCTGAGATTCAGTATGCTGAGCTATCATGGACTACGAAAAGAAAGGTTGGATTTTGAACTTGAAATTTGAGGAAGCGCTTTCATTATGCTAGCTGTGGTCTAGACTAAAGCAGGACTACTCAACTATTTTTACCGAAGTTCCGCATACAAAACTTCAAACATATTTGGGTCCGGACTTTCCAGAAATTATATTTAAACACGCACTTCCTCGACAGACTAATGATTATTAGCTATATAAGATTGTTTAATATGGCGTTAGAGTTCTTTTCATATATATATTTAAACCTATAAAAGTGATTTTATAAAAGGAAACTTCAAAAGTGGGGCTAATGATCCAAAATAAAGAATTAGTCGCGGTCCGAATCGAATACCGGAAAGGTTCGGATTCGGACCGCGGTCCGCCAGTTGAGTAGCCCTGGCCTAGAGCAGTGATACTAAACTGGCGAACCGCGGTCCGAATCTGGACCTTCCGAGTATTTGATTCGGACCGCGACTAATTCTTTATTTTGGATCATTAGCCCCACTTTTGAAGTTTCCTTTTATAAAATCACTTTTATTGTTTTGAATATATATTAAAAGAACTCTAACACCACACTAAACAATCTTGATTATCTGATAATCAATAGCCGGTCGAGAAAGTGCGCGTTTAAGAATGCCAAAATGTAATTTCTAGAAACACCGGACCCAAGTAATTTTAAAGTTTTGTATGCGGATCTTCGGTAAAAATAGTTGAGTAGCCCTGACCTTCTTAAATTTTGGTGTTATGGAGCCCGTGACGAGGTTGACTATTATTTACGGAGCCCCGCAAATTTGACACTTGACAAACATATTGATGAAGTGTCGAAAGGTAGCAACAAGACTTCGAAATATAGCCGTATCTATTGAAACTTATAGATATTGATATTTTATTTACCGCCTTGTTGCCACATTTCGAAGATACCGTCGTCAAATTTTATTAATGCCGTTATTGCTTCTTTGAACAGTTACAAAATTAGTCAAGTCAGTATTTTAATAAGTCAACGAATAGCTGGTAGATCGCGTCTGATTATAATTGAATTCAATAAAATGTCCCAAAATAATATACAACGTGCGTTTTTAACTCGTCAGACTCTCAACGTGGAAGTCTTGAGAATCTGAAAAGCGTTTCAAGTTACGAAGAATTGCTATGTTTGATTCAGAAAGATGCTTTTTTTACACTTCAAAGGGTGAAATTCCGTCATTCCGCCCATGGTCACAAGTAGGCATGGCGGAATCGAGTCCGGATTCGATTACAGAATCGATTCTTTGCGGAATCGACTAAAATCGATTCCGATGCACTGGAATCGATTCTCGAGTTTGAAACGGATCGTAAACAACGTGCAACGTTTTGTGGCAATTCCTTCACATATATGCATAAACTGCTTCACTGCTATTTAGAGTTGCTACGACGCCGCAAACTTCATTATATAATATATATATATCGCTAGAAGGCTTTAACGTTTATTTATTCTAAAAATCTCTGTGGGTTCTGAGGGATTCGTTTTTTTTGTGCGGTTTTGTCTCATGTGGCAGATTGGATACCCATACTACTTAGTTTCGGCCTTCTTGTCCGTTCAGAATTTGAACATCGCTGTCTTGCTTGATTTCGTATGGTATTGCTTGGGTGGGTATGTTTTTTCGGTAATAGGTCGAGAAATTGAGATTCGGAATCGAGAATCGGAATCGAAAATTTAGGAATCGGATCAGAATACTTGAAAGTACTCATACTTGGCATCCTTAGACTCACAAGTCGCTTGTAACACTTTATCAATACTCGTTCCATTTTTAGTGCAGGTCTCGGGACTTTTCTATGAACAAACTTGCATAAAAACCTATATTGAGAACTTGGTAGCCTATGCCAGCGGTACTTGCAACCCTTCCATTAGTACTCTTTGCACTTAATTAAAGTTGAATTCTATAAAAACCTATAAATCGCTCTTAGTAGTTCAACTTCTATCAACACCCTCTGTATATTCCGTTGAGGACATGAGGTTTTACTTCCAGCAAACTTTGTATCAACTTATTTCAGAACGATCCCTGCACGATCTACCTTGTTCAAGAGAAATCAACGATCGCTAAGACGAAGCCAAAGTTTAGGAAATATGGATGGAATACGATACACGAGGTAAGACTATTAGGGAGAGGAATTCAGACTATATGCATTCAGAGTGTTTTAACGGTTTCACGCGAATCCGTTTTTGAAATATGGTGATTATCAGCGAAAGTGTCGTTGTTTTTTGTTTTGTTTTAAACGTTAGACGTAGTAAATAGATAACATGCACCGTTATATTAGCGTTTTTTTATTGTTTTATAAGTTATATTCTATATATGTCATGTTAATACAGCTTTCGTAAGAACATACATATATTTTCTGAAATGAGGTGAGTTAGTGAGTTCGTTACAAAAGAGAACCCGTTCTTAAAATTTTGAATCCCGTCACTAAGAAATCCCATATTAATCAAAATCCTATTTTGTGTTCAATTTTAGACAACAGACGACCGAATAGCGTTGATGCATCTGAAACACGGTTGGTGGTACAAGTATAGAATAGCAGCCGTAAACACAAACGGTACGAGAGGATTCACGAAAGAAACGAAACCTTTTTCACTATCTGGAGGTAAGTTAGGGGTGGCTACGTAATAAAGGGAGGGGAGTTTCCCACAAATCACCAAAAATTTTGATGTGATTGGGGTTACATAAAAAAGGAAGGGGTATTCCCCCAAAAGAGGATTTACAAAAGAAGCAGTTTTTTTTTATCTGTAGTTGAGTTATCTGAATAATACGGGATTTCTCCAAATCACCAAAAATGAGATACTGAAGAAATATAGAAACTCTGATTCCACGAATTCCGAGGTGATGGTGGTTACATAATAAAGAAAGGGGAATTTCCTCAAACGGGATTTACAAAAGAAACGAAGCCGTTTTCCTTATCTGGAGGTGCATCATCTACATAGTTAGGGGAATTTCCCACATTTTCAAAAATATAGATTGTCTTGTTGGGAACATTTTCTGAACAAGCAGATACTAATACGACAAAGCAATAATTATGAAACGGTCGGAATGTGTCCGGTTCCGCCATACCTACCCAAATTATGAAACCTTTGGCATGACTCAAATATACTATGACGTCATCAAATATTGCGTCATTAATTTTAATGTATTTTTTTTATTTCTGATTACGTTTCTGAAGTAGTTACCCTGACGAATATAAGATGTAGCCTAAATATTTAACCCTAATCGAATTTTACGTTGCCAGATCCTCGTCCACCGCCAAGCCCAACTCGCCTCGAATTATCACGGATTCGGATTCGTTCTGGTGCAAGATACAACATACTGACTGTGTGGAAACTGGCAACGGACATACAGAGTGATCTTCCAATAAAAGGTTTGTATGATTGAATTTTCCCGGGGTATAAATAAGCCGATAATATGACCTAGATATATGGCGTACCATGTCCTCTCGACTAGTTACCAGTCCATGTGGGGCAGAGATGGGTAACCCCTGGGAAGCGTGCTAAACCTGGCACGCAAGCACGGCTATCCAGCACGTAAACGAGTCCTCGGGAACGTGATCCATACCTTTTCAGAAAAAAAAAAATTAAGACCCGATGTTTGTTTCTTCATTTTCGTTTGTTAATCCGTTATTTAATTAAAGTTTTTTGTCCTTCAATCACATATGGGTACAAAATATGTTATGACTCTGCAACCAGTCAACCTCCTGTACCACAAATTTTCTTGAGACCATTGTAATATTTATTTGGATACACTCTTACATACATACACATACTTATACTCTTACACGTACTAAAATCATTAAAAAAATCTGGCTAGGTCTTATTTTCAGGATAGGTCTTATTATCGGGTAAACACGGTAGTAGTTTGAGTATTTCTCTGAAGGTTACAAAATGTAAAATCTTTGAAAAAACGATCTATATGTCCATTTCGTGTTCAATAAATAAAGGAAAACAATTCTTATCCTCGTATTGTATTACAGTTACCAAGTTCAATAAAAGTCTCACAACCATTCTTCGATCAGCATTACTTAAAACAGTTGGCAAAGCAGCAATTGGTCTGTAATTGGAGAAATCTAAAAGAAGGAAGCTTATATTTCCGGGTTCATAACCTCTGACCTTTATTTTGTACAGGATTCTACATTACTGTTCGCAACAAACAGAAAACTTCAAAAATAATCAAAGAAGACAGAAAATTTGTTCGTTTCACAAAATCAATGCAATCAAGCGGAACGGTATTTTGGGTCACATGGATAACAGGCCTCCGCATGTTTATCCCATATGAGGTGACGTATACTATGAAAATATTCACATATGAAACTGCGAACAAGGCTTTGTATCGGCAGTCACTGATAAATAACTACCTAGAAGATACAAGAATATTAAAGTATGTCGATGCCGGCTTTTACACAGTATACATAAATAGTTTCTAATGTACTCATAAATATGTATTACAAATTAAACTCAGTGGTGGGATTCAAATCTTTTGTCAGCCGGTTCCATCGCACAAATGTCATATTTTTCAACCGGTTCTGTTACAAAAAATCATTAACAGTAACCGGTAATGCTAACTGGTTCGCTGATCTCATAAATTCCGTGAGACGGTTCTATAGAACCGGTGCGAATCGGCTGAATCTCACTACTGATTATACTGCATAAATACTTACATAATCCTGCAACTAACATGTAACCACATTGTTCTAGATTTCTGCTGCCTCAGCATCGCATTGGGAGAACGAACTCCTGATCAGTCCAAGAGCAGTTAATATCACTTGTAAGTAAATTTTAAAATAACAGGCTCGTCCATAAGACATATTTTTTGTCCCATATTATACCATAGTTACTTATTCCTGTACCAATTTATTGAATTCATGAAAATTTAGGTCTAGTGTCTACTAAATAGGATTACATGTACAAAGAGACATTAAACTAGACAAGATTTATAGGTTTTGTTAACTTCAGAAATATTGTCTAACTATAACAATTTAGAGTACTCCTGAAGTATGCGCACCAAGATGTCGCACAACCTGAACCCTAACCTGATACAAAACCTGAGTTCAGGTTGTGCGCCATCTTGGTGCGCATACTTCAGGAGGTCCCAATTAAGTAACACGGACTCCCCACCAAAACTACTCGGAAAGTTTTCAGTGATCGGTCAAACGCTTTCCCACCCGGAAGCGACGCTTCATCACAAAATCATTCGAGTGTGACTTGATTGACAGGCACCCGCCTCCACATCACATGAACCACTATTCTCTGGGCTGATCGTAATGTAAAAGTTTCTGGGTTATGTGGACACCATCCCAGTTTCTTCCCAATCGGTCCGACAGTTACCCTGGAAAGCTAGAATCGTGTTTGCTCTAGAATGTATTATTACCTATCACTTACGGCTTACGTTATACGTGCGACGATCACTGGTAGCACTACACACCTGGTGTCGCAACGTCACCTCACATCCATGTTAAAACTGCGACGGTAAAGAAACGAGAATATCGGTCAGAGACCGAAGACTTATCGATCGAAAGTTAGGGGATCCCCCAAAACAGCGCTCTTACTCTAAAGTGACACCTGGTGTCCCATCACTAATTAATTAATAACTCGCTAATTAAACGACATGATTCGTTCAAAACCAATAGTTCTCGGGTTCTGGTCCGAGATATGATGAATGCACATGCAAAATCTGGAGCAGATTCAATCTCGTTTTCGTGAGATATCGCGTACATCTAACAGACAGACAGACAGACAGACAGACAGACAGACAGACATACAGACAAATACCTATCAACTTACTTACCGATTAAAATCGATAAGTCGTAACGTTATCTTATATAAAAGTGTCTCGATTGTCTCACGTGTCCCACTTGTCCAAGGGAAAATGTAAATGTGTGCTGTCCCATTCCATCCATTGGGACGTCTCCCATGGACAAGACTGTTGGTTCTCAAACTTCACAGCGCTGGTCTGAAAAACCTGACAAGCAAAGGAAACGCATCTATTAAACTAGTGCGCCGTGATTCATTGAACTATCAGTTGCTCATCACGGTGCCCTAAAACAGAGGTGCGCAAATTACGGCCTGCGTCTGCTGAAATATCGACTATAGTTTTTACGAATATAAATTTCCGTTGAAAATATTGATGAAAATACCGTCATAATGACCTCGATTGTTACATTGTGCTTATTATATAAACGTGGCCTAGCTTTTTATAATAAACTTTTTTTTCATAGTTTTTCTTATCTAGTTTTCAGCCTCCGGTCCAGTAACTAAGTTCATTATTTGTATATGGCCAATTCGGAAAAGTAATTGCCCACTCCTTCCCTAAAACTATTACTCATGGTTTAATTAGGTCAAGGTATGTTGGGCATGGGACTTGTTTTGCCAACACGCGACAGTAATAAGCAGGATAATATGTAATAGCATTTACTTGTTTACACCGGGAGATATTTTCAGATCCATGGGATTCATGTTGAAGGAATCCGTAACCGACCAGCGGTTACGTAAACCACCCTACGGCGGCGAGGAGTCCAGCAATCCTCTCGCACATAACTATCCCGCGTGGGATTCGAATGGTATTAGTTAGCCTGTTATTCGTTTCAGATGCATGGACTTGATGAAAGTATGAAACTTAAGTATCAGCCTTTTTCCTAATCCTTTATTATATATTTCAGTGCAATTTCCTCCGTCTCGACCAACAGAAATTGTCAGAAACTTAAAGATAAATCTTCCCTTTATTACATGGAATGGCACGGTGTCAGTTAACGTAACTTGGGACTTCTGGTACACAGGTATTTTTGTTAGAGCAATGGTTCTCGAACTTTTTAAGCCGCGCCCTCTTTTAAAAATTTGTCAAGTCTTGCATGTAACTGAAATGAACTAGATAGCATTCGCGACCGCCGACTTATCGATCGTTTACAGCGACGAAAGTTAGATTCAAAATCAATAGGCCGAGGTACGATATATGATGAATGCACATGCAAAATTTGGAGCAGATTCAACCTCGCTTTTGTGACATATCGCGTAAGATACGAAAGTGTCTAACAGACAAACAACCAAACAAATACCTATCAACATACTTATCGAGATTGATAAGTAATTATAATAAAACTGGTTAGTCGTTGAGAAATGGCTTGGTACTGTTTGACTCAATTATGTCAACTAATAAAACAAGATTTGGCGGTTTTTGATTTAAAAAAAGTATGAATAATTTTGATTTGAAAAACATAACTTTATTGCGCATAAGTCTTACAAAAAAAAAATAGGGTTATTCGTTGTCGAAGTTATCTAACGGATATAAGCGCGCGTTTTCATCTTTCTGGTCTGGTTTATTTTGTGAAAGGATAATTGATAGGGAGCCAGGAAACGTGCGGTTTTTAGTAAATCGCTCAAGAATAGAGCAAAATGGTGTTGCAAAAAGCGTATGAATGCATGTCCTAACGCAGGGGGGGCAAGGTTTTTGGACCAAAAGCCAAAAATTTTGCCCAACTAGACTGGCGGGTCGTGTATGTGGGACGTAAAAAGTTACATTTCATAAACAATATTTACAGTGTTACAAAGCAAAGATGGAAAACAATATGCTTCGTTATGCATCCAAAATTGATTTCAGTTTGGTTGTGGCAGCATCAGGCGGGCCAGATTGAATGACCCAACGGGAAGGATTTAGCCCGCGGGCCATACTTTGCCCATGTCTGTCCTAATGAGAGGGGAGAAAGGGCATGACATCTCACTCCAGCCAATTACCAATCCCACTTTATTTTTACAGAGGCGCCCGCCGATCTTGTCAGATTTCGACTATGCCTTGAGACTGTCAAATGTTATTCTGGAAATAATAGAAATGTGAAAATGTGGACAATAGAAGCGGTAAGAATAAGAAGCGTCATGCTATTAATCCAATTAAATATATCTCCAATAGCGGAAGTATATGAAGAAGCGGTAAGTATATGATTGTAAATTATGAAAAAACTTCCTGTTCCGGGTAATGACGTCATGCTATTAGTCCAATTAAATATATCTCCAATACAGAAAATTATAAATTCACCTCGACATTTAGCAGACCGAAAAAAAAAGATGGCGGCGATTCGAAATTTTCGTGTGTACCGATTTGAATAATTTACTATTCGATTCAAAATGCCCAGTCCTAGCTATGTTTAAACTCAGGAAATATTTCTTATTCAAACCAACTCAAAATTCTACATTTTCTTCCTTAACAGCGTAAATTCTACCTTCTGAATGAGCTAGATTTTGCCTGTGAATACGAAGTTACTGTTCAAGCCTTATACGGGACATTTCGACACCAAGCAAGCCAAGTCGTCTCACATTGCTTCCGGACGCCACCTTGCGGTCTCAAGCATGAGCTTGTTTTAACCGGAACAAAATTGTCTACCGATGTGGCCGCGTCGTGTCCAACTGGTAAGATTATTTGGGAACACGGTTATTTAGAGTTGAGGTTGAAGTCAAAATTTTGAAATGTCCGAAATCCGGACAAATTTTGTCAAGTTTCTTTTTTCACAGAGGCATAGCTAGAATATGACATTCAATCCTTTGAATTTTTTTATAATTCAGTCAACCGTATGCCGTGCAAAGACAATGTTCAACTTTATTATTTCAAGGTGGTTGGGGTCGAATGATTTAGAACAATACAGCCAAGGGCCAATAGCTCGAAACAAGGGGCGCTGAAAAATATTATCACTACTACACTAGTGTCAGGGATTTTAATGTCCGTGTTTGTGCTGTGGCAATTTATATTCAAGCGGTTTTGGCCGGCTCCAACCACCACACATGAAGTGTGAGACAAGATTGTTTTTTGCGCTCTCTTCTCGTTCGGAAAGGGTGTTTGTCAGTGGCTTTTTAGTTGTGTTTGGATCATTATTTTGCTGTTTTGAGTTTGAAGTTCTCCCATAAAAAATCCGGAATCTGAGTCTTCTTAATCATAGGCACACAGTACATAAAACCAAACCGTAACATTAGGAATACAATTTAACCAGCTTGTGCAGAGCTGTGTTAAGAGAGAACTCGACATCTATGACACTTTCTCTATAATTTAGCAAACAAAAAGAAGAATCCAATTTATTTCACTCGATTTCACTTTTATCAAATACTGAAATTAATGGAGAACGAAAGATATTCAGCAGAATTGCAATGGAGTCCACCACGATATAAGTCAACCTACGAAACCGTGTTTTTGTACATTTGCTTTGACGATAATACACCGTTGCAATGGATATATTTGCCCGTCAAGGTAGGTATGCAATACATGCAGAACTGGTTAGCCATAAAGTCTCTTTTATATTTCAATTTTATTATGGAGTCAGTTCTCAAAATATTTTACCCAGGTTTGTTGTTTTTTAAGTAGTAATAGTTCAAGTATTTTTACTTCATTTATTACATCTGTGAGGGCCAAAACAATATATGGTATCGATGAATTCCCTTCGCAATTAAAAAAAAATTAAGACTTTATGCACACCCTATATATGTGGAAATGCAAAAAAAGCTTGAAAAGACAATAGAGTCAAAACGTAGGTCTTCAGCATGACCGTTGACATATTTCAATTCATGAGCGGAAGGGGCACTGAGTGAGTGATGCAAGGAATGAGAGTGGAGGAACATAGACCCCTTCCTTCCAACATTATTTTGATGCAATTTTGTGACCGCGTTCGGAGTAAACAGTACTAGTGAGCGTCGTAAATGTGCCCTTCTACCCAGAATACTGGGCTGTTGATCATGATACGAGGTCTCTTTGGTGAACGTTTTGCAAAATTGTTGTTGTTGTTGTGAGAAACTACCAATCAATCAAGTTTCAGTACTTATTGATGAGAGGGGTTTTCCAATTCATACGGTGGCCTGATATGTCACAGATATGTATATTTCGCGGTCACACGTTCAAATGATATTCGGTACATTTAATTATGACATTCGGTATATTTTATCATGACATTCGGTACCTTTCATTATGCCATTCGGTAAATTTAATTCTGATATTTGTTACATTTCATTATGACATCTCAAACTTTGAGCAGTTCAGAACTTCCCTATTCTAAACTTCAAAACTTTTGAAAATAAAACTTTGACACCAACATAAATAAAGATTCCGGATTTCGACTCCTTCCACTGTCCGACTGATGACCGGACAACTACTCCATCAAATTGTAAATTCAAATTTTGTCTAAGCAGATTTTCTTAAGAAAAAATTAGGTAATCTGTAAATCTGTAAATTTTGTTGACAGGAGACAAGCTGCATCTTACGCTCTTTACCACCATCTAGAGGTTACATAATACGGTTCGTCACTGTCTCGAGAGGTCAGGCTGAACTAACTTCAACACACTATCTGAGCACTCCTGGTCTGCCAAAGCGCCAAATCTCTCAACAATAATAACTATTTATTGCCTTGTCTATATGTGAATAATAAAAGGTACTCGATATCAGCTTGCTTCCTCTAAAGAGCTGGGGGGGGGGGGGGGGGGGGGCTAGAGCAGTTGGAGGTGGGCTACAATGCTTGGCGCAAAACTGATTTTACTTTTCCCTCCACAAGAAAACTTTTCTTCCTAGTTTCATTGTTTGATAGGATTATTTCTAGGGCTGGGAATTTCAGGGAAAACCTTTTACCCGTTAACTGGGTAAAATTAACCGGTTAACCGCAGCGTGACGTTTGACGTAGTAATTTATAATTTCAGCTTGTCACAATGGTTATAAAACAATTTCGCGTGATCTTATCCCGGTATCGCTCAAAATTATTCCAATCCGATTCCGTTATCAAACGTCATTTATGTGACAAATTTTCAGTATTCGATGTGCAAATTCTACTTCGAGGTATCATGAAGAAAAACAGCATCATTTGTGCACTTGTCGGATGACATGGAATATACGATTTTGCAATAAAATCGTGAACAATTTATTTCGACCGCAAACTGATTCTGAATTTATCATTGTAAATTTTCCTTTTTCAGCAGTCTTTGTACTTAATTA
The DNA here is from genome assembly GCF_013122585.1 of Styela clava. NCBI lineage: Eukaryota > Metazoa > Chordata > Ascidiacea > Stolidobranchia > Styelidae > Styela > Styela clava. The sequence goes on along the minus strand of NW_024102841.1, from coordinate 17,779,725 downwards.
TTTAAATTACACATTTATTGGGTCCTTATCAATACAGTTAGTGATATTCTTTTGAAATAAACGCAACAAGAAATAAATTTGCGATGACGTAATCATTTTTGAAGAAAATGTACAATATAAAAATGATTACCAGAGATGTCAGTTAACGGTTAAAATAAATCGTAACCGTTAACTATCTAAAATCGGTTAACCGGTTAAGCATTTCCAGTCCTAGTTATTTAACAAGATGTTTTCACTTCGTTGAGCCTAAATTGCTCGAACATAATGGGATTTGGAATCGACCAATCGAAATAACACTATAAATACCACTGGAATGATAAACAGGGTCCCATAAGTCCTAAAGGCCCCCGAAAAGGGGCCACGAGCCATAAAAGGTTGGGAACCACTTCCCTCCTGCTTTTCATTTAACGTTGAATTGCAGCCGCTGATCAAAAAAGGAGATTTTACGTTTGAATGATTATTTTTGCGTTCGGCATAGCCTACTTCAGTCAGAGTTCCTATTTCAGGCCGAGATAACGGGAATGGATGGAAACAACCATAACGTGTCATCCCAACATAGTTAACCTATGGTGTCTAATAAAGAGTTATGATCAATGATCATAAGTCCCTAAACTGCGAGTCAAGTCGGGTTACGGATCATTCAAGATACACCACTGATCCATCCTGCCTCATCCTCAAACAAAATCTTATTACTACAGTCAACTTAGCAGGAGATCGATTCAAAATGGCGAGAAATTAATTTTATGCCATTTGACTATACAGTAAGACCCAGCATATGCTAAAATAAGCCCATTTACAATAAACATTCGACATTTGAGCCACTATTGAGAATTGTAATTTTTTAAAAACCGATATGCTCAAGAAGTTCATGCGTTTCAAGGATTATTCTTTTCGGCACCACATTGTCTACCTATATTTGATTAGAGTCTATAGTTAGACTATTCTCTGGCTGAGTTAACAGAAATGGAAGGAGACCCTCTAGTTTCCCGGCACGGTATTGTAACAATTAGAACCTGAAATCTAGTTACTATCCGCTAAAACACTATCCTGGAGCATTCTGCTATTATTCAGATTCAGGTTCTCACAAGCCAACCACGAACAGTTGCAAAAATACGTTTATTTACATGGAACAGGCAAGAGAAGGCAGCAACATAGCAGACAACTAAACACAAAAATTACTGAAAACATAGAATCTATTACTCAGACAGTTTGTTGGATACTCCCGAAGTATGTGAACCAAGATGGCGGACACCGGAACGTAGTATGTGTACCAGGTTGGGATCAGGCCGTTCGTTGTGCGTTCAAACACAATAAAAAAAAAACATGTTCCATCAATGATATCCAGCATAACGCGACCCAACGGATACTCAACTACGCATAAATAGCTTGACAGTCGCTTCACAAACAAATAGTTGCAAAAAGACGTTTATTTACACGGAACAAGCAAGAGAAGGCACGGTGGGTTGAATATCACAGACAGCTAAACAGCTCCTCAAAAATTTGCTTCTTATAATTTTGTCGCCTGATGAAGATTATTGTTAACCATGACGACCTACGAAGTAAGTAGATACCTGTTAGCCAGTGATAGATTCCAAATTATTAGAACGGGTTCTCTATTGCAGGGCTACTCAACTATTTTTACCGAAGATCCGCATACAAAACTTCAAAAATATTTGGGTCCGGACTTCCAGAAATTATATTTAAACACGCACTTGCTCGACAGACTAATGATTATTAGCTATATAAGATTGTTTAATATGGCGTTAGAGTTCTTTTCATATATATATTTAAACCTATAAAAGTGATTTTATAAAAGGAAACTTCAAAAGTGGGGCTAATGATCCTAAATAAATAATTAGGTGCAGTCCGAATCGAATACCCGAAAGGTCCGGATTCGGACCGCGGTCCGCCAGTTGAGTAGCCCTGCTCTATTGTATCGAACTTGCCAACAACCGGACTACTCGTTGCAGAAAAGCGAAAAAAAAATCCCCCTTTTATAAAAGGTACACCCGCACCTCCCCATAATTTTGAGGTTTGTCACCCCACTGTAATTGTTAACCTGAATATAATTGTATTTGAATATCCAGAAAGAAGCGTATTTATTAGTGCAGATGGTGAGTCAAATTCATAACACAAGTTTCATCATCACCAACAACAAAATATACACCTCCCCCTCAATTTGGGGCAGGGTTCCCAAAGAAAGCGCCGCGGTGCACTAGATTGGCTAAGTGCGCCTGAATTAACAAAATTGTGTAATATAACTAAAATATGCTGGAATATTTTCACATATTGTATTTATTCTAAATGTTTTATTTGTTTCTTTCTATTTTAAATGATCTATACATGAATCAATAAATTCATTACCCATTCCATGTCTTCAACTTTTCGTCACGTTGTGTTCTCTTACGATCACAAAATTGAGTTTTTTTATTCGAAGGCAGCAATTTTTTTGTGTAAATGCGTCGTGTGTTTTTCCTCCGATACAGTAATTTGGCGCCGCGCGAGCAAAAAGTTTGGAAACCACTGCACTGGGACATCTCATTGAGCCGCCCCAAATGGATTTAAGAGACTTAACTTTACATACATACCTGCTGAGGTCTCAGGCAACACATAGCTCTACAGCTGAAGGCAGAATGCACGATTGATATAATAAAAACTGGCGCCGATACAATGATGAGCAGAACCAAGACTTCGGAAACTGGGGTCTGAATAAACAACAGAATGAAATACGGTTCTAAACTTCCATCACCAAGCGCGAGATGAATAAAGTAAAACATAAATAACGTACAAGAGCGCGGTCAGCCAAATTTATAGCCTCCCACTTTCCTGGCTACGTCTATGTTACCGAACAGTTGACACCCCTTTCAACACAGACAAGACCCATGTCGAGACCAGGCGACTTAACGGGCGATACTTGATATTAGATTGCAATATATACATTTGAAGTCAACCAACTCTCAAACATCATTGAATGTAACGGATAATCGAGAATAACATTCAATAGAAGGCTGAATCAGTCATGACACTGGACCCAATCGGCTGCATATGTGCATTGGAGTGGATGCTCATGTACATCGGAGTGTATGCATATGCATTTTCGGTCGCTTCAAAACCGCATCCACATCCATCCACAAGTGTACAAAATTACCGACTCCGTAGTCTGTCCATGTACATATTGCCTGCATATGATGCAGAACATTGGATTTAATGTTTATGCACTCCGGGTTGGCTGCATATGCACCCCGGGTTGGCTGCATACGCACCCCGGATTAGTTAAATATGCATATCAGATTGGCTTCTTTCCCTCATCAGATTGGCTATGTATGCATATCAGCTTGGTTGTATTTGCATATGGGATTGGCTGTATGTGCATTTCGGATTGGCTGTATGTGCATATCAGATTGGCTGCATATGCACCTCGGATTGTATGTATATGCACTTCGGACTGGATGCATACACACAACATTATTGACCCACTCTTAACTACTCTCAAATATAATGAAAAAAAATTACCGGACAACTGTCACGGGAAGGGCGGTTATATCGAAAGCCATAGTCGTCCATCTTATTGGCCGAGTAGCTCATCATTGCACAGACGGCAGAGACCGAAGTGGCGAATGCTGATATACCAGAAGATCCAATTGCTGAGAAAACTGATAGCACAATTCCTGTAATAGCCTGAAGGTTGCAAAAGAATATTTGAAATTGATTAGAGTCGGGGTTTAGTATTTAGTTATTTTTATGTATTTACTTTAATCCAGTGGTTCTCAGACGTCAGGGAGCGCCCCACAAGGGATCGTATGCAACCATTTGAGAAGACATGAAACTAATTAAAAATAACAATATTTGTTAGATTTGATCTTGCCGGCCTTATTTTGGATTCACATTTCATTATTTACGTTCCATCCACCTATTCTCAACATGTTTTCAAAAAAACATACTTTCTTCTCACTATATGTTGGTGCGCGAGACTTAACAAATTCCTAAATGGGGGGTTCCTTAAAAAGTATGAAACCACTGCTTTAATCAAAGTTGGAAGAGGAATTTGTAAAACTTAAGGTCCGGTAGCACTAGTAATTTCAGTGGTCGGTCGTATCTTTAAGATGAGTCTTCATAACTTCTGAGAGAGTGACAAGAGAGCCATGCTCAAATATATGGACACGTAGCGCCACCTACGGGCAATAATTTCGATGACGTCATAGCAAAAAAAAATTAATAGCCTTCTGAAGAAAATTTTTATCTTTAACCACTGAAAATTTCAAAGCAATTTGTCCAGTAATCAAAGAGAAAAGCGACTTTTTAAAAACGTGTCAAAGAACAACAACATAATATTGAAACGATCGCTATGTCCACTACGTGTCCAATAAGCTCTTGGCATTCCAGTTACCGGTAACTCTTTGCAAAGAGACGAGTTTCTTATATGAGTGACTACGGATATAATATTTTTTCCAATAAAACACCGTCAGTTGAACATTTATATAGAACTTACTCTACATTCCGTAGTCCTGAAAGCATTTAAAATTCCGAAGGCCGAAGAGACGCCACACTGAAAAAAAATGTGTCACTGGATGAGTCATGCGATTCAGAGAGTGGCGAAACGCGCAGACATGAGCGTATTGTATTCTAAATATTGCAAAATTCAAAAATATCGCAACTTCTCACGAATCATTTTTCACAGAGTTCTCTCCGTATTTTTTTATTTGAAAAACCACATGGATTTTAACGCATCCATCGCTGAATTTTCCTATTAATTCCGGGAAGAGAGAGTCGTTTTATGAATGACTGCAATTTCTAGTCGGGTTTAAATCTTTCCCCGACCTCACAGCTTTGGTTTACTTACCACTACTCCAGTTACCATCGCTGCTCCGCCGACGCTTTTCCCTCCAAAAGAGGTATTGGAACTTGAACTTGCTGCCAGAATAATTATTCCACAGAGTAATATCAGGAATGAACCAACTGCTTGTAGGAACTGGAAAACAAAAATTGGGTTTAGCTGAAACGCATTCTCTTGGTGGTAATATTGAATTAATCTGTCTGTTGATGTATTTGCTGAAACGCTTACTTTTGTGGTAGTATAGGATCAGTCAGTCTGTCAAATATCTTGATTTTCTGTTGTGATTGATAAGCCGCGAAATAGATTTCCTAGTTTATCTCACAAAATATGAAAGCCGATAGAACGATCAGTAAGTTACCGACGGCTTCTCATCATGTCAATAGTCGGATTCAAGGAGAGTCAGTAAGGTAAATTTTCATATGCACCTAGCGACGTTACCGGTATCAAATCAACTCCGACATTTGAGTGCCAAAATTTGCAAAATCAAACGGAAAGATGGCTTGGCTGGTTAAAAACCGTGCCCCATGAATAAAAAATAAAACAGCGAAATTTTGGACGAAATATCCGATCTTAGAGGATTTATGAAAAAAATTAGTAACAAATGAAATAATACCCTTCTAGCAAAAAACATAATCTTTAACCCAGTGATTCTCAACTGGGGGCCGCTGGTCGGTGGCCCACCAAGAGGGCCACAGGGCAGTTGGATGGGGGCCATCATGCCAAGCAAAAAAAACAATTTTACTTTCACTACAAAACTCTCCGTTCTTGCTAGTTTGCTTGAATAAAGTTATTTCACAGTGTGTTTCCTTTCGTTACAAAAGAATTGTTATAACATAATAGGATTTGGAACTATCAATCAAAATAACACAATAAGTTCTACTGGAATGATAAACAGGGGGGCCATGAGTGCTAAAAGCCTCAGACTGAATATAAAAGATTGGGAACCACTGCTTTAGCCACTGAAAAAACGGTGCTATCGTAGTATGTGCACCAAGATGGCGCACAACCTGAAGATGGCAAGTGTACCAGGTTAGGGTTAGCAGGTTGTGCGCCATCTTGTTACGAATACTACTGGAGCGTTGAAAAACAAAGAAAGCGATTGGTCCGGTAGTTGAAGCGAAAAGCGATTTTTTATAAAAGAAGCATAATAACAAAATAACCATTGTGTACAAAAAATAAGTCTTACCCCGAGTATCTTGAACGCTTTGACGTGAACCATCGGTACAAAAGGGGCTTCAACCAGCTGTGGTAGAGAAGGCAACATAGGTTGTTGGGAAGATGGGGGTTGTTGCTGGGGATTCCCCAGGTCGCCCGCTTGGTAAGGCGCATCCTCGCGTACAATGTAAGACATTTTTAGCTTAAGTTGACAAAATTTGGGTTCTAAAAAATCGGATATTGTTATAAAATAAGCTTGAAAGTTTGAAACCCAAAATCAAATCCTACACGGAAGAATACATACCGATTTTGAGAGCGTAGGAATTATAGTGTCGGACTCGCAATATTTTATGAACCACAGGTCGCACTTTAAATTATTTTTTTCGTTTTTTTCGCCGCCTTATAAGCCAGTACTCTAGGAATTATAGCGTCGGACTCGCAATATTTTATGAACCACAGTTCGCACTTCAAATTACTTTTTTTAATTTTTTTCGCCGCCTTATAAGCCAGTACTCTAGGAATTATAGTGTCGGACTCGCAATATTTTATGAACCACAGGTCGCCCTTTAAATTATTTTTTTCATTTTTTTCGCCGCCTTATAAGTCAGTACTCCTTATGTATGGACCAATAGTATAGCCATCCTAAAATTATTCAAGAGTTTTTTCCAAGAACCTAAGATATGTGGAATTCGCTACGCTACATCATAGCTGTTTTTGGAATCATGTAGAAAGCCGCTGCAAAAAGCACCTCCGCCACCGCTCAAAATAGAAAAAATTGTAGTCATCTAGTTAGGGTTAGGAATTCAGATTGCTCTCGAAATTCAAATTTTCTAATCCTCCCGAACCCGAATTGGATGATCATTAATTTGTTATTTTAAAACGTGGCTGCGGCGCTTTTTTTTCAAATGTAACATTTTTGCATTAGGGTCAATTTCTACAAAATATCCCTGTTTTTCTGATTATATGTACATGAAGTACTTCAAGTCTTATGACAATGGCAAATAATAAAATGCAATTATACGCTATAATCCTTTCTCGGCCTCTCGCAACGCCAATCAAACATAAATCTTCTATATTTCTGAATGAGTGCGCTGCGCTTGCCCGTGCTTAAAAACAAGTTCCCAACAATTGTAATAACCCTGTCCGCTTTCAAACCGTACCCCAAACGGTTCAGAAACCCCTAATCCTACTTCTGACAAGTTTCCAATAAACACGCCTGCCCCCAAATCGTACCCAACGGTACAAACCCACTTCATCTTGCTATAGCAATTTTCAAATATCCCGTCTGCCTCAAAGCCGTAACTCCGGCGATACAAATCCATTTAACCGTGGTTTGAGCAAATTTATAAGCAATCAGCAATCTAAACATGTACTCTGAATATCTCAACACAACTGACAACGCGGTAACATCACAATTCCTCATAGGTTAGTTTGTTTACAAAAAAGCCTGCCTATCATTATAGCAATTATTACTTCACTTATCGTACACGGAGTGTTATTATGAATCGTTTTGTTATTATTAATGAAGGGAACACTTTTTGTGACAACGTGATGACTGTCTCCAACGTTTATATGACATCGTAACGACTGGTTCCGATAGGTTACTGTGACAGATTGCATACTCGTACTATGGCGTTTTGTACTTTTGTGTTCATATATTTGAGCATTGATCTCTTTTCTTGTTGTTCTGAAAAAATCGCATTTCGTCAATGACTGCTGGACCAATTTCCTTGTAATTTTTAGGGGTTAAAGATTATATTTTTCGCTCGGAGGCTATTACTTTCATTTATTTTAAAAATTTCTGTGGGCCTTATGGGAATCGTTTTAAACGTCAAAGTTTTGTGTGATAACTTTATCTAAATTAAAAGTTGCGTGCTGTGGTTCCTTGATCACATCTCGGTGATATCGTGGCCAGACTACAGAAACTGTTAAAGATTTGATGTTACTTCGTTTGGCTTTCGCGTCCACATATTTGAGTATGGCTCTTTTCTGCATATTGAAGTCTTCATTTGTGCTATGACAGCGTCAGGGTCATAATACTGACCAGTGGTCCCCAACCATTTTTCGAGCCACCCAAATTTTTTTCAAAAATAAATTTTGTAAAATCTCGCGACTTGTGGATATGCTCAAATACTAAACGACATGTAGTGTTTTTATGGCCGCAACATTAAAGTACTAATGTAAAACGATCATTTTTATATAATTTTCAATTTTACTAGAAATTACCTCAAAGTGAGAAAGCTGGGCTTGTCAGCTGTTAGCGAGTTTTCGTGGCATGGCTTTACTTTGCAAAATAGATGCCGCCAGGTTTTTGACCGTGATGCTTTCCACATATATATATATTGAGCAACGCATCAATATCAAATAAAAATTAATAAAGAAAAATACTTGAAAATAAAATCAGTAATATTTGGGATTTTGTCATAAAAAAGCAAGCGACCCAAAAGGATTTTTAGGCGACCCATAGGTTTTCGGCTTTTCTTTTCACCCTGAAATGCGATTTTTTTTAATTTTTTTTTGAATTTGTGATTGTGATAGTATAGCATAGTTTTGTGAAGAAATAAATTACTGATTACTGACTGATTACCTGAAGGCGAAAGTTTCAGTCGGCTAAAAATTTATCTATATCTTTGCGTCAAAATTCCATATTGCCATCTCACATAGAAAACTAAGTTTGTTCCGACAATGAGGATTTTTACTGTCAAGAAGAGAGCAATGCTCAAATATGTGGACACGGAGGCATAGGCGTGGCCGGGAACAAATGAACCAACCGAGATAAATGAAAATGCGCTCTTATATACCTTGGATAACTTTGGCAGCGAAGTGAGTCTTTAGAGATACTGTTAGATATCAGTGACTTATTTCATCTTGTTAGAAGCAAAACCCACGCGAGTAAGCGTCATATTACGTCATTATACAAATCAAATTGGACGGGTTACGTTCTTGCACGAAGGTCGCGCATAAGTATTGGTATGCCATTAACTGTGTAGCTGAGAAATGAGTTAACTTCAACTCATTTTTTTACTATACTGCTGTAATAATTGCTCTGTGGCGTGGCGCATCGTGCAAAGCGGGAGAATTGCGCTTGTCATTGCTCTTTTGATTACCCTGCGAGGGTTTAAATCTCGTCGGGAATAATTTTGTTCGAGAGACGATGTCGGGTGCTGGTTTACGTAACCGTTGGTTGGTTACGGCTTCCTCCACCATCAAGTCCATGCATCCGAAAACAAATAACTAATCCCACATCCGACATGAACTTGTAACTAGGGCTGGGAATTTCGAATCGAATATTCGAATCGAATCGAATAGTAAATTATTCGAATCGGTTTAGAGCAAATTTTCGAATCGCCGCCATCTTATTTTACTCTTCTGCCAAGGGTCGAGGTACATTTCTCAATTTTTTTTTCATTGAAGCCATATTTTTTCAACACAATTCTGACATATAACTTTTTTCTGTATTGAGGTATTGATGAAAACGTGTTTTTTTTTTTTTTTTTCAGTGATGCATTCTATGTTTTCAGTAATTTATGTGTCTGGAAGACCTAAAATAATAAGAAAGTTTCATACAATTTCATATCTTCCAAGTATTCGAGATTCGATTCGATTCGAAAAAATTATTCGATTCGATTCTGAAATCATCAGGTATTCGAAAATGCCCAGCTCTACTTGTAACCAGACGAGAGGCCGTAGTTCGCCATATGAATAAACCGTCTTATCGGCTTACCTTTCCTCGGGATAAATATTCAAAACCTGTCCTAATGTGTTAACTGCGATGCCAACATTCGTAATCGTAATGCTTTAATAGATAGTCAAGTGGTTCCCAGCTTTTATGTCGTATGGCCCCCTCCGGAGGGTTTTAGCACTCATGGCCCGTCAGTTTATCATTCCACTGGCATTATAGTGGTATTCTGATCGGTAGATTCTAAATCCCATTTATGTCCAAGCAATTCATGCTCAACAACCTTGTGAAATAACCTTACCAAGCAATGAAACTAAGAAGAACCTGGGAGTTGCTATTTTTGTGAAATGAAAAGTAAAATAGGTTTTGCGCTTAACATTGTGGATGGGGCATTGCGCCCGTTTTCGGGAGAAAAGAGATTTTTCAACAGCTACAAGAATTTAGCATAACCATGCATGGGCTCATTTGTGACCGATAATTAGTGCCGGGCATTTCGAATCGAAGAGTGCATTATTCGAATCGGTTCAGACAAAAATTTCAAATCGAGAATTTTTCAAGTTCGAAAAGAATTCCCCTTTTTTTATCGATGAAACATATTTCTTATTGTGCGTGAACACTCAGCGAACTGTCTTCCATAGTTTCAGGAATTTATGTGTATCGTACAATAAAAAAGTCACATATCTTCCGAGTAATCCTATTCAAGATTAGATTTGAAAAATTTTGTAGTCATCACGTATTGGAAAAGATATGTGTATGGAGGTACCAATATGGAGGTAACTAATTTTGTTCGCCTCAAGCTGTGTAAAGGGCCTGAAAACTATGCTATCTATTACAACAGAGCTATGCTCAAATATATGGACACGTAGAGTCACATAATTTTGATGACGTCATAGCGAAAAAAAAGTAATAGCCTTCTGGAGAAAATTTTTACCTTTAACCACTAAAAATTTCAAAGCAATTGGTCCAGTATTCGAAGAGAAAAGCGACTTTTTAAAAACGTGTCAAAGAAAAAGAACAACAACAACAACATAATATTGAAACGATACGTGTCGAATAAGCTATCTATTCTGGATGAATCGTAATGGTTGTTCCTGTTGTCTAATCTATTTCAAATTTATTGTTGTGTGGTTTTCCCACGATTGTGTAAGTTATAGTTATTTTTATCAGATTGCTTCATTGCTATATTTGCTGCTATATATTACAGCATTTGGTATTGCTGACTGGATGACTCACTGAGTCTTTCGCGATCCCACGTGAATTGCTATGAATCGATGTTTTTCGTTATTTAGTTTGCTATGTTTTTCTTTTGATTTGAATTGATTCCTGTATGACGAAAATAAATATCTGAATCTGAATCTATGGGCAGGGAGTATTCACTTGACTAACACAACACAGTCCCTGAATTTGTAATAGAACTAAAATAAGGAAAATTTGAATAAAATTATGGCCTAACCCTAACCTGCCACACACACTATACGGGTATACCTCCAAAAATGAAAAAATAATATCAAATTCACCATTTAGCAATATATTCAAGCAAATAAAATATATTACATTAAACATATTCGTTTAGTTTCAGAGTATTCCAACCGGAGAGAGAGTACACTCAAGAGAGAAATTTTAAGGGAATAAAATTTAACTGTATTGTAAAATTAACGTATTTCACGGACCAAAAGAAAATGGAGGAATGTAGCAAAAGGTTTGGAAACCACAGAGTTACGTCAAATCATTTGGATGAGATACATATTCAAAAAATTTTAGTCTGGTACGTCATCAGTGACGTCATATGCTTTTTAGAATGTTTAAATATATTCTTGATGCAGGGGAGTTTTGTGTTCGTACATCATGATGTCGCGACGAGACGTTCGGGATCCCAGTAACACGAACACAGATCCAATCAACCAGAGGATGCCGGCAGCCAATGCCATCTGAAAAGCAAGAAAAAATTGCTCAAATATAGAATAGGATTCACATATTCATCCCGGGGAAGAAAGCTGATAAGACGGCTTAACCATATGGCTAGCCACGCCCGGTCACCAGTCCATGTAGGGTATGGGATGAGTTAGCTAGTTATTTGCTTTCGGACGCGTGGACTTGATGGTATCTCTAAACTTAAATATTTTTTACCTTTGCTATAGACGCCATTTTACGTAGATACGCCACAAGAAAGGCCGCCCCGAAGCTATTCATACAAGATGACGCACAACCTGAACAACCCTAACCTGGTACACATACTATGTTGAGGTTGTGCGCCATCTTGGTACAAATACTCCGTGAGCACCCAAGAAAGGGCCGCGGTACAAGGCGTTTGTACCCACCCAGTGGTTCTAAAACATTTCAAGCCACACCGCCATTTTAGAATTCATCAAGCCTCGCGCCCCACCTCAAAAATAGCTAGCTAACAATAAGCTACAAATAACAGATATTAAGGCACAAGTATGTTTTAGATTCAGATTCAGATAGATAATTTATTCCCATCATGCAAGAATCAACACAAAAATTAAAGCACGAAAAAATGACAAACGTGTATAATGACAATCGTAAAAATGTAAATATACACATAAGAATTCATACAAGTGAGAGATTCATAGCAATTGATAAGGAGTCGCGAAAGACTGTGACAGTCATCGAGTCAGCGACACCTGTGGGCTGAAGTTTAAGAGAGAATGAAAAAAAAAAATTATACAAATTTAATCAATGAATATTAACAGAAGAACAAAATCACAACATATCACCAGAGTAATTATACACGCGACAGCGCGTATGTGCGTTCATGGACCGTAACAAAAAGTTTTAGAGGGGATGACAGGAAAATTATAAAAATTTATTCAATCAAAATTAGCAGAAAAACAAATTATCACCAGAGTAATATTACACGCGACAGCGCCCTTGTGGAGTTCAAAAAACACGTTATTCATAAAACACGTTGAAAATACGTGGATGGAACGTAAGTACCCAAAATACGGCGGGTAATATGAAATCGAACAAATACTTTCATTTTCAATTACGCCCCTCAAAAACATTGTCTACGCTCCCTTGTGGGAGCGCCTCATCGTTTGGGAATCACTGGATTCACCAATCTATTAATATCTCACCTGAACGCTTTCTCCCGTTATCCATTTCATTGGTCGGCCTTTAGGATCTGGCAACGTTATTGTCATGTAGACATCAGTGATGTACCACGCTGCTGCCACGGTTACGCAGACTCCTAAATATTATAGAATATTAGATATGATTCCTTTTTATATATTTACTTGAAGATAGATAAGCAGTTTCGAACTAAATTAATAGATTGAAGTAACATTGGCTAATCAGCAAGCTGCTAAGAGTGGCTGAACAATAGACGCTTCAGCAGCCGCTCAGACACTTGCGTCACTCAGACAGATTTTTGGTATGAAGTATGAATCAAATAATTCAATGATCATTTTTTCTTATTTAAAGATTTATTTTTATTGCAGTAATCAAAAATTAGTTTTGAATAGATTCGATAACCCAGGCTGAACTTTCCAAAGTACTTTTTATGACAGGTTGTTGAATATTCTGAATCAAAATATTGATATGAAACATATAAACCAGTTTATAGGCGCCAATTCGCGAAACCACTCTTAAAATGCACCTACAATTTTCCAATGGTAAATAATGGGAAGAATTTTCCGGGGGTCAAAGGTCGGAGAAACATCCATTGCAGATCGCCACAGTGGATACTTTTATAGTGCCTAGAAAGCAGTGGAATGTGCACAAAAGCGCCGTGTAATCTGACTCACCGCAAGCCAGGTACACGCTTCCGCCGTATTTCCCGATCTGAGCTTTCTTCTCCTGTTCTTGTGGTCCGTGCTTCGAACATTTGAAAGAGAACACGATGATCAATGCAGCTATGATTCCGAATATAATTGCTATGATAAGGAGAGCCCGGCAGCCGATAATCACGCCTGAAATAGAAAAAAAACATGTTATTTCATGTGTGCGTGTGTGTATGAGTGTGCGCGTTCGTGTATTTGGGTGTGTGAGTGTCTTGTGTATGTTTGTGAGTGTTTGTGTGTGTGTAGTATGAAAGTATATGGCGCTTTTTAGCAATTTAAATATTTTGCGCCAGAAAATTTTAAACCAATTTTTCATATGACCTTTTTATTATGGCCTTGTTTGGAGCAATGATTCCAAATATTAGAAGAGACCCGATAATACCGGCTGAAAAAATTATGTTTCGGATATGGAGTGGGCCTACGGATGGATTTGTCATTTTGTATTCTAGTTCTTGTTGTTATCGTATAAAATCGCTCTTCTCATTAAATACTGGACCAATTGCTTTGAAATTCTCAGTGGTTAAGAATTGTATTTTTTGGTAGAAGGCCATTTATTTTATATTTTTACTTTCATTTCTGTGGGCTCTAAGCGATTCGTTTTTTATGAGCGGTGACGTCAGTAAGATTGCGCGCCTTGTAACGGTTCCGCGTTCTCGTTAGTGATCAGGCGAAGTCTTAAGACTGCGGTACCGGTAGTATACTGTGACTGATTGAACACCAGTACTACTTTTGTTTTGGCGCTTATGGGTATATACTTGAGCATCGCTCTCTTGTTTAAAGTGCCTTTCAATGTAAGTTTTATATTAGAGGGGTGTTTAGCAGAGAGGAAGGCTCTGAAAAAACAACTACCTATATGAAACACTATTTCTAACATCATAATTTATTACTTATCGATTTTAATCGGTAATTACTTATCGATTTTAATCGGTAAGTAAGTTGATAGGTATTTGTATGTCTGTATGTCTGTATGTCTGTATGTCTGTATGTCTGTATGTCTGTATGTCTGTATGTCTGTATGTCTGTATGTCTGTATGTCTGTATGTCTGTATGTCTGTATGTCTGTATGTCTGTATGTCTGTATGTCTGTATGTCTGTATGTCTGTATGTCTGTATGTCTGTATGTCTGTATGTCTGTATGTCTGTATGTCTGTATGTCTGTATGTTTGTATGTTTGTCTGTTTGTCTGTTAGATGCACGCGATATCTCACGAAAGCGAGATTGAATCTGCTCCATATTTTGCATGTGCATTCATCTTATCTCGGACCAGAAGCCTATTGATTTTGGGCGAATTATGTCGTATAATTAGCGAGTTATCAACCAATTATTGATATAGTGATCTAGATTTTTGTAAAGCAAGAGAATTTTGAGACCCGCCGAGTGTGTGTGTGCGATGCGCAGTGCGCAAGTTACAAGAGCGGATGAATCGAAACTGCAGTTTCTGTTTTGGGGGATCCCCTAACTATCGATCGATAAGTCTTCGGTTTCCAACCGATATTCTCGTTTAATTTTCGGAAACATGGTATATTGCATTGAATTGTTAAATTACAGCATCAATGAAAAAAATAGGGTGGAAATCACCTAGACCTTTAGCTGACAGGAAAAAAGGAAACAAGATGGCGGCGATTCGAAATTTTCGTCTGAACCGATTCGAATAATTCGGGCTCCCGAAGTATGCGAACCAAGATGACGGACATCGGAATGTAATATGTGTACTAGGTTGGGGTTAGGCCATAATTTTAGGTATAAATACTTCGGGAGGCTCTTGGCTAGTGTTCGAACTGATAATAGGACTAAAATAAGGAAAATTGGAAAAAAATTATCGCCTAACCCTAACCTGTTACCCATGTTACGTTCCGATGTCCGCCATCTTGGTTCGCATACTTCGGGAGCACCGAATAATTTACTATTCGATTCTAATTGCCCAGCCCATATGCGGAACGCTCATCTAAATTTTGTTTTCTGCTACATATATCAAGTGAACCACAAAACGCGCTGAATCATCATTTACCCAAATACACTTCTCAGAAATATTTTTCCGCGGTGGTCAATCATGCAGAAACAAACCATTGTTTCGTAAATAATATATCAGACGATGTGAAATCGAGCGAAGAATTTGAAGATTTATCGAAAATATAAGCCATGTTGTATGAGTTGCGAATAGAGCTGGGCATTTTTGAATACCTGATGATTTTAAAATCGAATTTTATTTGAAATCAGAATTTTTTTTTCGTGTACGTGCTCCGTAATTTTTTCTTGAAAATTTGGCGCCGCAGGAATAAAAAGTTTGTGAACCACTGAATTACATGTTTTAATACCTATCAAAGCGTAAGAATATTTTCTGTTTCATTGTGACGTGTGCTTAGCCAGCAGACCGTGACTTGTTTTGCCTTCGTTTTCACTCATCATAAAACCACAATGATTGAACGGATGCCAGGGGAAACTATAATTTCATTTCCAGTTTGCATATTCTGATAACAAAATTTGATGCCATACAGGCTGTAGGGTGGGGCTAAGGATGGATACATATCAGGGGTGGACACGATTTTTGAACCAGGGGCCAAAAATTTTGCCCGCCTAGACTGGCGGGCCATGTGTGACGTAAAAAGTTACATTTTGCGAAAAATACTTACAATGATACGAAAGACAAAGTGAAAAACCTCATGACAAAACTAAATTTAATCGCAACCTCAACAAATTTCTTCAGCTGTTCAAAAGCTTAACATCAAAATTTGGTTTTAGTTTGGTTGTGGCAGCATCAGGCGGGCCAGATTGTACTACCCCACGGTCTGGATTTGGCCCGCGGGGCGTAGTTCATCTATATCTGATACATATGATTCAAATCTTCGTTCGAATTGTATAAATTGCATGTTACGCGGTCGGAGAAATTGCAAAGGGAATTTATCGATGCCATATAAAGTTTATTGCTCCTACTGGTTTATCAAATGAAGCCAAAACTCAAATAAACACTGATTGAAATAAAACAAACCTCGTTGAGATATGATAATTGAGAACTGACTTTATAACAAAATTGGGTACTCCCGAAGTATGTGGACCAATATGGCGGACACTGGTACGTAGTATGTGTACCAGGTTGGGGTTAGGACATAATTTTATTCCAATTTTCCTTATTTTAGTTCGATTACGAGTTCTCGGACTAGCCAAGTGACTCCCGTAGTATTTGTACTTGAAGTTATGGCATAACCCTAACCTGATAGAGTACACATACTACGTTCCGGTGTCCGCCATCTTGGTTCACATACTTCGGGAGCACCCCAAAATTGAAATTGTGAAGGGACTTTATGCACACACTGTATATTTAAATCAGGATTAATAATACTAAAAGAGATTTTGAATATACCTATTGGATACATTTCCGTCATTGGATCGTCGTATAATATGACGTAATATTCAAATTTGAATACCGTAATAAAATCGCGAAGCGAGACTCTATTCTTTTGATAAAGGGTGTCCATAAAGTCCCTTTTCAATTTCATTTTTGTTATGAAGTCAATTTCTCAATATTTCGTAACCAGGTTTGTTGTTTTTTAATCAGTAATTGCACTAATTGTTTAATTGTGTTTTTACTTTATTTAATACATCTGTGTGGGCCAAAACAATATATTGTATCGATAAATTCCCTTTGCGATTTTAAAATTTTTTAAAAACTTCATGAACACTGTATATATATACTGTTATTTTTACTCACCCAGAACTTCTCCGATCTCAGTTCCAAAGAACGTGCAATGAGTTTCTCCGCTTGGATACTTCGTACATGTTGCCCATAAGCCGTCGTGTCGACCCTGCGATTGAATATGAAAAGAATGACAATAATATATACAGTGTAATGAGATGGGGGGGGGGGGGGGGGGTATTTGGGGGGAAAGGCTCGTGGAGCGGCCGCCCTGATGAACATAGATATTTATGTATTTGTCCCGAGGGAACGGATATCCAATAATACGGCTTAATCATAGCGCGAACCACGTCTTCTCGTCCAGTTACTAGTCTATGTCAATACATGGGAATAGTTAGGTACATGCAGTGGTGGCATTCAGCCGTTTCGCACCGGTTCTATAGAACCGTCTCACGGAATTTTATGAGATCAGCGAACCGGTTAGCATTACTGTCAATGTTCTGTTTGTAACAGAACCGGCTGAAAAATATGACTTCTGTGAAGGAACCGGCTGACAAAAAAATTTGAATTCCACCACTGGTTACACGGACTTGATGGTGGAGGAAGTCATAACCGACCATCTGTCACGCAAATCACCCTTCGGCCGCGACGAGTCTAGCAATCCTCTCACCCACAATTATCTCTCGCAGAACTCGAAATGCGCACCCAAACAGACAGTGTGATCAGAGGAAGCCCGATCCCGCTATTAATCCCCACGTATCAGCAACTACTTTGCGTGTAGCGACGGTGTCAAGATAGAAAACCGAATACTATATTGTACACCATTTTTAGTAGACTTGTCCTAGTGACTAACACATTCGAAATTCCATCAATTTTTCGTAATTTTAACGTATTTTTGAGTGGAAGTTCCTGAACTCAGTGTCACGGTCCATTCTAGTCTCTAGTCGGGTCGAATCACTAGATTATGTCTCATTTGTGGTTACAGTTACTTGGTTACGTCGAGTCTTTAACAAAGGATATTCGAATGGAGCCAATGATCAGGCTTTCCCAACAAAATATGTCTCCGCGTAACCACCTGTTCCGGAGCCTTTTTTATTGTAAATGATTAGGGGAGGGAATACGGCATTAAAATATGAAAATTATGTGATAATAATACTAAACCTGAATATCAATAGCAGCCGCTGAATCTCCCAGTATAGACGATGTCCGCCATTGTTCCGACAACAGCATTGCTATGGTCGCTCCCCATGCTAGAAGTCCAAGTACCCAACCTGAAATAATAAAAAAAGGGTGAGATATAATTAATATATATATTTATCCCGAGTGATTGAAAAGCCAATCATAAAGCTCAATCATATGGCGAACCACGGACTCTAGGCCAGTTACCAGTCCATGTCGGGTATGGGATTAGCTGAACATTTATTTTGTTTCCAGTTGCATGGACTTGACGGTGCAGGAAGCTGTAACAGATCAGCGGTTACGTGAACCACCCTTCGGCGTCGAGGAGTCTGGCGATCATCTCGCAAATAATTTCAACTTGCGAACCCAAGCAGGGTAATCAAAGGGGAGGTGGCGAACGTATTCCTAACGCTTAGCAAGATGAGCCACACCGCCGCCAAATGGAGAAATTTAATAATCACACGTTCGTAAAATAGAGCAGTGTGTGGCTAAAGCAGGGTAGGTGAAAATCTTCTGCAAGAACGATACTTGCGGAAATGTTGTTTTTCGCGAATATACATTCGCGCGAATATTGTTTTATCAGGAAATAATTTTGTGGAAATGCACTTTTGTGCGAACTCAGTTTAATAATGCTAATGTATTTTTGCGAGAATATGTGCGAAACAATTGCGCGAATATAGTTTTGCTACAAATGCATTGGTGGGAATGAACTAAAACGTTGGCACAGAAGTAAGACATATGTAAAGTACAGTTTGAGTAAAAACGTTTTGCGCGAATAATTCTTACTAAAATGTTCAGTTAGTTTGACGAGCGACCTTTTACGCGAACGTCAATTTTGCGAGAATTAATATTCACGCGAATGTTAATTCGCGATTGAATAAATGAAGCGAGCTTTTATATTGTTGCTGAAACAGGCCTATTATTCCAAACAGGAATTTGTACCCTTTGAGCGAAAACATTTTGTGAAAATGAATAATGTCGGGATGTGCTGTCGAGGAAAATCAGCATAGATTTTGACAAGGGTGTAACTGCGCCCCCTATTTAAAATTAAAACAGCATGTTTCTGTACCATACATAACAATTTTTCGTAGATTTTAAATCATTCCTAACCTCAACTGGATAATTATTAATTTGTTAATTAAAACATTTTTCTATTTTTCTCAAATCTCAAAATCTTTGCATTAGCGGCTGGGGTTTTGTACATAAGATCCGCGATATTCCCCTATTATCACAAGCATGCAAAATATATGACAGTATTTGCGAGTCTAAAGTCTGAACGAAGCACGATCGAGACACTCTGATAACCAGCCAAGCGTTTTTTCCGTTGTCTGTAAAATTTCAAGCCAAAAACAGACATTTGCAGGCTTTTACTTTCAGATACGATGACGTCATACATGATTGATTGGACGCCACTTAAGGAAACACTCAGTGGCGCAATTGGGTTAGAAAAAAATATTATGAAATTCTTGCAACTGTGTGTCTTTATGTTTATTTGCCTCAAAAATGTAACAGTATTTGCATAATTATAGTTAAACAGTATAACAGAGACGGGATAGATGTTCAAAGTCTTACTGGCTCAAGACACGGATGAGCGACATGCACCCCTAACAAGTATAACTGCAGTATAACAGACATGAAATATACAAGTAAAACTCAATAAAACAGTACAATACACCAGACAAAGAGGCACAAAGACGATATGTACAATAGTCAGTTTATGGCACGTTCACGTCCCGGCTCCCGGTGCGAAAATATGGAAATAGGGTATAAAACGCATTTTGGTGTGTTCTTACAATACATCTTACGGAATTTAGAAATAATTTTTAATATGATATCACAATGAACAGGTCTGTGGAAAAAAATTCAATTTTTTATTACTAATCGGTAGAGCTGGGAATGGTTTACTGGGAATAATTTTGAGTGACACCAGGGTGAAGATTACGCGAAATTGCTCTGGAGCCAATGTGACGTAAGAAGCTTAAATTATGAATTACTACGTCAAATGTTACGCTGCGGTTAACCGGCTAATTTTACCCGGTTAACGGTTAAAATGTTTCATATCAAATTCCCAGCCCTAGTAATAAGGCATCAATTAGAAGCTATTCGGACTGGGCGGACGTCACGCTGTGGATAACCGGTCAAAATTACTCGGTTAATTTTACCCGGTTAACGGTTAAGCGTTTTCCTTTAAATTTCTAGCTCTAGTAATAAGACATCAATTATGAATCTAATTGGACTGGTAATGCACACCCCTATTTTCCTGATGAGAGTAGACCATTTGATTCTCAAACAGTTTATTGAAACTCGCATTTTTGAGAATTCAGGGATCTTTTGTACAAAGACCCCGCCAAAAAATAAATACACCCGCGGCTCCCCTTAAAATAAAAATAATAAATATCCAGTTTGGGTGAGGGCTATGAATGAAGATTGCGCTGGAAATTCGAATTTTCAAATCCGGAATCCTAACCGGATAACTACTAAATAACTACTAAATGCGGCAGGTTTATTTTTCTCAAATCTCGCATTTTTGCATTGGTGGCGAGAGCTTTGAAGAAAATACCCGAATCCAGAATAATATTGCCGTTTCACAAATGTATATAAAACGTTGAATTTATATGTATTGATATATTTTCAGAAAACATATCCCAAAGTTATCCAGTCTGGAATAATATACCCGATATGGACTGACAACCGATAAATAAGTCGTGGTTTGCTTCATAATAAAGCCGACTTTAAATACTCCATTATTTGAGAAAGCAAGCCAATAAACCAAACGCTAACAAATAGTTTCAAAGTGTTTGTTAAAAGACAATGAAAGTTGAAAAGCGAATTCTTTTCGTATTACGAAGTCTAATTATTTTTATTTCTATTCAGAATAGGCTTCGCGCAATCCCCTTAACAGTTAAGGCCCGTATGAGATGATAAAGTTCCAAAATTGTGTGACTTACCGAAAGCTTGCATTGCTGTGTTTGCCATTACTGTTGCTTTTTTTGAATGGAATTTCACAATTGTGTAGAAATATGATTATTTAGTATTCCCTGCTTAGAACATGAAAATAATTTAAAATTTTTTTTATTGAGATGAGCTATTGAAGAATTTGAAAAACATATGATTCAGGGAGACCCCTCTGAATGCTCTTGTCCGCGTTAAATCTTCTACGTCTTGCCCAGTGCCTTTCTTACTGTAAAGCTAAGCTAAGCGATGGTCGCATTCTCTTTTCTTGCCTTCCTTAACTCGTTGTGCATCATAGAAAAACTGAATTTTGTGTGTGGGCCAGCTACATGTCTGAAATTGGTTATATTGCCCACCGACAAAAAATTTGCACATCCATGTACTTTATTTATCGTACAGCAAACGTGTTGACCAAACTATATCAACTTTCAAAAAATTGCTAATCTGGGACTTTTTCTGAGAAAATTTTATAAAAAAAACAATAAAAAATGGTAAAAATTTCCTTTAGTCAGAACATTTGGCTATCGTATTCTTATCTCAATACATTGGCAGCGTATATATCGCATGCATTATATTTAATACTCTCTTTATAGAATGCTAGTCCGGGCCTTATTCTGAGAGAATTTTAGAAAAATAAATAAATGAAATTTTCAATTAAAGCACTTACTTGTTCATCCTACCCGGTTTTGGCATGCATTATATTTAATACCCTATTTCATGAAAAAATGCTAGTCCGAGCCTTATTCCTAAAAAACTTTGCTAGTCCTAGCCTTATTCTGGAAGAATTTTTCTAGTCCCCCCCCAAATTCATAAACTGATTGGATTGAAAATGTCAATATCGAAATCAGTGGCTACCAGACAAGAGCCTTTTTCATAAAAGAAATTTTTTTATTCAAATTGTAAAAAATTGAAAAATACAAAAAAAAACTAGCTTTCCCAACTCAATCTGCGCGCATCTCATTCAGAAACCTATGGTAACGTATATATCGGCATGTATCATATTTAAAACACCTTTTCGTAAAAAAAGCATATTTTAAATTTTTGAAAACTTAAAAAAGCATGATGAAATCACAAGAGATGAGCTACGTTAAACTCGGTACTATTCCAGAGCATTCTTGAAAGAGAATTTTGTAAAAACTTTCAAATAAAACTATTAGCTATTTTATTCCAATTTTAGCAAACTACACATAACTATTCAGAAACCCGTGGTAACGTTGATATCGCAATTTATTACTCTCTTCCAGAAAAATGCTAGCCTGGGCCTTATTCTGAGAGAATTTTATAAAGAAAGAATCTACGATAAACCGGGAGATTCTTGCTGCCCCCTCTCCTCTAAAAACAGCTTGCTTGTCAAGAGGCTTGTTCAGAACGAAAATTTGGAATACATAAATTGAAATAATAATAATGGAAATATCGGATCAAAATCAATCGCTACTAATCCAGAGCCTTTTTTATAAATAATTTTTTTTTAAATTTGTAAAACATTAAAAATAATTCAAAAATCAATCCTAAACCAATCTGCGCGCACTTCACTCAGAAACATCTGGCAACATATATATCGGCATGCATCATATTTAAAGCACTCTTTCATAAAAAAAAAAGCATTTTTCAAAATTTTGAAAAACTCAGAAAGCATGGAACCACAAGACGTGAGCTACGTGATGCAGGATACTATTCCGGAGCATTTTTGAGAATTTTTTAAAAGCTTTAGGCGCTCCGGGAGTATTCGTACCAAAATGACGCACAGCCTGAACCCTAACCTGGCACACATACTATGTTCAGGTTGTGCGCCACCTCGGTACGAATAGTTCGGGAGCACCAAACTTTCAACTAAATACTTAGCTATCCTATCATATATCAGTAAACCCAAACAACTATTTAGGGCCAGCTGTTAGCGTATATATAGTGTCAGAAAAAATGCTAGTCCGGGCCTTATTCCGAGAGGATTTTATAAAATAAAAAGATACATTAATTAAACCGGGAAGCTGTCCTTCAAAATAGAGTACCCCCCCCCCCCCCTTTTTTTTTCATTGTACATTCATAAATTGAATTAAATAGGGGTGGGAATCAGGCAAAAAAAAACTACTTAATCCAATCTGCGCGCACCTCATTCGGAAACCTCTGGTAACGTATATATCAGCATGCATCATATTTAAAGCACCCTTTCATGAAAAAAAGCATTTTTCAAAATTTTGAAATTTAGAAAGCATGAAACCACGAGAGATAAGGTAATCCTGCTTTAAAAATTTGAACATTAAAGCCTGACAAACAAGCGTTTCGTAAAATATCAGATATTCCATCGACTCGGGGTAATGCAGAGTAATGTATAGTGCGACGAAGCGTGAATTGAAGTAAACCTCAGTCATAGTATGCTTCTGGTTTGGTCTAGTTTGATCCGGTTTGATCTGGTTCGTTCTAGTTTGATCAAGTCTGATCCGGTTGGTTCTGGTTTGATCTGGTTTGTTCTAGTTTGATTTCACCATTAGCTTGTGGTTGCTGTTGGGGGTTAGAGGGATATCTACTAATGATATGCATATAGAAGTGTATTAAATAGAGTAGTTCCCAACCTTTCTATCCTGGCGGACCGGTAAAATTAAATTAAATGTACTCGCGGACCGGCAAAAAATTGAAATGACCGGAACAGATAATATAATGCAATGTCGGGCACTCAATAGAAAGATTCTAGAAAAAAAAAGGCACACTTAAAAACATTTCACACGAAGAAAAACTATCAAATAATGTGCCGGCCAAAAGTTAAAATGGGTAAAACACAATGTAATAACATCTATTTTCGTAATAAAATGCAGTACTGGGTACCCATTATGCGTAAGGAAGACACGCATAAATCATCTCACATAAAAAACATGTACATGCCAAATAATGTATAAACACAAGTAACTCAAGTGAGAATAATGCTGCTGTTTCGTTTCCAATATTGGATTGCAAACGTGGCCTCAAAGAATTTCTGCAACACGTAGCTCTGCAGAAGCGTGCAGCCGATTTCTTTGCTTCGTTTTAATTGAAGCTAGTGATGGAAATGTTAATTCGCATAACGCAGTAACTGATTGAAAATGCGGACAACAGTTTGATTGCTTGATTACTTAGCGATGGGTATTCGCCATCGAGAGATATCCAAAATTGTGACAGTGATTCTTTCTTAAATCTGGACTCTAAAGTAGAATCACAATTTTAATCAAGATTTTTCTTTTTCATTGGGTTCATCATATTAGTCCCTCTGCAGTTGATCGACGCCTCAAACGAAATGAATTTACATTGCAATGACAAAGTCGTCGGTGACTTAAGCAAGTTAGCACCAGGATCAAAATCCTACTATGTCTGCTCAAAATATTGGAAAAGATCTTTGCGGCCCATGTTTTTTTGCGCGTCTCGTGAACACCTGCAGGGTCGCAACAAACTCATATCTTACTGGAATATTATACTGCTCTTTACTGTTTTCTGATTTAAACAAAGGAAATATGCATAACGTTTTATATAGATGGTCATAATAATCAGGAATATGACGCAGAACAGAAAAAGCCCGCGTGTCGATTTTTAGATTTTTGAATTTTGCCAGATTTTATGGAGTGCATTCGCGATGAATCGGAGCCGAAAAAGTAAAAAGTGTGATTACTCGACGTCAAGATGTCGCAATATGACGGCGGAAGAGAAATTGCGTAATAAACCAACCCAACCTCGTCTTCCGTAAAGCGATCGGAGCGCATTCGCCATGCATCGGGGCCAAAAAAATCGAAAAGTGTGATTACTCGGCGCCAAGATACGTCGGCGCGAAATACGTCGCAATATGACGGCGGAAGAGAAACTGCGTAATAAAACCAACGCAACCTCGTCTTCGGTAAAGCGATTGAGACGGCATAAAAACAACAAAATTTCTCGCGGACCGGCAAAAAAGCTTCACGGACCGGCACCGGTCCGCGGACCGGCCGGCTCTATTAATTTAATAGAGCAATGGTAATTTTAATTAAACGTTCAAAAAGGTAATGAACGTGTCATGAGCGTGATGCTTTACTGTGCTCAGTGACATCAAGTTAAGATGCGAGAGAAGCAATCTGGCAGTCTGGAATTCTCAACCATCATTGCGAAATCTTATCATTTCACCTAGTAATAATTTTTTTTAATTTGTTGATAGACTTTATGGACATCCTATAGCTAGTATAGTATGTTCTACGTGCGTCAATGAAGCAAGCAGATTATACAATATTTTTTGGAATGGGTTCTAACATACAACTCCTTTTCGTGGAATTGGCAATATGTTGCATTTCCTATGAGCGACCAGATATAAATTAACATGTACCTGGGATAAATATGGCGGCTGTGCGGTTTCGTTTGAAAATAAAAAACTTGCAAAATAAGCGTTTTATGTAACACGTTTCGGTGATAATTAGCGATGCAGCCGAAAGTGTGAAGGCACAGAAAGCTGAAAATGGTCACTTTTACGATCTCTTCTGACGATTTTACAAAACGAGAGAAAAATTGCAGCAGAAGCGTACACCAAATCAATGATGCAAGAACAAGTATGGCGCGTTTTAATGGTTTGTTCGAGTCTGAACCGGTTTGTACTAGTTTAATCTAGTTCGTTCAGGTTTGATTTTACCATGCCCGGTCAGGTCTAAATTAACGTGTACCTCGCTAAATATGGCGGGTATGCGGTTTCGTTTAGAACATTTTACTTTGAGATATCATAAGGAAAACAGCATCAACTGCGCACTTGTTGGATGACATTGAATATACGATTTTGCAATAAAATCGTCAACAATATATTTCAACCGAAAACTGACTCGGAATTTATCATTGTCAAATTTTCATAATCAGCAATCTTGGTACTTCAATTAATTTTCACATTTATTGGGTCCTTCCCGATACAGTTAGTGATATTCTTTTGAATTAAACACCGCAGGAGATAAATTTGCGATGTCGTGATCATTTTTGAAAAATTGTACATCATAAAGATGATTTGTACCGTCAGTTAACGGTTAAAATAACTCGTAACCGTTAATCATCCAAAATCGATTAACCATTCCCAGGCCTAGTTACATGCAATGTTGATGTCACGTATGCTGATTATAAATATATATATATATATAGTTCGAAAAGAAAATTGAAAACTCAGCATTTTTGTAACACATTTCGGGGAAAATCACAGATTCAATTACAGATATAGGAAGACGAGAAGCATGTTTACGTCGCTAAGGAAGGATATACAACGCGAGAAAAATAAAATGAGAATCGACTGCATTGTTGCTCTCCTGACTTTTGACCGCAGAAAAAATTCCTATGTTACGTCAACTTTGAATTAGCCAAGGTCACTGAGGTAAGAAAGAAAATCGTTGCTTGGGGAAACATCTATTTTGCTATTACAATTACCTAAAGGATTTCTCACTAACATACCAATATACGCAATTAGTATTTCGGATTACTCAAAAAAAATAGGTAAATTTACCTTTTTTGCGACTAGTAGATATAACCACCGTAGCCGTGAAAAAGCCGTAAAAAGCGTCGTATTAAATTTCGCATAGTCAGCATTTTGTCAAAAAGAAATCATTCCCCGGAAAATTATATATACTAAACCAAGTGTGGCGGTGTGTTGATGATGTAGAACAGGGTGATTGATTCAACGTCGTCAGCGCATTGTTGCTTTTCTGACTTTTGGCCTCCGAAAACATTTCCCTATGTTACGTCAACGGAAGTAAAGAAGGAAGTCGTTGCTCGGGAAAACATCTATTTTGCTGTTACAATTACTAAATGGTTTTCTTACTAACATACCAATTTACATAAATAATATTCGCAAGGTTCGTAGGTCGAATTACTCAAAAAAATTAGTTAAATTTACACTTTTTGCGATAACCACCGTGAACAATATATTACCCAAAAGAGTGTCAATGTACATTTCGCGTAGTCAGCATTTTGTTTAAAAGGAATCATTCCCCAGAAAATTATTTATGACAAACCAAGCGTGTTGATGATATAGAACAGGGTGATTCGAAGTTGTCAGAATAGGAGTTCGCAAAATTATGTTTGTATATTTCGTGCAACATCATTTGTTATTGATCAATCAGTACCCCCGGAGTGTGTGTACCAGGTTAGGGTCAGGCCATAATTTCATTCCGATTTTCCCTGTTTTAGTCCAATTACGAGTTTGGGGACTGTCTGTGTTAGCCAAGTGAATACACCCCCTGCCCATAAGTTTCAGTCCCTTTACACAACTTGATGTAAAGTAGGCGAACAAAATTAGTTACCTCCATATTGGTACACATACTTCTGGAATCTATATCAACATTTAGTGACGGATTTTAGTCTCCTCATTTCGAAGAAAGGGCTTTCGCAAATGTAAGTGCTTTCGACATCGATAATAATCTCGAAACAAAATCCCATACCTTTAGAAAATGCTCATAAGATTCTCAAAATGACGTTTAGATTATTATTGGTTCTCAAACGGTGGAAGTAGCCTATAGAATGTATAGGATTTTTTGAGGAGGCGTGAAGCTAATTTAAAAATATGTTAGATCCGATCTTGCAAGTGCAGTTTTAAGTCTTCTGTGGCGTCTGCAGCTGCCGCAAAACCATGGCGGTATTTCCATACCACGGCCGCTACGGCCAAACCTATGGCGACTGACTTTTTAGCTACCACAAACCAATGTCGAGCTGCCGTTACCGCGGCAGCAAATTGAAAACCAATGGCAGGTAAAATTTTGCTGCCGTAACCGCGGCAGGTGGGCCGTAAAGATAGGGCTGTCCCTTATGGTGACAAATATTGGGTAAGTTGGAACGTTTTTCTTATGGATACAGTCTTGATGGATTTGGGGTTAGGGTTTAAGTAGATATAATTCCGCATGATCAATTGAAATCTGGTACATTAATTTGAGAATATACCGTTGATACTTAATACTGAATAGCGCTATAAAACCATGGCAAGAGCTGCCGCGGTTCGTTTGTGGCAGGAGCTGCCATAAAGTGGTAAGAACTGCGCCTCCGATCTTGACCACCCCATTCGTTTTTTCGTTCGTTTGAGGTGGGGCGAGATTTGACAAATTATAAAATGGGGGCGCGGCCTAAAAAGTTTGGGAACCACTGTTTAAACTATATTCTATTGACACCGACAAAAGTTGCAGACATATTTAAGCACTAAGATAATTTCTCTCCCATACATCCAAGTAAAACGAAACTTAAAACCGCCTAATAAGATTTTCCTTCCTACGAATAAGGATTTCGTTCCATGCAAAAATTGCTTGGAAAACTTGTCCGTATCCTTGATTTCTGAGACGTCGGAATTTTTATATCAAACCACTGAAAACATCCATTATAAGCAATGTCGTATGCAGAGTATGGCAGGCCATGGGCGCCGTTTGGATTGGGGTCAAATGGGTAAAAAGTTTTCAACGTAAAATGATTTAATAAAATAATTTGAATTTAGAAATAACTGAAACTCGTATTATTACCTAAATAATAACGTACAAGTATCTCAATTTAACAACCGTCGTTAAAAATTGTCAGTTCGATCAACTCCGCATTTTTCTACTTCGTGCCATGGACGACATTCTACGTATATAGATACGATACACCTTATTATAAGATGTTACCCTTAGAAACTAGTGAGATATTTATAAAATATGGGACCCTAATTTTTCGCTTTGAAGAGCATATAAAAAAAGAAAAATTTGCAAATTTTCTTTAGTCCTCGTGCTAGTTCTTAGAGATGGGATTAGTGCAGGGGAATGCCTTTTTTGTCATCAGTATTTCCATAAACTCCAGATTTATCTTGCCGTTTTTGTGTGATAATATCGTGAAATTTAAACAAAAAAAAAGCATTTCTTTCATATAATAAAGTATATTGTTGAGGGTGCATTTCATATTTAAAATCCGTACAAAAAAAATATTTCAAAATTCACTTTAATCTTCCGGGATGGTATTAGTGTGAGGGTACAGTATTCGGTTCTAGGGAAATTCGTTGCAAACAAGTTGGCCGTAGTAAATGTCGCTGTACGAAATTTCGCCTAATAGGAAAAATCGCCGCTTGGAAAATCGTCGCAAGATCATTTTGCGGTGAAACAAATATCTGCGATAAAAACATTTAAGTTAAAACATTTAAAAAAAGATTCGTTATGTAAGAGCATACACTAACCTAACCCTATAAACCTAACTTTTTTACCCCAAATACTTGTTTCACAGCAAAATGCTCTCGTGATTTTTTCATGCGGCGTTTTTTCCTATTAGGCGAAATTTCCTACGGCAAACTTGTGTAAGGCGAATTTTCCGGACACGCACTATTCTCTTGTCCTCAGTGTTCCCATAAACATCTGATCATCTTACCAGAGCCTAACTCAGAGTAGTTTTGAGTTATAACCCCGGAAACATGAATGAAAAACACAAATTTTTTGTTATGTTTTATTTATACAGCATTTCATATTTAAAATTTCATACAAAAATAAAGATATTGCAAATTTCATTTCAGTCCTTGTACTAGTCTCTCAGGAATGGGATTGGTGCGGGGGAACACTGTTCTTTTGTCCTCAGTGTTCCCATAAACTCCTGATTCATCTTGCCAAGTGTTCCTCCCTGATCTTCTGTAGTCTGCTGTATCCGTGAACTGTGACTGGTATCGCCTGTGGGCTTTCGAATTGTCTGGGAAATCTGGTGGACGTTCCTAATGTGTAAATAAAATAAATTTGTTTATTTTATGACCAATCTTCACGAGCACGCAGTAATCTTAGTTTTGCAGGGACCAGAGTCGGTGTGGCTCAACGGGCTAAGCGTTAGGAATACGCTCGCCACCGCACCTCTAATTACTCTGCGTGGGTTCGCAGGTTCGAATCCCATGCAGGGATGATCATGAGCGAGAGGATTGCTGGACTCCTCGCCGTCGTTGGGTGGTTCACGTAACCGCTGGTCGGTTACGGCTTCCTCCACCACCAAGTCCATGCTTCTGAAAACAAACAATATAACTAATCCCATACCCAACTTGGAATGGTAACCGGACGAGAGGCCGTGGTTCGCCATATGGATAAGCCGTCTTATCGGCTTTCCTCTCCCCCAGGATAAATATGTAAATCCTATCATATCCTATAAGCCCGACTGTCGGTGCCAGTGTTGAGCAGAAGTTCCTAAACCCGTAAAAGTGAGTCAAGTCGAGTTAAGTGTCGGAAGTCGCTTCAATAACTGAAATAATTTTTACTGACTCGTCTTTGAACCTTTGATAAATTGTGACTTGAATCCAGCTCGAGTCGGGTTGGCACATAAAACAACATCCCAAATCCCAAAAAAAAAAAAAAATTCTGAGAAAAAATCTAATGTTAAATGGAGTTTACTCACTGGTGCTGGATCATATGGGTAAGGAGGCGTGAAGTCTGCCTTGTGTGTTGTTTCTAAATGTCTGTAAAGATAAACTAAATATTATTACAAAATATAAAAACATTGGCATGGCTAAGATTATTTAAGATAAGAATTGCACAAATTTTTGAATATTTCAGGCTCTGCTGAATGGTTTGGAACAGGGGTTTCCAAAGTCGAATGATCAGGGGCAAAAATTTGAAACAGAAGGATATTAGCGGGCCATTAGCGGCCCCCCGGCGCGGCGGTGTGGCTCAACGGGCTAAGCGTTAGGAATACGCTCGCCACCGCACCTCTAATTACTCTGCGTGGGTTCGCAGGTTCGAATCCCATGCAGGGATGGTTATGTGCGAGAGGATTGCTGGACTCCTCGCCGTCGTTGGGTGGTTCACGTAACCGCTGGTCGGTTACGGCTTCCTCCACCACCAAGTCCATGCTTCCGAAAACAAACAATACAGTAAAACTAATCCCATACCCGACTTGGAATGGTAACCGGACGAGAGGCCGTGGTTCGCCATATGGATAAGCCGTCTTATCGGCTTTCCTCTCCCCCGGGATAAATATGTAAATTCTATCCTATCTATCTATCCTATAATTAAGATACCGGTATAACTGAATTGTTACAAATATTCACGTACTTAAACTGTGATAATGACGTAACAATTGGCGATGTCACGGGTGAAGTATAGGAAGAATTTTTTTGAGTCAAAGGTCAAGAAAACATTCATATCAAAATATATAGGTTTAATTCTCTACCAATTAGGCCGTCGCGTCTACATAAGTCCTGGCCAATTTACTATGACAAAACACAAACCAAAGAGCAAATCAAAGAAAAAGCAGCATACTTACAGTTTATCATAGTCTGGGTGATGTCTTGGCAGAACAGCTCCAAATCCACGAGATGGGGCATCAAGTTCTCTAAAAAAGGAAAAAAATAGGATTTTTATGTTTATTCTCACAGGCTCCAATTCTGGGAGAGATATTTATGTGACAAAATATTGCTAGACTACTCTCTGTGGTGGAAGGTTCAAGTATTCACTGGTTTGATATCGCTTTATCAAGAATAGAATATGATTTACATATTAATCCCGGGTGAAAGAAAAGCCGATAATAAGGCTTAACCATATGGCAAACCACGGCCTCTAGTCTGGTTATCAGTTGATGCTGAATATGGGATTAGTTAGCCAGTGATTTGGTTTTGGATGCATGGACTTGATGGTGGAGGAAGCCGTAACCGATCAGCAGTTGTGTGACCACAGCGGCACGATTTAAATCTGTCAACCCACGCAGGTTAATCAAAAATATTACCTGTCAATAATAGCATGTCCAAATGAAGCAACGTCAACCATACTTTTTCTAGTTTCACGTTCGGTAAAATCTGGTTTTAAAGAGATCTGCTCCAGTGCTGATTTTGTTGTTGTGTTTGGCAAGCCCTGTATAAAAAAGTGTTTCATGGGGTAATGTAGTTCATACGCCCTTGCTAAAAAGGGTTAAGAGATGGAATTTTCATATTATCCTGGGAAAGAGAGGTCATATGGCAAAGGTCAAACTTAATGGTGGAAGAAGGTATGATTGGTCATTGGCTCCGTGACCCCCCTACGGCAATGACGAGTGGAGCAATCCTCTCGTACATGACTACACATTGCCCGTCAGTTATGGTTTTCTCTACTATTCTTCTCATACTAGACCGTCTTATCATGTATGTTTGTATGTTTATTTGCCTCAAAAATATAACAGTATCTGCATAATAATTAAACAGTAAAACAGAGATACATGTTCAAGACCTTACTGGTCTAAGACACAGATGTGCGATATGCACCCCTACTAACAATCATAACAGCAGTTTAGAACTGCTGCGTTATAATAGGACAACAGACATGAAATAGGTTATACAAATGAAACTCCAGAATGATATTTCCATCTCTCCTCTCCCCTGAGGTACATATAAAAATCCTATCCTCTATTCAAGCGTTTACACCCCACAGAAATTAATTTTAAATTCACTCGAATGTTTAATTTATTTTGAAGGATATAAACACATGTTTCAAAAATTCTCCACCAAATACCTACTTTACTCTTTAAATGTCCAATTCTTTCATACGTAGCCGTGTGTAGATTTCTACCAGGTGGTTTAGGAAAGACGTTGATGTCATAATTCTTAGGTTCTGCTTCACGAGCTTGATGCCTGGAAAAAAAAAGATAGGATTTTAATCAGTTCTTGGGAGAATTCTTGGGTCTGGTATAGTTTAGTACCACATGCACTTAGTTGGCCTGGCTCAACAATTTTTGCATATGTCCATCCTAACCCCCACCTGACTACGACACCGAACAATTACGTCTTTTCGACGTCACAGTGGCGTAATAGGGCCCACCAAAGAATGCGGA
This sequence comes from Styela clava, assembly GCF_013122585.1. Lineage (NCBI taxonomy): Eukaryota > Metazoa > Chordata > Ascidiacea > Stolidobranchia > Styelidae > Styela > Styela clava. The sequence goes on along the minus strand of NW_024102841.1, from coordinate 17,746,768 downwards.
TGGTCGTCCAAAACGCGCAAACGATCACCCAAAATCGAGCAAGCTATTTCTCTCGTTTTCTCGTCACAACCATCACGATAGGAGAGAGATTGCCGGCTTTAGCGAGTTCGTTATCGGCACCGCAGATATCATTTTGGGCGATCATAATTATACTTTGGCAAGACCTATGACGTGATGGTGACGTCGTAGTGATGTAATTTTTGGATTGCATAGTCAGGTGGGGATTAGGAATAACATATGCAAAATTCGTTATGCTACGCCAACTGGAAGTACTTGTGGTACTAAACTATACTAGACCCGAATTCTTACCTCAGTACCCTGTTTTTCCCATTTTTTAAATTTTTTGAAAGAGAATTAATTCAGCCATATAGCCATTACAGCAATATGCAGATGGGCTCAGTATTTTTATCTGTGACACTGGGCCAATTCTCAGTAAAACATCAGATATGTCATTTTTTCGTGGCCGAATGGCATAAGTTAGAATATAATAGACAACTGTAAATCACTATGAAAAATTCCTTGACTATAAAATAAAATTCAAGTATAAACCTTGATGACCAAATACCAAAATAGAACCAATTTTTGACGTATGTAAACTGATTAAGCTGTGCATAATGTTATAGTCTATACCTGGAATTTTAACTTATTAATTCTTGGAGCAGAGAAAAACAACAACAATTTCAGAAATTAACTCACCAATTTGAATTCAGCGTTGCCCTGCTGTAGTTCATATGATCAGATCTCAGGTATAAAGATCCTTTCCTTTCTACGAAGTCTGGTATTACCATGTAATCCATTTTTTACGTTATGTTCCAATAAAACTAAGAAAAAACAGAGCCGACTGAAACTCTGGGATAATTTCGCGGCATATGTTGCTATGGAGACTCGCGAGCAATCAACCATACAATAATTTCAGAAATTACCGTAGAGCCCTTTGAAATCATTCCAAAAAATATATTTTTCTTCGTATGTTCATAAAATAGTATTACCTAGAACAACATTCTATGTCAACAGTTTGTTTAATGTATTTTTATCCGCGAAAATAGATAATTGAAAATTTCGTGCGAGGTGGCATAAAAAATTCCATAAACACCAGTTGCTAAAATTCTTATAACAGCCTGCTGTTCTTTCATAGGCAACCGAACGAATTGTAAACCTATTAGTCATATTTAATTAATTTTATTAATTCAATAAAAACTGTTATTGATTCGGTTTTTGCAAAACAAAAAGAATAGAAATCCCCATGTAACGGTTTCCCATAAAAGACAATAACTGTCTCGCAAGTAGGCGTCGGCGAGTCGCAAAAAAAGTTGTGCAACAATAAAACAAAATTTGCATCTGAAACCCAGCAAAATTGCTTTGCATGCTTTTTTATGAGTAGTATGTTAAATTTTATATGATATTAATGCTTGGTTATTTTTTTATATATGTTTATTGACAAAATAATTTGACGACAAAAGTAGAATATAAATTTACCCGCTCAAGATATTGCGCAAGTAATGATTTACCCGGAAAATGCAACTCCAAGCACTACATTCAAATAATGTTATCGCCCTTGCATAACGCTTCATTCATATTCGCGATTATCAGATTTTAAGATTTTTGCGTTTGTCTATTTATATTTTGGAATTAAGCCGTTAATTATTCGAGAATATTATATTTTGTGGTCTCATTTTCGAAAACAAAGTATTGCAGACGGCCATATTTAGCATTTTTAATAATATTTACGTTTTTATTTGCTGTTTTCGGCGTCATTTATTGGGTGAGTCATCTTTCCGCCGTGGTTAATGATTTTATAGTAAACAACCGTCGTCGATCGGAATATTTCAGGATTGTCGGACTCGTTTGTTATTAAAGTTTCAGCCGCGGGGGCGGGATTTTCAGACAAATTGCTGGTGTTAACCCTTGTGAGTTTACAAACTGATGTTATCAATAGGTCCATATGCCAAGTTATTTATATTTTGTTATTTATACATGTTTTTTACATTATTTTCTAGCGGATTCTATTCAGTTTGGGTTGGGAAGTTCTATCGCCACATCTTTTTGTATCTACTGGTTTATTTAAAACCTAATCAAAGAAAATCTGGAAATATATTTATTGAATGCTCGCTTGCAAACTTGCTATTTCTGTATTTCTTTGGGAGATAATATGTTATTCGCTTTATAATAGTATTTCATTCAAGCAAATCTTTCGGTAACTGACACACACAGATTCAAAGTAGGGAGTAAACAAGGTGGAAGGACTTACAGTTCAGTACACAATATCTTAGTATTTGAAGAAAATAAATCAGAAAATTAGTGGTGGGGTATTGTAACAAGGTAGTGCTATTTCAGCTTTTCTATTTTTCAAATTTAGGGGGAAAAACTTGTGTTGGACTATCTATAACTGATTGAACTAGTGGTTTTAATTCATAATTATTTCCAATTTGCCCATTTGTTTCCCCATACAGCTATATATCTTTTTAGGGTGACCGTACATTTGAACCCACCTACATTTGAACCCATGCGTATATCCACGGGTTCAATCTATATGCGGGTGCTAAAACCCATGGGTTAGGGTTAGTATGGGTTTAACTATCCGAGAAACAAAAAAAATTCCATAGATGCAATGGTATACAGGTGCAATTGTCATGGGTTCAAATGTACGTGGGTTCAAATGTAATGGAACCTCTTTTTAGATATTTCCTATTTCCCCATGTATTTGTTTGTTTTGTTCTGTATTGCGTCTTTGTTTTGTATTACTTATTATGTTCGATTAGATTTTGCAAAACAAAAATATTAATTGGAATCTTTATTTCTAGCATTCACTGTAATTTAAGCTTGCAATGTTAACTATATAAAATGGTTTGGTAACGTCCATTAATCCTGCAATTACAAACATTTTCTTCGTATGATCAAGTACAATTAAATTGAATTTAGGGTTAATTCAGCTAAATATGCATTTTGCTGTTAGCTAAAAATACGCCAACACTTTTTCGTTTATTTTTTTCTGATTTTACTTTTTATGTCACACTTTATTCTATTTCCAGTTACCTAAGTATTGCATTGTGCTATACTTTATTAAATTTATGGTATATTTTTTGATTAAATATTCATCTGGGAACTGAATTATCAGTGCGGAAGACAACAAAGTCCTTCTTTTCTGATGTGATATTTGGAATATATTTTGGGGAGTAATCGTCAACAAAACTAGCAAAAATGTTACAATTCACTCCTCCGATTGTAAAAGAACTTTTAGGATGGAAAAGAGGAGAAATGTCACCTCAGGTCGGTATATGTCTTCATGTCCTATTCTTTGAATTTTATTCAAATTGTTAATTATTGATGTGTGAAATGGCAGCATTGTCACCATGGAAATTGAATGATATTTTTCTAATCAGTAACTTTTAAATTTTCGAAGAACTATTTTTCATATCTCTTTTATTATTGGACACGAAGTGTAGCTGTAGATTGTATTGTTATTATGTTGTTGTTGTTAGTCATCATGTTAGCTTTTCCTATTGGTGTTGACTGTTGAGGAAGTTCAGCATCTAGTTAAATACTGTTTGATTAACAATTTAAAAATTTATCTTAATGGCTATGACTAATTGTAGGCCAGATTATGTATATTTTTTTCGTGATGCTCAAGTAGTATGCGTAAGTCTGTTCATTGACTTGTGCATGTTAACCTTATCAAATATTTATGATAATCTCTGTAATACTCTCAGATACTCTCATTTGGTACACAAAAGTACTAATTTGTCTTTCATTTTGAATAATCAGCCCGCATAATAAATTATTGTATGTCAGGATATATATTGCGGTCTAACATATACCCATTTACATACTAATTAGCAATATACTTATGTAATGGGAAATATTGGAAAATTTCTAAGAGGCTCGGGATTGGCTGAATGATGTTCATTGCTAGATACTTGCCAAACCAAATATTTTGTTTTTGATTCCGCTTTAATCATTTTAGTAGCTCCCAGACATTTGATGGATACTCTGCGAATAGTAATTTATTCTGTCTCATACGACGAGCCACGGCCTCTTGTCTGGTTACCAGTCCAAGCCGTGAATGGGATTAGTTATATAGTTATTTGTTTCAGATGTACTTTTATTTAATAATTTATGCTTTTAGGATGAAAAATCAGCTGTTCTTTTTTTCTCTCGGCCTCCTTCAGTAATTGGCATTTACTTCATAAATCATGTTTTCAGGATGAAAAATTTGCTGAAAAAGCGATCAAATCATTAGTGAAAAAGTTGAAGAAAAGTGGTGGATTGGAAGATTTGAAGAAAGCAGTTACGAAGCAATCAATTGACACAAAATGTGTAAAAATACCAAGATCTTTAGATGGAAGACTACAGGTAAAAAACTAAGCGTTCATTTTGATAATTTTAGCTATGGCAGAGGCTCCAAACGTCCTCAAACTCGTAATAGAACTAAAACAAGAAAAATCGGAATAAAATTATGGCCTGACCCTAGCCTGGTGGACATACTTCGGGAGTACCTGCTACACTATGAGCCAATAAATTTAGCTCTAGTTCAGGGGTTCTCAACCTGGGGACCCCCAGGGTTCACGAGAAGATTTCCAGGGGTACTTGGATGACAGTCAAGTTTTTGTATGTTGCTATATTTTAATATCCTTTATTACTATAATGGAAAAATGCATGCCCATTGAAACTAGACACCAATTGAAACGTAGATTTTCCCTGATCTTGCATTGTTGTGATTGTGACGCAACAATGTGAAATTCAAGTCCTTGCGTTCAAGCTGTGAAATCTCTAAAGACAGTGTGCTGCGAGCATTGGAAAAAGAAATTATGCAAATTGAAAATTGGGAAAAATTTTAGGAATTCATTAGTTAGGCAGACGACAAGGGCAATAATATCAACAAGACGATTTAATTCAGTTACATATGGTCAGTAAATTAGTGTTGCAACAAATCGTTATTCAATATATATATATATCACAACTTTGTTCGGTGTCTGATTACCGGGGGTTCGCGTTGATTGTTTCGTGACTCGGGGGGTACTTGACGGAAAAAAGGTTGATAACCCCTGCTCTAGTCATTGAATAGATTTGAAATTGATTATATTCGATTCTAATCTGTTTTTATTCGGAAATTTTTATCAAATGTTCTGTTTTTACCAGGTCTCTCACAAGAAGTCTCTTCCTCATGTATTATATTGTCGTTTATGGAGATGGCCAGATCTAAGAAACCATCATGAATTAAGGCCGGTGGATAGGTGTGATTATGCTTTCCAATTAAAAAAAGACGAGGCGAGTTGACTTTTCATGTTTTATTTGGGGGGAAATCAGAGTTGAGTCGAATTAGTTAATCTTAGTGAGGCATGGCCTATCTCAGTGTCCTCAAACCTTTAGCATCACAACCTCCTTGGCATGGTCAAATTTTTTCGCGACCCTCAAGAACTTTAATGAGTCTGATGTGCTTGTATATTTTTGCACAAAAGATCGAATCTTGTCTGTATGTCGGTGATGGTGGGTACTAGTTCCAAATCGTTCGAATGTGATCTATATTTTGTTGCAACATAAGTTAATATAGAGAACGATTTTTCCCACAGACAAGTGGGGGCAAAAGGAAGAAGAGTAAGTTTAGCTAGTTATAACAATAATGGGTACAGCGAACCCAATTGAGCATGTTTGTAGCCCACCGGGGGGGTACGATACCCCTATTTTGAAGATCTCTGGCCCCCAAGAAACCCAGTTGTAGCAGAATCTTGGTAAAACTTGAAATACTATGAACTCTTGATTAATTTACTTGTGCATCCTTGTGAGTGACATGATTATGTCAAGCTAACAAGTAACAACCAGGGTGAGCGTTTTCACAATTCATCATTTAATATTTACAACTTCGTTCCAGGTTTGTGTGAATCCATACCACTACACAAGGGTAGAGACTCCTGCACTCCCACCAATCCTGGTGCCTAGACAGACAGAACCTCTGCCTACGGAGTTCCCTCCATTAGATGACTGGGCTATGGTACCTGAGAATGCGACCTATGACCCTTGTAAGTGTGTTTATTTGTAGGAAGGAAGAAGTAAAGGATATACAGGTTTCAAAATCAATAGAAAGAATTGCTCAGTGGTTAGAGCAGTGGTCCATAAACTATCATGGGTGCTCCCGAAGTATGCGAACCAAGATGGCAGACATCGGAACGTAACATGGGTAACAGGTCAGGGTTAAGCGATAATTTTTTTCCAATTTTCCTTATTTTAGTCCTATTATCAGTTCGAAGACTAGCCAAGAGCCTCCCGTAGTATTTATAGCTTAAATTATGTCCTAACCCTAACCTAGTACACATATTACATTCCGATGTCCGCCATCTTGGTTCGCATACTTCGGGAGCCCCCTATCATGGTTTTACTTCTGAAGACTCGCAACACTCAGCGCCCCCCTGCTTTTGGTAATATTAAATAGTTATCAACTTTAGGAACCACTAATTTAATAAAGTAAATCGACTGCAATTTGTCTAATTCTCCGACCATAATGTTTTACTTCAACTTGATGGCTTTTTATTAAAAAAAAAACTGATGAAAACTTGTAAAAACAAATTCCATTTTTTATTATAGAAAAGCACAGAGGGCACAGTGTTAAGAGTCCTTGGAAGGTGGCCACATTTTATAAAAGTTTGAGAAACACTGCTAAGTTAACATGCTATTTCATCCAATCTGTTATTACAGTTAATTCATCCTTTATTTCACAGGTATGCAGCCTTCAGGTAACTTCACCATCCCAGAGAGCCCTCCACCAGGATATATGAGTGAGGATGGAGAATTCAGCGATGCTGGATCAGCCATGTCAAGCCCTTCACCTAACTATAACAGTGGTAGGTACTATCTACTAGGATTTGGGTGGATGAGATCTGCCTAATCATATGACAAATCACGGCTTCTCCGTTAATGTGCATTGATTACATGTACGCAAGAGCGTAGCTAGCCCAAAAGTTTTGGGGGCATTTTTTTTGGGTGCTCCCGAAGTATGCGCACCAAGATGGCGCACAACCTGAAACATAGTATGTGTACAAGGTATGGTTATCAGGTTGGGGGTCATCTTGGTGCCCATACTTCTTGAGCGCCTTTTTTGTATGTTGACGTAATACAACGTTTACTCGTATCTTTTGCTCTGAACAAGGCTAGATAAAAGCAGCCACCAATGTCGAACAATATCTTCTTAAAGAATCTCCCTACAGACTCGCTTCGCGTTCGAAGTTACCCAAGGTATACAAGCGCGCATTTTCATCTACCTCGGTTGGTTCATTTGGTAAAAAGGATTATTGATAGCAAGACCTGGCCATTCTAAGTAAAACAAAATTAGCTAAAACTGAAAATGTCAATCAACTTTATTATTATTTTCATCCAGATACAAGCATCAGTATGCCACGTTCAGTTGGATCCAGCGTCCCAAGTTCAACCAATACAAATGATGACGTACATCCTGTCGCATATCAGGAGCCTCCATTCTGGTGTGCCATTTCGTACTATGAATTGAATCACCGGATAGGTGAGTACATTCCATATTTCATAAAAAGTGTTCCCATTTGATTAAAATAAATAGTTTTTTACCCCAAAGGCGTTTTGCAGGATGGCCTCATTAAATTATTTTACTTCAACATTGGCTTTCTAGTAGTGCATGTACGAAAATTTTGGTCATTGATCCTATGAAATGCGTTGTTTGCTTCACACGAGTTTGCTGTTAGGGCATTGTAACGTCATAGAGTCATAGATGATAAATTGTACTCAGGATTTACTCGCTCATACCAGATTAAACTAAATTAAAAAGCGCTCTGTGGGTCGTACTCGTACACAATTTAAAATAGACTCCTTGGGTCGTACAATTTTTTCTTGTGGGCCTCATTTAGCCCGCAGGTCACAGGCTGCACACCCTTGCTTTAGGCGTTCCGCCCGCCCCACTGACTACTACAGGACAGTTTGAAGTATGATTTTGTTTCAGAGTAACTTTAGCAGTTATTTTGAAAAAACATGTGGATTCATAAGTGTTCCCATAATGTAATATAAACAGTTAATATTTGGTGAAATAACGCCGACAAAATTTGAAAAAATAAGAATAATGTTCTTCTGTCAACTTCAACTATTTTTAATTACTTAAAATTTGAATTTGGTTGATCCATTTGTTGCAAGTGGAAAGCGATTTTTTGTTATTAATAACAATAACAATTTAGCAAAACGATTTATATGTGCATTTCATCTCCAATAATATATAGGGTGTCCCTAAAGTCTTGACATTTTTTAAAATTGCAAAGGGAATTTATAGATATCATATATTGTTTTGGCCCTCACAGATGTATTGAATGAAGTAAAAATATTTAAATAATTACTAATCAATTACTGATGGTTTGAGCCTTAATTCTGCAATGCATAGAAATACCATCTTTAGTACCGACTGATTTCCATTAAGCCCAATAATCTTCTTGTGTCAAGTTTAACCCATCGCACAAGTTCACGCTGTAAGTTGCACAATCTGTAATCTGAAACCTTTGTTATGCATCACTGGCTTTCCAAGTGTCTGCTAAAGTAGTTGGTGTTACGTGGCACTGTGGGATTTCCGGAATATTTTAAACATACTTGGAAGTTGTGGTTTTTTGAAAAATATTTATCTTTATAATCCATAAACTCGTAAATAAAGTAGGCATATATTGATTCCTATATTTTTATATTAATTTGTGCTATACATCATTGGTTCCCAAGCTTTTATGAATTTCCAGTGGAATTTTTAGTGTTATTTTGATTGGTAGATCCCAATTCACATTATGTTCAAACAATTCATACACAACAGAGTGAAAACACCCTGTGAAATAATCTTTTGAAGCAATAAAACTGGGAAGAAAAGGGAGTATTCTTGCATAAAAACCTATATAAACTTAGCTGTTGCTTTTGTCAGTTACCTCTTGCAACTCTTTTATCAGTACTCTTTTCACTTTTATTTGAAGGCCTGAGACCTTGCTTCAAGCCAGCTCTTAACTCTTCTAACAGTACTCTTTCTACTTTTAGTTGAGGGGCACGAACTTCGCTTTGAGAAAACTATTTTATCAATACTCTGAAGGCTTAAGGCATTGCCTCAATTTTGCCGTGATTTTTTTGGTTTAGAATGTTGATGGGCGGTAGATGCTTTCAATCACTTCTTTTCGTTATTTTATTGGCCTTTGCAACTCTTCTATCAGTACTCATCAGCTCATTTTTAAAAAATTTTTTTTTTAGGAGAAGCATTCCATGCATCCCAATCATCTCTGACCATAGATGGGTTTACTGATCCTTCCAATTCTGAACGATTCTGTCTCGGTCTGCTGAGCAATATCAACAGAACGCAACATATTGAAATGACCAGAAGGCATATTGGGAAAGGTGGGTTGCCAGGTTTTGACAAGTCGAACAAAATTTTGTACCAGTTGTAACAGAAATGGGCATTTATGTACGTGAGAATTGCAGTACTGACTTTTGTGGTAAGGTAACTGCTGGCAGTTGCGACTTCCTCTATCGCCAAGTTCATGCATTTGAAATAAATAAATTGGTACAACCAGCAGTCATCAGTGAATGCCTGAACGTTGCCCAAATATGAGTTTCTTTATGTCTGGGTTAGGGCATAGATAAGTCTCTTTTTCCTCAGAGATGAGTCTCCCTTACTTCTGAGTGAGTGCCCGTAACTTTACTCAAAGATGAGTCTCCTTTACTTCTGAGTGAGTGCCTGTACTTTCCTCAAAGATGAGTCTCCTCTATTTCTGAGTGAGTGCCCATAACTTAGCTCAGAGATGAGTCTCGTATAAAACTCTTTGAGTGAGTGCTTGCTTGTACAGCGTCCTGCTTGAAACAAAATGAGTGAGCGTTGCATGAACAATTCATTTTTCTTTATCAGGTGTTCGTCTTTACTACATAGCTGGTGAAGTATTCGCAGAATGTCTGAGTGACAGTGCAATCTTCGTCCAATCTCCAAATTGCAATCGGAGGTATGGATGGCATCCTGCTACAGTAGTTAAGATTCCTCCTGGATGCCATCTCAAGATATTTAATAATCAGGTAAGGTATCACAGTCGAACTGTACCGATGTCAAGCCCGGTAGACTTCAATATCCGATCATGCAATATGGCTGGCCTCTAGTTCAGTGAGAGAGAGAACTACTGTATTGTTATGTCATAAATCTTATATGATTCATACGTCAAAAAAACATCTAACGTTAGCTGTACTGCTGTTAAATTGATCAAAACACTGAAGAGAAAGTGCACGTTTTTCGATTGTTTAAATATTACTCAAGTCTCAGTATCGAAGGTTTGTCCTATCCTCACTGGCCCGTTTCTTTGCTTCATATAAATAGCAAGCCTACAAACAAGGGATGTGCAGAATGAATCAAATATTTGAATACATTCAGGAATCAATGCAAAAAAAAATAACCAAAGTGTATAACGGCATTAAAAAAAAAATGTAAATGTACACATAAGAAATAACATGACAGATTCACTGCAATCGATAAGGGGTCGCGAAGGACTGTAACAGTCATTGGGTCAGAGACACCTGTTAGCTGATTGATTTGGAGGGAAATGACTAAAATACTAATCCAACAATTCAAAAGTATTACGAAATGGAAGTTACGTTAAAATGAGTAATAAATGACAGCAGCGTCGTAACAAAAAATTGCTTATTGATAAAGTCTCTTCCAATCTACTATTTTCATTTTTCAGGAATTTGCTGCACTTCTCTCTCAGTCAGTAAACCAAGGATTCGAGGCTGTTTATCAGCTCACAAGAATGTGTACAATCCGTATGAGTTTTGTGAAAGGATGGGGAGCTGAATATCGACGACAGCACGTTACATCTACCCCCTGTTGGGTAGAAATTCATCTCAATGGCCCCCTCCAGTGGTTGGACAAAGTGCTCCAACAAATGGGAGCCCCGCAACTGCCTTGCTCAAGCATTTCTTAAATACTCTCAAAATTAATTGAAAAAAACTTTGAATTGGCCACTAGAGGGCTATTTTAAGACGAAATCTCGGAAAATTGAATATTCCATTTACTAAAGACAACAAGTGTGGACCACTAATATTGTTTCTTTATTTTTTATTTTACTTTTTTTAAACATTTTTGCATAGTCAGGGTAGTCTAGTTCTGATACCTGTGCTTTTAGCGAAGCATATAAGACTGTTGAACCATACCAAACTCCTTGGATGAGATTTTTTATCTTGAGGGGAAGAGCAAAGCATGTGAAACTGCCTCTTCATATTAGCATGGCTAAGATAGATGGTATAGAATATTGGTTATCTTTTGGGAGAATAAAGCCTAAAAGATGGAACAAATCTTATCACAGCTTCCCGCAGCATTAATTTTCATATTTTTGCATTTTCACATTCACATAAAAATATCATATTGAGGCAGTAATCGGCAAACTGTGGCCCGTTGGTTATAGGCTGCAAGCAAAATTTTTATGGCTCTGCAAACACTTCACTTTCAATTCATAAAAACAAAAGTTGCTCCAATTTATTATTTTCTGCGCATGGATATATGTCGTAACAATGGCAGTAGTACAGCGTTTGCTTCATAGTGATTATCCAAACTGTTAGTTGTGATTAACACAAATGGCAATGCGTCATAATTTGAGGTTTAATGGGTCGATTGTTTGTTGGTGGAAATTAGTGCGGCCTGCGTGCTACTGGTAATGTGTATATTCGGCCCAGTAGCACATGTACAGTACGGACTACTGCTGTCCGTTACTGTTGCGATATATATACTAGGGATTGACAATAAAATACGGATCCAACAAAGAAATAACCGTTCTAAATATACAGGGTGTCCCTAAGTCCCTTCACAATTTCAATTTTGTAATGAAGTCAGTTCTCAATATATATATCTTAACCAGATTTGTCGTTTTTTAATCAGTAATTATTTAAGTTTTTTTACTTCATCTAATACATCCGTGAGGGCCGAACAATATATGGTATCAATGAATTCCTTTTGCAATTTAAGACTTGGTGGACACCCGCTGTATAATGCATGCAACCCATAGTTTGTTCTAGCTATAAATGATCAATGCGTAATGGTTGACCATGGAATATTGGTTTAACGGATAACCATTTTTGTTTAGGCATAATATATGATTATATTTAATACATTGAATTGTGAAAGTACATAGAGGATTTAGTTTGTAGCCATTGACCGTAAGATATTGGTTAAATGGTAAAATTGAATAAACGTTCGCATACTTTCGATATAATACATTTATTTCATTATGCATTTACGTAGCAACATTTTTCTTTACTTTTGCAATTTTTTTACCATGAAAGTTTCCTATGGAATTCATATTTCCTTTTTTTATAAAATGTTTTGCAATCGCTTTGAACGATTCTCTTGATTAGGGTTTCCCAAACTGAGGTTCGTGATAACTGCACAGGACCTATGAGTTTGCTTGTCACAAATTGTTCCGGGAATTGATAAATTGTGCATTGAAAATCAGCTTCACCCATCACATTAATGTCATTTATGTTGTAAATGAAACATCATTCTTCCTCGTTGGTTGGGCACAGAAGCCGATACGGCATAGGATGGCGTCAGTCAAAACGAAAATTCGCAGCCTAAAAAGTTTGGGAAACCCTGCTCCAAACGACAGGTGATCCCCGACCTTTTTAGTACGCTGGCCCTTCAAATAAAACCAGTTAATACTATCTGTACAAGTGATCTTTGCTGGTTAGAGGCCCCTTAATCTTACCCCATAAAGTCACCTAAGCCTAATGTTAAGTTCGGAGTCATATCGCTGAACAAGGGTTCGATTCAGTTACTGCAATTTAATATGACCAGCCGAACTTGAGTGAAATGTTTAACACATCATGTTTCTACCTTGTTGCTTTCTAGATATTGCCAATTGTTACATCATTATCAGAGTTAAAGAATGTGTATATTCGTTACAATTCAATTGTACTGATATCTGAATTATACGCACCGGTACGGGTATTGGCCCCTTGTCGGCGCTCCCCTCTCCCGGCCCGCTAACATTTTCCCGCTTCTAATTTGAAAGTTATTCTTTCTATAGAAAATATATTCTAGCTTTGATTGCAATAGTCGCAAGAAAAACAACCATCCCTGCCTTTAGCAAAAATGCAGACTAATGTTGCATCTTTTATTTCATCGGTATTTTTAAAGCAATTGTACATATGTTCTTACTTTTTCTTATATTTTATCATCGCTATGTTATTTGTATTAGCATTTTTAAACATTTGCTCAAGAGCTTTGAAGTCTGGGAAAAATTACGATTCGACCTCTTGAAAAAATGATGCAGACTTCAAGTCGTAAAAAACTTTCACAGAAGCTCCCGACATGTATGGCCAACTTTAGACCAGGGGTCTGCAACCTACGGCCCGCGGGCCGGATCCGGCTAGCTGAGCACTATAATTCGGCCCGCGACGCTTCACTAAATTATAGTAACAAAACATCCGTTTTGACGAATATATCCTTTAGACTAAATTTTGTTATAACCTAACAATTATATATTTCACAATTACTCGTTTAATGAGCATATCATTTAATTATAATTAAGCAAATGGCAACAAAACGCAGAAATGCAGCTAAGTGCAAAGGGTTCAATGGCGCTGAAAATATTCAAATGGAATTTTATGAGATGCAATGAGGAAATAAATCTATATTCGGGGCTCCCGAAGTATGCGAACCAAGATGGCGCCATTGGAACGTAATATCTGTACTAGGTTAGGGTTAGGCCATAATTTTAGGTATAAATACTACGGGAGGCTCTTGGCTAGTCTTCGAGCTGATAATAGGACTAAAATAAGAAAAAATGGAAAAAAATTATCGCCTAACCTGTTACCCATGTTACGTTCCGATGTCCGCCATCTTGGTTCGCATACTTCGGAAGCACCCTATATTCTATTCGAGAGATGTATCACTGCTTGATTTTTATTTTAAAAAGTACCATCCGTTTGGTTTTTCAACTTTCTAAAAATATGTGCGACCCGCCAATGACTTGCAACCTTGCCCGCGAGCGACAAAATGTTGCCGACCTCTGGTTTAGAGACTCTTGAACTGCTATTATTAGAAAATCCAATTTCCCACAAAAACAGTGCTGTTAATTACCTAAACACCTGAAAGAATGTGTCATATCTCATTTTATAAAATGTTTTTCAAACCAGTTTTCATTATTCCTAAATGCCGGTTTTTATTTTTCATATGTATTAGTAGTATCGGACATGCCAATATGAGGAGCAAATAGACAGTGTTATATGTACGAGTAGATTTAAAAGCTCGGAATTTGTTTTATTGGTGCAAGCATAGTCATGTTTTCGAGAATTTATCAAAGGGGCCTGCATTCATATTCTTTCCTACCAATGTTAAATGAACTGTTTGCACCGATGGTTCCCATCGTTTTATAGGTCGTGGCTCCCTTATTGAGGCTTTTAGCACTCATGGTTTCCCTATTTATCATTCCAGGTATATTTATAGTGTTATTCGGATTGGTCGATTCCTTGTCAAACAACGAAACTAGAAAGAACAAGGAGTTCTCTTGTAAATTGAAAAGTAAAAAAGGTTTTTCGTCTAGCATTGCGGCCCCCTCTCCATCTGCTCTATGGCCCCTTCGACTCTATGAATAACAACATTGAGACTCCTATGTACAAAATACATAATTCCGGTACACAAATGCTAACAAACAGACAATATTCAGGCAAGTTGCCACAACTTCGAAAGGGTTTCAAAATGTGTGACCTAAATGTACTGCATGGGTAAATTAATCTTGTGACATAGAATATACAGCGGCGGGATTCAAATTTTTTATCAGCCGATTCCATCACAAAAGTCATGATTTTCATCCGGTTCTGTTACAAAAAGTCATATTTTTTCAGCAAATAAACTGATTATTGTTAGCCGGTTTCGCTGATTTCTTAAAATTCTGTGTGAACCGGTTGAATCCCACCACTGATAGGTATGTGAATATAAACTAAAAATTGATTTTCTCAGCCCTATATGTAGAGTTTTGTTTATACGTTGGCCCTTTTCGCACATTCTCTGCTCGTATCATCGTTCTGCCAATTTTCATAATAAATTGTATTTCCTATTATCCTTGCGTATCACACTTTAAGTGTGCTGCAGATGAGTAAAGAAGCTTAGACAGCGAGACTTTGTCATAACCTGTCAGTCAGTAGTTTATTTTATCACAAACCGAAAGTATACATTGAACAAATATAATTCAGTGTGATGGGGGACGCGATGCACCAGTGATAGATATGCCCATCATACAGAGATGGTAAATGGACGATTAAGTCGTGTATTTATGAGCCAGGTTGTGCTCGACTTAGGATTACATTTTTATATGCGGCGGTGTGGCTCAACGGGCTAAGCGTTAGGAATACGCTCGCCACCGCACCTCTAATTACTCTGCCTAGGTTCGCAGGTTCGAATCCCATGCATGGATGGTTATGTGCGAGAGGATTGCTGGACTCCTCGCCGTCGTTGGGTGGTTCACGTAACCGCTGGTCGGTTACGGCTTCCTCCACCACCAAGTCCATGCTTCCGAAAACAAACAATATAACTAATCCCATACCCGACTTGGAATGGTAACCGGACGAGAGGCTGTGGTTCGCCATATGGATAAGCCGTCTTATCGGCTTTCCTCTCCCCGGGATAAATATGTAAAACTATCCTATCCTATACGGTATGCACTTATCGTCCGGTTACCAGTCCATATCGGGTATGGGATTAGTTAGCAAGTTACTTGTTTTCGAAAGCATGGACTTGATGGTGGAGGAAGCCATAACTGACCAGCGTTTACGTGAACCACCCTACGGTGACGAGAAGTCCAGCAATCTCTCGCACATGACTGTCTCCGCATGGGATGCGAACCCACGAAGGGGAAACTGAGGTGCGGCGGCTAGGGTTTTCCTAAGTCTTAGCAGGATGCGAAAAACCGTCGAGCCGATGGTGAAGAAAGGATGTGGTAAACTACGATCACGGTATGTATATGTTTATCCGCTAATAAAATTCTACGGCGCCCCTGAAGTATATCCACCAAAATGACGCACAACCTGAATCCTAACCTGGTACAAATACTACGTTCAGGTTGTGCGCCATCTTGGTGCGCATATTTCTGGAGGTCCAATTTAACAGTGTGTTGATTTGAATGTCGACAAAGCTACTTAGAAATTTAATATTGGTCCCGGGTCAGGAGAAATCCAATATGACGGCTTGGGTATATGTCCCTGTCGAGTATGGAATTAGTTAACCAGTTATTGGACACAAAATGGACCTATAGATCATTTCCTTATTATGTTGCTGTTGTTCTTTTTGGCATTTTCTACTTATCGCTATGAAACAAATCGGAAAAACTACTGGACCAAGTTGGAATTTTCAGTGCGTAAAGATTGTATTTTTCGCTAGAAGGCTTTTACTTTTTCGAGTCTACGTATAGTTGAATATGCGAACTTGATGGCGGAGGAAGCTTAACCAACGTATTTACGTGAACCATCCCGAGGTATGTGAACCAATATGGCGGACACCGGAACATAGTATGTGTATCAGGTTAGGCCACAATTTTATTCCAATTTTCCTAGTTTTAGTTCTATAACGAGCACATATTCTTTTAGTTATATAACGAGTACATATTATCTCTACATTTTTTCTTGACTGATTTGCTCAGTCAGCTTTGCGGATTTTTCTTTACGTTTTTTTTTGCGGTATCACTCTACTTGTTTCCTCACCATTCTTCCCGTTTTAGTACTTCTTCTTTTCGGAGCGACGGCATCGATGGCTTCATTTGGCGACTGGCTGTATTCTATTTTTTCCCCATTCTCTTCATATTTTGTCACTCACACCATTTTCAGTTTTTTTGAACATCACTCGCTGGACCCTCTGGCTTCTTTATTTATTCCACTTCGCTGCCTGTCTTCTCTACTATTCTCTTTCCTTCCTGGAGCGCCATGTTGCTTGCCTCGGTGGCTTATATTTTAAATTCACTCACTCCATCTAATTATCCTTGATCTAAGGATTGCATTTTCTGGGCGGCTTGCCCCTGGTTTGCATATTGCTGGCCCTCTGGTTTCTATTTATTGCTCTGCTACTGCACCCCTCCCCCGGCGTTGATTTGAAGCAGGTGTATTCGTGCCTCAATGGAAGACGTTCGTCTGGGAATATCGAGTGCGCTGCCTAAACTATTGAATGTGTGGATCTTTGTGCAAATTATATGGTATCCCGTTTTTAATCGTTTATTTTGGTTTACTTTTTACAAGATAAATTTGTTATTATGAAATCATCGGCGACAAGACGCATAGGAGTGAATGTGCAAACCAAACTTCTGAATGTCAGTGGAGAAATACTAAGACTGGAGGACGGTTTATCAATTTCTATCTTTATCTTATCTATCTTTCAGTCTCTTATGCTAACTGACCGTTTTATCTTTAGTTTACTGTTTCTAAATTTATAAAACATCCCAGGAAAAAATGTTGAAATTTGCGCGGCGCTATGCTCTTTTACATATTGAAACAATATCATCATACGCACTGAAAATAAAACGAAAACACCATAAACTTTGTCTTAACAGCCCCGCGACAGGTAAAACATGCTACCGCACGCACTGAAGATTACGATGAAATATCCGAAAAGACTATAGGGTGTCCCAAAATAAATGAAACTCACACAATTGGTAATCAAATTAATGGGTTCCATAGATATTTCGAGACACCCTGCATGAGCTGAAACTAGGCTATAGTTAATCAGTTTTCTATTCTACTGAAATAAATGCATTGCTTTGGGATTCTATCGCAGGTCGTCTACAGAAATTCCTGTGGCACCCCATTTTTCTTGGTGCACTAACCCCGCGGTTATTTCTCTTAAAAAAATTCTCTACCGACTTACTTCGCTGTCGAAGTTATCCAAGGTTTCCAAGAATCGGAATCGACGCCACTTGTTAAAATAGCCTACTTTTTCAAAGAATGACAATTTTACTGTTGCGTACCCTCCTGGTGGGGCCCCAAAGCACGTGCCCATTTTGTTTAATGATTAATCCAGCACTGCACACAGTGTAATCAGCAATAGACTAGTTTTGAACGTGTAACCCATTTCCAAATATATATCAATTAAATACTGCAAATTGGCAAATTAAAATTATTATAACTATATATATATATGGTGTTTTCGTTTTATTTTCAGTGCGTATTATGATATTGTTTCAATATGTAAAAGAGCATAGCGCCGCGCAAATTTCAACATTTTTTCCTGGGATGTTTTATAAATTTAGAAACATATATATATATTCATTCAAGCATTGTCGCATACCTTTCGTGCTAATTGCTTTTGTACTCGTACCGTAGCCAGTCTAAAGTTGGGGAAAGGGCAATTTTTTTTTTGTATAATGCCTTTTGCTCCGAACAAAGCTAGATAAAAGCAGCCACTTATATCTAACAATATATCAACTAGAATATCTGTCAGAAACCGAAGACTTATCGATCAAAGGTTAGGGGACCCCAAAACAGTGGTCTTACTCCATAGTGACACCGTGTGTCCCATCACTAATTAATTAATAACTCGCTAATTATACGACATATTTTGCCCAAAATCAATAGGCTTCTGATCCGAAATATGATGAATGCACATGCAAAATTTGGAGCAGATTCAACCTTGCTTTCGTGAGATATCGCGTGCATCAAACAGACAGACAAACAGACAGATACCTATCAACATCCTTACCGATCTTAAGATCGATAAGTAATGACTCGCTGAGTAGCCTACTTCTGTCATTTTTTATTTGGGCGTGGACCCTCGCCCTTCTTACCCTCCTGGCCATTACTATTGTACACTACACTCTTGCACATACTTTAGTTATTTACAAGTAAGCTTCCGGTAAACTTTATATTCTTGTTTTCACTTGTACTGTTCATGACTTATTTCTTTCCAATAAAATTTGTTGTGAGAGCGAGAATTAATAGGCGCGGGTGCAAGTTACAGTACCTGACGCCTGATTTTTTTTACTGCACCCGGTTCTGTTATGGTGATCAGTAATGCCTTGGATCTCATTGTTGTAGCGGTATAATATATAGTTTTGCGCACACGTCCTCTAAATTACATCGTAATTCTGCTGTTCAGTGTCGAATTATGAGCCAGGAGCCTCGATGACCTTCAACGGCCATACTGACCTACACAAAACAATGTGTAGATTGGGTAATCTTCCTTCATAAAAAATTTAGATATTGTTTTTGATATTTAATTTTGGAAATGAAATCTCTCTCTTTCCAGTGACATGACGGTACCGAAGTAATACAAGATAAATTGGTAATTTATAGGCACTCTTAGCGAGTGATTAATTGCTCGTCAATTGCCTCAATTCCTTTGCATTTACGGTCTCTGTGAATGGCGACTTAAAGGTAAAAGTAAAAGAGCTATCACAGTTTTTGTAATCTTACGAAAACGAATCCGACGATTTATTACTTTCATAATAATTTGTTGTGGAATATACTTTTTAATATATCTTGGTGGAATAAAATTATCTCGTAGTCGTATTGAAGTAAAAGCCCGTGACACCTGGTTGAAATTATTTGAATGCCACATAATATATATATAAGTAGGCTATAAATGGGAAAGAGACGGATTTGGACATTAATCTTTTTATTTATAATTTGTTCGACTTCTTTCTATTCAATCTGTATCAAATTTAAACTTCCATCTCGAGTGTCGCTGCTCGAAACCGACATTGTTTTTTTAGCGCCTACCTTCGCCGTGAAATGCCATTTTTAATGTTTTTCCTAGTTTTTGTTCGCATTCGCATTTTGTTCGTTTAAATTGAGTTATAAGCACTGCCCGATTTTGAATCGTGTCCATATTTTTTGTATAATCGTATTATTTCTATTTTATTTTTTGGTGGGTGGGCACGTACTTGTACGTTTTTTAACTTTATTTTAAGTTATGCTCGCCTTCCAGGTAGATCTAAATTTGTTGTATGTTTACTTTTTTGTATTGTTCTGTATTTGTTGTCTGTTTACCTTTTTGTATTGTTCCGTTTTAGTCAGAGAGCCGAAATAAAATGATTGAAATGATTGATTGATCAAGTGTATATTCATTTTGCTGAAAACTACAGACTGACTGATGCGACTGCGCATGTAAACAAATCACCCATCGGCACACGTGGAATGAGTTATTCATTTTGCATAGTTTAATTTTTGAAATATTTTTCGCGTGGCTATACGACGGCAAGTAATGACGCGTTTACGATTTTTCCAAGCGTCTTCAGAAGACTCATGCCCAAAGGCTTGTAAGTTTAATTGGGCTTATACAGAAAATTAAGGTATTAAAAAAATTAAAGGAGACGATAGTTTGTAAAATCAAATTGACAAGTCCAGTAGATAATGGAATAATAAAATACACTAATATAGCCTACTTTCTGCTTATTCTCGCGAACAAGCCAGAGTTATCGGATGTAAAGTGGGCTGACAAGTTGGAATTCCGTGAGATGATCGAGGGTATGAAGGTGCGAGAGCTGACATAGCCTTCTCGAATTGATAATCGGACAAAAGAGCGTGCATCTATGTGACATTTAGTCTGTATCCGTTTTACCTTCCATCGGAATAAATATGACATTATTATTATACAGTTCTGGTCTTTTGTCTTTGAGTTGCTTTACTCTTTGCAGTTTTGAATACAGGTAACGCCTTGGTAGCGCCTGTCCTCCTGACATTACACCGTAGTTGGTAGGTAAATTGTTGAGTAAACTCTTAAATGTTGATTTGTGCCTATCGAAGGTCACTGAACGCGGCCCGAATAAATAAAGCAATTCAAATTTTTTTATGAAGGTTCTGTCAGTTTCCCCGATTTTCGCAATCTTCTGTGTGTTCATTGTTTGTTTTATGTGTATGAATTATATTTGCGGGAAAATCAAAATATATTTCTGACTTTTACGAGGGTTGCGTTTTAAATGGGAAAATCCCGTTACCTTTTTACTGTGATGGAACAAAGTATAGTTAATCTTGATTTAATGTCGTCACAATTATAAAAAGATCGCATACTGAACTAACGGACATTTAATAAAATTCATGTCTGATTAATTTATATTTATTATTTAGACTAACAGATAGAATTTTTTTATTTGGCATAATTAAATTATTAAAACTAAGTTTTTTAATTTCATATTTGCGCACATGATTCACAGTACAATTTGTAAAAAGAGGATCTGGCTATAAATTAAGCAACGCCTTCGCAACGCCATGTCAAAAATTCCGAGTATCAATCAAGTTAATTCTGTAATTGTGCAATTTTTGCCACGAAAACGTGACGGAGAAGAAAATTTGAGTAATTTCTATCAAAATCAGTTCACCGATTGGCTAAAGCCGTAGGCGTGTATCGTGGAAATGAGACAGCAAAATGCGGGAGACGTCATAGCGACCTTGATGACGACATTTTTGGTTTATAATAGCCAGTTCGACTCAGCTGACCTGTGAAGTTACCAGCTGTGCTTGCCGGCGTGCTGTCTTTTGCTGGAGAATAAGTACCGGTACCGGTATCTCTGTATCTGATATTTCTGTATTTACAGATACAGAGATACATTATTTAGGGCTTCAGGCATTGTCATGTAAAACTGGAAATGAAATTGAACAAGTCTGTAAATGCCCTTCAGTAACGTCAGAACGTTCAGACGTTACAGACGTTAAGTACTGCTGTACCGGTACTGCAAGATTGTCTGATTGTGGTTGAGAATATCCCATTTCAGCATTTTGATAATAGTTCAAGGTTGGTCTGATATACTTTTCTTGTCTTCCGCATTTCTTTTAATATTTGTAGGAATGCAGAGAAGGAAGGAACTAATTTGTTCCAGGGCAGGTCAGGCATAAAGATTCCCGAAACCAAATAATTTTAATGTTTAACATAGAAATCTGAATATTTGATTCGACTTATTGGAATAGTATGCTGCAGCCTGCAGTAGTGCAGTGAAGTACTGAGATAATGTACTGCTATAATATCAGAATGTTCAGTTTTATTGTCATGTCATTGTTAACAGTAGATGCCTGGATGCAGGAGTGTTTTTAGTTTGGTAAGTTTCTTGTGTGGATGTCACAAAAGTTTAATACCTAAGAACATGATGATTTTTTAAATGAAATGAACTTCATTGGAGATTGAGTCGTAAAGATATTAATAAGGATGGATATATGGCCTCAATTGTCATTCGGATGGACCAAGATGGTCTCCCATTAGGGCTCTTTAAAGCTGCCATGCATATGGTATTCCAGAAATTGAGATAATATAGGGCCACAATTGCCATTAGTATGACATCCTGCTATTGTACAGCCCTTAGATGCAACCATACCTAAAACAAGTCACTATAAAATGACAGCATAGACTCTTAATATTTTAGATACAATTATTCTGATTCATTGCACTCCAATAATAAATGCTCTATGGAGAAGGCAAAATAATATTCAAGCAATTTATAATTTATGTTAAAATGTCCCTTTCATTTACAGTTAACTCCAAACTCATGAATTCTCTTAAAAATAGTTATTTTTAGTTTCTTAAAACAATGCAGCAAGCCCACAAAGCAATATTGAAAGTCCGGCATTTTGCCGTGCGAACACCTGCACTTAGAACACTTCGGTCGATAAGCACAACGAGTGCCAACAGGAAAAAACATGATAATGTTGCTAGGTGAGTTATAGGACTATATTATCTGATATTTTTTATGCTGGGGAAAAGGGTACTTTAGTAGTGTTTGTACCAGCTTAGGGTTAGGCCATGATTTAATTCCTATTTTCCTTGTTTTAGTTCTATTACGAGTTCGGGGACTGTCTGTGTTAGCCAAGTGAATATCCTCCCTGTCTATAGGTTTCAGTCCCTTTACACAACTTGATGTAGAGTAGGCAAAAAAAATTAGTTACCTCCATATTGGTACACACCAGTGTTCCCTCTAAGGTGTGCACGTGTGCGCGCACACACAGCTTTCAGAGGCTGCGCACACGCATAGGTTTACTGCACACAGACGTATTTCGATGTAATGTAACAATGTGCTCGGTTGGCAGGTTGAGAAAGTTTGTTGTTGGCCCACTGATTACCCGGTTAGAACGCCAAAATTTCTTCATTGGTTCTTGCACAAATATTAGTCATTTCCAAAAAAGTGCGCACACCCCAAAAGTTCTGCGCACACATACTACAAAAAATTAGAGGGAACATTGGTACACACACTTCTGGAGCACCAGTGACAAGATTTTTCAAGGTTATTTCCCAAAGAAAGGTCGTACTCATTCACTCCGAAATCATGTAACCGCTAATCAGTTACGGCTTCCTCCATCATCAATTCCACACTTTCGAAAACAAATAACTGCCTCACCAATCCCTACTTGTATTAGACCTAGCACCCACAAATTGCACCGAGTATGGGAATAAATAACTGTGATAATTATTATTTCCAGATACATGAGCTGGATCAGTAGTCTTAGACAGGCATGCGAAATTTTTTACACATAGGTAGTTATCATATATCCTCGCATATAAGCCAAGTTTGAAACTAGAAAAAAGTAGCCAAACTAAAATAACTCTGATCACACTAAAACAAAATGATATTACGCTAACTTGATTCCAACAGCTACAACTCGTATGGATGTTACGAATTGTGGGGTTTGCATATTTGCTATTTTTTTTTTTACAAATATACTATTTTAGGGCCATTTTAGGGGGTCATTTTGTGTGCAAGATGTCTTATATGCAAGGATATATGGTATCTTAAGGTCAACTTATACCATTCTAAAATTAATCATTTCAATTTGAATCTTTCATCCTTATAATCTTGCAGCAATTCGTCCAGATCTGCATCCACTACGTCCAGCTCACAACAGCAAGCTGTTGCCGCTGCAGCAAAAGCTGAACCTTTCCTGAGCGGAAGTAGTTCTGTGTATGTTGAAGATATGTACGAAAGCTGGCTGCAGGACCCAAGCACTGTACATAAGGTGAGCTATATTTTGTTGTTTCTGTAGAGAGTAAGAATAGGATTTACATATTTATCCTGAGGAAATTTCTGGATTTTAGGTATAATTTAGAATAGTTGAATTTGGAAAAGTTTTTTTTTTAGAATTTGGCATCTGACGCACAAAGCACGTAAATGGGCTTCAGTTTACCAATGACAGCATATAAATTCAATTTCAATGTTTTCTCGCTTAACAAATTAATTTACATTTTTTGTGCGAATTGATTGTGTGACCTTAAACTTGACATGACCTTGAAACGTACATAAAAATAATGTTTTCAAATCTGAACTTTGAAACTGTCAGATCAGGTCAAGTTATTACATAATCTTCAAAATTAATGCTTTTGGGAACTTCATCATTTGTCATCTACCATCTATGGATATACTTACTATATATGTTTGCTGTTATTATGTAAAGACTACAACAATAGTCTCATGTTTTACCATAATGCTAGTCCTAATTATGGAATGTTATACAAGTCTATATTGGCATCTGCGATCCCAAATCTTAGTTTAAACTCTTTACCCCACCACCTCTCCCAAGATATGGAAAACTGGTTATACAATGCCAAGCTGGAAAGATTCTGGTTCTCCTTTTATATCAGTGGCCGCATGGGTACTCTTGAAGTATGTGAACCAAGATGGCGGACCTCGGAATGTAGTATGTGTACCAGGTTAGGGTTAGGACATAATTTTAGGTACAAATCTTAAGGGAGTCACTTGGCTAGTCCCAGAAATAATAGAACTAGAATAATGAAAATAGAAATAAAATTGTGGCCTAACCTGGTACACATACTACGTTCTGGTGTCTGCCATCTTGGTTCGCATACTACGGGAGTATTGATGCTTGAACAGGGCCTTGTTTAAAAGTGAAACTCAATTCTATTTATTAATTACTTCGAGTTTAAGTCAGATCTACATGATGCGTTTAGATTTCGTGACATAAATCAGTTTCCTGCCAGATGTCATGGTTATCAATAATTCGTTTTTGACACGAATTGCTGTCAATGAGATGTTATTTGCATTGTTATTGGTTATAGCAGCAGGTGTGGTCTTTTTTCGAATGTGTGCGTATTAGTCTTTTATTATACTTTCGATCTAAAAATAACTTCGTGTAAGCACCCCTGTGATGTAAGGGGTCGCTTTTTTCAAAATGTCTGGAATCTTCCTAGTTTTGCGCTATTTATTGTTATAACTACAGGAGTGGGCTTTTCGGATGTTCATGTATTGGAGTTATATTATTTCTCAGTTTCATTATTTTTTGTTATTAAATATTTCAACTTTCTGGCGAATGGAAACCTTCCAAGTTTTCGTGGTCATGCCAAGGTCATGAATTCATAGAAAGTACTTAAAGTAATATGTGGGCTTGTCAAAGAATAGCGTTTTTCAGAGATGTTTTGCATTAATTTTTCCTAGAATGTTTTTGACATATTTTTCGAGTTTTTTCCCGATAAGTCCAAAATCACCACAGTTATTGTTAAAGTTTTAATAAGTCCCCATGTCTTCTGTATCTTGATTTCCAGATCTTTATATTTTGAGTATTTCAAGTATCTTTTCATTGATTGGAATCTTCCCAGTTCTGCATTGGAAAGGAGTACATGCAGTTTGTTACACAAAATCCTAGTATACTGTGTAAAAATAGATACTTTATCAATACAATATGTTAATTATTAAGATAATGTGATTATTTATGTAAATTATGCAGCCATTAAAATATTACCAGTATATTGTTTAAGTAATATTTAGATATCTAAAAAAATGCTTTCGGAACAACTAAACCCACCCAAATTTTATGACAATATGGCTTATTCTACTTGGAAAAAAGAGTTGAAAGTATGGGCCGAGAATTCTGGTTTGCTTGAGAAAAACCAGGCGTTGGTTGTAATATTGTATTCCTTAGATGGGAATTTAATGGTGGAAAAAGCTATTGAAGATTTAACAGTAAAGGAACTTTGTCATGTTAATGGTTTAAAAAATCTTATTGCGAAGCTGGATGATGTGTTTTATAGTAAATCATTAAATGTGAGTTCATTATTGGTCTTATGTCGATAAAGAGAGCGCAAAACAAGTGCTGGATTCTTTCCTCAAGCCATATTTTAAAATGCAATTATGATATATTTGTGACTCATTTTTTTCTAGTGAGTTATTTATAAAATATGTTTCTTATTGTGTGTGAACGCTCAGCTAACTGTCTGATATTATTTCAGTAATTTAGGTGTTTGGAGGACATCTTACAAAAATAAGTCACATAAAATTTCATATCTTCCAAGTATTCGAGATTCGATTCTATTTGAAAAAATATTCGATTCCGTTCTAAAATCTTCAGGTATTCAAAATGCCTGGCCCTATTCTTAACTGAGATTATACAACCTCATTCCAATGTAGCGCCTTTAAATTTTTTAAATCTTACGCTGAAATTTTTGTTACAGTCGTGGGACGTTTACTTTCGCAATGTCAATTCTGGTGCCTTGCCTGGTGAAGCATATCAACGACCTCCGTCACTAGGTGGCAGTGCAGTGGTTCCAACGGGCACATCCAGTAGCCTAGCAACGCAGGGGGGATTATCTGTCGAGAATGTGGATAAACATCTCTCAGTGCAAGCTTTAATCAGAGGATACCAGGTGATGTGTGCCTTTTTGTTCTTATCATATTTTTGCAACTGATTTAAACTAGGGTTCCGTGCAATTTTGAAAACGAATGATCTGGAAGATATTTTACAAAATTGTTGAGATTGGTCGAGAAATGGGGCGTGTCATTGCGGCTAAAATCCTTGTTCAAACAGTTCTTAGTATCTGTGATGCTATTCGTGGGTAGAATGGTCTTCGGGTTGTAGAGTAAAACCCTAATCATGCTAGGGTGGCAGGTAAAAGAATATTGGTACAAAACCCTATGCCAATCCTTTCACTAGGGTGTCAGAACATCTTTCACACCTTGAGTGAAATTGTGGGGATACAATAAATCTAGGCGCCTTCACTATGTCAGTATTTCTTATTTTGAAGGGCAATGCCAAATGAAATATAAAAAAAAAAACTTGCTAAATTGAAAGGACACATGCATAATAAATATACAATAATTAAAAATGCCTAAAGAAGTTAGACTATGACCTAACAAAAGATCACAAATATACTTCCTATTTCGTTAAAAGAGAGAAATGCTATTCTTATTTATAATAAAAACATTCAGCATTTTAAAGCAACATCCGCCGCCGCCGTGGTTTGATTAAGCCGTCTTTTCGGCTTTCCCCTTCTTCGAGGTGAATATGTAAATCCCATCCTATAATGGTTATGAAATGTTGAGTTTGTTTTCAATACAGAGAAATAAAATTATAGACACCCAAATAACAAAGTATTATCTCCTCTAGAATGCAATTGTATCAATAATGGCCATACATAATACTGACATATCTGTCTTACGCTTCTTATCTTTCAATTGCGCAATTATGAAACCTTTATGTTGTAACAAATAAAAGACAATACAGGTAATGTTATTGCGCAATGTAGCTTAACAATGCCTTAATACCATATGATTTTTCAAACAAAAGAAAATTATGATGTAACAATGGAGGTGGCAATGTAACAATGACAGTACATAAATATAATTATAATGTTGTTTTATGAAGAATTAAATTTTTTAGCTTTTTTCGTCTTTCCGAAGAAATGATTGTTTTAATACTTTTTAGGAAGGACTCTAATTAATGGCAGCCATAAAAAATTATTTCAGGAATTTTGTTCGGATTTTCATATTTCTATCTACTCCGAATATTAATTACCAACTGCGTTTTTAGATAAAATAAGTTTATTAGGACTCCATAATCAGCAAAAAGGTGATAAAAGGGTTGATAAAAGCAAATTAATAAAAACTGATTATGAAATCAGGAGAGTAAACAAAACCTTGGACGAGGTTTAAAAGTTACAGAATATAAGATGGAAGGTATTGCCAAAAAGATGTTTTCAATACGATTTTCCGCGTTAAACTATAATACTATTTCCATACAACCTAAAGAATAACCTATAACCTATAATTCCATACAACCTAAAGAAGAGTTAGGAACAAGCGGCTATTGTCAATCAATTAATTACGTCTCCAAACCAAAAATATTTCAGTTTTTACCAGCAATAGTATCTCTTTACATATCAGAAGCTGCTTGTCAGGAGCCTTCTTCAGAGGGTGGGGTGTTAAAAGGCACAATAAAAGTAAAATGGGTAAAAATACAAATCTTCACTAAATTCTCGGATTAAATACTGTTAAAAGTCTCAAAATTATGATATTGTCAAATACCTTTAGATCAGGGGTTTCGAACTCAATTTATCTACGGGCCAATGAAGGCAGAGACTGATTGGGTCCGGGCTGCATCAGGTTTCCCATAATAAAAGCTTGGTTTAAAAAATTCAAATCTTTTTTTATTTATGTTTAATCAAGCATTTTGCCGATGGACAGTTATGTCTCACCACATGGAAAACATGGTCACAATGTATCAATATAAATCTAAGCATTATTGATTGTGCCGTCTAAAATCCGAGAGCTTATATTAAATGTATTAATCATGCAACTTGCAGGCCACACTAACAATAAACTTTCATACTAAGGCGAGGGCCACAAACTATCGTTCTTTGGGCCGCAATTGGCCCTCGGACGGGAGTTTGAGACCCCTGCTTTAGATCTAAACCAGTTTCTCACAAAGTAAGCGAGTCATTATTCATTGACTCATTTTTAGGTGAATTGCTTAGCCATATCCTGTGCGTTTACATGACGTATTCAATAATTGTTTTTCTTCCTGGTT
Source organism: Styela clava (assembly GCF_013122585.1). Taxonomy (NCBI): domain Eukaryota; kingdom Metazoa; phylum Chordata; class Ascidiacea; order Stolidobranchia; family Styelidae; genus Styela; species Styela clava. The sequence continues at coordinate 17,718,049 of NW_024102841.1, read as the reverse complement.
TAGTACTGAAACGAAAATGCAATTGTATCGAAATTTAATTGAAATTTCACACGACTGCTCATAATGAGGCTCTGAGCAACCAGGTACTGATACATAAAAGGCAATATGCTATTTTTTGTGTAAAGCTGTTTTTTTCGAACTCTTTTCATCACAACCCACTCGTCACGGCCAAATTTTTTGTGACCCCAGGAACTAGAATAAAAATAAAATCAAATTCAATAATACAGGAAACATTGAAAAATAAACTGACAATTATTTTCATGCTTGCATATTCTCGTTCAAGAGATCATATCATGGCTCTATTTTCATGATGGTGGTACTGGTTTCAAATCTCTCAAATTTGATCGTTATTTCGTTTTAATATAAATTGGGGCACAAAAAGATATTACTGCGACCCCTTTTGACCTTGACCCTTTTTGCGACCCATTAGGGGGTTTGAAGAGCCCTGGTTTGAAGTTATTATTGTAAAGTTGCATCATTGGCCATAGCAACGAATCTAATAATGCGGGCATTTGTCATAAAATAATGTTTGAAAATTGCAAAGCCCGAAAAATATTTTCCTGTGGCAGGGCCATTTTGGTTTTAAATTGCTTTCTCAAATTGTTTAAAGTTGTCCTCAAAATGAATAATATATAGCCAGATCCCTATTATAAAGCCTAATTTACTTTAGATCAGCGCCGGTGACTTATTTGCTCAAAATGGTTGTGATTTGTTGAAAATGGGGCGTGTCTTTATGACAAATATGATTTTGCAAGGCCTGTTTGTTTAAATTTTTTAATATTATTCATAAATTATCCATCACAATGAATGAATATTATCAGATACCTATGTTGAAGCCTAATTGACTTTTGCACTTTTCAATGTTGTGATTGGTCGAAAAATGGGGCGTGTCTTTATGACGGATATCCCTATTTAAACAGTTCTTAGTATTTGTGAAGTTTGCGTTCAAATATAATATTGATCTGACACTGACAGCTTGTAAATCTATCTTGATGCAGTGATTTTTCATGAAGCAAATTACCCTGCTTTGATGCTATTTGTGGGCACAATCGCTAATTACGTCATCGCACACGAAAAAACGACCCATGGAGGCCACAAAAATTTTTGATTTAAATAAAAGTAACCTTCTACCTAGCGAAAATACAATCTTCAACGACTGAAAATTTCAAAGCAATTGGTCCAGTAGTTAATGAGAAAAACGATTTTTTTCGCAACAAAAAAAGAAAAAAAGAAATACTAACATGATCATCAACAACAAAAAATAACAAACGCCATAGGTCCACTTCGTGTTCAACATTAAAAAACCCTTATTGATACATTGAAAGCTACAGGTGCTGTTCTATTTATAGTCATCCCACAGGTAGAAGAATACACCAGAAGAATACACCAGTACCACAAATATGAGCAAATAAGACATTGAGGCATGTTTACTCATCCTTCTGTCTGGCTGAGTTAATAAAAATAAGGCCAAATGAACTGTCATATATTTCACAAAATACAATCGTTAATGTTATATACACCATTGGTTTCTAAAGTGCGTAACGGTTTAATATGGCCAGCCGAAATGAAGTGAAATAGTTTAACAGTTTGATTTTTACTATTTTGCATTTTATATACCTCAAATTGTTACGTCATTATCACAGTTAAGCATGTTTCCATTTGTGACTACATTTTAGGACAAGTTCTTTTTACCTCTGAAATAGTGTTGTGACCTAACTCCAGCCAACCTATCATCCACACCAATGACCGGAAGCATTTTTTTTTATATTCCGACCCCCTACCAGATAAAATTCTACATACGTCCACTATGTGACCTAATATGAGCGAAAAGGTCATTTCGTCTTGTTTACATTCTTATTTCAGTCAATGATCTTAGGTCAATAACCTTTGTTTTACCAATGGGAGTCCGTACTATACACATAATTAACAACTTTGTTTCATTGGTACTCCTGTAGTGTGTGTACCAGGTTAGGGCATAATTTTATTCTGATTTTCCTTATTTTAGTTCTTTTACGAGTTCGGGCACTGTCTGTGTTAGCCAAGTGAATATCCCCCTGCCCATAGGTTTCAGTCCCTTTACACAACTTGATGTAAAGTAGGAGAACAATATTAGTTACCTCCATATTGGTACACACACTTCTTGAGCGCCGTTTTATTAGGCCTTCGGCCAGAACAAATAAAACATTGGCTCTGCTTATTAAACAAATAAGCCTTAATATTGTCTATATCAGTGATTCCCAAAGTTGATTAATTAACAGTGGGACTAATTTAGAAGAGGAAGAATATTTGCGGAGATGAGTGTCCGCAAGAGGTCGTTATCGGTACCAGTACTTATATTTAAGATACTGATATAATTGAATTGTTACGCATATACACATGCTCAAACTGTGATAATGACTGAACAATTAGCGGTATTTAGAATGCAAAAAGAAGAAAAACATAACGTGGTAAACTATTTCACTCAAGTTTGACAGGTGATAATAAATCATTACGCAGGCCACGGTTTGGAACTGAGCCAAGGGTATGCAACAAATATTAAACAAATAAGACATAACATTGTCTATATGTTATATCCATGTCAGGGAATTTTGGGTATTTGCAATTCTGCAACAGTCAGTGATTAAAATTTTAGTAATTATTCACAAGTAGGCATTCATAAAAATAATTTGTTTAATATTGAATCATATTTAAGTATAAGTTTCTTTTGACTCCATAATCAGCATAAAATGGTTGATAAAAACAAATAAATAAAAACTGATCATGAAATCAGGAGAGCAAACAAAACCTTGGATAAGGTTTAAAACGTACAGAATATAAAATGGAAGGTTTTGCAAAGAAGAAGTTGTACGTGTTCACACACCTAAAGTAATTGAATTATTTCACACATGCTCACACGCACCCACACACACACACACACCCACAGAGAAATTATAAAGTTTAAAAAGAGATATAGTAAGAAGAACGTGATAAATTACATACCAGTAGTTAACAAAAATAATGATAAAAATAAATATAAATTACTTGCCACACCATATTAATAATTTTATAAAGGTTCCCACGGCCAAATCGATCGATTTTGTAAATGGAATCAAATTTTTCTTAAACAATAACCCTAACATTTCTCATATAGACTCGAGGGCACAATACAGCACAGCTTGATCCCCTTGGAATTCTGGCAGCTGATCTAGACCACACCAGAGCTCCTGAGATAATGAAGGAGTTTTATGGGCTGGGTAATTATAAAATCAAATAAATAAAAGTGGAGCACACATGATATTATGAAAGCAAAAAATGCACATTATATTTTTGCTGGAACTATGCAAAGTTCCACTCCTCTTTTGTGGAAATTCTATTTCTTTTTTTTCAGACATTCCATTGAGTGCACATTACTTTTTTTGCGGAGTTTACATTATTTTTTGCACAAAATTGATAAAGCGCACGTCAATTTTTTGTAGGAATTTTTTGATATTCACATTTAATTTTAAAAATTCACATTACTTTTTTGTGCAATTTTTATTATGATTTAACCCTTTTAAAAGCATATTGCTTTTCTGCGGGAATTTTACTTCAGAACGCATTTTTTTTTAATTTCACAAAGAGATGTTTTTGTAGAATTTCACTAAACACATGCTTTATTGCAATGTGCAAACTCTCAATTCCTTTTTTCAGATATTAACTCCTTTTTGTTTTTGATTTCCTATTTTTCACCATAAAAACGGTATCCATAATTAGACTGATGCCACCAGTTCTGCAATCTTCAAAATTTATTTCACAGTGAGTCTCTCTCTAGGTCCGAGGCCTGACTTATATTGCTGCCTAGTTTCCCTAACCTAGCGTGAATTGGCAGAATTATTGTGTCTTAATCAGATGTTGCCAATTCCGTAAATATTAAAATTAGTTCCCCAATGATTCTCTTTGATCTAGGAGTCATTGAAGCGTAAATTGACAGAATTATTCTGTCTTAAATAAATGTTACTAATTCCGCAAACCTATAATGATTCACTCCAACATGTGAATCATTGAAGCATAAAGTGACAGAATTATTCTGTCTTAGATAAATGTTACTAATTCCGCAAACCTATAAAGATTCACTCCAATGTAGGAATCATTGAAGCATAAATTGGCAGCATATCCCTGTCTTAAACAGTTGTCCCCAAATCCGCAAACATTGAAATTAATTCCAACGATTCTCTCCATATAGGTTCGAGGCCATTACATGAGTTATCTAGACCCGTTGAACATATCTCGAGTATCACTGGAAAAAATGAACGAAGATTTACTTCATGATAATATCTTTGGCGGAAAGATGCCTTTCAGTAGGATATTTTGAATGCTCTTGTGGTCCAAAGCATGGGGTTTTTGTTTTGAAATTTTCATCCATCTTTTTAGACATTTTGTTTGGTAGTTTGTTCTCGTAATGTCAAAAGTCATCGTGCTTGGTTCATTTATTCATGTATTTTTGGTTTTCTAAACAGAATGCAAGAATGAAGTAAGTTGAATTAGCAACAGTTAAATTTTTCGCAGGAACTCCACCGTTGGTTCTTGTTTTAATTCAGTGTTCCCTTTTCTTGTTTTATCAAATTCCTGTTTTTATTCAGTGTTCATCTTTTTCAACCAACGTTTACCACTGTTCAGGTCCTTATATATAATATTGACCGTCTGTAATTTTCTTTTTTAATGACTTTGATATTATTTAGTTTGTATCTTCCATTTCAAACATAAAGATCAAAATTTCAAAGCAATACGACCTCATTTCTAAACCACTAGAGATGTCCAAATTTCCCTCGGCATCCTACGATCCTAGCAAACCTGCAAAGCCTATACCAGGCTCTTACTTGTTTCGTACTTAGATCCGTGGAAATTTCATGAGTATCTCAGACCTATGAGAAATGAACCCTACTACACCCTCAGCAAAAGTGATTCATTGCATCACCTAGAAACAGTTCTCCTGCACTCCTGGTTAGGAAATCCGGTTCTCGACTCACGGCAGAAGTGACATCCAAATTTAAAAATATTGCATAGTCGAAATTTTATTACGATCCTTGATAAGAAGCTGATGTTTGGGTTCAATTAACATTTTTTTAACCTTTCAACCCAATTGTTAAGCCCACAGTGAGTAGATTTTGTAAAAACTCGAGTTGAACAGGGCTTACCAGGACCTGTTGGGAATCAATGAAATCTTATTGAATGTGTATTTCCAAGTGCTTTTGTGATAAATTTAAGGTTTTCCCTGATCACACGGTCCAATGTAAAAAAATATAATAATATTTGCGAATCGAAAAGTTTTCAGATTGAAATTTTTTTTGAATACTTAACATTTTATGCAACTGTTATTCCAAAGTTTCTCATTTATGCAGGCATTGATTACATCTGTGACCGAAATCCTTTTTTTTCATTATAAAAATATAATTTGTGACCCATTCAGTAAAAGGGGTCGTTCTCTCTGCCCTCAAAACTGTGGCTCTATTTCTTCTGTATTTTCGCCTCGAACATAACAAACTTTTTTTTTGGAAATTTTGTAAATTTCATGACTACCAGCTACCAGTCCATCACTCGAGAAGCCAAACATTTCATTTTGAACTCATTTGACCCTTAGATTCGTGGACACCTCATGAGTAACCTAGACCCACTGGAAGTGAATTCAACAGCACTAGAAGACTATGATGACAAAATCAGTTATATCTTCGGAAGGAATTACCCGTTTGGTATATAAAAAATGGGTGTGGTTTCAGTGTAGTAGGCGTGTCACTAGCTTAGATGTTGTAGCGCTTTGTAATTAAATAATTTAATTAAAGGCACTGTAATAATTAATTGTTTTGTCATAATTTCTGTGAGGATTTTGCCTCTGAACTAATGTTTTTAACCACAGAAAACTGGCTGGTTGTATTTGACAATTGTCCGAGATTGGTCATATTTGCCTCCAAACTAATAGTTTTAGCAATGGAAGATTAGCTGGCTGTATTTGACAATTATTTGTGTATTGGTTGTATTTGCCTCCAAACTACTGATCTGATAATGGAAGATTAGTTGTCTGTATTTGACAATTGTGTTGTAAACTTTAATTGTCTGTATTTGACAATTGTTCGAGATTGGTTGTATTTGTCTCCAAACTTATGATCATAGCCATGAAAGATTAGCTGGCTGTATTTGACAATTGTGGTATTAACTTCTATTGTGTGTATTTGACAATTGTTTGAGTATTGGTTGTATTTGCCCTCAAACTAATGATCTTAATAACCATGGAAATTAGCTGACTTTATATGTAACATAAAACTCCTATTAGCTGCATTTGACAATTTGGCTTCACGAAAAATACAAAAATTCACTGGCTGTATTTGACAATTGTGATGTGCTGCGCATTGTCTGTCATCTTGGTTCGCATACTACAGAAACACCAACAATTATTTTATACCATGTGACATAAAATCTGTATTGGCTATATTCGACAATGATGTTGTGTCATAAAACCCAAAACTTGAATCGGCTGTATCGGACTATTGTGTTGTGGTATATATGTATTTGACAATCATTTTTTACAAGACCAAATTTACATTGGCTGTATTTAAGTAAAGTATATTTTCTGAACTATGTCGCTATAACTGCCCTTCGTTTTTTCGTCATTGGTTTAACAAAATTAGCACACATTTTGGAAATAGTTGATGGTTGCAGAAGAGATGAAATTAAGAGATTTATGACATTACTGAAAATGATAACCATTATTGTTATGTTTTGCTTTCATCAATAAAGTTTAAAATCCTTCAAATTCATTCGTCATATCACTGTCAAACTCCTAAAGGGATCTTTCCATTCCTTCAATGGATCAGAGTTATGAGCGTATAAGCCAACCTCTTAGATTGGCAACTTTTTTTGAGCTTTAAACTCCGTTTATATGCAATTATATACGGTACCCAATTTTAAGTTCAAACAAACCGAGCCCAATAATGGCTTTATAAACTCACTCATGCTCGAAGGCTTTTTATATGAACACTTGTCATTCATGGGTATCTGCACTTGTAAAGCATGGCCTATTATTCTTCATGAGCTTTATGGTATATTTCCTTTCGCGCCCAAATATACTGTTTTTTCAAAACTAAATTTCAAAACTGAATTTTTATTCAAGCTGCACAGCCTCATAATATAATATTATTCATGCTTGCAGGTAGTGATGTCCAAATGAAAGAATTGGTTTCCTTTGATATTTGAAATCTATGAATTTAAGAACATTTCAAAATAGTTGAAAGATTATCTTTTTGACATCTAACAGCATAGCCAAGTAGGTCTCATTCAATTTCAAATAACTTTAAAAACAGGAAACCGAGGAAGTCTATTTTTGTCCCTACTCTACTTGTATGTCCAAATTCAAATATAATGAATATACATGACTTTTATGTGTTATTTGTTGAATGTGTTCCAATTCAGAAAATATTAACGTTGAATATTTGTAAATCTTATTTCAGAATAAGTACAAAAACGGAAAACTCGGAAAAAATAAAAAAAAATTTTTGTCTTGATTTCCAAATTTAAAATTTAAACAAAAGTTTTTATGTTTTCTTTGTGTCTACAACCTAACTTAGAATATAGTTCTGATTTGAAAATATTATTTTAGATTTGTATTTTGAATGGTAGATCTGGCCATTTCTGCTTTGTTATTCATGACTGTCTGCATTTGTAAAGTTTGATCCATCATTGTTTAATGACCCTTGTCTTATTGAGCTGACACAAAAAACAAAGCAACAGTTTTTCATTGAGCTAATTTCCTTAAGAATGTTGTATAAATTTTAACCAGCTCACCGCCAAATAGACAGTAGGATTGATATTTCAGGCAGCTAAACAAGTCATGAACTGCCAATCAAGTGCAACATTCATGTTAAGACTTGTTCTTTTATTAATGTGTCTAGCCTAAATGAAATGGTTATAATTCTGCCAAAATTTGAGGAACTTTTGTCATTAAATTTCTAAAAACGAAAATAGATTTCAGAAAAAATAGTTTCAAAAAGTGGTTGTATTTTAAATTCTATATTCTTAGGCGCCTATTTCCTCGTAAGATAGCTATCTATGAAAAAACTTTCATCGTAGGGAATTTCCCTATTAACATACTACATTTTCTAAAGCTGCAGTTTCAGAGGCTTGTTTAGATATAATTTTTTGCACCAATATATCTATATACCATATTTTCGGGATTTTCTGAACCTGATTTTCTAGGGTTGTTGTGTTGGAATATCTAAAAAGGGTTCAAATTGTGGTTGTAGGATCGATAAACCGTTAAACCGTTCAACCATTTTTTGCTTTGCCTTCAGATGCCTATTTCTTCATAAGATACCAATCTGTAAATATGGAAAAAATTTCTTAAAAGGGAATTTCCTATTGTATAGAATTAAAATTAATGTTATCTATCTAGGACCGATCAACCGTTAAATGGTTCAACCAATCCTGCTTTACTTGTTATACGAATTGCATTTTGTTTTTTTTTTCTCAGAGGAGAATGATCTCAAAATATGAAAAGGCTTTCTCAAAAATGGATTTCCGTATTGTGTAGAGTTAAAAATAGCCAATTTTGAAATATGAAAAATGTATCTTAGTAGGGAATTTTGTATTGTGTATGTTTCAAAAGGAATAATTCACACATTTTGTTCTTGTGGCACATAGAATTAAAATATATTGCAACTAAATGAACCAACTCGCTAATATAATAGTAATAGTACGGGATAGTGCCAGTAACTTTTATCAGAGATAGTCTTCTTTACTGCTATGTGAGTGCCCGTTACTTTCAGAGATGACTCTCCTTTACTTGTGAGTAAGTGAGCATAGCTTTGCTCAGAGATGAGTCTCATTAACACACCTCGAGTAGATTCCTTAAACCTGCTATTCAGGTGCATACCCAGGGGTGGAACATTGGAACCCTCTCCCTCTTTTGAAATGTAAGCAAAATCATTTTTCTGTACCATACATAGAAATTTTTGGAAGCGTGAAATGCATTTAGATCCTCTATATTCTGGAAAAGACACGTTAGTCGTACTTGCTAGCTAATACGGTCTTACTGGGCAAGTAGAAATTTCAGAATCTGCCTTCCTGGCTATGCCCCTGCTGCTATCTGCAATTTTTTTAAAAATATGATGTAATTTACAATTACAATTGCTTTGAGAGCTAAAAACATCACTAATATTAATTTTGCTGCGTGGCTTTACGTAGGCCTGCTGTGTGTTTCAGCTATTCATATATCATGTGTGCTCCACTCGCCATATTCAATTTAATGTCACTGTTTCTATCATTTTTTTGTTTTCGTGGTTCATTCAATATTGCCATTCAAATGTGCATTGCCTGTGATGTTTTGGTGCATGGAAGGAAATTTTTTTTATTAGGTGCTCCCGAAGTATGTGCTCTGAGATGGCGCACAACCTGATCCCTAACTTTGTACACATACTATGTTCAGGTTGTGCGCCATCTTGATGCACATACTTCGGGAGCACTGTTAATCATTTGCTTTAACTCACGTATAGCTGAAAAAAAAATTTTTTTTTTTTAAGTAGCATTTACTATGTTCGCTCGAAACAAAGCTTAACAGCCTTGCTAAAAATTTACCATAGTCAATGTGGCATGCGCATGGCAATGCAGTATTGTTGTTATAAACTTATTTTTGCATTTGTGTTTTGTTTTTGTCTAATTTATTTTTATAGCTTCAATATTATGGGGCTGATAGTTAGACCATAGTTAGATTTTTTTTCAGTTCTCCCACATGTTAGCTTGTTGTGGGCAAAACAAGCATTTACTAATCCTCCATGTTTTGTCCAAATTTTTCTATTTTAATTTGTTTCCCATAAGTAGCCAAAATAAGAATCTCAACGTCAATCTTCCATGTTTAGTTGAAATTAGGATTTGGAATGGAATTTACATAAATCCTCCATATTTTGTCCAGTTAAGTCTGTTTCACAATCATCTCTAATTACCTTTCACTTATAAGAATTTACCTACATCCACCATTTTTTACCAATTATAAGGTGAACAAGACATGGAACAGGAGTTCATCCTTCCTCACACAACAATGATTGGCGGACAAGAAAAATCTCTCAAATTGAAGGAAATTATACACAGACTAGAAGTAAGTTGGATAGTTTCTTGATTTAGAACGTGGCAAATAGGGATTCCAGTCTTTTCAAAATATAGAATCTTTTTACATGGAAATGTCTGCTTGCACAGAGACTCATTAAGAGTGAAAGAAGTATAAATGTCCATATAAAAGAAAGGTACCGGTACTCATAATGTATGTAATCCAAGATGGCGGACACCGGAACGTAGTTTTTGTCCCAGGTTAGGGTCAGGGCATAATTTTTGGTACAAATACGACAGGAGTCACTCGGCTAGTCGCCGAACTCATATTAGAACTGAAATAAGGAAAATTAGAATAAAATTATGGCTTAACCCTACCCTGGTACACCTACTATCTTCCAGTGTCCGCCATCTTGGTTCACATACTTCAGGAGCACCGAAATGTCTGCTTGCACAGAGACTCATTAGGAATGAATGAAGTATAAAGCTCCATATAAATAAACAGTCATAATATTTATTAAATGGCAGAGAAGACTAATCAGTTGTCTATGCCTACACATAGACTGGTAGCCGTATGAAGGGCCTCGCTTTGCCACAGGCATAAGTCAACTATTGAATTTCCTCTCTCTTCACATGGCTATGACTATCATATTTTCTGGGTGTTCCTATAGTATGTGAACCAAGATGGCGGACACCAGAACGTAGTATGTGTACCAGGTTAGGGTTAGGCCATAATTTTATTCCAATTTTCCTTATTTTAGTTTTATAACGAGTTCGGGGACTGACCAGATGATCCCGTAGTATTTGTACCTAAAATTATGGTCTAGCCCTAATCTGGTACACATACTACATTCAGATGTCCGCCATCTTGGTTCACATACTACGGGAGTACCATTTTCTGACCTAGATCTTAGCAATAGTGCATACTCATGGAAATTCAATTTTGACAGTCTTAGGGCGATGGGGCCACATATCATGAAAGTTTGAGGACCAATGGGCTAGTAGAGCCTTTAATGCAGCAAATATTGCAGGCCCATAAAAAATGTAATTATTTATTGCCAGGAAACTTGTAAGCGGACTTTGGGATTGCTTTTTTATATTATCACACTTATCACCCGGCTCCCCTATAAATATGATACTTATTTTTTGCCCAAAGCTGTCTACTGAACAAAGGGTTACTCCCGTAGTATGTGAACCAAAATGGCGGACACCGGAACGTAGTATGTGTACCAGGTTAGGGTTGGGCCATAATTTTAGGTACAAATACTACGGGAGTCACTTGGCTTGTCCCCGAACTCGTAATAGAACCAAAATAAGGAAAATCGGAGCAAAAATTATGGCCTAACCTTAACTTGGTACACATATTATGTTTCGGTTCCATCTTGGTTCACATACTTCTGGAGTACCCATAAAACTTATTAGCAAACTCAGGGGTAGCTTTACCATATTATCACACCAACTTATCACCCGTATTCCTGGTATAGATATGACTCCATCTTTTCTGGCCCAGAGCCTTCTACAAAGCAAAGGTGCGTGTACAACTTTTATTTCTGATTTTTTATTTCCTAGGAAACCTACTGTGACAAGATAGGAGTGGAATACATGTTCATCAACAACAGGGAGCAATGTGATTGGATAAGAGAAAAGTTTGAAACTCCAAGAATTATGGAACTCAGTGAATGGGAACAACGGTTGACGTGGGAACGGTTGCTAAGGGCAACAAGGTGATTTGTTTATGAATACGTTTAATCTATATGGGAATTTAATTTATATGGGATTAGAAGGTATCATAACTACATATTACTCTTAAAAAATTATTTTTATAAAAAGCCAGTGCAGCGTAATGCCCTAGTAATTAGCGGGCTTTGAACCAAAATATGCATGCACCAATGGTTGAAGACTTCGGGTTAAAATGGCTACTTTGCCACTTCATATATGGTATACTAAATTGAGAAGGCCAGCGGTTCCCGAACTTTTTGCTCATGTAGCGCCAAATTATGAGGGAAAAAACTAACGATGCACTTGCACAAAAAAATTGCAACTTTATTTTGTGAATGTAACACAACCCTACGTAACAGCTAGTAAACAACGTAGAAAGATAAAATGAATTTATCGATTCGAATATACAGCGTTTAAAATGAGAAACAACAAAACACTAAAATAAATACAATACGTAAATTCTGTTAATTTTCGGGCGCAGTCTTTGGGAACCGCTGGAGTAGGCTATGCTGATTGTGCCCACCGTCACCTCACTGCTGCAGTAGGCAATGCTGAGATGAGATTTCTAACCTTACTTAAAATATATACCTATTATGTATCAATGGCTGTTTACATACAAAACAGCGATTACATCTTACATGGTCATTTATTGAACATTATTAAGAGTCGACCAAAGGAAATGAATTTTGATTGAAGCCTGTAACATTTTTAAGCCAACTTTAATTCTGATAGTAAAATAATTCATTTTAGCTATTCATGTCTATGATCATATTTTAAATTTATAGATTTGGGTATTTAAGTCTTTGATACATAGCCAAGCTCACATACTCAAAACAACTCAATATTTTGGGTCTCCCAAACCTCGGTCTAACTTCCACAGGCAAACATTGTTAACTATTTATTTTTTAGGTTCGAAGAATTTCTTGCCAAGAAATGGACGAGTGAGAAACGTTTTGGTTTGGAAGGATGTGAGATGCTGATACCTGCTTTGAAGACTTTGATTGACAGCGCAAGCTCGGCTGGAGTTGATAGTGTAGTAATGGGAATGCCACACAGGTGAGAATGGATAATTTGAATGTCGGAATTCAGGGATTAGCTTCTTTGATTTTCATTCTTTTGAAATGTAACAGCTATGGTTGTGCTAGGTCAGTAGCTCTCAAATCTTTTTTCTCACTCGATGTTTCTTCGCTAAGATCGGGATTTCTACTTTAGTAGTTGAAATAAAAATTAATCATTTAATAGCAAAAAACAGCTTTATCATATATCAAAATAAAGTAATTTATCAACAAGCAATTTTTAATAGATTTGTGGCTCACCTGAAAATTTTTCTGTGGCCCAAAAGTGGGCCATGGCCCACTGGTTGAGAACTGGTGTGCAAGACCCGCTATCTATCCCTTTTTCACACTTTTGTGCTTTCGGATTCGTATGTGTGGATGTAATGCAAATTGATACCGCTAATTTATCCTTATGATAAGGAAAACTATCGATTATATATATTATATAAATGCTCTGAGACTACTTAAACAAATAACAAAGTCAATATAGAAATTTTTTCTCTGTTTGTATGGTGAGATTCGAGTCTTTTCTTTCTAACGCTGCATCTTGTTTTCATAAATGCAAAAGTCTGCACCTAAGCAGCAATTTATCTTTTTTATATTTTTATCCATGTAATTGCAACATATTTCAATTTTATTATATCAGGGGCCGACTGAATGTTCTAGCAAATGTGATCCGAAAAGACCTCGATCAAATTTTCTGTCAGTTTGACTCAAAACTAGAACCAAATGACGAAGGGTCTGGTGACGTCAAATACCATCTCGGAATGTCTCACCAGAGGATTAACCATGTCTCAAACAGAATGGTAGGTTTTGTAGTTAATGTCGGGTATTTCATATTGAAAAATGGTCATATAAGCTAATTTTACTTACTTTAATCCTTCAAATGCTGTTGACAAAATAACGCTCCATCGCTGCTCAATGACTTTTTATTGGATAGCTTTTGACAATAGCTGGCGTCATTTGTGTTGCCACAAGAAGATGTAGAGAGCCACTTTTATCCTACATACCCTGACTCACTTACGCACTAAATCGTAAAGAATGAGAGATGCAAAAGGTCATAAACATAACACCACCAGTATAATGTATGGTGTGGGATTGACTCAAAAGAAAGTATGGTATGGTACAGTATAATCTGTATCAGCTAGGTGTCGCTGCTTGAAGTTCTATATAGGTCCCTCGTGACTCCAGTCACACAATTAACACGATCGGTATATTTTATTTGTTGTAAAATTTTTCTATATGCTTGTTTTTTGTGATGACAAATAAAAGATTGATTGATTGATTGGGATGGACTCAAAAATAATAACTTTGAAACACATTGTTCAGAAGAAATAAAATTTGCGTCATCAGTGACAACAAGTATTATCATTTATTTTATTAGTCCCAAAGCTACCATCTTGCCAATCTACTGCAATCTGCACTGATTGACCAAACAGATGCACAAATATAGATATATGGTTGGTCGATGACGAGGCCGTTCATTAGATGTCTTGATTCAATTCGACTTCGTCCATTTTTTTTAAATTTTTCGTAGGGTATTTATAATCTATATCAAATTTTACAATATAATTTACATAGAATTTGTATTCATTAATTTCCAACCTGTAATTTTTCACAGGTCACTCTTTCTCTTTGTGCAAATCCATCCCATCTTGAAGCTGTTGACCCGGTCGTTCAAGGAAAAACCAAAGCTGAGCAGTTTTACCAGGGAGATACCAAAGGCGAAAAGGTAAGATTGTTTTTTATATAGTGAATATAGTGTACAAGCGACCAGGGGCATTATTGAGGAAGCCAGTCCTTTGGAAAGTTGGTAAATACGGAAGCAAAATATTTGTACGAGTAATTCTTGTACAGAAATTTACAAAATACACTAATTTCCTGCGCATTTATCGACTTTTTCTGTCTCCCAAAAATTTCAAACTATGTGGTAAGCAGCCACAAGTAAGCAATGAGATTCTGATCTTTTTAGGGATTGGAATATTTTATTAGCTATGTTGAAAGTTGGAACCCCTCTCTTGAGATGTGAAAAATCATTTTTTATTATCATACATAGCAAGCTTGAAACGCTCTTGAGGACCCGCAAGAGTCCTCACGTTTTCTGGCCAGATCTGCTGGCTGTCATGGTTTAACTTTGCAATTAGAAATTTCAGATCCCAGCCAGTGCATTCCTATAGAAATCATGCAGAAAACTTTTCTTGTCTTAAAAAGATGATTTTTTTTTCAATTTTAAGGTGATGTCTATCCTCATGCATGGAGATGCTGCCTTCGCTGGCCAAGGAGTCGTTTATGAAACATTTCACTTGAGTGATTTGCCAGCTTATACCACTCACGGTAAGTCTGTGGGATTTTGATAATTTATTTTTTATAACTAGCTAACATTAAGCTACAAATAACAGATAGTGAGTTTTATTGAAAAAACTTGTCCAAAACATGTGGATGAAACGTAAATAATGAAATAAATGAAAAATTTTAAAACAAACAAATTTTGTCACAACAGCTTTCTGCAATCTCTAAATAATGAAGAAATGTAAATATCCAAAATAAGGCTTGCAAGATCAAATCTAACAAATATTTTTAGTTTTTAAGTAGATTCATGTCCCCTCAAAAGAGTGCCTACCACTGGTATATACAGTACTTCATATTCAATAACATTTTTTCCAGGCACTATCCATGTTGTTGTGAACAATCAGATTGGCTTCACCACTGATCCCAGGCATTCAAGATCCAGCCCCTACTGTACTGATGTGGCAATGGTCGTGAAAGCTCCGATATTTCATGTAAATGCTGATGATCCAGAGGCTGTCATCTATGTGTGCAAGGTAGGTAAAGTCAGGGGCACTACAGTAGAATGTGTACCGATATGAAGGTAACTAATTTTGTTCGCCTACTTTACATCAAGTTGAGTAAAGGGACTGAAACCTATGGGCAGGGGTATATTCACTTGGCTAACACAGACAGTTCCCCGGACTCGTAATAGAACTAAAATAAGGAAAATCAAAATGAAATTGTGGCCTAACCCTAACCTGGTGCACATACTACGGGAGTACCAAGGTAGGTGTGAAGATACAAGTAAAATTTCTTTCACTAAAACAATTAAATTCAGGAAATCTCACTTCAGTTGGAAAATAATGGATACTGTGGTCTCTGCATTCAAAGCATTTTTGTTAGTATTGATATTGTATCCCAGCGATTCTCAATCTTTCTAAGCAGTGCCTCCTTTTTAAAATTAGTCAAGTTTTGCGCCCCATCTCAAAAGTAACTAGCTAATAATAAGCTCAAAACAACAGATAGTGAGACGAAAGTATGTTTTATTCAAAAAACATGTTGAAAAAACGTGGAGGGTATCACAAATGAAAATATCCAAAATGAAGCGGGGAAGATCACATCTAACAAACAATGTTGTTTTTAATTAACTCCATGTCCCCTAAAAAAATTGTCTACGCCCCCTTGTGGCCCGCGTCCTATGAGTATAGCCAGTTGCATATTTCCAATTTAGCAGGTCATGACATTTTCAAAACCTTTGCTTTACATTTCAGATTGCAGCTGAATGGAGAATGCGTTACCGCAAGGATGTCGTTATCGATTTAGTCTGTTATCGAAGGTTTGGACATAACGAGATGGACGAACCAATGTTCACGCAACCACTAATGTACCAAAGGATTAAAAAACATGCAAATGTGTTCAAGCTTTATACAGAGAAGCTGAAAGCAAGGGTAATGAATGATATATGTATTGGTGTGTGCGACCTTTTTATCATTAGAAAAACATGCAAAACAGTGAAATATCGTTGAAAACCACCAAAAATCTTGCAAAAACCTTGTAAAAAACAATCAAAAACAGTGAAAAATTGTCAAAAAACAACGAGAAGCTTGCAAAAATGTGCAAAAAGTGTTGAAAACCGCCAAAAACCGTTAAAAAATGATTTATTAATCAATTTTTTCTTATAAAATTTTTTTCTTCTCGAAAGGGTCTCGTTGACGATGCCACCGTTGAAACGAAGCTCGATGAATACGAAAAGATTTGTGAGACTGCGATCGAAAAAGCTAAAACTGAAACTATGCTGCAATTTAGACACTGGCTTGATTCCCCATGGAAAGGATTCTTCAAGGTGATATTTTTCTTCTTTTTGGGGTCTCATCGAGTTTGCCTGCAACTTTTCTATAAATTTCATTTCTATATTTAGTAAAAGTTTAATTAACCTTTTAGTTAGAACTGATTTGTAAATATGGCAGCATTGATAAAAGCAGCAAAATTTTGAGGGATGTTCAGATAAGATGAATTTGGTATTTAACAGATTTCTTTTTAGGACGATTGGCTCCTTAATTTCTAACGAAATTGATTTTACAATTTGGTGAACCAATCAAATGTTAAATGGGTAATTCGCAAATAGTAACAAAAAATTTGATAACTCTAAATTCCTGATCTGTTAAATTAGATATTGGAACTTTGGGTGTAACTAGTTTTGGTTCCCTGCGGCTTTCCCTCCCCAGTAAAACTCTAAATATCCATTTCTCTTAATTTGTGTACGATATTTTTATTGATTTGAAAAAATAAACTTGATCGATGTTTTCGAGAGGCCTACTCTAACTCTGGCATGGGCAAACTACGAACCGCGAACAAATTGGGCTCGATGGGTAATCTGGCCCGCTTGATGCTGTCACAACCAAACTAAAACCAAATTTTGATGTTTTAGATAAAAAATAGCTCGGGTATCTGTTGAGATTATGATTAAATTCAGCTTTGGCACGGGGCTTATTGTTTTTCACTTTTTGTTGTAATTACGTAAATATTGTTCATAAATTGTAACTTTTCACGTCACACTTACATGGCCCACCAGTCCGGCCCCTGGTCCAAAAACCTTGTCCATCTCTTCTCTATTTCTTGTTGTTGTGAATAGTTTTTTCATGGAGCTCATCTTCATTACAGGACCCCTATGGCAAGGTCGATTTGAAGGTCGCGGACACAGGACTTCCAGAAGAAGAGCTAAAACACATAGGGGAAGTCATGTCACAAGCATCGGATATGAATATTCATCCGGGACTTAAAAGGACGTTAAAAGCTCGAGGAGAAATGGTTGCAAATCGGACTGTAGACTGGGCACTTGCCGAAGCCTTGGCGTTTGGGTCGTTACTAAAAGACGGCACTCATGTCAGACTTAGCGGACAAGACGTTGAAAGGGGCACTTTCAGGTTGGAATTGGGGGTTAAAATGGGGGTAAAAGAGATATGATTAAATTTTGAATTTAGGGGCAATTTTGGGGTAGAATTCTGTTAAAATTTGGAAAATGGGGCGAGTGTTATACAATTTCTGGATTTGGTAGGAAAACAGCAGGCTTGGGGGCTGGGGTGATGCCCTCAAATTATGGGGGGGGGGGGGGGGGGCTAGAATTCTGCGGTAAAATGGGGAGCGGGAGCATTTTAAAATTCCAGAAATGGCAATCTGTGTGGGTGGTATATAGGCCTAAAATAGTAATATTTAATATTGGGGTTAAGAGAGAAAATATTCAAATCTGGGAATGAAATTTTGCAAGAGAACTTGAGACATGTCATAGGAGTGGGCACTACAGGTTGGGGGTTGAATAAGTCACTGAATTTGTGGATAAAACGGGGACCTTGGGTTCTAAAGGATTGTAATTAAATATATGTAAAGGGGCCAATTCTGGGGTCCAATTCCAAGATGTTGACGGGGGCTAATTCAGGTCAGAATGTGGGTTAAAAGGCGGGTAAAATAAAAGAGTTATAATTGAATTCGGAGGGTATTTTGGTAAAATTGGGATGAAACGAGTATTGTACAATTTCTATATTTGGGTAAGAAAATAGGGTGCCTGGGGTCTGGAATGATGCTTTGAATCTTTTGGGCAAGAGATCATGTTGAACCATATAAACGGGAATTTTGCTCTAAAATGGGGGTTCATTTCTAAATTTGGGGGTATTTGGGTCTAAAATGGTAATATTTAATATTTGGGTTAAGAGAATATTACAGAAATAGAATTTCGAAGTGAAATATTGCCAAAAAAATGGGTACCATGGCTTTAAGAGAGTTGAATCTGGCATTTTTTAATTCCGAAATTCAAGAAATGGGGGTTTCTAACAGTGGTATTCAATTTCGGGGAAGAAGCGCAAGAGACATTGTCTCTGATCGTACAGCAGACTGGGCCCTCGCTGCGATAATGTTTTGATTTTTTTTTTCTTTTGTTAACTCTGGGAAAAAGCATCGGTGCTCCCGAAGTATGCGAACCAAGATGGCGGACATCGAAACGTAACAGGTTAGGGTTAGGCGATAATTTCTTTCCAATTTTCCTTATTTTAGTCCTATTATCAGTTCGAAGACTATCCAAAAGCCTCCCGTAGTATTTATACCTAAAATTATGGCCTAACCCTAACCTAGTACACATTACATTCCGATGTCCGCCATCTTGGTTCGCATACTTCGGGAGCCCCAAAGCATCTATATAGGCCTACAATACACATGGTTAGACGAGGTACGAAACATACAACAATTTTATTTTTCCTATCGTCATATGATTAAGCTGTCTTTGCATCTTTATTCTCTCCTTCTAAATCCTATCCCAAAAAATCTTTCAATTATTCTGGTAAATACTGATCAATGTAGGCTTTATTAATATTATTTGATGAAGTCGTGTCTGAAGAAATTTTTCTGTTCTAGCCAGGTAATGTATATGGTAAGTAAAACAGGCTGTCAGTAACGCTAACAACCAGTGTTCGTTCTGCATTTTTACATTGAGCGAATATTTATTTTAGCAAGCATAAATATTTTAAGGCTTAAACTTCGTATAACTCAACCAGGACAAAAGGGTGAATGTTGGAGTTTCTAGAAAATTATTATTTTAATATTTTAAATATTACAATCAAATGACGCTTTTAGATTATATTCGCCAAAGAAATTTAATAAAAAGTTAGCGGTGTTTAAAATGTTTTTCCACATTTTCTCGAAACAGTTTCTTTTTCGAATTAATATTTTCAATTTATTCCAGTCATCGTCATCACGTTCTTCATGATCAAAAAGTTGATAAGAAGACTTACGTTCCTCTTAACCATGTATCTGATAATCAAGCACAATACATTGTCTGTAACTCATCACTGTCTGAATATGGAGTTCTAGGTAAGAGGTTGTGCACTGTAATACATCACTCCGTGTTGATAGTTTCAGGTTATAAAAGCTAATCTTGTGAGATTATCCGGTTAGGGGTTTAGGCCATAATTTTATTCCGATTTTCTTTATTTTACTTCTATTACGAGTTCCGGGACTGTCTGTGTTAGCCAAGTGAATATACCCCCTGCTCATAGGTTTCAGTCCCTTTACACATATTGATGTAAAATAGGCGAACAAAATTAGTTACCTCAATATTGGTACACATACTTCTGGAGCGCCCTAGCACATGTACTTGTATAGAAATCTGGGTTAAATTCTGTTTTAACAATCTGTTTGGGTATCGAACAATGCATACGAGTGTTTACTGATGTGAAATATGCCACAATAAATATACACAATTTAAGTAACTTTTGGCATTTTAGGGATTGCCAATAACTTTTCTAAGAGTTGAGTCTACTTTGAACCTCGCGTTTGAATTGTCGGTTTTGAAGCGGATGTTTTCTCTCAGCCTAGACCGATAGTTCTCAACCTTTTTTCTGTTGTAGCCCATTATCGTTGCACAAAAATTCACAAACTTTTTCGTGCAAGGGAAAAACTATAAAAAAAGCAAAAGCTATGTTTGTACTTTGATGATTTGACTAAAATTTATCACTCAGTAGCAAAAAACAGCGTCATCATTCATTGGTACTGCAATTAAAATTGAGCTAAATCTATCAATAACTTCGTGGCCCAGTCGCGGTGGCCCAGCTGTGGGCATGGCCCACTGGTTGAGAAACGCTGCCCTAGACAATTTATGATCTTATTTCGGTGCTCCCGAAGTATGCGAACCAATATGGCGGACATCGGAACGTAACATGGGTAACAGGTTAGGGTTAGGCGATAATTTTTTTCCAATTTTCCCTATTTTAGTCCTATTATCAGTTCGAAGACTAGCCAAGAGCCTCCCGTAGTATTTATACCTAAAATTATGGCCTAACCTTAACATAGTACACATATTACATTCTGATGTCCGCCATCTTGGTTCGCATACTTCGGGAGCCCCCTTATTTCAAATTACTTTTCAAGTAGATATTTTCACGAGTCTATCTCAACTTTTCCCCCCTTGGGTTCCCCGATCAAATAAAATACTTGGATTTCCTGACGAGCAATATATATATTGCTTCGGCCCTGCCCCTCACAGACGAATTAAATTTGAAAATGCGTGAACGATTACTGATTAAAAAACAACAAACCTGTTTAAGATATATAGAGAACTGACTTCATAACGTTCTTGAAATTGCAGAGGGACTTTATGGACAACACCCTGTATATTAATAACGTTCAAGTATTTCCAATATATTCCAGGGTTTGAGCTCGGATACTCAATGACGAACCCAAACTCTCTTGTACTATGGGAAGCTCAGTTTGGTGATTTCATGAACACAGCCCAATGCATTATTGATCAATTTATCTCTTGTGGTCAAGCTAAATGGATGAGAATGAGTGGTCTTGTTCTGCTATTACCTCATGGGTGAGTGCGCCATGGTTTTTTAATTGATTTTGTGTTTATGACTTTTGCTATGTACCTTAAGGCTCTAGACAAAGATAGGTTGTGATGTTATAAAGCAGCTGTTCCCAAATGTGGGCTTGTGACCCACGTGGGGGCCACAGAGCAGTAGGAGAGGGTCACAATGCTTGGTGCAAAATGATTTTACTTTTCTCTTGACGAGAAAACCTCCCCGTTCTTCTTAGTTTACTTGATAAGGTTATTTCACAAGGTGAACATGAAGATGATGGGATTCGGGATCCAACTTCAAAATAACATTATAAGTGCCACTGGACTGATAAACAAGGATGACCATGAATGCTAAAGGCCTCAGGAAGGGGGCCACGAGTCATAAAAAGTTGGAAACCACTGTTATAAAGGCTGGTCTGATTTTGAGTAATTTGAAAAATCGAGTCGGACATACTATGACGTTTTTCATAGATTCCAATGTCTCGGGTTAACGTCTTAACTTTGACTAAACTACCAAAAAGACCTAAATTTTGCAAGTTTTGGGAGTTTTTGGAAAAGCAAAAAAAATTCAATGAAAAACAGTTAGAAATTGGCCCAGGCCAGGATTTTGGTAGATTCTGACTTGAAGGGTAATGGTTTTCAACAGGGGTTCCATGGAACCTCAGTGTTTCTTCCAGTACAGTCCAGGGGTTCCGCAAGTTTTTTCACGAAACCGAGAGTTTGTAATAATATATGTATATTTTTCAATAGAAAAATGGTTATGCGACAGTTAGGAGTTGTCACGCTCATCAATTGAGTATTCCGATTATGTCAAAACATTAATCACCAGAACACGCTTTTGCTAACAGCAATAAATTTATGCTTCTATCCATTTCAGATACGAAGGCATGGGACCTGAGCATTCATCTGCCAGACCAGAAAGATTCTTACAGATGCAGAATGACGATCCAGACAGTTTCCCTGTGTTTGGAGCCACTGATGACTTTGAGGTGATTCCCTCTCCTCACTAAAAATGTTTAAAGTTTGAAAAAATTTTATTTTTTGTTTTGGGGGTACTCATGGCAGCATTGGCAATACTTTATTTAGCTGAGGTTATTTTGACTATCCATGCTTGGCTAATTTTTTGTTAATTGAAAAGTTATTGAGTACTGATAACCAAATCAGATTTTTAGTTGGAAAATAAAGTTAATTTAATACTACTGTTATTTTTAACTTTACAACTTTGCACCCAAAACTTTTCACTTTTTATGTGTGGGATGAGTTTTAAATTACTGAAGTTTATTCGCTATTACTATGGGAATATTCTAACAGGTCTAACCTGAAAAATATAGCAATGTGCACTAAGTGTAGTACTGCAGCATTGGGCAATAGCTTATCAAGCTAGATTGTTCTAACCAGTCACGCTTGACTGACAAATTTGCACATCTTTATAACCAATTTGGGAATTAGGACAATGAGTCCTGAGTTGAAAAATATTATAAAAATGTGCACTAAGCATAAAACTGCAGTCGGCAGCATTTTACAATACTTTATCAAAGCACAATATTCTAACCAGTCTCGCTTGACTGACTTTTTTCACATCTTATAGAACATGAGTGCATCAGAATACGAGGTTAGTCTATGGACGGAGTCATATCATGCAGAATGTTTTTTCATAAAAATTTTAAAATGAAATCAAGATCTGATTGGTTAATTTATCATTTCATAAATGTACATAGGAACTTTCATTTCATACCACTCATATTGGTTTATCCATTTGAATGTATGTAAAATGGAATGAGAAAATTGGTATTTGACAAAAATTTTTTTTTTTAAAGTCTTATTTTTCAGTCAGATTTGGGTTTTAACCCCATTAGAATTTATCTATTTGAATGTTCCTAAAATGGCATGGAAAATTGTTTCGTTGAACAAAAAATAGTTTTTTCGAATTTTTACCATTTTTAAATCCATTGCTGTGTGGGTCTACTTCCTAATCGATTCTTTGAAGTTCGAGAAAAGAAACAAGAAATGAATAATTCAATTCATATTATGAAGTTTGTTTCCCACTCTACCTAGAATAAGATTAAAAGCAAGAAGTCAATGACTATTACGAATCCTCTCATTTTATTTTTTACCCCCTAGAACATGGCTTCTCAACTGGCGGACCGCGGTCCGAATCCGGACCTTTCGGGTATTCGATTTGGACCGCGCATATTTCTTTATTTTGGATCATTAGCCCAACTTTTGAAGTTTCCTTTTATAAAATCACTTTTATAGATTTAAAAATATATATGAAAAGAATTAAAACGCCATAACAAACAATCTTGATTAGCTAATAATCATTAGTTGGTCGAGGAATTGCGTGTTCAATGATGCCGAAGTATAATTTCTGGAAAGTCCGGACCCAAATATTTTTGAAGTTTTGTTTGCGGACCTTCGGTAAAAAAAGTTGAGTAGCCCTGACCTAGAACACCCTTACAAGTAGAAAAAATTTATTTTCATCCGCCCGCAACAAGAATTATGTAAAATTAATATGTTCGCAACTACTGACTGTTTCACCAATTTTAAATCCATGTTTTTCATCATTTTCGTCTTGTTATTCATGACATTTACAGTTGTGCATGTTTCAAGCAATCCACTTTGAATGAAAAATTTTGTTCCACCAAGTTTACAATTGTTATAGTGAAGTGGTCGGAAAACTGTGGGCTGCGACCCGATTGCGAGCCGCCGAGCATTTTCTAGTGGGCCCCCAATAAACTTCATTTGTGGCAGCGATACACAATAAAGTTCTATAAAACGAACATTACATATGCATTTTTCTCCAAATAGTTTTTGTTCATTTATCAAACGATCATACATTACGTTCATTTCAGCTAAACAAATTAAATGTCCCTTAACAAGTGTATTAATTATAAAATTTCCAACGAAATTGTTGGACATTGAAATCTCTTCTATTTTACTATTTGGGCCTCACTTAGAAAAACTTTGCCGAACACTGTTCTAGTGTATACAGTGTTGGGGTAGCCCGATCTTGACTGAGTTTTTTGATAAAGATTGACCCAAGCACAGAGGTTTCGTGTGAGATCCAATACAAGAGAGCGGTTTCGTATATATTCTAATATAACCTGACCCCCTAAAAACGGCCCTAAAACGGTGAATTTGTAGAAATTCGCATAAATACTGACCCTACAAATTGGAACACGCTGATCATTTGTATAGCAACCAGTTACAGACTGTTATTGCTGTCATAGCATATGAAGCGCTGCTTGGTGTATGTGTGTGTGCGCTCTTATCGTGAGAACTTGGTTGACTCATTAGCATGGTTCGA
Organism: Styela clava; assembly: GCF_013122585.1. Lineage (NCBI taxonomy): Eukaryota > Metazoa > Chordata > Ascidiacea > Stolidobranchia > Styelidae > Styela > Styela clava. Next base: position 17,693,313 of record NW_024102841.1, on the reverse strand, counting down.
GTTGTAGCTGTTGGATTTAAGTTGTTATTTTACTGTATAAACCGTCATCTAAATTTGGCAACTTTTTTTTAGTTTCAAACTCTGCTTATATAGGAGTATATTCGGTAAAGAGAGGAGCCCTGGTCCTTGAGCTGGATCAATTATGATTTTAAACACGCTCCCTGAGCTCATAGTATATCGAGTCGATTTTCGGCATCATTAAATCATTTCTCTCTTGTTGCAAAATTATTGCCTCACTTGGCTCCATAAACAACGCTGTTTTGAACAATTTAATTTTTGCATAAGCTACTGGTTTCTGATCGATTGAATCAATCGCTAATCTTCCCAAATAGTCTTGCTAATCATAAGCTGATACGATGGTTCTTATCTTTTTATGGTTCGTGGCTCCTTTTTGGAGGCTTTCAGCATTTATGACCCCCTTGTTTATCATCCCAGCAGTACTTTAAAACAAATAACTAATCCCATACCCGACATGGAATGATAACCGGACGAGAGACCGTGGTTCGCCATATGGTTAAGCTGTCTTATCGGCTTTCCTCACCCACGAGATAAATATGTGAATCTTATTTTGATTAGTAGGTTCCTGTGAAATAACCACAAATCACTATAAAAACTACTTCTTTACCTTTCCAGGTTCGTCAACTCCAAGATGCAAACTGGATCATCATGAATATCTCAACACCAGCCAACTATTTTCATGCATTGAAGAGACAGGTTGCACTGCCATTCAGAAAACCGGTAAGTGAATGCTCCCAGTGTTTTTCCTCTAAAAAATGCAGGAATTTTATTATGCTTTTTCCAGGTGGGAGCTTTGCGGTATTTTGTTTTCAACTCTTCAGCCTTATCATCTTTCTTCAACTAGAGTAACCGAAATAATCTCAACTTTCATTTTAACCAACACAATGCATTGTGGCCGAGGTGGCTTGGTGATTACTGTGCCCACCACACCCAGGGTGTTAAAAAATTTGGCAGGAAACGCCGAAACGTAAAGATTCTGGTTCTCCTAAAAATAAAGTCGTTCGTTTATTAAATGCTTCTTCTTCGTGTGCCGAGTCCGATGTAGACATCGACAATAATGGCCTTCCATTCCAATCTGTTGTCAGTTACCCTGATGAGTTCATTGTTGGGGGATTCTTCCCTTGTTGCGTAGTTAATCAGACTGTCTGTGTTCTCCTAAAAATAAAGTCGATTGTTTATTAAATGCTTCTTCTTCGTGTGCCGAGTCGGATGTAGACATCCCCTGATGAGTTCATTGTTGGGGGATTCTTCCCTTGTTGGGTAGTTAATCAGACTGTCTGTGTATTTGTGTGCGTGACCGAAAAATTCGTCACAGGAAATTTCGTTGCTTAGGAAAAATCGCAAAAGCACTTTGCTGTAAAACAAGTATTTGTAAATAAAACAGTTAGGTTCATAGGGTTAAGGGTATGCTCTTAAATTCCTAAATAACGAAAATTTTAAATTTTAAGGCGATTTTTCATACAACGATTCTATGCTATGAAATTTTCTACGATGAATTTTCCTAGAACCATTTTTGTGCGTTGTCTTCCTCTGCTAATGAATGTTAGGCAACTTTGTTCAAAAATTCCTTTTTTAGCTTATCATATTTTCTCCAAAAAGTCTCCTTCGTCATCCAGAAGCCAGATCTTCGTTCGATGAAATGTTGTCCGGGGAAAAGTTTCTGAGGATTATCCCAGAAAGTGGTCCGGCCAGTGAAAACCCGGAGGAAACTAGAAGATTGATCTTCTGCACTGGAAAGGTGTATTATGACATCAAAAAGGTATAATTATTTGGTTTCTGCTGGACTAACTCTCAACCCTTTTTCTATGCTTTTGTGTCGGTGATCCGTATGCATATATTGCAAGGATGCTGTAGCAAGATATATTTGTTTGTCAACCTGATAAATGTTTGTCTGAGGAAGTCTGACCGTTGTCAGACGAAACGTTACAGAAATATATTTGTGTTAGTGTGCAGCAACACTCTTGAATCACTTAGGATAGTTATCTTTACTCTTGCTATGCTAATCATATCCTATCGTATGAAGAAAAAATAGCGCTCCTGAAGTATGTGTACCAATATGGAGGTAACTATTTGTTTGCCTACTTTACATCAAGTTGTGTAAAGGGACTGAAACCTATGGGCAGGGGTATATTCACCTGGCTAACACAGACAATCTCCGAACTCGTATTAGAACTAAAATAAGGAAAATCCAAATAAATTATGGCCTAACCCTAACCTGGTACACATACTACTGGAGTTCCTAATAAATTCCATTTTTTATTACAGGAGCGCGATGAACGAGGACTCACAAATGACGTGGCCATCACCAGGATCGAACAAATCGCTCCTTTCCCATTCGATCTTGTTGAGAAAGAACTCGAAAAATATCCGAATGCACGAATCGACTGGACGCAAGAAGAACACAAGAACATGGGTTTCTATGACTACTGTAAACCTAGGATAAGGACGACCAGCAAGTGGTCAAGGAGAGTACAGTAAGTTGTATAGGTATCTCCTTTATTAGGGGGTCTGATAGGACAAAATTTAAAGCTCCTCGCATCGTGGCATTATGATCGGTAAAATGTGTCACAATAATGCAAAAAGTGGCATCATGTTGTGAACACCGACATCAATATGCCTACTGGATGTAAGAAACTGTGTTTGTTTGAAAATATTCCATAATTCACAAAAATTTTGGCACGAGGCACAAAATGTGTCATTATACTATAAAAATGTGGCATCATGTTAAAACAAACATGGCATCATCCTATGCAAAATGGGGAATCCTAATGCAAAAATGTTACTATGACTACTGTACACCTAGAATAGGGACACCAGCAAGTGGTCAAGAAGAGTACAGTAAGTTGTATAGGTATCTCCTGATATTAGGGGGTGTGATTAGTGGCGTATCTAGCATATGGCAGCCCTGACCTGAGCTATGGGCACAGTTTGCCTAAAAAAATGTGAGCTATGGGCGCAGTTTGCTCAAAAAAATGTGCCATTTTCCCATTTCAAAATATTTCATGATGCACAAGAAGTGTTCCACGAGGTAAAAAATTGTCTTTATGATTCAAAAATGTGGCATTGTGATAAAAAATGTGGCATCACTATAAAAATGTGACACCATGATGAAAAACGTGGCATCTTTTATGCAAAATGGGAAATCATAATACAAAAATATTACTAACTACTCCATTTATCATTCAGCTACACCGGCCGTCAGCCAGAATCGGCGCCAGCATCCGGCAGCAAGGCCTCCCATATCATACAACAGAAGAAATTATTGAATGACGCTTTCAGAAAATTATAATTACAGTTTTTGTTGAATAGGTAGGGTGAATAAAATTGGGGATTCCCCTCTAAGGGAGGATTTTAGAATTTAAAAAAATTTAAAATTCAAACAATTTAAAAAATGACTGAAGTTTTTTTCACGAATATTTTTCAGTGTTCCCCAATTTTATTCATTCTGCCTTTAAGTCACTCTTTCCAGTATCTAGTGTAATAAATGTATAAACTCATAATTCCTTGAGGAATTTTTTTCAAAAAAAGTTTTTTTTCGGTGGTTAATTTTGTTTTGCATATCTAGAAAGTTTCAGTTTTTTGTTCTAAGTAATTCATTTAAGCTTAGCGACTAATTTTTCATTTATGAATAAAGATGTATTTTTGTTAATTTAGGGACTCTCATCATAAAATAATTTATATAAAATGAACATTGAATTTTTCTGTGTAGCTCCTGTCGCGTATATTCACTTAGCAAACTTGTATTTTTGTCAATTTAAACAGGTTTCATCGTAGTTTAATTTATATGAAAGTGAACATTTAATTCTTCCGTGTAGCTCGCTTCATGATATTCATAAAGTAAACTTGTATTTTTGTTACGCACATCGTAACTAATTTACATGAGGTGAACAATTTTTTTGTGTAGCTCAAATTTGTGATATTTACAAAGTAAACATTAATTCAAACAGAATATCATCATTAAGGCAATTTATTGTTAGTATTTGTTAAGTACGCAAACAAAATGGAACTCTCTGCCTGTCAGAACACATTTTGGAATCAATAAAATACAAAGTAAACATTTTTTCTGTGTAGGTTTGAGTTTTTGTTTGTGCTGCCAAATATCTGGACGATATAGCATATACCTGACATGTGAAAGCGTTTTTGAATGAGCTGATATTTTTGAACTTATTTAATGGTATGGGTTGACTGTTAAGGAATGGTTGTATTTTGGATGCATTTTTTGAAAATCTATGATCTATCACATAGGTTTTTCACAAAAGTTTGAGAAACCCTTATCTATCATATATTGATAACATGAATGGTTTGATATGTTTGAGGTCACTAAATTCTGAACATCGCTAGCCTTGGATATGTGGACATTGCATGTCAGATCATCTCATCCATTTTTAGTGGCTAAAACAGTATTCACGATATCTATTATTATACCATTAGCGTTTTGCACATATTTTTCGATAAGTTCAAGTTATAAGTTTCATTTAAACTCTGATTGCAACATCCTCTAGTTTTGGATATGTTGACATCCCATGTTTGGTCATAACACAATTTACTTTGCTGGTGGCTTATATGCAGTAGTGGGATTCAACCGGTTCGCACCGGTTCTATAGAACTGTCTCACAGGATTTTATGAAATCAGCGAACCGGTTAGAATTACTAAAAAACATGTAACAGAATCGACTGAAAAATATGACTTTTTTAATGGAACCGGCTGACAAATAATTTGAATCCCACCACTGTTTATAACTGTATAGTCATACCATATGGCATTTTACACATGAGTTTAAATTCTGTTTTGTTAAAAGTAAACTCTGGACATCCTAGTTTTGGATATTTTTCATCCTATTCTGTATTGTAACTCTATTTTCATGATGTTCACTAATCACCATTTTTTCATTTGGTTTCGATTGCTCTGTATATGCATGATTTTTCTCATGTTTCACCTACAATATGTAAATATTTCAAATTAATATTTTACTGTATTGTGTACTCTGATAGGAACCGTAACATCTGACGAATGGTTAATAATATATGAAATCGATCAAAATATATATCCATGCAGGAGCTCCCAACATATGCAGCTTGACTTTCCGGTGGACTTAATGTTTGCTTATTTGCCCCAAAATGTGTTTGTGCCTTTTAAACTACCTACATAGAAAGTAAACTTACATAGTGTAAATACTGTGAATATGTGTACAAACACTATGTCAGTGTTGGACACAGTTGTGCGACATGTATGCGTCACAAATATGAAAAAACCTCAGGACTGCTACCCATGTATGCCTAGCCTTCAAGTAGTTGTTTTTGGACATTTTACAACCCCCGAAAACATATTTTTTTTAAACTTGGATTTCTCAGAAAGCTGGAATTGTTTTGTGGACTTTTTGAACTGGTACAGTTGAATTGTTGATTTTTTTTTTTTTTGGCACTGTTCATAACTTTGTTCATTTTCCTCAATGCATAGCGATTTATTGTAAAAATATAAGTTTCAAGCACATTGTAATATGGCTGTTAAAATAGTTTTATTGATTGAAAAGTGAGATATACTGTTTTGAAATCTGGCATGGTACAAAAAAAGAGTACTCCTGTAGTGTGTGTACCACGTTACGGTTAGGACATAATTTTATTCCAATTTTCTATATTTTAGTTCTATTACGAGTTTGGGGACTGGCTGTGTTAGCCAAGTGAATATACCCCTGCCTATAGGTTTTAACATAGGTAGGTCATCGCACTTTTACAAACCCCTCTCTCGTCAATAGGCGCGGTCATTTAGGCGCGGCGGTGTGGCTCAACAGGCTAAGCGTTCGGAATACGCTCGCCACCGCACCAATACGCTCGCCACCGCACCTCTAATTACTCTGCATGGGTTCGAATCCCGTGCAGGGATGGTTATGTGCGAGAGGATTGCTGGACTCCTCGCCGTCGTTGGGTGATTCACGTAACCGACCGGAACCGCTGGTCGGTTACGGATTCCTCCACCACCAAGTCCATGCTTCCGAAAACAAACAATATAACTAATCCCATACCCGACTTGGAATGGTAACCGGACGAGAGGCCGTGGTTCGCCATATGGATATGCCGTCTTATCGGCTTTCCTCTCCCCCGGGATAAATATGTAAATCCTATCCAATACCCACAGGTTTCTGGTCGGTTACGACTTCCCCCGCATCAATTTATCGGAAAGAATACGGTAACTTGTTAGGGATGGTGCAGTTGTCAAAACGGTTTTTTATGCTGAAGTTGCCATCAAACATTTTGTGAACGCTGCTTTTGGATGACTTAAAAGTAGGAAGTAATGGCTAATTGAGCGATGGGCCCATCTGGGTGAATGAATGGCCGGGTTTTAAATCATGTTTTGCCCAACCGATATCATCAAGTTGTCTACCGCTGGGTTACTGGATCAGATAAATAGAAAATAATTTATTTTTGAATATTTCATTACATACAAGTACATAACAAAGTAAGAAAAAAACGACAATAATCGGGAGGGCGCGGGTAAGACTTAAAGGTTGAAAATTTCTTTCGGGACAAGACACTCTGATTCTCTGAAGCAAGCATCACATCAGTAAACAATCACAATAAAATCAGCGATAGTTTGCCGTTACGACCGCATGTGGGAATATTCAAATAATAAATTTTTACATTTGTATGAACTTCGATGGTGCGATAAAACTGCTACTTGGTGTCTCTTGGTGTCTTCCTATCCTATCCTCTTTACTGTATTTGTGACTCGCGTCACCACCGCCAGCTGCCTTGTTTTGGACGTCACCGCCTGTGACGTGTTAAAAGTTGGGGGATTTCCCTAATACTAGATTGAAGTCGCTTTCTTGTGTAGTGTTTTGGACTGAGAGAGGCTGTCCTATATCTGGTTTTCTTCATTTTGGTGGGTTTAAAGTTGCCGGCACTCGTAAGGTAAGTTAATAGAAAAATTACTTAAATCTGTTTTCGTAGTCTATGTCTATAAAAGTGTGTCTTGACAGCCTGAGTCTTGTCTTGTTAGGATTGGGTAGTTTGCATTTGGAAATGATGGATTAGTTTCATTCAAAATGTGAAATCGTACCGGTAGGCTATATCTTACTAAAATGTGGAGTATTTACAAAATTTTAAATGACTTATTGAACTAATTTGGCATTGTTTTGACAATAAATGGTTGAGAAATTTTTGAAAATAATGAGATTTTTACTAAGATTAGATGACTTTAACGATTTGTCAATTTATTTTAAAATCGAGTTGCAGGATTAAATCTTGTTCTGGTTTCCAAAGGTAATTTGTTTTGTAGACGATTATATTTAATCTTCAGTGCCAACGAACGCTTTATATGTGTGCTTGAATGTTGGGGTCTAGTATAGTTTAGTACCACACATACTTCTAGTGGGCGAAGCATAACAGTTTTTTCACATGTGAATCTTAACCCCCACCTGACTACTCCATCCAAAAATTACAACACTGCGATGTCACAGTGACGTAATATAGCTCTTCAAAATTTGCGGACTGTCATCCAAGACGCATTCATCTGCGCATCCGAAATCGAACAGCTATGTCTCTCGTTTTCTTGTCCCGACGATCCCAGCATGAGAGATCGCTGACGTGAGTCATTTCTTTGTCGTCGGCGCCGATGCAGCGATGCCATTCCGGGCGATTTTGCATATATTTGACAAGCTCTATGACGTGATTGTGATGTCGTAGTGAAATAATTTTTGGATGACGTAGTCAGGTGGGGATTAGGATTGTCATGTCGAAAAATTTCGATGCTACGCTCACTAGAAGTATATTATGTGGTACTAAACTATACCAGACCCGAAAGTTGCTTAGCAAATCTGTAATCGGTATTACTTGTGCCAGGTCTCGTGTGGTTTCGTAGCTAAGGTACTTCTAGTGGGCATAGCATGACAATTTTTTCATATCAATCCTAACCCCTACCTGACTATGCCATTCAAAAATTACATGACTACGACATCACAATTATGTCATAGAGCTTGCCAAATATACGCCCACTAAAAGTACAAAAAGTTACAAAACTACATGAAACCCCTTGTGCCCATCAAATTCACGCACCAGGGGCGAATAACGGGTTAACTATTCCCATATTTGTCATGGTTTGGAACTGAACGAGAGGCGATAATAAGCCATCTTATCAGCTTAGATATGAAAATCCTATCTTATCATCAAAGATAACATGAGGGTACCAAAAACATATATAAAACAACTTAGAATTGGACAGCTACTTTAATAATCAAATTTTCCTTCATTCAGATCTACAAATAAACAATAGACAATGAATCCTGGCGGGCCTGGTTGGAACGATCCCCCCTCTCTCTCATATGAGACTCATTCTCAGACAACTGGTAGAAGAAATCTACTCACTAAGAGAGTAGGGTTACCAGATTTGAAGATGCCATCTGCTAAAAATTCCTCGGAAATTCAAAAAACAGAAAATAAAACTCTAACACAATTAGATGGCTCTCTACCCCCGCCTCAAATTTCTGGACCTCCTCCAGATGACACAAAACTTCAAAAATCTTCTGAATTAACGAATAAAACTAAAATTGCGAACCAAAATGAAGAATCGAATACGATGCCTACAATGTTCAATCCTATATCTTCAGAAAATTCAGCAACAAATCCCACTCCTGCCATTTTTAGTCCAATTGAGGGTGCAGAAACAACTAATGAAGAGTTGAAAAAGTCTGAAGAGATGGAAAATGTAGATTTAGAGACCATGGATATTGATGTAGTCACAGAGCTTAAAAATATTGTCGAAAAATGCGAAAAAGAGAATATTTTTTCGAAACAAGTTGGACAAACAATTTTGAAAAAAATCGACATCTTCGAAAAACAGTTAAATGATAACAAATTACCGAATATTGTTAGAGAAAAAATGGATTTGCTGACGAAATATTTGATGGTGAAAAAGTACTCTGAAGCCTGGGATATCCATGTTGCGTTAATGTGCGATCACTCTTCAAGTGTTATGCAATGGATGGTTGGCATAAAGAAATTAGTTTCGGAAGCTAAGAAGTTGCAATGATTGTATTTCTTCTGTTAGCAAAATTATCATGCTGAGTTGTGGATATTCATTATCAAAAATTAAATTTCTTGTGAATTTGGAGCTGAAATTTACATCAACCAGGGGTAAAGAAAATTTCTAGCGTTTTTATCGTAAATTTTCTCCACGGGCAGCAGACACGCCACTGGTGCATGGCCTTGCTTTTAGCAAATTATCTTATAATATAAAAAACTTTGCTGATGTCAAGTAGTATAATTTGGTGTACTGTTGCACTTACTAGTAGCTATGTCAAATTGAAACTTATTTTTTTTGTGCTTTTTATTCATTTACATCATAGGTTTTATTTAATTAATTGCAAGATCATGATTTATATATATATTTTGCTACTAAGTAATCATTATATTTTTGTCCCTGACAGCTGACATATTCCAATATGTCCGGTACTTTACAACTACTTTTGTTGGTATTTGGAATCTCAACAGACCTGACTTTCCATTTATTAAAGAATCTTTATTAGGTCATTAAATCTCCATGAAACAAGAATTTGGAAGAACTATTGAATTTGAGGTTTTGCCTGCAAGACTCAAATTTGAGATCTTAACCTTGATACAGCAACGCCTTGGGATTTATGAGTTTATGTACCAAGTACATAATTGTTAACATAATAACTAATTGTTAGAATAATAAATTTGTGTACGACCAGTGAGTAATATGTTTTTAAATTGCACTATTTTTTCAAATGTATCTTACTTTATCATAGCAATAAATATATTTACAGTAATAACAGAATTACTGAGTGTGAATCTACATAGTTTTATGGAGAGATAGAATTTGGTACACGCGGGATAGCAACGTACATTCATGGACCATTGTGCTTACAAATATGCTTCTTTCTAATATTTTTATAGTCTCATGGTCTGGTGCGCTTAAATTTGAACTAATGACACTTAGGTTGTGATTCACAAATGTGGTACTATGAATTCTTGAAATATCATGGTGAGAGTCGAGGATGTCTGAAACAAATCGAATTTCAAATATTTTCATTTGGAAAAATCAGTATCACTGACAAAATAGAGAACAATGTTCGACTTGATGGAGAAAGTCGTAACGAACCACCCCACGACAGCGAGGAGTCCTTATTCCTAGCACTTATCATGATGCGCAACACTGCCGAGCCAGTTCTGGAACATCACCCCTTCTCCACAGGCTTTGGCCAATATCATTCAACTAAGCCATATTCTGGTTAAATTTTCAACATGGTGATCTGCAAACCCAGATAAGCTCTAGCAATCTCCTTACACCCTGTCCCACTTCCTGTATCAGTAAAGGCTTGTTTGAAACAACTTATCACAGAAAACGTCTGATTTGTCAATTCATATGGATAACACAGCAAGACCACAATTTTTCAGTGCTCGACAGAAGTGCGTGTACCAATATGGAGGTAACTAATTTTGTCTGCCAACTTTACATCAAGCTGTGTAAAGGGACTTAAACCTATGGGCAGGGGGTATATTCACTTGGTTAACACAGACGGTCTCCGAACTCTTAATAGAACTAAAATAAGGAAAATCGGAATAAAATGATGGACTAAACCTGACATGGTACACATACTACGGGAGTACGCAATTTTCCCTAAATAATACACAAGCAAATAACAGTCATAGAAAACCTTTTATTTATCGTGATTTCAAAAATTCATAACCAGAATAGGACATCGCAAAATCAATAATTTTGTACTTCTGAGATGGGAATAAGTTTTTTTAAATGCCAGGCTTCATATATATAATAGAGCTTCAAGTTTTATTACAGAGATGGCAAAAATGAAAGAATTTATTTTCTCAAAAAATATTATCCGTTATTAAAACAACTCAAACAACTCGTGTTGAATGAATTTCATTTACATATAATTAGTTTTTTAAGTTCGTTAATAAATTTTAGCTTCATGTTTTGATGAGGAAGTGCTGATTTTGCTTCAATGAAATAACTTGAACTTCTCAGGACTGGAGATATCCCCTGGAAAAGAAGGAATTAAAATGAATGAGAGTTTGATATTAGGAGAGGAATTTACATATTTATCCAAGGGGGAGAGGAAAGCTGATAAGATGACCTAATCATATGTCAGCCACAACGTCTCATCCAGTTACCAGTCCAGGTCGGGTATAGGATTAGTTAGCCAGTTATTTGTTTTCGAAAGCATGAACTTGGTGATAGAACGGTTACACGAACCACCCTTAATATATTTGAAAAAGCCCGTAAGCGAGTTTGTACTTAATAATGCAATAACAGTCGCTCGCCAGAGAAATGAGCAATTTTGACACACATATAAGTAAAAGAGTAATGGCCCAGTGCACTGCTCTCAAAACCAGTGAACCATCGCTCACTTCTGGGCACTGTAATATTTTCAGATGAGCCACAAACCTATTCAAAATTGCTAGAGTTATTGGCAAATTAAGTTGGATTGACGTGAGCAGTAATGAATGACGATACTGTTTTTGCTACAAGGTGGCTTTCTTATTATTACGTGAATGTGCCTATTTTTGCGGAAAGAATTTTTTGCTTTTTTTGTAGTTTTCCCAGGCCACAGAAATTTGAACCAAAAATTGAAGACCCTCGGCATAAAGAAGCTCTTTACATATCATTAGAAACAGTGGCTGCTTATGTAGCCTAGTGCCTATTTCGGGGTGAAACGGTGAATAATTGTCGTAAAAAGAAGACAAATTCAACTCACGGTAGCTTCATTCTCATGAAAACTCTTGACATAAAGAAGCTGAGGATGACAGCAATCATGCCAATCACAAGTAGAAGGGTTCGATTGAGTTTTGGAATGTTCGGAGCGTTTGATTTATCCAAGATAATGTATCCTACACCACCTAGTGAGAAAAGAAACGAGGACGCAAGACCTTCCATAATGTATTGACCGTTCACCCTGTCAAAATTAAATAGAATAAAATAAGCAGAGTTACAGGCACTGAAATGCCCAGAGTGAAAGAAGACTATCTGTAAGCAAAGTTACAGGCCACCACTAAAATTTCATGAGCTACTGGGACTACCGTATATGCTCGTTTCAACGCCCGATCTTGATTAAGGTCCCTTTGAATAGCTGCCCGTGTGAACAGAACATAAAAATAAATAAGGGCCGGTGCTTGAATACCCGCCCGATGTAAAAGCTGATTTTTCAGTGGTAGAAAACAATAGGAAATAAACAGGGCTTTTGTCACAACGCTGTTGAATTTTAAGCGCTGGTAGATAACACTCACGCCTTAGGCGTCCGATTACATAACAGATAGCATTGATTACGTAACACCGTGGTTCTCAAACTGGGCATTGCGACGCCCAAGTGCGTCGTTTCAACGTGCGTTTGACGTGAATAAATTGACATGGGAAAGGGATTAATGTCGTCAACTATTTGTTTTCAAAGATATCGTAATTTGTGTGTATAATTTTATTTTAAAAATAACAAGCGCCCTTGCTTGAATAAGGGCCCAGTTAGTGAGTTTGGTTAAAAAAATATGGGCCCGGGCTACAAAACGAGCAAATACGGTATGTAGAATTGAGTAAGCATGATACACAGGCGGCGGTGTGGCTCAACGGGCTAAGCGTTAGGAATACGCTCGCCACCGCACCTCTAATTACTCTGCGTGGGTTCGCAGGTTCGAATCCCATGCAGGGATGGTTATGTGCGAGAGGATTGCTGGACTCCTCGCCGTCGTTGGGTGGTTCACGTAACCGCTGGTCGGTTACGGCTTCCTCCACTATATAATTATCCCCATTACATGCATATATTAACATTCGTTTCTTTCTGTTTACAGTTATTATGAGCATTACTGTTTAATAAATGTACAGTAAATGTCCCATGACTATTGATTCTATTTGTGTGTGAGTGATAGTTATCTATGCTCATAATCAAACGATGCCTTCTGTACAATGCCCATGGACCGGTTGTGATTACTCTACACCTGATGATGCAGACTATAACGCAGCAGTAGCCTTACTTCAGCTCCACAAGGAAGCCCTACACTCTACTCCTATCAACCAGACTGTAAGAGTAGAAAAACCAAAACGTCCAACCATCGCACCGAGAGGCACTGCAGAGGAGTGGACTTATTTCTTACAAAGATGGAAGGAATATAAATGTGCTTCAAGAATAACTGATCCTGATATTACTTATCAACTTTTAGACTGCTGTACTGAAGATTTGCGACGAGACCTCACACGAACATACTATGATTTATCGACATCAGATGAAAACACAATCCTAAAAAACATAATGTCTCTAGCGATCAGAAAGGAGAACATCTTGGTAGCTCGACTTCAACTACACAAGCTCCAACAAGATCGAGACGAGCCTATTCGAGCATTCGTGGCACGACTGCGTGGGCAAGCTAGCACTTGCCGCTTTCATGTTAAATGCCAATGTGACCCCCAAACACATGTAGACTACAGTAACGCCATGATTCGTGACGCACTTGTCTGGGGCCTCTATGATGACGACATCCGTCTTGATCTCCTCTCACAGGCCGACGAGGAAATAACTTTAGAGGAATCCATCAAATTCATCGAGGCAAAAGAAAGCGGCAAACGCTCAGCACATCGCCTCACCGAACATGACACCTCTGCTGCTATAAACAGTCTTACCAGCGAAAGCAACGGGATAGGGCTCGTGACAAACGCGAATCCTGCGAATACTGTGGGAAATCTAAGCATGGAAGCAACAAAGATCGAATTAAATCTTGTCCAGCATATGGCCAAACATGCTCAAGATGCGGGATCAAAAATCACTTTGGAAGTTTATGCCGCCAACCTGAATGGAAATTGCGACAACGGGATCGTAAGGTCTTTCCTTCCCCAAAACGAAAAGCTCACAATGATTCTGGAAACACTGAAGACGCGGCCTCTATCCTTGCAACACTTTGCTCAGTAGATGACAGCTCTTCCCAAAGTCCAGAGGCCAGCAGCGTCACACTTGACCATCACATTTAACGAACTGTGTGATATCTGGGAAAGAAGAGCCTCTGACCCACAGCCAAGTGTTAATGTCTCAATCCTCCATGACCCATCTGATACTCGTCTCATTGGCTCAAGCCCTCAATTTCAAACCCAACACGTTCTGTCACATTCCCTGCCATAGCTGACACTGGCTGCCAGTCATGCCTCGCTGGCATCAATCTACTGGAAAAGCTGGGTCTTGGCCCACAGCATCTGAACCCAGTAAAATTGCAGATGAGTGCAGCTGACTGCCGTCGTATTCAGATCATAGGCGCACTTTCGCTGAGAATATCAGCTCCTTCAAGCGCGTCGATAATTGAAACACGCCAATTGGTATACTTCACTGACTCAACGAATAGGCTCTACCTATCTCAACAGGCTTGTAAAGCACTCGGCCTCATATCTCGATCCTTCCCAACAATTGGCGAACATAAAGAGAGCTACAGGTCTAAAACAACTTCGTCTCCTACACACCGGATCGGACATGGTCGCTCCTTGCGGATGCCTATACGAGAACCACCTCCGCCAATCCCAACCTCGGCACCTTTTCCACTCACCCACGAAAACCGAGAAAAGTTGGAAAAATGGATCCTCACTTATTACGCATCAAGCTCATTCAACGTTTGTCAACATCAACCATTGCCAAGGATGAGTGGTCCTCCCTTTTGATGGTGGATCCAGAAGCAAGACCGGTCGCCCACCACACACCAATTCCCATCCCCATACACTGGCAAGATGAGGTAAAGTCAGGCCTGGACCAGGATTGCAGACTTGGTGTCATAGAACCTGTACCAATTGGTGAACCTGTAACATGGTGCCACAGAATGGTCATCTGCGCGAAAAGGTCTGGTAAACCACGCCGCACGGTCGACCTCCAAGCACTGAATAAACACTCTACACGTGAAACACATCATACACAGTCACCATTTCATCAAGCTAGAGCGGTCCCACCAAACACTTTAAAGACAGTTTTCGACGCATGGAATGGATACCATGCAGTGCCCTACACCCAAGTGACCGTCACTACACCACCTTTATTACCCCCTGGGGCCGATATCGCTATTGCGTAGCACCACAGGGATACGTCGCATCAGGTGATGGGTATAGCCGTCGTTTTGACGAAATAGTGTCTGATATACACAACAAGACTAAATGTGTCGATGACACTCTCATATGGTCCAATGACACGGAAGAAGCATTCTTTCAAACAATTGAATGGCTAGACAAATGTGGTCGAAATGGGATTATTCAAAACCCCACCAAATTCCAATTTGCATCACCAATCGTAGCTTTCGCTGGCTTCGAGATCACACCAACAGCAGTTCGTCCTTGCTCAAGAACACTGCAGGCGATAGCAGATTTTCCAACCCCAAAAACATTACAGACATTCGAAGTGGTTTGGACTTGTCAACCAAGTTGCATACGCTTTTGCGTCCACAAAACACATGCTACCATTCCGATCTCTCCTCAAATCTAAAACATCATTTGTATGGACTAAACAACTTGACGACCTTTTTGAGCAATCGAAGGCTGTCATTGTAGATGAGATCAAGAAGGGCGTCGAGATATTTAACAAGTCAAGACCCACATGCCTTGTAACTGACTGGTGCAAGGACGGTGTTGGTTTCTGGCTAATGCAGAAACATTGCGAATGCACTTCAGCTAAACCCTTCTGTTGTAAAACTGGCTGGAAGATTACACTGGTTGGCAGTCGTTTCACCTCCGGGGCTGAATCTCGCTACTGGCCAATTGAGGGGGAAGCACTAGCTGTCGTGGACGCACTTGACAAAGCACGACACTTTGTACTAGGCTGTTCAGATCTCATGATTGCTGTTGATCACAGGCCCTTAGTAAAGGTTTTGGGCGATCGCTGCTTAAACGACATTGCCAATCCTCGCCTTCGCAATCTCAAGGAGAAATGTCTGCGCTACAGATTCAAAGTCGTACATTTGCCTGGCATTCGCAATGTCGCTGCAGACTCATTATCACGCCACCCAGTTGGCGAACCAAACATGTTGGAGCTTCCTGACGACGTTGACTCAGGCGCCATTTTCACCGCCATTCGCACATTCGACCCCGAAACAGCGGAAATCTGCTCTTATTCAACCGATTCCACAAAAGAAATCATCAAGAATGTGACATGGAATGACATACGGCTTGCCACAGCCAGCGACCCATCAATGCGTTTTCTTATCGACAAAATCCAAGACGGCTTCCAGACCGACCAGCAGATATCCACACTGAAATTCGCCCCTTTCATCAATACCGTGACAATCTCTCAGAGTTTGACGGTGTCTGTCTCTACAAGGATCGCGTTATCATTCCACCCTCCTTAAGAGATAGGGTACTCAAAACTTTACACTCTGCACACCAAGGAGTATCAACAATGTGCTGTCGTGCAGAATCCTCCTTTTTCTGGCCCGGTATGACTAATGCCATCATCAAGCTACGCAACAACTGCTCAGCTTGTAACAGAATGGCCCCCTCACAACCTAGTGCCCCACCAACTCCTCCTCTACAACCAATGTATCCCTTTGAATGCCTGGCAGCGGATTTTTTTAGCTACAGAGGTAAACATTATTTGGTGGCAGTAGATAGATACAGTAACTGGCCAATTGTTGAACAAGCGAAAGGAGGAGCCGCTGGACTGATCACGACTTTAAGACGAACATTTGTTACTTTTGGGATTAGCGACGAACTCACTTCTGACGGTGGTCCAGAGTTTACTGCGAAGGAGACAACCACTTTCCTCAAGAATTGGGGTGTTAAACATCGCTTATCGTCAGTGGCGTTCCCCCACAGCAACACACGAGCTGAAATTGCCGTCAAAACTATCAAACGTCTCATCACCAATAACACTGACGAAGAGGGCTCACTCGACACCGATCATTTTCAACGAGCGATACTTCAGTACCGCAATACTCCCGACAGGGATACTCGCTTATCTCCTGCTATGTGCATTTTTGGCCGTGCCATACGTGATTTCATCCCCATCCATCCTGGCAAATACAAACCACATAATACATGGCGCGAGACACGTGATTGCCAGGGAATATGCCTTACGCCATCGGCATATGAGAGCTGCAGAGCGCCTACGAACACAACCGATCTCTGCCACCATTATCTATTGGCAACTGGTTCGCATCCAAAATCAGACTGGCCCACACCCTCTAAAATGGGACAAAACTGGAGTTGTCATTGAGGTGCGACAATTCGATCAATATGTGGTTCGAGTAGATGGTTCCGGTCGTGTCACTCTCAGAAATCGTAAATTCTTACGTAAATACCAACCAGTCATCGACCGTGAACCACTCACAAAGTCAACACACAACAATACGTACAATCAGGCACAATTCGTGCCCCAGCTACCTGTGACTCCGCCTCCTCAGACTGAGATTAAAGTCACCAAACTCTCACAACCAGTCATGAACCAGCAAGATATTGCAAAGCCAAGACCTCTACCTCCCACAGGACACAAAGACGTTGCTCCAGCTACACAAAAATTGCCTCGTGCACTACGGGCTCTTATGCCCCATAACTCGCCTGGACTCGGAGAATCCACTGATGCTCTACCAAGAACACGAAGTCAGTCAACGCAGTAATGGCTTGAACATTCAAAGACTACTCAGTCTTGTGATTCATTCTTCTCAAAGACTTGGGGGGGCATATATAATTATCCCCATTACATGCATATATTAACATTCGTTTCTTTCTGTTTACAGTTATTATGAGCATTACTGTTTAATAAATGTACAGTAAATGTCCCATGACTATTGATTCTATTTGTGTGTGAGTGATAGTTATCTATCCACCACCAAGTCCATGCTTCCGAAAAAAACAAACAATACAGTAAAAAACTAATCCCATACCCGACTTGGAATGGTAACCGGACGAGAGGCCGTGGTTCGTCATATGGATAAGCCCTCTTATCGACTTTCCTCTCCCCGGGATAAATATGTAAATCCTATCCTATCCACATGAGTGAAAGCCAGATTACCACAAGACCTACGCTGATAGTCAGAGCATTTTAGATTTTGAATTTACAAAAATATAGGAATTTGGACAGAAATGAGACTATGATAAAAGCCCTAGAAGATCCGTATTGAGTAGTACTGATCTTGGGTATAACGGGTCAAAATTACGGCCAAGTTATATATCTCAAGTAGCTTACATATCTCATGCTTACCACATCACATTGTTTCTGTATGGTGAAAAAACAAAATACTGATACCCAGGGTGTAACAAATTGGGTGGCAATGTGAACTGGTAATATAGTTAGACATATTGTGGACTCTGTATATGAGATAGGATTCACATTTTTATCCTGGAGAAAAGAAAAGCCGTTATGGTGGATCACAGCTTCTTGTCAGGTAACCAGTACATATCGGGTATGGGATTAGTTAGCCAGTTATTGGTTTCAGATGCACTTCATGGTGGAGTAAGCTGTAACCGACCAGCGGTTACGTGAACCACCCTGCAACGGAGAAGAGTCCAGCAATTCAGTTCAGCCTCTAGGTGTAAAAACACTTTATAAAAATTTCATGGTGTAGATTAAAATAGAATATTCAAAATATAAGATTACAGACCTATAAGCCAGGAAGGCAACAGGTTTTGCGTTCCCTCTTTCATCGACAGTTTGTCCAACACTAGGTGGCTCAACAATCACATCATAAATAATTCCTAAAACAAAAACAGCACGTAAGGTGGGTGTACTTTTTCTTTTGTTCTTTTAAACAATATAATTTTATTTATCGGATAAAACCCATTTCTAAATAATACACAATACATGGTGTGAAATAAATGGAAAGAACATGGTTTGTAGATGAGAAAATGTACAGGAAATTTGACATACTAACCATAATACCAAAATATGTATAATTCTATAATATGGCTTGCATTGCTAGTCTCCTTTAAATCTGTACATCGTGAAGTCTAAAAGTGACATTGGGGCCGCCCTTAATGTATTTACAGTTTAACGCAACACAATGTTTTCCTGGTATAACGGAAAAACATCCGCATTTAACAATATGCTCCTAGAACGAAATTCAAAAACAGAAAATCCAGAAATCTCACCTGCCGTAACCAAAAAATAAGACACCATCACAGCGGCAAAAACGGTCATCGCTGATGGTTGAGAAATCCACGATGGCTTCTTCAGTTTTAAATTAGGTAATTGAAGTACAGAATACGGTATAGAATACAACTTTTCCATCCTATAAATTGTTCAAAAACCCTCCAATGTCAGACAAAAAACGACGCTCAATCTACAAGATTCGCTCTTTATAAATCGTGCATTCGTGGCAAATGAGAAGCAGAGCGTGTCTTCGTGTCAATCAGAAGAGCAATAGTGCGTGAAGTAGTGACGTCAAATGAATCTTACAAAATCACGGAAGTGTTTGTATCAATTGTATAAACATGTTCATTATGGGATATTTTAAAATAATTTTTTTAATAATTTACAATCAAGAATCAGCAATAACAATATTAATTAGGCTAGCCCCCGCTATGCAGCATATGATAAGATTTTCGCATTTATCCGAAGGGTGAGGAAAGTGGATGAGTGGTCCTAATCAGATGGTGAACCACGCGCTCTGGTCAGGTTACCAGCCCATATCGAGTATGAGATTAGTTTAGTTGAATTAGGCAGTTATTTTGCTTCAGATGCTTGGAATGAACCTTTCCCCGAGCATGGAATTCCTTGTTTACTTCGTGACATTGGCCAATCAGCAAGATGCAAAAAGTGACGTAACAATGCCCCCTTTTCGCATTCGCTCAGACACTTTTCTCACTCAGACAGATTTTCAAGCGTGATTGTAAACATTACCTCGTTTTTGCGTTTTTGAACTCTATTCGTTAGTTTTCAGTTGTGTTTTGGGAACTTAAATAAAAATCAGATAATTCAATGATCACTCTGTCTTTCTAGGAGTTTTAATTTAATTGCAGTAATAAAAATTAGGCTGTGATAGACTAGCCTGAAATTCTTTACCGGTACTTTTAAAAAACACATTGTTGTATGCGATGAATCATAATGATGGTTTGAAACACATAACCCATTTTACAGACGCCAACTCGCAAAAGCACTCTTAAAATAGCCTTGACAAATTTGCAATGGTAAAGTATAGGGAGAATTTTCCGAGGGTCAAAGGTCGGGGAAAGATCCATTGTTGGTAAAGGATACGGTAACGGTAACCGACTAGCGGTTGCTTGCGACGGCAAAGAGCCCAGCCCTCTCGCACAAATTCTACATAGTCTCATTTTTTTCAGTTTATTTTTTTAAATTTTTTATTGTTGCTGATATAATCGTATTTTTAATGTTTGTTTTCTGATTTGTTATTGAAAATAAACTTAACTATGCGCCACTTGATGACGTCAAAAATACGCCCTTCGCCATGGTTGAGTAATTAACTGTCAATCAATTGAAAAGTAAACAAATTGTCATTTTCCGTGTCGCTGAAGTTTTGTCCTTTTTCAAAGAATTTTGCTGGTTTTATTGCAGCAATAGATTCAAAG
Organism: Styela clava; assembly: GCF_013122585.1. NCBI lineage: Eukaryota > Metazoa > Chordata > Ascidiacea > Stolidobranchia > Styelidae > Styela > Styela clava. Next base: position 17,672,798 of record NW_024102841.1, on the reverse strand, counting down.
TTTAAACGATAGGAATTGAATATGGAAACAAGACAACGCAAAAAGCATTCAATTGACAAAGCTAGAGAGGTGAATTTATGATTTTTTTTTTCAGTTTTTTTATACTGCCAACCGGGTCTCGTGTAGTTTCGTACCTAACGTACTTCTAGTGGGCGCAGCATAACAATTTTTTGATATGTCAATCCGAACCCCATCTGACTACGTCATCCAAAAATTACGTCACTACGACATCACAATCACGTCATAGAGCTTGCCAAATATACAGACAATCGCCCGAAATGGAATTGGGGCCGGCGATAAAGAACTGACTGACATTATTGATATCTCTCCTCTCGGAATCGTTGCGACGAGAAAAAGAGAGAAAGAACTGTACGATTTTGGGTGCTCGTTTGCGCGTCTTGGATGGCAGTTCGTATAGTTTGAAGGCCTCTATTACGTCACTGTGACGTCGTGTTGACGTAATTTTTGGATGGTGTAGTCAGGTGGGGGTTAGGATTGATATGTGAAAAAATTGTCATGCTACGCCCACTAGAAGTGAGACCCCTGCGAACCCAGGTAACTTCAGATTATTTTCGGTACGGCCAACACCTGAACAATAACTAATGATTTACGGTTGTGGTTCATCCTACTATTTCAGTCAGTAGTTTATTTCATCACACTGTCACATGTCGAAGATACACATTGTACAAACATAATCATTGAGAATGACTGAATGATAAAAAAATGCATGCATTGCTGAGTGGGGAGAGGATGAAACCAGTGATGGACTTCGAACAGCTTCACCTATGAGGGCTAACTATTCTAAGAGTTAGGTATGCGCTCGCCATCGCACTTCTGATTATTCTGCGTGGGTTCCCAGGTTCCATTTATGTGTGGGAGGATTGGTGGACCCCGCGTCATTGGCCGCCGGGCTTAATAGTTGATCATGTAACTTCTACAGTACTAGGCAGTTACAGCTTTCTTTGCCATCAAGCCCATTCATCTGTGAGCAAAATACTTCTTGGTATGATTAAGCCGTCTTATGGGTTTCTCTCTCCCCTGAGATAAATATGAAATATGTTAAATCCTATCCACCGAAGAACAAATAAGGTTTACCCGCTGCAGAAGACCATCATTTTATATTGTCATAATTGCTTTTACTAAACAAATTTTTTCCCAGGAAAGAGATTCTGCAGGGGATTCTCCAAGTGATGAGTTGTCAGCCCCAGAGCCTCATCCTCCTGCTGTTCAGAGGGATGACACTCCTGAGATCCTAAAAGAGGCTTTGAAGGTAATCATTCACTTTTATATCCAATTTTTAACCTTTTCCGGTTACCTCCCACTTGTATACGAATACTCACACTCACTAATGAAAAAAAAGGGGGGGGGAGTAACTTGAAAAGATCCCACATTTTTATACAGAAAACCAAGCAGTGTAGCAGGATCTGAATGGAAAGTTGCAATTGATATATCAGTTGCTATTTTTATTATTTTTTTATACTTGATTAAGCTCATTGCTTTCTGAGATATCTTTTTGGTCTGGTTATTCATAGTTTAGATTAGTAGTCCTTAAACTTTTATATCTTGTGGCTCCTTTTTCAAGGCTTTCAGCACTCATGACTCTCCTGTTTATCATTACGGTGGTATTTATTTTTCCAAATCCCATCATGTTCAAACGATTCATTCTCAACAAAGTGAAAAAACTCTGTGAAATAACCCAATGCAATGCAATGAAACTGGGAAGAAAGGGGAGTTTTCTTGGAAAAGGAAAAGTAAAATCTGTTTTGCGCCCAGCATGGGAATATTTCCTCTCCATTTATGAAAAGCTGATTCATTTTATTATTCATCATTTTATTTCAGGATTTGCCTCCAAAATGGAAGAATTGGTGGATTCGAGGATTTTTCACAATTTTTATGTTACTTGGATTTTTATTGCTGGTCTGGGGGGGACCTTTCGCTTTTATGCTCATTGTGAGTAAAATTTTTGTAGTATTTGCGCTTTTTTGTAGCTGTAGGACTGCTATTTCATAATGTTATCTGGAATTCTGTTCCCTGACAGTAGTGGCTTGACTTGTTTCATGGCAGTGCACAGGTCGGCAACCATTAGCATTTAAAGAGCCATTTGGCATCGTTTCAATCAAACCTAAACCTACTCAGAGTCGCAACATCTAATGCAGGGGTTGGCAACTCCTCTAGTCGGCGGGCCGGATGTGGGAAAATGAAGTCTTCGGTGGGCCGGATTATAACATGAATAGTATTTATATTTATTCGCTAATGCAAGAAAGAAATGTATAAATAACATTTAAAGTAAAGTTTAAACTTCACAAAAAATACAGACCAAAAAACACATAATGAATTTATCATAATGTACTAAAAGTGTAATAATGTAATATCATAATGTACAGTCAGCGGGCCAGTTAAAATCTCGTCGCGGGCCGGCCCGTGGGCCGTATGTTGCCCACCCCCTGTTCTAATGTAATGTCAGTGGCTATTAAAGCTCCTCATCCTCCCTAAACCACTTATGATGCAATAATCTAGTTCTTGCTAAGAAGAAGACAAATAAAATACGAGTGATGATAATATAGTTCAGTCTATGACAAAATGAAAAGAACTCCAGAAAATGTGTTTTGACAGATTTAAATCATTTCAAATGCGCCCTATTTTTACAGCTAGCGACTTATACTCTGGAAACCGATATGATGCGTAATTAGTGAGGAGCAGTGTTCCCTTTAGGGTGTGCGCGCGCACACAGCTTTCAGAGGCTGCGCACACGCGTAGATTTACTACACACAGACGTAATTTCGATGTAATGTAACAATGTTCTCGGTTGGCAGGTTGAGAAAGTTTGTTGTTGGCCCACTCATTACCCGGTTAGAATGCCAAAATTTCTTCATTGATTTTTGCACAAATATTAGTCATTTCCAAAAAAGTGTGCACACACCAAAATTTCTGCGCACACATACTACAAAAAATTTGAGGGAACATTGGTGAGGAGTATTTGACTTTATGCATGCCCTCCCTTTCATTGAATCTCTACTGCTTATAAAAAAAAACTGCTGTAAAACCTGTTTTTGAAATGTAAAAAAAAACATTTTTTGTATCATACATAGTAATTTTTCGCAACTTGTAACGCATTTTAGCACCTTAAGTGCTAGCTGTTATGGTCTAACTTGGCAATTAGAAATGTTAGAACCCCCCCCCCCCTTTAAAGGTTCCTAGCTACGTTCCCTGCATTAAACTACTCAATTTCCTCTCAGATCATCGCTATACAAGTTAAATGCTTCCACGAGATTATCACGATCGGCCACCAGTTTTACCGTTCCTACGATCTTCCATGGTTTCGAACTCTGAGTTGGTATTTTCTCGTCTGTTCGAATTACTTCTTCTATGGAGAAACTCGAGCTGAAATGTTCTCAAATCTGATGGATTACGTAAGTTGAATTATCACTTTCTTTTTTTGGTGCTCCCGTAGTATGTGAACCAAGATGGCGGACACCTAAACATATGTTGTGTGCCAGGTTAGAGTTAGGCCATAATTTTAATTCAATTTTCCTTTAGTTCTATTACGAGTTCGGGGACTAGCCAAGTGCCTCTCGTAGTATTTGTACCTGAAATTATGGCCTAACCCTAACCTGGTACACATACTACGTTCCGGTGTCGTCCGTCATCTTGGTTCACATACTAAGGGAGTACCCTTTGTTTGCTGTTTTTGCTTTCAACAAGGCTTTTTATAAGCAATCTCTGATAAATTTGAAACATTGGCAACAAACCTGGTTGAGGTATATTGAGAACTTACTTCATAACAAAATTTAAATTGTAAAGGGACTTTATAGACACAATGTATGTGTGTGTGTCAGTGTGCAACAAGACTATTGAATTACTTCAAAGCAATCAGTACTTTTAAATAATGGGGATTGAATATTTTGAATCAAACTGATGTTTATGAAACATGTAAGCCAGTTTGTGAACACCAGCTTTCATAAATAAATGCAAAAATACTTTCTAAATGGTGAAATATAGGAAGAATTTTGTTGAATCAATTCTTGATTAACGAAACACAATATAGATTTTGCTTCCTCTACGCATTTCACTGAGTCATATCATGTGTCATCTCACATATAAGTTTTCAATTATGAACACATAATAGTAGTGGTTTTAGAAATATTGTGACTCATAGTTGAAAATTTTGTCACAGTCTTTTGTATTCATACTGGAGTATTCGCCCTGGTTTTGTCATATCTATATTTATTTTTCGATTAGGCTTCAACAGTGATTTCCAACTTCTTTTCATCCGTGACCTACATATGGTGCACAAAAAATTCCATGGCTCATTAACCTACTAATGTACAATAATAAATAAAATTGAAGTGTTTATCACTATCCCCAGCAAAAAGGGCATCATTATTCATTGCTACTACAAACAAAGTTTAACTAATTTGTCACTAACTCTAGCAATATTTAATAGGTTTGTGGCCTGCTTAAAAATGTTTCCATGATTCAATGTTTCCTGGTTGAGAAGTGTTGGCTATAATGAATTGAAAATCATTTAATAAACACCAAATATTATTATATCACTAATTTCGATTGTCAGTTCACATATTGGGTAGCTTCAAATTGTCTTCAAAAATCAAATACCCCAGGATTGTCACACTGAACAATATATTTATGATATGTGTTGTTTTTTTATTTTTCAGAAATTTGTCTCCATTCTTCTCAAATACCATCGTTTGATCTCGTTCACTTTATATCTCATTGGTTTTATGCTCTTTGTTCTGAGTTTGGTGAAGAAACGATACAGACTGCAGTTTTTCATGGTAAGTTTTGTAAGTTTTTGCTGCCCAAGGGGCAATTAGGGAACCACTGCTTAATAGGATTTGAACCTGCGTGGGATAATCACGCTTTGATGTAAGCATATTCCCAGCGCTTGGCAAGATGTGGCCACCCGCATGAGCCGCCCACATACACAATAATATCATCATTTTTCATTTTACAGTTTGGCTGGACTCATGTCACTCTGTTGATTATTGTCAGCCAGTCTCATCTCATCATGACCAACCTACTGGACGGGATGGTGTGGCTTTTGGTTCCCGTTTCTATGGTGATTTGTAACGATAGCATGGCGTACATTACTGGATTTTTCTTTGGAAGGACACCCTTGATTAAGGTAAGCATTTATGGAGCAGACTTTCTTATCTTTTTTGATCTAAAGACCACCAACATTGCACCTACTCACCCGGAAGTAAAAAAAAACTGTTCTATGTCATCCCATAAAATACAGTTTACATCAGCGGTGGGCAAATTACGGCCCGCAGGTCAAATCCGGCCCGTTGGGTTATTCAATCTGGCCTGCCTAATGCTGTCACAACTAAACTAAAACCAAATTTTGATGTTTTAGCTAAAAAAATAGCTTGAGGAATTTGTTGAGATTGTGATTAAATTAGTTTTGGCACGAGGCTTATTGTTTTCCATTTTTGGTTTGGAAACACTGTAAATATTGTGCACAAAATGTAGCTTTTCACGTCACACTTACATGGCCCGCCAGTATAATTGAAGTTGGTTCTCTATATATCTTAACCAGGTTTGTTTTACTTCAATCATTCTTCTTTTAAGTTTTTTACATCAATCAATACACTTTCATAAATCCTATATTCACCATTAGTGGCATGAAGCACATTGGCGTACTTTTACTTAATTTAATACACAAAGTATTTCAGCTGTAAAAATTTGAAATTGTTTTCAGCTTTCTCCTAAGAAGACTTGGGAGGGACATGGGAGGGATTCATTGGAGGCGGGATATTCACTGTGTTGCTGGGATGGATTGTGAGTATATTATATTTTGATATGATTGGGGCAGGGCTGCCACTGATATGAATCCAAAAATAAGGACATCAGGGAAACATAATAAGATAACAAAGAACTAAATGTAATAAACAAAAATGTTTCCATGCCAGTGCGACCCGTTTCTAATCATCCTCGCATTAGAAAGGATTTGCTCCAGCAGTTCTTCTATTCTTAACACTTTAATTCACTTTCAAGTTGTATTTTGATTTAAGTTATGCGAACTTCCGGCCAGTAGGCTATTGTTTTGTAATTGTGTCAATTAATTTGCTGTTATGATGTACTGAATGCACGTTGCAATCAATGAGGTTATAAATTAGTATTTCTAGCTAATCAATCATTCCAATTGACCAATCTAGGTGCCTGTTATAAGAACCTCTACCCATGAAATAAGAACACGTGTCAAAATAAGAACGTTTCTTAGAAATATTACCAAAAATATTTTCTAAGACAAAGAACTTCAAAATAAAGACAAACTTAGAAATAAGAACGGTATGGCAGCCCTGGATTGGGGTCTGGGGAAAAGTTTGCTTTTAAACAGTATTTTCAAAAATAATTGCTCAGAGTAAGGCTAAAAGCACTTACTCAGGAACGAACAAGAATTTGGAGACGGTTATGTGCAACTACTGAAGTGCCAAGAGCACTGATATATTTCAAAAAAGCATCGATTGGTCTATCGTTGACTTATTGCTGATTGGTCATTGTTACGGAAAATAACAAGGAAATCGATGCTCGGTGCAACATCCAATAGATTATGCTGCATTAGACACCAACAACGGTTTAACCGATCAATTCTGTTCCAAATACCGAACATATTTGTCCATTTAATGGTCGGAGTAATTTCATTTGAATACCTAACCTTTACTATGTTCAAAGTCCAATGGCACTAATCTCCAAATAGATCGGCTTACCAGTTATAATCTGAAACAAATCAGGGGTTCAAATTCATGGAAAATATTGATTAATCAATAGAGTAATACTAGGTAATTTGAGTTGTATAGTGGTATGTGTATACCATGGTGTATGAGCTTTGTGACAGCGGTTTCCAATTGGGACCAAGGGCTCTTCAAGGGGGCCACCAAGAAACTGGAGGGGCCACAATGCCAGGTGCAATACTAATTTTGCTTTCCACTTCACAAGAAAGCTCTCCGTTCTTTCTGGGCTATGAAAAAAAAGGTTGAGAATCTTGCTTTCACAATTATGTAAGACAGTGATGTTTTATGTTGTGCCTTTGCCGCCAACAAATCAGAGATTTCAATTTATGGAAAATATTGATTTTTCAATAAAGTAATTCTCTGTAATTGAGAGCTGAGACGTGCTTAAGATTTCTGTTAGTGAAGGAACTACTATAGTGTCTGAGCCTGTGGTTTCCAACCTTTTATGGCTCGTGGCTTTTTTCAGTAGCTTTTTAGCACTCCTCATGTCTCCTGTTTATCATTCCAGTGGTATTTATAGTGTTATTATGATTGGTAGATTCCAAATCCTATTATGTTCAAACAATCTACGCTCAACAAAATGAAAATACCCTGTGAAATAATCTTGTCACACAATAAAACTAGGAAGAACGGGAGGTAAAATCAGTTTTGCGCCTTCTATGGTCTGTGGCCCCCTTAGTGGGCTTTGGGGCCCTGTTTGAGAAATGCTGGTCTAAGCTGTACCAAACGAAGCATAGTGATATATCACTCAGTCAAGCAACTTTCTCAGTTATATGAATCAGACATTCTCTGACTGCTCTCTTGGCTTATCTTCCTTTGCATTGTGTTCGGCACTCCAGTTTGATGCACAACCTGATAACCCTAACTTGGTACACATACATTCAGGTTGTGCGCCATCTTGGTGCACATACTTCGGGAGCACCTCGTGCTTTGTGTATGTTTGATGAATGTGTTGTTGCACCAAAATGGCGCACAAACTGAATATAGTATGTGTACCAGGTTGGGTTATCAGGTTGTGCGCAATCTTGGTGCACACACTTCTTGAGCGCCTAATCAACACTGAAAATAAAACAATTAACTCAATCTTGGCAAGTATGCGTTAGAAACGTACCATAACAAGAGAGTGATGCTTAGATATGTGGACGCGGGGTCCAAAACAAAATACTTATACAAAAAAAAATAAAAATTTTATCAACATTTTCTCATCAGTTTGCAGGGTACCTGAGCCAGTATAAATTCCTGGTTTGTCCGACAGAAATCAGAGCAAATTTCCAGGTCCACACGGATTGCGAGTTGCCGTCAACTTTTCTACCAGCTGAATATGGAATCCCACTGTTCGTACAAGTCTTCCTTAAACTGGTATGTTCTGTATTATAGCTAATCTTTTTGGGGTTAAATAGAAAAGCAGCAACATCATATTCTGTGGATAAATGTAAATATTCTGACTAGATACGCTTGATTGAATTTCTGTGTTCGACTTTTCTACTAACTGAATATGAAATACCACTGTTTTTTTTGAGTCTTCCTAAAACTGGTATGAGTTTGTATCATCTAGTATTTTTGGCAGCATCATCTTAATATGTGAATTACAAAGATAATCTGGCTGTCATGGTTCATTGATTTTTATGATGAATGAATCTGACAACTAAATATAAACTCTCACTATTTTATAATTTTGTTGAAAATTGGTAAATTATTTGTGTTGAAATATTACTATGGTGTGATTTGGCAGCATCACTCTAATCTGTAAATCAAGAGAATATTCTGTCTAGTCATGGTCCATTGATTATATTCGGTGAATGAGTCTACCAACTGAATATGAAATCCCACTGTTTATTCAAGTCTTGCTAAAAAGTGTATGTTCTGTATTATAGCTATTTTGTGTTGAAGTAGTTTGGCAGCATTATTGGGTCTGGTATAGTTCAGTACCACATGCACTTCTAGTTGGCTTGACTCAACAATTTTTGCATATGTCAATCCTAACCCTCACCTGACTACGAAAATTTCTTCACAGTGGCGTAATAGGGCCCACCAAAGTATGCGGATGGTTGTCCAAAGCGCAGACGATCACCCGAAATCGAGCAAGCTATTTCTCTCGTTTTCTGGTCACAACGATCACGATAGGAGAGAGATCGCCGGCTTTAGCGAGTTCGTTATCGGCAACGCAGATGCCATTTCGGGCAATCGTAATTATACTTTGGCAAGCCCTATGACGTGATGGTGACGTCGTGGTGACGTAATTTTTGGATGGCATAGTCAGGTGGGGGTTACGAATAACATATGCAAAATTCGTTATGCCACGCCCACTGGAAGTACTTGTACTAAACTATACCAGACCCGCGTTATCCTAGTTACAAATCAATATACAAGGAATATTCAGATCGTTTATGCCTCACTGATTTTACAGGTTGGGCTGCAGATGACCTCATTTACTGCAATACCATTCCAGCTACATTGCCTTGCTATTGGAATGTTCAGTTCCATCATTGCACCGTTTGGAGGATTCTTTGCCAGTGGCTTCAAGAGAGCTTTCAAAGTTAAGGTATGGACGTATTTCAGATATTTATTTTACAAGGTGACCCAAAAAAAAGGAACCCAGTCTGTTTAGAACGCGGGCCGGATCCGACCAAGTAAAATGTTTTATCCGGCCCACTTGTACCTACTGAAAATACAACCATAGTTTTATGGATATAAATTTTTGGTACTCCACCTATCAAGTTTAATCATAAAAAACAGTGGCCCTTAAACTTTTTGAGTTGCGTCATCGTTTTAGAATTTGTCAAGTCTCAGCGCCACCTCAAAAATAACTATCTATCAATAAGCTACAAATAACAGATAGTAAGACGAAAGTATGTTTTATGGAACTTAAATAATGAAATAATTGAAAAGTTTAAAAAACAGCCAAAATTTGTCACAACAGCTGCAATCTCTAAACAATAAGGAAATGTAAATACAGTATTTGCTCGGTTTATCGCCCGATCTTTATCAAGGGCCCTTTTGAATAGCTGCCCGTGTGAACAGAACATAAAAATAAATAAGGGCCAGTGCTTGAATACCCGCCCGATGTAAAAGCTGATTTTTCAGTGGTAGAGAACAATAGGAAATAAGAAGCGCTTTTGTCACAACGCTGTTGAATTTCAAGCGCCAGTGGATAACACTCACGTCTCAGGCGTCCAAGTACATAACAGATAGCATTAAACTACGTAACACCGTGGTTCTCAAACTAAGCAGCGCGACAACCAAGTGCGTCGTTTCAATATTGATAGGGCGTCGCAAAACTTTTCTTCTTTTACGGATTTGTACCTGCGGTGCGTAGAAAAAGTCAAAATTTTCGTTGTTCTCGTTTAAATCATACTTGAGAACTGGAAATAACAATATATTAATTATTGTAACGATCGAAAATAACAAGCGCCCGTGCTTGAATAAGGGCGGGTTTGAATAAGGGCCCGGTTAGTGAGTTGGTTGAATAAAATATGGGCCCGGGCTACAAAACGAGCAAATACGGTATCCAAAATAATGCGGCAAGGGTCAAATCTAACAAATATTTTTATTTTTAATCAGCTCCACACCCCCTCAAAAAATAGTCCCTCCTAGAACACGCCCCACCGATTGATAACCACTGATACAAAACAAATAACTGTCTTATTATCACCATACCCGACATGAACTGGTGGTCAGATGAGATTTTGCATAATCACGAATAAGTTTTTCTATGACTCTATGGACCTTTCCTCGAGCATCGACTTCCTTGTTTACTTCGTGACATTAGCCAATCAGCATGATACAAAAAGTGACGTTTTCAGTTGTGTTTCGGAAACTTAAATATAAATCAGATAATTTAATGATCGCTCTGTCTTCCTAGGTGTTTTAATTTAATTTCAGTAATGAAAATGAGTGTAGAAATAGCTGTGATAGACTAGGATAAAATTTTTTACTGGTCCTTTCAAAAAACAGATTGTTGTATGCGATAAATCATAATGATGGTTTGAAACACATACCCCATTTTACAGGCGCCAACTCAAAAAAAGCACTTTTAAAATAGCCCCGAAAATTTTGCAATGGTAAAGTATGGGAAGAATTTTTCGGAGGTCAAAGGTCGGGGAGAGGTCCATAGTTCAAGGGCTATGTTGGCTTGGCAAGGTATAAACTGTTTTACCAAACTTCATTCGCTTTTACTCTCAGGACTTCGGAGACGTGATTCCAGGGCATGGAGGAATGATGGATCGATTTGATTGCCAATTCCTCGTTGCGACGTTTGTTTTCGTCTACATGTCAGCATTCATTCGTGTACCGACTCCAAACAAAATTCTACCGACAATTTTCGCGATGAAAACTGAAGACCAGCTGTGGCTGTTTGAGAGATTGAGAACACATTTGAATCAGGTAAGGGAATGTTTCGCAACCGGGAAGAAATTCTGGCGCTTTCGAAGTATATGCACCAAGATGGCGCACAAACTGAACCCTAACCTGATACACATACTATGTTCATGATGTGCGCCATCTTGGTGCACATACACTCTCAAAATAAGTATGTATCAATAATTTTGCAATTGTAAAGTATAGAAAAAATTTCTCTAGTGTCAAGGGGACATCCATTTAAATGTGTACTTGCCGTTATATTGACAATATGTTCTTGTATTCAGGAGATATAACAAACTCCAGCATATTGAAGCCTACACCATTTGCACTGAATCAATGAAGAAAAATTCTATGTTGCGTTCGTGAAAGATTCGTATTTTTTTAAAGAGTCTGTCTCACTGTGTGTTTGTGTGTCGAACTGGGCATATTTGAATACCTGATTATTCCAGAATCAAATCGAATATATTTTTTTTAAATCGAGTCTCGAATACTCGGAAGTAATGTGTAATTGTGTACGATTTTTTCATTGTAATGGTTCTCCAGACACATTAATTACTGAAAGCATGGAATTCATCACACACAATAAGAAAGATGTTTCATAATTAACTCACTTGGAAGAAAAGAGTCATTTGATTTAGGTAGATTTGCATTTTTAAAATATAGCTTCGATAAAAAAAATTTACTTCGACCTTTCACGGCAAAAAAAAACAAGATGGCGCCGATTCAAAAATTTCTTCTGAATGTCCAGCCCTATTTATGTGTGAAGGTGTACTGATATGTGGATTATATGTATGCAGTTGTTCAAAATATATATCTATATATATAAGTAGTTAAAATTTGATTTTAAGAACTTTTTAGTGATTTTCAATCTTTTTTTTGCCACCACCATCATTTTTTTTACAAAAACGCATAGCTGAGTTCAAATCCTGTTTCATTTGGGTCTGAAGTAACTTTCAAAGGTGTTTTCAGATTTTCACTATGAGCATGGCCTCTAATCTAAACAAGCATATGTTGGTGAATATAGTTCTTCCATAAATGGTAGTTTTTACTTATCGATCTTGATCGGTAAGTATGTTGATGGGTATTTTTCTGTTTGTCTGTCTGTTAGATGCACGCGATATCTCATGAAGGCGTGGTTGAATCTGCTCCAAATTTTGCATGTGCATTCATCATATCTCGGACCAGAAGCCTATTGATTTTGGATGAATTATGTTGTATAATTAGCGAGTTATTAATTAATTAATGATGGGACACGTGGTGTCACTATAGAGTCATGAATTGAAACCGCAGTTTCGATCGATAAGTCTTCGGTCTCCAACCGATATTTTCGTTTATGTATCAGAGGTGTGCAGGGCCACAACTCGACCCGCTAAGTCATTTAGTTTGGCCCTTGACAACACTCAGATTTTTTTCCATCAAAGATAAAATCCTAATCTAAGAGTTTAGGTTTAAAAAGGTGCTCACATGGCTCTTGTGGCAGAGTAAAATCTTTCGCTGTTTCGCTTGGGGCCTTTATTGCTGAAAGGCTAGGTGAAAATTTTGGAATCTGTTGTGTATTTCTTTTGTGTGGCCCAGCAAGATGTCAGGAGTTATATGGCTCACTGACAAAAATGTTGCACACTCCTGATGTATATAAAATAAGCTTGTCCAAAGCCTTGCTCAAAGTGTTAAACTCCCCATATAAAGTCTATTTGAATTTTGAATCCAGGCTTCCCAACGTGTTCTTGTTTTTGTCGTGACCACCACTATTTTGTATGAAAATAGGTACAGCTTACTTCAGTGGTTCTCAACCTTTTATGACTTGTAGCCTCCCCCCCCCACACACACCCGGAGGCTCTTAGCTCCCATTGCCCTTGTTTATCATTCCAGTGGTATTTATAGTGTTATTTTGATTGGTAGATTCCAAATCCCATTATGTTCAAACAATTCATGCGCAACAAAGTGAAAACAAAAACTGTGAAATAACCTTGTCAAGCAATAAAAATAGGAAGAACAGGGCGTTTTCTTGTAAATTAAACATCAAACCAGTTTTGCACCTAGCATTGTGGCCCCTCCCAACTGCCCTTTATCCTTTTGGGGGTCATAGGCCCTTGGTTGGGAATCACTGATTTACCTATAAGCGGATGGTTGAAAAAGCAGGTTCAAGTTTTCAAAATTTGTAATAGTTTAATAATAATGTGTTTAAAAAGTAATTCTTAAAAATTTGAATAAAAAATTGAACGCTTGTCCTATTTTAACAAGTTCCAATTTTTCTTCAAATATTTCACTGATACTACATTTTCCCTGTTCTGTAAGAATGTGATTTGTGTCACCTATTATGCTTACCTAGTCTTTTAAGATCTTTTGAATCTCCTATCTAAAGTAAGGATTCCAGATAAGATATAAGTGCTGATAAGACTGTTTATTTAGATAAGAAGGGTGTGAATAATCATATTTTGTCGTTTTTATTGTCATCTCATTGCAATTTTGGGGAGGCTCGAATCTTTTACTCAACTCAGGTAAACATTTATCTTAAGCACGACATGACTTGATATATATAACTAAGGGGCGTGCAACCTGCGGCCAACTGGTCAAATGCGGCCCACATGAAAAAATTGTGCGGCCCGCGGAGGAGTGCAAACTTTGCGGTCTGACAAACGAGTTTTTATTTTAGTTTATTCTGGAACGTACAAAGCCTATACCTGATTCCAATTCATTATCTATGCCAGGGGCGGGCAAAAATTTTTAGTGTAAGTTCCGCATGCAGCAAGTCAGAAATATGTGAAGGCCGCATAATTTTTCAAATTAATAATATTAGAATACAGTGAACTGAAAAGAACTATACACCGATACATATAATAATAATATTTCAAAGTATATATAGCGAGGCCATATCATAAGTAGTTGAAACCACCAACGCAGCGACAAACATTTGATCATTGGGTTGTAAAATTTGTCGTTTGACTGATTTAAATTAAATTCCACACTACTATTTTCATACTAAAACCTATTTTGTTCTAATCATTGATGAAAACACTTTCAACTGCTTAATGGATTAAAAAAAACTGTTACGCTACAGTTTCTCTTATTAAAATTTTGATAATATATAATTAGTAAGAAAAGCCGCATAAAAACTTCGGCGAGCCATGGTTTGCCTGCCCTTGATCTATGCCTATGACGTTACAATGCCTTAACAGCTAACTTGTTCAAACTACGCATGTCACAAGATTAATAACTAAAATTTTTGTGCCTGCAACTACTAGAAAATCTATGTTGGATAAGGGTGCGGCCCACGGTTTCACTCCGTTACTTATATCTGGCCCTCCTGTATTAAAGGTTGCACACCCCTAATCTAAATGAAATGACCAATTACCAAGAATTGACTCGTGGTTTCTGGATTTCTACGCAGTTCTGTGCTAGCTGTGCGTTTGTGATTATATATATTCATTTCTTCATCATTTTTATTGTTCAAATATTCATGATTTTATGCATACTATGTTTGAAAGATTGTTTTTATTGTTTGCTTTTTCATGTTTCTTCTACGTCTTAGTTAAGAACAAGTGTCGAACAAGTGTTCTCAAACTTAGCCTGTGAAGAGGTAAACTATCATTTACGAATCCCCACACTAAATTTTAAAAATTAAAATTACCATTGGAACTTATAAATAATGTCATATTTGAATTACCACCTTGTTGCTGCATTCAAACTAAAATTACTTCTTTTAAGGATTCTGGTGCATGCGCTGCTTAGTATTTAAAAAAATATTTAGTATTTTAATAAGTAAACGGATAGCTCACAAAGCCTCTGTTTCTTTCACGAAGCCTTTGGGCTTCATACAGAGCACTTCAAGGACCAGGCTCTGGACTAATGGTTCCCAAACTGTATTATTCATGGCCCTTTTAACTGGCTCTTAATTTCTATGGCCCCCTGCTTTTCAATGAAAATACCTTGTTTTTTCATGTGTTCCATTAGTTGTTTTATCGACCATGTTTAATGATAAAAAGTCAGCAAACGAAAGTAAAACATTACTATTAAAAAAATTAAAAGCAATTACAGTCAATTTACCTTAAATTAGTGTAGTCATTGAAAATTTGTACCTAGTTCGAGGGCTCCGCTTGTGGCCGCCAAAGAATTGTTTTATGGCCCTCTTGAGGGCCAGAGTTTGACGATACCTGCTCTTTACCAAGGCTTTTTAAGCTCTATTGGTTTAACAAAAAATTATCTGTAACTAATGATTTTCAGAGAGAATGGAAGATTCTGTATATGTATGGTAATCGTGGGCTGTAGCATAAATACGTCAAAAAAGCATGTTTTAATTTTTTAGTATAAATTGTATTTCTCCAGTTCAAAGTCAATTTTTGCGAATAAGGGTTGTGTATTATGCATTGGCATAGAAAATATCAAAAAAATATTAATCAATCTTTTATGTATACCTGGCTAATATTTCTCAACTATATTAATCTTAAGTCGTTGTGTTTGTTGAATAACCATTGGGGAGTCAATAACTCGAATTGAGTTGGATTCTAGTTGCTCAAGATAACTTAACTGATCCAAATGACCTGGACTGAGGGGTGTGTCTAACTGGGGCCACCTGGAAGCGTTATAGGGGTGACTTTGTTGCTTAGTTTGATGATTCAAATAATAATTAAACAAACAATTCACTCTTACTTGAATTAATTCATTCTCATAACAATATCTATAACTTGTTATCACCCCGAAATATTTTGAAGTTGGGTATAAGGGGCATCATTATCAGAAACTCACTCCGGCAGCAAAAGAGTTTGATATGCCCCCTGCTCAGATTTATTATCAACTTAGTTAGACTAACTTAACACAGTGATTCCACTCGTGCTGCGTTTATCAAAGACTAAAGTAATCTGAACGAATTGAAATCTTGACTCTACCAACCACTAGCGAGACACAATTCTGTTATTGACCCGACTTCCGTCCTTAGCCAACACTGAAAATTCTTTGCTGTCGTGAATGTGTTGAAAACGGTATTATTTTATTTTTTTCTAATATACTATATCTTCATGTTTGCTGAATAAATAATTGTTTTTGTTGGTTATGATATTTATTTTACAAAGCATGGTGATTTTATCTATCCTATCATATGTAGCTATTTGTAATTATTAGAAAATGTTGAAGTTACTTTTTCTATTTGATAATTATTCTAGATGTATATCTATGGATTCCCTAAATTTAATTTTTTAAGGGGGATAAATCTTCATTCTGCATCAGTAGTTCCCAGTCTTTTTGTAATGCACATCTCTCCCTTTGACTAGTATTCGGTATCCTCATATACAGGGCTGCCATCGATATGAACTCAAAAATTAGGAAATCGGGGAAACGTAATAATAAGATAACAAAGAACGAAATGAACAAAATGTAATCATACAATGTGCAACCCCATCAAATCATACTTTGCACTAGAAAGAATTTGCTCCAGCAGTTCTTTATTCTTAGAAACTATCTGTTCCATCTCACTTCTGAGTTGACTTTCACTTGTAGAATTCAACTAGATTAAAATTCGATTGACTATTGTATTTTGATACAAGTTACATGAACTGAGCTTTGCCGGTAGACTATTGTTTTGACCTTGTAATTATGGATTTGCTGTTATTACGTCATGAATTGGGGCTTCCGAAGTATGCGAACCAAGATGGCGGACATCGGAATGTAATATGTGTACTAGGTTAGGGTTAGGCCATAATTTTAGCTATAAATACTACGGAGGCTTTTGGATAGTCTTCGAACTGATAATAGGACTAAAATACGGAAAATTGGAAAAAAGTCCGCCATCTTGGTTCGCATACTTCGGGAGCACCCATGAATTGGCGTAGCAATCAATGTGGTTCTAATATCATTTCTAGCAAATCGATAACACAATCGACCAATCTACGAACCCGGTATAATAACGTTAACCCCTAAAATGAGCACACTTGTCAAAATAAGGACGTTATGGCAGCCCTGCTTATATACCTCCTTCAACATGCTTAAAATACTGGTGGGACATTGTATTTCTGACTCACCCAAACTTTTAACCACCCCCCAATTGTGTTTGGTAACCTGTCGATGCTCTTCGAATTAGGGCATTTTTATATTTTCTGAAATTTATATCGTTTTTCATCAGTGTAAAAATACATCGACTGCAAAGTAATATTGCAGTATCTCCTCAAAATCATAAAGCGTTTCCCAAGCACGGAATTCCACCCCGTGTGTGAAACGCGGAGTATTCATACTAGTGGGATGGGCCTTTTTTGAGGCACCCAAACTTTTTTCAACCCCCAAATGTGCTTGCGAGTTTGTTGAATCTTTTCAAATTAGACATTTTTATTATCACTGAAATGTATATCGGTTTTTGTTTAGAAGCACATACTACCTGTTTTATGCATCTTTGATTTATTATGTATTTTCACCCAGAAATTATATGTGCTGTGACATATCAGGTACTGAACTGATTTTGTGTAAGTGATAGTGCTGAGGAGGGGGGGGGGTAAAAAAATTAGATTGGACTTCATTTTGAAAATTCTGTAATTGCTTACCAGTAGGACATATAAGTTATAAAAGTTTTCTTTATAAAATTGGGCGGAGGAAGAGTCGAGAGTTATTAACTTTTAAAAGAAATGTGCTCAAAGCAAGGTCGCACGCATTGATTCAGAAGTACATAAAACTGTTCTCTGAGCGAAGTGCGATCACTGTGGTTCTACTCCCGTAGTATGTGTACCAAGCAAGGGTAAGGGCATAATTTTATTCCGATTTTCTTTTAGTTTTATTACGAGTTCGAGGACTGTCTGCGTTAGCCAAGTGAATATGACTGCCCATAGGTTTCAGTCCCTTTACACAACTTGATGTGAAGTAGGCGAACAAAATTAGTTACCTTCATATTGGTACACACACTTCTGGAGCGCCGAAATGGCACTATAAAGAATCATAATGTAGAACAAGAGACCTATGCTCAAATATATGGACACGTAGAGTCACATAATTTTGATGACGTCATAGCAAAAAAAAAAGTAATAGCCTTCTGGAGAAAATTTTTATCTTTAACCACTGAAAATTTCAAAGCAATTGATCCAGTATTCGAAGAGAAAAGCGACTTTTTAAAAACGTGTCAAAGAACAACAACAACATAATATTGAAACGATCGTTATGTCCACTACGTGTCCAATTACGTCTTGGTAAATGATGAAAGACTCGAGACTTAGGTAGTTCATGTCGATATAAACAGGAAAACCTGTGAAAGAGTGCGCAACCTGCCAGCCGCGGTTCAAAGGGGGCCCACAAGAAAAATTGTGCGGCCCGAAGAGAAGTGCCAATTTTGAATGATATGCGGCCCGCAAATGAGTTTTATTTTAGTTTAATCTGGTAGGTGCGAGTAGTTCCAATCCTATTGCGTTGCAAAGCTTATACCTGAATCCAATTCATTGTCTATGTCTATGACGTTACAATGTCCTAACAGCTAGTTTGTGCAAAGCGAACGACGCATGTCATAAGATCAATAACCAAAATTTTTGGTACTCCCGAAGTATGTGAACCAAGATGGCGGACACCGGAGCGTAGTATGTGTACCAGGTTAGGGTTAGGCCATAATTTTATCCCAATTTTCTTTATTTTAGTTCTATCACGAGTTCGGGGACTAGCCAAGTGACTCCGTGGTATTTGTACTTGAAATTATAGCCTAACCCTAAACTGCGCAAAGTGGAAAACATCCTGAAATCAAGCAATGAAACTGGGAAGAACGAGAAGTTCCCGTGTAAAGGGAAAAATAAAATCAGTTTTACGCCTAGCATTGTGGGCTTCCTCCAACTCCAACTTCTCGGCCCTCTTGGTAGATAGAGTATTCTTAGACAAATGATTTCAAGAAAGCAACCCTGTATTGAATGGTTAACTTTATTGATTTCCGAAAACAAGGCCAAGGTAAAGAAAAATATATAAATGTTAGAAGACACTTCAAATAGATTGATAATCCAGATGTTAGGCTAACTTCCCTCCCAAATACACCATCCTCATATCGCTTTAAAGAGCCAATTTGAAATCCGATGTCATTGCCCAGGAATAGAAAACGAATATTTATTGCTTTTTTCGATAACTTTTCAGCTTTAAACGGTTTTCAATGTGACTACTGTACTGAGAAATATTTAAAATCACGATCAGATTACGCTATTAAACTTCCAGATGGGGTCAGGGCATCGGCTTTTTGTTCAACCCGAGTTTAAAATACAAATAAAACGAAAAAAGATTCAAAAACGTGCAAAAAAATATAAAATTACATGTAAAGCAAGTGATAAAAATGATCGTCGAATGATTCAACGACAACGACTGGTGGAGGTTCCCCAAAAATAAGACAGGGTGATATATTATTTTTCACTCGAAACATAACACTAGGGCTTGTTTTGGGGGGGGGGATTTCTTACAAATCACAAAGTGAACAATTACGAGACTTTCAAATATACAATATTTGAAAACCAATAGCCATTTACTTATAAATAGCACATTTTTATTTAAAATACCATAGATTATTAATCATTTAAAACGTGTAAGAGAGAAAAAAAGTCTTTGTGCTATTGACTAGGTCTTATTTTAAGGTTATATTAAAACCATTTTAAAAATTCAGGCCAGGTCTTATTTTTAGGGAAACACGGTATTTTGCGTTTCGAAAGCTAAATATTATATTTATGTAACGCGTGTCATGTTAATGCAGCTAACGTCATAACATGCATATATTCTCTGAAATGAGCGAACCCGTTGTTTGTGAGTTCGACACAAAGGCGAACCACCCGTTCCTAAAATTTTGAATTCCATCACTGGAAAAAAGATAATTGAGACACCGTGATATTAGCTAAATAACAGGCGCTCTAGAAGTCTGTGTACCAATATGGAGGTATCCTTTTTTTTTGCTTATTTTTAATCAAGTTGTGTAAAGGGACTGAAATCTATGAGCAGGGGGTATATTCACTTGGCTAACACAGACAGTCCCCGAACTCGTAATAGAACTAAAATAATGAAAATTGGAATAAATTATGACCTAACCTACACACTACGGGAGTATCAAATAACCACCGGAAATTTCAAAGCAATTGGTCCAGTAGTTGATAATAAAAGCGATTTTTTCATATCAATAACAAAGGAAATGACAAAACGATGTATATATATATGTATCCATTTCGTGTCCAATAACTAGTTAAAAGTCCAAAAGCAGGCATTTTTTTCTGCTTTTACCATAAAATATGTTTCGAGCTCAGCGCTCGCATAGTACGAATTTTTCCACGTCCCCCCAATTCCAAAGATACTGATTGACTCTCTCTTCATTCTTTGTCACACGCAGATAGACTAGTTTGCCGTTGTTTTTTGTAAAACCTGCTCCCCACCTGAAGTGAGTCTTGTCCACTGCAGTTCCGTTACGGAAGGAAACACTTTCATTCTGAAAATATAAAAACGGCGATCAATCTGCGATCACTATTGTTCTCTTATGTGGGGCACAAGACCACTCTTTCCTACTCTTATGATGTCATATCATCGTGCTATGAGGTCATTATTGTGTATTATGACGTGACTATTTATGTGATGAATATATTTGAAAGCAGAAAAGCGCAATAGTGGGTTATCTGAAATTTCATTTTAGAAGAAATATTGGATGTTATGGCGTCATAATTGAAAACGTAACGTCATTGTTAAAATTGCTTTTTATTGTTTTCTTCTAGATCTATGAATGATTTTGCGTCAGACAGTTTGATATTCGCCATATTTTAGTCGGCTTCAGAAGTGCAAGGCAAATACGAGGGTTGACTCAGATAGCTTTGATTCGGAAATGAACGCCGTGATTGTCAACTCCTTGCCCCTGCGTGCGAAACCTCTTTAGTTCTCACCTCGTTATAGGTCATTCCAAGATGAAAGCTTCTGCTTCCTTCAATCTCAAAATTTGATCGTATGAAATCTCCTATTCTATCCATGTGATCGTTGTTATAAATATTCGCCAATTGTCCACCAATCTCGTTGCATCTCGATTCTGCTTCGATTTTGTTACTTTTCGCCGTCCCTATTAGAGGGATAAACAACTTGCCATCGTATTCCAAACCATTAGGAACAGTAGTACTGAGAACATCTGCGAAAAAAAATCAAAATGTTTTTTGCACTAATTTGAAATCGCTAGCTTTTCAAGGGACTACAGGACACTTCTGTTATAGAATGTCACACAATCGACAACAGCAAGCTGTCCCATTCGTGTTGTTAGAAAGCCAGAACATAATCAAGTCTTCCGTATCTCAACCTTGATGTAGTAGAGACTCGGATAATCATCACTGATAACATAGTTTTGCATCATGTTTGCTTTTACAGCCATCTCAAATAGATGGTAGTTGAAATTTTTAGGCCGCGCTCCCTTTTTAGAATTTATCAAGCCTCGCGCCCACCTCAAAAATAACGAGCTAACAATAAGCCTCAAATAACTGATAGTATAGCGAAAGTATGTTTTCCCCCCCCAAAAAAACACGTTGAAAATACATAGATGGAATCGCAATTTCTGAAGAATAAAGAAATATATATATCCAAAATATGGACGGCAAGATCATTTAACTTCACGCCCTTTCAAAAACTTGTCTAACTTGCCCAATTGTGGGTCGCGCGCAAACGTTTGAAAACCACTGGAGACTGAGAGCTATCGTGTTTCTGGATAAACCCGAACATATTGAAGCCGCCACAACCTTCACCTTGGTGTGGTATTATAAATATAGTTCGAAATTGCAGCAATGGTAACTAAACAGAGGCTATTTCAGGTTATGATGGGGCATTACGCGCTAGTAAATATAAATTTACGTTAAGCTTGAAGGCGTTTCAGGTCAATACGATCAGGAAAAAAGCTTTGAAGCAATGAATTCAACAATATTGAAAATCTTGGAGAAAGTTCGGCTTAAGTAAACCATCTAAATTATTACGCCATTTTTTTTATCGTATAACGTCATAATTCATAGTATGACATCATATTTTCGATATTGTGATGTCATGAATGAATATATTCAAAAGTTTTTGGAATATGAATACTACTTCTTGTTGAAATATTATTGGCGTTATTTTGCAACGGTCCAACCATCTAATGAACTTTCGTCTTACTCAGGGCACTGATAAAAATCTTACCCCAACCTGTGGTCACAGTCATGGTCGACTCTTGGTGTGTGGAAGCAACAGAAGAGATCGATCGAGTTGTGAACACGTTTCCAAACACTTCCAAGCACTTCACTTATGAAGTGTATTTACAGTGTTACAAAAGCCAAAATAAAAAACAATAAGCCTCGTGCCAAAACTAAATGTAATCCCAATCTCAACAAATTCATCAAGCTATTTATTAATTAAAACATCAAAATTTGGTTTTAGTTTGGTTGTGGCAGCATTAGACGGGCTATATTGAACTACCCAACGAGCCGGATTTGGCCCGCTTCTCGTGGTTTGCCAATGTCTGGTCTATAAATTGAAGGATTCAGAGTTCACGCGAGTCTTAAATTCAAAGTCGAAAATGTTGTCTTCAACTCTGAACCTCTCAAACTACAACAAACAAAATTTACAAATTCCACATTCCAGAAATGCGCCAATAATATGCCCAAACCGGTGGACTTCACTACGCTGTCATCGTTGTTACAAATCTCATGCCCCCCGTCTCACCGAGGATGTAATAAATTTTGTAGACAATGCTGAATCAGGAAGATTCCAGCACTTACAATAAATATAGTTCCGTACATATCGTTAGATAGTAGTGGTAGCTTGTATAGGCCCTGTTCGGTGCGAAATTTGTCAAAAATGAAAAATCGACATTAACATAAATTAGGCACTCATTCACTCGTCATGCGTATTCCTAACGCTTAGCACGATGATCCACACCGCCGCGTTTAGGGCGTTTAGGGGAGAAATATTTTCGCAGTGAAAAACGAGAAAGAGGAGGCCAAACCAACCTGTACTCTGTTCGACTTTTGTAGTTTGTGGACGCACGGTAGAAAGAAAGGCTTCCTTAGTTGACCACGGGGATGTAGCAGGGACGATTGAAGTGAGGGCCGAAGAAGTTTTCTTGTCCTTGTATCCTGTGAAAAAAGTGAGTTTATATTACAAGTTTGGAGCAAGATTTATAGTTTTGGGTACTTTAAGGTAAGAATGACTGAATGGCAATGAGAATAAATTTTAAAATCTTTCTTTTCAGCGTTTTTGCACAATCGCCTTATTACCGATTACTATGACTAAAAGGTTTTTTTCAATATCTATGCTAGTGCATGCGATACCAAAAGACATAGATTTTTATACCCCGGGGAGTGGTCGTTTCTTTAACACCTACAACAGAGAGTGGCACGGAGTTCGTCTCTGCTTCTTCCAACACCTTTTCTAATTGATAGAGCTCACTTTTCATCCCGTCTAATCGTTGTGTTAAAGCTGCGAAACATAAATGAAACTGAATTTAAATTGAGCCATTAGTTTTACAATTCGTATCAAGTGGAATTTTTTGTTAGAAGATATGAACCCCTTTCTTTTTGGGTAAAAATAAGAATGTGAGATGGGTTAGGGTTAGGCGATAATTTTATTCTAATTATCCTTATTTTAGTTCTATTACGAGTTTTGGGACCAGCTAACTGACTGTAGTATTTGTACCTAAAATTATGACATAACCCTAACCTGGTACACATACTACGTTCGAGTGTCCGCCATCTTGGTACGCATACTCCAAGAGTACCAAAACGATTGTTTGCGGGCATGTTTGCTATCAAATCATTTGGCAAATATTTGAAAATTGAAAACATATTTTAAAGAAATTATATTGTGGACACGAACCTCCCAAAGCTTTCTCTTCTTCTTTTGTGCACTGTCCTTCCTGAAATAGAACAAGAAAGAACTCTTTGAATATATGGGCATGAATGCTGAACATTGCTAAAGTAAAGCCTTAGCTTAGCAAGTGTTCCCTGCAAAAAGTGTTCCCATGGATGAAGTGAAATACCACCAATATGAAACTACTACTAAAGCTCTCACCGTAAGTTTTCTCCAAGTAAGCTGATCGTGGCAAACCATAGGAATCCAGCATTGCTCTCCTGTTGGAAAAAAAAATTAAAATTAGAAATCGAGCGAATTGTTCATATCAAAATGATTCATAACAGATAAACGAAAGTTATGTTACTGAACTTTTTTCATAACGAGACTAATTCAGGACTTCCTTATGGCGCGCATTCGCTCATTCCATATTTAATTTTATACTGCTTCCCACGTCATGCGAACGCACTATTTTCCTCGATGATGATTGGTCGAATCAAATTTGAATTATTACGCCCGCCATTGGGGAACCTAACAATGTTTAGCGGTCTTGCGGGCGTGGGCAAAAGATCTGACCGATCACAGCAATTCAATTTCTGGTTTCTGAAAATCGTTTCATTTTTTTTGGCAAGCAATGAACTCGGGAAAGTTGATTTTACATAGTTTGATGCTTTCTTTATACGTCTTTCTACCCGAACAATGCTTTGTGCGAGCACTCTAGAAGAGGATTTTCACAATTGAAACTTTTTGGTTTTTGAATCTAAGTTTGAAATATAAAATAGGATTAAGAAGATTTCACCCCGATTCCAAAATTTCCGAGTCAAACGCTTTGACAGTTGGCAATCACGCCTACTGATGCGTGATAGCTGCTATATTTTAGACAGGCAGCAATCTTGTTGATTCGGCTTTGCTTCAGTTTTCAAAACCCTGGGTGAGGCGGTGGGTATAAAATAGAACCCGAGATTTTCTCCCGCGATGCCAGAATATCCGAGTTAAACGCTTCAACAATGGGCCATCATGCCCGCTAATCTATGAGCGATTTTTTTTTTAAGTTTAAAAACCAAAATGTTCTAAATGAGGAAATCCTCTTATTGGAAATTTCCAAACCAAAATAATTTTACAATGAAGGAAGGGTCATTTAGTACGATCTACGGTCGGGGCGGCATTTAGATGATGAGAGGCCCTAGACTGCGCCGTTTGTGAGGCTCCTCTTAAATAATGACGTCATAAAAACATTATGACGTCATGAATAAATTGCGTGGCAAAATACGTCGCTAATCGTCCAACTAGATTAAGAAGCTCCGACCGTAACAGAACGCCATGGCACCAGAGTACAGTTTTCAAATGTATACAAATTCAATATTGCAATGCGCTGTTTTCAATTAAAAACGGTGAATATTTGGGACGAGAATTTACTTGATTAATATAAGCTTTATAAAAATCTTTCACAGTTAAAAACGTCTCAAAAATTAATGACAGTTCCAAAATGGAATGCCGAGGCCCTAAGATTTGAGACCCATAATCTTCAGCTTACTTTGCCTGGTAAATCCGGCCCTGTTTACGGTACAGCAACGCATCCAATACGTGACACAACAAACGAGATGTTTGGGGAAAAAGCTATCATATAAAACATCATTATTTTTCATATTCAAATGTCGGTTTAAAACATTCATCGAGAGACCGAGGTTCGCCATTTAATTACACCGTCATACCGGCTCCCCTACGCCGGAATAAATAAATATTTTCTCTGATACAATATGGCAGCAGTGACGCGAGAAAACAGATTTGAAATATGTCAAAAAAACTGTTTCAATTCACGGTTACGTTACATTTCTGGATTCTTTATCAGGAAGAGTATAAAGCCTTCATGCTGTTTAAATATCAATGGCCTGATTTTGGGGATTTTTTTTACCAAGGGTGTGCAAGGGATTCTAAATTTACCGGTAGTTAATTCTGGTACGTGGACGTAATTCCAATCCTTTTGCGTTGCAAATGGTATACCCGAGTCCAACCATTTATTATCTATGCCTATCAGATCTAGTCTGTTCAAAACGAACAGCGCGGTTTCACCCAGTTATTTGTATTTGCCCCCCTGTATTAAAGGTTGCACACCCCTGCTTTAAACAATTTCCAAATAACTAACCCTCTGTATCAAACCAATAATTTTCATATTTGCTGGGTAGGTTTTTAAATATTTATTTTATTTTTTGCTTCCGTGAAACCAGCAATAAATAATAGCCGATTGAAAAAAACAGCGCTAACACTATGAAATTAGGCACAAAAATTTTATTCGTGTTTAAATATTCAGTTATGAGCTTCATTTAGAGCAGCTCAATTATCCTGCCTAATTTATTGAGGCAAAATTTTTACGTAAAGTAAGAAGTATCTCACCAGCTAGGTATCAAATATCCAAAGGAAACTAATTATTCTATAGCGCGCCCTCAGAAACAAAACCCAGGCAAACAAGCAAATCCAACAAAGCATGCACGGTTATACTGACCTTTAATCAATAAATACGCCTCCACCAACAGTATTAGTACGATGAAACTGTGTCGAATCGGAATCTTCATTTCCAATCCAAGAACTTCGTCAATTTTGCTTTGATGAAAGTCGATACCCGAACAGCGAAGGTTGGAATGAAGCTCCAATCTATTCGCACCGGAATATATTCTATTCAAGCTCACTCACTACTCTAGAGCGGAAAGAGAAATTGTTTTCTCTCTTTTAAATTTTAGGATACGTGTTGCGTCACAAAAAAGATAGTTTGGTAAATGCTGTTCTTTCTATCTTTATGAAACGACGACGTCACTACCACGCCATCCTATCCTATTTTATGAAAATACAGGCCAAACATGTCTTGCCGGCTCTAAATATTGCGGGCGTTGGCGAAACGGATTTCGCTGGCCCAGTCTGGGCAGATATAAGTATATTAACTGAAAATTAAGAATTTAGGGTTAGGATTTGAATATTTGAATTTTCAGCGCAATCTGCATTCTTAGCCCTCACTCTAACCTGAAGATTTTGGACGTCCAATAAAAGATTTTGTACTTAAAATATAAGATTTCGGACGTGGAATATAGGAATTCGGACGTCGAATATTGGAATTCGGACGTCGAATATTGGAGTTCGGACGTCGAATATAGGAATTCGGACGTAGAAAATAAGATTTCGGACGTAGAATATAGAATTTTGGACGTAGAATATAGGGTTTGGGACGTTGAATATAAGATTTCGGACGTCGAATATAGAATTTTTGACGTAGAATATAGGAATTCGGAAGTCGAATATCGGAATTCGGACGTCGAATATAGAAATTCGGACGTAGAATATAGGATTTTGGACGTCCAACATAAAATTTGAGTAGTGCTTTATGCTTTATGCAAACGTTTTCGAGTGAATCACAAGCCTATTAAAAATTACTACGGTTAATGAATAGTTTAGTTTCAGTTGTGTCATTATGGTCACATTTTTATTGTAGTAGCAATAAATGATGCTGCTGCTTTTCATTCTAAATATTAAAGTGAAAGTTTTTATTTTTGCGAAAAGAGTATTGTTTTTTTTTTTGTAGTTTTTCCCTTGCATGAGAAAGGTAACAAGCCACAGAATTTTTATGCAACAAAAGTGGCCACAAAAGAAAAAAGGTTGAGAACCACTGGCCTAGTCAATACCAAGGGCCGGCAACCAACTTGCCTATGTTAAACATGTTCATGCACGCCATCTTGTGCCATATTTGGGTAACACGAAACAATGGAGTCTTATGAACATTTTTCGTCGTGTTGTTGTACCGAATCGAATAAGTCAGCTGTTATGTTATAAGGGCTAGAATGAAGCCGAACGTGGGTTTTGAACTTTAAGCTATACGCTACCTAAATATATATCGATATTAAGCATAAAAAACAATCTAATGCGTTAAATTTGACCACACACACAACGTAGAACTATTTTTGGTCATTTTTTTCGAAGATTTCATAGTGTTACGCCAATTTGACGCTGTAAAATGTCTCCACAACATTCCTACAATGTCATTTGTTCTTCTAGCGCAGCTTGGAACTGAGCAGTAAGACATTATGAAGCTCGACAGACGAAAAATAATAACCAGAAAATAGAAACGGCCATTGAAGCGAAGTTGAGTCGGCGGTAATTTCGACGAATAAATACAACTTTTCATCTGTGACGTCATGAGGTATGCCATTGTCAAATGGTTAATTATGACTTACTTCAGAAGCCACTCGGAACCGGTAAACTTGTCTTCAATGACAATTTAATGTACTATAAATGTAATTTGGCAAGCATGGAAGAATATCAACGTGTTAGGCAAAGATTCTCCTTCAAAACGCGACCTTGAAAATTTTTCTACCTAAAATATTAGTGAAAATAATAGGTATGTTTCAATGATTGTGTGCGAACTTCTCATAAGGCGCCGTGTTAGATGGCCGAGAACAATAGGCACAAGATGGCGTCCATTGTCGGAGTGTTGCCTCGATTGTATTATATAAGCTTTGGTCAAAACCAGTACCGTTGCGCCTTATAACGCCGGTTCGCCTCATGTATTTACAAAACCCAAATCTAAGCAACTTATTGACGGTGCGCCCTATGGTCCATAAAATACGGTAACTTTGGGATTCCATATATCAATGTAGAGCAGAAGATGTCACGTGTCCTTATTCGGCGTTACGTGAGTTGATTTCATAGATGGGCAAGCGATATGAGTCGCTGTTCAGTTGATCACAACATTTCATGGCCATGTGTTAGTGCAATAAACCTATGTTTGTGCCACAGTTGAACTAGAATAATCAAATTAAATCAACTTCCAAATGATTGTATAGAGCTTTGGTCCAGGCGTGGCATTAGATAACAGTTATCGAATATGCTGCTGTAGGTATACGATAGCATATGGCGCTGAAAACCAGACAATATTATCAAAACTTCCTGTGCAATTCCAGCTATCGTTGAACTAAATTACCGCTGTATTGTTCATAGGTGACACCATGATTTCAAAGTATCGCATTTCCAAAACATATTCGTGATTAATATCGTTTAAAAATATTGTTCACGTCAATCATTTACTTTCTGTTCAAACAGAGCAACGCAAATTTGACACAGTCAGTAAGATATTCTGTTTATAATTTTATTCAAAGCCCTTATTATATTTCCAAAAACTGACATATCAGACATAAAAATGCATTGCAATACCGCGATTCATGGACATAAAACACGTTGGATTTTGCTCCTTCGAAAATTTGCAAGGTTTACGCTATATCACGTGATTTGTAACTCCAAGAATCGGAATCACAGTCTTTCAATGACGATAAAATAAATCAAAACTTCCCACTAAATCTCGAAAAACAATAATTTGACCGCCTGTTTACTAGTTTTATAGTTTTACGTCGCTCTTAAAAGGGCTTTGTAGGAGCTACCACTGATATCTAACGACATGTAAAGAGTTACGATTATTCGAAAATACCGATTTTTCCGTCTCGGCATTGCCTCCCCAAATTATCCCACCTTGGGTTAGTAGTTGGGTACGGAATTTAGACCCAAGATGTGAAACTACGCTTTGACCTCTCTGCCATCGCGCTGTAGGGAGGGATTAGCAGGCTTGTCCGTAGGACATACTTTCGGTCCCATCCCCATCCCACCCCATAGCATATATGCCTGTCCCATCCCATCTTATCCCATTGGAATTTAATTCAATAAAAATTGTTAAATTTAGGTTTAGCGTCTACTAAATAGGACTACATGTACGAAGAGGCATGCAAAACAAAAAAATTACGGACTTTGTTAACTTTATATTCATAACTATTATCCATGTGTCCATCAGCCATTCTCACAAAGTATATTGGTAATGCTGAATATATTGGCATTGCTGTGTAGGTTAACTGTTATTATAGAAACTTAACGGAATCATTTGAGACATTTGCAGAATGCTAAGTTGAAATTCCTTTTCCAGAGCCTATTTCGTCGCCTATTTATGTGCGGGGAGGTGGGGGGGGGGGATTTATCCTGAAATTTACGGAGAGGTAAATTGGAGAATAAAGGTTGAAATGAACGAATTGGTGCGGAGATTTAATTTGATAACAACATACAAAAGCAAGTTAGATTTCTGATTATTTCTTGCATTGCTATTTCATTTGCAATGGTTAGACTGCAAAAAATCTGATACCAGGGTTATGCTCGTTCAAAACGGCAAAATATTCTAAAGCTCATTTCCTGAATTCTAATGGTTTATTGACGTAAATCGTATGATGATAGTTGAAATTTTTTTATCATGATTATCACGCGATGGGCTGTAATGACCTAGAATAAATTTAGAATATAGTTCATGTCGGTTACTCAATGTTAAATAGGGCAATGATCACACACTCGGGAGTTAGAATTATCAGTGATTATTGTTGTGTTATGCAACGTGTCCATTTCCTGCATCCCACTCCCATTTTTATTTTAAATTATTACCATAAGCCGAAAAATTGCCGTATAATTCCGGTACTAGGATTCCAAATTTAATTGGCTTCGTCATGAATTCAGCAGTCGAGGCCATACTGTTTCATACAACATTTTTGTGAGAAATCTTCTTTTATCCCGATTCACACTTTTTACGACTTAAATTGATTATAAGCGACCTTTCGTAGCAGAAGTATTTAAACGGTGGAATTGAAAGTCCGTGTCCCAGGGCTCTCTTTATAGCAGGGGGAATAAAAGTAGGATTTCAAAGTCAAAATACTATAAAAACCTAACATAACTGGAAATAAATTATATTTTGCGGCAAATATGACCCAACACTTGGCGAAGTGTTTGAAATTTTATGGGGGTGTTCACCCCCTTCGGTAGTGGTATGGGAAAATCCCTGCGCTCAATCAGACATTGAACAGCTGGTTGCCAATAAATAAAGGCAGCCGTCACATTAAATGAATATAATGAATCATTTTAATTTCTAATGGATGCATTGGAGGTAAACCTAGTAATCTAAGTAAAGTGCTAAAGAGGTAAGAACCATACTATAAAGTGATATAGTGGAACTCGGGTTAGATTCTCCTTGTAATTCCCTAACAAGGTAGATTTCCCACAAAAATATTGTTCGCGTGTGTTCAGTACGTCATCCAATCGAATTTGAAATTGGGGTACTAAATGACGTTGCAATATATTTGACATTATGGCCCGCGGGCCACCGACGCGTTTCATCCGGCCCACTCGCGTCTGCTTAAATTCCAACTATAGTTCTTTATTATTAAATAAATTTTCGTTGGAAATATCGATAAAAATAACGTAATAATGACCACGATTGTATCCAATCAAATTTGAAATCGGAGTACCGAATGACATGGCGATATTTCCACGAATATCCAAAAATATAGAAAAAAGTTTGTGTGAGAATGAACGGAAAGGTTGCACAATCACCTATATTTCTAGCTCCCGTGTGTGTGATCATTGCCTGATTCATTATTGAGTAATTACCATAAACACTATTTAAACTTTAGTCCCACTTTTAGAATCCATGCTCCCAACGCATGATAGCTGTTTACAAAAAGGGTAAATTTACCACACAATTCACTGTTAGAGTTGTCACAGGTATTTCCGGCTGATTGACATCAGCACACTGGGTGGCGCAATGGCCTAGCTGTTGAGGCATTCGGCTCAATATATATTACACCAAGCTTGTTCGGGTCTTTCGCTCCGAATAAGGCCCTGTGCAAGCAGCAATTGTTATCTAACAATATTTAAGGGGTTACTGTATTGTTTGGTTGTATTGAGATGGCAGGGACGTTTGGTTGTATTAAAATGGAAGGTATGATTGGTTGTATTAAGATGGCAGGCTTGTTTGGTTGAATAAAGATGGCAAGTGTAATTGGTTGTATTAAGATCGTAGGGTGTTTGGTTGTATTAAGATCGGAGGTATTTGACTGAATTAAGATGGCAGGGTGTCTAGAATAAATTTAGAATAGAGTTCATGTCGGTTACTCAGTGTTAAATAGGGCAATGATCACATACTCGAGAGTTAAAAATATTAGTGAATATTGCTGTGATATGCACGTGTCTCTTTCCCGCACCCCACTCTCATTTTTTTTATTTTAGATATTTACGATAAGTCGAAAAATTATCGCATGATTTTGGTATTAGAATTGTAAATTTAATTGGCTTTGTGACGAATCAAGCAAACGCGCCATACTGTTTCATACAACATTTTCGCGTTAATTTCATCCCGATTTACACTTTTACGACTCAAAATGATTATGAAAGGTAAATAAAGGTGGAATTGAAAGTCCGTGTCCCAGGGCTCTCTTTATAGCAGGGGGAATAAAAGTAGGATTTCAAAGTCAAAATACTATGAAAACCTAACACAATTAGAATTGAATTATATTTTGCGGCAAATATGACCCAACACTTGGCGGAAATTTCAAGGGAGTGTTTTAACCCCTGCGGTAGTGGTATGGGAAAATCACTGCGCTCAATCAGACATTGAACAGCTATTTGCCAATAAATAAAGGCAGCCGTCACATTAAATGAATATAATGAATCATTTTAATTTCTAATGGATGCATTGGGGGGTAAACCTAGTAATCTAAGTAAAGTGCTAAAGAGGTAAGAACCATACTATAAAGTGATATAGTGGAACTCGGGTTAGATTCTCCTTGTAATTCCCTCACAAGGTAGATTTCACACAAAAATAATGTTTGCGTGTGTTCAATACGTCATCCAATCGAATTTCAAATCGGGGGACTAAATGACGTTGCAATATATCTCACATTATGACCCGCGGGCCACCGAAGCGTTTCATCTGGCCCCCTCGTGTCTGCTTAAATTCCAACTATAGTTTTTCATTTATTAAATAAATTTTCGTTGGAAATATCGATGTAAATGACGTAATAATGACCACGATTGTATCCAATCAAATTTGAAATCGGAGTACCGAATGACATGGCGATATTTCCACGAATATCCGAAAATATAGAAAAAAGTTTGTGTGAGAATGAACGGAAAAGTTGCATAAACACTTTGATTTCTAGCTCCTGTGTGTGTGATCATTACCTGATTCATTATTGAGTAAATACCATAAACACTATTTAAACTTTATTCCCACTTTTCGAATCCATGCTCCCAACGCATGATAGCTGTTTACAAAAACGGTAAATTTACCACACAATTCACTGTTAGAGTTGTCACAGGTATTTCCGGCTGATTGACATCAGCACACTGGGTGGCGCATTGGCCTAGCTGTTGAGGCATTCGACTTAATATATATTACACCAAGCTTGTTCGAGTCTTTCGCTCCGAATAAGGCCCTGTGCAAGCAGCAATTGTTATCTAACAATATTTAAGGGGTTACTGTATTGTTTGGTTGTATTAAGATGGCAGGCACGTTTGGTTGTATTGAGATGGGAGTGTATTTGGTTGTATTGAGATGGCAGGGACGTTTGGTTGTATTGAGATGGGAGAGCGTTTGGTTGTATTAAGATGGCAGGGACGTTGGGTTGTATTAAAATGGCAGGCTTGTTTGTTTGTATTAAAATGGCAGGCTTGTTTGGTTGTATTAAGATGGCAGGTGTTCTTGGTTGTATTGAGATGGGAGAGAGTTTGGTTGTATTAAGATGGCAGGGACGTTTGGTTGTATGGAGATGGGAGAAGGTTTGGTTGTATTAAGATGGCAGGGACGTTTGGTTGTATTGAGATGGTAGTGTATTTGGTTGTATTGAGATGGCAGGGACGTTTGGTTGTATTGAGATGGGAGAGTGTTTGGTTGTATTAAGATGGCAGGGACGTTTGGTTGTATTGAGATAGGAGAGTGTTTGGTTGTATTAAGATGGCAGGGACGTTTGGTTGTATTGAGATGGGAGAGAGTTTGGTTGTATTGAGATGGCAGGGACGTTTGGTTGTATTGAGATGGGAGAGTTTTGGTTGTATTAAGATGGCAGGGACGTTTGGTTGTATTGAGATGGGAGAGTATTTGGTTGTATTATGATGGCAGGTTTATTTGGTTGTATTGAGATTGGAGGTGTATATGGTTGTATTAAGACGGAGGGGATTTGTTTGTAATATGATGATGGGGTTTTTGGTTGTAATAAGATGGCAGGTGTGTTTGGTTGTATTAAGAAGACAGGTATGTTTGGTTGTATTAAGATGGAGGTATATTTGGTTGTATTAGGATCGGAGGTATTTGGCTGAATTAAGATGGAGGTATGTTTGGTTGTATTAAGATGGAGGTATATTTGGTTGTATTAAGATCGGAGGTATTTGGCTGAATTAAGATGGAGGTATGTTTGGTTGTATTATGATGGCATGACTCTTTGGTTGTATTAAGATGGAGGTATATTTGGTTGTATTAAGATCGGAGGTATTTGGCTGAATTAAGATGTAGGTATGTTTGGTTGTATTAAGATGGCAGGTATGTTTGGTTGTATTGAGATGGGAGGGTATTTGGTTGTCTTAAATTGCAGGTATGTTTGGTTGTATTGAGATGGCAGGTGTGTTTGGTTGTATTAAGAAGACAGGTATGTTTGGTTGTATTGAGATTGGAGGGTATTTGGTTGTCTTAAAAATGCAGGGAAGTTTGGTTGTATTAAGATGACAGGTATATTTGGTTGTATTAAGATAGTAGGCGTTCTTGGTTGTATTGAGATGGGAGGGTATTTGGTTGTATTATGAAGGCAGGTGTATTTGGTTGTATTATGATAGCAGGACTCTTTGGTTGTATTAAGATGGAGGTATTTTTGGTTGTATTAAGATCGGAGGTATTTGGCTGAATTAAGATGGAGGTATGTTTTGTTGTATTAAGATGGCAGGTATGTTTGGTTGTATTAAGATGGCAGGTGTGTTTGGTTGTATTAAGAAGACAGGTATGTTTGGTTGTATAGAGACGGGAGCGTATTTGGTTGTCTTAAAAATGCAGGGAAGTTTGGTTGTATTAAGATGACATGTGTATTTGGTTGTATTAAGATAGTAGGCGTTCTTGGTTGTATTGAGATGGGAGGGTATTTGGTTGTATTATGAAGGCAGGTGTATTTGGTTGTATTATGATGGCATGACTCTTTGGTTGTATTAAGATGGAGGTATATTTGGTTGTATTAAGATCGGAGGTATTTGGCTGAATTAAGATGTAGGTATGTTTGGTTGTATTAAGATGGCAGGTATGTTTGGTTGTATTGAGATGGGAGGGTATTTGGTTGTCTTAAATTGCAGGTATGTTTGGTTGTATTGAGATGGGAGGGAGTTTGGTTGTATTATGATGGCAGGACTTTTTGGTTGTATTAAGACGGGAGATTATTTGGTTGAAATATGATGATAGGTTTGTTTGGTTGTATAAAAATGGCAAGTGTATTTGGTTGTATTAAGATCGGGGGTATTTAACTGAATTAAGATGAGAGTGTGTTTGGTTGTATTAAAATGAAAGGTATGTTTGGTTGTATTAAAAAGACTGGCTTGTTTGGTTGTATTAAGATGGCAAGTGAGTTTGGTTGTATTAAGATCGCAGGTATTTGACTGAATTAAGATAGCAGGGTGTTTGGTTGTATTAAGACGGGAGATTATTTGGTTGAATCATGATGATAGGTTTGTTTGGTTGTATTAAGATGGCAGGTGTATTTGGTCGTATTAAGATCGGGGGTATTTGGCTGAATTAAGATGAGAGAATGTTTGGTTGTATTAAGATAACAGGTGTATTTGGTTGTATTAAGATGGTACGTGTTCTTGGTTGTATTGAGATGTGAGTGTATTTGGTTGTATTAAGAAGGCAGATGTATTTAATTGTATTAAGATTGGAGGTATTAGGTTGAATCAAGATAGGAAAGTGTTTGGTTGTATTATGATGGCAGGACTCTTTGGTTGTAGTAAGACGGGAGATTATTTGGTTGAATTATGATGATAAGATGTTTGGTTGTAAGTATTTTTGGTTGTATTTGGATCGGAGGTATTTGGCTGAATCAAGATGGGAGAGTATTTGGTTGTATTATGAAGGCAGGTTAGTTTGGTTGTATTATAATGGCAGGTTTTTTTGGTTGTATTATGATGGCAGGACTCTTTGGTTGTATTAAGACGGGAGATTATTTGGTTGAATTATGATGATAGGTTTGCTTGGTTGTATAAAAATGGCAAGTATGTTTGGTTGTATTAGGATCGGGGGTATTTAGCTGAATTAAGATGAGAGTGTGTTTGTTTGTATTAAGATGGCAGGTGTCTTTGGTTGTATTAAAATTGAAGGTATTTTTGGTTGTATTAAGATGGCTGGCTTGTTTGATTGTATTAAGATGGCAAGTGTTTTTGGTTGTATCAAGATCGCAGGTATTTGACTGAATTAAGATAGCAGGGTGTTTGGTTGTATTAAAATGGCAGGTTTATTTGGTTGTATTATGATGGCAGGACCATTTGGTTGTATTAAGACGGGAGATTATTTGGTTGAATTTTGATGATAGGTTTGTTTGGTTGTATTAAGAAGGCAGGCGTATTTGGTCGTATTAAGATCGGGGGTATTTGGCTGAATTAAGATGACAGTATGTTTGGTTGTATTAAGATGGCAGGTGTCTTTGGTTGTATTAAAATGGAAGGTATGATTGGTTGTATTAAGATGGCAGGCTTGTTTGGCTGAATTAAGATGGCAAGTGTAATTGGTTGTATTAAGATCGGGGGTATTTGGCTGAATTAAGATGACAGGATGTTTGGTTGTATTAAGATGGCAGGTGTCTTTGGTTGTATTAAAATGGAAGGTATGATTGGTTGTATTAAGATGGCAGGCTTGTTTGGTTGAATTAAGATGGCAAGTGTAATTGGTTGTATTAAGATCGTAGGGTGTTTGGTTGTATTAAGATCGGAGGTATTTGACTGAATTAAGATGGCAGGGTGTCTAGAATAAATTTAGAATAGAGTTCATGTCGGTTACTCAATGTTAAATAGGGCAATGGTCATACACTCGGGAGTTAAAAACATTAGTGAATATTGCTGTGATATGCAACGTGTCTCTTTCCTGTACCAGACTCCCATTTTTTTTATTTTAGATATTTACGATAAGTCGAAAAATTATCGCATGACTTTGGTATTAGAATTGTAAATTTAATTGGCTTTGTGACGAATCAAGCAAACGCGGCCATACTGTTTCATACAACATTTTCGCGTTAATTTCATCCCGATTTACACTTTTTACGACTCAAAATGATTATGAATGGTAAATAAAGGTGGAATTGAAAGTCCATGTCCCAGGGCTCTCTTTATAGCAGGGGGAATAAAAGTAGGATTTCAAAGTCAAAATACTATAAAAACCTAACACAATTGGAATTGAATTATATTTTGCGGCAAATATGACCCAACACTTGGCGGAAATTTTAGGGGGGTGTTTTAACCCCTGCGGTAGTAGTGTGGGGAAATCACTGCGCTCAATCAGACATTGAACAGCTGGTTGCCAATAAATAAAGGCAGCCGTCACATTAAATGAATATAATGAATCATTTTAATTTCTAATGGGTGCATTGGGGGTAAACCTAGTAATCTAAGTAAAGTGTTAAAGAGGTAACAACCGTACTATAAAGTGATATAGTGGAACTCGGGTTAGATTCTCCTTGTAATTCCCTCACAAGGTAGATTTCACACAAAAATATTGTTTGCGTGTGTTCAATACGTCAACCAATCGAATTTGAAATGGAGGTACCAAATGACGTTGCGGTATATCTGACATCATGGCCTGCGGGCCACCGAAGCGTTTCATCTGGCCCACTTGTGTCTGCTTAAAGTCTAACTAGAGTTTTTATAAATAGAAATTTCCGTTGGAAATATCGATAAAAATAACGTAATAATGACCACGATTGTATCCAATTAAAATTGAATTCGTCGTACCGAATGAGTGGCGATATTTCCACGAATATTCAAAAATATAGAAAAAAGTTTGCGTGAGAATGAACGGAAAAGTTGCATAATCACTTTGATTTCTAGCTCCTGTGTATGTGATCATTGCCTGATTCATTATTGAGTGATTTTACCATAAACACTATTTAATCTTTATTCCCGTTTTTCGAATCCATGCTCCCAACGCATGATAGCTGTTTACAAAAAGGGTAAATTTACCACACAATTCACTGTTAGAGTTGTCACAGGTATTTCCGGATGATTGACATCAGCGCACTGGTGGCGCAAGGCCTAGCTGTTAAAGCGTTCGGCTTAACATATATTATACCAAGCTTGTTCGGGTCTTTCGCTCCGAATAAGGCCCTGTGCAAGCAGCCATTGATATCTAACGATATTTAAGGGGTTACGTTATTGTCATTTGGGAGAACCGGGATTATCCAGGGTTCACATTGCCCACCCAATTTAATGTACCATGGTGAGGTGGGGCAAGGAAATTGAACCAGAAAAGGTAATCTTGCGATAACAAGTCCAAGCACTAGGCCAGGAGTGGCCAACCCGCGGCTAACGTGTCGCATGCGGCTCTTGCGCCGGTATTTGGTTGTATTAAGAAGGCAGGCACGTTTGGTTGTATTAAGATGGCCAGTGCATTTGGTTGTATTAAGAAGGCAGGTATGTTTGGTTGTATTAAGATGGCAGGCACGTTTGGTTGTATTAAGATGGCTAGTGTATTTGGTTGTATTAAGAAGGCAGGTATGTTTGGTTGTATTGAGATAGCAGGTATGTTTGGTTGTATTAAGAAGGCAGGCACGTTTGGTTGTATTAAGATGGCTAGTGTATTTGGTTGTATTAAGAAGGCAAGTATGTTTGGTTGTATTGAGATAGCAGGTGTGTTTGGTTGTATTAAGAAGGCAGGCACGTTTGGTTGTATTAAGATGGCCAGTGTATTTGGTTGTATTAAGAAGGCAGGTATGTTTGGTTGTATTGAGATAGCAGGTATGTTTGGTTGTATTGAAATGGCAGGTGTATTTGGTTGTATTAAAAAGGCAGGTATGCTCTTGCGTCCGTATTTGGTTGTATTAAAAAGGCATGAATGGTTGGTTGTATTGAGATAGTAGGTGTGTTTGGTTGTATTGAAATGGCATGTGTATTTGGTTGTATTAAGAAGGCAGGTATGTTTGGTTGTATTGAGATAGCAGGTATGTTTGGTTGTATTGAAATGGCATGTATTTTTGGTTGTATTAAGAAGGCAGGCACGTTTGGTTGTATTAAGATGGCCAGTGTATTTGGTTGTATTAAGAAGGCAGGTATGTTTGGTTGTATTGAGATAGCAGGTATGTTTGGTTGTATTGAAATGGCAGGTGTATTTGGTTGTATTAAGAAGGCAGGTATGCTCTTGCGCCGGTACTTGGTTGTATTAAAAAGGCATGTATGCTTGGTTGTATTGAGATAGTAGGTGTGTTTGGTTGTATTGAAATGGCATGTATTTTTGGTTGTATTAAGAAGGCAGGTATGTTTGGTTGTATTGCGATAGCAGGTATGTTTGGTTGCATTGAAATGGCAGGTGTATTTGGTTGTATTAAAAAGGCAGGTATGCTCTTGCGTCCGTATTTGGTTGTATTAAAAAGGCATGAATGGTTGGTTGTATTGAGATAGTAGGTGTGTTTGGTTGTATTGAAATGGCATGTGTATTTGGTTGTATTAAGAAGGCAGGTATGTTTGGTTGTATTGAGATAGCAGGTATGTTTGGTTGTATTGAAATGGCAGGTGTATTTGGTTGTATTAAGAAGGCTGGTATGTTTGGTTGTATTAAGATAGCAGGTATATTTGGTTGTATTGAAATGGCAGGTATATTTGGTTGTATTGAGATGGCAGGTTTATTTGGTTGTATTAAGATGGCAAACACGTTTGGTTGTATTAAGATGTTAAGTATATTTGGTTGTATTAAGAAGGCAGGTATGTTTGATTGTATTGAGATGGCAGAAGGGTTTGGTTGTATTAAGATGGCAGGTGAGTTTAGTTGAATTAAGATGGCAGGTATGTTTGGGTGTATTGAAATGGCACGTGTATTTGGCTGTATTAAGATGGCAGGTACGTTTGGTTGTATTAAGATAGCAGGTATGTTTGGTTGTATTAGGATGGCAGGCACGTTTGGTGGTATTAAGATGGCAAGTGTATTTGGTTGTATTAAGAAGGCAGGTGTGTTTGGTTGTATTGAGATTGCAGGAATGTTTGGTTGTATTAAGATGGCAAGTAGGTTTGGTTGTATTAAGATGGCAGGCATGTTTAGTTGTATTGAGAAGGCAGGTGTGTTTGGTTGTATTGAGATAGCAGGTATGTTTGGTTGTATTGAAATGGCATGTATATTTGGTTGTATCAAAAAGGCAGGCATGTTTAACTGTATTAAGAAGGCAGGTATGTTTGGTTGTATTGAGATAGCAGGTATGTTTCGTTGTATTGAAATGGCATGTGTATTTGGTCGTATCAAGAAGGCGGGTATGTTTGGTTGTGTTGAGATAGCAGGTATGTTTGTTTGTATTGAAATGGCATGTGTAGTTGGTTGTATTAAGATGGCAGGTACGTTTGGTTGTATTAAGATGGCTGGTGTAATTGGTTGTATTAAGATGGCATGCACGTTTGGTTGTATTAGGATGGCAAGTGTATTTGGTTGTATTAGGATTGGAGGTATTTGGCTTAATTAAGATGGGAGGGTTATTGGGTGTATTAAGATGGAAGGTGAATTTGGTTGTATTAAAATGGCAGGCATGTTTGGTTGTATTTAGATGGCAGGTTTGTTTGGTTGTTTTAAGATGGCAGGAATGTTTAGTTGTATTAAGATGGCAGGTATGTTTAGTTGTATTATGATGGCAGGTATATTTGGTTGTATTATTATGGCAGGTATCTTTGGTTGTATTATGAAGGCAGGTGTATTTTGCAGTAAAAAGAGGGCAGGTGTATTTGGTTGTATTGAGGTGGGAGGTGTATTTGGTTGTATTAAGACATGAGGGGGTTTGTTTGTATTATGATGAAAGGGTTTTTGGTTGTATTAAGATGTGAGGTATGTTTGGTTGTATTGAGATGGCAGGTATGTTTGGTTTTATTAAGATGACAGGTGTATTTGGTTATATTAAGATAGCAGGTACGTTTGGTTGTATTAAGATGGCAAGGGTGTTTGGTTGTATTAAGATTGGAGGTATTTGGCTGAATTAAGATGGGAGGGTTATTGGTTGTATTAAAATGGCAGGCATGTCCGGTTGTTTTGAGATAGCAGGTATGTTTGGTTGTATTGAAATGGCATGTGTATTTGGTTGTATTAAAATGGCAGGTATGTTTGGTTGTATTAAGAAGGCAGGCACGTTTGGTTGTATTAAGATGGCCAGTGTATTTGGTTGTATTAAGAAGGCAGGTATGTTTGGTTGTATTGAGATAGCAGGTATATATGGTTGTATTGAAATGGCAGGTTTTTTTGGTTGTATTAAGAAGGCAGGTATGCTCTTGCGCCGGTACTTGGTTGTATTAAAAAGGCATGTATGTTTGGTTGTATTGAGATAGTAGGTGTGTTTGGTTGTATTGAAATGGCATGTATATTTGGTTGTATTAAGAAGGCAGGTATGTTTGGTTGTATTGCGATAGCAGGTATGTTTGGTTGTATTGAAATGGCAGGTGTATTTGGTTGTATTAAGAAGGCAGGTATGCTCTTGCGCCCGTATTTGGTTGTATTAAAAAGGCATGAATGGTTGGTTGTATTGAGATAGTAGGTGTGTTTGGTTGTATTGAAATGGCATGTGTATTTGGTTATATTAAGAAGGCAGGTATGTTTGGTTGTATTGAGATAGCAGGTATGTTTGGTTGTATTGAAATGGCAGATGTCTTTGGTTGTATTAAGAAGGCTGGTATGTTTGGTTGTATTAAGATAGCAGGTATGTTTGGTTGTATCGAAATGGCAGGTATATTTGGTTGTATTGAGATGGCAGGTTTATTTGGTTGTTTTAAGATGGCAAACACGTTTGGTTGTATTAAGATGTCAAGTATATTTGGTTGTAATAAGAAGGCAGGTATGTTTGATTGTATTGAGATGGCAGAAGTATTTGGTTGTATTAAGAAGGCAGGTATGTTTGGTTGTATTAAGATGGCAGGTGAGTTTAGTTGAATTAAGATGGCAGGTATGTTTGGGTGTATTGAAATGGCACGTGTATTTGGCTGTATTAGGATGGCAGGTATGTTTGGTTGTATTAAGATAGCAGGTATGTTTGGTTGTATTAGGATGGCAGGCACGTTTGGTGGTATTAAGATGGCAAGTGTATTTGGTTGTATTAAGAAGGCAGGTGTGTTTGGTTGTATTGAGATTGCAGGGATGTTTGGTTGTATTAAGATGGCAAGTATGTTTGGTTGTATTAAGATGGCAGGCATGTTTAGTTGTATTGAGAAGGCAGGTGTGTTTGGTTGTATTGAGATAGCAGGTATGTTTGGTTGTATTGAAATGGCATGTATATTTGGTTGTATTAAGATGGCAGATATGTTTGGTTGTATTAAAAAGGCAGGCATGTTTAACTGTATTAAGAAGGCAGGTATGTTTGGTTGTATTGAGATAGCAGGTATGTTTCGTTGTATTGAAATGGCATGTGTATTTGGTCGTATTAAGAAGGCGGGTATGTTTGGTTGTGTTGAGATAGCAGGTATGTTTGTTTGTATTGAAATGGCATGTGTAGTTGGTTGTATTAAGATGGCAGGTACGTTTGGTTGTATTAAGATGGCTGGTGTAATTGGTTGTATTAAGATGGCATGCACGTTTGGTTGTATTAGGATGGCAAGTGTATTTGGTTGTATTAGGATTGGAGGTATTTGGCTTAATTAAGATGGGAGGGTTATTGGGTGTATTAAGATGGAAGGTGTATTAAAATGACAGGCATGTTTGGTTGTATTTAGATGGCAGGTTTGTTTGGTTGTTTTAAGATGGCAGGTATGTTTAGTTGTATTAAGATGGCAGGTATGTTTAGTTGTATTATGATGGCAGGTATATTTGGTTGTATTATTATGGCAGGTATATTTGGTTGTATTATGAAGGCAGGTGTATTTTGCAGTAAAAAGAGGGCAGGTGTATTTGGTTGTATCGAGGTGGGAGGTGTATTTGGTTGTATTAAGACATGAGGGGGTTTGTTTGTATTATGATGAAAGGGTTTTTGGTTGTATTAAGATGGGAGGTATGTTTGGTTGTATTGAGATGGCAGGTATGTTTGGTTTTATTAAGATGACAGGTGTATTTGGTTATATTAAGATAGCAGGTACGTTTGGTTGTATTAAGATGGCAAGGGTGTTTGGTTGTATTAAGATTGGAGGTATTTGGCTGAATTAAGATGGGAGGGTTATTGGTTGTATTAAAATGGCAGGCATGTTTGGTTGTTTTGAGATAGCAGGTATGTTTGGTTGTATTGAAATGGCATGTGTATTTGGTTGTATTAAAATGGCAGGTATGTTTGGTTGTATTAAGATGGCAGGTGTCTTTGGTTGTATTAAGATGGCAGACGCGTTTGGTTGTATTAAGATGGCAAGTGTCTTTGGTTGTATTAAGATTGGAGGTATTTGGCTGAATTAAGATGGGAGGGTTATTGGTTGTATTAAGATGGCAGGTATATTTGGTTGTATTGAGATGGCAGGTGTGTTTGGTTGTATTAAGATGGCAAACACGTTTGGTTGTATTAAGATGTTAAGTATATTTGGTTGTATTAAGAAGGCAGGTATGTTTGGTTGTATTGAGATGGCAGAAGAATTTGGTTGTATTAAGAAGGCAGGTATGTTTGGTTGTATTAAGATGGCAGGTGAGTTTAGTTGAATTAAGATGGCGAGTATGTTTGGGTGTATTGAAATGGCACGTGTATTTGGCTGTATTAAGATGGCAGGTGTTTTTGGTTGTATTAAGATAGCATGTGTGTTTGGTTGTATTAAGATGGCAGGCACGTTTGGTGGTATTAAGATGGCAAGTGTATTTGGTTGTATTAAGAAGGCAGGTGTGTTTGGTTGTATTGAGATTGCAGGAATGTTTGGTTGTATTAAGAT
This sequence comes from Styela clava, assembly GCF_013122585.1. Lineage (NCBI taxonomy): Eukaryota > Metazoa > Chordata > Ascidiacea > Stolidobranchia > Styelidae > Styela > Styela clava. Next base: position 17,629,056 of record NW_024102841.1, on the reverse strand, counting down.
GGCAAGGATATTTGGTTGTATTAAGATGGCAGGCATGTTTAGTTGTATTAAGAAGGCAGGTGTGTTTGGTTGTATTGAGATAGCAGGTATGTTTGGTTGTATTGAAATGGCATGTATATTTGGTTGTATTAAGAAGGCAGATATGTTTGGTTGTATTAAAAATGCAGGCATTTTTAGTTATACTAAGAAGGCAGGTATGTTTGGTTGTATTGAGATAGCAGGTATGTTTCGTTGTATTGAAATGGCATGTGTTTTTGGTTGTATTAAGAAGGCGGGTATGTTTGGTTGTGTTGAGATAGCAGGTATGTTTGTTTGTAATGAAATGGCATATGTAGTTGGTTGTATTAAGATGGCAAGCACGTTTGGTTGTATTAAGATGGCATGTGTAGTTGGTTGTGTTAAGATGGCATGCACGTTTGGTTGTATTAGGATGGCAAGTGTATTTGGTTGTATTAAGATTGGAGGTATTTGGCTTAATTAAGATGGGAGGGTTATTGGGTGTATTAAGATGGCAGGTGTATTTGGTTGTATTAAAATGGCAGGCATGTTTGGTTGTATTTAGATGGCAGGTTTGTTTGGTTGTTTTAAGATGGCAGGTATGTTTAGTTGTATTAAGATGGCAGGTATGTTTAGTTGTATTATGATGGCAGGTATATTTGGTTGTATTATTATGGCAGGTATATTTGGTTGTATTATGAAGGCAGGTGTATTTTGCAGTAAAAAGAGGGCAGGTGTATTTGGTTGTATTGAGATGGGAGGTGTATTTGGTTGTATTAGGACATGAGGGGGTTTGTTTGTGTTATGATGAAAGGGTTTTTGGTTGTATTAAGATGGTAGGTATGTTTGGTTGTATTACGAAGGCAGGTATGTTTGGTTGTATTGAGATAGCAGGTTTGTTTGGTTGTATCGAAATGGCATGTGTTTTTGTTTGTATTAAGATGCCAAGTGTCTTTGGTTGTATTAAGATTGGAGGAATTTGGCTGAATTAAGATGGGAGGGTTATTGGTTGTATTAAGATGGCAGGTGTATTTGGTTGTATTAAAATGACAGATATGTTTAGTTGTATTAAGATGGCAGGTATGTTTAGTTGTATTATGATAGCAGGTGTATTTGTGGTATTATTATGGCAGGACTCTTTGGTTGTATTAAGACGGGAAGGTATTTGGTTGAATTATGATGACAGTGTAATTGGTTGTATTAAGATGGAGGTATGTTTGGTTGTATTAAGATGGCAGGCACGTTTGGTTGTATTAAGATGGCAGGTAATTTTGGTTGCATTAAGATGGCAGGTATGTTTGGTTGTATTGAGATGGGAGCGTATTTGGTTGTCTTAAAATTGCAGAATGTTTTGTTGTATTAGGATGGCAGGTGTTTTTGTTTGTATTAAGATAGTAGGTGTATTTAGTTGTATTATGAAGGCAGGACTCTTTGGTTGTATTAAGATGGAAGTATATTTGGTTGTATTAAGATCAGGGGTATTTGGCTGAATCAAGATCGGAGGGTTTTGGTTGTATTAAGATTTCAAGTGTATTTGGTTGTATTAAGATCGGAGGTATTTGGCTGAATCAAGATGGGAGGGTGTTTGGTTGTATCAAGATTTCAAGTGTATTTGGTTGTATTAAGATAGTTGGTGTGTTTAGTTGTATTAAGATGGAGGTATATTTGATTGTATTTGGATCGGAGTGTTTGGCTGAATCAAGATGAGAGAGTATTTGGTTGTATTATGATGGCAGGTGTCATTGGTTGTAATATGATGGCAGGTTTATTTGGTTGTAATATGATGGCAGGACTCTTTGGTTGTATTAAGACGGGAGAATATTTGGTTGAATTATGATTGTAGGATATTTGGTTGTATTAAGAAGGAAGTATTTTTGGTTGTATTAAGATGGCAGGTATGTTTGGTTGTATTAAGATGGCAGGTAGGTTTGGTTGTATTAAGATGGGAAGTGTAATTGGTTGTATTAAGATGGCAAGCCCATTTGGTTGTATTAAGATGGCAAGTGTATTTGGTTGTATTAAGATTGGAGGTATTTGGCTGAATTAAGATGGGAGGGTTATTGGGTGTAATAAAATGGCAGGTGCATTTGGTTGTATTAAAATGGCAGGCATGTTTGGTTGTATTTAGATGGCAGGTTTGTTTGGTTGTTTTAAGATGGCAGGTATGTTTAGTTGTATTAGGATGGCAGGCACGTTTGGTTGTATTAAGATGGCAGATATATTTGGTTGTATTAAGAAGGCAGGTATGTTTGGTTGTATTGAGATGGGAGAGTATTTGGTTGTATTAAGACGGGAGGGTGTTTGGTTGTATTATGATGATAGTGTAATTGGTTGTATTGAGATCGGAGGTATTTGGCTGAATTAAGACAGAAGGGTTTTTGGTTGTATTAAGATGGTAGGTATGTTTAGTTGTATTAAGATGGCAGATATGTTTGGTTGTATTAAGAGGGCAGGTATCTTTGGTTGTATTAAGATGGTAGGTATGTTTAGTTGTATTAAGATGGCAGGTATGTTTGGTTGTATTAAGATGGTAGGTATGTTTAGTTGTATTAAGATGGCAGGCTATTTGGTTGTATTAAGAAGACAGGTGTCTTTGGTTGTATTGAGATGGCAGGTATGTTTGGTTGTATTAAGATGGCAGGCATGTTTGGTTGTATTAAGATGGCAGGTGTCTTTGGTTGTATTGAGATCGGGAGTATTTGGCTGAATTAAGACAGGAGGGTTTTTGGTTGTATTAAGATTGCAAGTGTATTTGGTTGTATTAAGAAGGTAGGTATGTTTATTTGTATTAAGATGGCAGGTATGTTTGGTTGTATTAAGACGGGAAGGTTTTTGGTTGTATTAAGATGGCAGGGTCTTTGGTTGTATTAAGATGGAGGTATATTTGGTTGTAATAAGATTGGAGGTATTTGGCTGAATTAAGACAGGAGGGTATTTGGTTGTATTAAGATTGCAAGTGTATTTGGTTGTATTAAGATGGTAGGTATGTTTGGTTGTTTTAAGATGGCAGGTATGTTTGGTTGTAATAAGATGGCAGGCAATTTTGGTTGTATTAAGATGGCAGGCGTATTTGGTTGTATTGAGATGGGTGGGTATTTGTTTGTATTGAAATGGCAGGTTTTTTTCGTTGTATTAAGATGGAGGTATATTTGGTTTTATTAAGATCGGAGGTATTTGACTGAATTAAGATGAGAGGGTGTTTGGTTGTAATAAGATTACAGATATTATTGGTTGTATCAAGATCGGGGGTATTTGGCTGAATTAGGATGGGAGGGTGTTTGGTTGTATCAAGATGGCAGGTGTATTCGATTGTATTTCAATGGCAGGTATGTTTGGTTGTTTTGAGATGGGAGAGTATTTGGTTGTATTATGATTGGAAAAGGATGTTTGGTTGTATTAAGGTTCAGTATTTGCCTCGAGATTTGGAACTTAGAAGTTGTCTGAATAAATTTTATGTCTGATGTGTTGTACTGCATGGGGTTAGCATAAAGAGTGAAGTTTTGTCAAAGAGATCATAGGGACTTGACCCTCTCAATATTGTGCTTACGTTACATACTTCAGTACCAAGAATGGTAGAGTGCATTGCCGCCATCTAGCCGAGAAATCCTAGCCGAAATGAAAGAGTTGGCATCGGAAAGAATGGAAAAAATAATGCAGGCTATTGGGAAAGTAATTGAAAGAGATTTCAGGTGTGAATGCAGCATGGATCCGTTTCTTATTCAAAGCAAATATGCCCACCTTTAAATTTTTTCACATCGTCACTATTGCTTGTTTCATAGGCTTAAATTTTCAGCATTTCATATTTAATAAAAACAAGATTCTTTTTTAAATTGTTTTAGTATACGAGAGATAGCTTGATAATATGATGAGGTATCTTATCTGGGTATCGTTCAATGTCTTATCTTGCTATCTACTTTAAAAAACCTAATCTATCTTTCTTTTCTCACATTAGCTGCCTTATATATTTATACTATCTGATTCGCATTGTTTATCCTGCGTATATCTAATTCTTTTATCTCATCTATACTACTCCATCTACATATATCACAGATAATACCTTATCTATTCACCTATCTCACACGGCAAAATGGTTCCTAACTTAATATTCTTACAGAGTGCGCTCAAAGTGAGAACCGCGAGGTAATCTGCCAGTTTTTGAATATAAGAGAGCATTGAATCCTGACTTATGCATATTAGATTACATTGATGCGTGACTTAAGCGTATGAGATTACATTAATGCGTGCGGGTAAGGGGTGGCATAGTAAATATATTTTATATTGAATTTAGCTGGTGACGATCAAAAGTGGTATAGTAGCGAGGTTGCATCGAAATTTGACTTAATATTCATATCCTCTACCTGACTACGTCGCCGACTACAATGAACTTCCCAACGCCAGCTATCTCTCTCTTATCAATATCATCACGGTTAGAAAACGAGAGATATAGCTTGCTCGGCTCGATTTCGGATGATTGTCTGCGTGTTTTGACGAACATCCGTATACACTGAAGGGCTTTATTACGTCGCTGTGACTTCGTAGTGACGTAATTTTTGGATGGCGTAGTCAGGTTGGGGTAAGAAATGACATATGCAAAAATTGTTGAGTCAGGCCAACTAGAAGTACTTGTGGGGGCGTGTACTTCGACTTCCTAACAGAGTAGTTAGACATATCATATCTTGAACCCAAATGCCAACTCGCTTATAAGACAGCCTAACAACAACGCTAAAAAATTTAGTCTGGCCATGCTCTTGCTCCCATCAAGTGTTGGGTTCTTCCGTTCTGAACTATTTAATTATTACGAACATTGATCAAAGCCCATTATGGTGCGACTATGATCAATTCATTCTGAATATGTATTAAAATAGCATTTGCCATTTCCTCACGTTGATGAGATACAAAAAACTTTCAAATCCAATAATATTTTTTATTTGTCCCTGAAAACGAATGAAATATTCCATAAAATAAAGCAAACAAAACAATAAAATACAGGGAAAGACAATATCTTAGTCTTGCAATGGGAGCTTCATAGTGAATAATTATAAAACAAATATTTCATTTTCAAATTTTGAAATTTCAAAAAAAAAAAAATTAAAAAAAGTGAATATATTTACCAAAGTATTTTAATATAAAAACACAGGTGTTTACCAATTAAAATTATACGTTTTGCTTATCTTCTCAAAAAAATTTTTTTGCTCATTTGGTTCAAAAGCCTTCGTTTTGTCATATTGTCAAATAAAACGAATACCAAAAATATATAATAGGATATATATCTCATCCTTGCAATGACACCTCTACAATATTTTTTCATAGAGAAAGCAAAGATTACAACAAAATATCAGAAAAATACAGATAAAAAGAATATTGATGTTTCAAAAAATAGTGAAATTCAAGATTTCGAAAAATATTAGTTGTAGATATTTTAAAAAATAGATACGTTTTAAGATACTCCAGCAACACGTGAACCAAGACACCGGAACGTAGTATGTGTACCAGATTAGGGTTAGGCTACAATTTTATTCAAATTTACATTATTTTAGTTCTATTACGGGTTCGGGGAGTAGCCAAGTGACTCCCGTAGTATTTGTACCCGAAATTATGGTTCAACATTAACCCGGTACACATACTACGTCCCACTGTCCGCTATCTTGGTTCACATACTACAGGAGCTAGCATGTGATTTTAGTATGAAGCAATATTCAGATATTTCAATGAAAAATTACAGATGTTTACAAATCAAAAAATACATTTCTCTCATCTTGTCAAAACTATTTTTTAGGTTTCACTGTTTGGACGGGATTCATAGGTTTGTGGTAACATTCATATAATGTACGTTCTTGTTTTTAAAGCCATAACTTCGACATAGTTTTCTGTTATTGGAGAACCCGTTGTTAGTAAAATAAAATACGAATGAGAACCCTTTCTTAGCAACGGCTCCCAACCGGAGAACACAGAGCAGTTGAAGGGAAACACAATGCTTGAAGCAAAACTAATTTTACTTTTCTCTTGACAAGAAAACATTCCGTTCTTCCTAGTTTCATTGCTTGATAAGGTTATTTCACAGGGTGTTTTCACTTTATTGAGCATGAATTGTTTGAACATAACGAAATTTGGAATCTAACACTATAAACAGAGGTGGGCAAGCTTTTTGGATTGGGGGCCAAAAATTTTGCCCACTAAGACTGGCGGGCCATGTAAGTGTGACATAATAAGTTACATTTTTTAACCAATATTTACAGTGTTAAAAAGGCAAAAGTGGAAAGCAATAAGCCCCATGCGAAACTAAATTAAATAGCAATCTCAACGAATTTCTTGAGTTATTTTAAACTAAAACGTCGAAATTTCGGTTTGGTTTGGTTGTGGAAGCATCAGGCGGGCCAGTATGAATTACCCAACGGGCCCAATTTTCTTTGCGGGCCGTAGTTTGCCCAAGTCAGCTACAAATACTACTCGAATGATAAACAGGGGCCAAGGTGCTAAAACTTTCCGGAAGGGGGTCATGTTCCATAAAGAGTTGGGGACCACTGTGCAAATCACAAAACAACGATAGTAGATAAGGAAAGTCAGTGATGTTCTTCAGATGGTATTCAATTAGTTCTTTGAAGAAATATACACCAAAAGTATTTCAGTAAAAACTTACAGAAGTTTAAAAATAGTAAATATACGTTTTTCTCAAAACAAGTTTTGCTTTGATTTTGCTTTGCTATCTCGGGTTAAAGTCCTCGTAGCATCATAGAAAAATCAAAAGATAAACGACAAAATCAATAAGATACAATACAATAGAAGTAAAGTCATGCAGTGGGATCTTTATAGTAATTAAATGCAGTAAAAGCAACAAAGTGGACATTTCATTAGAAGAATTACGGTCAAACGATGAGTAAGTTTTAAAACAAAATGGATCGAGAATATATTTTCGGATATGCAAAATTTGAAAACCAATATTCGTTTACTCCTAAAGCACACATTTTTATTTAAAATAACATAGATTATTATTCATTTAAAACGTGTAAGAGAGAAAAAAATCTTTGCGCCATTGACTAGGTCTTATTTTAAGGTTATATCAAAACCATTTTAAAAATTCAGGTCAGGTCTTATTTTTAGGGAAACACGGTATTTTGCGTTTCGAAAATTAAATATTATATTTATGTAACGCGTGTCATGTTAATGTAGCTAACGTCATAACATGCATATATTCTCTGAAATGAGCGAACCCGTTGTTGGTGAGTTCGACACAAAGGCGAACCACCCGTTTCTAAAATTTTGAATTCCATCACTGGAAAAAAGATAATTGAGACACCGTGATATTAGCTAAATAACAGGCGCTCTAGAAGTCTGTGTACCAATATGGAGGTATCCTTTTTTTTTTGCCTATTTTTAATCAAGTTGTGTAAAGGGACTGAAATCTATGGGCAGGGGGTATATTCACTTGGCTAACACAGACAGTCCCCGAACTCGTAATAGAACTAAAATAATGAAAATTGGAATAAATTATGGCCTAACCCTGGTACACACACTACGGGAGTATCAAATAACCACCGGAAATTTCAAAGCAATTGGTCCAGTAGTTGATAATAAAAGCGATTTTTTCATATCAATAACAAAGGAAATGACAAAACGATGTATATATATATATATCCATTTCGTGTCCAATAACTAGGTAAAAGTCCAAAAACAGGCATTTTTTCTGCTTTTACCATAAAATATGTTTCGAGCTCAGCGCTCGCATAGTACAAATTTTTCCACGTCCCCCCAATTCCAAAGAAACTGATTGACTCTCTCTCCATTCTTTGTCACGCGCAGATAGATTAGTTTGCCGTTGTTTTTTGGAAAAACTTCTCTCCACCTGAAGTGAGTCTTGTCCACTGCAGTTCCGTTACGGAAGGAAACACTTCCATTCTGAAAATATGAAAAAACGGCGATCAATCTGCGATCACTATTGTTCTCTTATGTGGGGCACAAGACCACTCTTTCCTACTCTTATGATGTCATATCACCGTGCTATGAGGTCATTATTATGTATTATGACGTGACTATTTACTGATCGCTGATGCAGTTTTCTATAATGTGATGAATATATTTGAAAGCTGAAAAGCGTAATAGTGAGTTATCTGAAATTTCATTTTAGAAGAAATATTGGATGTTATGGCGTCATAATTGAAAACGTAACGTCATTGTTAAAATTGCTTTTAGGTGTTTTCTTCTGGATCTATAAATGATTTTGCGTCAGACAGTTTGATATTCGCCTTATTTTAGTCGGCTTTAGAAGTACAAGGCAAATACCAGGGTTGACTCAGATAGCTTTGATTCGAAAATGAACGCCGTGATCGTCAACTCCTTGCCCCTGCGTGCGGAACCCCTTTAGTTCTCACCTCGTTATAGGTCATTCCAAGATGAAAGTTTCTGTGTCCTTCAATCTTAAAATTTGATCGTATGAAATCTCCTATTCTATCCATGTGATCGTCATTATAAATATTCGCCAATTGTCCACCAATCTCCTTGCATCTCGATTCTGCTTCAGTTTTGTTACTTTTCGCCGCCTTTATTAGAGGAGTCAGAGGGATAAACAACTTGCCATCGTATTCCAAACCATTAGGAACAGTAGTACTGAGAACATCTGCAAAATAAAATCAAATTGTTTTTTGCACTAATTTGAAATCGCTAGCTTTTCAAGGAAATACAGGACACTTCTGTTATAGAATGTCAAGTAATCGACAACAGCAAGCTGCCCCATGCATGTTTTTAGAAAGCCAGAACAAAATCAAGCCTTACGTATCTCAACCTTGATGTAGTATTGTCTCTGATAATCAGCAGTGATAACACAGTTTTGCATCATGTTTGCTTATACAACCATCTCGAATAGATGGTAGTTAAAATTTTTAGGCCGCGCCCCCTTTTTAGAGTTTATCAAGTCTCGCGCCCACCTCAAAAATAACTAGCTAACAATAAGCTACAAATAACTGATAGTAAGGCGAAAGTATGTTTTATCCCCCCCCCCCCCCCCCCAAAAAAAACGTTGAAAATACATAGATGGAATCGATGGAATATTATTTTCAATTCACGCCCCTTCAAAAACTTGTCTAACTTGTACCCCCCTCCCTCCTTGTGGGGCGCGCCCAAACGTTTGAAAACCACTAGAGACTGAGAGCTATCGTGTTTCTGGCTAAACCCGAATATATTTAGGCCCTCAAAACCTTCACTTTGGTGTGGTATTAGAAATATAGTTCGAAATTGCACTCATGGACTGGTAACTAAACAGAGGCTATTTTTGGTTATGGTGGGGCATTACGCGCTAGTAAATATAAATTTACGTTAAGCTTGAATTAACGTCCCAAGTCAATACGATCAGGGAAAGAGCTATGAAGCAATGAATTCAACAATATAGAAGATTTTGAAAAAAATTCGGCTTAAGTAAACCATCTAAATTTTTCCGCCATTTTTTTTATCGTATGACGTCATATTTTATAGTATGACATCATATTTTCGATATTGTGATGTCATGAATAAATATATTCAAAAGTTCTTGGAATATGAATACTACTTCTTGTTGAAATATTATTGGCGATATTTTGCCAGGGTCCAACCATCTAATGACTTTCTTCTCACTCAGGGCACTTATAAAAATCTTACCCCAACCTGTGGTCACAGTCATGGTCGACTCTTGGTGTGTGGAAGCAACAGAAGTGATCGATCGAGTTATGAACACGTTTTCAAGCACTTCCGATGTTGTGACGTCATCAGCTTTCCTGGTGCGGTGGCTACTTCTTGCTGCAGATGACGTAACGGCTTTAGTGATGTCATCACTTTTTGTGGTGGTGACTAAAGTAGTGTCATCCAGTCCATCCGCAGTTGTCACGTCAAACTTGGTGACTTGTGTTGACTGAACTTTGTTGCCATGGTAAATATCGGTTTCTATGGTAACCTCTTCTATCTGCTTATCCAGTAGCGCTCTTTCCAGGGTTTCGGTCAACTTTTCTCGTAATTCTGCGAAAAATAAAACGATTTTATATTTTCAAAAGTCCTACTATGTATACCCGACTAGGTCTACAACCACCTACACCGAATTGACTCCGACTACCACCCTTGTGTCAAGGCTATAGAGTCAACGCTTGATAATTTCGGAGTCGAAATTCTGGTTTCCAATAAGTCCGCATTTCAGACTTTTTATTGTAAAAAAGTAAGGAGTCTACAGAAACCCAAATAGTTGACTGAGCGTCATTAACAGTGTTTAACGGGGGTGGGCAAGGTTTTTGGACAAAGGGCCAACAATTTTGCCTACCTAGACTGGCGGGTCATGTAAGTGTGACGTAAAAGTTACAATTTATGGGCAATATTTACAGTGTTACAAAAGCCAAAGTAGAAAACAATGAGCCTCGTGCCAAAACTAAATTTAATCCCAATCTCAACAAATTCCTTGAGCTATTTTTTACCTAAAACCTCAAAATTTGGTTTTAGTTTGGTTGTGGCAGCATCAGGCTGGCCAGATTGGATTATCCAACGGGGCTTATTTGGCCCGCGGGCCATAGTTTGCCAATGTCTGGTCTATAAATTGAAGGATTCAGAATTTACGCGAGTCTTAAATTCAAAAACTTCAATAAGTCAAAAATTTCGACTTCAACTCTGAAACCTAAAACAAATAAAACCAACGAATTCCACATTCCAGAAATGCGCCACTAATATGCCCAAACCGGTGGACTTCACTACGCTGTCATCGTTGGTTTCAAATCTCATGCCCACCGCCTCACCGAGGATGTAATAAATTTTGTAGACAGTGCTGAACCGAAAAGATTCAAGCCCTTACAATAAATATAGTTCCGTACACATCGTTAGATAGTAGTGGTAGCTGTAGGGTATAGGGTATACGCTCTGTTCGGAGCGAAATTTGTCAATAATAAAAAATCCACGTAAAATAATAATATGCACTCACGTAGTGAATTACCCGTTACTCACCTTGCTCGTTCGTCGCCTGAAAAACAAAACAATAAAACTGATTAAGTTACGAAAGGGTTAAATATATCAAACTGAGCGTAATATGATCCACAATTACTCACCGTGATTGTTTCCTGATTACTGTATGACGTCATCACCGCACTGCCTCTGAATCGAACTCTCACAGAGATATCGACTGAGAATAAAAATGTTTTTACACGTTATTTCGTCCTCGGTTCCGAATTTGAATATACCGGTATGTAAAACTCTTGACTACGGAAAATTTGAAACTAAAACTTCAACGCCGGAGATTTCGAAAATTGGACTCCGACACCGAGTGCTTAAAAAACTACGAAGGTTGTGGAAATTGGACTCGAATTCCATAAGATTATAAAATAAAATTTCAACTCTGGATGATGCGAAATTAGACTTCGAACTTCGTAGGATTCGTAAATGAGACTCCGACTCCGGATATTCTAAAAAAAAGACTCCGACTCCGGAGGATTTAAAAATAAAACTTCAATCTCAAAGGATTCGAAAATGAGACTCTCACTACAGAATTGAAAATGAAACTCCGGCACCGGTGATTCGCAAAGAAGACTCCAAGTCTGAAGGATTTGTAGTCAAGTCTCCGACAACGGAAGATTCAAAAATAGGACCCCGACTCCGGCGGATTCAAAAACCAGACATCACTCCGAAAAAAAAACGAAAATGCAACTCCAACTACAGAAGATTAAAAATGATACTCCGCGTCCAAACGATTTGCAAATAAAAATCCGACCCGGAAGGATTCAAAAATAAAAATTCAAAATAAAAATTCAAACACTAAAGGATGAGAAAATGAAACTCGGGAGTCGGGACTCCGGTTTGGAAATAAGAATTCTACTCTTGCGAAGATAAGAATGTCCCCTATTCTTGCTTACAGATATTTAGTATTTTAAAAAATAAATCCTTACCTGTATTGGCGGCACCAATACACATGAACAGAGCGATGAATTTGAATGTTTCCATAGCAACTTTCTATATTCAGAGCAAAATTTACTCAGTGGGTGCCTGCAACCTTTTCACGAGCACCTTTATCTCAGAATTCGAGTTTAATACCTTAGCGAACGTGTTTAAAAACTTCCAAACCCAACTAACGGGTGCTCTGAGAGAACAACAAAACAAAAATAGCGAAACCTATTCCTGCCCTCACTTTTCCTATTCTACACTGTCAGAAAATTCGCAAATTCAATCGCAATTTTAGCGTAAATATTTATTGAGATATACCCATCATGCTTGTTTATTTTCGACTCGTACAAGGCCCAATTATAATTCAAACTAATTGACTCAAAGGTTAATGTGTGTATAATATTTCGTCATAGACCCTAATCTGTATAGTTGTATGACATCACAGATCATTGGAATGCTTCCGCGTATGGATTGCAACGGTTAAAAATCCATTAATATGAACGCTTAATATGATGCTTCTAATAACGTGAATTATGTCTATACCTACAATGTAAACGCTGGGTTGTAAACTTTGCACATGATTTTATAATTAATGTAAAGTAACCAGCAAAAGTTCAAATCTAATTCCTTATCCGAGATAATCAAACTCTGCTAAAAACACTTTAGCGTATGCAAGATTTCTCAAACGCGAACCCCAGATAGGAAAAAAGACATAACTTCAATATCAATCCTGGAAGACGAAAGCCTATCACAGGGGTGTAGTCAGAAAGGGGAGGGGAGGGGGTTGAAATTTTTATTTTCCAAGTTAGATCAAAACAGCCAGCGGGTCCGATCGAACGCTGGAATACGCGTGTTCTTATTAGTCTTGGCGGTCTAAAAAGCTACGGGAAATTGCTATCTACGATACAGAAAAATGATTTTATTTTTTTACATTTCAAAAGGGGGGGGGGGGGGGGGGGGGCCGCAAAACCACCCCCCTGGCTACGCGAATGGCCTATCAGACGACACAACTGTTCAGCAAACTATGTTTTGTTATAGCTGTTTCCCCAGACCAGCGGTACCCAATCGTGGCCAAGTGGCGCACACTCTCCATCGAGCCCGAGAATTACTGACTGTAGAGTGGTTGAACTGATCTAGCCGAGTCTTAACTTCTATACTGGGGTATTTTGCTATGTTTATATAATATTCAGTATAGCTTATGGCAGGGATGGACATTTACGGCCCGCGTGCCGGATCCGGCCCACATGTGTCTGCTGGAATTTAGTTATAGAAATAGTTTTGCTGCTGAAATAGTTTTAATAGATATAAATTTCCGTTGAAAATACCGAATCGTCGTCTACATGAGTTTCCAATCATTGTGACACTCGATGTTTGTTGGGTGATCCCGAAGTATTCGTACCAAGATGACGCACAACCTGAACATAGTATGTGTACCAGGTTAGGGTTGTTCAGGTTGTGCGTCATCTTGGTACGAATACTTCCGGCGTGCCGTTTGTTGTACATTAGCTGTTGCGCTAGTTATTTGTGATTAAACTTTATTTTTTTTGGGCGCTCCAGAAGTATGTGCACTAAGATGGCGCACAACCTGATAACCCTAACCTGATGCACATACTAAGTTCAGGTTGTGCGCCATCTTATTGCCTATATTTATTTATTTCGAGACTCCGGTCCAGTAATCAAGTCCATAATCCGTAACTGGCTCTCTCAGGAAAGTAATTGTCCACCCCTGACTCATGGCATAGCGTTAAAGCGTTGGGTTGGTAGCAGCTCATCCAGGGCCTTTTGAGTTTTGAGTGAAGACGTGAAAAATTCTTCCTGCTTAAACTCTCCCCATGCTCTTTTTAATAGGATACGTCAAAAGTTGTGCAACCTGCGGGCCAAATGTGGTCACAAGCAAAAGTTGTGCGGCACGCGGCAAGTGCCAATTTTGAACAATGTGCGGCCCGCGAAAAAGTTTTTCATTTCATTTAATTTGGTACATCTGAGTAATTCAAATTTTTTTTGCGTTACGAAGCCTATATATACCTGAGTCCAATTTATTATCCATGCATGTGACTTTACAATGTTAGAAAATCAATAACCTGAAATTTTGTGCCTACAACTACTAGAAAGCCTATGCTAAATAGAGGTGCGGATTGCGGTTTCACCCAGTTACTTCTATCTAACCAACTGGTTCTCAACCAGTGGGCCATGGCCCACTGCTGGGCCATAGAGACATTTTCAAGTGGGCCACAAGTCTATTAAAAATTACTTTGGTTATTGAAAAGTTTAGTTTCAGTTGTGTCATTATAGTCAAATTTTTATTGCAGTAGCAATGAATGAGGCTGCTGCTTTTCATTCTAGTTTCTGAAGTGGAGGTGTTTATTTTTTGCCAAAAGAGTCTTGTTTTTCTTGTTGTTTTTTTCTTGCATGAAAAAGTTAGTGGGCCACAGAATTTTTATAAAACGAAAGTGGGCCACGAAGGAAAAAAGGTTGCGAACCACTGATCTAACCCTCTTGTATTAAAGGTTAAACACCCGGGGTTATGTGATTCATATTCATTTTATTGAAAGCAATGTATATTTGTATTATTACATGATTACTACAAAGTAACAGAACTAAGGGCGTATTTTTGGGCGCAAATCAAAATGCATAAATTGAAGAATTGAAAAATAAAAACATGATAGATTTGCAAACGGCACACAAGAAAATAAAATGGAATACATGCGTGTAACAATTAAAAATGAGATAGATGTGCAGAATGCACGCGAGAAATTGAAGAAAAAAAATGGTTTACTACGGAACATTTGTTATGTCACAAAGTAGATCAAAACGCATATATAATTACAATTAAAGCGATTCACAATACTAAAATATAGTAAAAATATTTCAGTTGTTTCAACAAGGCTGTAGGGTCGCAGTTCGACGTATTTGAGCCCAGGTACTGAATTCAAAACCGGGCTTTCGGATATCAAGGCGGCCAAGTCGCAGTGACGCAAATAAGGCCCCGCAAACTATACGGATGGTCGTCTGATATTACGCACAGACAATCATGCGAAATCGAGCAAGCTATTTCTCTCGTTTTATCGCTGGCGTTAGTGAGTTCATGATAGTCGACGAGGTTGCCATTTCAGACGAGCAAGCTCTTTGACGTAATTTTTAACGACGTACTCGGGTGGGGGTTAGGAATAGGATTTTTAGGATATATATAAAATAATCATTTCTATATATTACGGAGAACAGAAAACTGATTATGCGATCATTTGGTTGGCAAATCACAAAAAAACAGTACTTTTAAACATGGGATGACTAACAACAAAAACCAAATGATATTCGAATATTTTTCTCCGATTGTTTCCCTCAGTATCTGAAACGACTCATTCTTTTTTATATTTTGCACCATATTTCAATAGAATGAAAAGACCAACAAAATTCAAAATCACTGTCCCTAGGGCAACACTTGGGTGAAAACAGAAAGCATTTGGGTACATCTCAAAATACGAAGACAAGAGAAACGTGACACAATTGTTAACGGTAAAATACACGTATATAATCGGGTTGTTAAAATATCCATCTACCGTATATAACGGAGCAGGACCAATCATGGGTGAATTCAAGTTATTAGTGATGAGGACATTGTAGGAAATCGTATTCTGTAGAACCAATAATATTCTTGCAAACCAGGACAAACTGATAAATGAATAAAGAACAACTACTATCCTCGAAACCAAATATATTAGCTTAGTTAAAAGCATCAACAGACAACCAGGATTAGAATGGATACAAACTAGCCCGATGCATATAGCTAGGAATGATATCATAGCAGATTCATACTGTATCGTTTCTGCTTCTAGGTCACAGAACGACATGGTGTATAAGTTTATTAATAACTGTGGAATATATCCAATTGCCAATCCAGGATTTACATGGAAAGGGATATCACATCTCTTTTCAAGAACATCTTTCAAATAAAAAAAATTCACTGTCCCGCCAACCAATAGTGATACGATAGATAGGATTAGGATGACAATTGAATGTTGTTGATAATAAATCCTTATAGTTAAAACATCGGTGACTATATCGATAGCGATAAGCAGGATTGTAAAACAATGCAACAGTCTCCTCAGATCCAATCTCACATTGGTCTTAGGCATCATTTTTGACGTTGTACGAAGACTCACTCTCTTTCGTAGCGGAAACCTTTGTCCAGGATTGTTTATTTAATCTACAACTTTAATTTTTATCAGATATATATGAGTAGATGGCTGAAAAGCGTGTTCGTATTTTAAAACTGTGTACTGGTGATAATAAATTCCAACTGCTGTAAACCATGGCTCAATACTTTACGTTTACTCAATACTTACTTCTGATCATAATACGCATTTGGACCTACGTTGAACGACTAAACTAAACACAAGCTACGCCTTCCTCACACAAGGCAATGAATGGGCAATGAACCAAATTTACGACATCCCATAAAAGGCTGGCAGTCCCCTTTCGGAAACCAAGCGTTAGTGACTGAAGGTAAACATAGATGACTGCGCAGTGCTTGGCAATTGTTCGCTAGTAGCTGATAAGATAGTGACGTCACAAATCATGCAATTAACAAACATTGAGTGCTTGTTACGTGTCGGGGCAAAGTTTGTGGTATAGATTTTAGCATTGACTGTTGGCGTTGAGAAGTCGGAGCAATGCTTTCATACAATCTGCAAGAATAGCGACATGTCAACTCAGCAGACAGGCTTGTCTAAACCAGGGGTCACCAAACTACGGCCCGCGGGCCGGATCCGGCCCGCGGCGTCCTTTTATCCGGCCCGCAATAACACGTAAAAATTGCTAAATATTTTTCCAAGGGAGATTTTTCCGTGCATCGTCTTCCTTGTTTAATTCGTAACATTGGCCAATCAGCAAGATGCAAAAACGTGACGTATTAATAGGTCTTTTCGCTTCCGCTCAGACACTTTTTTCACACTGATAGATTTTCAGTCGTGGTTGTAAACAATATTTCGTTTTTGCGACTTTAAATGCTATTCGTTAGTTTTTGGTTGTGATTCGGAAATTTAAGTATGAATCAAATAAGTCAATCATCATTTGCGTCCTTAGGAGTTGTAGTTTTAATAGTAGTAAGGAAAAATTAGTCTAGGAATAGCTGTGACATAATAGGCTAAAATTCTCTACCGGTACGCAACGTTTTCTGAGAAAAATGCACTTGTAAACTCGTAGCGCGTGCTTTCGACGAAACTGTTTACGTTTCTTGTGCTAAAATAAACATCGAATGTGCATTTTGCGCTAACAGTACTGTAATCCCTCGCGAACTGCTCCAATTTCACAAGTCACACTAACTCCGATATAAATAAAAACTGCGTCAGTGGATAGATCGAGTGAAAATAGAAAACAATACCAAGTTTATAAAAAACGGTCAAGAAATAACGGAAATATCGGAACTTTAGTACCACCCGACAGGCCAATTTTTTCCATGAGGATTGTATTACTTTTTGATAAGAATTGTAATAAATAGGAAAAAAGAACACATATCATTCACCAATATTTCGATGTGCGTCACATCTATGGAATATTGAGACTATTTCTGGATTTTATTCTGGCAACGGTCATTGACACCGCCGAAAGATCGTCACAAATAAACGCTGGAGTTTTTGTGCATGATAGTTTGACAGTGGTTCACTGTGAGTACTATTTCACGATGTTCTGATTGTGCAAACTTCATAAAAATTGGTAAGTATCAAATTAGGAAAGAAATTCACACGTACATATAAAAGTTATTGGTGTCCATAGACAATATCATTAATTTGCACTACATATAACTGGAGCGTAATTTTTAAAAGCGTCGAATGTTGGGAAATTTATGCGCTAATGAAAAAAATCAAATACCGGATAATAGATGTTTATTTTATCTAAATTATGTCAAAATTTCATGGAATTGTAAGCTACAGCAAGCAGTCCGTAGTCGTTTTTATGAGCGGGTTTTCTAACACTGCATAACGGTACTTAGCAGACATGATGCGTACATTTTTTGGCGCGAAAAAGCGGATTTTGAAAACTCCTAATTCACGACAGAAACGTTTTGATACCAGCTAAACTCAGGATAGTTGTTTAGATATTGAAATCTTTCATATTTGTTTTCCTAGGATGTTCCTGATTGCGATATAGATAGAATTTGAATCAAGTCTTCAGAAATGTAGAAGATATATTGTTGAATGGATTTCCCAACTTTTGTGAATTTATTATATTGCATTGACAAGAATATTCATCCGGCCCGTTTCAACACAGTTTGAGTCATACCCGGCCCGCGGTCAAAAAAGTTTGGTGACCCCTGGTCTAAACGCATGAGATCTAGACCAGAACTACCGAATGTCTATGTCCAGTGGAGGAATTCATTTTTTTTTCAACAGAAACCTCGATTCTCAAACCTTTCAGCTTGTCCTCTGGTCAGGGGTCCCAGTCTGGGTCTAATTCCAAAACAGTCAACTGGTTAAACATTTCAGATGTATGAACTGGATTGGTATTTTTGAGTCGCAAGTGAGTGAATCTAGTTCTCCTCTCGCACACGCTCAACGCAACGCTCAACAGGATATGGGTCAAGCCGACCGATTGAATATCTCCCTTCTTACCAAGGCCTGGTTTCTGATCTGACTAAGTCCTATGTTCTTTATTTCTTTGGAATACAAATACCTCCTATATCGTTTCTGACTTATACTTGCCCGTCCCCGAGTTATATCATAATAATTGTAGAATTTGTAAAAGTCACTTTCGGTTTATTGAAAGTAATTTATATGAATATTACATGATTACTAAAGGGTAAAACACATGCAAATAACAGAACTACCGGTAAGTAAAAGTTGAGTTTTCAAATGGGGATTTCTGAACACAAATCGCAGTTATCAAAATGTAGGCAATTGGGAATTATAAAAACATGACACGCGCAGAATGCAAGTGTAAAAATGAATAAAAAGAAACTCTTCTACGAAACCTTTATGATATCATAAAGGGGTTAAAACACGCATCACTACACCCAACTACAACTAAAGCGAATCGAAATACTGAAGGAAAGACAGTTCGGTCGTTACAATTAGGCTGCAAATTCGAAGTATTGGAACTATAGCAAGTAAACTTAGATGATATTCCATTTTGAATTCTGGCACAAAATCCAAGTAATACGAAATGAAACATCAGTGTCAAGCCGTGAGCGTCGGCACAAAATTTAAGGGGGTGTGTGCTCTGCCTGATCAAAGATGCAAAATTCAGGTAATTCAAGTCATAGTAACACATCTTTTGAATATTGGGAGAAAAGGGGGAGAATTTTGGTTGGATTGTCAAATTTTTAAAACACCATTTTTGGTTTTATTGAAAGTAAAATCTATTCTGGGTAAGGAGAATCGATGTCGAAACATATTCATGCGGGTAACCAGCAAGGAGACAGATAGCCAGTCAATTGTACCAGAAGTTTTGACTTTGATTCTGTAGCAGAATCGAATCTTACACTGCTATCCATGTGAGCATACCATGATCGAAATTGTGCCGACGCCCATGTGTTAGGACTATGTAATCTGTACAAATCAGCGTTTTAAAACTTAGATATTTCCTTATAATTATCAGCACTACCAGTACAACAAAGCCAACTCCTAAAGTCCTATTCGAAATTTCGGGAAAAGTTGACCGATTTCAAGTTACATCAGTGGAAGCATTTTACTGAATGCAATATCAGCCCCAAAACCAGCAAATATTTGACTTTGAAAATGACTTTTGGTATTGTAGGGCAAGTCAAGGTCGAAACTGAGCTCAACCTTGAAAGTGACCTCTAAAAGCAAGTCGAGGTCAAAGTTAGGTAAAGAAACACAATAGGGGACTAAATAGTCACAGACTACTTATTTCATAGAATAATAAACAATTAAAAACTGTACATATTAAATAGGTAAAAAGATAAGGTATATGGGGGTCTGGGGAGTAAAATTGCAAAAAAAAAAGAGTACTGTCTATAATAAAGGATGTCGGTATATATCGTATGATGTGATAGTATTTTAATATCAATGCTGTAAACAAGACTCTGAAAAAATATTTGTTTGGTTTGGTTTGGATTCACTAATGTACTTGGGACATCCTTGACCATAAAATGGTGATAGCTTTATTTAAGGAATAATTTTGAGTTACGTTTAGTTAATCCAAATAAATGAAGAGCTCCAATAAGGAGTATAACAGTTATTGGGAGAATCAGGCACTGAAATTGTGATATGAATATAAAAAGTTGAGAGCTACATTAAACGCCTTATATATTTGTAATTTTCTTAAACAAGCTAGTTTTGTTGAGTGTAAATCATCAGTAAATAGCCAACTTATTGTCATAGAATGATACCAGAACTTTTTTTGTAAAAAAAAAGTGAGTAGTAACTACAAAAATCAAATCTTACAGATTCGAAAACAAATGTAACGAAAACAAAAAAACTTCAGGCAAAAATTTGGTTAAAGTTAACATTTAAACATAATAAATAAGTGATATACATGCATAAGTTAGATCTTGTTAGTAAGAGTTATTTTGGTTAGTTATGGGGGGATTCCCGTGAAAAAAATCCATATGTAATGAAATTAACGATGACCAAACTGGATTGTAACATAAGGATATAGGAATTTTTTTATAAGATTTCAAATTTGAAAGGGAAATACCCATGTATACTCTGAATAATTTTGTGAATCATGATGAGGGATTTCAAATATCTCAGTGAAAAATTGGAGATAAAGGGGGGGAGGGGGGGGGTTAGTTTACAAACTTGTTAAGGAGATACAGTCAGTATCTTTACAGAAAAAATAAATAGTAACAATAACATATTATAATGAATACGACATCAATATTTAAAATCGTTTTTAACTTGGGAAATTGGGATTCCATGAAAATTTGGATCTTGTACTTGGAGCAAGTACATGTATTTTGCAATTTCAGATCATCAAGTAACTACTGAATTTGGAAAAACAAAACACAGGATATCTGTGACACGAGTCAATTAAATTTATTTTCTCAAACTCTTGGTTTTCGAATTTTTTCAGTAATGGAAGGTATATTAACCTGAAAAGCATTTGGAAATTGTCCTTTTTCATATCAAAAGTAGTGAAATAACTTTCTAATAACGCTTTCTAGAGCATGCAAAAAGTGGGGAGAGGGGGGAAACAGACAAACAAAACGAACAAGGATTGACAAAATGGTTTGTAACTTATTCAATTCGTGATAAAAGAAAAAAAATTTTTTGGGTGGTAAGTGGGGAGGAATTCACGAATCGAACAGGTAACAAAAATTGTCGCGTCAGGACATAGTCGATCATAAAAAATAAAATATGCTGAGTCACAATAAACAAATTGTTAAAAATTAATGGCGAGGAAACTTATACGATGGGGGAGTATCTAGTAACTGTGAAATTCATTTACTCATTCCTAAATTATGCATTACTCTTTCCTTATTAATGCTCAGTGGGAAACAAGTTTTTTTTTTAGAGTTTAAAGCACTTTATATATGTGTGATTTGAATTTAAAAGTTGAAAACGGGAAAAGGATGGTTCAGTATGTATTTTCAAACTTCCTGGGGTCGGGGGTTGAAGTTCAATTTTTGAAACGAAACAGAGTAAGGCTGCCGAATACTAAACTTCCATGGTAATTATTTCTCCATATGAAATCCGAATTTTATGTTTTATCAGAATTATAAAGACGTTTCAAATATCCAAATTTTAAAATGGTTTGCGACATAAAATCAAATAGAGGTAGAAGATGAAATCACCACAGAGAAACCACAGAGGCTGAAAACAATTCGATTTAAAACACACAAGTTGACATTCATATGGAACCTTCAAATTAAAACGAAAACCTTTACAACCTCAGCAAAACAGGGTGGGTGTAATATAAGCTGTGCAACAAATTGGTATATTTAATAGCAGGAATTATTTTGGGGGATTGATAAATTACACTGGAACAGTATTTGAAATATTTTAACCTTTTGAAATCGATTATTCAACTCTCTGTACTAAGAATAAATTTCAAATACGTCAGTGGATAATATTTCCGCTGATTTCCATTCCCATCTCGAGGAGAGAAAAGCTAACGATTTTAATGCTGCACAGCTTGTATTTCACTCAACTCTTGTTCAATCAAACCAGGCCACATACATTTTCAATCATTCTCAAATCATTTTTTTTTCTCAAAATTTAAAGTTTTGGTGCATAAAATACAATAAAAATATAAATATCATAACTCTTAACCTAAAATTCTTTGCGATTTTACGAAAACAATAACAAAGTAGGCAAGTATTTGGATTCAGAATTCCGTGGATAACACTTGTTGTCTGCTGAGGTGATGGTACTTATGATGTAATAGTTAGTGCAATAAAAGTGTTATTGTTACATCATACTTCAGTGCCATCTTCTTCATTGTTCATTCTTAGATTGTCTACAATGGGTATGCTTTTCTTTTTTCGTGATTTACCTACTTGAGAGCGAGGTTTGGTATTATTAGTCTGCCCCCTATTTAGAGGTTGCATTTCAACGTCGTTTACATTAACATTACGTTGGTAGTTTTTCTCATATTTTTGTTTCTTCACCGAAACAACGGTAGCGAGACCAGCAGAGTTCGAACGTTTGTGCTCTTTCTCGCTAGATAGTGGCCATGACTCACCAGACTCTTGATCACTGATGTCATCGTCGACACATTTTTTATCGTGATGTTGGACAACCACTATATGGCTCTGTTTGACTTTATCGCCTTTCTGTTTTCGTCGTCGTCGACGAACACAGCAAAGAGCGAAAAGACAACAAAATAATATTGGGAGAACAACAGATGAAACTCCAATCGCTATGAGAGTAGCAGGCGCTCCCTCTTCCTTTTCGACAACGATTCCTTTCATGTTGGTTCCATTGCGATAAGATTGGATATCGTCAGTGATGCTACGACGTTTGCGATGTAATGGAATAATCGCAGCTGCTCGACGACGTCTTGATAACATCATATCTTCTGGCCCAATTGCGTACATTACCTGACGGTTAAAAAGATTTTGTTCAGTAAATTCAAAAGGAAAAATAACCTTCATCGAACCGAAATCATATTGCCTCAAACAAACATATTTAACTAGAGCATGACAAGAAAAATAATTGAATGAGAGTAAAAATAACCACACATCATGTTAAAAAATCAATGAAATAAATGAATGTTCAATTAAATGCGGGAAACTAAAATAAAAACTTTATATATAGTTTGATATAAGTTAAAGTTAATAGAAATACACAAAAGCGCAAAATCCTAAAAGAACGATAAGTAGTCTCTGAGAAACTCTGTCTTAGACAAACAGAACAGATATAATAAATTCTAACATTCAACTTCCAATATGATTCTCACCTGTAGATACCACTGATGCCCTGCTTCTACTTTGTACAGAGCGTCCACTCTGATTAGGAACCCATCAACCCCTGGCAATTCAGCAAGTTTGGCATAATCTGGAACATCTGAGGCAAAATGTGCTCCGAATGAAACATCGTGGAAGTATTTGTCTTCTGCATCTCTGCTGCTTCGATCCTGTAAGAAAAGACAAAGAAGTTAGGATAAGATAAGATTTACGTTTCCATAAGATGACATAATTAAATAGAAATCTCGTCCGGTCACCAGTCCATGTCAAGAAACCGTAACCGGCCATCTAACGTCAGTGAGGAGTCCAGCAATCCTCTCCTTGATCCTTGCGAACTCACACAGGGTAATCAAAGGTACGCTGGCGAGTGTGTTCCTAACGCTTGGCACGATGCACCACATCACCAAGCTAAGTTCAAGTCAAAATTGTCTAGGAAACAGCTCCAATAAGCAGAAATTTCCGGGGTAACCTAGCACAGTAATTTCCTGACGGGGAAAAACTTCCAGTGCATAGAAGAGAACTAGCGGCTGTTCAACTGAACCAGGGACAAGTTAAGCCATGAAGTCGGGTGGAATCACTGAGCTAAGCTTTACTGGTGATTATTCAAACACAAGTTTGACTCTCTTCATTTATATCATTTGAGTCACTTCGAGTCTTTGATAAAGGATGACTCGAGTTGATGACCTAAATCGGAGATCTCAATGTTTTTTTTTACCTCGGAACACCTCCTTTCTATATCTTTCCGCGTAACCAACAAATTAGAAGGTAAAATTGATGGGTAGTTTTAAAAACAATTAGCCTATGGTAAAATTGAAAGATTTGTTGTGAACTTTACAATTAAAAAATTAGGCCAACCGTTAACGATATCAAACGGTTCAAGAAAACGCCATACTTTACAGACTTACACGAGGACTCTCCGCTTGTTTAGATAACAAGGCCTATTTGTCGCCAGTTGGGAGACAAATTAACAACCCAGAGTCGCCAAAGTATGACTGAGATCGCCATGGCGACCAATTTAGTCACAATTTCGAACCTTGTTCTGCAGAACACTCCAAAAAAGCACGCGGAACAGTTCGTGAATTGCTGACTTAAAGTCTCCACAAAAATGCAAAGAAGAAAGCAGGGAAAATACAAGCCTAAGTAAAAGAAATGAACATCCATAAAATAAGCTAAAAGAATTCACATTCCATACTTACAAGTAACAAGAACCTATGCTGCAAGCTTCTGCTCGGTTGAATACATCCATACTGTGGGCCCTGATGATAAACTGTGCCTTCTGGGTCATAAGTTGGAATGTAACCATCTCTCCCAGTACAGAGGTAAACTTTCTCCAATTGCAACTTGTATGCATTGTGTAGATCTTGGTCAGGGCTCCATAAGACTCGGCCGAATATTGTTTGACCTGAAAGTTAATGAATGAATCAATTAATTTTATTTTGGTCACTTTGGCATAAAAAAATGACATAACAACAAAAACATACGGACAAACAATATGTTGAGTCACTTGAAAAACAAGCATAACATTTTGGATTAGGATAAAAATGCACAAAAGAGAGTGCTCCAGAAGTATGTGCACCAATATGGACCGAACCAAACAAAGTTTGTTCGCCTATTTTATATCAAGGGACGAAAGCCTATAGGCAGGGAATATATTACTTGGCTAACACAGACAGTTCCCGAACTCGTAATAGAACTAAAATGAGGAAAATCGGAATAAAATTATGGTATAATCTGGTATGGGAGTAACGCATTAGTCCACCAAAATTATTTTATATCTGCAAATTATGTAGATTTGTTTCCCCACGGCTTCCCCAGTGAAATTTGTATTCAACATTATTTCTTTAAACTTTACCTTTTTTTTACTGGACGGAAAAAATAAACTTGACTATGACTTCCCTAATCTACAAAAATAAGCAGGAGTTGCCATATGATTGATTATAAACTTTCCTCTTACTGGGATAAGCATAAAAATATTTAAACAATCAAACCCACCTTTGGAGAATGATCCCTTGTAATCCAATTCACTTTCTTTAGCTTCTCTTGGATCCATCAGGAAAAGTTTTTCGTTATTTCCGAGGTGAAACTCTGTGTTCAGTGAATAAACAACAGGAACGGGGCGGCTGGTCTGCTGGAAAGTTATTGGAAGCTTGAACCTGCAAAAAAAATTTCTTTTTTACTTTAGCTTCTAATACGGCTCCGGACAAGGGAGAGTATTTTTGAAGGGCTGCAGGTTAAGATGTGGACCCTACTGGCGCCCTGGAAGGGCTGATAAAACATTCTTGATGAATGATAGTATAAAAGCGAGTAATGACCTACCGGTAATAGTTAAAGTGTGGAAGCAAACTATGCTTGTATGGCAGGTTAGAGTTCTCACAACACAATGCAAAATCAGAATGATTCATGTCAAAAAGATTCGTTTTTTTTCTGCTTATCAGTAGTGTAGTGAACCCTGTTCACAAAAAAAGCGCAAAAGCGACATATAAAAAAGGGTTCTCACTTCACAGGTGCATATGCGGTACATGATACTTCTTGACCAGGTTCAATAGGTTTCCATTTAGCAGTTGGAGTAACAGTGCAAGGTAGAAGTTGTATCTCGTACTCTCCGCTGTAATCCTTCTTACTGTATTTGCTTACTGCCCTCCAGTGTTGGTGAGGGGAATCGAATTTGTTCTCGTTCCAAACATTCTCCAGTTCAAATTGAACGTTAATTCCATCGGGAGCAATAACAGCTGATTTCTGTGACAACAACATTTAAATTAGTTGCTTGAAACTGAAAAGACTATTTAAAAAAAAAAATCACGTATACTCCTGATTGAAGAGTTTTTATTTTCAGGAGTGTTAGGTACATCAACTGAAATGCAAGATTTACTGACCTACTATATATTTTTATGTATCAGTATCCGATTAACCAATTTCGTACAAAAATTAAGGCATGTAATATGTAGTAAATCATAGTTTATCATATCAGTCAGTTGTTTATTTTTACACATGCCGAAAATACACATTGTAGATACAGAATAAGAAAAGATAAAAAAAATGCATTTCAATGCGAAGGGAGGCGGGAGGCGGAAAATAAGTTGAACATAAAAGACTAACAAAAGTCGGAAATAAAATACATTTAAGCGACATAATATCCGAGCTGTGGTATTTACCGTTACAATGGAAGCAGACTCCAGACCCGACAGGCGAGGTAACCATGGCAACCGCAGTTTATTAGCTGACAAACAAAAGGCAAGACGCTTTCCACTGTTAGCTATCCATGATAAGAACATTCATTCATTTTGCAAAATAAAGGAGCAAAAAACTTACCCTTCCTGGTAATGTATGGTGCTCAAGGACAAACAGTCCTCTAAACTGTACAATGGTTTCAAAAATGATTTCCAGTCTTCCATCATCTCGACTCTTCATTTTTGTAACTTGGAACTTTGCAGCTCGGTCGCCCTCTGTCTGTATTCCCTCTGTAGATGAAGATAAGAAAGAATAGAAAATATGAAGGGTGCGCTTTAAAATGTTAAAGATTTCTACACCTAAAAGTTAATAATTGCCTATAATCTGTAATTGCCAAACAATTGCCGGCTCAATTGTCGAAAACAGCCCATAAAACATATGAAGAGTATATATAAACAAAAACAGGTTGATTGGGTGGTTAAAAATATACTGTCACACATCACAAACCCTAGTATGCTTGTCAGCCCAGATCAGGGGATAGCGATAGTTAACGCACATCAGTAAGGGTTTCACATAGATGTACTTTTTTAAATGACGCTTATTACCAATTTCGACGTGAACAAGGCTCTGTGGCTACTATTTATGGAGAGGCCAGGATCGTTACAAATTCAGCATTGCCTACCCTATCTATTACACCCTGGGTGAGGTGGTTGTGACATCGAGGACTCTCGAATTCACTATTCTAGGCATTCACCGCAAAAATGACTTATTTTTACCTCCTTTCCACATAACACCATCATATAAGAACGAGAATTCCATCTCAGTCCTGTGTTCCAGAGCTCCCCATCCAGTTGGTGCAGTTACATACACATACGAGACATGCAGGGGCACTGTTACTGTGACAAGAGACTTAGGAGAATCCCGGACCTGAGGAATGGAAGAAAATTATTAATTTATGATTTGCCGGACTAAGAAATTTCCATCTATTCCAAAACAGTCACTTTTTCGGACCAGTCCGAAATGATTTGAATATACTCGCAAAAATGTATATTAAATATATAGTAAAATTGACGGACTTTCAACTGTTACCAGATTTATAACAGACTGAGCGGAATATAACGGAATAAAAGTCCAGATCAACTATAGGAAAGCTTTTCATATGCAAAGTTCTCAAAGGTGGAATCCATTGTTATTCAATACATAATCTGGACCAGTGAACTCATGCAGTAATACGATGTCCCACATCTTCCACCTACAGAACTACATTGCTGTTTGAGGAGCTTAAAAAATTTGTAGAAAGTAAACTAACATGATAATCAGGATCTACTTTTCCATTGCAATAATCAATAAGTTGGTTCATCTTGTAATGAGCTTTGAATTTCCAAACACAGCTCTTCAAGTTCAAGTATTTGTACAAGTCGATTGACTTTGGTTCTCGTACAGTTGGATCAAGTTGGAACGGTTTGTCAAATCCCGGTCCGAGAGATAACTTGGAGTAATCTGTTGGCTCAATGAAGCCGAGATCTGGAAACAGACAAACAGGTTCTTAAATAATATTATATAATATGGAATATATTATAAAGATCAATTAACCGGTGGAGTAAGAGAGAGAGAGATTTTTTTTTCGTCAACCAGATAAAAATGAGCATTGCAAGTTTGCAACAATAAAAAAATATACAGCAGCATTCACAAAGTTTTTCGGTATAGACTCGAGGTAGCGATACGACCATACGGTCATCAGAGTCAATATTCCTCCATATGTCTATTTGGAAACTCTCAATTCCCCTGTCGGTATATTTAAGAATATCCTTTGTTTTTCAATATTCAATGGATCTTTAGTCACTAATATGTAACTTGTACTCTGGTTTTCATACAGTTTGAAAATTTTATAATATTAGCATAAAATATATATTAAAATAATAACCCATACCGTAATTGCTAAATAATATTAATAAAATCACACCAAATACAATGTAATATTACTGTGTGTCCCGAAAACAACAAAACTGCTCTCTGGAGCGAAATTTTTTCTCACTTATGAAACGCTACAAATTAAAACTTACATTTTCCAATATCATGAAGGAGTTCTTCATCATTGATGACAAGGTCGGAAGGTTTGACATGAACAGTTTTCCCGTTGTACATCATGTTTGAGCACAAGTGCTGTTGCCTATCAATTGATCGCGAGAGAAGTAATTTGAGGTTATTGAATGGCATAGTTGATATGAGAGGTAGTCGGCCATCTTGGTGAGGAATTTCAACCTAAGAAAGTGAATAGCATTGATTGAAATAGACATATTGTATTTCTCGGTATACCATACACAATTTCAAGTTTAATTTCCGAGTCCACAATAAATCGGAAACAACAACAATTAAATCCAGCTTTTAATATCAAGGTTTTTGATACAAGGTGTTGAAGTTCTTTTATTATCAGTCATTTCGAAACCCTTACTTAAAAGAACAAAGCTACAAACAAAAAGGAAGCGCAGGACTATTTTAACATTCTTCGAATTTTTCTAGTTCAGCATTGCTTGCCACTATATTTTATTCACCCTGGTCGATGTGGCAGGCCTGTAGTTGGAACTCAAAATCTCTAATCTGGACCAAATTAGTCGACAAAAAACACAAAACGAACAGCAAGTTAATCAATCAGACGTGTAGTAGTAGAATTAGAAGTGAAAACTGAACTAACAAGGACTTACTGATATTTGCAAAGAATCAGGATGTTCTTCAGATGTCGGTGGAATGTAATCCAACTTTGCTATAAAACTTTGAGCCTGAAACAGAATTAAAAATAGTGTTCAGTACATTGCGAAATTGCTAGAATTGTTCACATAACTGTGTAATGGATACCACTTCTTCACCATACAACTCTGGATCTATCTATTCTCAATCCACACTTGAATAGGTAACCAGAAGTCGTGGTTCATTTGTAATTTTACCCAGGGAAAAATAAAACTGAAAAGAGTGTGTCGAACATTAGGCAGATGTATACTTCTATCATTTTGTAGCTGTGGATGTGAATGGATGTAGAATGATGATTGCAAATGTTTGTTTAAGAAATCATTGTAAATCTTTAGTTAATATAAAACTAAAAGTCTTAAACTAAACAGATCTGACTGTGAAAAAAATTGCTTCTTCACCACACAACTCTGGATCTATCTATTCTCAATCCGCACTTGAATTGGTAACCAGAAGTCGTGGTTCATTTGTAATTTTACCCAGGGAAAAATAAAACTGAAAAGAGTGTGTCGAACATTAGGCAGATGTCTACTTCTATCATTTTGTATCTGTGGATGTGAATGGATGTAGAATGATGATTGCAAATGTTTGTTTAAGAAATCATTGTAAATCTTTAGTTAATATAAAACTAAAAGTCTTAAACTAAACAGATCTGACTGTGAAAAAAATTGCTTGAAATAAGCAGTTACCTGGAATCCTCGCTCGGTCCCTGACATGATGGGATTGTGACAAAGCCCAGAATCTGTGCTGATAGTTGCCACATTACTGCGAAGTGGGGTTCCTGCTGTGCCAGTCTGACTGTCAACTGCTTGGGCAATGCATCGTACATGAAACCTAAAGATAATGTAAATATAGATGAAAGATGGCATCCAGAGCAACATTATTAGATTAGACAAGAGAAAAAGTTCTGATTTTAGACCATAACCAGTCCAGTGAGTAGGAAATTGGGTTATAAATGATACCTGTATACTGTTGCTAGGCTTTGGTAAACATAGTACCAATACCAAATAAAATTGTAAACAACTCAAGAGCATGAAAACAGTAGAGCATACAACATGGAAAAACTTAATCAAGAGGCATATAATTTTATTTGAATACCACTACGAACAAACTCTAATACCACATTTAAAATATGCTGGGAGTTTGCCTTGTATAAACAGCTAAGTGGTTGATGCACAGGTTCTGGACTTTTCCTCAAAACCATCAAAATTTTGGCAAAACAATGAGCCCATTTATGCCAAGAAAAATATTTAACTTCAGTTGAAAATTAGAAATTAATTGATTCATTTAGTGAAGAGGAAAATATTTTCGAGTACCAAAAGCAGCAGTTGTTTGGCTTGATAATGCTGGGCAAATATTCTACAATATGCTAACCCACCTTCTTGCAAAATAGATACTGTCCAACACTTTAGTGTTCACACTTGTGAAAGGAGTTTCATCCTGAACTTTTTCGAATGGTTGACTCCCCCCTCCTTCTATATTGGTTGGCATGGCAACCTGAAATAGAAGAGAAATCAATGTGAACTGCAATAAGGCTTCATTTAAAATAGCACAACTTCCGAATTTTTTTGTTTTTCTTATAATGAGTATGAAGTAACCATGTTAGCACTGCGATTCAAAGATTTAAAACCTAATGATTACTGGTTTTGGAGAGAGTGTGATTATTAAGTACGTAGTAATTAAGTAGCAGCTTGTCTTGGGCCTTGTTAGAGACACAAACACCTCACACAAATAGCCATGAAAACTGGATATTTGAAAAACTAATTCCTATATTTAACACCCTGTTTGCAGAGATGTCAAGCCCTCAAAGTTTCTGTAAGATTAAGCCGTCTCATCAACTTTCTTTTCTTCAAGATAAATATGGAAATATAGAATCCTATTCTCTTTAAACACTCACCTCCCAGCTGAATATAATAGCAGAAGCGTTAATTCCAGCTTCCTCACAATGGTTTCGTGTGTCGGCATATTCTGGGTAACGTGGGTCACATGGGGTCACACAAACAAGGGGGTAACCTGGAGATGGATTTGTTTCTAAACCTTCTTTGACATTATCGTAATTGAGGAGTGACACCTGAAATAAAAAAAATAGTTAAATAATTATGAGATCTAGTAAATTGTATGTAATTAAACAAAGCAAACAATTAATTTTGAAATATAAAATGACAATAATAATGCCTAAAATCTGTTTCACCTAAAATTGGGATTTTCCATGAACTTCCAAACACAAACTTTAGTAAGATACACGCCAGAAGTACACACAGCAGAAGATTATGACTGACTAAAATGATTGCGGCACATGTTGTTAACCAAAATGGAATAAGGAACCTAGCCACAATCTAATCCGTCATAGTAATATTGCCCATGGAAACACATCAATTCGCGTATTGCTTGCTACTCTTTAGTATTCAGGGTGTCCGAAAAATTTTGCTTGACTTTATAGTAATAACAATTGTAAATTTAAATAAGTTTCATTGTATGATAAATAGGAACTACAAGCACAATAAGGACTATAAATAAACAAAAAACAACAAGTTTTTAATTGTTATTACTATAGAATTGAGCAAAATTTTCTGGACACCCTGTATATAAATATTTATGAAGATATTTTTAGCATTTGCC
Source organism: Styela clava (assembly GCF_013122585.1). Classification (NCBI taxonomy): domain Eukaryota; kingdom Metazoa; phylum Chordata; class Ascidiacea; order Stolidobranchia; family Styelidae; genus Styela; species Styela clava. The sequence continues at coordinate 17,597,288 of NW_024102841.1, read as the reverse complement.
AAACTGGGAAACATATCTATATACAAAATGAGAATTTTTTCTAATGCCTGAGTGGTAACGACACAATCGTTGAGTCAGAGTCTGTTATTTCAATCAATCGATTCAATTTTGTTTCAATTAACAAAGTCAATCTAAGGTCGTGAAGCAACACTTTGTACAATCCTATATAAAACACTTGCCACCACTCACCACTACAGGAGTTGTGGGTAGAATTAAACTTCCAGCAGCATCTTTATCAAGTACAGTAACAGTAGCTTGTGATATTGGTCCCAGCACTGCATTCACTGGATCATCAGGTCCCAACACCAGTAAAAAGGTTTCGTGCCATTCAGTGTCATCGTTGGGAAGAATATTAACCTGAAAAAGAAGGAGTAGAATTAAGTTTAAGTCTGCTTCTTCTATTTTTATTGAAAAGAGGAAAGTCAATAAATCATTCGACATAATCATTACAGAAAATACATATTAATTTCGGCGCTCCTGAAGTATGTGCACCAAGATGGCACACAACCTGAATCCTAACCTGGTACACATACTATGTTCAGGTTGTGCGCCATCTTGGTGCACATACTTCTGGAGGTTCTTTATTTCAGGGGAGAAGAAAGCTCAATCATATGGCGAACCTCTCGTTCATTTACCAGTCAATGTCAGGTATGGGATTAGTTATCCAGTTATTCGTTTCAGATGCAGATAAATGGGATAAGCTTTTCCATATTTAACATAGGAGAAGATGGCTTACGCATATGTTAAACCATGGCTTTTTGTCTGGCTACCAGTCAAGTTTCAAGTATAGGAGGATTGTGAATTTATTACTCAAGGACTTATATGGTGAAGGAAGTATTCAACAACCAGTGATTTTGTGGACCACACATTTATGATAAGTGCAGTTTCCATAATAAAAAATAAAAAAAGTTGCTGATCAAAAACTTACCCTGAAACTAACTTCTGTGTCACCAGGTTGGAATCTCAACATTCGACTCTTGGGTTCATAATCAGATCCAGAAGTAGCTGAACCATCTCTAGTGCTGCAACGAACCTAGAATAGCAAGAAAAATTCTCATGAAAGCTAAAAAACACAACTGAAATTGGTGATATATTATTGCACTTAATTTTAACCCCAACTGGGGATAGTTAAATAAAATGCAGGAACATGCATTGGCAAATCAGCTTTTAAGAATCCCATAATGAATGCTGCGGATGTCATATTCAGGATGTCATATCAGCAGGTCACCTCCTGATTTTCAGGAGTTTTGAGCAAAATTTTAAAAAGGTTCAGAATCGCAGTAAAATCTTACCTTGCTTATCTCATTTGCATCTCCAGTTCTTATAACTTTGACAACGAGCTGTCGACTTTCTTCGCCAAAGTCTGGTTCACGGATTGAGAACTCAGCTCTCTCAAACATGATTGTAGGAGCTAGAAGGAATAGTATTGAAATGTTATTAAAGACAAACTAATATTTGCTTTTTATATTTGTGGCCAATGATGGCTTATCAAGTATTGTCCTTATAATTGATTGTACTATTCTGTCTAGTGTTGATGTGTCGCGAATGTGTACCTCCCTAATTTGTTCTGTTGGCTCAAGTATCTATGTTGTGCATTATGCAGGTGTAATAAAGAAGTATAAGTCTATTGAGATAAAACCGAATTCTGGTAGCTTGGGTGCAAGACTGTAGAATTATTAACAATATTTAATTTCACTCTCAAACATTTGGTTTGAACTAGTGAAAATAGGTTGCTTTTTGGGGGATAACTTTAATTGTCATTATTTATTTTAAAACATTAAGAGTCTAAGAGAACTTTAAATTTTATGGGGTCAAAATTGGCATACTATGGTAAATTAAAATATTACCACAACACTAAATATGACCCAAAATTTCCTATTATTTCTTACAATTTTTTCATTGTTATATTCCATTTCTGTTCACTCGTACTTTATGATAATTCAATACCAACCAAAGGCACAAATCCCTTACTCAACCACACAAATACTTTAGCATAAGCATGTATAATCAAAATTATATATTCCAACACTACTAAAGTACTTATATTATTAGAATATGAGGCTTTGGCCAAATTCAATCAAAAATAGACAAAATGTGGCAACCCTCACCATCTTCATCATTTGTGATTGTAATTTCAACGACTTTCTTTTCTCCGACTGTCGCTCCGTACCATTTACTCCCGATAGCACCAGTAAGATGAACGCTGAACCTCTCACTTGATTCATATGAATTGTCATCCACTATAGTCACATTGCAGTAAGCGAGCTGAAAAATTGGAAATGACGGTTGATTGTACTCTTTATTTAAGTGATTGTCATAAGGCCTTAAAATCCAAATTTGACTTGCTGGGCAAATTCTTGTGGCAAATGATTATATGAATGAGAAGTGCTGGAATCTTTGCCATGATAAATGACAAAGCTGTTTCATCAGATTTCCTTTATCAGAATTTCAGGGAGGTACACTCGACATGCTCTTTTTTATAGTTCTATAAAAATATCTCTTTACCAGTTATTGACCTTTGGTCTTATGACTCGGGTCTCCTACAAACACATGTTTTATTTGCAAGTGCTTAAAACATATCTCTCAGTAGAGAGTAAAGCCAATATGACAGCTCAATCATAGGAGGGACCTTGACTTTTAGTTCAATTACCAATCAGGTTAACTACTGGAGTAGCCAGATATTTGTTCCAGTTACGTGGATTCAAAAATACCAACAAAGAGTAATTCATTGAAATGAATTGTATCGTAATTTCATATTAAAATCTCACCTTTTGTCCTGGTTTGAAAACAATTCTTGATGTCTCAGTGTTTGCTCGTTCATTAAAATCTTGTTCTACTTCTGCAGTGTTTCGTCTTGTATAGCAGATGACAGAAGATGAACTGCTTATGTCACCTTCCCGAGTTATTGCCAGTGAAACCAGCTTGTCTTTCTCTTTTACTTCGACAGATGTTTTCAAGAATTCCATTGTTGGGACTGAAATTTAAACAAAAGTTTTAGTAAAACAAGTTTGATAAATATTGGGATTTGAAAAAGAGAAAAGTGAAAATAATTTTAAAGAACTTGAGACTTTAAATCACAAATTTGTAAGTCCTAGAAACACATTACAAAATGACAGCAAAAAAATGTAACAAGATTAACAACCTAAAATGAAAAACATGATCAATTTGTGCTTTTTAAATAGTGAGAGGATTCCAAAGAATCTCAATACTTGCTCTCACAAACTGGATTGTCTAACTCTAAAGCACTAGAAACATGTTATGCTCGCCATTGCTCTGATCAATATACTGTTTGACTCAATTTTTCAATTTGAAGTTCAAACAAGCACAAATAATTAAAGCATATGTAAAGAAAGCTCAAGGATTCCATATTTTAGCTGGAATTAAGCTTATGCAATCAGTAATCAGTATTTTATTTTTTCACTATTATGTAAATACACTTTGCACAAACAAAATAAAAAACAAACGTAAAATGGTATTACAGGAGGAAAGGGGGCACGAAAAAGGGCGTTTCCAGTGCTGGAGTCACTAGAAAAGAACATTAATTTTGCTCCAGACATGAATAAATAAAACTTACTGTCATCCAGGGTGTCATTAATAGTCACAACAGCATGATGTGGAGTCACAAGTTTAGCTCGGAGAACAGAACTCAAATAAACTTCAAATGTCTCATTTCCCTCCACTGATGGTGCCTGCGAGTCATCTAAGATCATCATTGAGCAGACCTGAATTATATTAAAAAAAAATTAAATATCATTCAATGTAGACAAATGACTGAAAAAAATATGCAAATTTTATACCAAAAAATGGGTTCCCGTACATTTGAACCCACAACAATTGCACCTGCATATATTGCACCTATGGAATATTTTTATTCGTTTTGCGGATATTCGAACCCATACTAACCCTAACCCATGGGTCTATGGCCCGCATACAGATTGAACCCGCGGATAATATACACATGGGTTCAAATGTATGTGGGTTCAAATGTACGGTCACCTTAAAAGTGATGTCTTTCATTTTGACTTCTATAACACGGAACAAGACAAAAAAGCATAAACTGCATACTAAAGGCAGAGTAACTTGGAAGGCCAGGCCACTAAAATGCAGTTAAAGATGTACAAGAAAAACTTGGAATATGGACTCTTGAAGTTTAAAACAAGTTATATTCTGGGTAAGACATAAGAAGTCAGCAATATATCGACACTTTGAAAACAAAATACCTGTTTACATTCTATGTGCATGTCTAGAGCCTTGTTTAAAGCTTAATTGCAAATTATGTCATAAAAAGTAAAAAGTCTGTTTATTTTTAATTGAACAAATAATTAGCCAGATTCACATATTTATCCAGAGGGAGAGAAATGACAATAATACGGCTTAATCGAATGCTGAACCACGGCCTCTCGTCCATTCACTAGTCCATGTCGGGTATGGGTATTTGAACCTGCAAACCCATGCAGGTATTAAGAGGTGTGGTTGCGAGCGTATTCCTAACTCTCAGCGCGATCAGCCACATCGCTAAGCCGGAATCCGTTGAATATGAGCAAAACTTGACTTAACACCGACTGTCTCATCGAAAAATTATCATACCTTTGTAGTTTCACCAGTCCTGAATGTAACCTTGTTAGAACTCTGAACAAAATCTTCTCCGGGAACAGCTGACACTGGATCCATAGCACGGGTAGCGCACCAAACATCTGTGGATTGACTCAAATCAGATCCAGTTCGAACAACCTGAATTGAGTGTAACATATTGAGTAAAATTCATTTCATATAGCAAACCACGAACTGATGTCGTGTACAAGTACAAATAACTACCAGTAACTATTTGTTTCAGATGAATGAACAAAAAAAAATAGATGGTTGTAAAGATTCTGATGCTGCACAAAACACAGTAGACTTCTACTTTACTGTTGATACCTATCTAAAGCCTTTTTCATATTGTAGGTCCAAAACACACATCATGGAAATAAGTTTTCTTACTCGATCCTCAAGTAAAGTACCCTATAACTACTTTTTGTAAGACCTGACACAGCACCAGATATCAAGCCTAAAAGAGCGCTACCATATGTGCACAAGAAGCCCACGTTTTCATGTAAAATCGGTAGCCTATTTATGTAGTAAATAAACTTTATGTTTGTTGCAGCAAAATATACTCCCGCCCAATAATATTTATATTAATACTTACAGTGACATCAACAGTTCCTTGGTTTTCAGAAAATTCATAATGATTGTTGGAGAAAAAGACAGAGGCTGCATCGTTCGGCCCGGCAATTGTAATTTCGGCCTGTAAATAGGTGATGAGAAGGTAATGATCAAGGGCTGTTAGTGGTTAATGCATTCAACACTTAGGTTGGAACTGCGGTTTGAATACGGGAATATTGAAACTTGTTTCTACAATCTATTCCAATTTATTCTGAAATTTGGTGAGATATATTTCCGATTAAAGTCATTCATCTTTCTATGTACCCATAGCTCTTTGACTATTCATCGATTCACTAATCCATGGGCAGGGATAAAAGCCAAAATTATAAGATTTAAAAATATTTTTTAATTCAATAGCAAAGTCGTCCTTACAATTTCATAAATATTGATGTATTCAGTCATCTGCATAAACAACGTTATCTTTTGATGACTAGAGGCACAATCTACATAATCTTATACATCTTTCTGTAAATAATATCTGTACAAAATATACCTTGGCCATTTCTCCGACTTGAGCACCAGAAGAAGGATCAGTTAGTTTGACAGTGAATTGTTCATCTTCTTCATAAATGCTGTCATCAATCAGTTTCACATCGCAGGTTGCTGTACTGACGCCTGTAAGAGAGATAATGAGAAAGCGCATTATAAGGCAATATTCTATCAAAAGTATCAATATTATAGAAAAAAGGGAATCGATTCAGAATCTCAGGTAAAGTGTGAACTGAACTTGAACTATAAACTGAAAACAAACACAAAATATTATACCTTGCTACCAAAACAGAGCATTCAAATGATTTTCAACGAAAGACAGAGAAGATATCAATTTTCATCAAGGCTCCGGGTAATAACACTAGTTCTCACTCTCAGCCCAAAGAACGATTTAGGGCATGGAGCATGACTAATGAAATTACCACTTTCATAAAATCTCTCTAAAAAATAATTTCTGCACTAAAATAGATGACAGCTTTAATTTTTTTAGGGTGTCTTGGCAAATAACAATACAGAAAGCTTTAGAGCTTATAGAAAATTGTGCAGTTTACCATGCTCAGCTCTGAAATTTCAAGACATCGAGCTCAAAATTGTTCAAAATGCATAATATCTTACCGGGTTCAAAAACAACAACACTATGTTCATCATTTCGATCTCTGCTTTTATAATCTGATCCAGATCCGACATGCCCGGATGCACTTGACCCTGTTGCTGTACCGGATTGTGTGTGGCAGATCACAGTTACCTTCTTGTTGATGTCACCTGGAATGGAATCAACCTCAATGAAAATTTTTGCTGAGGAACAAGATATTACGATAAGATTTTTAATATTTATCTCAGGCAAAGCCCAGAGGTTAGCCAAACCATCCTATGTACCTAGTTAGGGTTAGGCCATAATTTTATTCTGATTTTCCTTATTTTAGTTCTGTTACTAGTTCGGGGACTGTTTGTGTTAGCCAAGTGAACATAGCCCCTGTCCATAGGTTTCAGTCCCTTTACACAACTTGATGTAAATTGAGCAAACAAAATTAGTTACCTCCATATTGGTACATATACTTCTGGAGTGTCGATTAGTTACCTCCATATTGGTACATATACTTCTGGAGTGTCGATCTTTTCATAAAGAAAAAAGTTAGAGCAAGCATAATCCTAATAACAGGAATTCCTACCTGTTCTTCTGATGGTCAGAAAGAAAGTGTCATCATTCTCTTGAACAACTTTCTCAGATTCATCAAACTGTAATGTTGGTTTGTCTTCAGAATCGTCAATTGTAACGGTTGTTTCGGTGATTGACCCTGAAAGAGACAAAAATTATAAGAAATGTCTGGTTTGGCAAAGTCTCTTTGTGTCAGTGTCTCCTTGGTTGAAGCTTTGTTAGGAGCTGGGATGAAAAACACAACTTATAGCTATTTATTTTGAAAAGGGTTGGATTGAAGTCCCTTAATCCCAGACCGTAAACATATAAACAGTTATATGAACTAATTTATATGCCGGTGTGAGGCATCGTGCTAAGCGTTAGGAATACGCTCGCTATCGCACTAATGATTACTCTGCATGGGTTCGCAGGGTCGAATTCCATGCGGAGATAGTTATGTGTGAGAAAATGCTAGACTCGTCACCGCGGTAAGGTGGTTCACATAACCACTGGTTGGTTGGGCTTCTTCAACCATCAAGTCCATGCTTCTGATAACAAATAACTGGCTAACTAATCCTGTACTCGACATGGAAAGAGGGTCCGAGGGACTACCAGTTGAGAGTCCGTGGTTCTCTATATGATTAAATCGTCTCATCGACTTTCCTCTCCCCTGGATAAATATGTAAATCCTATTCTGTCCTATGTTTTGTGAAACCTACCTAGCAGTGCATAGTTGGGCTGAGCAAGTAGCACAGTGAACTGTTCGGTTCCTTCATAAACTGAATCATCTTTGATCTCAATCGTGCAAACTTTCTCATCCTCATGCTCATCAAATTGAACCTGGAATGGAAAAAACACAAATTACAAAATTTAAGCAGATATAAAACGATAATATGAAAATATACGTACCCGCAAACATTTCTTACTGGTAACCTAACAAAGGGCAAAGTTAGCCATATGTTTTAGCCAGTTTTTTTAGTCTTGGTTATCTCTATTTATGAACCCAGGGCAGAGACCCTCTCATCTCACAACCTTGTCATATGAGTAAGCAAAATTAAACTTAATATTAGAAGGTGCTGAACTAGTTTTAGTTCAAACAGTAGCACCTAAGTATGAATGAAAGATAACGTCTCATAAAATCTTATTTCCAAAGATTCCGAGTTGTTTTTTGTCAGACATCAACAGGGATGATATGAACGAGAATGAAAATGATAAATCTTGAGAATAAAACTTATCATTAGGTCAGCCTCCATTTTGAATTTAAAATTAGATTTGAATAACTTCATGTTATTATGTCATCGATTAGGTTTCTGCAAGTTCTTAGTTTTGCGGCAGTGGATCCTTATCCGTATAATGCAAGAATGCTGTATCAAGAATGGAGACAACTATTTTAATTCAAGAGTTTTGCTGCACACTCTGGAAAGATATTTGTTAATTGGGAAAGATAATCAATCAATCTACTGACCTGTCCTGCATGTTCCACATAGTCCAGTTGTCCAGGGGTGTTAGATGTGACAGAGGTAGCTGTTCCTGGTTCAGTGCGGCAAAGTACGATGGCATAATTCAAGTTGCCATGTCTCCTTACTACAATATCTATGTGACCGGCTCCTTCTTTTACCTGTAAAAATATGGAATAGGTCACTCATTCATCCTGAAATATGGTCTAATCATAGTAGCTCCCTCTGTATTTGCGGCTGTTTTTGCAACTTCTTATTCATAGAGAGGTCAAGAAAATGCCCATAAAAATGTTTAAGGATACAATTTACATATTTATCCCGAGGGAGAGGAAAGGGATAAGACGGCTCAGTCGTATGGTCAACCACGGCCTCTCGTCAGATTACCATCCCATGTCGGGTATGAGATTAGTTATTTATTTGTTTTTTTGAAAGCATAGACTTGATGATGGAGGAAGCCGTAATCGACCAGTTACGTGAACCACCCTACGGCGGCGAGGAGTCCAGCAATTCCCTCGCACATAACTATCCCCGCTTGGAATTTGAACCTGCGAACCCACACACGAGTAATCAGAGGTGCGGCGGCGAGCGTATTCCTAACGCTTAGCACGATGAGCCACACCGCAGCGCATCCAGAAACAACGAGACTTCAATTTTAGTTACTGGTTCATGGCGAGAACAATTAACCAGTTATTTTATTTCAAATATATAAAGTTAGATAGTGAATAGGCCAATTCAATAAACACACAATTAAGTATAGAACCTGTGTCCAAGGATTCAAATCAATCGGCCACACAAATAATTTTACCAAAACAACCGTTTCCGGTTCTCTTACCATATAAGTTGGTTTATCAAGAGTGAACACGCTCCATCTTATATGGAAGATGTTTCCAGTGACTACGTTTGGCATGGAATCTCTGACGTTGAACATGAAAGAATCACGAGTTTGGTCCATTGAAGTGTCAGAAAGTATGTATCGAATAATACCCATATTTACATCCTCTGTAATAGGAAAAAATATAATATAATTAGGATAAATATATACATATATAGGGTGTATATGAAGTCTTGAAATTTTTTAAAATTGCAAAGGAAGGTTATCGATACCATATATTGTTTTGGCCCTCACAGATGTATTTAATGAAGTAAAAATACTTAAACAATTACTGATTAAAAACAACAAACCTGGTTGAGAAATAATGAGAACTGACTCATATCAAAATTGTAAAGGGACTCTATGGACACTCATATTTGTGGTGAAGGATGGCCATTAAAATGGCATAATCATATCGAGAATCATGACATCATATGCAGCATACATGGAAACTTTTACAGGTATGTTCATTTTATCATGAATCCAACAACATATAGGCTTTTACTTTTCAAGGCACAAAACTTTATTAATTGAAATATGATCCAAGGATTGTCACGTTCACTCACTCAAAAAGAAGATTCATCATTGAGCAAAGTTAAGGGTGACAAGAAAGTGGGAAGAACTTACTGAAATTAATGAGAATTGCAGTGTAGAGTGTGTGGTAGTAAATATCGATTGACATTAGATATAAAACAGTTCTCATACAGGATGTGATAGCTTGGGTAGGTAATTCCAAATCGGAAAGATTATAGTTCTTTCAAATAATAGTATATTCTTACATAATGTTGGATATCAGTGGCTCCTTGTATGGGGCCTTTAGAGAGAAAGGCGTAAATAAGCATTGTATAAGACAGGCGTGTGCAACCTTTAATAAAAGAGGGCCAGATACAATTAACCGGGTGAAACCACAGACACACTTTATTCAACATAGGCTTTCTAGTTTTGATGTCATAGATACAAATTGGACACAGCTGTAGGTTTCGCAATGCAAAGGGATTGATTGGAATTACTGGCACATACTAAATTGAACTAAATTAAAAACTCGTTTGAAGGTTCTCTGCCGGCTGCAGGTTTCACACCTCTGGTATAAGAACTTCAATCAGGATAACATCTAACTTACTCTGACTGAATGCCTTCAAAGGATGTCCTGGTTGAAGATTGGATTCAATGTGTCCATGCCTTGGATCAGAAGTGATTGTGTACGTTATCATATCTGCTGATGTATCTGGATCTTCAGTCAGAAGTTGACGCTTCGATATGACCCCCATTGCCTGTGTGTGAAAAAATTTTATTTTAATTTTTGTGTTTCGGTAAATTATACATTTCACAGAAAGAAATTGAGGTATTATAGTCTAAATCTGTCATGTCCCACAATATCTTGTGTTCAACTTGTTTCTATTTTACAGTTCCTATAAGTTACTACAATATATTTCACTTTTAACTTATTATCTGTAAGGGTAGCACATGAGAAAAAAGGGGTGCTCCCGAAGTATGCGAACCAAGATGGCGGACATCGGAACGTAACATGGGTAACAGGTTAGGGTTAGGCGATAATTTTTTTCCAATTTTCCTTATTTTAGTCCTATTGTCAGTTCGAAGACTAGCCAAGAGCCTCCCGTAGTATTTATACCTAAAATTATGGCCTAACCCTAACCTAGTACACATATTACATTCCGATGTCCGCCATCTTGGTTCGCATACTTCGGGAGCCCCAAAAAAGGTTACATAGTGTCCCCTTAAGTGCCAGCCAATTCACCTACGTGCCTCCTGATGAATATATCGCTATTTACGTTTTCGTGTCGTCTGTCTGCGTGGACCAAAGTTAAATGTTCAACAATAATTGGCAAAGGAAATATACTCAAACAATTATATAATTGGAGTCCAAATAAAATTATATTATTATATATTAATATATTGAATGTTTGATGATACATATTCGGCTCCTGATGTTCCAGTGTCAATTACTCTTAGGAATTTGTTCAGTGAGTTTATTACCTTTCTCTTGTTAATGATTAAGAAGAACAAACATTATACAAAATAGTATACAAATGCAGAAGTAATAATATTCCTATACAGAACCCCAGTCCTTTTAAGAAAATTCTTTCTCAAAGTCCATAAAAAATAACTTTAATACTAAAATTTGGTAATACAATGACAGTATGGATATGTGAACTCGCAACCAAAAAGCTCAGCATTCATTTAATATAGTTTTAGCACACTCATGAAATACCACACACATGATAGCAAGTCTTAGATGTCTGGATAAAGTCAAAGACAAATTCCATCTGCCATTCCATTGGCAGAATGCTCATTGATTATATATGAAGGCAGGCAGTGATATAATGGCAAATAGAAGATGACAAATGGGACTCGGTTTTCGAAATCTTTCACAAAACTAAAATTCTTGAGGCACACTGTGAATGGCTAAGGACTTGAAGATTAGGCATAATTCAAACTGTAACACATTAAAATTTCTTTACTTTCTTGAATCAAAAATTTAATTTTTGGCGATAGTCGGGAAACGTATTTCTGTAAAAGTATTTTGTTTTATGTTTATAGCAGCAAGGGAGCAAATTTTTCTATTAAGCGGAATAAGATTTGACTGGTCAGATTTGTACATTTGCTTCCTAAATTTGTTTGATTTTGACATTGCTATCCTTAGCTGAATTTTATGATTGATATGTGAAATTGATTGTTGACTCAAACATACTGACCTGCCTCCATGCCAGGGGTAGTTCAAAAGAAAACTAAAATATAACATTTATGTTAGGATAAGTAGTTTCGGACCTCCAGAAGTATGTGCACCAAGATGGCGCACAACCTGACAACCTGGACACAGTATGTGTAACAGGTTAGGGTTCAGGTTGTGCGCCATCTTGGTGGACATACTTCGGAAGCGCTGTAGTCTCGACAAATGCTTTGATGCTGATAATTATGAAGAAATGGAGAGCTATTATCATTAAATATGTAATATTTAAACAGGTAGGGCATTTTTAATAATCTCTTAGCCAAATCACTGGGACTACTAAAATCAGGATTTACATATTTATCCCAAGGGTAAGTTGATAGGACGACTTAATTATATGCCGACCACAGCCTCGTATCTGATTACCAGTCCATGTCAGGTAAGAGATTAGTCAGTTATTTGTTTTCGGATGCATGGACTTGATAGTGGAGTACCGACCGACCAGCGGTTACGTGAACTACCAAAATGGACTTAAAGTATTTAAAACTATAATGCACACCAGACACTTCTTGGGATTGCAGTAAGAAAGGTTTGTTTCTAATACTACTTTATAACCATATGTGAAAAAAACTTCAAATACCGGTAACTTCAAATAGAGAATTGCACTGCCAGAATGACTAGGGCAGACCGCAAACCCTTAATGCTAACTACTTAGCAAGGGCGTTGGTCCAATGCCTAGTTAAAGTATCAGATATATAATAGCTACAGCTGTGCAACATTACGAAATGCAAGCTAAGCATAATTATCACCCGGCACTTGAAATTTTTATTTGAAAATCCATTAAGCTAAGTAATTATACTTGAATTATCTTACTGTTGCCAGAGATAAATGTAAGATTAATTAGCGTCGAATCTATTTTTCAAGTGGGAAATAAATTCCTAATGATAACACAAGGGCGGATGTGTGATAATCTGGCAACCAGAGAAAATTAAACGGTTTAATCTACACCTAGCTAGTTTTTAGTCAAGCCACATTAACCGCAGAAATAACACTCTTGCATATTTGAAGTGTTTAACGAATGATAAAGGATTGGGCGGCAAAGAAAAATCTCTAAACCCTAATTCATGACCTTGAACCCAGATCATGACCTTGTAAATCTGAGAGGGATAACTGAATGACTATTCTCATGCCAGACATGGACTGGTAATCAAATATTAGAATCAGTAGTCAGTAGTTTATATTTTCATCATACTAAAGTACACTTTATGCTTAAAAAATGCAAATAGAAGTAAAATGGTACTTAAGGGTGAAAGGAGATGCAAGAAACCTGGTTATCGAGCAGCGACACTCAAGATTAAATCTAACAATAATGGCATAAATCAAACAATGATTATTAAAAGAAGTTTGTACGTCAAAGTACGTCAAGGTGACCATCAATAGACCACATTGTTCACCATAAGAATACCTACACTAATTTATATACAGATTGAAAATTTGTGAGCATGGCCGTTGTAATGTTGAGTTATAGGATTTTATGATAGATTATGCATTGCATATTTCTCCAGAGTGAGAGGAAAACTGATAAGAGGGTTAAACCGTGTGGCAAAATAGCCAACCATTTTTCCTTCCATGGACGTATGGAAATCGAAACAGGATATCTGTATATTTTGACACAATAATACTGTTTTACACCAACAAAAGAGGTTCCTAAATAACCAATTAATCAGCTTTCCCCTTCCCCTACAATATAAATAAAAATACTATTACACTGTAAATCAGTAATGTAAATGTGTGACTCATACCAGAAAATTTCATAAAAACTATGATTAGTCCTTCTTAACCCCACTGATGCTCGATCACAGATAAATGATCAGCAAATATCAAGGTGGATGAATGTATAACTGTCAAGTGAAGTAACCCAACCCTGGGACATTTTATCTTATCTACCTGACATGAAACTTAGGACAACTTTTCCGGTTTTTAAACTTTATCAGAAATCAGTTTTGTCACTAATCCATTAAGCTGTCATTTTGTCATGCGTGAAATTTTAAAAAACCACAAATATTTTGAAAGTGTTCTGCCTGAGGTCAAAGAGCACACAGTTTAAACTTTCTATAACTTTCTGATGAACGCACATGTGAGCTGGATGATTTTACATATTTATCCCAAGGGAAGAAAGACGATAAGACGGCTTAATCATGTGGCGGACCGTGGTCTGTTTACCAGTCCATATCGGTTATGGGATTATTTAACCAGGTATTTGTTTCAGATGCATGGACTTGATGGAGGAGAAAGTCGTAGCTGACCAATGGGTACGTGAACTACCCAAAGGTAGTGAGATGTCCAGCAGCACTGCAGCACATAATTATTAATCTCGTGAATCAGTCTGCAAACTCAGGCAGAGTGATCAACGGCATGCAAAATATTCAACCGTAGCAATATCCATATCAGTATGGTTTGGTATTCTAGAATCCAGCCATTTAGTTTATCTATATTTAACTAAAACATCGCTATGTGACCCTTATAATTATAAAAACTGAGATACTGCACTTGTCTATAAAACTCATATAAAAATGTATGATGCAGTACAAACTCAGCCCAAAGATAACAGGCTGTGTGACATTTTATCTTTATTTACCTTATTATCCATATATTCAAGATGATGCAGGCCTTTGTTGGTGACAAGCCTTGGGGTTCCATCGTCTACTGGAAGTATAGTGATGTCAAAGAACTGAAATAAAATTACGAAACGTTTAAAGATAGACAGACAAAGAAGCATCATATGGCAAACCAGGGCTCCTGGTATGGTTAGTCGGGCATGATTTCGGCTAACAAATTATCTGTTTCAGATGCATGAACTTGACATGGCATTCAACCATTTCAACTACAGAAAAATGTAATTGATATAAAACAGAGAGCATAAATGTTTTTACGTAAGGAGGCTCAATTTTACTGTATGTATATGAAAAAAGAAATAAGTCATGGCTTAGGAAACACAAAATGCTGAATTTTTATGCAATTGCTTAAATACCTGATGTGAGCTTGTTGTAACTTGCGCTCCTTCTTCTGTTATTATGAATTCCTTGTTGGTTCCGTCTTCAACAGTGAATGTAAATCTGCAATTAGTTGAAAGATTATTTTTTTTTTGGTATATTTTTCTCGAATAGGATTTAAACCAATTTAGACATTTATATCGGAAATAGGAAAGTCAATTAGAATCCCAGAGTTGCAACTCTACCAGAAGCACTCTTTAACTTAATAGTTAATGAATAGAGCTTTGGCAATTTAGCATATGGTAGGATTTACTCATTTATTCCAGGTAAGAGGAAAGCCGATAAGACGGCTTGATCATATGGCGAACCAAGGCCATGCCCAGTTACCAGTCTATGTCGGGTATGGGATTAGTTAGCCAGTTATTTGTTTTCAGATGCGTGGACTTGAACTTATATTTAAAAACATGGAAATTTCTCCTAGTTAAAATTCTACCAACCTATCTTCAACAGAATTGCTTCCATCATGGTTATAACTGATTCGACTCTGATAAATATCTTCCATGCTGAATCCAGTCACAGGAATGTAACGATCTCCCCGGCTGTTTGTGCGTTCAATGTTCCCATGCACAGGAGATTGAAGAATTGTGAAGGTGACCAAGGCATCCTGTAATAGAAATTGTAAAGTATAACACAACATTTTTCCGACGTTTTTATACGCCTGGGCAAGCAAGCAATGAACTACTATCCTTGGGCCGGAATCTTTCTGATTCGGTATCGGGATTAGGCAACCAAATTTTGTTTTTATAATCGTGCGACATGCGCTATGTCACAAACCGTGGCTTTTATTAAAAAACTTTAGAATCTAACCAGACATTAGATTAGATTGAGATTTTGTCGTTTTATATCCGATTTAGCAGAAATCTTTACCGTTGAAATTCCATATTTTTATATATATCTTTATATTTAATGTACAAAGAGGGCGAATTTTTTCAGAATATAAATTTTAATTCACCACAAATAGCAGCATAGCTTGGGATTAATATCACATCTGGCGATATAAGAGATGTTGTTTCGTAAAATCCAGATAGAATCACCCTATAAGATATTAATGGAAGGTATACTCATGATATATTGAAAAAATTTAACACATACTACGGTTTGGTGTCCGCCGTCTTCGTCCACATACTTCGGGGGTACCAAATAAATTGCTAACGTTAGTTATATTTAAGAAATAATGATTCGCTTCTGTGTATGCGCTTATTTTCATGTTTATATCACAGAAAGAAGAAAGCGAATAAGATGGTTCAGTTACAAACAAGGAAACTCGACCTCTCGTCCAGTCAAATCCATCGGTTATAGATATATTTAACCAGTTAGTCGTGAACTTGGATGACTTTTCTCTGAGCGAACCGTTCCAACAATGGAGAAGAAAACTGATCGCACTTAAAACTGATATTTTATTTTTGAATGCCAGGGAATATACTTGGTAAAAACAATTATTGTATATTTTCAGAATGATAAAAGTTCATGAAAAAAGTATAAGGCTCATTGCGCATGCCAAATTTCGATCATATTTTGAGCAAAATCATCGCACAAAAAAAATTTATTCCCAGTTCAAAACTGGCAACGGTGAAAACGGAAACCATGGTTATCCTTGCTCAAACAAAATCAGTTTGCATTGGATTATATTTAGAAGAGTATTGTGTGTATTGGACGCGTTTTTATTTGGAGAATAAAATTTACAAAATACAGAGGAGTTCTATTTCATTGCATTTTAAGAGTTTAGCTTTGAAATTCAATCCCTCTGACCGAGATATACAAATAGGGAACGGATATCGGAATTTATAATTTTCAAGTAACAAGCTATTACTTTGTTTATTTTGTGATTTGGATGTGAATGCCGATTCTTTTTGATGTTTTGCACTTTCGATAAAAGTAAGGATCGGTGCACGTATTTACTGATATGTAGGGAGCTAATATAAATCGGAATTGACAAAATCTTTCCGAATTCATCTTTCTCTTATTTGTTAGATGGTTTGCGTAGAGTTTTTAAACGTCAAACGTCTAGATACCTCCAAGCTTTACGCTGTGATACTTTCCAAAATATACAATTACTGTTGGGCAACACAAAATTTACAAGAAATAAAATTAGTAAATTCAAGGTTTATACTTTATATAGAAAAAAGCAAGCGACTCAAGAAGATTTTCAGGCGACCCAGTTTTGAGTCGCGACCCATCGGTTGGAGAACACTGCTCTAGACTAGGACGCACATAATTTTAGGGCTATTCCTGGTATTTATTACTTGCAGTTGCAACCCATCGAAATTATCAATTTGGTTGGCTTCTTTATCTGTATATCCTAGGCGGATTTATTGTCAGGTCATGCGATGGATTCAGAATTACGTATATTATTATTATTATATTAATGATATCCAGAAATATAAACTTTAAAGATTTAAAATTTGGAAATAAAAGTATTTTAATATTGGGGTCCAAAAGTTTTAAACAATGTTTTTCTTGTCTTAAGGTCAGGCTTAACGATTCATCCTCTACGATTTAAAATAAATCTCCTAAAATCCATTTAAGATCTATTCAGGTTTCGTCAACCATAGAGGAAGAAAGCAGCAATCCCAAGAACGCTTAGTGAGACTAAATCTTAGTGAGTGAGTGAAGGGCCGTGAAATATATTCGGGAGGGGGATTTCCCCAGATAAAACAGAATTGTTTAAAAATAATCCTGAGAATGCTTAACGAGATTGTACCCGATTGTGTATCAAAGTCTGTGGAAGGGGGCTTCCCCGGACCAGACAGACATCTTTTCTTTAAATGTTGAAGTATTTAGTAGAATAAAACACACCCTGGGTGCGCTTGGGTTTACCCGGGAAATGACATGAAATTATTCTAAAACTTCGATTGGTTGTTGAAGGGATAAGATAATATTTTGTCATCAGATAAAAAACATGAAACTATTTTACATAGGGAGGATATCCCTGAGTTTTTCACACTTAAAATAGAATCAAAACCAAGTGTTCAACGCAATGATTATAATGATCACCCGTGATGCAAAGAATAGAACCGAATGTCATATTAGGATGCGTACCGAATGTCACAGGAAATGCGTTAGTAAATAAAAAAACGGGGTAAATTTCATAATATCAACAACAAAAGCATAGCGAGATGACTCATAGATACACTTCGTGTTTAAAAAACGAAAGTATCCTGAGCCTTTGAGTTAGTTTCGGTCAGATTAACTCGTTAAATTTAAGTCAAAAGCGGATGTTTCGTTTTTGGTTGATTTAATTTCATACCTTTTTAAATGAAATGATCCGAAACGAGAAACGTTTTTTTACAAATCCGTTAGTTTTTAAGATTGATTGAAAATATTGACAGGTTAATTTAAGTCGAATTATTGGTACTCCCGTATGTATATGTACCAAGGAAAATACTGATTGGGGTTAGGCTTTCCGGTTGAACTGAGAATATTTAGATGTATTACGAGTTCGGAGACTGTCTGTGTTAGCCATTCCTTTACACAACTTAATGTAACGTAGGCTAACAAATTTAGCTACCTCCATATTGGTACACACACTTCTGAAGCGCCGAATTATTGAAAGCGATATTTGGCGCATCATGCTCGCAAGTTTGAATCCTGATGGGGATAATTATATGCTGGAGAATCGCTAGACTCCTCACAGTCCTGGGGTTGTTCAGGTACTCATTGATCAGCACAGTTTTCTCGACATGGACGAGTAGCCGAATGAGAGAGCGTGGCTCACTATGAGTAAGCCGTCTTATATATTATACCTCCCCATGGAAAATATGGAATTTCCATCATGAATTGAGAGTTTGATCGGACTTGGGCTTTTAAACCAAGATCTTTAATCTGCGACTCTAACCTAGACAGATCAAAAGCTTTGGAATTCTTTTTGCGGAGTTGAAAAGATTGGGGAACCATTGAAAAGTAGGGTTCTTCCAAGCTGAGGTAGTCCGTGCCTAGCAGCTTTTTATCTAGAGTCGTGTTCTGGTCAAAAATATGAAAAAAAGTACTCACAGCTGTGTCCTTATCCGTCGCTTTTAACTCAAATTCAGTGATGGTTTTCCTGACTCCCTCCTGGACTCTGATTCCTTTATTTTGTAAAACTGGGAGAGAATTGTCGACCGGAAGAACAGTGATGAAAAACTCCTGGAAAACCTGAAAAGAAAGATTTCATATGAATGATAAGTAGAAAATTCCAAATCATGGATGTGTCAGTAGCCCAGAGGTGGTCAAAGTTTTTGGACCGGGAGCCAACAATTTTTCCAAACCTAAACTGGCGGGCCATGTAAGTGTGACGTAAAGTGTTACATTTCACAAATTCATAATTTTCAGTGTTACAATAGCAAAGCAAACAATGAGCCTCGAGGCAAACATACTAAATTTGATCGAAATCTCAACAAAACATCAAAATTTGGTTTTAGTTTGGCTGTGGAAGCATCATGCGGAGCGGGAATAAATTACCGAGCGGGCCGGATTTGGCCCATGTCAGGACTAGCCAGAATATAACCATCCGAGCGGATAAATACCGATGCTGCTATGTTAGGCTTTATGTTTCCCAAGTTATGTAGAATCTCCGAAAACTACTGAGCAAGTGAACCAATAATAGAGCCCTGGAGCGGACTAATCTATGTATGTGAATTAAATAGAAGGCTGCACGACAATAAATTGCACAAAAAAGATTTTCGAGCCCAAAGGCTTAGAGCATCTTATTACAGGATTTCAAAACGAAGTTACTATCCAGGCATAACACAGTATAACTCTATAATAATTTTTTTCAAGGGTTCACATTTACTGATCGACACAATGTCACACATCCTGAATATTTATCACAATTGAAAGCACTTTACTATACAAGCAAAAACTAATTCCAGACACGCCAGGTTTCCTGAATAACATTGTGCGCGCTATTCAAAACAGAATTATATTTTAGTGTGACATTACAGCCTATTAAAATTCATATGACCCTTATTTAAGTAATGCTCGACCTTTTTAAATAAACTTTACAGAAATTGGGCTTTTAAAAAAGCTGTAAATTATCTCTTTTTGAATGTGAATATTGCTTTTTACAAAAATTTGATCGAGGTTCGGAGCTCTCACTAAAAACAAAATCAGTGCATCAGTGAGTGCGATGATTTTGCTTTAAATTTTAATAAAAACACTCACACACGCATGCGACGTGTCCACCCAAATCATGGAATTGGCATACCCAACCGACATCAACAACACAGGGAGAAGGGGCACTGACTGACGGCCAGCGATGCCCGCTATTATATCGCACTGCGCGCAAAAATCGTTACTCCCGTGGTATGTGTACCAGGTTAGGGTTCATAATTTTATTCCGATTTTCCTTTTTCAGTTCTATTACAATTTCGGGGACCGTCTGTGTTAGCCAAGTGAATATCCCCCTCCCATTGGTTTCAGTCCCTTTACACAACTTGATGTAAATTAGGAGACCGCAATTAGTTACCTCCATATTGGTACACATACTTTTGGAACGCCCAAAAATCTTTATCAGAGGTCATTCATAACACCGCAATGAGTCATAGATTGCAAAACTGACCGTGTTCGAGCGCGGTGGTCAAGAATGTTGTGTTTCTGATCAGCGTTCATTCACACCATACTGTTATAAAAAGCAGTAACCTTCATATCATTGTACAGTCATTATATATAGGGTGTCCATAGAGTCTTGAATTTTCTTTAAATTGCAAAGGGGATTCATTGATACCAATCATACCATATATTGTTCTGGTCCTTACAGATGTATTGAATGAAGTAAAAATACTTGAACAACTACTGATTAAAAAAATAACAAACCTGGTTACGATATATTGAGAACTGACTTCATAACAAAATTGAAATTGTAAAGGAACTTCATGGATACCCTGCAAAGTTATCAAGACGCTATAATCTATATGCCGGTCGTTGTAAAACTTTGGTTTAGTTGGGTCAAGAGTCCTAGCTATAACGTGCCATTACAGCGGGTTACATTTCCGGCCACGTCAGGGGTAAATACAAATGTTCCACAAGATATTATATACAGAAGTCACCATAAAATCTGTATTTTTCGATTTTTTAACAGCAAACGGATAATCCTTTATTTTGGTATTTTTGGTCAGTAATACCAATTGCTTAAACTCTGTTTGCAATTTTAGAAATTTTAACTAATTTGCAAATTTTCGTCCCGGTGTCATTTTCAGTTAATTAGTGAGTAATATTTTGGGCAAAATATTTGTTCAGAAAATCGAGATAAATCGCCCTGGACAAAGAAATAAACAAGATTTAACTAAAATACAATCCGGTAAAATCCGGCCTATTTCCGGTTTGACTCACTCCACTCATTTTTAACTACTAAGGGTGGTCAATTTTTTTGAGGGAGCGTAAAGCTAATTAAAGATGAAAATATTTGTTAGATTTGATCTTGCCCGCCGTATTTTGGATATTTAAATTTCAAACATTTTCGTTTATTTCATTATTTATGAGAAACTTGTTCGGAATAAAGGCAACAGACCGGCCTATAAAAATATAAGTTACCCCAAAGCAAGGTTTTAGTCTCCTAGTCCAAATCACACTCGACGCAAGGCTAAAGCAGTACTATGCCACAATTATAAATTGCTATAATAAATAAAAGCTGTTTCTAAAATTCGTCATCTTAGCTTCAAGTTTTGATTGATGGCTCGAGTAAATATTTGTTTTCACTGAACTGATCAGTTTCGGACTTAAGATAAAACGCCAATGACTTGGAAAAATGTTTTCACTAATTCCACTTTCCAACGAATAGTAAATAATATTAATGGTGGATTTATGTGAATTCGTGATTCTAAGTTTGTTTAAGATTGGACGAGATTTCGATATGTAGGTCAGCTCGCTCGAGTGAGTTTATCAACGCAGCACGGGTTCCTTTGCGCAAAACGCTAAATATTAGTAAATCGAGGATTATTTCTATAAATGGCCTAATGCACTGGGTTGGCATCGCCGAAATGAAAATTGAATATTTCATTTCGGCGATGCCAACCCATAGATGATTGCTGACACAGAGTCTTTCTCAGAAGGAGTATTTAAAATGATTATATGAAGAACGATGAATATAAGCAAACCGAGTGTTATTTCAATAAATTGGGCTAAATAGGACTCGGCAATGTTGAAACTAAAGGACTCCCTGCTTTCAAAATGGCAGCGCCTTGCGTTTAAGTGGACACAAGTACAGAGTATTGCTCGGGATAGCGGTGAAACAAAATTATAAAAATGTTACAATGCAAGTTGAAAAGTTTAGGTTGTTTTCATAATGAATCTTTAATAAATGACTAGAAGTTTCTAAAGTATTTACATTATGATATTTCGAAATGTGGAATGTGCGTTGCTTCAGAGGCCAAAATTTATCCCGAAACCGGACCGGTATATTACGAACGAAAAACGAATAAACATCGCTTTCGCGACAATAAGTTAACGACGTTTCTCTTCAATAGAACTAAAGATGACAATTTTATGACTCGTAAGTATTGTTAAGACACAATAAAACTCTTCTTAATCCTATTGTTTATTGTGTTGCAATAAACACGTTGCTTCAATCGTAACAATGTAATCGTTCAAGTGTAAATGATTAATCGTTAAATTGTCATCTGACCTGACAACAATGCGAGTTACAAAAACCGTTAATAATAAGTTGTAACTTCTGTTAGATTTTCTTGGTCAGGTATTTACTGGAATTAGCTGACGACTAACCTTACGATTAGTCGACGCGACTGGGATATAATTTTTCTCATTTATTCCGGAAAAGGAAAGCCGATAATACGGCTTAATAATATGGCGAGCCACAGCCAGCCCTTGTACGGTTGCCAGTCCAGGAAATAATCATTTCACCACTTTATTGATTCATAGTCCTGGTATTAGATGGTGGTGGAGGCCATTAACGACCAATAGTTGCGTTGCGAGAACCACATTGCGACGTCGGGGAATCCGGTAATCCTCTCTCACATAATTATCCTCCGCGGGATTCGAACCCGCTTATCCACGAAGGGTGTTAAAGTTCCCGTATTCCCAACGCATACCGCGATGCGCAACACTCGACGGGTAGAATCTTGGAGTGGCTAATTTTCAAAAATTGAAAAGGGAGGGGGGAGGGATATAATGGGGGTCTGAGCGAAGCTGTGACTTGCCGGGATGATCGAGTCCCGTATTTCGTATTCCTAACGTGCACCACTGGGCGCCAACTGACGACAGAACGAGACGTGAAGTTACTACATATTTCAAAGAAATTGGAGTAGGCCCTTCCAGTTTTCATTATTTCTCTTATATGTTTACATACAGTATACTTGTGATTAAACCCTCATTCATAACATAAGTTGACATTTTTAGAGATATTTAAAACACAACGAAAACAATAGAGCACATTGTGGTATATATGAAACCGTCCAATCAATTTTGGGGTTGGAGTCGAGTAGTCGGCGTGACGGGGTAATCGAATCTCATAGGGGCGCCGATGATTATTTGACCAGACGGCGAGTGCGTGTTGTATTGTGTTACAAAGACGAATTTTAAATTTTACAAAAGTAAAGAAATTTTCTCGATTAATATTTGCATATCTGTTCAAATAAGATTAAGTTCAATAAAATATCGTTGCGGTCTTATCAAACGAGTGAATACATTTTATGAGGACGGAATATTACCGGTATTGCAAATAACTTTGCAGAACTGAACTGTGCAAGCAAGGGCAATGAGTAATAATATTGTTGTTACGCTATCGAATTCGTGGTCGAGATGGCTTAGCCACTACAGCTCTGGACTTATCCACGCTGATACCGCAGATTAAATTCGAATCTTTTCTCAAAGTCCCACCCGGAGTTATGAAAATGTTACATGCCTACAGCTCTATTCTGAGAAAAGTTATAGGAAAAATTATTTATATAGTAATGTGTTATATATATATAATAAGGCGACACGTGAGATAAACATAATTCGAGAAAAAGTGTCAAAATCTGAAAAAATTCCACAAAATGGAATCGCTTTGTTCTAAGACTACAATCAAACTCACTGATCTTGTCTAAAACTTTTAATTTTATTTAAATTCTTCGCATTGCTCATAACCGCAGTAGATTCTAATTTATGGCCTCTGATGCGAGTCGAATTATCGAAACTAAAAATATACCGCAATAAACAGTTAAAACTATTTTCCCAATTTTTCCAAATTTTGTAGAGATCGGAATCCTCCACCACAACTTAGAATCTAGCAGTAATCTACTTATCACAACAGTATTTAGTTTCAAATTTCATAACATTCAGTGCTTTCAGTTACTTACCAGGAAGAAAGGCAATACAAAACGTAAGAAACTCATGTTGCACAGTGGATCGGTTGGTTGTATATCCAAGTAATATTACGTCATTGCCCTACTATACGTATATGACACCCAAAATATCGAGGTAACATATAGTAACCAATGTCAATGCTCATAGGCTTAAGGCCTATCATCTGACATGTTGCCAACCCTTGAGAGGTTCCATGACATTAAAATAGTTAAATCTGGTTTAGAAAAAATTGAAGTGGTTATTTTTTCCTGTCATTAAACGCCATTGCTTATATACATATGTGCTTTAACACATGTGCTTTAACAATATGTCTTCCTATACGCCTTGATTGAACTGCATGAATATACTAATTCAATTCTATGTTAAAAATAAACATAAACAAGTAAAAAGTTAACTATATAATCAAACATTATCTGATCCACCTTTTTTGTCATCGCCGAACCCTGATAGGCTATTAGGCTTGTTACCTATTACCAAAAATTGAAAAAAAAAAAAAATATTCCAAGAAATTTGTATGAAAATAAAATACTTAGTTGTTGGGCATATTAACAATAATGCGCTTTTGCATTTCTTTACAAATTTATTAAATTTTCAAGAAAGAGTGCACTTTTAGTTATATATCCTACTTTTATCAAACAAGCACTGTAATCCCTTTGCCTTTTCCTTCGCTAGGTCCACATACGCTGTGCCATGGCCAACTTATCCCAATATTTCAAGTATGTCGTCCACCGACTGCAACGTATAACCTAATTAATTTATGACCAACTGGTAGCAAAGTGTTTAATCACTACACATTGCGTCTTATAATTTACAATTTTACAACACATTTTAACAGACAGGACTGTGTATTCGAAAAACTCAAAAGTGCACTTATATGGCTGTGATTACTTCGGAATTTTGACAACTCAATTTTTTCGATTCAAGAAATTACGAATCTCAATAGCTCATGACTGTACAGTCCTTCCCAACATTCGAGTATCGTTCGCTAATGAAGTAGGTCGTCAAGGCGCACTCAAGAATTTACCCGTTTTCCAAAATATACCGCCGGAGTAGCCTATAGCGGTAAACTTAATATATTCTTTGAAACAGGCCGTTTATTGTAAAACAACACAATACTAAACGTGCATAAGTCCACACTTTTGCAAAATCGACATGAGCTTTTTAAAATTATTTCCTGTAAAGCGTTGCATTAGGTATTGGAACGTGAGCGCAAGCAACCCACGTGCGCTATGAGAACCAGCAATGGCGCAGCCCTTTATATATTGCGACGTTTTCAGTTTTACGAGAGAAAGTGGCATGAAACGTAACCCACCGCAAATCTACCCAGCACAGCGCACCAAGCATGGTACAGGATGAATGGGGAACTCGAAGCTAATATATTAAAAAAAGAGCTTGTTTATATATAGGCAGGGATATTTCGGGTGTACTGGGGACGAGCTTCAGCCTTTATATTTCTCGTCAACATTTGAGCGATTTGCCTATTATTTAACGTGGCATGATAAAGGATGTTAAAACATAATTGTGACGTAATTATGGTCCACAAAGCGTACAGTTGCCAGATTTACCTGTGATATATTTTTTGCTTTCGAGTTCATTTGAATAAAATAGAAATCCAATACGTACAATGAACATATCTAAAATACCTAATGCGTGTAGCTTTGATTTCAACCAATTTTAAAATTCAAAAAGTATGAGACTGTTACTGGCGAAAGTACTATCTCATTTCATCGTACTGTAACGTTTGGCAACACTTCAACATGCTTTCAAAGGTTACCGGCATTTATGCTGGGCAGAATTGTACGGGATATCCGCGTTACAGCTAGCTTTTCAGAACGCTACCGTTAACTGCTTAAAGAGGAACAACAGGAGTTTCAGGTGAGTTATTTAATTATATATTATCTTAATTTAGTTTTACAGAAATAGCTGAATAGGGTAGAATCCAACCCATTCGATCTTGTGTATGCACAAGGAGCATGGTGACATTCTCGTAACTGCTTGTACGAGGTCGGTTCCCACATTATCTGCGCCAATGTATCTGAATTCTTACTGGTTTGCAATTCCAATAATCATGCGTGTACCGGTAAGATAAGTGGTAAGCAGAGGTTCGTCATTTACTTTCTTACAGTGTATATTTAAATACGACAATTTCTATCTTTCCTACCTTATGTTTTCATGACAAACAGACTGGCCAAATAAAAGCAGTGAGTTATGAAAATATGTAATCCGCAAAATGAGTCCAAAATATTGCGTTATCTTAGCAAACCACATTGTCATTATAAATTCCAGGTTTGGTTCAACCACCCAAAATAATGTGGTATCTGTTGTATAGACAAAATCAATTTTAAAGGTCGTATTTTGGGATGAAACTTCATATTGAGGTCCAGATGACAAATGATTGTGATTTTAAAGCTGTTTATATGAACGATACCAAAAGTTTAGGTGCCGTCCGCATAGTATGTTAATAAAGTAGACTCAATATGAGTCAGCCTTCTTTTTATTATTTGCTAGAACTGATATCACCTATCCTAATAAAAAAGATACCTCTGAACTATCATATTTAACTAAATCCAAGCACCATGCTCATATCAAATGTGGCACTTGTGGTCTTTTACCACTTGTAACTCGCATAATGTTGTCTATTATGTAATAACGAATTAATAATAGGATAAATAAGGACTCCTTAAAATTCCATTATAAAATAAATGAAATGACGAAAGTCTCAATAAAATAATATATCGAAATATTTTGATTTTAGGGATACCAAACACCATTACTTATATGGAAGCTCTTTGCAAAACATGAGTTACGTTGAAACTAATATATTACAAGTTGAAATTGGTATAAACGCTGCTATGCCAGTGGTTTCGAACCGGGTTAGGCAATATATGTATGTATGTCGTTACAATATATTCTAATGCCTATTAGGTTAGCCACTATTAATAATTAAACTTCTTTTATTTTATCTATATATTTACTATAAAATCTATACCATAAGCAGAAATTAAATTCCAGGGTCCCTCGAGACCTTGGAATGTTGAATGGGGTTCTGGGCTTCCGGCCGACTAAAAAGATTGAAAATCTCTGTACTATGTACTAGAAGTATATTACGGCCCCCAATAAATCACGCGTGATAGCAAGAACAAACATTCGTTATTCAAAACGACAGGTAGATTACAGAGAGGTGAGATCTCGAAGATTGGCACAAATTACTGGTTAAAACAAATACTTTTGGTTGCCAGACAAAAATTTCAAACTTGCGCTTGCTATATCATCAAAAATGCATATTTGGAATGACCTCAGTCCTCAGAATAGCACGTATTCAAGCGCATTTTTACTGTAATGACTCTAATTATTAAACCCCTTTTTTATCCGAAACTTCTTTCCATCGAAGCAAGGCCGTATACAAGCGACGACTTATATCTAACGATATTTTTTATCATGATATTTTTTAGCATGACATACTCAATTAAATTCACCGTGGGTAAATGGCGGGCATGGTATTTGGGCTCTTGTAGAACCTGTAGCTTATACCCAACGCTTTAACCGATATGCGATCGTCACCACGTATATACATAAGTTCATATTTATGTTGCTGCCACTATCCCGTCAAATTCGACAACGGACGTTTTAAATTGAAATTGCAATATTTTCAATTATTTAAAATTACATTGAGAATTTGAGAGTAAATTATATATATGAAGTTTTAGGCAAGTTTGGTTACTTGTATTTTCTGGATAGCAAAATTAAAAAAAAAAAATAAACGTTTCGGCACAGAAATCTGATTCTTCAGGTCAAATAGCTAAAATAGAAAACGGGATTTGAAATCTTCAGACAAGAGGATTAGTGCACGAGACAGTCTCGGCTCATTAAATGTGGCAACAAGGGTGCTTTGGGTCTATGCAATTGCAAGTGTATTGGGTTACACTGCAAATAATATACCATGACGTTAACTTCTAAATCTGATGAAATATGTTGCGCCAGGAATTTAACGGGTTGTCAATCATTATGCATGGAGCTTCCGATGCATGCTATAATGGTTATGGCAAATGGCCCGAGAAAAAATTTGTTCAAGGAAAAAACATAGCTAGAAAAAAACTGAATAAACATGTGGGACCTGTAACAAATCAGCTCCTGCATTTAGGTCTTATGAATATTATGTTTAGAAAATTAGCGAGTATATTAAAGCCCGTTCTTTATGTCATAGTCTAATCCATGTTACATGAGCAGGACTTCGTTTGCGCATATCAAAATTGCGGGTGAAATAATTAGGAAGCCAAGAATCATTTTTGCTGAGCACTCTTCGACACCGACTGGCGCGATCACGCGAGATATCAGCAAGGCGTTATTTATCAATATTTTTATATGGCAGCACGGGCAATGTGTACGCGCCACCGTTACATCGTGTTCTGTTCGCAGTTACCAGTAATTTATTTTGCACATACCGGAATTACGATATAATATAAAAACAGTAAAGTAAAAAATAAAATAATGTATTTCGGCGTGAAGGGAGACGCGATAAACCAGTCATGGTTATCGAGCAGCGTCACCTTTGAGGGAGTCTAACATATGATCATAAAAAGGAAAACAAGGAAAGGAAGCTGAATAATATTTAATAACAGAAGTCAGCCTTTTAGGTAGGTTTAAGCGACCTGGTTGAATGCAGAAGTTGAATGTAACCGATAACCCAAGGTTTTGCCAAAAAATGACTGTCATTTCCGTTTTGTTTTACCATTTTGTTGTTACTAGTTTAAATATCAGTTAAATACAGTACAAAGGGTAAATCCGCTAATTCAGTACCAAATTCGCATCGAAAACAATTTTTACTCGGACATCCGCTTGATGGATGATGACATCATTTACATTCCGCAGTATCGACGATTATTGACCGTAAACAACCCACACGTGCCATCTCATTACATCCATTTCGTTACGACCTAATTTGAAACTTAACCAAGCGACTAAGTATACAACATGATAGTAGTTCGCAATTCCTAACAAATTTTGTAAACCTTAAAAGCAGTCAAAATATGAAGAGTAACAAAATATTTCGTAAATTAGTCCAGGAAAGCAGATTTGATAATATATACTGAGAAATGTATGAAGCACGGGAATTGCGTAATTTGGCTCTCAAAGCAATAAACGGTTAAACAGAATTTTATTAAAAGCCCAGTCTTGGGAAACGTTGATTTTATTCCGGTTACAAGAAGCAATGATCTTATGTTTGCCATGTAAATAAAACCACTATTGCGCGCTTATCAACGATGTGTGACATTTGACGCCTTTTTGTTTTGCCAAATTACCAGGTTGTGTCGTTCATAGAAGTATCGACACAGAACCGACATATGGGTCATGGTAATTACTAAAGTGAAAAGTCGAGATACAGGTGCCTTGACCTCTGAGCCTGAGCCCTATTTCACCCCTTTGGCCCCATTAGATTAAACGCGGGAAACAAGCTTCCTTTAAACAGCGAACCTCGTTCATCTGTGTTTTTAACAAACAATTTCCAACGGTATGACTATTTTATTCATATAGCCTATCGTTTTTCCCCGAACAAAATATTCACTAGGTATTTTATTGAGTATACGGGTCAAGAGCTAGTCTGTTTTAATGTCATAGGGCGGTGTACTGGAATAACTTTGTAATTCACGGTAAAGACATAAACTTAGGACTAGTAGACACATGTCCAAGGTTACCCCCAGTCAAACTGGATCTTGAAAAATGCAAATGTGTTGTTGCAAGCTTAGACTGTTAATAATATCTGGGTTATATGTTAAAGAACGTTACTGACAAGGCATTATTAGCCATCATCAACATAGGCAATTTCAATTTCTAAAATTCCTATTTTTTTTTGCAGTAGCCCATTTAAAATTGAAATCAAGGCACAAAGGATTCCATAATGGCGCACCTGACCTCCATTAACCTTAATCATTCAACACATGACTGATCAAAGTTCCGAAGTTCAGGAAATACAAACACGAAAACGTCGCGATACTGCTGACACTACAACAAAAGGTAAGATTTCATGACAACCCTCTGTAATATGTTTTTACGAATAATTTAAAAATAGCTTATCTCCATACTGAGCGACTACCACAATAAAACATATTTGAAAGTTTAAAAAATTTATTCACATTTTAGCGATTTTGCGGACACTATCAAAAACGCAAAACTATATGAAAAATCTGGGCCAGGTCTTTTATCATTGTATAATAAGTCTACAATACCTTTAAAACTTTGAAGATTCATCTCAAATTATAACAGCATTTCAGATTATCTCAATCATCGGCGTTTAGAAGCCAATTTTATGGCGTTCGCGACTGTGGCTTTAATCTGTTGTCTGGTAATAATCTTTGTCTATTGATGTGGTCACGAAATAAGCGATAATTTGGACTCGGTTTGAAAGCCTTATTGTATTATTAGTATAATATATGTTGTAAAATTGCATGCAGACCACAAATTTCCGCAAAATTTAGGGTCTGCTGAATACCATATTGAGAATGAAATATAAATGCTATATTTATCATATTTTCAAAGACCAGAATGCTAATACCTTTTCATCTATGTGGCATAAGGTGGATTTATCACACCGCATATTCGATGCACAATAAACCAATTTCTTGTATAAAAGAGGTTGGAATTACTATCAAAAAAACATAAAATCGGATCAATATTTTCCATGCTCAATTGCATGTGTTGTTTGTGTAATTTTTCAAAAACATATCTGATAGTCTTGTTAAATTTCGGCGCTCAAACTTTTGCCAAGTGCGGTCGAGTTTAACAAATAACCCTTGTATATTTCAATCCTTCTGCGGTTTGGTTTTGACTTTGGTGATTGGCACAGACGCGTGTAATCCCCATAAAGTGTGAGGGATTGGAAACGTCCGAGATGTTGAAAGATATAGACAGGTTATTGCCAAGTTCGTGACTGTAAGTTGTACTTAAATAACATGGATTTGTGTTACGAATGAGGCGAATCACGTGAGCAATGAATTTTGAATTTTCTATTAAAGGGAAGGAAAACAGGGTTGGTTCGCATGCACTTGCTAGGAATAATTCTGCAGCAAAACCTTCCTGTGATTCTTGATAGGTATTCACACTATAATAATCGAAAGTGTTGTGTTTTCAAGATGTTTATGATTCATTGATCACATATTACGAACTATCCAGTGGTTCTCAACTTTTTGAGCTCATCTTTGTCAAGTCTCGCGCCCACCTCAAAAATAAATAGTTAAGAATAAGCTACAAATAACAGTTAGTAAGTCGAAAATATGCTTTATTCGAAAAAACACGTTGAAAATACGTGGATGGAACGTAAATACCCCAAATACGGAGGGCAAAATCAAATCTAACAAGTATTTCTATTTTTAATTAGCTTCATGCCTTTCAGAAAACTGTCTATAGAGTGTTGTAAAAATCTGGCATCTTACTTTCATATATCCTATTCTGTAGGATTTGTCTGACCACAGTAAGACTTTCTCAAATGTTTTCGTACATCTGCCAGTCCCTGTCCGATTGACAACTTAGACATCTTATTCATTTAAAGGGAGTTCACTCTTTGTAAGGTAGCAAACACCCACCGAAAATAATATACCTCAGGACAGTTTGGAATAGGTATTCTATACGTTGATTCTCTTTAGACCTTCTTTGCACTTAACTATAAGTTATGTACAATGAGGTTCTAATACTGCAGAGAAAAAGTAAAAACGTATTGCGAAGATCTCCTAATGCGGAAACCAGTACTTTTCACATTTCTGCCACTGGACAATCACGAAAAAAATACCCTTTCTATTCTGACAGTGTGTAATCTATAAATGAAATAATGTTTGTTTTTTCAGTAACCGGGTTGAACTGTGATAACCTTTTTATAAGTGGAGTCAAAAAGT
This sequence comes from Styela clava, assembly GCF_013122585.1. NCBI lineage: Eukaryota > Metazoa > Chordata > Ascidiacea > Stolidobranchia > Styelidae > Styela > Styela clava. The sequence continues at coordinate 17,565,236 of NW_024102841.1, read as the reverse complement.
TAACGATGAAGATATTCTGTGTCCAAACCGATAAAATTTGTCGACAAAACGGAGAAATAACTATGGTGTCAGAACGGACCTAAGGTGTGAATAAGCACGCGGCTACTATTAAATTTCAGGCAAATAGAATGGCTCTATTTCCCGCAGTTTGATGGCGCTCTCGTAAGATATTTTACGTTTGACCAAATATTCCCCCAACGAGACTAGAATACGTGAAATGAAATTACTGTATTACGCAGTCGGGTCAAAATAAATAAACATTGTTAGTCCAATTACGTTAATTAGCAAAATTGTGATAATAATATACTTTATCAATTGGCCTGTGGGTGTATGGTTTTATTGCAGTATAATAGTGTCGGGAATAGTTTGGATTTGCAAACTAGTCGTTAGTAAATGAAATTAGATCATATTTGCCGCATTAGAATAATTCACTGTGGAAGTATAAACTGGCTAGTGAAAACCTATAAGTATGACTTGTGGTAAGATCAATATAGATCACGTAAAAATTTTGCAATGTGAGTTTAGAATTCAATGCAGCCTAATACTCCCTAATCTTGCTTGTCCAATGCTTGGTTTAGACAAATTCATGACGTAAATGATTATTTCCACATAAAGCAAGGGCGTCGGAAGATTAATCACTATGAGTTGATTGAGAACACAATAAGCTATTGTTTGATGTCATAATAACGTATCAATTATCTCATAATAGAGCTATCAAGATATCATTAGCCACCGCAGAACACACATCCACAACTTCAAAGCGGCTTAAAGAGGGGAAAAGTGAAATTATTTGACCATCTAAGTACAATTTTAAATCCTTCGTCCTTTTCCTAAATTGTGTTAATTCATTATAGAATACTAATTTTGAGGTTTTGTGGAACTACGGGCTGATAAAGCCAAACTGAGACTGACTATAACTGTTTCAAATCTTGAATAAACGCAAAATTCCGGTGAATTTGACGCGTTTCTCGAAGTTTGCCGAGCATACTTGAATGCAAACATCAGCACACCACTTCTGTAGGTTCTTATCGGGTGCTCTGTTTGCAGAATAACTAGCTATAAAACAAAGCCGACACAGACAGGCCACACATCGAGTCTTTATTCCTTGTCTTTACTAACCTCAAACTAATTAATGTATTGAACAAACTATTTTGATTGGAAGCTTGTTCACTAACCTTTTATAAGCCAGTGGTTTCTTTGTTTTTACAAAACAAGTATTTGGGCCACCCAACATTACAGAACGTTTGTATTACAACTTCATTCTCTGAAAATTTTTGATTCAACTATACTTGTTGGTCAATTTTTAGGGCCAGCAAAATTATTTATGCTACTTATTTTCGAATACACTGAAAATACGGGCTTATCAGGGGTAAAATTGCATGACATTCTCAAATTCCGATCGAGATTTTTATGGTTTCAAAATATTCAGTTATGATTTAAAACAGCAATCCGTTATATAGAGACATCTTGAAAGATTTTCAAAATTTAATTTATCTAGCAGAATCGTATAAGCCGTCGCTATCCAGTGTGACTAGTTTTTAAAATATTTTGATTTCGATTATTTTGAATGTATCGTCAAGATTAAAGGGAATGATGAACGATATACGTTTAAAATATTGCGAAAAATTCGTGGTCATACACATTGTAAAACGTAGGGAAAACCTATTCGAGGTTATTTATTTCTCTCTAATTGTAGAGGAAACCTGGCATAGTGGGTATTTTCAATACGTTTCGGTCAACTTCAAAGAATTAAATTAATCTATCCATAGGTAGTTATTCAACCGGGTTTTATTGCGACTCAATAGAAAAGTATTTAGGCATGACTTAGGCTTAAAGTCGGATTAGATTGAGGACAGATACTTCCCGTCAACACTGGCTGTATTTGAATAGAATGAAGATGAAAGGAAACCGAAATTCATAGATATATTGGAAAATTCTATTAGGGGGATGAAATAGTAGTAATACCAACGTTTTAAGATTTTATTGATTCGATGGGGTGCAGAAAAAATATTTGTTTTCAATGTGAATAATATTGAATAATCGAAAAATGAAAAATATTTTTATGAGAAAACCAAATATATCAATAAAATTAATTATATATATTTAAACAATACTTGAATAGAGAAGTGACAACGCCACCCTCGAAATCCCTTTGTTATAGAGCTAAATGTTCAAAACACATATTGGCAAGACAAGTTTTTCATCAATTGATTGAAATAGCCATATAGCAAGATGACATAGGATTAAGTGAACGTAGTAACATTTTATCAAAATAAGATCGAATAAACGAAAATCTCACACAATCATCGACCGATTGTTATATCACAGAACATAAGTATACCCATAATACATCTATAGACGACGATTTAATTTAAAATAAATAACAATGTATTGTTATCTAAATAATATAAAAGTCGCCTTAGGACACCTGGCCAATAAATGTTTGCTAAAAAGATCAAAAGTGACAAAAGTAAACTCCACAAGGCCAACACCTGCTCGTCAATGCTGACCTATAGGCTATATCACAGAAATAGGAAACTTTGCACGCGAGATTACAATTGAACAGTGTCGAAATAGATTCTTTTAGAAATGTGAATATAATTATCCATAAAATATATTTAATTCCGATTCAAATAAACTTTAATATTGACCTGGAACCGTCTGATCGGTCGAAACGTAGCTGATATAAATTCATTTGTTAACAGAAAAGACCTCTTAAACACTTTTTTATTTAAATTTTAGTTGAAATTTTATTGGTATCGCCTTGGACTGGTAATAGTTAAAAACGACATGAAGAAATTGGGCTTATTGTCCATTCTAACTGTAATATTCACTCCCATTATATTGCATTCTACGTACTTCAACAATGAATGCAAAAAAATTACCACCAAATTTTATCCAAAGAGTCCAGAGATATTGCCAAAATCTCACTTAGCGGTGACAAATGAACGTGATTTAACGTTAATGGCAATATGATATGTTTACGTTAGAGATAATGAGATACAAATAGTTTCCGGAGATTTAAAACACCTGGCTTTCACTGACAATGCTAATAACTGCTGGTCTACCTAAGGCTATTGTAAGACTTTCTATATTTGATCTGATGAAATACTTTATTTTCTACAGGAGGTATCTACATTTGCACTTACAAGCAAAGAGTGAGGATAAAACCTTCCGGACAACTGGAATGGAATGAGAATTTCAAGAAAAGGGTTTGTGTTTCATTGTCGCCTATATTTTTGAATTCAAGGTCTATTTTAAAATATAAAACACTGGAAGTCTAATTATCTTGAAAATAACTCTGAGCGAATTATTGCATCAATCGTGTCGTGTTGACATATATATAGAGAACACCAAAACTATTTAGCAATACTTTGTTAGACAAATTATTCAATTATCTTGTGAATTATTTTCATATATAAACTCTGTCTCACCAAACTAAATTTTGATTAATTGTATCATATGTTACGGTAAAATAATCCATTTTGGTTGGAGACCTTAAAAAACTGCCAGTCGTTTATAATTGCGTATAGAGATATTTCACTCATAATTAAAAATGATACTTATGTTGACTATATTCAAATATAACATAACAGTACAAAATTCTTATTCCTAAATCTGATAAACACTGTGAAAAAAACATACTATAATTGCTAATAACTTCAGTCGGGGCCCTATTGTTGGATGCCTATCCAAAGATACAAAATGTTATCAAATCTTGTGTAGAACATTTTAAACTAAAAAAATACGTGCTCATCTACAACAAAAGTTACTGCGCAAATACACACAAGTATCACTATACCTCCAATTCATACAACTTGAATATAAATCTGTAATCCAATAAGATTCATCACTTTAAATCCGACTCTTAAATACCGTTAGATTTCTCAGAAACAGTCTTTATTTTCCGCATCGTTCACAACGTAGTAAATATTTCGTATAAAAATGATTGATTTGAACCGGTTAAAATTCCAATGTTATTCTCCTATTTATGTTGTGTATCATATATGACGAAAATATGTACAATACCTTAGTTAATGATGATTAATGATAACGGCGTGGGTGGCAGAGTATACAAACTCATAAACAGGCAACACTTGAGGAATAGCGATTCCAAAACTGTTATTATCAGTTGGATACACATGAAAAAATTGAAATTCAAACACATGGGTCGCTTCAGGGCTAGTTATTTTGAGATTGGGATCCCAAGCGGCTGTTGGCAGGCAAATTTATTATAAACGATTATGAAAACTGACAAAACTTGAGAAATAGCTATTAAAAAATTGTTATTATCAGTTGAATACACATGAAATTTTCAAGAAAAAATAGTTGTAAACAAGTATTTTAAAATTGCAAAAATGGCTTCTGGGAGTCAAATTCCATATATACAAATCGGAAAACTGGAAACGCTAAGATATCGATTCACAAATTAATTTTATTAGTTTAACTAGACGAAGGTAAACTTCGATAGGCAATTTCTCATTAAAGATCCCCAATAGAACCTGCCATTCAAGATTAAATAACGAAAAGTTACATGACTGTTGGCAGTCAAATACCACTCTGAAATCGACCCATATAAACTTCTTGTCGATTGCTATTTGCTACGGCCCATTTGTATGGTTTTAGATTTGGACTTAAATTTTTGAAGTATGGGCCAATAGCGGTCAACGACAAGTGTATGAATGACAAACAATTACGCACTGGCGCCGAAAGTTAATCCCATTTACCGGATAGTTAACATAATTAAGGAAAACGTGATAAACTAACGTTCTGGGTGATTTCCAAATTAGGGGTAAAATAACAAATTTGAAATAATTGCTTGTTTTGAAATGTATTGTATTCCGACCACGGGTATTATCTGCGTGGGCTTCAGTGATAATCATGTCTGGCTCTAGGTATAGTTCGGGGTTTGAGAATTCCGCTATTGTACCTGTAAGGCATGAATGGGCCAATGTTATAAAAGTTTGAAACGTTATATCGTTTGCTTGCTACCATGCAGTTTTACCATGATTTTGCGTTTCGATTACACAGGTCATTCCGACAACTTTTTTATCAAAGTACACTAGTTAGACGTGATTTAATTTGCATGAGAGCTTGGCCGCAAGTATCCAAACGTTCAAAAATGCTATTCACGAAAATTTGGTTTTCTGCTCTGATAATCCACGGTTATTGCTAGTTACGCAGTTGAAATTCGAATTTCTCTTCCCTGGGGATTACTATCGGTACTGCCGAAGTATGTAAACCACCGGGACGTAGTATGTGTACCACGTTAGGCCCTAATTTTATTCCAATTTTCCTTATTTTAGTTCTATTACGAGGTCGGGGACTAGCCAAGTATCTCCCGTAGTATTTGTACCTGAAATTATGGCCTAACCCTATCCTGTCATACATACTATGTTCCGGTGCCGCCATCTTGGTTCACATACTTCGGGAGTACCCAACTATCCTTACAGACAGTTTTAAGTCTAAATATCCATGACATAATAAAGTTTTATTACTTGGCTTCCGTTCAAGATAAACAAGTCCAAGTACCCAAGTGATGATAAATGAAACCCATATCGGCTTACACAAACAAAGCCTCGGTTTACAATAAGATTAAGATAACGGGTTCAGTAAACTTGAGATGGCTCTTTTGGAAACAAGTTTATTAATCCCATCCTTGAGTATTGGTATGCAATCGTGTCACATGCGTTTTCATGTTTATAATAGTTCAGAGCAAAGTTGAAGCGCTAACCGAAGTAAACTTGCGCAAGTCAGAAATATAGAAATACAACGCCGAACGACAAACTCACAATCGAAGTTTTAATTGAGCAAACCTCAAATCAAAAGCGCTGATGCCCAAAATTTACTGTTCCGAATATATTCTAATGAAATTAGAGCTCGACCGATATCACTTTTTGACACCGATACCGATATATCGGCCAACTAGTGACCGATAACCGATATTGACATACCGATATCTACAACTCGAACCCGCAGTAAATACAAATAGAAAGAAACATTCAGTTTCAGTCAATCAAAAGTTTATGTTGAAAAATAAAACAGTCCTACACAGTGCTTGCATCAGTAATAAAAGTTTCGCAACAAATAATAAGAACACACATTAATGCACAAGAGAAAAACATACAGTAGTAGGTGGGAGTAGGCTTGCACGTAATTTACGGATTTACGGAATTGTTTGGAGTTACGGAAGGGAAGTTACAAATTACGTATAGTCGTAATTATTGGTCGAGCGCTTTCGCGTTTGAAACGTGCTCCTTCCAAGCAGTCAATTCCGTCGATTGTAAAAACTTAAAGTCAAATCAAAAAATTAAATAAATAGAAGAAGTTAGAGTTCCGGTATTCGCAGCCGTTTTGAGCCGGCATGACGCGTTGCCACCCCGTTTGAGCGTTTGGTTTCACGGTCAAAACGATATTATTATAAGCGTTATCACCGTAACGCAATTAGCACCGACAGACTTTTTTGTCTTCACGATTTGGTATCTTTTTTATTAGGCGCTGATAATGATAAATAAGAATGTGTGATAGTTGATTGTAATTCCGGAAGGCGTATTTTTCTTTCTCTCCGTGAAACAGACATGAAACGAATTTTACCGCCGCTATAAGTGCTCAAAAGGAGAGGAGGCTAGGCTACTTTCTTTTCCCGACTCAATCACTTTTATTAATACAAATCACAGCGCATTAAAAAACAAAATAGAATTTATTAGCATTAATTTACAACAAGTTACGGGTAAGAATTTATCGCCGGCTAAATAATTATTATTTGATTTAAATTTATCGCAAATAATGTTATAACATTTAGGCCGCGAAATGATTTGATAGAAAATGGAGCTTGGTAATCGGAATATCTTCAATAATTCAGCATCAATAATTATTATAAAATGCTAACTAGGCAGCAAAGTCGGATAATGTAAAAAAACGGAGCAATAACAAGTCTTCGTCGTGAGGCAAGCGCAGGTGTAATCAAACGAGAAAATACGCTTGTCGTTGATTAATAACTTAGAAACCCGAAATTTTTATTCAATACGAAAGTCGATTTTAAAAAAGGCAACTATCGTTTCATAAATATCCGTATAACATTATCGGTAATGATAAAATTGATCGCATGAAATTGGGACGGTTAATTTGCGAACGTGATAAAGGAAAATCAAAGTCAACACAATTAAACAAGATAAAAATCAGAATAAATTTAATTTGAATTCACTCCTTGGTATTTGACTTTAACATCTGTCGCCGGCGTGTAGTACTGTCGGTAATATGAAAACCAAACTTCGATGTCCCATTCGGAAAAGAAGTGGATTCAAATGGTTTTTATGATAGGTTTAAACGCGTGAAAAAATATCGCAATTACGGGGTCATTACGTAATCAATTTTTCCGTAATTACGGAATTGATTTTTGTCGATTACGTGCAAGCCTAGTGGGGACGCAAGATATTCGAAGGCGAGGATTTTGCGCCGCACGAAGAGAGAAATATAGAAGAGAACTCTCTGTTCATTGAAAGGCAAAATGAGAGAAGCGTAAAAAAGGAAAACGCTCGGCCGCAGATATTTCCCGGGGAAAAATACTCTTTTTTTAGAACGTGGAAAAGCGACTAACACTGATATATATCGGCCAGATATATCGGCCGATTGGGCCGATATGATATATCGGCAAACACGCAATATCGGCCCGATATATCGGTTGGCCGATATATCGGTCGAGCTCTAAATGAAATATCAAGTTTATATTATGACATTAATCACCACAGAGAAATATGGAAAAATCACTGTAAATTTATATAGAAATTAAATTTGGCAATGCAAAATATTCGAAATGAACGCTGTTCGATTGATATTTACTGTTTTTCAGTGTCGAAATTTAAATGAAGTGTGATTTTTGTCCGATCACTAAATGTGATTTGTGCTTCAAAACAAACAATTATCAAATGAACCCATTTTGAATTATTTTTCAAATCAAGAATTAGTAGAGTTTTTTTGGCTTTATGCAAACCGGCCATGTTCCGGACAGCCTAGCATTTCCATCTATTACTTGCTGTGGTGACGACGTCATGGATGGCAACATATGATGAATTCCAATGAATTTGTCCAAATCTCTTACACACTCCTTTTGATGAACCATCTGATATACTCTATTAATATTAATACAAATGACTTCAAATACGGAAGCTCGAATGCTACGCACGACACTGCTTCTACTTTGCTACCATTTATTTTTTAGCTACTATTTTAACGCATACCAAAGTGCATTTGTCCATTGCTATCTTTGCTAAATCGGCCTCTTATCCAACCACTCAATGGTAATGGAAATAGAGATTAAAATCTGGACTTTGTTTGTAAAGAGAAGTGATGGTTACTTAAGCTATTTGCTTGACTGAATTAGCTGGTAGAGTCAATGCTTGCGGCCAATAGAATAACAAAGAAACATGGCCTTTTCTGCTCGTTCAAACTAAAATTTTTCTTTTTGTTGACACAGTTAGGTATGAACCGAATGGAAATTAATATAAATTTCTTTAAAAGTGACTTAAGGTTTTGTCCAGACGAAGTGTTCATGTTCCTTCTAATCCCCCTCGACGCTCATTAATTGATACTTGATATTGGATTATCATTTGTTAATTGGCCTGAATTTTTTTTCTCTGTGGAACAAGAGTTTAGTTAAAGCATTTCAGAAATCTCGTTTCATCGGTCAATGATAATCGTTAGTCTGTCCCGCACTTTTTAACAATTAGTCCCATTTCAATCTACACCTACGATAATATTTACTTTGGAAAATACCCTTTGGTGAGGTAATAAATACGCCATTCGAAGGAATTCGAGTATAATGCAAAAAGGAGACAGTTTGGGTTCTTTGGGGTTGCACAAGTAAACAAAATATTTCTAATATAAACAATTTCACTCCATTCCATGGAATTAATAGACCAAAAAATATTTGGATTGAGATATTAGTTCAATCATCATTTGAACCAAACAATAATAAACCATGATGAAGTAGCTATCTAAGACTTTTCAGTCTGGAAATGTAGAAATTTTTACCATTCGAAATGAGAAAGATTGTGCAAATAACCAAAGTTGCAATTAGGTTTGTGCAGGCTGTTATTACGTTATTACATTTTGAAACTTTGCCTCCATGCGACTCAGTTTTTTAGTGCTGTGGAAATGAATAACCTAATCTAAGCAGCAACATCAATACTCTCAAAATATTTGTCTAAATCCTGACTCAATACAGAAATAGTCTGAGTGCTGCAGAAAGATTTGAAAGTAAACAATTACAGCCATCAACACGTAAAGTAAATAAACATCAACAACGGTGTATTATTTCTTGTTAATTACTAGTTTCACATATATTTTCAATACATTACATGCATTTACTACTTTACTTATTTTTTTTATGAAAGAGCTTGATTTCAACTTGTTTGCTTATTTCCACTATCCTGTCCTCTGGCGCTATGGGTTGCCTTGAACAAAATTATTTATGAAACAAATTGGCCAAAGTAACCGCACCGACTTAAACGACCGCTATCTTGAGATTCCTAATGTAATGAGCCTGAGCTTCACTTTAGCATAATGTATGAAATTAATACTATCGCTATTTAATATGCTTATGAGCACATCTTCGTTCTTCGTTTAATTACACAGTTCGTATAGAATGTCTCGCCTTATGCTACCAAATATGCCGGAGTCAGCATACGACATGATCGTCTACTGGGTTCCTATGATTGTCTGGTGAGCGTATTAATTTCTTGCCATAAACATTGTGGTTTTTGAGATCTACGGCATATGTTCACGTTCACCTACCCTACCAAAATTACGTTTAATACGGAAATTCGCCTAAATCACTTTGTTAAGTAGGAACAAGCTATATGAAAGGGGTAAGAGCAAGCAACGGGGCTTGTTGGCATTTGGCTCCATTAAACGAGTTGCGCTATAAGGTCAAACACATCTTATTTGTAAGAAATGTATTTGCTAAAGCAACAAATACCCTCAATATTTTACGGGTTGAACAAACATTGACTGTGTTTGAATATTTTTTCGATGTGCTTTTGACATGAATATAGATAATTTATTATTTTAATACATGCATCTAGTGCACGATGATTTTGAAGGGTATCGGAAAAATAACTACCAGCCCCCATCACTATGCGTCACTTCACTACAGCATAGTAGGATAGGATTTACATATTTATCCCAGGGGAGATGGAAGTCGAGAGGATGGCTTAATCATAAGGCAAACCACGGCCTCTCGTCAGGTTACCAGTTTATGTCGGCTATGGGATTAGTTGGCCAGTTATTTGTATTTGAAAGCATGGAAGGTGGAGCAAGCCGTAACCAACCAGGCGTTACGTGAACCACCCTACGACGGCGAGAAGTCCAGCAATCCTCTCTCACACAACTTTTCTCGCATTGGATTCAGAGGTACGGTGCCGAGCGTATATCTAACGCCAAACAGGATGCGCCACACCGCCGATAAAACTTTTGTGCACTCGCCATGAACCTTCCTTGACAAGGTTTTGTGACCTCGCCCGTTCTATTTCCGATTAATCCTCCCAAACTAGCATATCACATCGGATTAAGACCACACATAATATAAACAACGATTCTGGTGGTCCACAGGGATTAAATTTTGAGGTCAGACAAGAATGACCTTAATAGGAAACGTATAGTGCTAAACCGAAGAAGTTGGTAATTCGCCAAACTAAAATTCTTTGCCGGTTTCGAGTATTAAACGGTAACGAAAAACTAACGATCATTATTGATTGTGAGGAAAAATTCAAATTGAGTTGTTTCCTTCGATTTTTTTTTAAACACATCAGTAAATTATTTGTTTAACGGCTTCTAATTGAGTTGTTTTGGGCTTAAGCAAATATATATGAAATTATTCCAACCGTATAACAAACAATTCAATTTATGAATACGCATAATACTCTTTGTAGTAAAAGCATCGATTGAATAACTGAAATAATTCAATAAAGTTTAAACTGGTGTGATATTCAGGACATGGATTTTCAGGTTAGCTACATTTAAATTTGCTATTATAAAGCAAGTTCACCTCTGTCGTTTTGACCGTGGTAGATAAGGATCTAATCCTCTCGAGATACATTACCGTACAATGTTATCTGAACCACAGGTAACAAAAGACGTCAACCGCATGTTAGAAAATACTCATCGCTCGGAATATTCGTTCACATACGAAACTACAAATAGGTCGGTATTATATAACACATATATCTGATGTGTATCTATTTAGAAGAGGATTTAAATGCAGCACTGCTCTGCTTGACCCAGTTTTAATGGCGGTTTCGAACAAAATAACTTCAGTTGGACTTGGCACAGTAAATTTTTTTTTACCGCATTAGTAAAAATAGAACTAGACCTAAACTTGATCAGAACTAGAAAAAACAAGTAAATTTTCATTCTGTCCAGAGCCCAAAAAAGAAACTTAGCACCAATGGCTGCATAATCAAGACAAGAGATGATACTTGTTACACAAAAGGACGTCTGTTTCCTAGATTCCAGATACATGTTATTGACCATATCCTCATAGCCTGGCCACAATTAAATGTAATACCAATTCAGCGTATTCAAAGAGTCAATTCTCATAAATCCTATTTTTAATCTCCTTCCTTGTCCATAAACGCTGAAGCCCAGAGGAAACAGAATTAGCGATTTACTAGCTATCTCATTTCAACCACCTCGCGTTAGAGTAAATGCGCTTTCATTTTATGAACTTGTTCAAGGTCGATCGGCCTTTGTACTAAGTACATACACTGGAAAGTTGCCAAATTAACTAACAAAGACACACAACTTCCAATACGTGCGAAATAAACATACGAATAACTAAATTTGGCCTATATTAAATACTTGCTATTTGGTAACATAACCGCAACTACTTACATAGATGAACTCAAGATATAAAAAATTTAGAACGTCGACAAGTGCGAAAATTCCTACAATTATATCATGTGAGGTTACCAAACCAGAAATGAATCAAAGAAATATTAATATTTTTAAAGAAAACTGTCTTAAGGTTTCAGAATCAAATTATCTAAACCAAATATCACGACGTAACTACAACTCGTTAAATTCAACAATACAATGCCTATTCCCCATAATATAAGCTGCCAATTTCAAACTGCATCCACTTATCTTCTTGTGTGCTATAATACTGAAGCCACCGACACAGTTAGCTTTGTGCAGTCTCATTCGATGCCTCGCAAATCACAGTCATACTTTAATTCCGTTGTTTGTTATTTTTTTCTTTTTATCCAAAGTCGAAATTGATTTATATTCGCCAGTAACTGTTAAACTGCGGTAACAAATTGCCCTGTCCTATCTCTACGACGATCTAACTACATAATGACGCCAAATGTAATTTGCGACGCCTGTTTTTTGTCGTTTGTCTACGATTGTTTGCATTTCGTCTGCCTCTCTCGTTTGTGATATTTACATTGTTGAACTATACGAGCATCACTGGCCATTTTTATTCGCTGTTAAGTTACGAAATATGTTATTTTGACTGTATATGTTGGACCACAATGTAGTGTGGGCTTACATTTTGTGTCAACGAGACCATGACATTTTGTTTTTCACTTCTATAAATTGTCGGTAAACTTCTGAACTTCGCCTTTTCACAATATATATATTGACTATTGAGACGGTATTCTGTTTGTAGGGTAGCCCAAAAGTAATTTAACAGTTAGTAATATTTATTACCTAATCAATAAACCAATTTAACCGAGATCGCTAAATAATGAAGGAGTTGATTTGACCGAATAAACAATTTTATATCCATACATTTCGGTCACTGAAAGATCGCCTTCATCTGTTTGTATATATGGAACAACTCTGTTCATTATTTAATCCAAACCTAGTCATATCAATGTTTCTCTGTATTGGATAAAAGCATTAGGTAAGTTTATAACTTATAACAGTCTACCTTTCTCTGTGCATTTGAACAATATTTCACCTTAACATAAGCAACTCTAACAAACAAAAATTTCTACCAAAATTGGTATTCTAAAGCGCAGTCAGTGACTTTATGACTCAAATGACAAGGTTGAATAGAAAGAGTTTACTGCACTAGAACACACAAAGGCATTTGAAGTAGGCCAGGTGTTTGGGGTGCGAACAACCTGTGTTTATCACCTGCCATGATTTTTGTGAAAAAGTTCAAATCGGTCCGTTCGCTTTCAGACACATTATTTTAGTTATATTGAATTTTGGTTTTCCTTCAAGTTGGCAATATTGTAATTATTCTTGTGACTCGTTGTCACTTTATTACACGGAATTGGAGCACACATGCGAATAATTTACTATTATAGAATTCTATCTTGAGGTTAATTACAACCAATCTAGGCGCATTTATTTTGCATCAAAACATACTATAATTTGAAATAAGTCATAAATCGCCAAATTCCACAATGCGATTTCCCAAACCAATTTTTGGAATGAAAATAAGTTCATTTTAAGCTCAATACGGACAGCTTTGCTTGAAGTGACAACAGAGATAGATGCAACAGAATAGGTACCTTAATTATAAAGAATATTTCCCGTATTATCATATTTAGCAAATTGAATAGTACAAAATGACATGGCAACTTTTTTTAATTAATATTTTCAACTGAATTTATTTGGCGTGACATCCGACCCGCCTCACATTTAGACAACGAAAATTGCCACTTCGGTTTAAGTACAATAAACAAATGTCAAGTACACAGGTGTTGTTCTAACCATATGTAACATTTATGTATACGCTTTGTCTATTTTGCTAATGAAGCGTTTCGCGCCTCCCTTCCAAACTAGGAACTGATAGCTATATACTTTTATAGAGCTTGAGGAAGGTTTTATAAAGGACGGATCAATTCACTATAGTGAGGGATCTGGTCTGCTGGGTCTACGTGAAAACTCTGACTTGCAAAGCAAAGTACTTTTCTCGTAACCAAATGTTCCATAAAAGAAAGTTCATGTATTTATATTTAGTAGTTATGTAATTTCCTTCTTTATTAAGATCTTGGGTGTCATTTATACCCTAATTTCTAGTTTTTCCACGTGCGTGTGTATTCGCTTCATCGCGAGTGCTTGTGACCTTACCAAAGCAAACTGCATGCCATTTAAAATAGCAATTCTAGAAGGTTCTTTTGTTTCCAGAGCTTAACTAAACTTCATCTTGGAGAAATGTTTTTTAAATAAATATAATGTGAATGTAAGTAGACACCGAAAGCGTGCCGCATATTTACCTAAAAGCCATAATTTTCTAAATTACCTCCTAAAATGAATACTTTTGGGCTTTTCTCCGGAAATCTTTTGACCTTTTATGAGGTAACACTATAATATCGTAATTTGATTTCTATCGTCATAAAGGATTATATTTGACAGGGTTTTATGATTTCATAATTTGCACAAAGAGTGAATTTTCCAATCATAAAATAATATTACAAAATAGTTTTGATATGACGCCATTTTATTTAGCGTGTTCTTTGTATGTGAAGCACTCAAGAAATACCTTTTTCATTGTTGTAAGTAAACGAATACACATATTCGCGGATTTACAATAAGAACCGTGAGGAATTTATATTCGACGACGGATCGAAAAATATTTAGGCTTCAGTCTTCGACTTCAGTGAAAACAGCTTCAGCTGAAACCGCAATCTAAACTTATTCAAAGATGTCAGCGCAGGCGTAAATTATTCAAATTATTCTCAAGTTTCATATAATAGGATTGCCTGCATATTTGTTGTATTTATGTAGGATTTACTTTGATATATTGGGTATTCATGAAGACCACCTAGACTTCTAAAACCAGTATTATTATTCAAGTTTCACACCAACAATAAGTACAATAGGATTTCCATATTTTACTACGTATCAGTATTCAATATAGCTGTTTTACACTAGCGAAAAATTATATTTTCCCTTATCGCCCAAGGTAAATACAGTTCTAAATTGAATTAGTCCACATTTAACGTTTTTTTTAGTCAGGCCAATGTCTGGTACACTTTCTAGATAAATTTTACTAAAAATTATATGCCCTGATCCCCAAAACAACATAAACAATGTATAATTCAATTCGATGTCAACGGTGCGCTTTTATTATTGATAAAAGTTGATTCCCATCAGTGTATGTGTGTCATAAGACAAAGAAATGAATAATCAGATCCCCATAGATAAATTTTCACTTCTGCGAATGCCAATTTTTTTTTTTCTTTACAGAAAACTAAATAAAACAACAGATAGTCAACCCGTTACGTCCAGAAACCAGGTCCATATCGGGTTACCCGCCCCAATTCAAACATATTTACAACGACAAGACTTTCCCACAGAAGTTCGCGGATAACAGCAATATGACACCTTCAACTTCCCAACTATGACGTAATAAATATGGCAGCTAACTGACAATTTTGTCGTCAAATACAACAACAGTGTTTGCTATGGTTGACGAGGAGTTGCACGGCTAAAGTGACAATTTCTCCGATGCGTGGTGAAGCATTTAAAGCTAGAATAGGGCATAAAACCACAAAATCAAATTGAAGAGGGTTGTTCATATAGTGTGCGTGACCGCGACATTTTAAACGTAATGTAAGCGGACTATACTTCTACCATTTTGTTGGCAGCACTAGTATAATCTCAACACAAACTTATTTTGCAACGTTTCGTCTGGGGTATTGCAGAAATATATTTGTGTTAGTGTGCAGACTGATTAATCAAAAAGACTAGTCACCGTTATTCTTCCTATACTACGTCCTTGCATTATACGCATATGAATTTACAAGTGCGAACGCATAAAGGAAGGATAGGTAGTTAGTCTCGCGTAACCCAACTGATAGGTATATACCAGAAAGATATATCTAACTTTGATGGCAATTTACCTATTAACCGTCTGACACACTTCAAAACATAGGAAACCACACTTCATAACAATAACATTGGTAACGATTTTGCCGTTAGTATTTAACGAAAGACTTCAAATTCAGCCCCTGAATACTTTTACTTTTAATTTCAAAAATCGTAGAAATCCGATTTCACTGGTTGGTATTACAAGTGCCGATATATCTATACGGTCAAACATCATACTGGGTGATGGTCTTATTCTGAATTGCTCTAAGATTTATTTTTGTCACACACCATAGTTCAATGTTTGGGAGCTTCAAGTTTCCCCAACAAGACATCATGGGCTTGGTTTTCTTTTTCATAATCCTGCTCAACCACACAATTGCATTGCATTCTAATTGACTAGACTAGACACTAGAGACTGAGTTTTCGATGTGCGGTGATTAAAATGTGTAAACATTATAGCAATAAATGTCAGTATACCTAGGTAAGCTATCTTTCCTATCCGATACATGGTCATCAAAGCACGAATTCAAACGAAAAGAACCTGCACCGCACCGTTTCCGTTGGTTTTACGGTCTAACTGTAATTGGATTTAAGTTTCATTTTGGGAGGTTTTCTAACAAAATCTGAAGGATTATATTACTATGAAAACAGGAAGAGAATCCGTGATCAAGAAAGCAGACGACGTTTCATGTCAGAATAAAATAACCTTGTGGTAGTGGCAAAGCTAAACTCTTGATAGAAAAGCATTGCGCGGTTTCGCTGAGCTGACATGAATGTTTTTTTTGTTTTGAAGTCTTACCAATTTCAATTAAAATTTGTAACTCAAGTATGAATATAATAATCAATAGTTTTATAAGTTTAAAGTTTGGATACATTCCCCTTCGATTTGCACCTCTACAATTCTATAAAGATGTTACAGTCTTTTTAAAATGATGGAAATATATATATGGCATTAACAAAATAGGGCCACATTCTGTTCATATGCTTGTGTAAGTTCAACAGAGTCGTAAATGAATTAAAAAGCCGCATGAGAACCTCCGGCAGGTTTCACGGTTCTATTGTAATTGGTTTGGGGTTGCAACTTGAGATGATACTCTGACAAACTAGCTCATAATCTTCGGTCCACAAAGGGAAAGTGGTTCGTAATGTAAACATATCCTAGTGTTAAAAACAAAATGAGGTTTCAATGAATACTTAAAACAAGAAAAACATACGATTGTTTTTATCTGGTTGGAAAACTCTCCTATTTGCAGTCGCTACCAATACAGTCGTTTAAAGTTTTTTTTTTTTAATAGCTTCCGTTATGTAGAATGCGCGATATCTCATAGTAGTTTTCCTAATTAAATTGAATTGAACCGTTCGGGTCAATCCAACACGATTCTATATAGTTTCGTAACTTTAATTAAAGATCAGTTTTCATTACTTTCGGGTGACAGCCCACGATTTTGTTATGAGCAAATTCCTTTGAAAATTTAATACGAGGAACACTGAAATGTCAAGAGCTGCTGAAATATATAGAATCGTGTTTGATTGACCCGAACAGTTCAAGTCAATTAGGAAAACTACTACGAGATATTACGCATTCTGCATAACGGTGGCTATTGAAAAAACTTTCGTCATGAAAGTTGGGCACCCTGGCAGGTAAAGGCTGTATTGGTGGTGGCTGCAAATAGGAGAGTTTTCCAAGCATAATAAATAACCAAATGTCGTTCTAGTTGAAAGTTTTTCAAGTCTAGTATTACTATCCACTCCTTTCAATCACTCTTATGAGTAATGAACACACCTTGAGCATTTGTATATTTAGTGATAATTTCATCTTCCAATGTAAACTTATATTGTTTTTCATCCAAAGTCGCGCCCTAGTATCTGTGTATTTAGTCGTTAAAATGACATTAAGATATTATTGGGTTGGCCTTGTGTCAGTTGTGTGCATTGTATCGTAAAACCCTTCAAAGTGTGAAAAAAAACGCATCGATCAAGACGCCATTCGATTATTGGTGGTCGACTATTAATGGGGTTTTATATACAAGAGATAAATGAATGGCGAGCTCTGTTTGATTTCATCAAAATTCCAACTTGCTTTTATAGTTTGTAAACTTAAAATTCTCCTTTTCGCTCATTCGTAACTACGACTTCCTTGAATGTTTGCTACCGAATTGGAAAGCGATTTTGGTTTAAAATAAGTATAGTTAATTCGTGATAGATGTTAACAACTTGTCTTGTCAAACTATTCCGCTAAAACAAATACACACAATTCGTCTTGGTGGGAATACTAACACCCATAACAAACCACACCAACGTCATTCAAGCAATTCATCAACTCCCTGATTCTACTTTTAGATCAAATATTTCGACCGCTACCGCAAACCTGGAATTCCTACGTATAAGGAAACCACAGTCAAGGCTAAATTTTAGATTTAGATATAGATATTATTTCGATTTCATTAAAACTATTGACTATTTCATTAAAATTATGACATGACACTATATGGGTATAGTTGTGTTGGATAAATCACTCTTTCTAATGTCTTTATCTTTAGTCCACCACAACCCAAAATAACATCTCTTTTAAAGCAAAGGAAAAGTAATCTAATTTCTGGTGTGGTTGTAAATATGTCTATTCAAATAGTCCTCATCTTTGCACATCTAACCTAAATTTGAAATAATAATCCACAATTTATATACAAAACAGTATAGAAATCTGAACAACCTGACAAGTAAAACTAATAGAAATAGATATATTGCCCGTATTGGAAAGATATTTACATGGTGCTTGTTGCTTTTACACAAGCGGCTTCAAATTCAAATTTGTGGCATAGGTACTGAATTTGAAAAATAAAAATGTGCTAAAACTTGCAAGATGATGCTGTAATAATGCAAAAGGATTGTGTGACACTATATATATATATTGTTGTATGTGATTAACTCTTCAACTCTAGCCAACGACAACCGACATATGATCTTTAGTTTTGCACATATAAATATAGATAAGTAGATACCGCGAATATGGATTTTACCTGTGGTAATCGCAACTGATAAGCAAGAATAATAGAAATATAACCATTATTCTAATAAATAAAATGAATAGTAGGTACCTTGTTCGTTCCATCTGACAAAGAGAATGCAAAGACGTCGCTGAGGTGATGTTGTTCATCGCTTGTATGCGTGTATTGTACCTTTCCTTTGTTCACGTCGCTTTGCGTGAAGGAACGAATCCGGTGGCCTGTAATAATTATTGTCAATGAGAATTTTGTATATTTGCAAGAACGCTACAAAAATATTATAAAAAGATTGTATTATGTTTCGTATTATTTGTATGTGCATTCAATGTTAGTAAATGCAAAATTAGTGTCCTATCTTGCTTGTAGAGGGCGAGGACATGCTCTGGTATTTCATACCTTGTGTGAATTAATAAATCTTTTCGCTACATAACACTTGAAATTTTTATTTTGAGCATATTGTATTCAAGTATATTCGTTCTCATATGCACAAACGTTATAGAAACATCGCATTTTGGAAAATTGTATGAATTTAACATCTTCGCGACCTCCAGTCAATTGCAATGAAATCCGTTACTGTAACGCATAATTACTTCTTCCTATTTTGAATTTGTGTTGTGATTTCTTGCACGACGAAATAAACTTATTGTCTATTGTCTATAAATATATTTAATTCAATCCAAAGCACGTATATAACAGAGTAGGGACAGATTAGAACGAAACCCGCGCTGTTCAAGTCGATAAATATGCAAATAAATAGCAAGAAATTTGCAACAGATATGCTTGTTTTTCAATATAAATTGTCTATGTAATCGATAGTTTGTTAGTTTGTTACCTGGTCTGTTGACGAATTCGACTCTCCCAAGCTTTGGTTCCTTAGTGATTGTGTACAAAAGTTGAGTAGGTCCAACATCATCGCTGGCAGAAAGCTTCTCTGATGTGATTTTCTGCGATGAACCCTCTTGGACCGCAATCCCTGGATAAAGAATTGAAAGTTATATTTTGTATTCCTGGATGTAACATTAACTGTATGATTCAGACTTGGAGTAGTATATGATCAGTATTAGATGTAAGTGCATCGTTGGTCCACTGCCATTTCCATCCTATGTGAAAACAGCTTCACAACTTCATTTCACAACAAGCACTATTCCTGCTGGTGAAGAAAACTGGTTGTACAAAATGTTTGCTTCCTTCTCAGTGACCGCCTTACATACGTATACCAAATTAATGGAGTCCCAGTTTCAATATGCCTCCAACAATTATAGCATTAAATTCGACCAGATTCTACGCGACATATAGAAATGTGGACTATATAGAATATAGATATTGGACAATATATAAACTATATCATACCGTCATTTATTCTAATCACTGGCGGTCTCCTATCTTCTTTGACAAGAATGTTGAATGTCTGTTCTGGCAAAGTACTTCCAGATGCTCCAACGACATTGAAGCGGAAATTGAAATTCCCTCCTTGTTCTTCTTCTGGGTGAACATAACGGAGCATTCCTGAAAACAGAAAATTGTAAATTAGAAGTTTTTTTTGCTCCAACACTGGCTAATGGCATAGCTCCTAAAGATTGAGTTCTTTTTATTCATTCGAACTTTGGAATCACATGCTTTTTTTCCAAGTTGCTTTATTACATGAAAAGTTTATTTGGCATCGCAATATATCATTCAACCTAAATTACCAAGAATTAAGTAGCAAATATGCAAAATTATGTTTAGGGGAATAGGCAGAGCATATAGGCGACCAATGGCGTCACTAACTTTAAACTGAATTTGCCAACGCACCAAAATTGCAAATAAACTCTGAGAAATTGAAATACAATAATTGAAAAATTCCCATTAAAAGTTGTGATTACTCCCTTTACCCAGAATTTTATAAAAGATATGCACAATTAAGTGACGTCAATGACTTTAAATGAATTTTGCTAACGCACCAAATAGTTAAAATGCTTGTATGGCTCCCTCTTGACCACTCATTCAAAGGTATACTAAAAATTATATTGCGGTAGCGATAAAAAACAACAGACTTATACCTTCATCAATGTCCTGCTGATAAAATTCACTTTCTCCGCTTGACGTAACGTTGATTAGGAATTGTGATTTATGCAGTTGAAGAAATCCAACAGTTGGTCCACGGACAACAACATAACGTGGCGAATTGTCAAGGCTTCCTTTATCTGATGCTTGCAAGTTAGTACGAGTAATCACTGTCGTAGTGCCTAGCAATAAAGATGAGAATGTTAGCAAAACTAAATTGGATTGGTATAATTGCAATTAGGAGCTTCGCTATGCGCAAAGTGTGTTTCTGGAACGATAGAAACACTGCAAATATAAGCTTCAGAAAAACAAGAGGGCGATGCTCAAATATTCAAGCGTTTGTCGCGTATTTTTTCAGGTACGACAATAGCACCGCGTTTGCTGAATTGGTTTGCGATCGCAAGAATGACAAAATGAATTATATTAGGGTCGGCATATTCGTTTAGGTCAACAAACGAGGGTCGGCCACCAGTCCATGTACCAGCGGGTACATGAAGCACCCTAAGACGGCAAGGAGATGAGAAATTCGCCATACCTTTCTCCACGGTGATTCCAGTATTTGCTTCAACCTCTGGCACAACCAATGTCTTATGCAGCATCACTTCTTCTTCGATCACGTTTTCATGGAATTCAGACTCAGCATCACTCGTATCAAAATCGTTGTAGTCTGTTGTTGATGTTAGCGCAGCGGTGTCGTCGGGCTCAACCTGGTAAAAACATTTTAGAATGAGAATTTTGCTTGCGCGATAGTGAATGTATTGGTTAGTTAGTTTAAACATTATAGAGAAGTCCAATACCCTTACCAAGCCCATCACTTTAGTTTGTCACTGCTTATGCAGAACCTTGTTTGGAGAGGAAGTGTAAAATACCCCCTTAAATACCAATCGCTAACTAATCATTACTAATCACTAAAGTGTCAACTGACTGAACAGCTAGATCCCGAATCCTAACCATTGTCAGTCCAAGTCCAACCTCGCTGCTCAATCCTAACCACTTTATCCTGATAACAGGAAAAATAAAAAAAATAAAAATGGTGGCTAGTCGGCAATGCGCTAACCAAATAATGGACTACGAAGATCAGATCAAGGGCCAGTCATATCAATACTCGACATTCGCCAATCAACAAGCTACAGTTGTTACAAACTGACCTGCCAGCGTTTCTTCCTAAGTTCAATTTACTGCTCGCTAGAGTAAGTAGAGCAATTAATATAAAAATCTAAATTTAACTTAAAGTTCTTACATCAATATTGATGCTCCCCGGAGTCTCGTAATGTCCATCACTGAGAACAAAGCCAAGAGTATCTCTTCTGCGTCTGTGCACTGTTAACGCATGAGATGCGTATCCTTCACTTTCAAAGCAAATAAGTTGGTCAAGAACGTCCTGGAAACATGAAATACGATATGATTAGAAATATCCAAGCAGTGAAAGGTCATATTTGGGCATAAATTTGTAATTTTTCATCAATAAAATGCCCGTCGCATCACCCAGGGTGTAATAAATTGGGTAGGCAATGCTGAACTGAAAAGATCACGGTGATTCAAAAGAACAGTAGCTCCTTGCATATCGTATGATATTAGTGACGCCGCTTATACAGGGCCTTGTTGGGAGCGAAATTCGTGAATAAGCGGCCCATTTTTAATATATTTTGGCTGGTTAATAAGATTATGGAATAGTTGAAAATTGCAAAAGCTTTTGTAGATATTATTGAGAAAATAACGAATTTACGCTTGATCATGTACATATATATACATCTGAAAACAAATCATTTAACTTCGTTATAAGCTTAAAATTTAAGATTTACGTCAATGAAAAATGCTAGTAAAAAATCCTATGAGAATCTGAATGTTTTCTATTCCCTATAGGATTTTATCGAGATTGAAGGTTTTGCCAAATAGTCGATTTGATGCTCTAATTCTTTCCAACAATAAATGAGATTAGGAGGTAATAACAAATTATTTCCCATATTCGCAAATGAACACTCGATATACTATCAAATACAGGATTAACTACGCATCATTCGTCTATGCGTTATCATTATACTCTTTTCGTTGTGTTGCAAAAAAATGATATATTAGGCCAGATAGTTTTTTGTGTTAGTCTTTAATCAACCGCCCCAATGAAGACAACTAGTAATGAACTTAATGATTATTGAGTACGTGGGTACCTGGTAGGTGAATGTGGATCCGACTCTTAGTTTCATCAACTTCTTCTCTTCCATCATGTCTAGCTGGAGAGCGCCTGTAAAATATAAGCTCAGTATAAAATATGCTAATGGGTTGTAAAGTTTTTTGGTGACTTATACATGTTATGTTTCGTCCCAGCCCCGTAGATTTTATGAATATTACTTCATAGGCTCACTCCAATCATTTCCCCCATGTTTGATAAATATGTGTAAACCATGACAGTGTGGGAAAGAATACAACAACAGTTTTTTTTCTTCTGTTATCGGAGTCAGCGGAGATAGTGGTTTTAAATTCACTTAAGACCGAGTTCGAATATTGAATTCTGCGCGAATGGCAAAGTTGTCGCAATTGCAAAATTGAAATCCAGAGTCCTGGTCGAATATTTGGGTCTCATGTAGTTTCGTACCTAACATACTTCTAGTGGGTATAGCATATCAATTTTTTCACGTGTTAATCCTAACACCCACCTGACTACGTACGCCATCCAAAAATTACGTCACTACGACGTCACAGTGACGTAATAGATCCCTTCAAACTATACGAACTACCATCCAAGACGCGCAGACGAGCACCCGGAACCATATCAAAAAAATGTAATGCTACGCCCACTAGAAGTATGTTAGGTACGAAACTACACAAGACTCAAATATTTTAGATACCTTCCCCAGAGTAGTCAAAATTTATCTAAACTGCTGCATGATTCGGTATTTTTGTGTGACAAGTTTGATTATCAAACATTTACAGCCAAAGAATTGACGCGTAAACAGGATAGAAGATCCATAGTATACAAACAGTGCAATGCTTACCATTTCCCATCATCTTTAGTTTATTCATCATGTCATGTGGCATCTTTTCTGAAAACTTTACAAGGTATCCATGGCGTGGTAATGACGTCACAGTGAAAACCAATTCGTTTGTGGGAGTGTCTTCGTCATGCACGAGCAATGATGCGTTGAGAATCATTGTTGCGTGACCATTTTTGCAGATTAAAGTGTTCGTCTTGACAGAAGGTTCTTCGTCGTTAGTAGGCTGGAGATAGAAACAAAATAATATTAATGACCAACTTAAGAGTAAATACAGATAACGCCGCTTGCTAACTGAATTTAACTCTGTCTTATGATTTATAATTGTACTAAACAATAAACAACAAGAAACAATGAAAAATCGCACATTAAGATTATTTTCTAATATACTGTAGTCATAAGGCTGATAATCTTCCAGAGTCTAAAGGTGATTCAATAATGAATTGTTGCCCTTCAAGGGCATCGACATTTCATCAAAATGTTATGCTTTAATATTGAGTGATAAGCGGTTCAAATTTGGAAGCAAATGGCGTGGTCTAATATTTGTCAAAACTCGGATCTCAGTGAGTAAGTAAAGTAATTTTCACACCAAAAGGTTTGTGGCCGAAATACCGGTTTTCAGACAATAAGTTTCAATTTTTGCACAGGCATTGCAAAATATACTTCAGCGAGGAAGGTTTGAGGCACAGCCCAGTATCCGAGGTTAAATAATTTAAAATATGGAAAGAATATCCAGTAGCGTAAATTTCCAGGGGTTTTGTGAGACACAACACTCCCGACTGGGGCGCAGGAGTTTTAGCAGGCTTGAAGTCGGGCCACTCTAAATCAAACTAAAAAAATTGCCAAATAAATTTACTCTTACCGTTATAGTAATATTCATTCTATAATTCGGTGAAACGTTGTGGCCATCAGAGACCGTGAACTTGAAGAAATCTTTCTTTGGTTCTGAGTGTCGGTGCAGACTCTGAACATAATATATTGCTCCATCGAGGACGTCTTGCATGCTGAACCAAACTTCTTCTTCGTCAGCGTTTAAGACGTCTGTGAAAATTTATATCAGACTAATCATTAATTGGAACTTTTTGCGTCATATTAACTATAATAACAAAAGAAGAGTCAACTCCACCAGAAACTACAGATATTCATAACTTGATTTCTATAACGATTCCTCTGACCAAGTTTTTTATGAAAGTTTCATAAAAAATATTTTTTTTAAAGTCAGTCTATGGAATATAAATTAAATTTGCAAAAGTGTATTGAAAGACTTTTCTATTGCTATAGTGTTTTGATACCCAATGCACACGGATCCACTAAAACAAAGACAAATCAATTAAGGAGCCATATTTATACAACGCCACAATCAAGGCTTAAAATTAAGATAATTGTTTGTCAAAGAAAAATTGAATTCCTTGAAAATTTTTGTCCATTTTAATTGGTTACATTATTCAATACGCGATATGTACCAGTAATCTCAAGAAGTAACTGTGCTCATAGATGAGTCTTGTTCACTTCTACGTGAGCGCGCGTACTATGCCATGCTTTGAGCAAATTTTCTTACTAAAAATAGTCGCTAACCTGTTCTCAATGTGTTCAAGAAATATCCAACCCTTGGTTTTGTTGTGACCGTGATCTTCAAATCCTTCTTCGGAGTATCCGCATCTGTTGCAATCACGTCACGTGGTGTTATGAGGACACTTCCGCCTTCTTCGACCTAACAAAATTAATAGATTAAATTATGATATGATTATGGGAATGGTAATTTTGTACTCTCAGTTCGGAGAAATTTCGTCTTCAAAGGATATGAATTCCGCCAGTTAATCAGTGATTACGAAACCAACTCTTATTTGCAACAATGGTTAGGCATGTAGACAATTAGGACACATATGAGTTTT
This sequence comes from Styela clava, assembly GCF_013122585.1. Lineage (NCBI taxonomy): Eukaryota > Metazoa > Chordata > Ascidiacea > Stolidobranchia > Styelidae > Styela > Styela clava. The sequence continues at coordinate 17,539,484 of NW_024102841.1, read as the reverse complement.
TGTCAACTGATGCATAGTTATATTCCTCTGATTGGATAGACGTCGCCGTCAAGTTAAACTAAACTAATTCCGGATACATCAGGGAAACAGTTGGACGTATGTAGATGCATGACAAGCGAAGGAGTTCTTGAGGACATAGAACTTTCCCCATCGTAATATTTTCTATCATTTTGATAAACATTACCACAATACACTAAACAAAACCTATAAGATAAGACTTGTACTGTTTGACGTCGAAATCTAATTTATAAATCACCTGAATTCCTGTTCCAACAGTGACCACTGGCGGTTGGCTATCTGCGGGAGTGATTGTGATTGTTAACAACTGATTCGATAGCTTGTTGCCTGATCTATCCGTCACACTGAAGTGGAGTTCGTCGGTGAGTGGTTTGGCACCAGCTGTCACAGAGCTGCGGTATCTAGAAAGAAAAAAAGACTGGTTAAAATCAGCAATATGCCACTACATGCATATGCAGCTGTCACAGAGCTATGATATCTGGAAAGAAAAGAATACGTATCATGGTTTGGAAACGATTTGATCTGATTTATTTCCCCAATTTGATCACCCTTTATTGGGCAATCGGCATTGTTTCAAAACTCTCGTTTTCTTAATTTTGTGTACCGCAATTTAATGCATCACCCCCAACACTCCATCTAACAAGAGAAATCGGCCGACTATAACAGGTTTTTTAGTCCCACATGCATGCATGTATGTTCACATATCCCAGGTACCCCCTATCAAAGATCGTTTGTACCCATGGAAATCGCAACGGAGCGATCAATTAAAACTTATTTGTTGCTGCTTACTTGATATGTCCAATATTGATGTCCGCTTGGCTGAAGGTGTCACCCGATACAATATCGCCCAGCACTTCACTGTCAAGTATTCCGTGTAGAAGTTCAGATTCAACGTGGTAGATAATCTATTTAATTTAATGCGCACATTATAAATTAAGAAGTTATAAACAAAATGTCGTCGACAATATAAAATAAAACTTTAGACAAAATACACATTACTATTAGAACAAATTATACCATTCAACTTTTTGAAAATTCTTAAACAAAATTTATTTAACTTAGGAACATTGACTAAGAGGGGAATTTCAAATAAAAACTCATGAATATACACAGATAACGTAATCGGTGCGACATAACAACAATAATCACTTCAACAATACCAAAAATTAAGCGGAGCGATCCATATGTATACTTAGTGCGTAATAAACCTTGACCGACGTTTTACCAATCTCGGGTTATTGACATTCCAATATTGCGTAACAATAATACTTGAGCAAACGATCCAAACGTACATACACTTCGCACTTCCTGCCCAGGGGATGAAGCATATTATGTAATGCAGCATTTATTTCCTTTTGTTACTGTTTAGCTTGACTACCAGCTATTTATTTTTATATAGATTTACTGAATTGATAAAAATACTCACCTCGGCATCGGTCGAATCGTGATCAGCGTAGGCAAGGTTCTCTCGTTTCAGAGTTGCTACGCTTCCACCGTTGACTACCAAAGATAATTCACTCGATAAATCTGGAGTGGGGCCGGTGCTGTCCGTCTTCAGTACTGATACCTGGTTGAAAATAAAAAGTTCGATTTTAAAGTGTTATAATAATACTATCAAATGTGTTTTACTATAACCGTCGTATACTTGCATGAGTGCGTATGTGTATGTTCGTCTATAGAAATAACGTGGTGCCTTCTTTTACTTGGTGCTCTGAGCACGTGCTTATACTGATTATGGTTAATCCATTCCTACCTTTGTGCGTTGAGACAGGATTGACAAATATGTTATGAAAACGTTAGTCGATACATTAAAAAAATAAAAAAATACATAGCAGACTGTATACATCTCATTTAGACTCTTATGGGTCCCATCGAAAAATACCGACTATTTAGGACGTTGATATCGAGAGGCAGTAGTAATAAACCGACTGGGCATCAAAATATAGAAGCATGTCATCCTAAACTTGTAGTCCTTATATTATGATGAACTTGTTACTGCCCTGTATCGCGTGTGAAATCAGAAATACCCAATGAACTTAGTTCAGCAGGCAGATTTTCTAACCTGAATAACTTTTGTCGCTGTGTGTGTTACATCTGTCACGCTGACTTGTAGTTGATCAGTTAGTACTTCGTCTGATCCGTCGTGGACATAATGAAGTGAGTTGCGCTGAATCTGAAATTACAATATGTTACTAGAGGACTTGAAAACTGTTTCAGTATAACTTATGACAGCTTGTTAATGAAAGCTAAGCATACCTAAAAATTTAAAAAATCAAAATACAGCCGACGGTGTCCTCAAGCGGTTTGGCCACGCTTAAGAATTTCAAAAACTTCAAAATACCAAAATATTTGAAAATGTCATACTTTGAATACTAATTTTTTAGTCATTTCGTACCATTGAAACCGTAACCTCCGTTACATTTATATTATGAAGGCAGGAATAATTCTTCCTAATTTACAAGAAATCGCCCATATACCACATATATGGGTGCTCCCGTAGTATTCGTACCAAGATGGCGCACAACCTGAACATAGTATGTGTACCAGTGTAGGATTAGCAGGTTGTGCACCATCTTGGTACAAATACTACTGGACCGCCATCTTTGTCAGTGACTGGAATTCGTACTTTATCAACCACCAGGGAAAGTCAATGATTGACTCGTGACTCGACTAGACCCGCGATTCGAAGTTTAGCACCTACTAGGTAATTGTCTGTAGTAAAGGACCATATTATACGTATTTGATTTAACGTTTTATTTTTACTTTTAAGACTTATCAAAAGGGGTGCATGCCGCACATTTGTATTTTAGGCCGGTATGGTCTTGTGCATACATCCCGTCTCCAATATTGATGAATGTCAACTCTTTTATATTGATTTTACGAGACGATCAAACATACATACATACATACATACATACCAAACACTGATATTTAATAAGGTAACTGGATTTTTTTTCTTTACCTCGTCATGCGTGAATGAATCTCCTTCTCTCAACATCACTCTCATTCCTCTGTCATTTCTGACCACTGACCCGTGACGGGGTCGTTTCACGAGAGTGAATATCAAGTCTCTATGGTGGGTATCTGGATCAGTGATGCTCAGCTGTTGCGTTCCTGTGACATGTTAAAAATTTACAATGAAAAAGGCACGATGGTTCAACAAATCGATGGTCCTCACCAGTCACAGAGAAAAATATCATATTTAAGTTGGGAAATATGACGACCTCGTGCCCATTTTGATTCATGTCAAACTTCGTGCTTTTTAACACAATATTTAATCACACTTTATAAAGCACTCATTATCATACCTGAAATGTGATATTTACGCTAACCAAGGTTATACCCTTAATCCTATCCCATTTTAACGGTTTAATAATCAGAGGTTCGAAAACATGTCTCTAAATTTCTATCGTGTGATTTTCAGCCACATGTACCCTATACTTTTCTCTATTTAAGTCCAAAACAAGAATTTTGGCATAATTCATACCAATAGGAGCAGTTCCCCCTTGTGTGACATCAATTCTAGGATGCGGATTGGTGAAAGTAGGACCGGCAGTGTTTCCCTGGTCGACCAGTTTGATTGTAAACTTAGCTGGGTCCAATGTATGTTGACCATCTGATACTGTGTATTCGAATTGTACTTCTTTAGGGAGACCGCGACTGTGATAAAAATATGTAATAAGCAAATTAACAAAGCCAGTAAGTTTACTTTTATGGCGGGAGATGACTTTGATGACCGCATGTATGGTCGTATCGATTCCCCAGTTTATACCAAATAAAGCTTTTTGCTGAGGAGATGTTTACTGGTGTAACGAAATAGGTAACCGCATTCTCGCCCTCCCACACAGGAGCTAACAATTGGGGGCTCCCGAAGTATGCGAACCAAGATGGCGGACATCGGAATGTAATATGTGTACTAGGTTAGGGTTAGGCCATAATTTTAGGTATAAATACTACGGGAGGCTCTTGGCTAGTCTTCGAACTGATAATAAGACTAAAATAAGGAGAATTGGAAAAAAATTATCGCCTAACCCTAACCTGTTACGCATGTTACGTTCCGATGTCCGCCATCTTGGTTCGCATACTTCGGGAGCACCAACAATTGAAAGCGCAAATAACACTGTTTCGTGAGTTACAAGTGACCAAAAAGTTATACATTAATCTACCAGCTATATTCTGGCCGAATTCCAATAAGGGGGCATTGCTTTTATACGGCAAGGAGCACAATAAACGCAAACTGCAATATGTTCAACTCTGATATATATGTCATTTGGTTATACCACGCTGAGATTTGTTTACTTTTAAGCGAGTTATTGTGACCCTTCTCAAAGCAAAAATCAAAAATGTATCACAGTTACTCCCAATATAGTGAAAGATATATGAAACAAGAAATCCCCGAGCAAAAAGCAATTTTAACAGCATGATAGCGTTGATAACATGAGATGAGAGCAAAAATGCATAAGCGTTATTTTTTAAACTGATTGCAAACGAAAATGCCAATGCCCACCAATACATTATTCAGCCATGAGTGAAAACAAACAACAAGCGTTTATAAATACACCGATGCTTATGCGAAAGTTTGAGCAAATGAAGCCAGTGTCATAGTTACAGTTTTTAGAAGTTTTGTTTTGTTTTAGATCCAAGTTCGATATTGAATGGTTAAGTGATGGAACAAAACTATCGTTTTCTTTTTTTTAAAATCACTCATTCCATATATATATATATATATATATATACAAAAACAAAAATATTGAGAATGTACTGTATGTAAAAGGGTATCAGTTACATTTCATAAAAATTTGGTTATCCAGAGGGTAGACTAGTTGAAACCTGCTTGAATATTTTGAATTTTTGTATGATATTTTGAGATATTTAAACTATGCCACTGGGTAGAATATGAAGATGCATGAGAAGCCACTCACGTTTCAAATGTGAATGCTTCATACTTATGATGATCGTATGTGTATCCGTATTCCGAAAGGTCTTCTGCGGTTTCGCCGTCCATTATATCATCATAATCGTCATCCATTATGACTTCATCAGTAATACCATCACCCATTGATGACATCATAATTTCACTGGCAGGTCGGAAGATGATCTTGTTTGAATCGATTTCACTTTGTGTGAAGACGGTGATCGGGACGAGAGGGTTGTCTGCGTGCTCAATACTTCCAAAGAATGGCGGAATGGACCTGTTAATGTATTTATTAAATTACATGCTCTTGGAAGTAAGTGTGCTTGTTGTATAACCAAAACGGTGGCTTTTATTATGGCATAGAAATGAAATTTTATTAATTTTTAAAGTCGCTCATATAGGTATGTTGGATAGGTGTCTGTCAATTTATCACGAAAGACTTAATTCAAAGACTTATACTGCTGCCTCAACTTCCTATATAATACCAATGTAATGATGGTGCATTCCATATACGCTGTCAAAGGTAAAGAAAGCCGTAAGCACTCACTAAGCTGAAGTATACAAACACCCGACTGAGGTAGTATGATGGGGCTCCCTTATAAAATAACTAGCCCGAACAGCCTCAAGCTGTTTACACGAGCCATGTTGAACCACATAAAGAATGGATATACCCAGAGCTGGGATTCAAATTTTTTGTCAGCCGGTTCCATCACAAAAGTCATATTTTTCAGCCGGTTCTGATACAAAAAGTCATCTTTTTTTTTAGTAAATAAACCATTAATGCTAACCGGTTTGCTGATCTCATAAAATTCCGTGAGACGGTTTTATAGAACCGGTGCGAACCGGCTGAATCCCACTACTGGATATATCCACTAATCTTACTGATTTCAATATCAATCACTTACTTCGTAATATTATAAATCAAATCTCTATCAGGAGTGTCTTCATCAGTATATCTGATATATCCACTGTGTAAAACAGTGACATGGTCCTCGGTTGCTGTCATCTGCGGTGGGAAACTTACTCCTCTTGCTATGTGAGGCTTCTCTGTGTTTTCTGGGATCACAGACACACGGAATACGTCATCCGTGACGTGACGAGCTGGTCGGTAGTTTTCATCAATAACCTGAATATACGTTTGTTGTTATATTAGTTACCATCGTTTTGAGATTTTTGCTTTGCATAATAATCAGAACACTGGAGTCGCAAACTATTTTCACAATTCCATAGTGTAAAATAACATTTGGGTCGTAAATAAACTTGGCCCTATTCTTGGCCGACTTCGGAACGACAATATTTTGATCCATGGGCTTTAAACCACTACCAAACCTCATTCTATCAGTTGCGAGTTCCGAACCCTAACTTCAAGAAATCTCTTTGGCAGGTTGAAAATTTTGGCTTATTTGAATTGAATCTGAAACTCCCAGTGTTTTTCAATTCTGAGGCGAAAGGTTGTAAATATTGAGTTACTGTTACCTGGAATTCAAACGCCTCAACTTCACCAAGGCCGCCTAGATCACGATACCAGACATCGCCCTCGTCTACGTCCTCTTGTGAAAACCTCATCAATGGCGGAGATCTGTAAACGGTGTCTTCCATCTTTACCCAGTTGTCAGTCACTAGCATTGGGTCATCAGATGACATGGGTGAAATTTTAACGACTTCTCCGCTGTGAAAAAAAGGGTTTTAAAATAAGCGACGGAAATCATTTTTTACTATTGGCTGTTATTAAATTAATTGCGGTTTGACAGACAACTTGCAAGCGACCACTATGGCCATGTTTATGGTATATTTGGATCAATCCTTCGAACAAGTGAAGCTAAGATGACAGTACGTATTGTTGAGTTGGTACTTTAAATACTTCGAGTCAGTACTACAATAGAAAGGTTGGTGAAAAGAATTCCACAGCTCTTATACAATGAACCATTTACTGTAGGCCTATATCAGCACTTTCGGATGACCCCACTCTTCTGATCATAAAATCTAGATTTAGTCCAGCAGTCTAATTAGTATGCCATCATGCGAGAAGATATCAAGAGTATAATGAGTCGAAAACTACAATAAAGGGACAATTGGAGCAAACAAGTAAAAAATAACGCTACCAACCTTGTAAAGTTCACAGGTTTGAGCGCGTAGACCAGTTTGGATTTGTCTTTCACTCTTTTCCCGACAGTGTTCAACAACTCGCTTGTAATGTGCAAAAGCCCTTTGCTTCTTACACGAGATGGTTTGTTGGTAACTAATGACGGTGCAGAAGAAGCCTGAAAATGGAAAAAGTAAAATTCAATTTTTCAATATTTAGTCTGAAAACAAACACGAGTTAAAAATTTCATTTTAGGTTTTTGTATATGCGCTATGCTCAACTCATAGTTAGCTAGTTTATATACAAATGAAATACGCCGTGCCTCGTCGATTTTCAAATTCCCCCATTCATAATTAGCACCATATGCATTAGTCAATTAGTCGATTAGTAATTATTGCTACTGCGAACTAACGAAAGTTTAAGTAAATAAATACATTGCGAAGTTGCTCTCCCAAGAGCTTTCGTACATGAGCACGCTGAACGGTTCAAGTACAGCATAATTGTAAGTTCTCATTTACCTTGGGTACGATTTCCACTCTGAGTGCGACATTGATCACGTGATATTTGTCCGATACTTGAAGTCCGATGACGTCATACAAGGTTGATTTCGACTTCAGTCCTTTCCTCGGAGTGTAACGTAAAACATTCTGATCGATGTCTTCAAGCTGGGTGGTGCAAACAGAGGATATTATTCTTCAAATCGGGCGGCCAATAACACATATTTTAAAGTACAACTCTCATATATTTATAAGAAGGAGACTACCGATAAGTGAGCATACTTGTTTTATTTTTATTTCCTCCGGCAGCTGAATATCATTTGGCATTTTTCGTACGGTACTGATATTACTCAGACTTGTGTCGGATTAGTGCCAACGCAATAGCTTTTTTAATGAATAAAGAAATGTAATCTTACCGTGAAGTCCAAAACCTCTGTGTCCACGTGATTCGTATTAGTGATAAATCCATACTTTGGTGATGAAACAATGGTTATTGTGACGTCAGCTGAATTGTCGTCATCGGTTATCATCAGATTTGACAACGATATCTCTGTTGTTTGACCAGAGCTAGAATGATAAAAATAAAAATGCATTTTAATTTAATGAGCAATTGGCATAAAATTGGACACGGATTGTACCATTTTCTTAGCTTTTGTTCTCGTTGAAATAATCGCTTTCCCGTAATCGATTTTTCGATATCCTCAAGACTATTGAAAATCCAATTTTTTGACTTTCGGCTGGACTCGCTAGCTGTTACGATCTAACATCTGGCTGTTAAAAATTTCAGACCCCGCTTTTTGAAAATTTTTGGCTACGCCACTCAAGTACTTGCCAAAAAAGAGAAGCTGTTTCACCTGACTACAAGCGGCTTGTTCCTGACAACCATAGGTGAGTGAGTGGATACAATCAGTATGTTGATGTCTTGTGATGCAGATTCAAGATGACCATCCGTTACTTTAACCCTTGCAACACGAGGTAGACGAACAATCTCATCTGGAACAAACCAAACACTTCCTTGTTTGATTTTTAATAGTGGAATTTCGTCACCGATTCGAACTCTGATCTGAAAATAAAGTTTAAAAATCAGTTTCGGTATAGATAGCATGGCGAGCTGATGTATAAGAACCTGAAAATTACGGGGAAACAAAGAAAGAATTCGCAAAAACTAGATGCCAAAATACAGAGGTGGGACATTGAAGAAGATAAGCGCAAATCATAATGCAAACCTCGCCAAAGTATAGATCCCGACGTCACGACAGAAAACCTTGAATTCGTTCGTGCGATTTAAAGTCGCTTGAAATGGGACATTGTACAATGCCTTTTCGGTACGCTAGTGATGGTGGAGTGTACAAAATAAACCTTGGTATAGAAGTAGTTTGCATTTCCTATACCAAGAAAGGTATGAGTCATATCCAGCTGATAGGACGGTGGGGTCAGACAAGAGGATCGCATAAAATCGACCTCATTTCCGCATCTAGACAAACTCGTCAGTTTATCTCAACCACAATTGGATTACAGGCAGAATGACCTCCGTCATTTTTCAGCATCAATGTTTAGTAGAAAATACAAGACCACGCGCACTCACTCATAAGTAAATGATTCTTATCGCCAAAGGAAGTTAGCTAGTTTATATAAATATGGTAGGACATATGATGCCAGCGTGGGGCGTGAATCAGTCAAATCATTGAAAACACTACTTACATTATCGACTTCAATCCGCCCGTTTCGTGGTTGTGCTTCCAAAATAAGTTTCAGTTGGTCATCGGCTGAGTCTTTGTCTGAAGCCTCTATTATTTTGTCATCAATGACTGATCTTCCGTTCATTGTGACGATGATAGGTCGAAGAATGGAAAGAGCTGGTGCTTCGTTGTTCGCCTGGATATATAACAAATGGTTTTCAAAGTTTTAAGGTGAAATATGAAGACGGGGGAAAATGCCGATCGGCTGCAAAAGTTTAAAATTGATAGTATTGGGTTTGACAACTTTTATCTAAGCCAGAAATGAATCAAACTTGCTCACAACTTTTATTGACTCGAACAGGGCGCTGTTAAAGTATGGAGATAGAGACTGAAATAAATATTCCATAGATGAATTTTCCGGAGCATTCCTATAGTACCAGACACACATATATTCTGTGTAAATTTATTTTATATTAGAAACAATTATTAGACCATTTGAATGCAAATCAGTCCAGAAAACGATACCTGGCACAGTCTTGTCATTTCATTTCCAAAGTATCCGTTTCTGCAATTTCCGCAAAGTGAACTTCGTCTGTGTCTTGGGGCTGTAAATTCGAAGATAGTTTTAACCAATGGCCTAGTAGATAAAGCCTTGAATATTTTGAACTTGCTGTTGGAATTCTAGGTATGAAATCTCTGGTTCAAATTCCACCATCTCTCCAAGAGTGTGATAAATTGGCAATGCCCAACTGAAAACATTGCTTGTTAAGCGCATCTTTCTGAAGAAGAGGCGTATTAAAATCGTGAAAGACAAGGAAATTATTTTTAAAAGAGCTCAATAAGACAAAAACGGTTTATATATTTGAACTCCAACCTATTTGACTGACACATAATTTGTGGTGATGGTGGTGATATTGACAGGTTTTTGGAACTACAAGGACGCTTGAAGTCAGGAGTTAATATCAACACAAGTTTTGAGTTTTCTATTGGCTAAGGTAGACCGTAACAGCTGGCGGGTCTTGAAGTTACGAAACATTGCTATGTATGATACATTTTTTTTTACATTTTAAAAGAAGAGGGGACCGAACTGGGCACGCCCCTGTACAGATGTGACAACACGTTCCCAGCTCCGTGCTATTTTTACAAAAATCTGGTATGAGAAAACATGGTTCTGTTTGGAACTTCACAAGTATAACAAAAAACTCACTTTTATCCAATGGGTCGGTTTCGGCCTGCATGAAAGTTTGAGCATCGCATTGGTCGCAGGATGTTGGGGTTGTGCAGTGAAGGCAATGTGATGGACATGCTACACATGTGTTGGTTGTTGGATCATGAACGTATCCTTGTGGACAGGATGAGACGCACTTGTTTTCTGCAAGTGAATTTAAACATTTATTTTAAGTTTATTTTGATAGAGAGAGTGAGTATTATTAGATGGGTTAAAATAAAACATGTCATAGTCAAATTTATTTTTTCCATCCAGTAAAAAAATAACATGCAAAGTTTAAAGAAATAATGCTGAATACAATTTTCACTGGAGAAGGAACGGGGAACTAAAGCTGGTTATCTAGCAGCGACACCCATATCATAATCTGTTGTGCAGTTTTTAATAATGCCAGGTATCATGAACCGAATAAATCCTTGTGAGTAGAATGTCTGCTGCGAGTAATTTCATGTATAGATTTGTGGTATTTTTAATCCGGGGGAGAGAATGAATTATTTACATGTTGTATTTATGTTTTTTTCACTGAATCTTCAAACCATAAAACTAAAGCTTACCATGGATATGATGTGGAAGACGACATGCAGAGCAACTGTTTTCATCAGCACAGGAGACACAATGCTTGGTTTTACATGGAAGACAAACAGATGATGATTGGTAGTATCCTGAAAACAGAAAATAATGTGTTAACAAAATATTATCGCTGTCAAGGTATGGATATAATTTTGATTACTAATTTTGTAAGTTACAGTATGGAAAAAATTCTGTGGCCATCACTATAAGTAGGAGCAAGATTTCCGTCATCAAATGCAGAGAATTTTTACGTCTGGACCATTTTTATATCTTATGTGAAGAGGTGGACTAAATTATGGAATGACCAGGGCTAAAACAGGTTTTACTGCAAGGCCAGCGTAATTTTGACTAAATCGAAATTTAAAGATAACAGTTACTTACCTGAAGTACATTGTTTCACACATCTTCCATTCTGTAGTTTTGAGCCAGGCATACATTCAAGACATTGGTTTGAATCCGGACCCCAACACCGGTTACAACTCCAATCACATTCTTTGCAAATCGGAGTTCCAAGCGAGCTCCCTAAGTGTTGAGACGAAAAAAATAATACAGATACATATGAGAAATGAACAAACAGAATGCATGCATAACATTGAATGTAAACCACCGCGATCATGAGCTCAAAGAGGAATAGTTTAAATCAGGGGTGTGCAACCTTCATAGAAATAACTGGGTGAAACCGCGGGCCGCACTTTTATTTTTTATCTAGTAGTTGCAAGCATAAAAATTTTGGATTCTAATCTTGCGACATGCGTTGTTAGCACAAGCCAGCTGGTAAGGCATTGTAAAGTCATAGACATATAGATAATAAATTGGACTCAGTTATAGGCTTAGCGGAGCAAAGGCATTTGGCTCCCCGCAGGTTGCACACCCGTGTTTTAAATCATAATTAGTGTCTTTATACAACTAGCTGTAAATCGAGGAGAACCGATCAAGAACTTCTTTGGTGGAAATGTGGGGATAAAGTTCAGACAAAGAACGAGTGATATAATATCAATAAAAATAGCAAAGTGACGAATTTACTGGTAAAATATTGCAAGTCTGAAGCCAGTTAGTTGTCTTGGATCAGTATCTGAGGAAATACTTTGAGTTGTATTCCATATCATTTTATCTGGCCCATGTGATTGATATATTATAATTGACAAATAGGGCGTGTGAATATGTTTTGAATCACGACATGCTACATATAATACAGTAAAATGTTTGTATACAAATCTTTGTAATATTCTGTACTAAAATATAAGTGAACTATTTATTTTTTCGCCGTATCCATTCCTTATCCACATAATAATATTCAATGATTAGTTGAAATTTCTGATTCAAAAAATGTAAATTAACTCATTACCTGCTACATCGGAGTAAAACTGTTCTGCGCATCCAGCAATGCATTCCCCGAACTGAAGAACTGCGCCTGTGTCTTTGCATGATGTGCAACGAGGTCTTGTTCCTCCACTAGGTGGAAGCTCACAGGTAGTGCATGCCGAAGGGCAGGATTCACATTGACCTAGATAACAAATATACTTACTTTCCAATCACAATAATATTTACCCAATGAAAAGTCATCGAAACTTATCTTTCATTCGATTGGGCGTCACATTAAACCAATCCTAGTCATTGTGGTGATATTGACTGAGATAGAAATAACGCTTATCGTATAAGGTATCGGTTTTCAACCAGTGGGCCATGGCTATAAAACATTTTCAGGTAGGCCCCAAACCTATTGAAATTTGTTAGGGTTATAGACAAATTAGTGAAACTATTGTAGTAGGGATGAATGGCGATGCTGTTCTTGCTACTGAGTGGTAATTCTCATTTTAATTATCAAAGTGTCTATCTTTACAAAATAGTTTTTTCTTGTAGTTTTCCTCTTGAACGAGGAAGTTAGTGGGCCACAGAATTTTTCGTGCAACAAAAGTGGGCCACGGAAGAAAAAAGGTTGAGAACCACTGACTATAAGGCGATCTGAAGATTGGCCCAAAAACTGGGCTGTTGGGGAATTGTTTGAAATATAATAGAACGGACACTGGTCGACTGACCTTTCTGTTTTTGCAAAGTAATTTTTTTCTACTAGGTGGAAGTAATAATCTCAAATATCAAGTTAACTAATATTTTAATATTTTTTTCTCGATAATATTTTTATGTGGAACCTTAGATCGTTCGGGGTTGCTGGAACTATTACCAGCCAATGTAATAGATAGAATGATAGTATTTTTTCTAGGAAACCTTGAATGCAATTTATTGCAAAAATATGAACACAAAATATTATTACAAAATCGCACCTTTCAAAGCAAAGTATCCGTCTTCACACGATTCTACGCATTGTGACGTCATTTGAGAGCGTAATTTTTTGTCGTCACATTCGATACAATTGTCTTTCGAGTCACATGATGCGCAACCCCTGGTACAAGGAACGCACATAGAACCGCTAGGAGTAGTCTGAAACATATAAAGCTTAAAATGAAACAGTGTCAAATGGGTTTGGGTTTCTATACTGATAGATTGGTGGTTGCTAAGCCTGGCATGGGCAACTACCGGCCGCTGTTCAAATCCGGCCCGTTTGGTAATTTAATCTGGCCCGCCTGATGCTGCCACAACCAAACTAAACTTTGATGTTTTAGCTGAAAAATAGCTCAAGGGATTGGTTGGGATTGTGATTAGAGTTATTTTTTGCACGAAGCTTATTGGTTCAAACTTTTGCTTATGTAAAACTGTGAATATTATTCTTAGAATGTAACTTTTCACGTCACACTTACATGGAACGCAAGACTAGGTGGGAAAATTTTGGCCCCTGGCACAAAAACCTTGCCCACCCCCGTTCTAAGCCCTTGAACGTTGCCTTTTTTGTTGTTTTCTCCATTTGTCGCTAATAATAGTTTGCGAATAGATATATAGTCTTAGCCACCACTCCAATGGCATCATTTGTAGAGAGCTACTGAGCTGTCATATAGACAGTAGGTTTGATTGTAACAGCAGGCACACAAGATGTGAACTACGATTCAGCGTAGTGTTAGTGTAATATTTTGGGTGAATGTATTAATCCTATGAAACAAATCTGAGTCCTATGGAGAAAGTTAAATAAAAGGCCTCATGGCGAAACATGGAGTACTAAAAGGAGAATTCGATTGGCTCGTTAGTTGAAGATAAAAGCGATTTTTCCCAACAACAACAACATCGAAAATAGCAACAGCAGGAATTCAACGAAACGACCCATAGTTTCAAATCCCTGTCCAATAACGATATACATAAAAATATCGCACAACTCAAAGCTATCAGTCTACCTTTTTGTACGTTCCTTTCGGGCAAACCGTGACGCATTTTTCAATGTCAAGGTCATCGCTTGAGCCCAAGGTCAGAATCATCGACTTTTTCATCTGATTACATTCGGCCAGTTTCGTTTTATCGTAACACTGTTGCGTTCTTTCATCAGCGACAAGACTAAGCGCCCAGCATTCGTCTGCTGACAGACACATTTGTCTCAACTGTGACGTCATGTGTGATGTCATTAGAAGAAAACCGTGACTAAAGCAGGATGTACAATTGGTGTTTGATGGTCCGTCACATCTGGCACAAGTTTCGTGACAGCCTGGAACAAATACAACAAACATTTGATTACGATTCTTTTAGTACAGTGATTGGTTTTGACTGTATGAGTCAAACTGTATATAATGAGCCTTTTAAGAGCTGGGCAGGATTCATAAGAGCATAGTCAAATGGCAGGCTCAGAAACCCGTCAGAGTTACATGGCTTACATATATATGAATGGGAGAAGATTTCAGCCAGAGGCATGGATACAGTACTTTAGCGTAGGCATATGAAAGGAGTAAGCATAAAGAGTTTGGATTCATTGTATGTTCTAGGTTGGAATATATATAAAACTTTAGGTAAATGCTTAGAGAAAACATAAGAAGTGGCGATTCACGGTATGTTCGAGATGTAGAATAGATATGGAACGTTGGGAAAATGATCAAGTTTTGAAGTCGGATTCATGAAAAAATTGATGCTTCTATCTTACGGGTTATTCGTAAAAGGCCCACTCACTACCGTTTAACCTAGACATGGGCCAACTACGCCCTCGGGACGAATCCGGTCCGTTGGGTAATTCCATTTGGCCCGCCTGATGCTGCTATAACCGAACTAAACCAAATTTTGACGTTGAAGCTTAAAGTTAAAAAAAAGCTCAAGATATTAGTTGAGATGGCCACCAAATTTAGTTTTGGCACAAGGTTAATTTTTTTCCCACTTTTGCTCTTGTAACACTGTTAATATTGTCCATAAAATGTAACTTTTCAAATCACACTTATATGGCCCTTCAGTCTAGGTGGGCAAAATTGTTGGACCCTAGTCCAAGAACCTTGTCCACCCCTAAAACCTTAACCTATGACATGTAAGCTAACCATATCAACATACTTCCATCATATGCCGATCACTCTTACCTCTACAAACTCTATTTTCCATGTAATGTCCTTCATCGCAGTTTTCAACGCACTGACCAGTGGCGAACAAGTCGGATCTCAATTGAAGCATTTGCGTATTGGATGAGCATGCTGTACAATCAGATGGGGATCCACCAACACAAAGATGGCAACTTAAGTGACAGGCTGCAAGACAAAAGTTCTATTCGTGAACATAAAACACAAGAGTTTGAATATTGCTTTGATACCAGTTTGTAGTTAATGTAATGTCATGACGTCCAACCAATCGCACATGAAAAGCTTTGATTATCTTGAATTTTTAGGTTTTGTTCATTACAATTCAAATCACCTATCATTTTTACTGCATCTTATGTCAAGAAATAGTGCACTGAAATTCAGGACAGTTAACTGGGTATCATCTATACCCGAACCGCGGCTGGTAGCCGAGCTATATATTGCGATTGCCTATACGAATAACCCGTCTCATCGACCTTTTTCTTAGGGCAAAATATGTACAATATGTTATCCGATCCCTCTACTCGGAACAAGACTTGGAGTTGAGTATAGGTGAAACGGATCAGTAGATATATAATTTGACTATAATCGATTCCAATCTGACGAACAAAATAAGATCATAGCAGAACATTTTCGTTACCTTTGCATACCCCGTCGCTCGGATAGAATCCTGCCGGGCAATTATCAATGCATTTCCCGCTATGAAGCAATTTCTTCTCCGAGCAAGTAGAACATTGGTTTACTAAAGGTCCAACACATGATGCACATGACTCGTGGCAAGCTGTTAAAGATTTTTGAAAAGATGAAGATGATTTTAAAAGGATCTGATGGATTAGTGTCGATTAAGACATTGATTGAGGGGTGTCTGTGACATATTTATCTGAGATGTAATACATTGATTGGCTAAAAGAAAGTTTCCCTGTCTTCAAAATGAAAGAGATATAATAATTTAAATTTGTGGTCTTCATGGATTTCATGACACAAATAAGTTTTTAATATATAAATTTATCATACGAATCAAGTTTGCCGTAGCCTTTCAAATTCAAATATTAATCCCCGAATTAGGTGGAATTCTTCAAAATAGGAAAACGTGAAAAAGATCAAGTGCAGACTAGTAATGCAATTCGAAGAATGCATACCTGCGCACTTCCCGTCTTTAGTTTTGTAATATTTCTGCGAGCATTCACTGACGCAGAGATGGTTCTGCATTATCTTTCCTGGCGGACAAGTATCGCATATGTTGGAGTCCGATGAACAGGATGCGCATGAGGAATGACAAGCTACAAAATGAATGAAAAAGAGTATAAGAAAAATAAAGAAGAATACAAATAAGAAAGTGTACGCCGTAGCGATGTCAAAAAAACAGGCTGACGTGGGACTTGAAGTTATCTTCAGTTCAAGTAAGTTCTGTTAGGGAAACAGCTTGAAGGATTGGAATTTTGCAGCTAACACTAGGGCAAACTTGCGGGCAAACTACGGTCGCGGACTTAAGGAATTTGTTGAGATTGCGATTAAACTGAGTTTTGACACGATGCTTATTGTTTTTCATATTTGCTTTTGTCATACTTCATAATAATGAAATGTAAGTTTTCAAGTCATACTTCCATGGCCCGTAATTCTAAGTGGGCAAAATTTTTGGCCCCTGCTCCAAAAACCTTGCCCACCCCTAACACATAGAGGCGATAGAACCAATAATAGGTATGTATCCTCTATGACTATGCAATACCACTGGTAGTGTATTCAGTATCTCTTTGAAGAAGTGGATGTGGCGTCAAAGTAGTCATTGCCGCAAAAAGGTGGCGTCATAATGAAGTTTCACGTCATGATATAAAAATGACGTCATAACACCGTTCGAAATTCTAAAGGAGCTATAAATCGCTCACAGATCAATATGACTGCTATATGTGCAATAGTTAATAATAAATGTGGAATAAAAACACTTTACTTACGTTTACAGATGTTATCAGAATAGAAGAAATCTTTGCCACACCGATCCGCACAATCTCCATTTTGTACCAGCATAGTTTTATTCGTGCATTCGACACAAACGCTGGCACTTAGGCATCTTGCACATCCTTTCATGCAATCTAGAAACGGAATCAGGGGTCATAGGTCAGTAGCAGAAAAGACACGGGTTATATTATTTTCGGTATAGCAGTCAATCTCAATGATATCGAAAGTCTAGGACCTCAACCTTTATTTGCAAGCAGGAGAATCACTGATATAGGAGTTACAATTGACATTCCCACTGGCGCATTGTGCTGAGCCTTTGGAACATGATTGACACTGCTGCCATTATTACCATATTTGGATGTTTTTATGCAGCATTCATTATTACCTCCCCATCAAAGGGCATTTATCGTCTCGCTGGTTGTTTTCCTATTACATTTATTGTTGTAGCATGGACGATAGGGCTGTATGGTCTAGTAATGATGACTAATATGTCTTTTGCATGTTATAAAAGTCATCTTACGTTTGCAAAGTCCATCGTCGTCGAAGTATCCGGGAATGCAATCCTCGACACAGGTTCCGTCCTGTAGTTGCAGAGGAGATTTACATGAAGTGCAAGTGTTGGGTGAGTTCGCCAGTGTGCAAGTTTCGCAAGTAGAATGGCAACCTTAAAATATAATGTAATACGTGTGGATCAAGTTCAGATTTTGGTCCATCAGTTTTGCCGCTTTTAGAGTTAGAGAACCAACTTTGGTGTAAGATATAATGGGTGAAAAAAGATATGGGATTCGTTTTTTTGTGTGCAATGACGCCATTAAAATTGAAAATTGCGCACTTTGTGGCGGTAGACTACTGTGACAGATTGCATGCCTGAACTTCATTGTGGCTTTCGTGTCCATATATTTGAGCATCGATCTCTTGTTTTAGAAGAGGTGGTCGCGAGTCTTTGGAAGGGGGTATACGTATCATATGAATGTTTAAAAACCATTTGCCCATGAATATGAAATAAGAAACTTACGTTTACAAGTCTTTCCTTCTTGATAAAACCCAGGCAAACATCTTCTGACACATTTCCCTTCCTGTAGTAGATGCCTCGTGTTCTTGCAAGTTGTGCACTGACCGTACTTAGGCCCATTGCATGTTAAACAATCCGCGTGGCAGGTAACGGGTTCGCATGTTGGACAGCATTCACCTGTAAATATAAAATGGAAATTTTGCTGTCAGTGCTATTTATTTGAGGTAGATATTCTAATCAAAACAAGCCTAGTGAAGTTAGTTAATTGAGGGGCATGTAGATTCCAGAGTCCGGTTAAAAACTGCCAAGCATAGTTAGTTGTATAGACAGTTATATAGTCTCAATCGGCAGATGAAAGTCCTTCTCAAGTGGATTGCATACAGGGCTGGCATATTTGACTGCAGGTTTTTGGCGAAGCTACAAAGAACATATATTGCCAATCAATTGCAATGTTCATGTGAAAACTTTTTTAAAGTTCTTTTAATAATGTTCAAATATCTCTAGCCTAAATGAAAAATGGTGATATTTGTGTTAGAATTGAGTAAAGTTTTGAATATAAAAATTTGAAAACCGAAAATAATAATAAATAAATAAATATCGAAAATATCGGTCAGGGACCGAAGACTTATCGATCAAAAGTTCCCAAAACAGCGCTCTCACTCCATAGCGACACCTTGTGTCCCATCACTAATTAATTATTAACTCGCTAATTATACGACATAATTCATCCAAAATCAATAGGCTTCTGATCCGAGATATGATGAATGCATTTGCAAAATTTGGAGCGGATTCATCCTCGCTTTCGTGAGATATCGCGTGTATCTAACAGACAAACAAACAAACAGACAAATACCTATCAACATACTTACCGATCTTAAGATCGATAAGTAATAAATAAAAAATAATCACACAAAGACTTTGAACGGCTAAATTTAACTTGTTTATGTCACACATCCTTTACTATTTGAGTGACCATGACCTAACAGTCCACATGGGTGGTTTTAATGTTTGTAAATCAAGGGAAATTACTCTCACTCCATATTCTATGGCATATTTAAAATTCAAGTACTAGAGGTTAAAAGTTCTTTTGTTACGCGGAGCGAGCACTCTTTCTTTCAGGCAACTTGTTCCGCTATGCATTCAATGCGTATCAATCTAATCATTTGGGTACTCCAGGTGTATGTGTACCAATATGGAGGTTTGTTTGCCTACTTTACAACAGGTTGTGTAAAGGGACGGAAGCCTATGGGCTGGTGGGATATTCCCTTGGTTAACACAGACAGTCCCCTAACTCGTAATAGAACTAAAATAAGGAAAATCGAAATGAAATCATACCCTAACTTGGTACACATACTACGGAAGTACCATCAGTTGACTTATTTTACGACCATTTGAAAGTCCGACCCAGGTTATTCAGAGTTTCGGCTGAGCTTACAGTGTAAATATGCCAAACTCAGAATTCGCAGCGCCTGCCAACTCATAGCGTGTCTACAACATTCCAACAATAGCGTGCGTACAAGTGAAGCGTGTCATACATGTCATGCGACATTGACAATGTAAGAAGAGAATCTTTGTAGTGTTTTGAGTTCATGAGCTGTCGAAAAATTTAGTCAATTTGGGAATTTTTTAGCTTTGAAATTGCTGGCATTGATTGTCAATATACGTTACAGATTGTCGCACTTTGCACTGCAATTGCAACGACATAATACAAAAACATGACGTCATAATAATATATGACGGCATACTATAAAATGTGACGTCATAATAAAAAGACACCACGTCAAATAAAATTGAGATGCCCTAGTTGTGATGCAAAGATAGTTTTGCAAACTTTGAAACCACTAGTTCTTGTGCCTTGTGCCACGTATAGAACTAAATATAGATTCAACCACTAAATAATGCAGTGAACCTTCAGCACGACAGGCCTGTTATTGTGCCAAAACGTTAAAGATCAAATTTCTAATTTTCTCAAAAAAGAGACGAAATGAGGTCGCGTTACACTGATGTGGTTTTGGCAGCGCAACAAGGTTAAGAACGGTGACGCAAAAAAGTCTGGAAAAAGTTCTGAGTTAGAAATAAATACAATCGGCTGCCATAATGATACAATTTCAGATGAATGGTTACAAGCAGGATAATTTGACTTGATAATAAGACTTCTGGCAACTACTGCCATCTTTGAGTATTGAAAAATTGAAATTGATTATGGACTATTAGGCATGACGAAAGACGATGAGTTTTTGGAAGGAGTCTGTAGTTCATCGAAGTTTGAGACTTGGTGGATTAAATAAAAGACCCAGCAATCTGAATACATAGAATTTTCCTACCTTGCATGTGTACGGGTACAGTATGTTCTGGGCAAGGTTGGCAGTCGGCATTGAAGCATTGTGTCACTCCGTGTATGCATGCACATCTTTCACATGGACTGGTCTGCCATTCGTCACCATGGCGATATAACAAGCCGTTGTGAAAGCACTGAGAAGTCACAGGCACGCATTCTGGGCAGCAGGATCCAGGCTTGTGAATAAGCTTTTGATTCTGCAAAATTATTCATGGTTGAATACTCAAAATAGAAGGTAGATGAAAATACTTTTTAGTGAGGCCCACGGTATCGTAACGGTTTGCGTCGAGCAACCTTTTCACAACGTAAGTACGAGCAAAGACTGGAATTTCTCGAATTCCCAATGATACGAATTTTGCGAGATAAAGTAGCAATATGGAAGGCAAAAATGGTCTGTTTAGTCCGTCTGCTTTCAGCAAACTCTCATAAAAACGCTTGGCCATACATGTCTTTCGTGACCTCGCCGTATAAACAATTGGCGAAATACAAGCCCAATTTCCAATTTTTACGGATAAAGTCCAGTTGCATAAATAAATTCGAATCGGGTGAAAAAATATTCAACAACATTTTAAAGCTTACTCTTTCGCATGTTACTTCTGAGCATTGTAATTCGAAGCATCTGACAATTCCTTTGTTACAGGAACACATTTGACATTTGGTTCCGTTCCAGAGATCACCGTGGTAATGACGGACACCTTCATAGTCGCAATGAGCTGCAAATAAGCAAAGTAATATTACAAATGCGGATATATTCATTACCGTTTTTTATTACTCTTTGCGCAGACCAGTAAACAGTTACAGCGTGTACGCAGTGACAATCAGACGGGGTAACGAGATAACAACCTATTCTTCCTCTATGCCTTGGTGCGTGGATGTCCGTGTGATATGAATTCTCATTAAAAGCATTCAAAATCAAATAAACACCTCGTAATTTCATCCAAAGCGTGAAATTGAAAACCACTCTGGTCCGCATTTTATCCAATTGTACTAAGTACGAGAAGACAGCAATTTCGAATGACCGACATCCGATTTGGCTCAAAATTTCAGTTCGAACAATATAATTTACGTAAAACTCGATTCGGTTGATTGACAGGGCTACATCAGTATATAATTGGATTTGAGTTTTACCTGAAATTGTAGAATTTTGCCAAATTTTTAGTCCTATAATATCTAGGGTGTGGTGAATTCGTGCAGATTTTATTTCTCAAACTGAAATTTTACTGTTTTATTATTATTAAGGTAATAGCACTTTGCATTTGCGGGTAGAATTTCTAATATTTTTCACCTATTCAGTATTGTTCCAATACCTATTTATGCAAATTACAAACTATTCCAACTTTACAAAAGCCAGAGTGCAAGTGGCGCGTATTGCTAGATAACCGTCTATTATAGATAGAACAATAGACAGGAACAAAGTTATAAAGGCAATGTGAAGAGCAGTGATATATAGTGAACCTCGACACTACTATCTCACTGAAGCTTAGACCCAAAGGCCTAAGAAAGACGACATTTAGTGTTTGACCCAACAATATTTTTTTTTTTCCAAATTAATAATATATCATTTCTTGAGAACACAAATTTTGCAAACTTGAAGATCTTAAGATCAATCCTAACATTATAACCTTCGTAAAATTGGTAGCCAACGATAACAATCTCTGTAGAATGACCTTCCGAGTAATTGGCTGATAATAACCACGGTGGCAAAAATCAGATAGCTTTCTATATTTGACGTTACATCGCGTTATAAAAATAAATAATTTTACAAATTTCAACAATTTTCACCGATTCCCATATTTAAGTGTCAAAGGTGAATAATATTTTTTTTTTCTATGGTTGGTACGCTTATAACTATAGGGTTTATCAAAGGCATCTTGAAATTCCTTCTGCATTCTGCAGATATAAAAAAAGCGTTCCAATATGGAAGTAACTAATTTTGTTCGCCTATTTTACATCAGGTTGTGTAAAGGGACTAAACCTATGGGCAGGGGGTATCTTCACTTGGCTAACACAGCCAGTCCCCGAACTCGTAATAGAACTAAAATAAAAAAAAATCGGAATAAAATTATGACCTAATCCTAACCTGGTACACATACTACGGGAGTACCCACTGACCAGCGATCTACAGCGGTTGTAAACATTTCAATTTTTAATTGTTGGCGACACGTTTGCTATCTCTTCGTAAAAAAGTATTTGAAATAAATGTGTGTTGATGTATTACTATAACACTTCGAATACTTTTTGACGTCCAGTTTTTTTTAATTCATTGTACTTGAAATAAATGTGTGGGGGTTTTACTATAACATTCCGAAAAGTTATTGAACGTCCATTTTTTTTAAATTTACGGCGCCATCATCAATCAGTTTCGAAAAAATGGTCGAAAAAATAAAACAAACTCGTTGATTGAAACTTCAAAATTGTTTATTTTTCAGATTTTAACCTTAAAATCTAGATCAGAAGAAATTTATTTAACATGTCACCCTGAAACATGGGCAAAGTTGCCCTAAACTCACTTCTGGCCCGGTCCACTTAATACAAGCTATTATTATCTCATCAAGACTTAATCGATTTCATGAGACAATTAAGGGTCATACGTCACCGTAATATTCCGATATAAAACTCTGATTCCTCAATTTTTTACGAAAAAAAGATAAATTTATATTTTAAAAAATAAACACTATGCATAGCTTGTTAAACTTTCAAACTCTTCTCCCATACATAAGACTTGTTTACTTTTCAAATGTGAAACTTGAAATTCAGATCAGAAGAAATTTATACCATAATTTGCCCTAAACTGTCTTCTGACCCGATTCACCTAATACAAGAAATCATTGTTTCATCAGACGATAATCGATTTCACGAAACAACCTCTGGTGAAATGTCGCCACACTGTTCTTATTCTAATACCACCCATTCGTTTTGACAATTTTAATTCAAACTTCCATAAATAAATACTAAACATAGCGCTGCAAAGCTTCAAGCACTTATAAACAAATAATTGTTTAATTTTCAAATTTCAAGCATAAAATTCATATCAGAACGAATCAACCAAAAATGTCAACCTAAAACATGAACAAAGTCGCCCTATTATGATTTCTGACCCGATTCACGTGATATAAGGAATCAGTTTCTCACCAAAGTTTAATCGATTTCACCAAACAGTCTGAGGTGAAAGGTCGCCACAACATTTATACCCAATTCTTATTGAAATATTATCGACACGAATTTCGTTTTGCAAAACTTTTAAAAATAAACACAATACATGCCGATTCGAAACTTCAAGAGATATTCCTTCAAACCAAAATTCCTTTTTGTTTTTTGAATTTAAATCTCAAAATCCAGGTCGAAAGAAATTTATCTGATTTACCTAAGAACATGTTCCAGGTCGCCCTATTTTAACTTCTGACCCGGTTCACCTAATACGAGTAAACAATGTTTCATCAAGGAATAATCGATTTCACGAAACAACTGGGGTGGAAGTTCACCATAAAATTCTTATTTCGTTAAATATTCCAAGCTCTATACTATAAACGAGAAATTGTTTATTTTTCAAATTTTAACCTAAAATTCAGATCAAAAGAAATTTGTAACCCTGAAACATAGACCAGGTCGCCCTATTATAACTTGTGGCCCGGTTCACGTAATACAAGCAATCATTATCTCATCAAAGTATTATCGATTTCACGAAACCATCTCAGGTGAAATGTTGCTATAATATTCTAATTTCCGAATAATTTCAAATTAAACAAGAAAATTCAAATCGTGCTGCGTTCCGTGTTAGAATCCGACAAAGCAATTTTGGCAGCCAATACTGGACTCAAAAGATTTCGAAAGATTGTCGCAGGAATTTGATTTCCCGGGCAGAATGTCGCCATAATATTGTAACTTAAGGGTGATTTCAAATTAAACAAGAAAATCCAATTTGAATAGTATTGCGTTTCAATATAATTACTTTGTAGTTGTATTGAATACCTAATAACTGATTTTGAGTCCAAAAAATGGAGTGGCGACTGGGGTGCTTGGGATGGCAACGGTTTGATTCCAATAACGTAACGCAATAATAGTATATCAAATTTAAAGGTACTACCTCAATGAAAATATAATAAATAATATATTTCCAAATCAAGATTATGATTTTGACTTAAATTCAGAACAATTCGGGTAGCTAATGCCGAGCCCAGCAGGCTCAGGTATTTTTAAATAATCAGTAGTTCTATTTCTTTGATTGGCTATGTTCAAATGATGAAAATGTAAAAACATATAATCTAGTGAAATAGTCCTTTTAGTTACATTATGCTGCAAAATTTCAGTTAAATTTACTACAGGCGACATCTTGACATCTATTATTGCAGCGTAAAGGTGATTTTAAATGTAATCGTGACGTATCAATACCAAATTGTTTTGGTTTTGAAGACAGGTTCAAGATGAAAACATGATCAAAGAATGCCGGTGTTATCGGTGTTTGTATACATACATGATGCGATGACAAAGGCTCTAAAACTACAGTGATACTTTTGTCGCTCCAGAAGTATGAAGGTAACTAATTTTGTTCGCCTACTTTACATCAAGTTGTGTAAAGGAATTGAAACTTATTCACTTGGCTAAAACAGAAAGTCCCCGAACTTGTAATAGAACTAAAGAGAGCTACGCCCAAATATATGGACACGTCTGTTCGCAGTACAGTACGGTTTACCGTACTGTCAGTGTCAGATCACAGTCTACAAATATATTCACACCAAGCGAAGCAGTACAGTCGGACACAAAATGGCGTCGGATGTCCGCAGAACGTTCAGTGACGTCATAGCAAACAAAAACAAATCTCACCGAGCTAACAGAAATATTTGAAATAAATAAAAGTAATAGCCTTCTGAAGAAAAATTTCATCTTTAACCACTAAAAATTTCAAAGCAATCGGTCCAGTAATCGAAGAGAAAAGCGTTTTTTTAATATTTCCACTAGGTGTCCAAAAAGTGTCAAAGAACAACTAGAACACCAAGCACAACATAACAACAAAACGATCGTTATGTCCACTAAACGTGTCCAATAAGGAAAATCGGAATAAAACTATGGCCTAACCGTAACCTGGTACACACACTACGGGAATACCAAAGCTTGTACACTTATATTTTACAGTAGTGAAATTTTCATAGTAGGAAATTTTTAGACGAGTTCATCCGAGCAAGGCAATAAAGGAAAACATAAATAAATAACACAGGTTGCGTGTTAAATCATGTTTCACATTTTATATAATTGTCTGCTGACCTTTTGCCACCCAAAATTTGTAGGAACAGATAACTTTCACAGCTGTACAAATGTAAATGATTCTTAAAAATTATTTCGTGTTGTATTGGTTCTTATTCGCTTCAAGCTTGATAAGTAGATATTATCTCTGGCCGACGTGAGACAGAAGAAAATTTAGCAAAGTTTTTTCTATCAATTTATTTGACTGACGACTTGTCATCAGCGTGGTTTACACTCCCTTTGTTATCACACAATGTACATTGGATTTCCTTTGATTGAGTTTTTATATCAGTTTATGCGGTCATAACGCTGTGTAATTTTCATTGTGATGCGACAATTAACAGACAACAAGTGACAAGTCTATCGTGTGAAACCGGACGACATGTAAGATTCGGTAATGACGTAATATATACTACTATTGTGTAACAATGAGAAACTTTGAGAATCGAAAAGTGCCTGACAGAGTTCCTTTTATGGAGGAAATTCGGATAGATATTTCAATTATTCTTGGGTTTTCTGTTAAATATTTATACCTTTAAAGTTCCTCGAAGTTAAATGCAAATCTGCTTTGCCGGATAAAGTTTCCATTAAATGATTGGAATCCGGATTGCTTAATATATTATTTTTGTTTTTTGTTGCACCTGCAGTGTTATATTTTGTACTCCCGCAAGTCTTATAATTTTAACTAAGCTTTTTCAAGTTTTCCTGCAACATTTTGCAAAAAAAAAGTGGTAACTCTAATCTAATAACTACCTTGGGATGAAACGCAGTCGGGGCAACATTCTTCTTGTCTTGTTACTTTTACTTCTCCCGATCGACATTCATGATGAGAACCGTCCAATGTTTCTTCGTTGATGACGTCACAACTGGTTGTGTGACAAGTGACGTCACCATTTAGACATGTACAATGACGACATGAATCAGGTTTGAACTGTTCCCCTGATTTGTACTGCTTTCCCTGAACATTGAAAATTTTATTTGAGATATAATGTTTTGGAGTTGACATAATTGAAAGGTATGCTGAAAATCATCTTTTCTATTACACACATTATTTTAGATAAAAAATAGTACTCTAATAAATTGTGGATTATAAGTTACGCACGTGCCTTTTATGTAGACGTAATCCTACTCAACTTAAAATTTACATTGCAGAGTCAAATCTCAATATAAACCCCGGTTGCACAAAATGCATTACTACTAGGCTTGGAGGAATTGGTGATACAAAACCAATAAAATTAAAAAAAGAGAGATATTCGGAAAATCGAATCTGAGAATCCTTCATCTCATTCGAGCAATAAGAGCGTTGGTGGTGGTTAGAGTACTAGACTTCTCAGCAGTCCTAATATACTATGTATTGATATTTATGATTTGAATAGTTCAGCAACGACACAGTTTAGGGTTGGAATGTGGAACTCCTCACGAAAGAACGCCTCTAATACCTTAACTATATATATTGATGTACTAACCTCTGATATGCAGGGGGCTCCAACACATTGAGGGCAGCATTGGTCAGGCAGCAGAACAGATCGTTGACTCGGTGGACAAACAACTGGTTCGCAGTGTGCGATCTGGTAGTTGATTTCACCTGAATGTTGGTAAAATTCTTCGTTAAAATACTTGTTAAAAACCAGTTTTAGCTTCTTAGAGTTCTTTTCACCCATTAATGCCGGTTTGGATACATTTTGTTTTTGCATAATGAACTTATTTATATTGTTAAAATTATATTACATAAAATTTGAGCTCAGTTTTGTCGTGTGCATGTTCCTTAGAACTTAACTTATTTTGGTATTTCTAAGGACGTTGACAGATATTTTAAGTTTGATTGTTTCAAAATATTGGCCCAACCTACGTTTATTAGACAGTTCAACATAATTACAACAATATTTGATATAACTGATTTCAATTTTCGCTATTTTCAGTTAAAAGGGTATTTGAGGTTGAAATGGAGTATTTTTGACATTGTGGTCTTTTTCATTGAGGTGTTTATGAGGAAAAGAAGTCCTATCGTTCTCTCATATAATGAGCAGCATCAATAATGCAGAAGGTAGAGCCAAGTCAGA
Organism: Styela clava; assembly: GCF_013122585.1. NCBI lineage: Eukaryota > Metazoa > Chordata > Ascidiacea > Stolidobranchia > Styelidae > Styela > Styela clava. Next base: position 17,511,469 of record NW_024102841.1, on the reverse strand, counting down.
ATTTGAATGTTACATAATTCATGACAAAGATGAAATGCTTCCAACATAGAGACTTCGTTGAGCTTAAGAAGTCGACAGGAAAGTTCCACGTGATTCCGATTCTAAGAATGGCGACGGTTTTGGATTTCAAGATATTGATCAAATCATTCTATACTCCTTGACAGATAGTAATCATAGACATAGTCCCTGGAATAAATTATCTATGGAATTCTATCAGCAATAATATAGAACTACCGTGTTTCTTCGAAAATGGGTCTAATTTCAATTTTCTTCCGAAAAATACACTAACGCTTATTTGGGGGAACGTCTTTTATTTTCAATTATCAAAAACAAAATTACAAAGTAGAAAATTACGAAATTTTTGAATATACAAAATATAAAAACCGGTATCCATTTACTTGTATATAACACGCTTTTATCGACTAGGTCTTATTTTAGGGGGAAGATTATAATAAAATCATTTTTTAATTTAGGCGAGGTCTTATTTTCGGGAAAACATGGATAATCATGTCAAAAATTGGTCTGTTTCATACAAAAGGCGGTCAAATACGCTCAGAATCTTACCGTTGCTGCATTTAGCTCTTTCGCACTTTGAAGGAGTCCAAACGTCGCCATCTCGGTAAGTTACATCGTTGTATTTACAAGAGGCTGCAAAAAGAAAAGCAAACAAAATGAAATATAACTTTAACTTGTCCGAACAATTTAGTGTTTGCTTTAAACAAAAATATCTATTTCAAAGTTCGGTTCATTAAATATTTTAGGAAACATCCAAAATATTAAATCCAAATAAACCTGTCACTAAATATATATCAAATATTCATCGGTAGCTGTTTATCAATAACATGATTGTAAAAGTCAGGGTCCTTTTTTGAACCAGAAATAACCTGTTGAATACGGATTCGATTTTTTTAATGACTGGTAGGTCGAGTCGAGTGAAATTTTCTTCGTATGAACAACCCCGGGTCTGCTTAACTGCATTTCTCGGTGCTGTTGCTTTGAATTATTAATGACCACTTGATGTCAGTGGTAGGACATTTGAAATAAATTACCTAACAAAACAAATAAAGGGGAATTCCCCGGAACGAAAAATTTGTTTACCTCCGGTGCTGACACATTTCTGACAGCAGTCACCCGGTCGTTTCCATGGTAATTCTCCATATCCGCATTGTAGGTCAAGGTTGCAGGTCAACGGCGAACACTGGATGGCACCATTGTTACATGCACATTCAGTGCAGTTACTCCCTTTCCAATGTGTGTTGTGCTAAAATGAAGAAAAATAAAAGTACAGTTTTATTTCGGAGCTATGCCTAATTCTCTTTGATATAAATCCCAAACGAGTAGTTCATTTTAAGAGGTTAATTAAAAATTCACTGTAAGATATAGTTGCGAACATGCTACAAAGCTGATGAACCAACATAAAATAATGTTTTATATATGATAATTACAAGGTATTGCTTAAAGTTTCCACTTGATATCATGTTTAGCTTACATAAGGTTGGACAAAGAAAAAAGTGCAATGCTTTCATTTGGTATACATTTTATTGGGATCTACTATACATACAAACCAATCAGCGAATAGCATATTTGTTCTGAGATGAATTTATAAATGTCAGAACAAAATCTAAATGTTATATTTATAAATAAACTCACCGCTACAACACTTCCATCCTTCAGACACGATCTTCCTTGTTGTTTTGTGCATTCCGGACAACATTTGTTTGAGGGTATAATAAGTGATCCTCCCTGAAATAAGCAAAGTTATAAAAAATATCCATTTATTACCAGAGAAATCAAATCTTAAATATGCGTTGTGCTGTCATTTGTTTAACGTTGAGAATTGAGACGTTATTATTAAGTAGTCATAATTACCTTAGTGACGTCACATTGAGGGTCTTTACATTTTTCTTTATGACAAATAATTATGTGATTATTACATGAACAAGTGGTGCAGGAATCTTTTCTCCATATAGACGAATTCTGAAAAACATAATCAAATGCACAATTTTAGCAAAATATTGAAAAAGTACATTTGCAAAGTTTGAATATTACGTCATTTGTTCGGTAATAATTGCAAAAGAAAATATTATATTTTTCTTATCCACAACGTCATAATGGCATACTCAATCACAACTGATACGATAGCAAAAATGCGGGAAAGTCTTTTTCATTTCTTTGGTACGTCATAAAAACATTTGTTCGATCATAATTAGTAGATACCGGATAGTAATTAAGACACATATTCAGTCTGACCTCCGTTTAAAAGACAAAAACTAGTAAATTACAAATCGACGATAAAACCATGCCAAATTTGGCGGATAAATAAAGAATGGTCCTTAGCAATACTTCATCTATGGGATTTGCTTGGACACGGCAGATGGGTCGGCAAAGTTATTGCAATGCTGATAGGAAATGTTGGATACTTAATGGACTAGAATTACAGTTTTTAGTGAATTTGTGTGCGATAATTGAAGAGTTTTTAAAAGCTTACACTTTAAATTAAGTGATTACGGTAATGAAATGAAAGAATTTTACAAATGAGAGAGAGAATAATCACAAAAAGGAGAATGCCTCAACGAGTAAACGCACTTTTGCCAGTGCGATGTAGTGGGATTGTGCCATGAAATAATAGCATTATTCTATATTTAAATAACTAAAATGTATATAAGCTTTGAAAATTTCAAAGTTTAGATTTGCAAGATCGAACGAATAACTCGAAAGGCAACATGATTTTATTCCGTACTTTTTAAATACGCGTTCGCGGCGTGGTCATAGAATAATATAATATTTTATAATTTAATAAAGTAACTTAACTTAGAGTTTCTAATTCCAATTTTTATGACCAAATTACAATATCATTGCTGGAGAGGGCCCCTTAATTTGTACTTTATAATATAATCAGGAACATGGCTCACGAATTACAATGTTCAATCCTATTATTATTTATTATTCTGTCTTTCAGCATATTGGTTCCCATATCCCAAACCACATGACACATATGTTGGTTATTTACTCAACTTGAAAATATTGAGATACCGCGACCGGAATTTGGCTTTTCAAACACGACCCTTGACCCCTGGGCAAAACCAATAAAATTCATACCAGGGCCACGTTTGAGTTTATAAACTTGATTTCACAAAAATACCGCAGATACCGGAACACTTGAAATTTAAAACCGTAAAGCCGGACTACAAGTGACACAGGGTTTACAAAGTTGAACGTGTGAGTAAAAGGAAGAATAAAAATAACCCCGATATGAGAGTGATACAAGTACTGCAACATGTGTGGACACCGTAGTTATGAATACATGGTAGTTAACACGCTACTGACCATATAGAAGAAGCTTCTGATGAGGAATGTCAAAAATGGCCAAAAATGGCCACTGAACCAGCCGTCATTGTTTATTGCTAAGAATTGAGAGTTTTGGCAATATTTTTTCCTATACAAACATACACAAAATGCCTTTAAGGCGGGCCTGGACTTGGTAATCACACCGGCTGGACAAGTCGAAATATATTTTTTATTGCATTTTAAATCGATTTAAGCATGAAACGTTTAAGAAAGGCACTTTCTAAGGCCAATTTGATCAATGCTCCATAGCTGCCGAAGGCAAATTGACTATATATACTCTTATTCTCTATATGAGTTTGCTCACTGTATTGAGCATAACTTTTAAATGGCTAAGCATATAGATACAGACTTAATAAAAATTCCTCACTGTCGGTGGCTCGCAATTCACAATTACATCATGGCTTATGTCAACGAAACGATATTTTTATGTTTCTCGAATTAACACACGTTAAACGAAACGATATGTACTCTGTGAACGTAGATTCATGTATTCTGTCACACTGGAACGCGGATGTAAACGAAACAATATGAAACATATCTTGGTTTAATTTACGCGAACGAAACGCAATTTTTTGACGACATTTACGCCCGCCTTGGTATGCGGACGCAAACGAAATAATATAATTGCTGGAGCCGACGTCTCCGAAATTAATTTGAAATCTGCATCGACTGCTCTTGTTTAAAGCCACTTATCTATATGATATGGGTGAATGTGCGTGCCTGACAGACTTCATAAAAATATATGAATATCCAAAAGAGACAAATATTGCGTACGTAAGCAACATTATTAAAGATATCTGGCTTATCTATATCGGCGTTAATAATAATTTGCTACTGTTTACACGCGGCCAAAAATGTGAGTGAAAGGCAATTAAGTCCCACGCGCAATTAATCAAAATGTATTGCAAATATAATTCTCTTGATATTACGAAATTCTCTTGTTTATTAACTTATGACATTCCATTCTCGTGTGACCTCTAAATAACCTTGCTGTTATAGACTGGTTGTCTATTATTTGCTCATAAATATTGTCAATATGACGTAACGTTTTAAAAATAAATTCGACTAAAATGACATGCGCACCACTGATGGTATATAAATTTAACACTAACAATATACATCGCGTAATCGAAACCAGTCAAAATCAGAGTTGACAAAATTTCTCGCCTGTTGTGACCGCAAGAAAAACCAAAATTGAAACGTTTTAATAGTTTCGGCGCCGCAGGTAATCCCTGTATCATAGTATTCTCACGTTTCATCGATTCATCTTTATTTCTGTTCATTTTATTGGGATAGCTTGATTCATGTGGGCTGACTAAAGTCGAAATTGGTTACCGTGGTAAACAAATGGTGATAACGAGAAACTAGTAAAGTGATTCATAGGAAACGACTGTTAATTCGAAGGCTTTCCAAGATTTGATGCATTGCACGACAAAAGAGTGATGGACGGTGGATTTATTTCAAAGCTGTTTTTCTTTATATTAAAGACTCTCGACGCTTCAATGCACCAGAAACTTTGTTCAGAGATGCTTCTGAGTGAGGGCTTGTAACCTTTTTTTTTAAATAAATAAACGGTTTTATACCAGAAATACTTTTTAGCGTTACTTTTTACTTTTTTATAATTTTTAGCGTTATTCTTAGTAAAAAATATTTACTTTGAATCTTTCGTGTTTACTATATAATTTTAACATAAAAATTCGTCATTAAATTTCAATTTACAGAGTTGGCGTGTTCTAACGAAAGTCACATTTTCAACTGTCGCCCAACAATGCAACATTCATATTTATAGGGTCCCAAACACGAGAATTCAGTTAGGAATATTTACAGAGAGCTTATAAGGCTATCTTAATACAAAAGCCGTAATCTGTCTACTTTTTTATACCAAATAGTTGAATTGGATTAGAAAGAGGAAATACTATCTGGACCGGGCCAAAGATAGATTCACCTGAAAATGAAAACCAAATATGGTCCATATTTGCAATATTTAATCTAAAATTTGCTTTTCGGACTAGATTAGATCTCTAAGGATTAATGTCATCGCGTTATGGACACTTGAATGTTTTCTACTATTTGTTAAAGGCTTATGTAGCAAACTGGTATTTTAAAAAATGTTAAAACTTCTGTGAAGGTTTGCTTGAAACAAACGTCATTGATGAATTTGGTTATCTTACAACCGTCTGCCATACACGCAATATTTATTTGGTAAGGTATTTCTCTTGTATTGAAACAGAAACAACTGAAAGATAAAACATGACGTAATCGCAACATAGGTTCCGAACTCAAGGTTGATTCCAATTCCTACTTAAAAACCAAGGCTTGAGTTACACATCTGAGTAAATAAGCTTATGCTACGATAAAGAGTACATTGAATCTTGTGGGCTTTTAATATCCATTTATTATATATTTCAAAATAAAACGATTACTTAGCCAAGTACACGGTTTTACACAACGTGGTAGTTCAGTATTGCAATGCCCGCGTCATTTTTTTGAATCTACCTCCTGTAGTATATAACGCTAAGAGTGAAGTTGCCACGGAAAGACGAAAATTCGAAATGGACTGCCTGACCCAGCTATACTCGCGCACTAAAGTCATGAGACATTTATAGCCATAGCTGAAGTGACTAAAATTCGAATTTAAATTGAAAAAAACTGTATTCGTGGGTACATCAAACCAATTTCACCTCGCATTAAATTTTTTTGCAGTTCTCAGAATTGGAATAAGCGACGCTCGGAAAGAATGTCAAATCCCGGATTATAATTCTATTCTCAGATTCGCCACACGCACAAACAGGCTTTTATCCCAAATCCACTCGAGATTTTTAAGGATTACCCGTCACGCTACCGCACTCCAATGTCAACATGACACAATATTTGACCTTGTCGAAGGTCATATATTCTACTCCGATGAGTGGTTTAATATAGAAAAGAAGCGTTGGTCTTAACATGCATTCAAATCCCATTCCCATCACCTTACCCAAAGTGTAATAAACGGCGCTCCAGAAGTATATGTACCAATATGGAGGTAACTAATTTTGTTCGCCTACTTTACATCAAGTTGTGTAAAGGAACTGAAAACTATGGGCAGGGGTTATATTCACTTGGCTAACACAGACAATCTTCGAACTCGTAATAGAACTAAAATAATGACCTAACTCTAACCTGGTACACACACTACGGGCATACCTAATAAATTATGTGGGCATTGCCGAACCGTGAAAATTACGATTATATATGGTTACCTCTTACTTGGTCGTCGACAGCTTGTGTAGAGCCTTGTTCGAGGTGAAAGTCGTATAAAACGATATTAGTCAGTGTTATAAAACGTCATAGTTAGTCATATATAACGTTGTACAAATATATGGCGACGTGTCAACTATAAGTCATATGTACAAATAGTTTCTAACCAAAAGACTTGATAAGAACTTTTCGAATGTTTAGTTACTTGTTGTGTAACAGACACTTCGTCGACTTGAAGACGATTGAAAATAGACCCAATTCTTGCGGCACAATAGAACACGTCATCGGAATTCACAGCTGCCCAAATTTATTCCGAAACCCTTGTTGTGACGTCATAGTTGATAAGGTTTCCCACAATGGGTTTATAAGTGTCCAATTGTTTATACAATCGGAAGACAACACAATGTTTATGACGAAATAGTTGATAAGGACACAGCGACAACCACTTAACATGGGAACCAATTTGTCATCACTTGAAAATATCTGGCTATTGGGAACATAATATTCATTTCTTCAATAAAGGCCTATTTATCCCTTGGATGAAATAAAAAAAAATTCGGAAACAGTGGCCTACAACATGACATATAACAGACAAAACAAAGTACTAAGTTTAGCACCTACTAACTTAATTTTGTCAATATTATCTTGGAGGGCTAGTTATAAAATGAAATAATTTAATATATATTTTTACCAGACAAAACGACGCCAATTTTTATTAATAAATCTTTCTCTCTGTTTGAGGCACATCGATATTGGGTAACTATACCAGTAACATTTATTTATAATCGCCGTGTTTAAAAAATTAATATATTTGTTCGGTATTACTTCCATAGGAAGACGCTGTCTCAAATAACGCATTGTTGATATAAAAACTTTGTCACGTCACAATAAAACGTAAATAAAGTAACCAACCACATTTCACCACGTATGTTAAAAGTAATTCTCTCATCCGTTTCAATCAACAGACGACCAATTTATCATTGATGTCGTAATAAATGAAATGTTTATGTCGTCACAAAGCAATATGTATTTTATCAATATGACAAAACAACTGATATAAATTGAATCTCCGCCCTTCATTTTCAACACCTTGGTAGGCGTGTTTGGCGTCGATGTCTCACTGGCGACAAATTTTTAAATTTTTGTGTATTATTATCTTAAAACTAAACATGATTTTAGCATTGGATTAGATCGATAGCGGAAACCGCAATAATTCTATAAAAAAAATTATTTGACTTTGTAAGAAATTTTATAGAGGCTTCATGAACTTTGTATAACTCATGTATAAATATTATGTGCCCAAAAATTTTGCCTATCACGTATATACATAGGAAATAAATATTAATATATACACAAATATGGTTTCCTTGATGGTGACAATATACAAGGGTTTCCAAACTCTATTCTCTCGTTTATCGATCAAGTAAAATGTACGAGAGAGTAAGTCAGTTTACTATTTTGTATCAAATTTTGATCGAAAAAAAGTGGGCGACGTGGCTGTGCTAATTTTAATCAAATTTCACGAACAATCAAAAAGTTTAAACGTATAAAATTTTAACGGAAACAAGAAAGAAAAAAAAACAAAAAAAAAACAGGCAATGTTTCCGCATGACCCATACCAAAGTCCATTCCGTGTCCAGCATATCCAGTAATAATATTATCATAGCGTAGAGGAAACCACCGTTAGACCATTTCAAAACATCCTCGAGATGACAGCTTTTAAAAAATACCTTTATCATAAATACCTTTATCATAAGTTGCACTTAATTATTTTTGCGCCGCATTTTGAATACTCGGATGAAACCCCATACCATCCAACTCCATCAAGAGTGTTGTAATATTAGGTATAGGGAATGCTGAGCCTAAACGATCCGGGTACATTTGAGCGTAGTATCCTTGTCACCCACGGGGTGAATTTGCGGATCGGTCCCCTCCCCTTTTGAAAATCACAAAAAAAAATTGTATCAAAAATAGAAATTTTGCCTAGCGTGACGCGCTTTTTAGAACCTCAAAATCCCTGAAAATCAACGTTTTTTGGACCCGCTGGCTGTTACGGTCTAACTTGGCAAATATAAATTTCAGATCCCCCCTTGAAAAATCTTGGCTACGCCCGGGATCCTCGTATATACCAGTGGTCAAAACTATAACGGAAAACATCGAGATCACCAATTGAAAGATCTCATGTAAATATACAACTTTAATATAAATTATTCTAGTAGCCAACGCCAACACCATGGTATGCTACCAACCTCTGCAAACAATAGCAGTCATTAATTTAGCTTACACTAAGAATAAAGTATGGAAACACCTCAAAACAACACAATAATTTGTGTAAGAGGGTGGTCCTGACAGACGTCGAATAAAGTTGATATCTGAGTGTTAACTTACACATTTGATCGACCAGAACCTTACATGGGATTACCTATGTCGGTCATGTTATTCTTGCCCAATTCAGAAAAATTGTACTGTTGAAAAAGGTGTGTAATTAACTGGAATTCTAATGTTTTATATTGATCCTGTTTTACACTGAAATGCCCAAGGAGGCCTGTGCATTATTGAATATCCGTGCTGAAGAGAATCGAATCATTGAATCGAGTAAAACTCAAATCACCATTAATAAAAGACTTTTACATAATAAGTAACTAAGTTATCTAATCATAATTTAACTGAGTTATCTAAATTAAATGATCAGACATCAACAAAATAAAAGAATAAACTCCTGACAGCAATTTGGCCCTATGGCTGCTACCATTCCTAGTTTATTTATAGTTGAAAAACTGTGCTACTTTGGCGGCTTGAAAAATATATTATAGGTGAATTCATAAGATTAATTTTTTGGCATTTCTTTAAAGGTTTTCTACGGGAAATGATACGAATCTGAAAAGGGATTAAAACATTCGCACATATTCAAACTCTGTCAGTCATAGAGTAAATTTTTAAAATAGTAGGGGCTTTGTTGCAATAGCAAGTGTTTGATTTGGCAAATATTAGCATAATAGGCCATATTATACATACTTAAACGTTAGTTTATATACAGGGTGTATACAAAGAGTTAAAAAGCCTACTATTACAATCAAATAATATAGTCGTTCATTATATATTTGGTCGTGATTAGGGCAAATTATATATATTTTTTTGCATATAGAAATGAATTTGTAAATCCAATGCACACTCCAATCAGTTTAATCTGGTGTCAAGACTTGAAAAAGTTTAAGTCAATCCGGCCAGAAAACTTTCTGATGGTAGTGAATAACTCAGACCCTTGAAAATTTCGGATTGAAATTTGGTGGAATATGTCTGATAAATAATGACTAAATTTTTCTGTGAATCTTTACGGTGAAAAAACGTATAAAAATGAAATAACAAACATTATATTTCAACCAGTAGCCTAGTTCACCATTACCGATAATGAAGACCTGCAAATTGAAGCTCCGCGCGTGGCGAGGCGGTTTTCTTTACCAATCCAATTGCAAATTGCGTCCTTCAATTACGCTCTATTTCATGTAACTGCTATCATTTTCCGTAATTTAGTATGACCTCGGGCAAATTATGAAAAGCTAGACATCCACAGTGACAAAACGGAAGACATATCTCTTTGCTTTTATGCACTATCGGTCATCCACGGGCGAAAATATTGTCTGCTATATCATAAGCAAGAGGTTATAAGTGAGAGTGTCAGTTATACAGCGGCCCATGCATTCCATATAATTCTGTATCTTTCTCATTATACTGGGCTATTTACAAATATATAATGACATAACGAGGGCTGGAAGTAAGTTGTGATTTGACCACAAAACTACGAAATTCGCATGCCCATTTCCGAACTCAAATTGCAAATGACTACGAAATTGCCGTTTCAAATTACAATCTGATTTTCGAAGCTCAATTAAATTGACAAAGTATTCAGAAGGCACCATATACCACCAAGTTAGATGAAGTAAAAGACAAAGCCTTAATTCATGCCAGACAATGTATTCTATAACCACCATAAAGTCAGGCAGCAAGGTTTCATCTATTCAACAAAATTTGAACTGAACAAAAATTGATAATCCAAAACCAAACTCGGAATGATTTTTCAGTTTCCATAGCCTACCAATCAAAATAGTGAGCTGGGATACCCAAAAATAAAAGTTCCTGATTGCATTAAATAAAATCGGTAGTCACATTCCACATATTTTTCAATGTAACTAAACGTCGAAGAAACAGCGGCTTTCTTTGGAATGTTCGCAGTCGTCTGCGTGACATTGCGTGCTCTATGTCGTCACAATACTTCCGGTAATTCTTCAGTTTATCCGCTTGGCGCCTTTTTCAGTCTTTTGACAATAATGGAATTATGACCAAACATTCAAAGCTGGTATTAGGATTATTACAACACAATGCCGTACAAGAGAAAGTCATTGAGTCTTTCCGAGCAGGATTATATTCAAATAATAGAAGCTGAAATTATTTATTGTTTTGTCATATAAAGTATTATCGCATCACAGCACCTGGCTGCACGCGAATGTTTATTCCGGAAACCGAAAGCAAATTTGTTGAAAGATTACTTTTTTAATTTCATTAAAAAGTTCAAGTTAATTTGCATTATGTCATAAAGTTCAAGGGAATTTCGCTTATTAATAAAAACACATCAGGCTATCGAAGCATGCTACCTGTATCACGCTCAGTTTTTGGCATTTGGGAATATTCAATACCGAACAAACCTTATCGATACTCTTACATATGCAATGGCGGCTGTTAATGGCGATAATGGACAAAACTCAGGAACTCACTACCTATTGACTGTTTGTTCGGACCCTTGTCTGGGAAAATAAGTAAATAAGACAAGAGCAACCTCTATCGCATTGAAACGCGTATAGATCATTATATTTGCCAATTTTGATCAAAAATCGGAAACCAAAATGCCGTTTCAGACAAAGAATTATTTCTTAAATTTTTTTGATTTAATATTTCATTTTTTCTGAATAAAAACGCAAAACGCAACACAGGGTAAAATAACCGTTCGTTTCCGAATTTTTTGAAGTATTTGCTTAGATACAACCAAATTTACGTACTTCAAAAACGGCAGTGTGCAATACACTTTTATTTCTGTATACAAACATAGCTGAGTTATATTTAATATATACGCCAACAACCGCAGGATATTCTCAAGTGTATCTAACCGGAACTATATACTGATGCCAGTCACGCGATTCGGTGTTCTTATTTGCCAACAACGCGTATTGGGTGACTGACCATTATAACTTGCGATTTTCTATGATCATTTTACAGCTTTGCTACAAAGAGGGCTCTGGACACGCAGTCACAGTAGCGCGAATCGGTTATGAATATGGGAGTGCCTATTAAAAAAATTTCCAAAACATCCAAAAAATATCGCCCGATTTTATATTAATACCAGCTCTCATTTATCATACAATAAAATTTATTTAAACTTGCAACTGTTATTACTATGAAAGTGGGCGAAATTTTTTGGACACCCTGTATAACCACTCCCATTTTTTCACTCCATGTTTTTGGTTTGACGTATATTAACGAAATTGTTAAATTTATTCACCGCTGTAGGCAATCGCCGCCGATTATATGTAGGCTCGCCCAAAAGTGTTTTCCCGGTTAATAATAATTTATTACATAAATATTCAACTAAACAATTTTTTTCTGTAGATACTGTAATTCCTTGTTATAATTTTAGAGCAAGGAAAAACGAGAGAGCTATTGGCAACCCCCATTTTTTTTTTGAAAATTTTCAACTTTTGATGTTCATACTGGTTTATTGCAATATAGAAATTCATTTTAATGGCATTTTTTGGCGCTCCCATAGTATGTGCAACAAGATTACGGACACTTGACCATAGTATAATTACCAGGTTAGGGTTAGGCTATACCTCTATTCCAATTTTATTTATTTTGGTTCTATTACGCCTTCGGGGACATGCCAAGTGATTCCCGTAGTATTTGTACTTAAAATGATGTCTTAACCCTAACCTGATACACATACTACGTTCCGTTGTCCGCCATCTTGTTGCACGTACTACGGAAGTATCGTACTTTTCTACTTTAATTTTTACCTCAAATTTTCAATCTATACAAATGAGGGGCTTAGAGAAATGTCATCAAACTTTAATGAACAACGTAACATGAGCTGACCAAATACATCGACGCAGAATTCAAATTGTCAGATTCCCACATCAATTTCCTCACTCAGACAGTTTCGACATCAACAAATGGTCAATTTATGGTTATCTTAGACATGACTCAACTATTTGCTGTGCTATTTCTCAAAACAGAACAAGTTACAACTACAGTGTGGATTCAGGGAAATAAACGACTACCAAAGCTCTCAGACTCGCATACTGACCCGGGCTGGTTGACACGTTACCAGAACGATACTTTAGGCACTTTGAAAAATTTGAAAAAATAACGCATTGGAACGCATGTGGAAATGAATGCATTCTGTTCTTAATTTTAAAAATTTCACCAAAAGTATGAATCCCCAATAAGTTAGTGAAATTGAACACTAATGGTGGCCATAATATCCCTATTGTTTATTCAAATAGAACACTTAGGTTGGATTTAGGATAATTACTGATGATTTGAAACGAATTTCCCAAGAATGCTTCTGTATTTATATATTTTAAAAATCTTCAACTAAAAGAGATGAACCCAACTTATTATTCTTGATAACCAAACCAATTATAGGTATTAAATTACGTTCATGCCTTGTTTACGTCTGAAAACTTTATCTTCACGATTACCGACCATACTTAGAAAAGTAAAAATGGTAACTTGGTAAATGGTAAGTTTTTTGTTAATATTTGTGAAGTTTTGTGATTTTAAACTGACAAAGTAGTAATCATGATTTAGTAACGAGATAGAAAAGTATTTGAGATGGACATCTGATTAGATCAAATATTACTTAGGACTTTAACCCTAGGGTCATTCTTCTATGCTTGCCTTCATTTATTATAAGTATTTTAAGAGGAGGAGACTATGAGAAAGACTGTCACTGATGCAAAATAATGTACCACAGTTAAAAATATTCCCTTCAGTTCATTTGCGAGAATTTACCAGCCTATTAATTGGTGTTTTCACCAAAACCTTTAATTGAGATTGAATAATTCTAACGAGAACAAACCAGTATTGCTGTAACATATATTCTAGTTATGCTTATATAAATAAGGTATTTTATAGAAGGCTATTTGGTCCAAGCCAATAATGGCTGGAGGGAATCTTCTCCCCCTTTTATTCGCAAAAGTGGTGACAGTTCAGTGAAAAGATATGGATGAGATGACTATGTTTGCAGTCTGAGCGGTGTCAATTCAAGCACTTTAGTAACACCATTTTCTCCTTTTACGATCTTCTCAGAATTCCTTAAATTAGTTTGCCCAAATGACCCCGTTTTTATCTTTGAACCCATTAAGATTACATTCGGATTTCAGATGTTTACTAACGCGAACCAAAATAGTGATTTCTAGCATTTCAGACGTAGACAAACCAATTTGTATTTGACCATCAACGTAACGTGATAGCGCAAGTCTAGGCCGACTTAGACGAACTCTTATCATTGCAACTTCAACAGTACAAATGGCAATGGATCTCCAGTTTACCAAGTCTAGCCAAGTAAATGCGTAATTATTTTACCTCTTCTGTGGCAGATTGCCAAAGTAAGAACGCGGAAGCCTACGAAATGATATGCGTCAAAGTAATGGCACGGACGTGCACGAAATGACATTCAGCCCTAGTAAAAGCGCAGAAGTGCACGAAACGACATTCTGCTAAAGTAAAAGCGCGGACGTGCACGAAATAACATTTGGCCGAAGTAATTAGTATTTTAACGTTATCGGACCAATTTATTTACACAAAACCACGTCCAGACAGACATAAACATTGTTATCGCAAATGTTCTCAAGAAATGGCTATCGATTGTAATATATACTAATAAAAAGGTCGGTAAGTGGCGGACTGACCCACCCACTAAGCCGGAAACGCATTATGCAAACGACTAATTCATTAGGTAAATACTTCTCCCTTTTGGTAATGTATCTCGTATTCTAGGAAATGAAACAAGGACTAAATAAAAAATTAGTGAAGGTAATTTATAACCCAATGGTCAGTACGACCACGAGAAAGTCGACTTGTCTATCAAAATTTGAGTAAAACGTAAATTAATTCCGATTTTACTAATTACTACACACATTCGTAGCGTATAACCAATGGCTTCATTGAAAATTTATGCATGTTTAAGACAACGTACCCCGAATATTCCACCTAACTATTCTATACTAAAGTTCAAAATTGCATGGTAGTAGCTAACCAGATAACGCGCCTCTTGGAAGGACATACATAAATCAATAGTTTTTTACCTGACTAAAAATATACATTTTACATACGAAATGAAATTAAATGTGTTTTCAGGATGAAAGGAGACTCAAAACCCCAATAATAGTTTAAAAAAATACGAAGAAAACGGTTTATGCGCCAACGATTGACTTCCCCGTAATTTCCGTTTGTCACGCACAAGTACAAGAGTTATATAGTACAAGAATCACAACCCCATTAGGCAGGTCGTGAGATTGTCCTAAATGTTTCACTGGGCGTTTATACAACCCCTGGAGTAACAAACGGGCCAAACCCGGGTGCAAACAGATATCGCATTCCTGAATGTCACCTGACGAAGGATGAAAACACTTATTACAAAAATGAGTAATTTATAAGCTATTTTCAGGTATGTATACAATCATTATTTCGATTTTTTTTTCATAAAAAGTATGACTGTATCATAAACTACTTTTTTAGATATTGATTAGATTATGTTTTTAGGCAAGAATTGTCAATTCATACCTTATTTTATGATTTATTTTATTCGTTACAGTACTCAAAAATCCATCAGTATTTACCGCTTTTGACAGTACATTTCAATGGATTATTATACAAGGTTATCGCTATAATGTTACCATGCGATTTGTTCATCAATCATTATCAAGCCAAATAAATATGATGGTCAACTAGTCATTGGTCACTTAGGGCGATATTCAGTACATTCCGAACGAGACAGTATCTTAAGCTTTTGAGAGAACAATATTTACAAATGGATTTTATGATGACACAACTGGATGTTGAAAAGTACCATTATGAGGTAACAAATGACCCTGCTTATTTATTTATGTTGTCAGGTTAACCGAGAAGAGTGAGAGTTCATAACCTTCATCTTCCAATTTAATTTAACCTCATTACGCATATCCTATATAAAGGTCTTCAAACAAGAGTTGAATTTGGTTGGACGTAACAGAAGTTTGTGAAATAGCCTTTGGGACAATTAAAAAAGTTCTGTAGTCTCGATTTTGAATTGTATTTTTTTTTTGTCTCCATGAGTACGATTCCCTTAAATAATCTCATAAAAGAAGGCCCTGTCAGCTACATGTCTTTGTTTACCTATTTTACTTCATATCATAGTATTAGTGCAATTTTCATGAGTGCATATAAGGCATATGGAAGAGAGTTAGATAGCTACAAACAAACCCAAGTAAAGACGTAAATAGCATTATTCCGATGCCCAGAAACCAAATATGAAATGAGTATCTCGAGAACCAAATGTGATAAAAATTCCATGGTTTGAGTGAATAATTTGATTCATTTAATCCCTAACATAAAGTAATTTATATTATTCATGACTATATTAAAAAAAGGAAAGCAAACTGCTCACAGAGGCGCTTAAAGGCAAAATATTAAGATATTGGAATTCGAAATCTTTTCAATTTCCGATAGTATTTGCATATTGTTATGGGGCTTTCCCAAGAAAAGTCCTAGTCATTTCATTTGGATGTTACTCGACTTACTCAAGTCTTTTATAAACTTTAACTCGAGTCCAACTCTAATCGAGTCAATTACCAGAACGTCTAAGCACTGTTCTTTTTATTTCCAAGTTACTGACACTATACATAAAAAGCGTGAAATTTCTATTATTATTATTATTTCACGTCACCTGTGAACTCCTTTCATCAGAACGGGCGAGTTGACACGAAAAGGCGTTTGGTAGCTATAATAAACTTATTGAACAACCACAGTCGATCAAACACGGAAACCCCATAAACGAGTTAGTTCACTATGTTTTATACATGATACACGGTTAAATTTTGTGTAAATGTGATTGACATTTCAATGCTGGAGCTTACACGCGATTATGTTTATTTTGAAATACTTGAAATGGTTTTGTAACGTTACAATATCAATATATCATGATATCATAATATGAAGACAATTTTTAAATTAAAAATGGCGGGAAATAAAGATTGCATTATTCATTATAATGAATATAACAAACAAATCAATTGATTGGGTGGTTAATGAATTAATATTTCAAATTAATTCAGATGCCATTCTGGCCAGGCAAGTAGGGGCAATTCATTATCGAAACAATGGGTTTTTAAAAAAGATTGTACCTGGAACATAGGAATTATTGTTTCCTATATCTCGACCATGGCAGATACACAACACGCCGACAATATTTTTGTATTTCTTATATTTCCTAATGAAACAAATTGTATTGACATATTGTTGATGTTTTATATCCAACAGACTATGACGCGATAATGCCTGATCATTTCACGGTATTCAAATGAAATGTAGTAATTAAACTATGAAGTCACAAACACTCGTACCCCGCCTATTGATATGCAACAATTAACAATAAATTTGTAACGACTACTTTTACAAATTAATATTAGCGAAGACCACACGGAATGTAACAACATAATGTTATTATACAAAGCTGTTTCACGTCTTTTACTCCGAAGTCGTATACAAGCAGTTACAGCTATTAAAAGGGCCATTAGTTTCACCCCCAGAGAACCGCTCCGTGGCCGCCATTCCTGACAGGTAGGAGGATGGCAGACCGCCCCGTTTGTGGAACCCTCATCTAAGTTATATATAAATATCGCAACGGTGGGCAAACCGCGGCACGCCTCGCTGGCAATAATTATAAATCATCCAAATTTAAGTAAGAGAAACTGTAGCGTAACAGTTATTTTGAAATTCATTAAGCGGTTGAAAAATATATACTTTGCAATGTGTCATTATACGTTTGTGTAAAGTTGTATTAGTTCACGGTAATTTAATATTTTTAATTTCATCAATTATGCGGCTCTCACATATTTCTGACTTGCTGCATGCGGCTTTTATACTGAAAAATTTTGCCCACCCCTGAAATATGGCACGGACGAATACATTTTTTCGCGAACTTGGAACGGCAGAAATCGTACGTATGGTCTGATGCAAGTGTCCGATTTCGCGTTCGTATTCGTCCGGACTCGCGAGCTTTTGCGGCCGATCTCGCGTCGCGTGTGTACGCGTCCGGTGTCACTTTCAAACGTGAAACGAGATGAAACAATTATCTTATTCTCAAGGGAAGTTTTAGAGCAAGGTTGTTAAGAGGTTTCCGTAACCTAACACTTTCAAACGTTGCAGAAATTTTGAACGTAAATGGAACAACGAATAGACTGATGCCGCCTTTCGATCATCGACAGTCATCGAAATGCTCTAAAATTTTTTGATATTTTGTGCACTATTGAGAAAAAAATTGTGTATATTATGATAAAATAGGCACAATACTTTTGTTTTGAATTCAGTTGTGTTTTATCATTTTGGAATTCCTGTTTTGAATAAATCTTCATTTTTGACACGGCGATTTTCATATTTTTTTTCGCTTTGAACAAGGGTTTGTACGAGTGGCCACTGCTGTACAAAGATTTCGGAGGAAATACCATTTAGCTAATAGGTTTCGAATATGCGATGTTGCTAATAAACATTCACTAATAAAAACAAACAAAAATTATTGTTGAACAACCAACTTTCGTTATATACAAACAGCCAAAATAAAGTTAGTTCTAAGAAAACAAAATGAATAAAAGAAATTCCGCGACATCGCTAATTAGTCTGCACCGTTTGAACTAGCCCACAATGTTAGTAAGTAAACAAGACGACAATAGAACGATCCACCTAGGACGCCGGCCCGCTATTTTCGCCTAAAACACTATTAAATTTCACAGGATTAGTTGGGACACTTCGTTACAAGATTTTGTTATAAAGAACACGCAGGATTTAGGTGTAATATTACCGACCCATAGAGAGAGTACTGAAAAAGACTGGTATAAAATTGTAGCTAAATATATGGCATTTTACAGTAATAAAAGTGAATTGATAGTGAACTAACTCAGAAATTGTGAAAACAAATAAACTTACGGAGCCTTCAAAGTCAATCCGCAGGGAATTCTGACTGATAGCACTATCTAATTCTGAACGAAGTTGGAATTTGAACTTTCATGATATATTGTATGTATGATTTTTATAGTGCTTTTTTGCCTGCTTAGATATTTCGCACCTGATAATTTGCCCCTTCAGTACACAAGACTGCTTTAAAAAGATTAAAAGAATTTTGAAAAGTTATTTAAAGGGTATTCATTCTACTTAAAACACAAAAGGAGCTCTAGAAATAAAATAGTTCAAAAAACGTCAACACATTTGCGATCACGGACATTACTTAGGATTATCTGCCATTAGGATTAGTTTTCATAAATGGTTGCGACATGAACTCAAAAATACCTGTACGACCCTGGAAAATGCTTTCAGTTTCGAACATAAGTAAAGTACACCATGTAAACCTCCCTAACGCTTGTTTTCCCACAGCTGCGTCACAATACCTTAATAAATTTATATTGTCTCGTCATAATAAAGTTTTAAATAACATGAGATTGTAGCGTCACAATGTATTACTGTCACGTCACATAAGGTCCTGAGTAACCAGCCTTTGTCACCTTGTCACGGAACATGTAAACATTAGAAGACCACAGACACATCGGATTACCAAAAATATTGGTCCCATAATCTGAAGGCGATGAATACTTTTTTATAAGAGAATTTGCCCAAATTAAGGTCACGCGCACTTGCTGAGAAGTGAAGAAGTCTCATCTCTGAGCGAAGTTACTGGCAATCACTCAGAAGTAAAGGGGACTCATCTCTGAGTAAAGTTGCGGGCGAAGAAGTGCCAAATTTCCCTGAAGCTATATGGCGGTGAATTTATCGATTATACCGATTGGTCCAAAACTTAGAGCCGTTCGTGTTAGTGTGATCAAGAATAAACGATATTCCCTCAAAAGCAGTATTTTTTAGGATCCTTTTATATATATAGAATTAAGTTTCAGTAAATCGAATACGTATTGGAATCTAACGTTCAGATTTAATCCGACCTTGGCCATATTTGATAGCAGCCATTCCGAATAGTTTTTGTAAAATTAACATCTCATTACCTAACATCAGATATCAGTAAATGCTTGCACAAAGCCTTGTTCGAAGTGATCGCCGTCGTAAAATAAATGACATGAAAAACAATTCTAAACATGAACTATTTTTGACGGCCCTTTCAATGGTTCCGGAAACCAAAAGTCAAATTTCAGTGACAATTTGAAAGTTTACTTCCTCTTATTTCGCCTCAGGGTATGTTTTATCGTTACAAATATTTTGGATTACGTCACCAGGATTACTACCATTTGAGGGCACTAAAATGCAACTTTGGGCCTTTTCCCATTTTCTTGTCCCCAAATAACCACTTGGGGGAGAGAGTTAGGGGGCAACTTGGCGTATCTTGACAATCCAAGAATTTGTATTTATTGCGACTTACCAAATCTTAGCCCGCACGTCACTCATAATGTGTTTTAATACCATCAGGTGGCAATAAAATGCAATTTCCCATAGTTTATATTTCTAAATACATAAAATGAGTGCTGTGAGGGAAACTTGACAACTTTCCTACAATTTGTGTATATACTGGAACCCACCGTCTGGCAAATCTATGTAAACCCATATTCTAGCGATCACGTTACTGATATTATGTTCTTTAAAGATGTCCCAAGTAACTGGCCATTCGCCAATATTCAGAATAAAGCGGTACCGCAAAGGCCTATCTATTCATTATTAGTAGTTTTCTCATGTTTGGCGATCTGATTACCGGTACCCAATTAACGATTCAATCGGTATTGTTTCTTGTCACGCGATTTGTAAACATTTATCTGCCCTCCCACTTCAATAGTTTCGTAACAATGGTTAAAAATGATTGACAGCTATGGTAACCAATGGGCATTGTGCTACTATGTAAGATACTGAGCGGTAATGTGACAAATTCGATGGGTACTGGGCAGCGTCAACGACCGAAAAACAGACTACTCTAATTAATCAAATATTATTTGATGATTTCATAACAGCATGAAGTATTCGAGTCATTGACCCCACCCGAACCAGC
This sequence comes from Styela clava, assembly GCF_013122585.1. Lineage (NCBI taxonomy): Eukaryota > Metazoa > Chordata > Ascidiacea > Stolidobranchia > Styelidae > Styela > Styela clava. Next base: position 17,490,600 of record NW_024102841.1, on the reverse strand, counting down.
ATTTTGGGGGCGTAGGGTGATTTTTTTGATGAGGGGGGGGGGTAATATTTCTAATTGCCAAGTTAGATCGTAATAGCTATCGGGTCCGGAAAACGTGTATTTTCAAAAGTCTTAAGTGTCTAAAAAGCGCTTCAAGCTACAAAAAAAATGATATGTATGATACAAAAAAATGCTTTTTTTACGTTTCAAAAGGGTTTCAACCCTCACTCTACTGGCTACGACACTGTTTCATTTATCAAAAACTTCAAACGAGTTTAGTCATCTAAATAAATTGACTAACTTGAGTGATTTGACATACTTCAAATCTAGACTCGAACGATCCGCGACTCGATTTGACTTATATATCTATTATATACTTAATATATATTAATGTTATAATGTGACATGTCCGTGTGACGGTTCCATTACATTTGAACCCACGTACATTTGAACCCATGACAATTGCACATGTATGCTATTGCACCTATGGAATTTTTTTTGTTTCACGGATAGTTAAACCCATACTAACCCTAACCCATGGGTTTTAGCACCCGCATATAGATTGAACCCGTGGATATACGCATGGGTTCAAATGTACATGGGTTCAAATGTACGGTCACCCCGTGTGACATAATGTTGTTTGATTTGAACGTTATACTATATATAATAAAAGTCTAATCTAATAAACAATATGGCGCACTAGGCTGAAATCATCTCTATATCGGTTACAAATTAAAACAAAGCAAAATAAACATTATTTTCCAGGGCGCGTGGGAAAGTATCCTTCCACAAAATACACCATTATGTGTCATAACCGATATTGTTTTATCATAAGGGGATGAAATCCAAAACTATTATGAATTATGACATAACAATTAAAGACAATATCACAAATCACCCTCGACGCAAAATTTATGTTACGAAACAATGCATCAAACGTGTTGTGTGACAATCATGTAAATGGATACTTCACCGCCAGATGCCAAAGCTACATGGGTCTCAACATTAAAATATTGGATCATTGCCAAATTGTATCTTAGAATCTTATATTACAAGCATAAGATAGTGTTATCGGCAAAAGCTTTGATATTTCGTGTTCCTGAGATGCTTGTAACCGCCTTTTTGGTGTTCATCAGCACCTGTACGGCTTAATTAAAACTTTTAACCATTTTGGTAAAGAATTATGGTTTCCTTTCCAATCGGTTACCTTGGCAAAGTTGGGAGCGACAAAGGAAATTGAATAAACATTGAGACAGCTGTAATAAGTTGTAATATGTATTGTATAGTAGGTGAGTACAAGGTAATTAACAATCGACAAATGTGAAATATGTAATACATATATGTAATGCGGTGCATCTAACAGACATCGCTGGGGGGTTGGAAGTGACCAAACGAAAACGTGTTCAAATTTCTCGGCAATGTTCATGTACTTTCCATACAATGACCCTTGAAAAAAAAGTAGTCAAAGACAAAGGGGCCCTCCGGGAGTGTGTGTACCAATATGAAGGTAAACAATTTCGTTCGCCTACTCTACATTAAGTTGTGTAAAGGGACTGAAACCTATGGGCAGAGGGATATTTACTTGGCTAACACAGACAGTCCCCGAACTCGTAATAGAACTAAAATAGGGAAAATCAGAATAAAATTACGGCCTAATCCTAACCTAGTACACATACTACGGAAGTACAGAGATTAGTTCATGTCGGAAAGAAATATACTTTACAAAAAACTCCGTAAACCATTGAATAGTAAAGAATTAGGTTTAAAGGTACTCGTCGAACAAGCCGGCCAAGGACATGTTTAAAGCGCAGAGTTCAAACGATTGCTACCGTGGACGCGATAAACCGATTTAGTGAAACTTGACGAGTGTTCAAAGCACTGTTTGTAAACTGACCAGCCTTCTAAGCCCGCGATAGCATCGGTCAGTCAACAAGGCTGACATTATCCGAACGAACTGATACTTAAGGAAACTTCCTAGTTACGCGCGCTTCGAAAATGTGTGAATTTCACTTTTGTGGGAACACAATACAACGCCCAGTTTTCTGAAAAGTAAAGTGTTAAAATTGTTTCAAGTCACAATCGCTTTGTATTGACATCTCTGGAGCATAAAGTCGTGGGGAAAACAATATAGTTGTTTAGCACGGTAATGCGTGCTTGCTTTGAGGCTTACTTGCAACTCTTCAATCAGTACTCTTCCCACTTTTAGTTGAGGGCTCAGGACCTTGCTTCGAGCAAACATCCAACTGTTGTCTTAGTACTCTTTTCACTTTTAGCTGAGGTACCGGACCTTGCTTTAAGCAAACTTGCAACTACTTTTTATCAGTACTCCTTCCACTTTTAGTTGTGGGCTCGGGACCTTGCTTTTAGCAAACATGTATATATGAAAATATATACATCTTTCAGCGCATTAGTGTTTGCGTGCAACTCCAAGGGGCTTGGGATTTTACATTGGGAAATTTGAAAAAAAAAAAAATTATCACGTGCTATTGAAAACTTGCATACAACATAACTTCTTGTGCACAGTCTTTTTCTGAGCAAGGATGTGAAACTTTTCAATGAAATATGACCAAAATAGCTTCCGTGACAGCGAGGTGAAAGTGGACACTACTAAGCCGATGTACACACAACTCACAAGCACGCAAGTCTTAAACTATATTTAGTGATGGGACGGACACAGTGTCTATTTATAGGGTAATACTCTGGCAGATTATAAGCATTGCATACCGATATTACTACTATATTACTAATGAGGCGTAGAGCATGATTTTTAACACGTGATACTATAGGTCAGGGGTGGGCAATTACTTTTGTGAGTGGGCCAGTTACAATTAATAGACATGGTTACATGGCTGGAAGCTCATAACTCAATATGAATAATTATGAATAAAAAGCAGTTTATTTACAACAGCTGGCTCAACAGCTAGGCTAGCGTTTGTATAATAATATGAAGCACAATGTAACAATCGGGGTCATTATGACGTTATTTTCTCGATATTTTTAACTAAAATTTATATTCAAAGAAACTATAGTCGTAATTGCAGCAGGCACGGCTGGCCGGATGAAACACTTCATCGGGCCGGATCCGGCCCGCAGGCCGTAATTTGCATATATATGCTATACGTCGACATCTTGCATGTCGATGAATTTTTTTTTTTAATTTGTTTTGTTTTCCGAGGGGGTAGTCTAAATGCACTTATGACGACATAAAACATTTGTGGTTGTACGTGGACGATGAACTTACTCAAATTTCAATCTTAATTTTGACTTCAGAAGTAATGCCGACAACCCGTATGGTCTTAAAATCACATCATTTGCGAATGGAAAGACGTATCGAGAGATCTTGTCATTCCCAAGTTGGTCATCAACATGATTTATGGCATGGTCACGGCGACAGGACATGGGAGATAGCATTTGTAAAATTCACCTGCTTGCAACGTTAAAATGGGTTGCATTAGATAGGATATTAGGTTTCAAGATTTTATAGATTGAAATGATTTGAAATTATTTTTGTAATTAAAAGGTGAAGAACCAGTTAGATTTGGAAATGAGGTCACACTGTAAAAATTAAACAACAATTTTGTCTATGTTCGGTTAAGAACGAAGAGAAAATGATGAAATTTGAGTAAAATATAGTTTCGAGAAAGCGGCCCCAAAGAAGTTTTGTTTGTTTTTCAACACATAGTAGAGTGAGTAATCGTAAAAAGTTCGGTTCTACACATCTTACAAGTATTCCACCCTATGTGAGAGGAGATTTCGAACTCGGGATTTCCAGCCTGCGACGCCAAGATAGAGCTTTTATCACTGGGTTATTGGACCAGTAAAATTAACCTGATATATATATATTTTTGTACGACAATTATTCGCACCTTTTTACGATAGAAAAAAACAAATCAAATCAAACCGGAAAGAACAAACTATCAACACTACATACCAGGTTTTTAAACCTTTATGTTCTTCATGTGCCGCATGAGCGAACGTTTATTTATTTATTATTTTTCTTACCCGCGGTAGCTTATATAGCTTCGTAGAAGATAATAATCTTCCGTGTGTCAACTTCCACTTAACCTTTGAACTCGGGTTAAGGTTCAAATATATTTTGAGATGATTTGTCACGTAAATTTCACCTCAGAGATGACCTCAATGGGAAAACAAGGAATTCGAAATAATCGAAACTGGAAGAGTTTGAATTATAATAATAAACAGAGTAAAGTAAACTCATTGTACACGAAGTGTAACTATGGATTGTTTGCTAAACTATAGTTGCTTTTCTCGTGGAAAAAATCGATTTTTTTTTTCGGTTTGCTATAGTGCCATAATATATAACTCGACCCGAATTTGTTGCTGTTATCAGCGTTGAGAAAAAAAATCGTTTCTGTCGCAATTAATGTCCCAATCAACTTTAATACTCAACTTGGGCCAATAAATTCCCGTACTTAAAGATAGAATGAGTCTTACAAAGGCATTTTTATTTTTTTTTATTGTTAATTCGCGGGACCACCTTCATATGACATTCGGTACACTTTTTCTACCATTCGGCTTTAATTTTGCTGCCATTGTACTGGCCGTATTAGTCAATTTAACTTTGTGTCCATATATCTAAAAATTGCTGTTTTGATCGTCTGATTAAGACCCTATAGGCAATATTTGTTTGTCCATTTTTTGAAATGCGCTGCATAGGCCCTGGTTGATCAGTTATTGGACACGTTTAGTGGCCATAACGATCGTTTCAAAATTTTGTTGTTATTGTTATTTGTCTCCTTTGTCTCCGTCTCCATTTTTAAAAAATCGCTTTTCTCTTCGAATACTGGACCAATTGCTTTGATATTTTCAGTGGTTAAAGATAAAATGTTTCTCCAGAAGGCTATTACTTTTTTTTCTTCGCTATGACGTCATCAAAATTATTGCCACTGGGAGGCGCTACGTGTCCATATATTTGAGCATAGCTCACTTGTATTTGTATACACAGCTTATGAAGTTGCCGATTTATGATCTCATAATGTTATCTATGTTGTAACAGAAGCTTTTGAAATCGTAATTGCCAGTTGTCTTCTGGAAAGCGACAACACATTATCACGTAACAATGGATATTTTAGCAGAAGGTTCTCGGCGGAAACCGATACCAAACTTGGGACGTAAGGATGTCGATTTTTTTCGTATTTTTTTTTTCTTATGTGTTATCGTCTTCGCACAGAACAAGACTACAACAAGCAGATGGGCCGCCCTATTTATTACGTCATGATGACCCGTGTACACGCTTTAAATTTGGGACTTAATAATATGATGTTATGTTTTGTACTTTACAAAATTGGCAAAATTTAGTATGATATCATATTTGAGTTCCAAGTAAATTCGTAATCAACTCCATAGCCCAGGAAATTCTTTAGTAAGCAAATACATAGAAGAATAAAAAAAACTTGACTATCGTAAGTGTGAGGATTACTGAGTAAACCCTTATAAATGCACCGTTATCGAAAACGTCATAGTAGGGTGTGGGGGATTTGTTCCTTCCTAGGACAAGCCAGTCTCATACGTTGGGGAGTGCCAGGGATTAAAATCAATTGAATGAAATAGAGATTGGATCTATACAAATACTACGGATTTACAGAAATTTAAAAAATGCAAATATAGAACTTCAATTGACCTAACTATGTTGGTTTAGCTTAGAAGAGTGAAGGAATTTGGTTTGAAGCGCCACCCCGCCCAAAGAAGCTCGCTTGGAGCGGGGTGACAGAGGGAAAGTCTGAGACTGACGCTTATTCGAGACGATTTTTTGCAGTTACGATCTAACTTTTTAATTGGAAATGCCCGCAGATAAGTATAAGTGCACAAGCCCATAAGTTTTTTATATGCAACAAACACGAAGAAGATAAAATAAATAGCCTGCAGTACGAAGCGAACGATATTGTTTAACCAACGGTTACTACCGCTTGTGCATGTGTTTATAAGTAAGCCAGGTAATAACCTCTCGCTGTGAAACATGAATCATTTTTGCGTAAAATACTGCTTGGCATTTTAGAAATATTTTAATTGGCTTTGGGTTTCTATTTTTGACTTATCAACCTTGTGCGCATTGGAGGGTGAAATCTAACACTGTTTTTAATTTTATGAAACAAAGTTGGAATATGAGACTAAAAACTGAAAACAAACAAATTATCTCATTTATTTGGAGAAGTATAATGTTGACAAAATTAGTGTTATTTTTTTATGTTTAAATTAAACTTGATTTTAGCCATCCAACTTTATATAGTTCATGGCCCCCTTGTTTATCAGTCCAGTGGTATTCATATTTTTTATTGGTTGATTCAAAATCCATTATGTTCAAACAATTCATGCTCAACAAAGTGAAAACATCCTGTGAAGCAATGTAACTAGGAAGAACAGGGAGTTTTCTTGTAAAGGGAGAATAAAAGTCAGTTTTGCACCTATCATTGTGGTCCCTCTTCAAACTGCTCTGTGCCCCCCTTTGGAGGGGTGGGGGCAAAGACCCCGACTGAAAACCTTGGAAAAATATATTTCAGCTGTCACCGTTTCAAAAATGAAATATTATGGCCAAATGTTACGAGTTGTTTAGAGCTTTGTTCAAATAAGCACACCCCCATTTATATCTGATTTAAAACAAGCTGTATTGACAATGATTCCAAAGGCTGGCCACAGCACATGCAACAATTTCTGAAAATAAATACTCTGGGAAGTTTACATAAGGAGAGATGTGATTGTCTCTACTATGAACAATCCACGAAAAAGAATAGGATTTTATATTTATGAAATCTGGCAACAGTAACGAATAGAATTTTATAAGCGAGAAATCTGGCAACAGTGAGTAATAACTTGGTGAATAATAAAAAAAATTTAGGCTTCAATGACATTTGAAATATTGTTTTCATGAGGCATATAATACTTGAAATTGGTCTATTTCACGAAGTTTTCTAGAAGTAAAGATTAAAGACAGTATACTTGTAAACTCGGCGTATTACAAAGCTATTGTTTATTTTTCTGAGTTTGGTCACACGCATTTGTGTGCTTAACCAAAGCCGGACTTTAAAAATCGGCGTTTTTTGAAGTCAACGACTGACGCTACGGCGCCGTTAGCATAGGCATGGGCGGAGTGTACAAGTATAACGGGCTTCAAGGAGGTAAAACTTAATAATAATTGTAATGGGGCAATATGAATTCAGACTGGACATGATGCAAAAAAATCTGTTAAAACATTAATATTGGATTATTCTAATGTGACGTCATTTATGACGTCAGATAAAGCATTATTTACGTTATCTGTAAATAATACTTGGAATGTATGATTAAGCATTGAGTTGGCTTTGAAATGGGAACACCGGAGTTTGTGTACGTGCTCTCGGCCTGTTTGATCAGATGAATTAAATTGTTTTAAGTAATTCCACGCGGACAAAAGACCGGATTAAGTGAACACTGGTTTCCTTCAGGGGGCAGAGACATAGACATGATTATGCTATTGGGTGGATAAGGATATAGCAAGCACCCAGATATGTTGTCTCCTTAACAGTATAATACAGTAGAGGTACCATAATTGGTCAGTGCATTTCCCCCATGTGTTATTGTTTATTTAAATCATTCAAGATTTGATTAGGGAGAAATCTACGTCCCAAACTGTATTGGGAGTCTTCAAGTCCTTAATTTGAGATAATCACGCATCATATAAGATATCTAACGCTATTCAACCAATGACCCTATATCTTAGACCTCGTGTTCTTGTAAATAATATTTCTGGAGCTGGGAACTAGTGAGAGTTCGCATACCGAGATTGAGTGTTTAAAAGTGAAGGCAAGTTGTCCAAATCCATTCAATGTATAAAGTATTATACCGTCAGGGGCAGATGAGAGTGCGATATGGGGCGAAAAAAAGATAAAACTTTAAAACGAAATCCAATTAGGCTCAAACACCAAATACAGCAGCCAAGTAGGTTCGTTCTGATTTTGGGGCGATTAACGTGTTTGCTCAACTTAATTAGTATTTCCATGATAGTTAGCGGTTTCCTCGCGTTTAAGAGTTTACGAATTTACGGGATCAGGTTCACAACAGTAAATAATGTGGAATCTACTTTTTTTTTTACAAAGGTAGTATTGTCCACTCGATGTTGCATTAGGGCTGATATTGAGTTAGGGCTACTGACATGCTTGGGAAAAAAATTCTCACTTGAACATATCTTCGTACGTCATACTATGTCCTAATGACGGTATATCAATGCATAATTTGTGCATATATGCATATTTTGGGCGCTCTGGAAGTATGTGCACTAAGATGGCGCACAACCTGAACCCTAATCTGGTACACATACTATGTTCAGGTTGTGCGCCATCCTGGTGCACATACTTCCGGAGCGCCCAAAATATGTATATATGCACAAATTATGCATTGAATGCAAGATGGCGCACAACCTGAACCCTAACCTGGTACACATACTATGTTCAGGTTGTGCGCCATCTTGGTGCACATAATTCAGAAGCACCATATTTTGTGGTCTTAATTTGAAATTGCCAAAACCTTTCTTTGCCAAATATCGGCACTCACAAATGACGCCATCTATTTGGGAAGTGAATGAAATTACCTCAGAATAAAATGATCACTGCATACTTACACGATATGGTACTTCCAAAGTATGTGAACCAAGATGGCTGACATCATAAAGTAGTATGTGTATCAGGTTAGGGTTAGGCCATATTTCAGGTACAAATACTATGGGAGTCACTTGGCCAGTCCCCGAACTCGTAATAGAACTAAAATAAGGGGAATTGAAATAAAATTATGGCTCAACCCTAACCTAGTACACATACTACGTTCCGGTGTCCGCCATCTTGGTTCACATACTTCGGGAGTACCCAAGCTATTTAGAAATTGTTAACCCTATGATTCAACCATAATCAATACGGTAAGTTCGAGAAACAAAAAGTTGCAGTTTTACTATTGCTGTCCTCCAAGAATGCCAATGATTTTTTACACTTCATTGATCTGTCGTTTCGTTCGCGTAAAATAATTTGTTAAATTGCAGCAAGTATATTTATATCGATTTATTGCAGCCTGAAATCGTTTTGTTGACGTCCGATCATTTGACAACAAAGCATTCCGCCGACATGTCATAATCGCGATGTTCAGCGCGTGATGTGATTGGATTATATTAGAAGCTGGTATGTAGCTAATGCAATGCAGTACTTCTTTCATTTTCGATTTGTTTGAAGCCTGCTCTAACTTAGTACGATGCGAATCAATTGTCGATATAAGTTATTTATATTCCACGCACCACAGACTTGATTTTACTATCATCTTCACGGATAAGCGAATCCCCAATCTCTCTATCGCAATCAAACACCTATCAGATCGTCTTACTGTCGTTTTAACAGGAATACACGTATATTTATAAAAGTTTGCTCGAGGAAAGATCCCAAAAATCTCAACTAATAGCTCGGAAAGATACTGATAGAAGAGAATCGTCAATCACTGACTTTCTGAGAGCCATATACAATTTTAATCTTGCCGAGATACGCCAGAAGAGAACTGGTGAAAGGCTGCTTGGAACAATTCAAAGTAATATAATAGCGAAAAAGCTAAGTGGATTAAAATTAAACGATGTGCACGCGATGAAATATTTAGAATGAAAAAAACCATTGGCCGCAAATTTTTGTGACATCCAAATCGCAATATTCTTTAGTATGAACTAGCCAAGTTAATGTAATATTTATGGGATTTTTGTACAAAGCTCCCACCAAAAAAAATACCCGATCAGAATTACCAACCAGCCGGCTAGGATTTGGGATAGAGTTGGAAACGCAGATTGAGCTGGAAATTCAGATTTTTCAAATCATTCCTAATCACAATTGCATAATTACTAATTTGTTATTTCAAAACGTGGCGAGGTGTTTTCTCAAACTCACATTTTTGTATTAGTGGTGTTTTTTTAGAAAAGATCCCATTTATGAATTGTTTAGTCTAAACAACTAGGCACAAACCAATCAAAATCTATTGAAAATTTTTTTAAATAAATGACCCCAAACATAATAATAAACCGCCAGAACAAGGTCTTTGCATCACTATTCTCTGAACGGATGGTTTGCATGAACGCACAGATAGACGATCAATCACCGCAAGCACTTGCTAAGTTAGCAGGTAACGATGTTATCACTGTTTTGGTTTGTTATTTTTGCGTTGCTTATTTTTCATATGACGTAGGGGTTCAATTTTATCTAATTTATGACCTCAATAGCCCCCATAAAGTACTAAAGTAATAAAAAGTTATACCGGAATGTCAGCAACTGTTGACTTGCTTACCATTGTTACCATTAACACTGTTAATCTGATGTAAGCCCAGAGTCTTGCTTGATTGAGAAATTTAATGACATTTATACCATCCAATAAAACTTAGAAAATATTGGTGATTATACGATTTATACCTATTACCAAACTATTGCTCTTTTACATTTTTGGGCCGTATGCATTGATGGCAAAGACACTGTGCCATTAATAAAAGCGGCTATATTGAGTAGTTCAGAAGTTTTCGGTGCCAGACGTCTTTTATAGACTTTGTATATTTTTGTGACATTTCCGCGTTAACTATAATGCGATATAATGTCATTGTCTCCTAACAATCGAACTCATGCCTATTTAATACATGTGGCAATAGGTCAATCCCAATTGATTCGTTCGCTGTCAAAGCTGACACCAAATTCATTCCGCCACATTTTTCACCGTTAATTGATACACGGATAACAAAAATAAACTGATAGCATACTGGGTGTCATTTTCACACCTTAGGTTCTAAGGTTTCTTTACTTAAGGATTTACACGTCAATTGTACGTTCTCTACTAAATAGCACAACGCACGCAAACTGCCGACAGAAATGTCTTACATTCTCAAAATATTTCCTTCCCACTTTGTTAATAGAACTGAACCGAATCGAAAATATTGACTCAAGAATTTTTGAATTTAACATAGTTTATTTCAACAAAAACTGTAACATTTTAACTATCGTGGTATTTTTTGTACTTTTGCACAATTTTTATACGCTTTTTACTTTGAACGAAGCTGTGTTAAATGTGTTAAATAAGTAAATACCGACAGTTAGAGACAATATTCAAAGGTTATCTCAGTGGTTTTGCTAAGTGATTCTTACACTTCCTTGATTTATCGTTTCGTTCGCGTAAAACAATTTGTTAAATTAAGCAAGTTTATTTATATCCTTTCGTTGCGGTCTGAAATCGTTTCGTTGACGTCCGATCATTAATTGTTCGTGAATTTCGACGCTATGTTTCACAACTCATCTCGGAACACAGGCGAGAAGTCACCGATATGCACGTGGCTCTGTATTTTAGAACAAACAGGTCTGCATAAAGCTCGCCCAATTTATTACATCCTGGGTAAAGTTCTGTGGATTGAGTTTGAACGAGAGATCTTAAAGCCGACGTAGTTATGTCAAACTTGCAAATGACCAGGCTCTCGCCTCCATACAACAAATATGAATATCAACTACAGTACAGTTTATTGTCAGAAGTAACAACTGCGTCTTTCACAGGGGAGGTCGAGGTTTTTGACCCAGGGGCCATAAACTTTGCCCATCTAGACTGGCGGGCCATGTAAGTGTAACATGAAAAGTTACATTTTATGAACAATATTCCCAGTGTTACAAAAGCAAAAGTGGAAAACAATAAGCCTTGTGCCAAAACTAAATTTAATGGCAATCTCAACAAATTCCTTAAGCTTTTTTTTTTAGCTGAAACACCAAAACTTGGTTTTAGTTTGGTTGTGGCAGCAACAGGCGGGCCAGATTGAATTCCCCAACAGGCCGGATTTGGCCTGCCGTCTATTATGTCTATGTTAATAGGAATGCTTTATGGTATACATTACAAAAGTTTGACTATCACACCGCCCACGTCGATTAACCATAAGCGTTAAATCTCATTTACATATCAAAGAGAAGACTCAGTGACTCGTCTTAGTTCTCAACTACTCTTTTCCTTTGATGGTTGCACCGGGACATCCTAGGTGGTGACGTTATGTGGTCAAAATGGTCGTCGATGCTCGAGAACTAGATTTCGATTTTTGCGTTTGCTTGAAACGTTAAATGGCATTTCTAAAACTGTATATTAGACATAAGTAGACCTATACAAATATCGTTGTGCTAAACTGTTGTTGTGGTCGGTGAAAATATCTCTGCAACGAATAGATCTATCCATTCTAAATTTCATCACATAAGAATGGAAAATGTCGCTATATGGAAGCTACTCCTTCTTTCAAATTTATTCTACCTAGGATATCGTGGGGTCTGAAATTGTAGTAAAAATTTTGCTTTTCTATTTCAATGAAAGTGGAACACTTTTATTCCGTCACGGTTATTTACCGATCCTTTCAACACACCCGGTGCTTAGCTAAGAACCGGTAACAAACCAATAACTTCGTGTTCATATATTTGAGGATGTTCTTTTATTTATATGTCTTCTACTTTCAGTATAAGTGAAATAAAATACTGATTAGCTGTCACGCCGATAAATAGCGTAAGTATGTCAAAGGATGGCTGTTTCAATTCCTACGTTTTAAATTGAACTGTATCTGTTCAACTGCCCCGAAGAACAACCCAACATTTGAGTCCCAAGTCTCCCTTTGACTAAATGACTGGAATTTATCAATAAAGTTATTGTAAAAATATCAGTTATGGTTCGATGATCATTTAGTAACCATGGTTATCGACCATGCTATCTTAGAAGCAGAGAAATTCGATACCAGTTTGATATCTATCTAATTAGGGATCGTATTGGGCGAACAAAAAGTCCTTTATCATATTAGACGACGAACCTGCCTGAATAGTTTCCCGCATTCATTCGGTATAATTTGATACGATAAGAACACTGTCGCGTATAACTGATGGTGAGGTTTCGTGCGAGCGTTTTTGCCGAACGTTCTGAAGGTGTTTGGGATATTTTTTAACGTTTAATTTTATTCTAATTTTTCTTATTTAGTTCTATTATGAGTTCGGGGATTAGCCAAGTGACTCCCATAGTATTTGTACCTGAAATTATGGCCTAACCCTAACCTGGCACACATACTACGATCCGGTGCCCGCCATCTTGGTTCACATACTTCGGGAGTACCTATTTTTTAACCCACAAACGACCCAAAAGAACATTTCCAAGCGTTATAATTAAGCGCTGAATAAAAAAGAAGAAGATATGTAGTCACAAGGCTGTACAAAGGTATGGCATGGCGGTCGACGGTAGGAGGATAACGCTATTAGGTATTGCTAATTTTTTTTAGGATGAAATTTTTCATATGCAGCCACTCATTCTGTCATTTCCATTGTGCATCCTCTCTACGATAAATGTGTTTTCAATAGAGAAAGCATTCGTCATGATTGGCAATATTTTATCATTGAAAATCGAGTTTAACAAAACCTTAAACCGTGCGTTTAAGCGTTTTTATTTCGATTTTTTTTTAAATTTCACGGAGAGCATTGCCCACTTTGCTGGGCGCCTGTTAACTTTGCCCAATGATAGAGCCCAGATGTTCATTTTATTGTGTTTCGTCATAAAGACTCACTTAAATGTTGAATAAAGCACTTAACAAATCAGAAGATTGTGGGATTGTTACGACAACAATAGGCGATTGTCACGCAACCAAACGGCGGGAAATCTTGAGTAGAATGAACTCAAATAATCGGAATTCTTTATTTAATGTTGATTTTGAGTTTGATCGAATAATTGAGGTAAACCTTGTGAAAATATGGTTGCAAATTTATGTTTTCGATGGATTTTTGAAAATTCTTCGACGTGATGTTTTGTTATTAATAAATTTGAAATTATTGCTGAGTTTAGTGAAATTTTTAATACGCCACCACTGTTACAAAAGCAAAAATGGAAAACAATTGGCCTCGTGCCAAAACTAAATTTAATCGCAATTTTTCATTCAAGACATCAAAATTTAGTTTGACTTAGGTTGTGGCAGCATCGAACGGGCCAGATTGAATTACCCAACGGGCCAGACTTAACCCGAGGGCCGTGATTTGCCTACCACTGAGATCCCATATAACCGAGAGTGTAATAAATTTGGTTCACACTGCTGCGCCGGAAAGAATTCGGTAATTCCAAAAAAGCAGCTGTTTACCTAGAATTAGTAGCTTATACAGAGCCTTATTCGGAGTAGTATAAAAAATCAGCCAAATAAAATCTTGAAGTAAACATCGGGAATGTTTTATTTTGTCAAAGCGGTAAAAACAATCCGATAACAAGCTGGGTGGGGGTGAAAGTTTCTTAGCGATGATGCAAATGACTTTCTCATATTTCCGTGTCAGTAGCAAGGATCCGCACGCTTGCGGGGTAAAGTTACTTCCATTCTAGTCGGTAAATATTTGAAAACACGAGAAAAAAAGGAGTGCGACCCCGAGGATTGTATCACGCATGCCAGAACAATTTCTAATTGATATAGTATAGGCATAAGGCTTAATGGGTGCTTCCGTAGTATTGGCGCACAACCTGGACATAGTAGGCTTCAACAGTAGTAGGCATTGTTCCTAAAAATCTTTTTTATATTTTGTATTCCACGTTCCACTGAGAAATTCGAGAAATTGAAAGTCAATTTCAAAATGATTTATCACTTTAACCCGTAGCGTAATGGGATGAGCACGGTAAATGAGATTGATGAAGGATTATTTCCTGCATAAATGTTTTGGTCTTATAATTAAAAACTCAACTGGGCCCACAAAATATAATAAACAAAGTAGTGGCCATTGCCTCACTCTGCATATTATTTGCGCAGGTAAGAAAGTTACGAGACTCATTCCGAACATAGGATCAATATAGAAAAAGAACATATAGGCCATATTGTTCGATATACGCGTAACTATCACTAGAGCAACAAAGCAATATATTATTACCAACGCGTCCCAAATTTAGACAGGCGAAACTGGAATTTTTGAGCATTTCCGATTCTCATCGAATATTTCCCGTATTGTGTTAGCCTTCCTCATAAAAATTATTTGATGGACCTAAATAATTATCAGGCAGAAGGGTTTTATTACTGGACATATTGAGATGGACAAATAAATAAGTAAACGAGAATATCGGTCGGAGACCGAAGACTTATCGATCTTAGATCGGTAATTAGTTAATAACTCGCTAATTATACGACATAATTAACCCAAAATCTATAGGCTTTTGGTCCGAGGTAAGATGCATGCACATGCAAAATTTGGAGCATATTCAACCACGCGTTCGTGAGATATCGCGTTCATCTAACAGACACACACACAGACACACAGACAGACAGACAGACATACAGACAAATACCTATCAATATACTTACCGATCTTAAGATCGATAAGTAACAAAATGGTATAGTTTACCTAAATTACTAGGTATATGGAGATGCTATATTAAGCAATATCAGTAATCTTTTTAAAAAGTAACAATTTTTCAAAGCAAAGCTTATTAGCTTCAGTTTAATAACTACTTATAAACAGAAAATAACTCATCTATGAATATATATAATAGTGTTTTAAGAAATCCCCGCGACGTATGGCATGTGGCACTCTGGTGCGCATAACATTTCAATCCTGACTGTTTATATTTATTTGACTAAGGTATATAGTACGTTATGGACCGTCAATATAAGCATAATATAACGTCAATAATACATATATATGAAGGCGGTTTATATAGTAAAACACAGTAGTTAAAAGCAGTTTCGCTATATCGTTTGTTTTGGAAATCAGAATCTTCAGACTGAGATGATGAGTCAACGAGGCAGACATTGCTATCCGCAAGCTATTTCAGGCTGATAAACTTGGGTTAAATTATATTTTTAACATTGACCCAATTTCTATCGTATTTCCTGACCAATACTAAATGTGAACCTATTAACTCCATCAGTCAAAGAATGGGATTGCTGCGAATTGCAACGTTCTTTTAGTCGCAATAGGTTTATTTTAGTTATTACTGATAAATCTGAGCTTATAATAAGCAATGGCTCATGGAGAATACGACAAACACTCGAAAATGTTTTTAGCACCCGTGTACAATTTTAATCGTGGTATTAACTCTGTCATTGGATTAATTCAATGAGCTTTTGTTATTTCCGCGATTACGATCAGTTAGAACTTACACTATTTCCATTATATTTACAAAAAATAAGATAAAAAATATTTTTATTTTCCATCTTCCTGCAGTTATTTAAAGCCATGATATCACGACTGATAACGCGAACGACATTAGGGTATTGACGATTGTTTTGTAACAATTATTGTCAATGTTTAATTGTCATCAGCATTGTTGCCTAATAGTCGCTCACACAAACTGATGACCACAAAATAGATAACATTCAAGTGTGTTGTGACATCACATATAATGCCTCGCATTCATAAACCACGTATTATTAAGAAATAATGGCATAAATTACAAATACAATACACAAGCAAATATGCTTTGTGATGTTGACAATCGTCTGCAAACTGGCTCATTGTTTGTTAATTATGATCGAACAAACGCTCATGAACGGTGAAGAATGTCGTCAGATAAGAAAACATTTCAATATTGTAGAATAATTAAATAGTTATCTTGCTACTGTATCCAATTCTTGATATTAATATTATGTTAAGCATAATAGTCGCTAGCAAAACAATGAAATTTGACGACGTTTGAACAGAAAAAAATTATTTCTCAAATTGTGATAAATAAAAAAAAGTGAAATTATAAATAAACGACTATATTCCCGCATGTGTATCATTGTATCCGAGCTTGTTTAGACTTTTTGCAAATTATTTATATCTATTATATCATGCAAAATCTGAACACAATTCCATGAAGAATTTCTACTTGCCCAGAACACTCCCTAAAAATTATTTTAAAAAGCAAAACTTTCATACCTGTTTTTGTTAAAAGTTCATTGGTTTGTGAGGTCAAAATATTTTTGTTTGTGGTGGAACAATTGTTGTTTTCAACGTCATAGAGATCACGTTTGTTATGAAACAGAAGCGTGAACAATCACAGATGGTGCAGCAGACGACAGGAACAATGAAAAAAAAATAAAAATGTTTGTTAGGTAAGAATGAAAAAAATTCAAACTATTTAAAAAGTAAATATTTCTCCATGAACGCTTCGTCTCGATATTTACCTAGTCTCACCTCTGCCAGCTTAATTATGGTTGTTTGTAGAGATTATGGAGGCTATTTTTGGCTTCCGTGGCTGACAGTCTCAAATATAATGTATTTGCGGCATTGGTGTCATTATTTATTTGCCTTTAAAATGTTTAAACCTTCTCACCCATCCAAGTTATAACTACTATCTGACTGTAAGCAGAAAAATACCTTGGAACTCCAAGTTAAAATACAATGACCGCTACTCAGATATCTACCTATAAACCAACTGTTTAGATTATTTCTTATTAATAAGGTTTTTAAGTTCAATATTGTATAGACGAGTCCTTTTCAGAAGTGGGGCGCGAAGCTATTCAATGTGGGTCGCGAAGTATTTCTAAATGTTACATTCAGTTTTCGATTAGATTGGGAAATTGTTGCATCATTACTACGTAACAATTATGCAGCAAGGAAACAATTAGAATTATGTGTCGTTATTATATCGCATTAATAGTAAAATGCATAGGAACTGTTTCTTTCCTCATATAGTAACATTTCAATGGGGGTCGCACAAAAAAAGACATAAAGTGGGTCGCAAGCTGGAAAAGCTTGGGAAGCACTGGTATGAACCTGCTTAAAATAAAGCTAATTTTATCCCTGAGTTAGTTAAAAAAATTATTTTCGAATTCCTACTATGGCATAGGGCATCTACCCGTTTTGGCATCGACCAGCAAGGATTTCTACCCCCTATAGTAATTGTCCGAAGTATCAGTGAAAGTTGCAGAGTAGTTCGGGGTGGGATTGTAACAAATCGCATAAAAATATATTTATATGAATGAAGGCTTGCGTGACAAGCTACAACATGTATATTGGTGTGTCCATTATTCACATCATAATTCTTATCGCTTCATAAACAATGTGTCGTCATAATCAGTGAAAATATGTTTATTAGCAAATAATGCAACGTTGCAAACTGATTATTATAGAATAGAAGTATGTGAAATATTGATTATGACTACATAAATATTAGTATAATGCTTTCGCCGTCGTTACGAGCTATATAGGGTCGCTATTTATATATATAAAGTGCGATACAGAATGATACTGGCCGGCGTGACATCTCGGCTGTTCACTGGACGTTGGTAATATTTGTGATAAAAAATTTCGTGCGAAAAAATAAGTTTGTTAAGAATCTCAATTCATGTGCTTCCTTTTTTTATTTGCTACCTCCACTTGGGTAAAAAAATCCTAAGAATGTAACTTTTTCGTTACTCTCGTCAATCTTATTTATGATCAGCTAATTAAAAAGAGCAAAATCGCGATTTGCAATAGAAAACATATCATTTTGCTAAATTGTCGTTGTTATAGGAATTTTATTATTTTCAATTCATGGGGACAATTTTTTTTGTTGCGTTTGTACCGGTACCAATGGGCGGCCCTCGTGTCCATGTATTCAAGCATGGCTCTCTTGTTTCAAATATACTACGATGTTGCGCGGTTTTTCTTTTTGTATACGTAGATATTGACAGGTTTCACAAGACCATCTCAAGGACTATTGCTCATTTATTTGACTTCACGTCTAACGCAAACCGTCTGTGGTATAACATTGTGAAGGTGACATTTGGGGTTTAACGGTCGGGCTTTTATATCCAAATACCGTTAAGAATCCAATACCTTTGCTTGGAGATTTTGCGCATTGAAGATGTGGTTATAATAGGTGTTCATGAAGTCTTAAATTGCAAAGGAAATTAAACGAAACCATATATTGTTTTGGCCATCACAGATATATTAAATGAAGTAAAGATACTTGAAAATTATTGATTAAAAAATAACAAACCTGTTTAAGATATATTGAGAACTGATTTTATAACAAAATTGAAACTATAAAGGGACTTTATGGGCACTCTGTATATCCGATTCAATATTGTTTTCAAATGTGGAACTTGGCTCAATAGTGTGCCTAGTAATTTTTAAATCGTAACATGCTTAGCGAAAATGTCCAGAAGTGATTTTCATATTTCTTCGCGGGGAAGAGGGAATCTGATTCGAAGGCTCAATTATATGATGATAAATATATCCGGTATCGCGAAAGGACAGATAACGCTACTTAAACGTTCCCTTTTTTTATTGTCTTTAGTCAGGGACACACTTTTGATATAAGAGGCGTTTATCAAATTTACAGTTGATCTAATAATTATTTTATTTGAATTTCAAATTTCAGTTGAGTTGCTATTTGCATTTTATTAAGTGTCCTTGACAATACAAAAGCAATGAAGGGGTTGGTATCGTCATTTTTATATTTGTTTATCATTATCAAGGTGTCGAATGAAGTTTTTGTTTACGATTGTGGAGTGTTATTGTAAATATATCAATGCTTTAAAGAGGTTTTATACAATCATACAAGTACTTGTGTTGGCGTCGGTGCGTTCAATGCCCGCCTAAACTCTTGCGAGGCCCAAATGATTGTGTGGGGCCCAGTTTGAGTAGAGATTAAAGAAAATAAATTCTTTAATTTTTGTACTTTTTTATTATCTACAACTTTAACTTAACTTTTTGTTTGTGCGCCGTCAAATTGTTGAAAAAGAAAACACACGTCGCACTAACGCGAATAAAAAATGCGGCGCACCATTTGGGAACAACTGATGTACAGAATACTGATTGAGTCGACAATGTCGAATCGTAAAGCGTCCGATTAAAAAAATAATAATTCCTTTCGTACCTTACATATAAAACCTTGTTCAGAGCGACCGACATGAATGATCGTTGTAAAAATATTAATAAAACAAAATACTAATAAACTTATACTTGAACTTCTATTATTTCCAACATAGTAAGATAAACGCACCGCCCATGCAGCGCGGTGAGTATTAGTACCACAAAACTGTAATTCCACTCTGTAATGACTCTTGAAATTCCGGCCAAATCTTTATGTAGTGCCAATACCAATCCGTTACTTTGGATTAGATTTGCCGTGTATTTACTTTCTTAATCTGGCGCCATGATTGACCTTCAACCCCGGAGGTGGAAGTTAATTCTTCTAAAGCTTCTTCGTGACATTTTGATTCGCGAATTGTTTATAAAATCAAGACTTTGTTATGGGAAAGCATGAAAGCAGAGTCGTAATCCGGGTTGACTGTTTTTAAAGGTTCTGATGACACGACAATGCCTTCACATAAATATATTCTTGAACTTATAAACCAGGCTGTATAACTATCAGGTATAAGCAAAGACGAAATGAAAAAATTCCGGTCTTGCAGAATGTAGTAGCTAGTTACGTACAAGTGATTGCATGTACAAAGTATTATTCACAGCAAACTTTTGAAATCGCGACACAAAAAATAGAGGAGTTGGAAAAGAATGGATTCAATTTTTAGTCAATTTATGACTAAAGTTTATATGTATAATCTGATTTTGGTTATTATTTTTAAATTCCCAGTGTTTTTATGATAAAAATTCTTCGACGATGAGTGAGAAAAATTTGGGAAAAAATATCAGAATCTCGGAAATTGATTTCACCGTCATTAAACAATAACTTTCTAGTTTACTGGATTTTTTTGGTTGTTTTTCATCATATTTTGAAATCTTCCTAAGTCTTCCAGACATTTCTTGAAAAAAACACTATGAATGTAAAATTTCACTTCAAAAATTTTCAAAACCAAAAACTCAACTTAATATTCAAAACCGAAACGAAGAACAATTACAAATTCGTAAAGAATTTACCGTCACATCACGCTGTCTGATTTGCGGTTCAACTATAACAAAAAATATACACGTATGACAATCAAAAACAAGTTAAATTGTTTCTGAATCCGTTTTGTGTCCACAAAAGTCAAGATACCAAACGAAGGTTAAATAAAGCTTATTGTGATCGACAAATTGCTGGTTTGTTATACAGAAAAGTAGGCTTTGAGTATGGATTAGATTCAAAACCCACTCTACTGTATTATTAGATTTCGGCGCTTCGGAAGTATTTGTATCAAGATGACGCACAACCTGAAAAACGCTAACCTGATACACATACTATGTTCAGGTTGTGCGCCATCTTGGTACGAATACTCCTGGAAGACCTAAATTTCTTTCTGTTGGCTCCGAACACGACCTGTACTAGCTTCCACTGATATCTGTCTGTACTATTTATAGAGGCGCCGGAACCCATCGGTTTGGCAATATCTATCCAATTTATTAAATTCTGGCGATTTTAAGACAAGAAAAAAAGGACTATTTACAAATATGTTCAGTATACACGCCGGGTGGGCCACACAGCACGAATATATTGCATGGATTATTCGTGAATAACCGCAAACATACAGCAACTCAACAATTTGGCCGCAAACCTATCGAGATTAACGTCTACACAGTTTTGAGGTTTCTGGCCAATGATGCGTTCAAAACCATTTAAAACAGAAAGCAGGATTCGATCATTCATTTTGGATAACAGATTTCTCATGTATGGATTGCGCACTTCCACTCCGAAAAAGGCTCTGTATAAGCCGCCACTTATAGGTAAAAGCTAGTTTTGGAACAGCCAGAACCTTTCCAGAATAGCCTAGGTCAGCGATTCTCAACCGGGGCCCATGGCCCTCCAAGTGGGCCACAGAGCAGTTGAAGGGGGCCATAATGCTATGCAAAAAACTGATTTTAATTTTCCCTTGACAAGAAAACTTCCCTTTCTTTCTAGTTTCATTGCTTGAAAAGGTTATTTCACTGACTGTTTTCACTTTTTTCAGCATGAATTGTTTGGACATAATGGGATTGGAATCTACCAATCAAAATAACACTATAAATGTCACTGGAATGATAAACAGGGGAGAGCATTTTAAATGCCACCGAGAAGGGGGCCACGAGTCATAAAAAGTTGGGGGTACTCCTGAAGTATGTGCACCAAGATGTCGTACAACCTGAACCTTACCCTGGTACACAACCTGAGTTCAGGTTGTGCGCCATCTTGGTGCGCATAATTCAGGAGGTCCAAGTTGGGAACCACTGGCCTAGGTATTAAAAGTAAATTCTGATGAACCAGTTTATGGATCTTTTGTACAAAGCCCCCGCAAAAAAAAACGCCCAAGATAAGAAAACTAATATTTATCCAGTTAAGGTTTGGGTTAGGTTCAGTAGCGCAGATTGCGCTTGGAACAAATTTACAAATCAAAACTAACCCTAACCCGAACTATAACCCAAACTGGATAATTATAAGTTGTTATTTTAAAACGTGGCGGGGGTATTTTTTTCAAACCTCACTTTATTACCTTAGTTTACTTCGCCTGCGAGGTCAGGTGGGTTCAAACACAATGTAAATATATACCCTAGGACGCCTAAAAAATTCAAAATACCACAAAATGCACACAATTTCAACCAATCTTTTTAACAGTGTGAAATTTCCATTATCTTCCGCAGTCAAGCGGTCAATTTTCAACAAATTCATTATTCAACTCGTTTCTCCTAAGCGCTCTTTTTGTAATTGTTTTGCCTTAAGTGTTTTTCAACGATAAATCATCGCAATTCAAATTGTAATTGGATATCTTCCCTAACTTTTGTATCAAACAACGTTTATCGTTCCAGACACGTCACTAGTCAAGCATACACTTGTTGTTATGTGGTTGTCAAGCTTTCAAATCACAGATACCAATGTTGCATGTAATTCCTACACTCATGGTAGGGTCTTTTGAACTCTTTTGAAATGTGGAACAAAAAAAATTCTGTATCATACATAGCAATTTTCGTAGATTCAAACGAATTTTAAACCCTCAAGCCTCATAAAAATCCACGATTTCAAAACCCGGACCATGCAATCAACTAAAAGCGGTGATAAAAGAGTTGCAAGGAACTACAGACGCGCAAAAACTATGTTTATTAGTGTAAGTGGATAGGGATTATTAACATAGTATTTGAAACAATTTCAATAATGGTATTTCCGCCACAAGGAAAAGGGCAACACCTAAACTGCGGGACAAATACCAGCTTCCATATACAGTCTACGAATACCACAAAAAGTAAAACTACATCTTGTGGACCCATTGATGCCTCAGTATATATAAATCAACCTTCAAGACGACAGAACACACCCTATACAGGGTTCATCTCTTCTTCCGATGGAGTAAAACTCCATAAAATAACTTGTTGATATATAGTTGTTGGTAAACCAAAGAAGTCAATAAATTAAATGAATCAGTTTTACGAGACCGGGACACACCTCCGTAGGAAGTTGTAAGTTTGTCATACAGTCGCCTACAGTCTTCGTTAAGCGATCATCCGTTAGGCTAAAATGAGGCGCTCTACTGTGTATTAAACAGAAGAACCAGACAATGCCGTTTTCGATTTTTAAAATGAAGTTATGAAGTCCTATTTAGTACAATGACGTAACAATGGAACGTTATTATTTAGGCGCCCACAGTATTTTACCCTCACAACTGTTTATGAAGACTATGTCGTTTTCAATTTTAAACCTAAATTATGACGGCATATTCAGCATCATGACGTCACAAAAACATTATTTAAATATTTTAATCTAAGGGCTTCAAATCGTATATTTCGCCTTCGACGACAATAATATATGGATGGTTTGCGTAACGTGTACGTATGTACTCTTCCTTTCTTTATTTCTTTGCGTGAGTGGAAGGATTGACTGCAAGAATTAGACGACTATGTTGAGTGGTTCGGAAGTCAGACAACGAGCTTTCACGAATTTAATTATGTAATGTTTCAGACAAGCGGTGTGGTTCAGCGAAAAACTTTTCGAATTTCCAAAACGCTAAGTGAAAATAAATTTCGGCGAACTGTTTTCGACCTCAAATTAATATAAACGTATTGAATATTATGAACTCACAATACCTCTGTCGCACAAAGAATTGTCTTTTGTTGACAATGTACTTAAAAGTCTACGATTATGACGCAACATTTGGTAGCACGGAAAACATATGAATCAGTTTGCTTGTATATTATTACATTACAATATAAGCCCTTGTGACCACATAATATGTTTATTACACGATAAACAATAGTTTACGAGTAAACGCGAAACGTCAGAACAAGGCCACATCATGTCCTATTTCACCACGTATCAAAACAACAATTTCAAAAAATATTTTAATTCAGTAATTTTGCGGGCAATTGCAGTTATACATAAATGTTACGTCATGAGTAAGCGTTGTATCATGTCAATAGGAAGAAAATTAATTGCTTCCCTTTCTCTAAAATTAAATTTGGGATGGCTATGATCTTGATGATTCCGAAGAATGTTTCAATAGATCATCGAGAAGTATTGCTCATAAAATTTACCTTGTTGATACTATCTACTGAGGAAACCAAAAACAAACGCCTAAATGACTCATTTTTAGAAAACTTTGAATCACACGAAATTGTATTCTCAAGTTGTCGATCATGTTACATGACAATGGAATGTATTCAAAACTTTCAATTTTTTTCAAACCGAATGCTGTTTTTGCCTAAACAGAATTCACTTCATAGATTCAGGTACGTGAGAGTAAATTGAAATGTTTGATTAGGATATTTATCTGATTGAACATTAAACCAAAATTTCTTTTAAGGTATATATGCAATTTAGGATTTTTTATACACACAAACTCATCGAAGACTAAAAAATTCAAGGGTCATTTAAAAAATTAGATGTGAATGCCAAACGAAGTAATTATTTTTTTCATTAAACATAAGAACTCGAATTAGATGAAAATGATATCCTACTCTACATATTGACTCAGATAAAACTAATTACTTAATATGATTTTCAAATGTTGTTGTAGGTAAAAAGAGATATAATAAAACTACCAAATTTATTTTTTCATTATATCATCTTTAATCATTAATTTTGCTCATTTGAATGTGACGATATCGTGCCCTGTATATTAACTCGGATAGTACTTTAACTTAATAAGAATTCCATGTGCAGTAGTATTAAATGAGAGATATAAAAAAACTACCTACTTTATTTATTATTCCAAAATCTGTCATTAATTTTGTTTATTCTAGTGGTTTTGTGACTACCATTATTACATTCCTGATAACATCACGAAAACATGACATTTTAAAACCACATTTTTGAAGCCGGAACCCGGTATTGAATGTAAAAACCCAAAAATGAGATAATTTAGACAAAAAAAATTGTCTCAAAGTCAATGAATCATCGAAGTAATAACAAACATACTTTTTGACCGTGAAAACCACTTTTTTGTAACTTTTTTGTCTCGATTGATGCCATTTTAAGATAACACTTTTTGAAACATAAAATTTGAAATACATATAAATAAACATGTGTAAGTGATATAAGATAAGAATTCGGTAAATATACATTTAAGTTTATGGGATAGCATTACAAAACTATTTTTAAATGACATAATTGAGTCTATATTTAAAAGTTGATGAGCAGACATTCATTTTTCATTAATATCGGTTTACCCAAACGGAATTTTTCAATCTATATGCCTGTCTGATCACAAAACATTTATTTATTTATATTTTTTTTCACACTGAATTGGGTTTGGTAAGATTTTGTTGAGTTATACAGTGGATATCAATCACAAATAACAACTGTATCATAAGCAGATCAACCACAGGTGTCAGTCCCTATTCCTAATATTCGAAATAAAATTTCGATCATTTTTTACAGCTAATAACGCTTCATTTCTATCGGGTTGCTTGTACTGGCGTTAATGAGCAAAGGTTATGTTTATATGTTGATACTTACCAGGTGCTTGCCAATTTACTAAGCACGATAAAATCAATTATAAACGAATTCTTGTTAGATTGTAAAACGTCAAATGTT
Organism: Styela clava; assembly: GCF_013122585.1. Classification (NCBI taxonomy): domain Eukaryota; kingdom Metazoa; phylum Chordata; class Ascidiacea; order Stolidobranchia; family Styelidae; genus Styela; species Styela clava. The sequence continues at coordinate 17,464,761 of NW_024102841.1, read as the reverse complement.
TCTTAAACAGAATGGAGAAATTTATACGATAAGACCGGGTTAATTAAATGGCCTTATGGCTAGCGTACTGTTGGTCTCATGTTTTCCGTAAAATTGAGTAATTGCTAAAATGCTTGATCGTGGTAAAACACAAACATAAGCTCACCAATGCTATAATTTTATATAGCATCAGTGGCTTTCTGAATAATGTCAGTGGGTGACACTGCTTTGAGTCAGGGGATGGGGAGTTCCGGGTCGGAACTTTCCGTCAAGCAAATTTTATAATCTAAAATACGTCATATTTTAAGATTTAGCCAGAATTTCTGCAAAGCGTTATGCTTGTCAAAATCAGGAGCGGCCAGACATTCAGAAGTCGACAATGAAAGCAAATAGGTGTGGAAGGTTCAAATTTGAAACGAAAAATCTGGCAACGGTAATCCCGGCTACAAATGAGAAACGGGGAACTATGCAAACTATACGAGAGTAAGAGTTGTACAATTTTTGTGTATGGAAATTTATATATAGTAATATTTATGTAATGCTTTGTGACTATTTTTAGGGGGCGTTTTATAAGCTCTGTCAAACAGTCACCTTTAGCCAATAAGCCACTGTGATTTAGAAAAAACGGTAATCTTTCCGGTTCGGTATTGCCTGACCATTTCTGTACATCCTGGATAAGCTCCCAATGTTTAATAGTTGTGTGGCCCACCTCAAAGTCTTTCCGTGGCCCAGGAGTGGGCCATGGCCCACTGGTTGAGAACCAGTGCACTAGGCCATCGCAACCCTCACATTTTGGGTATGGCATTCCAGACTAAGCACAAACAAATACAATGATAGTAAGACCAACAAAAATACCTATTCAGTCATTGAGTCAGTCAAGTGTCGCACTACATGTGTATTATTTTACATTCTGAAGATATATAAAGACGATTGATGCCCGTGTATTTTGACAACATAGTATAAATGTTCATGTCGGTGAGCACTTATGACGTAACAAGCGTGTTCTTTAGCATTCGAGTACTTCTGTTATTATATCACAGTGCAAACTGTTACGACAAAAAGATTAATGAATAAAACAACAGAAGAGTTGTATTAAGAGAGATTTTGATTGCACATGGCGACCGAGAAGAAGAACAGTCAATTGAAACAATTTCGAAAAATATCATAACTTTTAGCAAAGCTTCCTAGATTACGGAAACTTTTGGGTACAATCATACATAAACAAAGTGCATAACTAATAATTCGTACGAGATTTAGTATTCTTAAAGTTAGATTATAAAATAAAGATTCTTGCATTAATTTTGTCTTAGTATCGCTCACGACTTCTTGGAAATGATTAACAAAAAATTCTTCAAAACAATTTACAATGATGTCGAAGGCACATGGAAACGGGAAACTCTCGCCAAACTACTCAGGAAAATATAGATCTCAATTGTTCACGAGTTGTTGACGAAATTGTCGTCTTTGTTGTTACTCAACTTATGACGTCATAAAACTATGTTTTATCTACCTCACAATGCTTAATAAGTTCCCGAGTGGTTCAAAGATATCTTGACTACATGTGTGTTCCCCGCGTAATTTAAGGTCGGCAATTAATATTTAAAAGTGCGTCATTCCCCCAGTCTCCATAGCGACGCCATAGCCGGGTATGAAAAACCTAGCGCATGCCAAACGCCGTGCCCATCACCACAACAAATAGGTTGTAATAAGTTAGTCAAGCTATGACAAAGAGGGAAATCACGAGACTTCTGATAAAAGACATCTCATTGCTTGCTTAAGTACTTATTCGGAAAGAAACATCTAACCCATAATAAAGCCATCGATCCTAAAGGAAACGCAAACTTTCAACCGCTATTTTGAGCAACACCAATGCATTTTACAAAGTTTGGGAACACTGGCACACGAGTGCCTACTTGAATCCACTTATTGTTAGTTAAAGCCAGTCAGTGTTGAACGGAAATGAGCCTATTCATTGTCCACGTACATAATTCTAGGCCTTTTCAAGCCTTTTGTTTGTAATCTAGCCAATTTGAACAAAAGCCAAAAACTATTAGAAAATCTCACGAATTTTTTTTTGTGAGGTATTCATATATTCGTTGTAAACAAGGCCTTATACAAGTAGTCATAAAATTTGCGAATAGCTATTATTTAACGAGGACCGGAATTTAACGGTTCGTCACAAAACAAGGTTATTTAAGGTGATGCCTTTGTATGTGAGACTGTTCACAAATTTATTGCGACCACTTATACCCGAAGAGCCACCGAGCCTCGTAATCCTCATATTAAAGTAGAAAATATAAAAGAGTTGAAGCGGATAAATTTACATCATTGTGAATATAACCATGAGCACGAGACTTGAAACAATTAAAATCAATACTGTTAGGGGGAAAGATTAGGTAATTTTGTAAAGAGGGAGTTACGTAAAATAGCGTCCTTTATATATGTTATACATACTAATTTTTTAAACGTAATCTTCCAAGTTTGACATAGCCTACCCAATTTACTACTCCCTGGTTAATGTAGTGGTCATGCAATTAGAATTCAAGGTTCTAATCTGCTATGAAATCAAGGTCAAGTCTAACGATTTAACCACTAAGTCATCGCGCCAATGATATCCGCACACGGGTATAAAACGCCTCAAAAAACCTGGGTAAAATTTTGACTTGTTTTTCTATCAATTTAATGTATGGAGTATAGCAAAGTCAAAAGTATCACATTACGTATAATCACATTTATAGTTTAATTCTTTCATCAAACGTGTAAAAATCCCTAGAGATGAGACTGCACTTCCTTGCTCTAGTAAAAAAATTAGGAATATCAACTTGAGTTTTGTCGCAGCCATGGAAATATAAAATAGTGATTTTCAAAACAAAAAAAAATGTAATTATTCAAAATTTCAAATACCATATATCCATGCACATATGAGAAGACTACACAATACAAAATCGTTAATTTTTTTTTCAATTCATTGTTTTCCCAGAACGTTTTTCTATCCAATCTTGCATAGGCTTATGAGTGCCTATTTAGTACAATCCACCTCCATAATATCAATCAGAAATCTTTAACATACATCAAAATCTTTCAAATTTACACATTTTCAAACAGTTCTATGCTCTTCAGAGGTTATATAATACACATGGCTCCTATCTCCCCTGGGAGATATTTTGCCACAATAGTACGTCATAACAATCGTGGCGGTGCCAAGAATTATGTCGCCTTTCAGCGACCGATCCTTTGATTTATGAGATGGCAATGATGCGATATTGAACTGCCCCGTTGGCAAGGTTAATAGAATAAAACATCTAAAATGGCTTAATTGGGGTAGAGTTGAATGTCTCAGCGTTGCGGGGTAAAAAAAAATCGGGTTCAAACCCTGTGTCCGCCACGTTACCTGGGTGAATAAGGGACCAAACCTAGGAATTTGATAAAATTAATTAAGGGATATGTATTATAGCAGTATCTTTCCGTTCCTTTTTAAAAACAAAGCAAGAATTGTTTATCCTCACATATTACCTCACATAATTCGTAAAACTGCAGGTGCAGCGTCGGATATCGATTTTGAACCCAGGATCTTAAACATACAACTCCAAAAACTACCTCCACTATAGGTCACTGTACACCCATATATAATACTCTATTAATTATTTACTATGAGTGGACATACTTAACTTACAATATTACATTGCCCGAATACTCCATGTACTTCAATGTAATCTTTCCTCACTTGACCCCGGCTATAGTGTCAACATACCGTGTTTAATTAATAATAACGCGAAACTGTGGAATTTCCAATAATTAAAAATCGAATATTAATTGGGTTTCTGTGGGTCTGATTATGATTTTCTCTAGCGCATCCTGTGTATAACGCAAAAATGCTGTAAGAATAGTGAATATGACCTTCCTGAATTGAGTCTGGCCTGACAAAGCAAACGAAATATATATTTGTATTAGAGTGCAGATGGACAAGTGCCCCTTGCAGAGTCACCGCTCTCTCTCTCTATTGGCATTGGGTCAAGTTACTTCAAAGTTTAGACACGAATGCTCGATAAATGAGATTGATGTGGCGGACGCTTCCGAACAACCTCTAATCCTGGCGGGAAAGATATCTTGTAAAAATATGAACTTACTACAGATTTTTTGCGCGGGATTTGGCCCGATTAACGACAATTCGAAAATTTTGACCCAACTTCAAAAAAACTGGGAATGCAAAATAACAACAATTTTACCCCAAACTGCATTTCTGGTTAAAAAATGTGCTCCAATGTGCTCATGTTGGTGAAAATCCATATAGCATGTGATATGTTTGCGATAAAATCAATAAAATTGGATATCTATGTAAAACCGGACAGCTTTTTGAAGTTATGCTTTGGTGTTTGCTTATTTAAAGCCTTGTTCATGCTAACACATCCCACAAAAACCAACAATAACTAAATCAAAATAAAACCAGAGATTCCCATGAATACGTCAAAAAACAATCTTTTTTTTATACAGTATATTTTAACGTTTAACTCTTTTTACAATTGTGAAAAATTGAATTATTGACCCAAAATACCATACTAATTTGTAAGTTTACGTGACCTTTTAGTATAAAGATAAGAAAAACAAGAATTCTAGTTAATAGTCGATATATTTGACTAATCCCCCAAAATACATGATGTGATGAACATAAATATTGGTTCAAGATGGGTTTCAGCCTCGATCTTTACTGCAAGGTGCTGCTAGTTTTGAAAATACCGGAAATTTTACAGTCTGCACATATAGTTCACAATTTTAAAATAAGGATAATAAAGGGCAGCGACCTTTTTTTACTTTGTTTTCAACGTGAGGACCGCATGCAAAACCCTTCGGCGATGGCACATTTGGTTGCATTTCACACTGAACTTGAATGGCACGCTTAGATTACTTAAACTGTTGGGTCAATCATAATCATACACAAATAGAAAAGAATATGTTAAATTAATTTTCTTCATTTTCGTAAAAATATTCAAGAAATTTGAGCGTGCTGTTTTTTTTTCGGTTATTGGGACATGTACAAAAGAATTCAATATATTCAAACAATTTCGAACATTGCCGTCAGATGAACATTTTTTGTTACATCTCATATTGGACTCGTATGACGTCTAAATATGCCTTAAAGTGACATTACAGCAATGTAAAGGTGTTTATACCTGATATTCATTCCGGTAATCGGATATGCCATCAGCAAATACCATAAATCCGTTCCAATTCCTCTCTTGGTTTGAACATCAACAAAGATATATTTATACCGCACTTAAGTTTGTTGTGATGTATGAAGTAACGTGAGGTTATGAACTGCGGTTTCAAATTATACTTTACGGTCGCCCAGTTCAGAAAAAAAAATATGGTCTAACTTTGGGGTGGTTAACGTACCCGCTGGTTTGTTAAGACTTCCTCCATCATCGAGTGGATCCGAAACAATGGAATGAGAGGCCGTGAATCGTCATATGATTAGGCAGTCCCATTGACTTTTCTCTTTTAGCTACTATATTTGAAAAAGCGGAATTTTCCCATTTCTGCATTGGGTGTTCATTTATTATTATTAATTACACCCTGTGTGCAGGGATGGGCACGTTTTATGCGATGCTTTCTCGCCTTTACTTTTACCAAAACTCCGTATAAGGGCAGCTGTAGATGAAGCGCTACTATTCTTGGAGACCTGAATCTTTCCGTTTCCGCATTGCCTACCAATTAATACCGTGTGTAACGCGGTGAGCATGACGCGTGACTATTTTTATTTAGCCGGTATTGTAACGATTGAAGAGCAAGAGGCAAGTTGGCACGTTTCCCTAATACACTGTCCACATTTCCTAGAGTGATTATTTAAACACCTATCAGCGCACGACAGTATTGTCAAAACATATCACCCCCAGACAAAAATTGAATCGAATTACTGAAAGTATTTGTCACATTCCTGCTGAAATGTGAGGTTTCCGGTATCCGGGTTGGTGGGGTCACACAGGGGTCATAGTCTAGTGATACCAAATCATTTTAGTTTAAATGGAATTGAATCTAATTTGGAATTCCGTTCAGAATCTCGTAAATATTTTTTTTGCCCTATAAATGTTTTTGAAAGAGGAATTGAACCTATTTAACCGCAGATCGCATATATTATATCACTATATGGGTTTTCCTTGTATGGGTGGCATAAGGTTCAAAACTGAAGATCATTTATATATTGTAAATATTAAATCTTGATGCAGGTGGAAATTGAGTTTTCCTAATTTGCAATTTAATTACGATTTGCGGACATTTCTACTGAAGTTTGTTCTGAAATTTCTTTGCTTATCAAGCTAGACCGTTAAGAGGGACAACGTGGGTATTGAAAAGTCCTGATGATCTCATATTGCTATGCATGATTTATAAAAAATTTCATTTCAGAGGGGGAGGGGTAAGAGTCTAAGACCCTCAATGACTCGAGTCCTTATCCATAAAAAACTGCTTGCAATTAAAACCATTTTGACCCGCTTAAACTTTCTTCGAACGGATGACCCAGTGATGTACCGGATGTGTCAAATACGAGCCGACATGATTGTTTGTAAATATTGGTCGAAGCATGACTAAAAGTGCTTAGTAAAATCACCAAAATTTCACTGTTACTGCATCGTGTACACTTGTAAAAACGACCCTATAGCAAGAATTACAATCCAAATAAGTATGGAGGGATTGGATAACTGCACACTAATTAAGGAACATAAATTAGGATGTAAGAATTACGTAAAAATCAGGAAAAATGTACCCCCTTTTATTAACAGTATTCAAGGTAATGTTTTGTATGTGAACCGTGGGAAAGTTACTCTGATTGGTTAGGAAAGGTAGGTGGTTTAGCTTACATTAAGATTTGATGCTGTGAGACTTTATCGTGGATTCAGATTCCGCACGAATATTCTCAACCTATGTGTGATAAGTTCTGAATGAGAATTTGCAAATAAAAAGAAAATATTGCCCACTGTTCACAATAACAATTTCCAAAAACTACGATAAGAAATAACGAAGATAGACTAACAGGTACTCCCGTAGTGTGTGTACCAGGTTAGGGTTAGGCCAATATTTTTTTCCGATTTTCCTTATTCTAGTTCTATTAGGAGTTCGGGGTCTGTCTGTGTTACTCGAGTGAATATACCCCCTGCCCATGGGCTTCCGTCTCTTTACACAACTTGATGTGAAGAAGACGAACAAAATTAGTTATTTCCATATTGGTACACACACTTCTGGAGCGCCGACTAACAACCCTATAGTGCAGTGGTTGGCAAACTACGCATGGCGATTGCTAATTGGTGGAAATTATTGCGGCTCGCACGCCACCGGAAATGTTGATATTTGGCCCAGTAGTACATGAACTTTGCCGATCACTGCTTCAGTAAATACCGTTAGACGCGGGACTTAAATAAGTTCCTAGCGTCTCGCTGATTTTCGCGTTTTTGTTTAAAAACCGCAAAGTTTTCACAGTCACGAATAATTTTTGGATCTTTTGAATTTTGGATTTTTGGATTTCATCGATAAATAAAAATTGTAACGTAATAATTACTGATCTTTTATAATAAGCGATAAAAAAACGTCAAAAAGCACTAAAAAACTTACCAAAACGCGCAAAAACAGTCAAAACCTTCAAAAAGCACTAGAAACCTTGCCAAACCTTTTTTGGAGGGGGCTTTCTATAAAAGAATCTAAAAAAGATATATGTATCAATCTCCCTACGGATTACACCCAGACGAAATTTATTTTATTCATTTACTGGAAGCATAACATAGAACTATTCTAGCTTTTAAAAGGATTCTAATGTGAATTTAAACATAAAGGTCACATTCTCCCTCATTTATTTGTGTGTTATGCCATCATAACCGATCCAAGGCCACATTAATTGTCTGCTAAGCCGATTCCCAAGAGACGCCAAGCAATGAAGCAGCTGGATCGAAGCGAGAAAACGTGTGTCGTGAAGTTGAAGTTTTCACAGGTATAAAAATATAGACGAGTATAATCGTCGTCAATCAGTTAGTATTTTTACATAATACCACGGTAATGTATGCCTATCTCTCCACACGAAGCTTGGTATAAGCGGGAAAGCATTCATCTAGATTTTTTCGGCATCTACATGGAAGTCTGTGGGCATTAATTCAAACTATATAGGTTAGGAATAGGAATGGATAAATGGCCAATCGCTCTTCTCACAAAGTGCTATTTGGTTGTCACACGGAAAGTACGTTTGATTTCATGGTTGCTAAAAATAAACTTACAAACAAACTAATGAAGAGATCTGAGTACCCCGTTTAGACCAAACTCGTATGGGGTCTTTTAAACGCCATACGCCAAAGCAATGACATATTCGACGATTCTTTCCGTAAACACGCAATTTCCAACAGAACGCAATTTCATCGGCTATACTTTCGAGGAAACAGTTAATTTGACACAATGACGACGTGTAGCTTACGACTGAGTGATCGGCTACAAACGCTAACTATAGAAAGGTGTCAATAATTCGCGTCAATTACGGCTCATTATAAATTACACAAAAACACTGCGAGCATACTTCATTTTCTCTTTCGACGGATCGTCTTCCAAGATATGAAGTATTAAAAAAGTCGTGAAAATAACTGCAAGTTTTGAAATAATCACCAGTTTATTACAACCCGGGCGAAGTAGCAGCCATTGGGTTTGATTACGAAATTTACAACCAGCGATACCAACGTTGTAAGTTCAACACTGTATAGATCTCAACAGAGCCGTTCAAACGGCGATTGGGACCATATATGAGTCCAATTGTACCGGGTGTCCCAAAATAAATAAAACCCATTAATTCGATAACCAATCTTGTGGATTTCATTTATTTTGGGCATCCTATGTTACCGTAGGTGATGAGCACAAGTCAAACGTCTGAAGCCTACAGCTTTGACATGAATATCTAATGAAAAGATCAACTTTTACTCTAAACAGCAAGTAATATTACTGAATTTTATCTAAAGGGATTACGTCACGGTGATTATTACACACAAAGCAACAAGAACGCTATCGTTTTCAATTCCTAACAGTTCGCCAAGGTGGTCTGACCCAGTTAGACAAATCCTTAGCTTAAAGTCCTTACTTTTGGTAATCAGAGCTCATACCCTACCAAACATGGGGTATCGTTAGATGAAGAATCACATAAAGCAATATCTCGGCCTATTTCTGTGCCTCGTCTGGTGGATCTTAAAAACTAAAGTTGTAATTCCATGATATTACTCTTTGGTGTCAAATCTGGGATAATTTTGGTATAGTGTTGAGTTACGAATGTAGAGATATTATAATCCAGAGTTTTTTTTATATGAATCGATATATTATGAGTGATTGTCTAAATCAGGGCTTCCAAAACTAGGGGTCGGAACCCCACTACGACCCAAAAAGTACACCAATTTTACACAAAGTACTATGTTTATTGTACTTATTTTTAGAATTTTGCTTCGATTGACACTATTATTAATTAAAACTAGTGCAAAACAAAAATATCACAATTTTGAAAGAATACAAACAATCAGAAAGCGACGCGCTTGTATAACAAAACCGACTTAACAGGGGATCGCAGAAAATTTTAATATATCCGGAAGGATTGTGAGATTAAAAGTCTGGGAAGTCCTGGTCTGAATAAAAAAAAATCGGCATTGAACTTTCTATAAGTAAGAAAATATATTTATCGACAGAGTAATACATACATGAATGAAGCCTTCTACCCTATATTTATTAAACACGAAAAAGGTTTTTGTAATTTTTCTTAAATTGTGATTTATTTTTCGCAAATTGTGAATTTTTTAAGTGAGAGGTGGGGTAATTCAATGGAAAGAATTTGTTAAAAGTATACATTTCACGATGTTTTACGACTTTTCTGTGTTTTCTGAAAATAAATGTTGTGGCCCGCAAATTATAGAAAGAAAGGAATATGAATTTTCCCATGTAAATAGAAAGACCATGTCGCGTGCATTGGGTATACTGTTTACTTACAAATTTTTTGTTTCCCGCGCCGGATGATTTGGCGGGAATGTGTTCATTGTCATTATGACGTAATATAGGAACAGTTTGACAATAAAACATGTAATCAAGCATTTGACACATAATCCGGGTCACATACTAGGTAAAACTTATAATAACGGTACTTGTGGTAGGTTCGGTGTTCAGAGTGGAAAACCACAGAATTTTAAGCTAAGAAGACTTGATTGGTAGGTACTAATATAGCCCATCAACCAGCACCACTTTTCCTTCCAATCTGTTTTTTTTTTTTCATTCTATTTATCTCCTGTAAAAAGTTAGTTCAAGCTAAAGATGTTTCGATACCACTTTTGTCGCCGATACCGATAGCAACTAAAACACCGTTACCGATATCGCTACACCGATATTTCAAAAAAGCCGATATTGCCGCCGATATTCCGATACTATGTAATTATTACCTGAAGGGCAGGGCAGACGGGTTAAAACAATAGCCTTTGAGCCTTTATCATATTGCACATGATTTCACATTGAAAAAGGGATTTATCACATAACAAGAAATTGATGTATCCAGATGCATTGTGCACTGACGCTAGTAATCTCAATTAAAAAAACACTAACCCAACTACATTAGCTTTAATCTCTAATCGCCACCACACCACTATTTTTTGCCCCAAGGATATGCGAATTTGAAAATCTACCGTGCATCACATATTTGTGTGCTGGCATTCGAGATAAACTCTCCAGGGAATCGTCGGAAAACGGCAAACCGCATAAATTTGTACATTTCACAAGGAACCGCATATCCCCAACTACAGACTTTGGTCGCAAGTTTGCAGTACATTTCTTTAGAAGTGACCAAATATGTTGATTGAAAACTAAAATACTAAGAGCAAAAGATGATTTACGACAGCTGAAGTCGTAATTCGTGGGCGGACGCGAACGAAAAATTGACGTTATTTTTAAAATTACAAGGACACATGTTATATTCTGTATATGAAATTCATTTATTAACCAATTAAAAATTTTGGCGGGAAAGTACAAAGTCCATATTATGACGTCACAAATTTTTGTGTTGCACGCAATAATGCGTTTACACAACGCGGTGTTTACTTGGCGCGGTTAGTAAACAGAAATCTAATCCATGTTGTTAGTGACATATATGAATTTAATAAGGTCACGCGAAATTGAGTTCAGTTCGTTGATTCAGACATTTTTGAATATTTGATCAAAGCTACGATAACTCGATCGAACGTTAAAGCAACCGAATAATGAGTTTTTTCTACGGCCTTTACGCACACTTCACGGTACTTCCGTAGTATGTGTACCAGGTTAGGGTTAGGCCATAATTTTATTCCGACTTTCCTTATTTTAGTTCTATTACGAGTTCGGGGACTGTCTGTGTTATTCGAGTAAATAGTTTTATATAGAGCAGTGATCACCAAAGTGTGGGTCGCGACCCCAAGTTGGGTCGCCTTAAATATTACTGGGGTCGCCGAGTGGCCAGTGTTGTATTGTTGTTTTATATTTTATTATTCTATTGCGTGCATTCTACACCGAGCTGACTAGCACTACATATCAAGTTTGGATATTCTGAATTGGAGTGATATATTTTTTAATAAGGCTATTCTGTAACGACAATAATTGTAGCACAAAATCTAGAGTGTGTGATAAAATTTTCGAGAATGAGATTTTACTGTGATTAGTTTTTAGTGGTTGTAGTTTAGTTTAGGTTTGAATAATTTTAATAATTTTTTTTTTCTTGTTTGTCGTATTTATACACCTTGGGGTCACGAGTGCTTATCATACGTCATAATTTTTGAAATGGGGTCGCTTCTTAAAAAGTTTGACGACCACTGAAATAGAGGATTGGAATCTGTACGATTCCATATTGCTGAATTTGACACGCAAATGGTGAGCAACAGGAGCGCAGCCAGGAGGGTTGAGAGTCGGACACCCAGTTACCCCCTTTTGAAATGTAGAGAAAAGGGGGAATTTTTCCTGTCTCATACATAGCAATTTTTGGTAACTTGAAACGCTTTCAAGACCCTCAGAACTCTTGAAAAAACACATGTTTTCAGACTAGCTGTTACGGTCAAACTTAGCAATTAGAAATTTCTCTATCCCTTGAATACTCCTGGCCACGACCCCGGCGGACATGAAGTCTGAAAGGTTATTTATTATCTTCAATGCCAAAATAGTTAACTTCCCACTCTTAACTTCGGAAATATTTAAAATAGTCAATTTCAATAAATTATTGTTGATAAATATTTGGGTCCGTTACTTCTTCAGTTTGCCAGCGAGAACTTACTCAGAAATCAAAGGCCCACTATACATACGCAAATAATCCTCGCAATATTTTTATACTCCCTCCCCCCTCAATTGCAAACCTATCAAAATATCAAATTCCCAGGTTATTATTACATACACAGTAGAAACGTGCAAACGTGCAGCAAGAATTCTACGAATTCGACAATATCGATATGGGATGTGACCCGTGCAATATTTGTGGCGAGCTAAGCGCCAGCTTGTATGTCTCGCTATACAAGTGAGACGGACTCATTCGAAATATTGCACGCGAGATACGAGGACAAGGCCATATACAGCCTTTCCCCATTAGAGTCTCTTTATAATTTCAATTTTGTTATGAAGTCAGTTCTCAATATATCTTAACCAGGTTTATTGTTTTTTTAATCAATAATTGTTCAAGTATTTTTACTTCATTCAATACATATGTGGGGCCAATACATGGTATCGATAAATTCCCCTTCACAATTTTAGAATTTAATAAGACTTTATGAACAACCAATAAATATGTTCGAAATACCCCTGCAAAATGCTTCAAATGTATATACATATTTCATATAATAGTAAATGAGACTGTATATCTGTTGTATTACCGTAATCGTACAATTGTTATTTATATTTTTTCGTCTTTTGTACTCTGCCTTGCCAAATTAATTATATAGACGTACACAGCACGGCGTACATTAGGTGAAAGATGCCAACAAAAATGAAAAAGCCAAATGCGGTCCACAAGGAAAAATTGTGCGACCTGCAAAGGAGTGCCCATTTTGAGTGGTGATACGAGTTTTTAATTCAGTTTAATCCGGTACTAGTTAATTCCAATCCCTCTGCGTTGCAAAGTATGCCTGAGACAAATTTAATATGTAATGCCTATGACGTTATAATGCCCCAACAGCTAGCTTGTGCGAAGTGAACAACGAATATCATAGGATCGATAACCAAAATTTTGCGCCTGCAACTACTAGAAAGCCGAAGTTAAATAAAAGTGCACCCCGCGGTTTCACCCAGTTATTTGTATCTGGCGCTCAAAGGTTGCACACTCCTGCACTAAGCCATCACATCCACGAAGCCCTTGATATAATAAATGTTGTTTTCGATATGCATAAATTTCTAATTTTGTTTCAAACAAAATCTCCGAACATCTGTAACCATAAATATACAAGGCTCAAGTATTTGGCATTGAAATACGATGTTGACCGCGGAAAGACTCGTTGCCGTGGTGATATCACTTTGCTACAAAACAAACAGAGCGTTATGGTTGTTACCACGTGTCGAGTGATTTTAAAAACCCGAATCATTATGACGAAACAAGTAGCCCACAATGCGGCTGTAATCTGATCATAATTCACTTGGTTGGAAATATTTATTTAAGGAAGAAAAGATTATCGAATAATTTGGAAACTTTGTCTAGTTTTTTATTTATTTTTACATTTAAAGATTAATATTTTTTTTAGCGATAAAGACAAAAATACGAAATAATAATTTCTACCAACCCAACCTAAAAAAATCATTTTCGGAATCACTACGGGCTCAAATCCATTGAATTTCATTTTTGAAAAGTTCGAACAACTAATTATCCACGTACTATTTTTGATAAATCACTCTATAACTTTTTATTCGCAGTCTAATGCTTTAATCACACTACTAGGCTATATAGGGTGTCCATAAAGTTCTAAAAAATATTGAAATTGCAAATGGTATTTATCAACACCATAATGCTTTGGCCCTCACAGATGTGTTAAATGGAGTAAAAATACTTAAACAATTACTGAATAGAAAAAAAAGCTGGTCAAGATATATTGAGAACTGGATTCATACCAAAATTGTAATTGTAAAAAAACTTTATGAATACTCCGCATATCAAAAATAACGTGATAAACCTAATGTGGCGTGGCACCGACAATAAGCATTCATTGGTTTAATCCATCCACACGCTAACGAACTGTTAGTACAGTACCATTACATACATTTTGCCACTCCCTTCTTGTTATAACGGTAACCAGGGGTTATTAAAATACCAACCGTTCGTCGCGCCATTGATCCCAAAACACAACACAGATAGGTGTGGCCACCGTGTGGTAATCGATGATAGCATGCAATGTTTTGTTTGGATGAATGTCAAGGGTAGTTCAAGGTTCCCTGTGTATTAGTGTGGAGGGGGTTGAAAAAAAATAGTGTGCTGTGACGTCATAATGCAAAATTCTTACTTCAAGTGTATGTAGTAGTGGCTGTAATAAGATATTAACGTGTGACGTCATATTACAAAAATTTCAGGTCATAATTCACTAGGTGACCGTACATTTGAACCCATGTGTATATCCGCAGGTTCAATCTATATGCGGATGCTAAAACCCATGGGTTAGGGTTAGTATGGGTTCAACATTCGTGAAACAAAAAAAAATTTCATAGGTGCAATAGTATGCAGGTGCAGTTGCCGTGGGTTCAAATGTACGTGGGTTCAAATGTAATGGGACCAATTCACTAGTGTGTAATTAGAAAAATAATTGTTGAAAGTAAAATTCTTATACGCCATATAAAATGACGTCATAATGTAAAATGTGACGTCACGCCACAATTTGGTTCGTGGCTATGTATGACCAATGCACTCAGGGATAGTCGTTGCTTGTTTCAAGCCTTGTTCAGGGAGAAAAAAATTATTCATGACTACATATAACTTGGCTTTAGCCAACTTTTTCTTCACGCTTAGATTGACAGAATAACATGGCATCAATCTATTCCAAAATACTCGTTGCTTGGTACATGCCTTATTTGAACGATAAAATTATCTCGTCAATACGTTCAACTTCATTGTCAACACTAAAATTACTGTGAATTTTCTGATTTTTTCAAAAGCATATCATTGATCGAATAATAATGGCGACCTATTATTTGCGTTGTATCATTTGTGGTTCCCCGTGTCATTTGAGGTTTCCAATTGTGTGAAAACCGACACGTAAAAGCGTCCAAGAAAAACATAATATGTGATTATTGGGACTTAGCTGGCACGCAAATTCTATGAATGAATTTTATTTAAAAAATTTCAGCGTGCCTACATTTTTGAACGAACCGGCGAAAGCAAATTGTTTCAGTATTCAAACCCGAGTGAAATTTATACCTAAATTTTTTTTTATTAGAGGGGGGGCGAACGAGCGAGACCCACCTAGTCGTGAGGAAATAGAAATATCACTCCAAAAATCAGCCTACATCTTTTTAAAAAACGGTCTCTAAATCACGACCATTAGCAACGTAATTCTAAGTTTATCAAACGAATGCACTGATCGCATTTTTTCTATCCTCGAGTTCATTTAAACATTTTATATCATCCAAATTTAATTTGCAAATAATCGTTCCAGTATAGTATTTTTGCAGCTGATATTTTTGAGTGAAACGAATAAAATTCACTGAAAATAGTTCTCAAATATGTTTTTATTTTCAATTAATGTCATCATGACATATAATAACACAGTAATTACTATTTAACGTAGAAGATTGATCGCCCGAAACAAATCAAATTGCGGTCTTAAAGGTGTGAAAACGATTATTACCTCACATTTGTATATTTTTATATCGATAAAAAGGCGGGAAATTATTCGCGCAAAATGGTGTAATGGGAATTGTACAGGTGCAGTGCAGATATCGATAATTTCGATTTTTTTCCATTTTTCCATGAATTTGTATAAGATTTCTCATTTTAAAGTAGTTATGTACGGTAATTACCAACATTCGATCACGCAGGAATATAGCACAAAACAGCATCATTATTCATTTTGCAACTACAATCAAAATTTACCTGGAGTGACACAAATTAAACTGAAATTTTCAATAACTTTAACAATTTTTATTAGGTTTGTGGCCCACTTGAGAATGTCTCTGTGACCAGCAGTGGCCCAAAGGTTCAGAACCAGAACCAACAAATATACTATTTTAGTCAAATAATGCAGATTCCCTATCAATTGAATTGGTGACCGTACATTTGAACCCATGTGTATATCCCCGGGTTCAGTCTATATACGGGTGCTAAAACCCATGGGTTAGGGTTAGTATGGGTTCAAATATCCGCAAAACAAAAAAAAATTCCATAGGTGCAATATATGCTGGTGCAATTGTGCAACGAATTGATTTATCTCCGAGAGGACAGCAAAAGGCGTGAAAACCTATATAAAAGTCGTTTATTTTCAATTAGTTTAAAGAAAGTGGCAATTTAGGCTGTAAATTGCTGGTCTACTTCCTATATTATCAGGTCTCACAATAGCGTTTATTTGATATCTATGCAGGAGTGTATACTTGCGTGTTTCGTTGCTCAAAAAGGGGAAATTGATTCAATTTTGTTCGGAAAACTTTCCCACGAATTTGTTTTCATAAAAAAAACATAAATTGCGTAGAATTTTGAGGTAAATAATCTCGTCAAATAGTTCGTGTGTGTTCTAAGTTTTTTTGAGTTTGGTGTACGATGCCAGAATTTTTATGAATATATCTGAGAATTTCACTAAATGGCTTTCACACAAGAAACTAGGTCTTTTAAAAGCAGACTTTAAGCAAGGCACAAGCACGTGCGAAAAACTCGAACGATTTCATACGTTACATATTTAGTGACGGTTGTTGACAGGCCGGCCTGAACTAATGCTGAGTATAGTTAATGACCTTTGACACGTGCCTATTCATGCATGAAAGTGACCCGTATACTTGCATACTTATATAGTTGTGCGTGCTTACACAGCACCTTACACCTACTTCAGAGTGAAAACACAGGCCTTATGACATCGCGGGATCCACAGTGGCCGCATAGGTTGCAGCAGCGAATCAAGACCGGCATTTAGAATAATAATTTGACGTGTAAATTACGTGTTGGAAGTCTATATAACGCAAAGTTTACTGTGTATCTTAGACTCCTAAATACCATACACACCGCATATATTGGAAAATATATCGATTTTCCTAAAATAGAGGTTCCTCAAACATTAGCTTTTACAAAGCCTACTTCATAGTAAGAGTTCGTGTAGCCCTCGCAGGACGTTGAAAAATCCCTGCGGATCAGTGGATGTATACACAAAGCCCACTTCAGAGTTAAAGTATATGTATCGCTGGTTGCACGGTAATGTCACAAATTCAAAGCATTGAGGTCTGACCACTCCCCATCCATTACAATGCAATTGCATCACCGTTTTAAAACCCTGAGGCGACGTTTCCTAAGAATTGCATAAGCAAATAGACAGAGTACTATTTCTGTAACATTTAAGATCTGAGATATGATAACAAAACAATGCGGGACATTTTGTTCCGAAGATTGTAATCTGTATTGGAGGAAAAATTGCTTATACCATGAAACATTTTGAAAATTATTAATTAGAAGAGTTATCAGCGCCACGGCAAGGTTTTTATCGTCAAAGTTATGAGAACTTTGGCTTAGATGGTTCCTTTATTGTTGCAATTTTCTTGATAGCGTTGACCTATATTCTTTTCAAGTCGCATTTCGCCAATAGCCCGTGCAACGGTGCAACAATTCGCCTGTCTAGTAGTATTCTTTCTCTATTTAGTTGAGGATTCGGGGCCTTGCTTTGAGTAAACTTCCATATCAAAGACCTCTATGAAATATCAGTTGGTGCTTTTAAATATTTGGTTTACGATTTTGGTTTGAGCAAAATTCTCATTGATATGTTGTGATTAATTTCCATTTGGAACGATCTCAAGTTAATATGACCTAATGTGTCACAAATTGCGACAGAATTATTTGAAAATTGCCCCGATAACATCAACACCTAACCGACCTAATTGTACAAATTGAAGGATATTTAACACCTGCATTGGGTTCGGGATATTGTTTTCATACTTTGGATGATAAGAAATTGCCGTCCAAAGTAATATTCATCAAAAAATCAAAAAATTTCTGTTCTCTCTGTACGAAATATATAGATATAGGAGCACCGGTATCTTAACGTGTGATTGACAAAGGTTAGGTTACGTTAAAGAGAATTGGGTACTCCCGTAGTATGTGTACCAGGTTAGGGTTAGGCCATAATTTTATTCCGATTTCCTTATTTTAGTTCCATTACGAGTTCGGGGACTGTTTGTATTAGCCAAGTGGGTGCTCCCGAAGTATGCGAACTAAGATGGCGGACATCGGAACGTAACATGGGTAACAGGTTAGGGTTAGGCAATAATTTTTTTCCAATTTTCCTTATTTTAGTCCTATTATCAGTTCGAAGACTAGCCAAGAGCCTCCCGTAGTATTTATACCTAAAATTATGGCCTAACCCTAACCTAGTACACATATTACATTCCGATGTCCGCCATCTTGGCTCGCATACTTCGGGAGCCCCACCAAGTGAATATAGCCCCTGCCCATAGGTTTCAGTCCCTTTACACAGCTTGATGTAAAATAGGCAAACAAAATTAGTTACCTCCAAATTGGTACACACACACACACACTTCTGGAACGCCGGTTAAGTAGCGTTAAAAAGTCACGTTGTATTCGGTTATTTTGGTGACGATATATGCAAGAAGTCGTGTCCTGAGCTTTTTTAAACCTCAACGTTTTTAAAAATTATCGGAAAGACGGAAACATGCTGTATAATTCAACTCCCACACCTAGTTCTATTTGAAAAAATGTACCAGAACTAAGTTGAAGTCTCTAAAATCGTAAAATATTAATTTTCAATTTATTTTATCAACTTTGACACAAACGATATTGTATCTCCATTTTACAAACTCATACAAGAAGTTCCAAATTCCCCGGGGCATAATTATTTATGATATCATAAACACAGCATTGTTTACGAAACACATAGGTTATTAAACCTATCTTGTCAGCGGTTAAGCACACGACTGAGATTGTATTATATTCAGTAGACGGTATTAAAAATACGGCCTTGTTTGGAAAACCGCTTCCGGATTAAAAATTCGGTCTAAAAACTGTGTTTTATGCTTTTTGTTTGGGGTCATTTTTTCAAACTCAACTGTTTAACTGTTGGTATGATCGTTGGTTTTGCGAATCAATTCAAATATACTTTTAACGAACTGTCTAAAGAGCGACCTGTAGGCCAATAAAGCCTTCGCGGTGCATTATTGAACACGAAATGCGGCGCTTCAGAAATGTGTGTACCAATATGGAGGTAACTAATTTAGTTCGTCTACTTTACATCAAGTTGTGTAAAGGAACGGAAGCCTATGGACAGGGGTGATATCCACTTCGATAACACAGAGAGTCCCCGAAATCGCAATAACACTAAAATAAGGAAAATCGGAATAAATTATGGCCTAACCCGAACCTGGTACTTATACTACGGGAGTACTCGAAATGTACTCGTTTTAGTATTATGTTGTTGTTGTTGTTGTTGTTGTTTTTAGTATTTCTTTTCTTTTTCTAAATCGTTTTTCTCATTAACTACTGGCGGCTAATTGCTATGAAGATTGTATTTTTCGCTGGAAGGTTGTTACCCTCGTATATTTCAAAAATTTCTGTGGCTTCTATGGTAATCGTTTTATCTTCGATCACCTATTCATAATTAAAAATGCGCATCTTGGGGCGGGTTTTAATTGGGGCCCAAATACGCGAGATCTGATTTTTACAACGTAAACCAATAAAAAGGATTAAAATGCACAAGCGCAACACGGGGTGCAATATTTATGAGTGTTTCAGTCTCTTTGTTTCAACAACTCTGAAAAAAGCCTGAGAATAGAAATTTGTTCCCCAAAACCTAATCTGATTTTATGCATTAGGATTAAACGCTTAAATAACGGAACAATGCTTTGTATAGCTTGCAACCGACTTCGAGAAGGGCTACCAAAATATTTTGAAGAGACGGAATTTAATATTCTAGCAATCAAATACGGTTATTTTAAACATTTTACAGGGAGCGTTAGCTTAGTGGGTAGAAGGTTGGCATTGCAAATTCAAATCTAATATCCCCACCTCAACAAGGGTGATATAAATTTAGGAAGCTATGATAAATTGGTTCAAAATTAAGAAATAAAAATAAGACGACTAAATTACATGCAAAGAGGCGCAATCATAAACGTTTTCCTTAGCACGTTGCGTCGAACATCAATCCCAATAAACATGACTATGTCAAAGTTTAAATATGCTTTCAACTTGTGCGCAAGGTACACATTACGTAAGCAAATATGCACTAATGGATTCCTTGTGGTTTGTACATGTTTTGCAGATTTAATCCTCTTCGTCACAGTAGCGGTAAGAAGAACCCGCGTGCCTCTATGCAACTCGGCTATGATACCTCGTGAATATTAAGACCTATTAGCCTTTCTTATGGAAAATGTACTATGGCGTTCATTTTTTGTATTATGACAGACCTTTTTTGTATTATGTCGTCACTTTTTGTATTAATACTACAAATTTACGTATTATGTCAACATGCTTCTGTATTTATGGGGTCACATTTTGTAATATAAATGAAATTTGATGTATTATGACGACAAGTTTTTATAGTATCACTGGCATTTTTGCACTCTGACAAAAAGATTTTATAGTATGACGTAACTTGGGTTGTTATTATTTCATAAAGACGAGTTGCTTTTGCCTTATTACGTCACATCTATGCATTATAACATTACTTGTTATTGCGACGCCATGTTTTTACAAAGTTCTACACCCTAGACTGTGAAAGTTCTGAAATTAAATCATACAAGTCAAATGAACTTAAATATGCGTGTATACAAACAGTAGCAAATGCGGTAAATATTGGAGATAACGTTGCACAATGAAATCCTTGTAAATTGCTGAGAGATAAGATATTGCGGTGGCTGTAGGCTATGTTCGCGCTAATCGGAAATATATGAGATTATAGGCTGTAATAGCAATGGCTCTGTTCTAAAATAGAATATAGGTATTTCATGTAATATTTGGGCTTTGTGGCTTGCTACTAATATTCCGATCTAAGCCTTGTTCGTAGCAAAAAATTTGAATGATGCAGGCATATTCGTGCCATGTGAAAATAAAAGCGTTATAGGCTTAAATAGTAATGTCTACAATTCGAAGACATAATATAGGTATTCCGTGCAAGGTAGTGTATTGTGACTTGCTACTAAGATTCCGGTCTAAGTGGGTGCTTACACAGCTTTGTTCGGAGCGGAAGGTGTGAAAAATACGGGCATATTCGTGCCAAGCTGAAATAAAAGAGCTTTCAAAATAATAATAGTCTATATACACAGATTTATGGTTAGATATGTGGGCTTTTTAACTTGCTATACTGAATTCAGATAAACTCTATATACTCGTGGTAGAACTGTGATAATGACGTAACAATTGCAGGTATCCCTTCCTCTTGCTTTGAGCAAATTCTTTTGAAAAATCTTTCCAAAATCATAATTTATAATTAAAGTAATATTGAATATATCTTTCAACAGTAGCTGTCGAACGTTACCGCGATAACTCGTGACCTCTATACACGATTGACCTCACCCTAGTTATTATTAGCACATGAATAGGTACGCCGTTACGTAACAATACGAGAGCCATTATTACAATTGTTACGCAATAGAATAAGCAAAAAAATTCCCGCTCGCGCGAGGAACGAATGTAGTATTGAATGCGGTAATGGGATTACGTGGCAAATATTGTAAGTTTGGCCGTTTTCAGTCATAATTTAGTAACGGAGTCATTTCTAAATTAGTCGTTTCGTTCGCGTCTGCCTTGATATTTGTAAATTACGTCAGGAAATTTGCGGGATAGCCAGCCACTGGGTACACATTTCTCATTTCTTTTCTTCTTACTGAGCGTGTGGTCTATAGGGGTTAAAGTGTTGACCTGGCTATTCAGATCTTTCGTACAAAGCCTAATGTAAATATGTGGTATTTGAGAAAAACATCCCGCCACGTTGCAAAATTTTAAATTATTCTAGAGGAATGATTTGAAAATTTGATTTACCAGCACAATCTGCATTCCTAACCCAAACCCGAACCGTATAATAACTAATTTTGTTAATTAGAGCGTTGGCGCGGGTGTGTTTTTTTAGGGGGGCTTTGTAAAATCACAGTTTCAAATATCATGTCCATCATCTCACCTGGTTGTAATAAATTCGGTAAAAAAACGTCATACCAGGGACCTTGGGTTTCCAAAAATTGTTGCCCCTTCTAACTGGGATATACCAGGAAATTTTCGAAAAGGTAGGGTTTCTGAAATTTGCTAATTGCCGATTCAAACTGTAGCAGCTAGCGGAGGACGGAAAACGTGGAAAGTCGTGAGGGTCTAAAAACCTGTCAAGTTACAAAAAATTGGTATGTAACATGTATGTTTTTTACATTTCAATGGGGGCGTCCCGACTTTCACAGCTCCAGTTCCCCCTGGCTATACGACCCTGATCTCTACCCAACATTGGCTTCTTGTACATAGCCTTGTTCGCAGTGTTCTTTTCCGAAACCGCAAGCCGATTTCTAACCACACTGTCTAGAATACATGACTGAATGAGTGGGCAAAGCGACGCCATCGCGATGGGCGGGTCGCACCACCGCAGAAGACGATCGGTCTTCTATATAAATACCATTTTGTGTATTTTAAGCATTATTTTCAAATATATTCAGCTTTGTAAATTGCGTCGCCGAATATCGTGATATGTCAGAGTGCTGTTCGATAACATTTAATGGCGGCATTTCAGTGACATTTACCCATACTGTATTTTGTATGAACTTTACTCCGAAAAAGGCCACTGTACAGGCATTGTCTACCTTAGTGGTTCACATCCGGGGTTTCGTGTCCCACCAAGGTGACCACAGAGCAGTTGAAAGAAGGCCATCCATGCAAGACACAAAACTGATATTGCTATTACTTTTAATATAAAACCCGTTTTCCTTGTTTCATTGCTTGGATTTATTGACTTTACTTTTTTTAGTGATACACAAATTTGTAACTAATATAATTATCAAAAAAGTTATTTCACAAAACCGTCCGTGGCCTTTTGTCGACCCTATACCGCACCCACGTACGTATACGTATAATAAACAGAATTCATAAATACCGCCACGTACACCCAATAACGCCACATTAGCTCGGGAGTGGCCAGTTAGAGGTCTGTTAATGAATACAGTTGAGTTATACGCTAACTTGCTTTATGTGACACGGCTTTATTTAGAAACAAGTGAGTATTAATAGTTATACGGACATTCCGTATTAAGACCAGACCATATAACATCATTGGGATTTATGGTGTTGGTATATTATGACGGGTATATGTTAT
Organism: Styela clava; assembly: GCF_013122585.1. Lineage (NCBI taxonomy): Eukaryota > Metazoa > Chordata > Ascidiacea > Stolidobranchia > Styelidae > Styela > Styela clava. The sequence goes on along the minus strand of NW_024102841.1, from coordinate 17,441,320 downwards.
GAAAAGTGGTTTTCAACCTTTTTTTGATAAATCCTTCCCCTCCCTTTGATTATTTAACTCTCTTTCCTCCCTCGCTAAGTAAAAAATGTATATCGTATATAAAAATGATCATAGGTCCACCTAATATCCAACAAGCAACTCGCCACGCCGGTTTTACTTCGGCAAACATCACACAATATCACACGGCGTAAAGACTCGTAATTTGCTTCACAATGTCACTCAACAGGGCCAACGTAATTGAAACGACATATCTGAATGTTTACAAATTCTAATTCACGCGTGGAGAAATCTGTCTTCCTCAGCTGGACATGCGATTGACTGACTCTATTTTTGTACAAGGCAACCTATAGCGCAATTCGTTTCGTAAGAGAGAAGAAGACGGTACTAATGACCGGTGCATTTTTAACCACTAATGGATACTGCTTATTTCCAACTGTTACTCTACCTAAGTAGGAGACATATGGCGGTAGAACCCATGCTATAGTAGCACCGAAATCGGTACTCCTGAAGTATGCGCACCAAGATGTCGCACAACCTGAACCCTAAGCCCCATACTTCAGAAGGTCCCCGAAAACTATATCAAAACAGAAGGCCAGCCTGTAATATTTTGTATATTTTTATAATACTTTTTTATAATAAAAGTACAAGCCCACGCATAGTATACGTCGTTTTGTAATAAAATAGAAAAACGGTAGTAATAATTGTCGCATTTTCTATTCCTAACGGGTATCACTAATTTCTGACAGTTATCCCTCTTTGGTAGGCGACATACAGCGTTCGAACTCACGCTATAAGAATACAAACAACTATATTAAAACAGGAGGCCAGCTTGTATTATTTTTGGCATTTTCATCATACTTTATCAAAGTTTCAGACATTTTGAGCCGGTATTGGAAGCCCCACTTCACCCACAGATGTTGTGTTGTATTCACGTTCAAATAGGCGTAGAACGGAGATTAGACAAAACACACTTTCCCTACATACGCTTCAGTGCCTGCAGTTTTGTATTGTTCGTTTTATTACAAAAATCCAAAGCAAAATTTTGTAATAAAGAGTGTTTTTGTTAAATTTGATTCCTGGAAACTGGTTTTGGGGAGGATTGATTCATTGACTCGACTACTCAAGATGGACTCGAGTCCCCATTTATCATAGACTTGAAGTGTATTGAGTCATTTACATGGAATAACTCGTACTCAACTAATATGGCTCCGGACAAGATGTGGTATTTTGTGCGGCTCCCTGCTTTAGGAGAAACTTGTGAAAATTATTTACAACTACATACAAAATTTAGATTCATTTTCAAATTCATTCAAAAGATATTAACTATGGATTGCTCAAATGACATTTATGCTTTTTTCATCTTCAGTCCAATAATATTAGTGACCATTAAGTTCGTCATTATTATGGCAAACAGCAAATGTTACGCCACAAATGCCCTTTGCAAAAAAAGATTTTCTGAATGTGATCCATTGCGAGAAAAACTTTGCCCATCCCTGTCCGAATCTATAGGTGTGATTAATATATGATGACAAGACTAATCCGTGTTTCAATATCGACTAATCCAGGTCATTTGTCTTCACCGTAGAACAAGATTCATCGCGACACCGTGGCATCCAAAAACGACAACTAAGTGATTCTTGTTAAGAGTGTGAGGTCGTGTGCCGGTTGTGATTATTACGTAACACTCAAATATAAAGTGGGAATGTGTTGTCATAATCGGAAGATGACATTCTTTTTAAATTGAAGACAGCATACAGAAAGATGGATTCGTTCACATTTTAAAAGAAGTTTTGTGAGAATTCGGCCAGTGTTAGGTAATAGTATCTAAACCCCGAGTGGCCTGTCGAGTCAGGTGCCATCGGAGTCAAGTCGATCCCGAAGTCAATTTCTGAGTTAAGACACACTAGCGATTCATTTCTTTTATATGACTCAAGTCAATTCACTTGGTACTTAATTCCACGATTTTACTGCAAAATACTTTAATTTAGTTTATTAAAATCGAAATTAATCACCGAATAACCTTTGAGATAATTATAATAGGAACCCACCTAAGCCACTTTTATTTACATCACTCAGTGTGTACATGTTATGTTATCACTCAACATTTCAAAATCAAATCTATGACCGCTAGAATTTCAAATTCCTCGAATAAATATGAACCCAGGTGACCCAACATACAAACATCTGCTAGTTACAGCACTTAGCGACTCTTGAAATATTTGCGGGTTGAACACGCCGGTTATGTCCTAGTTATTTTGAAGTTGCCATAGACAGCATGAATGAAGTTCTCGGGTAACTATGGATGTTTCCCCGACTTTTACATTTTGAAAGCTTATGCAATTAAATTACTTCATTTACGACTAATTTTTGTAAACACAACTGAAAACTGACAAATATCTCGAAAAACCACGCAAACGAGGCAATGTTTACAACATGCTTTAATAATATCTGTCTGAGCGGCCATTGTCGCGCCATCTTTATATTTTGCTGATTGGTCATTGTTACAGAAATAAACAAGGAAATCGATGCTCGGTGAAACATCCATAAACGAGTATTGTTGAATTTCTAAATTTTTGGTGTTATTAAATTTTCACATTGGTAGACGGATGTTAGAAATATACGAATCATGACTGTAAATTATTAATCGGGTTTCTGCGGGCTAACTAATTATTATTCCCCTAAACATTTGCGCTGGTGAATTCATATGTGTATCATAATGCAAGGATGCTGTAGTGAAAAAAATATGACTATAAATGTGTCTCTGAGCATCGATTTTCTTGTTTAATCATGTAACAATGACCAGTCAGCAATACGTAAACGATGACGTAATAATGGCAATTTTTGCAGTCGCTCAGATACTTTGCAATAGTCAAGTGTATGAAGAATTTTTCTGGGGTCAAGGGTCGGGGAAAATTCTTTCTATTTGATTTGTGAATTATTAATCAAAGTATCGAAGTGACTCGGATGATCTAAATAAAATGGCTCGGATTTGTACTCAACTGACACCCATGGCCATGCGCTCGCTATTCAGTCTCTGTAAATGATTTTTGGAATAATAGCTTTGTGATTTTAGCGATATGGCAATGTATGGATTGCGGTTCTCGACATTTCTGGTATTAACATCTGCGGTTTTCAAAACGCATTATGACATATCAATACAACCTAGTAATTCCATTGTTACCAAACAAAGTGTTATATATTTACAATTTTGTTGTCATAAGCGGCTCGTGCAACGTCATAAATGTATTTTAGTCTACACAAGAATTTATGTCAACACTTCGAGGGGTTACCTAGGGATACTAAAGTGGTGCAATACGGTAGTCAAGGAAACACATTATGAGGTGTGTTATACTTAAACTCAGAACATGGCTCTTAACAAGAAGCCATTAATAAACACTCAGTGAGTTGATATGTTTTAAATGGTGACCGTACATTTGAACCCACGGACATTTGAACCCATGTGTATATCCGCGGGTTCAATCTATACGCGGGTGCTAAATCCCATGGGTTAGGGTTAGTATGGGTTCAAATATCCGTAAGACAAAATTTCCATAGGTGCAATAGTATGCAGATGCAATTGTCATGGGTTTAAATGTATGTGGGTTCAAATGTAAAGAAACCGTTTTAAGATACTGTATTTTTGGGAACAAAGTTTTTGAATTAGTTTATAAGTGAAAATATTCATTGAGCACTTAAATAATGACTTGGAATAACAAATTAATCAGAAAATTTTATAAATTATGAATTTAACTCTGAGTCTGAACTGAACCAATGTTTATTTCCCAGTAGTAAAAACCACGTTAGCAAAGCGAAATTTGAAGAACGCAAATAAATATGAAATGACAATATAGTTTTTCCCCTCGAAGCTCTTTACTTTCAATAGGCCTGGATGTTACGTGAAGACTTAAAAATAACGTCGTATTAAAATATAACAAATATTGGCAAATCCAACACCTATTTCATAAAGCAGACAAAAATTCAAAATGTTCTGAAAAAAATACATTCGCGCTAAAACCAATTCATGAATGTTTCAATCTATCCGTCATTGTCCACGTCATACAATCCACTCATCTAAATCTATGTTTATCGTTATTTTGTCATAATTAATCCCGCCATATACTCGAGATATGAAGTGTTGGCCTAGTTTCTACTTTGCTCTCTTCACAACATCAAACTATTGAAACATGCGGTTGGGTTGACTAGATAAACAATTAAACAATTTTGCTTTGTTCTGTAACTGCGAGTGATTTAAAAAAGAATAGCGCAATTTTCACCCTATCTTGTGTTGTCTACGATATTAATTTGAATTTTGGATTTCTTCAATTTGTGTTATTTTCAATTTCATTCAAATCAATTTTGTCTTTGCTATAGTTAGGGGAACAATGGTGAAAGTAATACCATATTTCAATTTCCCAGGATATTTACGTGAAATTTGAAATAAACGAAGATATCCGGGCAAAATTGCAAATTTCATAGGCAAACTGTTCAGTTACCCTATTTCTGAAAAAAAAACTTTATTGAATTTCGATGTACTAACGGATATATCACCGATGTAATTCCTTATGGCGTGGATATTTACTAATTTGTTATATTTAAACGTAGCTCGGGTTGTATTTTTTATTTTATGAATCTCACATTTTTGCATAAGGCTTAGTGCAAAAGATGACAAAAAAAATTTAAAGAATAAATGCTGCCAATTCAGTGAACTCAAATAATCCACAGTTTCTCTCTGTCGCGTTAACCCTTATTGAAGGAGCCTATTTGGCTGGCCATCGGAGGATATTCGATCAGCCTTTGTTTATAGTTTTTCTACATTTCTGTTATCCGGTACCATCCGTTGGCAGCTTGCCCTCCCATATTTTTATCGGTGTTTGAAAACATAGAAATCGGATATTCAGATTACACAAATCTTTTCAGACGTAAACGAAACTGTGTAAAAGTAGCGAACATAAACGAAACGATTATTCGATTTTGTATCGTTTCGTTTACGCTCGCTTTCAGCTGATGCCTGTTATTTTATATCTTTTTGTTTACGTAAAATATTCGTTTCTGTTTGATAACGCGTTAGAGAAATGAACTCGCGAACGGTTCATGCATTGAATAATTTCAGAAGGTCTCACTAATGCAAAAAAAATAAAATAAAAAATTCTGCAGGCAATTTATGCGAGATATACAGAGACGTGTAATGCAGAATGTGCCGTCCATTCACTACGGCGTATTAGAATGTACTTTCACTTTTTCAAAAGATAATATGTTTCACTTTGAATGAAAACGCATTGTGATTAAGTTATGGTGCTGAAATAGAATACATATAACATTTTCTGGTCTGACAAAATCACAGAGCTTACTATAGATAAGGATTAGCTTTATATTTTTTGCGAAATGTTACTCTGCCACGGTTCCCGTACATTTGAACACATGTACATTTGAACCCACGACAATTGCACCTGTATACTATTGCACCTACGGAATTTTTTTTGTTTTGCGGATATTTGAACCCATACTAACCCTAACCCATGGGTTTCAACACCCGCATATATATTGAACCCGCGGATGTACACATGTGTTCAAATGTACGTGGGTTCAAATGTACGGTCACCCTCTGCCACATATCCCATATCCTAGTTGAAAATATATATCAACTAATAATAATGTTCTGCCTCTACAAAGTCAGATTTCTGACGTTATTATAGTCAGATTCATTGCCAGTTTCGGCTTTTCAAGTCAGACTCGGCCAGTTTGGGCTCTGATATTTGCAGGCCAGGGTCGACGAACAAAAGTGAATATATTTACTGCTGTTCAATTAGTTCTCAAGCTTTATAAGCTATACCAAGAAAAACTATTTGTTTTATAGATTCCAATTCCAAGCGCACTCATCCTTTCAATTTCAGGTAATCCTACTTAAAGAAGTTTGGTAATTAAAATCACAGAAGGGAAGTTGGCAAAGTCTTTCTACGGATGATCCTAAGAATAGATTTACTTTTTAAGAGCCGCTGAACAAATATACATCAGCGAAACTTGACCCAGTTATTAAATTACATACAAAAAGGAAAGGTTATGCAGCACAGTGCAAAAAAAAGTGTTTTATGCATGTATTAGTTATTTTATATATCAATTTACAAACACTTATTTCATTTTCGGACGTGCTTCTCAACTATAACACAAATAAATAATCTACTCTAAAAGTTTGAAAAATTTAATTTTTGTTCCAAAAAAAGGAAGTTTTTATTGTATTGCAAAATGATACCATAGTTTTTTGTATAAAGGTGATCTAAAGGTATGCAACAAGGTATCGGCATTGCCTGCAAAATTCCCTAAAATCTAGCATTCAATATAAAGATACCCCTAACTTCAAATGTATTCAAATATTTCATTCACTTTAGACATTCCTGCCCTTCAGAATGCTAATTTGTGAATACCTCGCCACAAAAGCGAATCTACATGCGTCAGACTTAAATAATAATGGCCCAATAGATATTTCATTCAATACAAAACTAAATTTACGTCGCTAAACCTGGAGTCAGTGGCGCCGACGTAACCGGTCTATGGCGTTGTACACTCCTTCACAAAATATATAAAAATGTGTAAAATATACTATAAATTCATCGTTATTAGACTAATCTTACTGGCACTATACCCACGATGGTATTTTACAGAAATTCCTCAAATTTTAGATGATTTTGATAAAAGGCAACCAAAATTCTTTCTATTGTGAGAAATAACGATTTAAAGTTAACAATTTTGTCTCAATTACCTCAAAATTTATACCTAAATTTCTGTTTTTTTCCTACTTCACAGCGGTACCGGCGGCTCTCAAATTACAGCTTTATGTTGTTACGACGTGCTTGTGGCGAACTGAGTAAATAAACGAAGAAGCTGAAAGACGCCAGTTGTTGAACAAATTCCGGACTTAATTTTATATTCTACGTAGACATCACTTATAATGAAATACCGGTGTTTATTATAGAAAAAATAGTGGTCGCTGCTTTGGTATTTTGTTATATTAGTTGAGATTATTCGAACCCAGGACACATCATTGATTCTAAAACAAGAGATTATTATTCGAAAATTTCTTCGAATGCAAAGGAAATTTTCTGTGATTTAGGACGCTTTGTACAGAAGGGTGCTCTTGTAGTATTCATACCAAGATGGCGTACAACCTGAACATAGTATTTGTATCAGGTTGGGGTTAGCAGGTTGTGCGCCATCTTGGTCCGAATACTAAGGAGCGCCGAATAAAGTTCTCTCCAGCACATAGGTTCTAAAAGTGCTCATACGGATCCCCAGTGCTCAGTGAAAGATACCAATGGTCTCTGCGAACTATTCGTTTTTTATTGCAATTTTATTAACTGAATAGTGGTTGCTGCTTTGATATTTGGTATTAATAGTTAAAGTTATTCGAACCCAGGACATATCATAGCTTAAAAAACGCAACCCCCAAATTGCTCCAATTACTTATACAAAATACAAGTAGCGAACGTAAACGAAACGATTATTTGATTTTGAATCGGTTCGTTTACGCCCGCCTTCAGCTAATGCCTGTCATTCAATATCTTCCTGTTCACGTATACTATATGTAAAAGTTCAGCTTCTGTTTGTGCATGATTGAACCCCAAAATTTCAGTAATCTGAGACGCCTCACACAAAAGTTATGTTCTCTCCATAATATGTTCGAAATGGCCTAGGTTTTGGTTTTTATTCGGCCACCTTGTATATAGGCACGACGTCCCCCAATCCCCATAATTCAAATAAAACATCAAAATTTCAGGTGAAATATCTGGCCCGTCGAAGAAAGCAAAGAAAATTACCAATCAAGGAAAAAGAAAAGACCGAAACTGATTGGTCCATTAGTTGAAGAGGAAATCAATCAATTTTTAACAATGAGTTATCAAAACCATCATAGGCCTAAACCCGGTGCCTAAACTAGGGTAGGGTTAAATTTTGGGTCCGGGAAGAATTTAAAAAATGCTCAAAAGTCCGGAATCCGGAATTTTACTGTATCTGCTATCGTACTGTGCGCACTGCTAATACAGAACATTGTTATTTCGTACCGTGCGCATATTTTTTCTACTACGAGGTCATGAAAATAGTAATGCACTGTCCGGAATTTTGCGTTTTCAAATATGGTGACCCTAGTCTAAACGCGACCACACGCACTGTAAACCAAAACCGTGGTCACTGAAACCACCCTGAATTAATCACCAAACGTGATGTCGCGACAGAAGATCATGTTGCAGGTTTGTTAATTTAAGAAAGTGCAATTGACAGCTGGAAATGCATTTCTAAGGGGGTGGTGGCAAAACATTGCCCCTACACACTTGCAATATGAGACGAGGGGCGGGTAAACAAGTCATGTACTCCAGGTTGCAAGTCTTTATATGTGCTCGATGATGTAAGGTAACGTAAAAGCAGGTATACTACTAATGGATGGCTATAAGCGATTGCCGACACAAAATAGTACGAGGCAAACTATTCATTCAAAAGAAAATAGACTATAGAGAACTTGCAAGCACCCACAGGGCTAGTTAATTAAGGCAATACTGTATGACCCACATCTTCTCTTTCAGTAATTCAAGGGGACGTTGAGATACACTTGTTTTTTTTTTTAGTTTTGTTTCAAATGAGGTCGGTGTCAGTCGAAATTTTAGCCTACTGTATTACCTTCGTCGGGCCAATACTTCGTTTATCATCGACATTTCGACATTTCGTCTATGTCACACACCTGATTGATGCTTCATTGAAAACTTGGGCATTTTATATTTAATGTTATGGTTATGAATTCTATTCGTATTTTTTTCTGCGGTTTCACTGACAACAGTTCTGTAGCATAGCTGTCATTTTTATGAGAAACAAAAAGCCACAAAATATTTCACAAGCGTATAATATTACAAGGTCATTGAAATTTCATTTTTCCATGACTTCGGTTCTCACCCAGAGTCGTGAGATGTGGGTGACTGTGACCCTGATTTGAGTTTATATTTTTGGTACTCCTGTAATATGCGAACCAAGATGGTGAACACCGGAATGTGACATAATTTTAGGTACAAATACTACGGGCTAATCAATTGGGTAGTCTATAGAACTAAAATAAGGAAAATTTGAATAAAATTATGGCCTTACCCTAACCTGGTACACGTACTACATTTCGCTGTCCGCCATTTTGGTTCGCATACTACAGGAGTAATAAAATTGGCAATAAACCGATACATTGTTTTTAAAAATCACTTATAACTAAATGAGACTTATCTCTGAGCGAAGTTACTGGCGTTCACTCACTTAAAAGTGGAGGAGGCTCATCTCGGAGTAATGTAATAAGCACTCACTCAGAAGTGAAGGAAACTCATTTTTGGGCAAAGCTGATACGATAGAACTGGGATGATATGTTCTGGTTTGCTTTTAAACGTTAAACGAATGTTTTATTACAGCTAAATTCAAGTTTATTTTACAGAAAAACGAATAGCGCATTTTTCATCTTTCCATGACAGAACGATTTGATGTTTTCGAAACCGCAGTGTTGAAAGTTGGAATCTGATCTGTGTCGCATTTCAACCTTGACAATGCATCACGCTATATGGCGTGTGGGTTCGATGGGAAACTTATGAGTTCGTTGTGTGAGAATTGTGAGATCCCATATTGCGTCGAGATGAGTATAGTATTGCACAAACGACTACAATATATGGCGTGTACGTTCGTCGTGAAAAAAGGAAAAGTTACAGTTGTTATTGTGACAGTCCGGAGAGTCGTCCTCTCTGTTCGGTTACATCGCAGTAAGTATCGTCAGGTCGGGCGCGTATGATGTACACTTGTTGAAAAACCGTCAATCATTTTATGGTATATTGTCCCTGCTGTGACGTCTCAAGATCATTTTTAACTAATCATTGCAAAGAACTGAATAAATAGTAAATATTATCAATTTGGTAACAAATCCCAGAATTATATATTTAGTAATAGAATACGTCCTCATAACGGGTAGAAGCATTTGAGCATATAACGAGAAATATCATAGTCTTGGTACATAAAACAACGTTATAAGCCCCATTAAATAATAATAACGCATTATCCATGAAAGGCAATGTATATTCTTTATTATCTCGCCTTTGCCTTGTTTAATCATACAATAGGTAAGGACTCAAAGTACAAAAATAATAATAAAAAATCCTCAAACTCCACTTTGATGGGAGAAAACCCCAACGTTTTAAAAACACTATAATATTACAAGTCGCTAACTAATTACCTATTCTGTGGTCGTAATGTGACTATTACTGTGAACCCGATACCGCACACCATCAACCCTTAACCACCTTCTGAAACCAGAGCCAGACTCACTTTTGAAAATTAAGGAAAATATCTAGAATTTTACAGTAATGCCAAAATATATGTAATTAATATTACATCTTGTAAATGCTAAAACTACGAGAATTAATACATCTTTGTACTACCTGGCGTTTTTGTGGCATATTTCACAATTTTACTCAGAAGAGGGCTCGGTATACAAGCCTCCACGCTCGATTGATTAGAGACTAGAGTAATTTGCGTAAAAATCTTTCGTGTGACCGGTACTTTATTTCTCTTACCAGTACGAAAGTCAGGTGTCCATGCCTCCGCCATGATTAGCAATATGTTTATATATAATTATCAAGTTAGCCATTGGATTTTAATTTATTTAAGAAGCTCTAGTAAATGTATTCATTCAGTTAGAAGCAAATATTTTGGTTACGTTATGAGTATACGGTCGGTTTGACCTTGAGGTTCTCTGTGTGACCTTGACTCCAATAAAATTTGTTTTTAAATAAATACAAAAAAACTTGCATTTTGGAAGCTTTTAACCCACTAAGACAATCTTGTCACAAATTGACGCTCAACATGCGCCATGGTTTTTAATTCAACCCAAAATTTAATCCCCGCACTTCAAATTTTCGACAAAACATTTGTAAAATGCAATTTTACTGAAAAATGACACCTTCTGTCGCAAATTTGAGATGAAGCACTTGAAATCAAGGCTTTGAAGCTGAAATCAAAAAGAATCAACAACAAAAAGACTAAAAGTTATTTCTCCTTCAAATTTTTTTCTATAAAAATGCACTCGAATCCTGCCCAGAATTCAGAATATCTGCTTACACAAAAATTGAGAGCTATTGTTAGTGGCTAGGAGTTACAATGTTTGACTCCAAATGCAGACAAGTGTACATAAACAATAAGGCTTGAATTGGTGATCCAGTAAAATGTTTCCTCTCTGCCTGTTATTAATCTTAATAATACTATAAGCATACCAGTAAGATGTATATTTTTTTATGAATGATAAAAAACATCTGACTGAGCAATTCTGCCTGATTCCAACTCAATGGAAGAATAAATCCGAGAGACATACATTGACAGACAGCCTGACACTTAACACTTTAAATTGTAAGCAAAATATATAAACGGATAATATCCAAAACCCACAATGTGATAAATCCTACACATCATAAATATCAATTACTGGTACGTCATATTGGTTGTCATGCAAAATCTTATCATAGAGTATAAAAAATTTCCTGACACACAACACATATTTCATCCAAGCAAGCTGTCTGTCTGTCAAACTATCTGAGAACTTTAAACATTAATTTGCGACATATCAGATATGATATAAATATCGTACGAAAAATTGATCTCTTTTTACACGTCTTATTTGGTCAAATGTTACCGGATTTTGAACCAAACTTAGTCTTTAACCTGCTATATTCAAATTCTACGAAATTCATTTTATAGCGAAATAATTAACATTTTCTGAGATGTTCTTGGTAAACTTGAGACGAAGCGTTCATGTAATCCATGCCTTACGAATAAAATAAGTAACCATACCTTATGTCTTGTCCCGTCTTCTATGCATTCACCTGAAAAAAGGAAGATAAATTAATAATTTAAATTGTGGTTAGATGTGTAGTGTTGAGTTTGAATAACAAATTAATTTGAACCCGGAAGTTAACGAAAATTTGATTTGACCCGGAATCAATGTGTTAAATGTATCTCGGCTCAAACGCTTGTTCTAAAGATTTTAAACAAACCAATTCGTGTACAACACACTGGGGTTTTTCAAACTGGCCCCAGACCCTCTTAGAGGGCCATTGAGTGATCCTAAGGGGGCCACAAGCAAAGACTATTAGTACGAATCATTCGCGATGACTATATTCAATCGGAGTAATTCATATGAAATCGTGTATCGTGGCGTATAAAATAAATGGCTGAAACAAATTTATTGCAAAACTATTTTTTTCGTACAAGCACAAGGGCCACGAATATTGAGAGCCTTTGTAAGGGGGCACGCATACTGGAAAATGATAACTTCTGTAACACACCAATACATGCTAAAGTCTTGAAGTGCGAAACGTGTCAGGAATTCCAAGTATTTCTATAAAAACAAAGGCGGCTTGTTCGCCTACCATCATGGATTTATGTCCTAATAACACGTGATGTTATTGATATACCGGGAGAAATATGTTAAAACGATTATTTGTTGTATTCACGTTGCCTTTTATAAAAGATGCTAACACTGAATAAGATTTTGTATAAGCACTCTATGATATCTAAGACAGGTTAGCAAAGGTGCCATAGGTACGCAAAGTGCTCCATATAGAGCGCCAGGGATCCGTGAGAGAAACCTAGGGCGCTCCCGAAGTATATTGGCTCAGGACCCTTGCTTAGAGAAAAACCCGGCATAAAAAGACACAGAACGTCAGGAATTTCAAATCGCTTGTTCAACAAAGGTAACTTGTGTTTCCAAAATCGTGGGCACCCACAGCTGACCATTGTCCGATATTGGTTGTACATGTATTGAGAATTGTCCAGTGTCGGTGGTTTGTTTGTTGTGAGTACACTCGGACAGTGAGCATTGTTTGCAAGAAAATGCGACAGGTATAAAAGTTTACTATCAGGAAAAAAGTAAATTTATCGTATTTTGAGTAAAATTTAAAATTTTCGTTTAAATTTCAGTCGAGAATACCTCTAGTTAATCATAGTTTGGCAGATATATACTATAAAACGCTAAAATCTGATTATAAGGAACGATATTGCAATTTTGCGATGCCAAATCAAGCTAAAAAACGAGACAAGCGGACTCTGTTTCAGACGGGCGATTTCCTGTTATCACGAAGGCAAGTTACGACAAATGCACGCAAGGGGCGCAATTATGAAAAAATAAAAGTCGAAAATATGCAAGCTTAAGTTTGGGAAATTTTGATTCTGACATGACCGAAAGCGCCCGGAATTTAGTCCATAGGCATCAAAAAAGGTTGGGGACCACTGCATACGGGCCAGAGCAAACGAATGGTTCATTTCAAAAATGGTCGGCAATAATTCCACAATGTAGCCAGGTTCTAAAAATAGAATTAAATACACAAAACGTCAATCAATTTGAATGATGGATTACCCCGCCCCCAACGTGAGGAAACCAGACGTCATCTGCTACTGTGTGTGTGGGTTAGGAGTGGCTTAAAAACAATACAGTTTTGGTTACGTAGTGCACGTTTCAGAAGCGTCGAACGTGCTTGTAGTGGTATTATGGACAATTCGTGAGTATTCACAGGGTGACCACAAAAAACAGGGCGCTCCAGAAGTGTGTGTACAAGTATGGAGGTAACTAATTTTGTTAGCCTACTTTACATCAAGTTGTGTGATGGGACTGAAACCTATGGGTAGAGGAATATTCACTTGGCTAACACAGACAGTCCCTGAACTCGAAATAGAACTAAAATAAGAAAAATTGGAATAAAATTATGGCCTAATCCTGACCTACACATACTACACATAGGCCGGACCGGAATAAATACAGTAATTCCGAAATACAGACGCATCAGTGGATATCGCACAGACAATTTGCGCGAATTAATAACTTGACTAAAATAGTCACCTAATGGACATCGCGAACAACATGTTTTGAACGACTTAGGTATTGATAACACGACAATTCAAAATATTTGTGGTTAGAGAACCACGTGTGCTAACATAGGACAATAGCTTCGTACCGGCCTACCGTACCGCCCCAGTGCCCAACCCAGATTTAGTCTATACATATTCGTTAGGAAAACGTTGACTTAGCTGCTACCATTTGAATAGAAAACGTGATTCTGACAGTTTCTAGGGTGTGAAATAGGTGATTAACGTTTACCGCGGAATATAAGGCGGGTAAAATATCGGGATACCAGCTTTGCGAGAGAGCAAGAACAAAGTTTTTGCGAGAGAGAAATAAGGGTGGATGAAACGTACTAAGACAGGTTAAGAACAACAGGTCTATTGAAAAAATAAAAGAGTTGTGGGGAATTAAAACAAAATTAAATTTTGCAAACTGCAATTCACATCTTTCTCGGGGTTTTGCTCCAAATTTTCAGATTTTATATTCAAAATTTTGGAATATAGCCGAAAAAAAATATAAAAATTTAAATTTTAAAAATAAAAAATTTGAGAAAGGGCGGGAAAATATTCATTTACTCAATTATGACGTCATTTGACCCTTTTCCGGGGTTATTCATCCAGAGGTTTTAAATTAGTATAATTGGTCGCAGCTGAGTCAGACAGACATCAAAGTCCGCTAACCGGACGAAAGTGTATTTTGTCTTTTGTTTGGCAAACAGTTCACGAATTCAGTCAAAAACTAAAATTATAGAATTTCATTGTTAATAAAAATATAATAACAAAGTTTTGAAGAGACCTTTCATTGGACCATGGTTGATATGACTAAATCGCCACATAAGTGAGAACTTCAAAACGAATTGGGAACTCGGAAACGCAGAAGTTTTGTTTGTGACTGAACAATTACGATCGATATGACGCAACAAACAAAAAAACAAAGATCAAAGAATACCGACGTCTTCACCGACTTTGATGCATTCGTTCATTTTTTCCTTTACTCACCCGGAAAGTTCAACCGAAATAATTATAAAGTGAAAAATTTGCGTTGTTTGCTCTAAGCAAAGCCCTGGTCAAGTAGTCAGTTACCCCCACAGATTTAATTTGCTCAATAACTTATTTTTGAAAGGCGCGTTCAGACGCATAATGCTAGGTAGAGGGATAAATATATGGTTTTAATCGCCATTTGAATGCCCCCCCCCCCTCCCCCATACAGGGCTATTAGGCAGAAGGTTAGGGATGGATATATGACCCCAATCGCCATTTAAATGGCATTCTTCATGCAATGCTATTGGGCTACCATATAGACAGCAAGTTAGAGATTAATGCGTAGTCCCAATCGACATTTAAAATGGCACATACATAGAGGGCAATTGGGCAGCAAGTCTGATTTTAAACCTGCTACGCGAAAACTGCCAATCAAGTGCAATCAAGTTAATGCGAAGACTTGTTACTTATCGATCTTAAGATCGGTAAGTATGTTGATAGGTATTTGTCTGTCTGTCTGTCTATTTGTTTGTCTGTTAGATGAACGCGATATCTCACGAAGGCGAGTTCCTGTGCATTCATCATATCTTGGACTAGAAGCCTATTGATTTTGGATGAATTATGTCGTATAATTAGCGAGTTATTATTTAATTAGTGATAGGACACGCGGTGTCACTATAGAATCATGATTCGAAACCGCAGTTTCGATCGATAAGGCTTCGGTCACCGACTTGATATTCTCGTTCTTTTATTAATAAGTTCAAATGTGTCCAGACTAAATTAAAAATATTGTTTAAGGTGCTAGGAAGTCTGTATAATTTAGTTACAAACGTACAATAGGCAAATTCAATATTGTCCTTTCTATACTATACGACTTCGGACGTCTATTTATAACTTTTTATCGCCCATGACCTATAAATCTATCACAACCCAAATACATTTTTGATGAGTTAGCAAAATAAATAGTAATGGTCCATCCTTGATAACCAACTGCGGTGACATTTTCATAAGGCGTTGGCCTGTGCGTCGTTTTCATCTCTTTATTCGAAAAATGTTCCGTATAAGCATCTACTATTTTGGGGATGACAGGCTTATTTTCATTTATCGCGCTGTGCCCTTAAGTCCGACTCCACGTATTCGAAGACGATTTTTGTAAATTTTTTGAGTTCCACGACCCCAGCGTGAACTTTCAACCCGGAATACGGAAATTCTCGCTCAGAAGACATCAAAGCAAAGTAAACAGTAAATCTGTTTTAACTAAAAATAGAACGAGAACCTCAGCAAACAAGTTAGTGAGTTGACTTATGTCCGCGATGAGATCGGGATGAGGTCACGTGTTATGTTCAGTCGGTTTTTATAAGATAATCGGTACTCCCGAAGTATGTGAACCAAGATGGCGGACACCGGATCGTAGTATATGTACCAGGTTAGGCCATAATTTTATTCTAAATTTCCTTATTTTAGTTCTATTACGAGCTCGGAGACTAGCCAAGTGACTCCCGTAGTATTTGTACCTGAAATTATTGCCTAACCCCTACCTGGTCGTTGTCGTAACGATCCCGATCTATGAAAGATCGCTGGCGTTAGCGAGTTCGTTATCGTCGGCGGAGATGCCTTTTCGGGTGATCGTACATTTCTTTTAGCAAGCTCTATGACGTGATTGTGACGTCGCAGTGGCGTAATTTTTGAATTACGTAACCCGGTGGGAGTAAGGAATAACATATGCAAAAATGTTTGTGCCACGCCAATTAGAAGTACTTTCGGCGTTTAGTGAACACGCGCCCATTTTAGTGCGTCATAGTTAATGCGGTGAGTATTGGCCTCTCCCACTGAAGAGACTCCGGTCCTCGATGATAGTGGCTTATTACATATCCTCAGACATCAATGGCTGCTTGTATATTGCCTTTGTTCGAATCGAAATGCCCGAATAACGCCATTAAACTCCGATCTATATATATTTTGCCCCAAAGCAAAACTTGTTATTCCCGCGGCGTGAATTCTTTGATGTTAGAATACTTTTGAGCAATGATTTTCATACCTCTAGTGTTTCAAATGATCACTGACGACGATGGTATGCTTACGTCAATATAACGTACGATGTGCGTTATTCAATTACGCAAAGTAAAGAACTGTACGTGACTACGACGCACCACAATTGGATGTAATGACGCAAATTATCTTCTTGTCTCAAAAGCAATTTCGTAACAAATCAGTAGTAATTTAATGATAAATTGATTCGTTCATGATTGGATAAAACATACATGGGCGTGGCATAGTAATTTCATAAAATTGGGACTTTTGGAGATTTTTGAAGCTTAAAATTACAGCAAAAACCAAATCCTTAACGATTTTTAGACACACATGAAACTCCCTTTGTGCAAACATAAGATGGAATGCCGATTACGTTTATGATATCACAACCACATTGATGGATTGTTATACAACAATGATTCTTGTGGTAAACCACCTGGCCTACTACTGAAGACTATTCATGATCGCGTCGTTGCATGGCGGCGGTGACAATTGTCGAACCACAAAAATTTGGGCAAATTGTGTCCCCAAACATAAAACTATATTTTCAGGACACTGGAACATTTCTTGGAACTTTTGTACAAAGCCCCGGCCAACGCTCAAACATTAGTGTTCGGTATGCAGATTCCGGTGGAAGTTCATTTTTTTCAAATCCTTTCTAACCCTGACCCTGATTCACCCCAACTGTATAATTACTAATTTGTTATTTTAAAACGTCCGAGGGTGGTGTTTTTCTTAAATCCCACATTTTGAAATTAGTGGCTCGGGATTTGTGCGCATGACCTCATTTTGAGAAAAATATCTCGTAAAATAAATAGAAAATACTTCATGAAGAACTTACCTTGTACAGACGTTGCAATTGCTATGAGGACGAGCAGATAGAATATATACTTGGTAATTTCGGACATTGTGCTTTATGGTGAGATGTATCGTTCGCTACGTCCTCTATTCCAATAGATAAGCTTGCATACTCCCAAGCGTTTGAAAACTCTCTTTTAGCGTCCAAAATAGGGTTTTAAAGTTTGTATTGGTGTAAAATAGTATTCCTTTTGTAGTTCAAAATTATCGTCCGAAATCGTAGCCTACTTAGCGGCCCGGATTAACTGTATATCCGGCCAAATGAGAAAGTTGCTCCGATAAAAAAATCTTCTTAGTTGTAAAGGTCCGAGTTAAATTCCAAATTGTTTCCAACCAAAATGGTTCAAACAGTTAATTTCCGATTTTCGTCCGAAGTTTTTGTCTTTTAGCGTTGCTTTCCGCAACTTGTCTCGTTACGTCAGAAAATAAAATTCTTGATTTGAACCAACTGGCGCAAACTAGCAGCGCTAAAATAAACTAGCAATCTGTAAAATGAAAGATAATTATGATGAGGAATAGTCGAATTATCGCTCAGAACAAGGCTCTCAATAAGCAATAACTTAGGGCGAGAGACACTCTCGCTGAGGTAAAGAAGACTCAATAAAGTAAAGAGTAAAGCTACAAGCGCCACTGAAAGACACAGTGTGGATCTTTTGTACAAAGCCCCTTCTACTGATGCAGAGATGTGATATTTGAAATAAACACTCCGCCATGTTTCGAAATGACAAAATAGTAATTATCCAGCTAGGGTTAAGAAGGATTTAAATATTTGAATTTTCAGCGCAAACTGCATTTCCAAACTCTAAGTTGATAATTAGAAATTTTCTTATTTTTAGCGTTGGCGAGGCCTTTGTACAAAAGATTCCACAGCGCCACTGAAACTGAAATATGGAAATACGATGGTGAAATTGAGAAAAGTTAGAGCCGGCCGCTAAAACACCAAGTGTTTATAAACCAGAAAGTTTTAAATTTGGAAGTTTCTGCATCGCGTCCTATCAAATGCTCATTCAGTTGCACTGGTTGCATAAGAATTATTATGAACTGAAGTTCATTTACAGAACTCGTGTAGGTAAGTATACAGTCAATGCAAATATTAAATATCAAATTAAATTGAAAAACTCTCACAAATCTGCTCATGAAACGTGTGTAAACACTATTAAATGTAACATACCTGGTAAATATAGGTTGAAGGCGGGAAAAGTACCCAAAGTTTAATGGAAGTTCGACATAGCCAGATAAAAATCCCATAACAACCATCTCTCCCAGGGTCTAATGAATTGATTAGGCAAAGCCTAACCAGAATGATTTAATTTCAGTCCTCTAAGAAATAGGACTTTGCGCATGTTTACATTAAATTACGTAGCAACTGTCAATATTCCAATGTTGAAATGCAAAAAATGCGGCTTTATTGAACGCAGTGTAGCAAAAATTCTCCGACGGAAATATGACCGTAATATTTATACCAACAGCCAAAGTTCAAGTAAATATGTACAAATTTCTATAGCTCAAATAGATTATTATACGATAGGGATATTTTGTCGAATCTTGATGAACTTATGAAATATATTATAAATAATGTGCTCGTTACAGCCGAAAAAAATTATTGAATCTTTTGTACAAAGCCCCCCAAAAAAAAAACGCGCCAAAGCTCGTCAAAGGGGATTTGTTTGGGGGTCATCATTATTTAATATTGTTTGATATTAATTGAACGTAGAATACCGCCCAAAGACACACTACTTGACAACACTGTAATTTGTTAGCACCTAAAAGTAAATTTTTCGAGTCACGATACGGCATGAACATTATTCAATACTGTTTTTTTTTTTATTAATTAAACTGGAATACCGTCCACAGACACACTATCAGCCATCCACCATTATTCGTCATTTGTATTAAATATACCTAAACCTAGCAACCATGTTTATGAAATCAAACAGTGTCGCAAAAGAACGCAATCGTGCCAGCTGTAGCGTCAAACGTGCTCGGCGGTAAAACCCAATATTTACTCGCTTTGCTCATAAAAAGGCGCTCCAGAAGTATGTGTACCAATATGCAGCTAACTAATTTTGTTCGCCTACTTTACATCAAGTTGTGTAAAGGGACTGAAACATATGGGGTATATTCACTTGGCTAACACAGACAGTCCCCAAACTTGTAATAGAACTAAAAAAAGGAAACTCGGAATAAAATTAGGGCCTAACCCTAACCAGGTACACACACTACAGGAGTACACAATAGTCAATCATTTTTTAAACATGATCACTAAAACATCGCACATATCCCAGTGATAAAGCACGTACTTTAACTACGGCCCTTACTTGTACGATCATAATCAAAACTAAAATGATATTATTGAAGGGTCTCATGAATTACTGTGAAATAAAACTCATATTTTTGTAAATTTTTAATAGCATTATAGTGAGCAATATTTGCTTTTTGACAGAGTTATTTGCCATCCGCATCTCGTGTGTTGTAGTGCGGTAGTCAGTTCCGAATATACATACCGGGCCAGACTATGCGGTGCCATGAACTATATTTCGTAACCTAGGGGAAATAGAACTAGGAATACGGTAGCAATGGATATTATGTTCCCAGTCCAATCATTATATGAACGGCCTCCTCCGTACAGAGCTGTTGTGCTGCCATACGGACAGCAGGTTAGGAAAATGAATGAATATATCTACTCCATACAGTGCTGTTGTGCTATACAGACAGTAGGTTAGGTATAGACATATGATCCCAATCGCCATTTGAATGGTCTTGTCGGTGGAGATCTATTGGCATGAATATAATATGAATGAATTGCTAAAAATCATATTGATATAAAATCACAGTTATTTTTACCGGTATTTTTAAATTACTACTTTTCTGCGGTAATTTAAAGTGATTTCACAGTAAGTTACAAGCAACTTCAACTCGGAGTAACAAAATATTTTCAATTTTAATTTCAAATTCCAGTAAAAGCAGAGGAGTATTAGTAATCGGTGTATGTTCTACACTAAAAGCTTCGTCCTTCGACAAATTAAAGGATTTAGAAGGCTTTTATCTAAGACCACAAAAACATTTCGGTTCCAAAAATTTTACAACATATACCAAGCATGGCACTAATATAAAGCGCGTCTACGAGACGCGCTTTATATTAGTGCCATGTTTAGTGCAGTAACCCTTTTAATCAGCTTTCTTATTTGGCAAAAAGTCAAAATATCTCGCGAAAATTGGCAGATGAAATGATGAAATTTTAATCCTATAATGGGAGAATTTCATATGTGGTATGCAAATATTAGGAGAGTATTGTTTCTGCTTAATTTGACAAAATGTAATTTGTTTTATTAATGTTGAAATACAAGTCTTCAACCTTTCATTTTCTCGTTTAAATTTCGACAAATTCGCATAGTAAAACTTGGGATATTTAAAATATTGGAACAGTTAAAAATTTAGATAAAACATTTCATCAATGCTCAAAACTAGAATTCGGTTGGAAACCGAAGACTTATCGATCGAAGGTCAGGGGATCCCCCAAAACAGTGGCCCTACTCCATAGTGACACCGTGTGTCCCATCACTAATTAATTAATAACTCGCTAATTATACGACATAATCCATCTAAAATCAATAGGCTTCTGATCCGAACTATGATGAATGCACATGCAAAATTTGGAGCAGATTGAACCTCGCTTTCGTGAGATATCGCGTGCATCAAACACACAGACATACAGGCAGACAAATACCTATCAACATACTTACCGATCAAGATCGATAAGTAATAAGAAAATTTGTGATTATTCAGTTAGGGGTTTGGTTCAAAAATGCAGATTGCGCTGTAAATTCAAATTTTTGAATCATTTCTATAACCTGACTACATAATTACTGGTTACTTATCGATTTTAATCGGTAAGTATGTTGATAGGTATTTGTCTGTCCGACTGTCTGTCTGTTAGATGCACGCGATATCTCACGAAAGCGATTTGGATCTGCTCCAAATTTTGCATGTGCATTCATCATATGTCGGACCAGAAGCCTATTGATTTTGGATGAATTATGTCGTATATTTAGCGAGTTATTAATTAATTAGTGATGAGACACAAGGTGTCACTATGAAGTAAGAGCGCTGTTTTGGGGGATCCCCTAACTTTCGATCGATAAGTCTTCGGTCCCTGACCGATATTCTCGTTTGTTATTTTAACGTGGCTGGGTTGTTCATCTTAAATCTCACATTTTTGTATTAGTGGTGTGCAAAAGATAAATTTTCCCCGTAACTGTGTGAAAGAGGTTTTTCATAATTTTGTAATTTGTGTCCATTCCAGCGACTCTCAAACTTAGTGCCGACTGCTCTTCTATAAAATTATCTAATTATGCTTTTAACGTTTGCATCGTGTATTCCATGCGTCGGGTTTAATAACAAAAAGCGAACAAACGAAAGCAAAACAATAAATGCATTGCAACTAAAGAAATGCTAGCCAATTTACATTAAATTAATCAGCCGATGGTAAAATGCCTTTGCTAGCGGCCTCCGTTTATTAGAACAAAAAATACCGTTAAATAAGTATTTTCACAAACGAATTGTTTTTCTTCAGTAAATCGAGTCCCAGTTGCATCCCAATGGCCCGGAAAATATGTTTATATTCTATAAGTCTTACCTTTATTTAGTCGGCAGGCCACAGGCACATTGAGGCCTTACATGCCTTCAAAGACGGAACTTAAATTTGAACTTCTTGGGAGTCACACAGTGGGGTGATGACCGAGCGCGCAACGCCGAATAGTTCGTAAAAACACGGCTTCAAAGTCGGGACAAAGCCACATCCGCTCGAGGACAAATTTTATGGCGAGTGGGAAGTTTAATAGCTTTGCAGTCATAAAATGTAAAACGAATCTCGCGGAACGGGTATGGAATCATGGCTATATTAACCTCAAAGCCAGAGGTTTTAAACTTGGCCTTCGGCCATCTTAAGTTACTGCATGTAACTGCACTATATACTGTACTGTTCGCGATGACCAATCTTACACAGTGATACATTTTTTACTTAGCGATCTCGATCGGTAAGTATGTTGATAGGTATTTTTTTGTCTGTCTGTGCACGCGATATCTCAAGAAAGCGAGGTTGATTCTGCTTCAAATTTTGCACGTGCATTCATCATACCTCGGATCAGAAGCCTATCAATTTTGGATAAATTATGTCGTATAATTAGCGAGTTGATAATTAATTAGTGATGGGACACGCTGTGTCGCTATTGAGTCAGAGTGAAGGATACACGCCGCTAGATCGATAAGTCGGCGGTTTTCGATCCCTATCTCGTTTTTTCTGTTTGTTAACTTTTCATCATTAAACGTGGCGCATAAAATTCCTGATGGAAGTGCCTTGTATTGGAAAATGTGTTTATAGTATTTAAAAAGGGCAACAGGTCATGAAAAAAAACCTGGTCAAAAAAGGTACCGTTAAGTTCAGGTCAAGGCAGAGTTTATTTAGCGTATTTTCACCGCAGTTGGAATTGTCTTTTCGAAATCGGTTGGCCGATTTACTTGGTGATAATCAAAAACTAAAACGGAAAAATTCTCTGACTGTTCCATAAATATTTGCTACTTATATATTGCTATATACCCGTGGCTGTGTCAGTGTGAACTTAGCCTAGTCGGGAACAAAAGGCGCAAATAGAAATGGTGTAAAAATGTTGAATAAGCACTTCGAAATCTATGTCCGTCACAATAACGATATAATACCGAATTTATTGTGCAACTTTATTACAAATTCAACGCCAAACAGTCGGCCGAACTTGATTGTGCGATAAAATAGAACTTTTAGTATAAACCAAACATGATCAGATATAACACAGCATTCTCCACCGACGACCAAAGTCAAAGGATTCATTTAATTCCCGCTGGGATTCAAAGCATCATACCATAACACGACAATGCGGTTTTCCTGCACGGTTTTCATCACTTTCAAAGCACCAGTCGGTCAGTGCGGTAGCGCTACTACAACAACAAACTCACGTGTGTACCAAATACCAAGGTAATTAATTTTGTTCGCCTATTTTACATCAAGTTGTGTAGAGAGACTGAAACCTATGGGCAGGGGATATATTCATTTGGTTATTACAGACAGTCCCCGAACTCGTAATAGAACTAAAATAAGGAAAATCGGAATAAAGTTATGGCCTAACCCTAACCTGGTACACATACTACGGGAATACCCGAAATACTACATAATAGGGCAGGTGTTCTTAATGCAGAGTGTTTCCCATTCTTACCTCGAGCAACGCTCCAAACAAACATTCTGATATGAAAGAGCTAGTTCGCCTCTGAAAGATCAGCTTCTATTTTTGAATTTCTCTTACAATTTGTTGCCTTCTATATAGTTAAGAGTGCACTCAGAAATGGGAAGGAAAATTTGGGCTCAATCGCTATTTGAACGGCCTCCTGCGTTCAGTGATATAGGGCTGCCATATAGACAGTAGGATAGGAATAGGGATAGAGTAACCCAATAAAATGATTAATAATAATCATCACTAACGGTGCGTCGAGGTATGAGCATTTGGGCGAGAAAACTTTGAGCGAAGAGATAATTGAAATCATAGCGCTCGCTGGTGAATAACAGTTGATTAAGTTGGGATGAATGTAAAACTTTAGTAGACAAACGGTTAAAGTAAGCGTATAAGGTGGGATTCGTGGTGTTTGCTGCGCAGTACTCTCGAAGTATGTGAACCAAGATGGCTGACACCGGAACGTAGTATGTGTACCAGGTTAGGGTTAGGCCATAATTTCAGGTACAAATACTACGGGAGTCACTCATCTAGTCCCCGAACTCGTAATAGAACTAATATAAAAAAAAATTGGAATAAAATTTTGGCCTAACCCTAACTTGGTACACATACCACGTTCCGGTGTCAGCCATCTTGGTTCACATACTTCGAGAGTACCTGCTGGGTTAGATGAGTATAAATGTAAGGTATATACTACGGATAGGCTTTGAAAGTTAGTAAAAATAATGACAAAAATAGTGGTTTACGAGTAAGCCACCGACCGATTTGATATACTGTTCTACAACATGATTGTACGTTGCCGACCAAAAACTTGAATACAAACCAATAATATTAAGTCTAATCCTGAGTGAATTCACTACATCACGGTATTTGAAATGATACCAAAGTACATGCTGTATAAAACACCGCAAGTCACGAAGCTCCTGGAGTAGTCCGCGCTGTGATAATCCAACCCAAAATTGTATGCGTGAAAGAAATCCATCAGACACCGACGATAACATCCAATCGTAGCCGGAAAACGGTCGTGAATTCACCGCGACGGAGACACGATTCGCCATGCAATATTTCAATAACCCCCGCTGCGCGTTTTATTATATTCAACTCCTTACTGAGCAAGAGTTATAGCATAGATGCTCAATTAGGATATTCATCACCTAGTTGGTTTTATAATTTTACTTTATCAATTCCAAGCCAGCAAGTATTCTACATTAAAAAGCCATTATTACGATAATAAAATCTGTCTGCTATCAGCTACCTTCGAACTCAAATCTAACGCATGACCGCAATATTAAAACAAGAAAGATTGTTTTTTAAACCCCTGCGTACACTACTTTACGATACGACATAATTAACAGTTATACAGAAAATAAATACTGAAATACGAAATACTGAAAACCCGTACACCTTACATTCAGCTAATACAACTCATCAAATCTATCTCTCAATAACGCATAAACTTAAACTAACATTGAATATACTCAATTGATAAACAATGTCCTAATGCTAACCTAAAAAAGTCTAAACGAGGCGCCGTATTCAATTAGACAAATTATACGTTATTAAGAGATCGGTAACGTTAAATTAACGCCCAAAAGGTTGCCTGAGTGTCAAACTGTCTCTCAGCTGCCGAGAACAATTCGACGATCAGTGAAATACAGTAAAGGTAACTTCTGATACAATATTTGCTACGCTTTCAAATTCATTACGTCCGGCATTTTTTGTCTATTTTCATACTCTTGCCAAAAACTGTTTGCAACCAGTATAGCCGATGTCTGCTTATTATAGCATTACTCTCTTAATATATACACTTAATACATTGAAATTTGTACGTACAATCGACATATCTTGTCCATTTTCATACAACCAGCAATAAGTTCTCAATATTGTCAAATCAATAATAATAGCTACTATGTCCGATTTCAAAGACAATACTTTCATAACAGTTCCAAAAATTAATTTTAAAAATGGTAGTATTTTCCGCTGATTTATTTCACTTGCTCGACTTATTCTAACTTGTTCGTAACTTTCTAAATTGCATACAAAACTATCAAACTAATTATGTATAAATATCTATTTATTTGATTCTAGGCTTTTCAGGATGCGCTAAATCCATATTCTAAAGCACTGACCCAATGAATATATCCATACTACAGTAAAATATGCCTAGATACTGCATCGTCATTTTATACACCTAACGTTAATAAAGCCCAACCGCGTACTAGCTCAGTATAAACTATTTTATTCCTGTATCGCCTCTCTATAAAAAACCTCTCGAAATTCCTTAAAAACGAGAGAACTTTTTAGGTTGAAACGAGAGAGATCGAAGTTTGTTTGCTTTTGTGAAAATGGTTGGTTTATGGATGCTCGCGCGCGCCAACTAACGGTTATAATATTCAGTACGATTTGTGTGGCGCTGGAGTTTGATTGTAAATCTCCCGATTCCAGGTAGAGAAAAATTTGTAGGTTTCCACTTCAGCTCTGAACTTGGAGAAAATAAATTGATGGTAAAATTATTGTTTTTTAAGCTTTAGAAAAGAAATTATGACTTGTTTTATTGCTATTGGAAGTTTGCGATTCAGATTTCAGAAGTTCGACTCCGGCTCCGGATAGTTTGAGAATACGACTCCGAATACCCCACGTCACAGTCCTGATATAGACTGCGTGGATGTGAACCTAAAATATTATTTTGCATCCACGTCACAAGGGAAGTCACACAAAGGCAGAGTGAGATCAAGAAGCAAATGCTTAAATATATCATTCCGGAGACAAAGGACATATAAAAAGGTTTTCAGGAAATAAAATAAAACAGCAAAAAAGTGAAAAGCTACTTTCTTTTATAAACTAAAGATTTGAATTTGCTTCATCCATAAATCGATTTATATCCCGAGAACAACAACAACAATATAGCAAAACGAACCGCAGGGTCGTTCGTGTCCACAAATGATAGATCTTTTGCGTGACTCAACCACAAAACCCGAAATTCAAGCGATTATTTTGCATACCTTAGTTGTAGACCATAAAACATTTCCCGACAGTGAAATGTTGAGTTGTCCAGGACTCAAATACGAAATTTGAGGGGGGGGAATGAAATATTTTTAGAGAATTTAAATACGGCTTCCACCACGAAACCCATTTGATCTATTAGTCGGGAAAAACGCGATTTTTTCTAACAAAAAAAGAAAAACCAAACAGTAACACGTTATCAAAACGATTCATAAGAAAACCCCATATTCGTGTCAATAATCTTTAACCGCAAAACCCGAATTTCACGAGATATATTTCGCATAACTTAGTCGTAAACCATAAAATATTTCCCCACAGTTGATCCGACGAATTCAGTTTCGTTCGAGCGCAAATTCTGATGCCATGAGGCCTAGTAAATTCTTGCACGCATTTAAGCTACTGTATATATCAGTGTTGTAGAAGGTCGAGTCACTGAATCGACTGTACTCGAGCCAAAAATTATTAAAGACTCGGAAGTTATTCGAGTCATTCAAACGGTGTCCTCCGCAACTAACCACCTGTGAGACTTATATCAACTCGGCGATTAACTAAAAACTTAAATCGGACTTAACTTAAATAACGACCGACTTGCGACTCGGGTTTCAGATACTTCCGCCCAACACGGGCAATGCTATCACTAACGTACCGGAGGGGGTAGATTGTGGACCATTTTACAGAAATCAAATATAAAGGAACCCCTTCTTTTGAAATGTTAAAAAAAGCATTTTTCAGTCTCACACATAGCAATTTTTCGTAGATTTAAACGGTTTTTTGACCTTAAAATCCACGTTTTCCTGCCCGGCCGCTAACTGTTGCGGTTTAACTTGGCAAGAAGATTCGCTATTTGATTAAGCTTGCAGATATAGTACTGTAGCGTTAAATTAATATCATAGCCTACATTTTGATACTGGACACTTGATTACTGGATTATGAATGATTGAAACTCTGCAGCATTTGGGGTGGAATCTGTCAACTGAAAGCTCAACATCATTTTCGAGTTGTGGATTCAAGAACAACTGAGATGTCGTCTACTACAAAATCATGCGATGTTCCTCCAAACCCCCCAAAGCGTAAAAGTCCCACCGACCGTCAAGTTGCCAGTTCTTCAACAATGGCTGACATAACCGATCAAAACATCTCCAACCTAGTCTCTGTACTCGAGAGCACTATTCTTAAGACCCTGCGACTGGAAATACCAGCATTAATTGAACAACATATCGAAAAATTAGCTATGGATATTTCATCAACAACACCTACTAGTAAATGCATCCAGGAATCTCTATCATCTCTGGATGAGTCAATGAGGCAAGTTAAGACCCAGTTATCCTCGATCAGTGTTATCAAAGAAGAAGTTGGGGAGATAAAATCAAGCCAAGTCTTTATTGCAAAAAAATTCGATGAATTGAGTGCCAATTACAATGAACTCAATACCATTACAGCCAAAAACAACAAAAGAATTCGCCAACTGGAAAGAATTGTAGAAGATCTCGAAGAGGAGGTTGATATTCTTACAGAACGACAAAACGACCAAGAGCGAAGGTCAAGACTCAATAACTTAGAGTTCCATAATATACCATACACAGAAAAAGAAGATTGTGAAAACAAAATCATGAAAATAGCAGCTCGACTCAATATATCGCTACAACCTTTAGACATCTCAAATTGCCACCGAATGTCGAAAGCTAACACTAAAAAACCTTCACCAATTATCGTCCAATTTGTAAATAGGAAAACCAGGTATCAAATATTGAAAAACCGTCGCCATCTTAAATCAGCAAACTTTCATGAAGATTTTCCACAATTCTCAAGATCCACCACAATTTTCGTTGTCGAAAACCTCAGCGACTACAACAAGGACCTATTCTTCAAGGCGAAAGATCTGAAAAATAAGTGCGGATACAAATATCTATGGACGCACAATGGAAAGGTACTAATAAGAAAGAACACAATGACTGCTACCATCCATATTGAGAGTGATGCTGACCTTTCATTAATCAAGTAGGTCACTTAAACATAATTTGTACACTTTACAATGTATTCTTGGAAAAATTTATGTTTTCCTTAATATGGCTACTTGTCTTATATCACATTGCAATTATCTTTTGTCATCTTAAATGGCCAATTCTAGTAACTCTCAATTAGTTTTCTCCAGTGATGTCACAATGTGCAGTAATATAGAAGTTCATAATTTAAAGTCTATCCAATCTTTATCTGACTTAATAATTTTCCATGTAAATATTCGATCCCTACAAAAAAATATTGATGACTTGATAACTCTTTTAAACAATTTTCCATCTCCTCCCCATATAGTAGCAATAAGCGAGTCAAAATTATCAAGTGACAATGTTTCTAATATTAATATGGATGGGTATAGTTTCATACACATGCCTTCTACCACCAAAGCCGGTGGTGCTGGTGCTTTTATCCGTGACGACCTTACCTATAATGAAATTTCAATTTATAATCTTAATTACCCGAACTGTGAGAATGTATGGTTCGAAATCACTTTGGCCAGTACTGACAATAAATTAATCGTTGGTGTGATATATAGACACCCTCGAAATGATGTTCCTCATTTTACTGACATGTTGGAAACTTCTCTCGCTAAATTGGCAAACAAACAATTTTTGATAATTGGAGATTTTAACATCAACTTACTTTTAACACCTAGTAACGCTCATATTGCAAATTATGCCAATATGCTCATTTCACACAATGCCACATCCCTAATCACTGACCCAACTAGAGTTAGCCGTACATCAGCAACTCTCATTGATCATGTATATACAAATATCAGAAACCTAAAAATAGATTCCCACATAGTTCTGTCAGACATCACAGACCATTTTCCGATCATGTGCTGTCTGAGAGGCATCAAACCATCATACACATACAATCGCAGAATGTCAAGGGACATGTCAACATTCTCAATCGATTGCTTTCGTAGTGATGCAGAGGTAATTTTTGCTAATCAATTTGCTGGAATTAATTTAAATATCCAAAATTTTAATAGCGTTTTTGACAACTTTATAAAGTCATTTGTTCACCTAATTGATCGCCATGCCCCACTTCGACCACTTTCTCGGCGTCAGAAAAGGTTACAATTAAAACCATGGTTAACCAAAGGGCTAAACGCTTGTATTCGACACAAAAATAAAATGTTTAAAACTCACTTCTTGAAAGGTAACAGTTCCCAGAGCTCTTACTTTAAACAATATAGAAATATTTTGTCAAGAACCATAGATAAAGCTAAACAAATCTATTATCAAAATCTTATTGCTACAACCAAAGGTAATCCCAGGTCAACATGGCAAATAGTTGGCCAAATCACAAATGCAAAAAAGAAATTGAAGCATAAAATTGATGAAATTAATACTGAAAACGGTTGTATAACTAGAGATGAACTTTTAATCGCAACAGAATTTAACAAATACTTCTCAACAATTGGGTCCAGCCTGGCTGATAAGTTTTCCAATGATACAGCTAACTTCGAACCTTTTCTCCGCAATCGTGTGAGCCAATCCATCTTTTTGAGCTCATCCACCGCGAATGAAATTTTAATCGAAATACAAAATCTCAACGACAGGAAGGCTGTAGGACCAGACAACATCCCAGCGCGCTTCATCAAATTAGTTGCGGATATAATTGCCCCTTGTCTCTCAAGATTCTTCAATTCCTCGCTGTTACTTGGAATCTTTCCTTCATCTCTCAAAACCGCCCGGGTTATTCCTCTTTTCAAATCTGGAAATAAAAAATTAATTTCAAATTATAGACCAATATCAATCCTCTCAGCAATTGATAAAATGTTTGAGCGTTTGTTACATAAAAGACTAGCAAATTTTTTAACTAAATATGATGTAATAAATAAATATCAATTCGGTTTTCAGAGCAATTATTCTACATCACATGCCATTTTAGATACAGTGTCATATATCTATGATAAATTGGAAAGAAAGGAGTATGTCAGTGCAACTTTTCTAGATCTAAAGAAAGCTTTCGATACTGTGAATCATGACATCCTGATTTCTAAGTTGAGGCATTATGGTATACGGGGAATTGCAAACAAACTCATTTCTAGTTATTTGAATAATAGATCTCAATATGTTCAAGTGGGATCATACTGTTCTTCTCCCTTACCGGTGACGCACGGAGTTCCTCAAGGTAGCTGTTTGGGCCCTCTCCTTTTTCTCGTATATATTAACGACATAACTTATTGCTCTTCATTATTTTCCAAATTGTTCGCTGACGATACTAATCTCCTTGACAGCGACAAATCTTGTGCAGTTCTTCAGTTGAGAGTAAATACTGAAATTGCAAAAGTGTCAAGTTGGATGAAAGCCAATAAATTAACACTAAACATTGAAAAATCAAAATCTATGTTAATATCTCCATACCAATGCAAATCAAAAAATGTTTTGGAAATCCAAATTGATAATAAAAAATTGGAAAATGTCCATTCCTTTAAATATCTTGGTATATACATTGATAGTAAAATGAAGTGGGATATTCACTTGTCCAACCTGGCCGTTAAATTATCCAAGTCTGTTGGAATGCTATACAAGCTTAGAAGATACACATCGCTTACCACCTTACGCATGATTTACTATTCCTTATTTCAAAAGCCATATTCAGTATGGCATAATTGCTTGGGGTTCAGCTGATAAAACCTTATTACACCGCATTGAAATTATTCAGAACCGAGCAATTCGTGCAATTTCTGCTGCCAGTTATATTTCACGACTTAGTCCTATTTATCATAGTCTTAAAATTATTAAATTAGCAGATATTTATGAAATTGAGGTATTGAAAATAATGCACCAACATCACTGCCAAAAACTCCCTTCTGCTTTCACCAACTATTTTTTAAAACAGAGCAACGTTCACTCTTATGAAACGCGTTCCTCTGTCGGGTGCTCATATTATGTAAATCGCTTCAGCACCAAACGAACTCAAAACTCGATCAAATTCGTTGGTGTTAAATTGTGGAATAACCTCCCTAATAACATTCGATCCAGTAGTTATAATTCTTACAAACATGCACTGAAAAGCCTATATCTTGATGCCTATAGGCCTAGTTGTCATTGATCTGAAAACATTACCTTCTGCTGTTTTCTATATCCATCCATCTTTTTGAAACTTGCCATTTTCTTCTGTCTGCATATTGTGTCCTGGTATTTCCTTACTATTTTCAGCCCAGTGCAATCGACACGAAGTATGCAGATCTCATAATTCATTCTGCACTAATCTGTAGAGCCAATAATTTACTAGCAATCGCTTTAACAGAAAATAGCCACAAATTCAACCCTAGCAGCAAACTCCCGTTGCTGGGTACGCCATCTTGGTGTAGACTGAACGCTGAGTCATAACGCTATTTCGCTGTGCTCCGTACTCAACGAGGCATAACCATTTTATAGATGTCGCTGTTGCGTCGGTCATGACATTCCGTGGTGTATTTTCGATTTGTTGATGTTTTTTATCTGTCTTGTGTTTTATTTAAAAGTAATCTTTTTTTATTCCAAAGTCATTGTGGCATTCCGTGGTTTATTTCGCATGTTTTGCCGTTCTTTTTCTTGTATGATTATAGCCTATTTCATGTTTGTTAATCATTCCACGGGGATTGTGACATCCCGTAGTTACTCAGGTTTTTTTCTTGTTGTTTTTCATTTTTCGAATGATTGTGTCCAATTAAGCCAATGTGTAATATTGAGTTCTATTTATTTTTTTGTCTTTTTGTATGATCGTGTTAATTTATTAAGTTAATGTGTAATATTGAGTGTCCCGTTTCTTATATTTGCTGCTTAATTTCAGCTACAAGGTGTCGCTGACTAGATGACTCTATGAGTCTTTTCGCGACTCCGCGTCAACTGCAACAAGCCGATATCCATTTGACATTTTGTTACATTATATTATTTATTCATTTTTCATATCGCGCATTGTTTTTTTGCATGACGAAAATAAATATCTGAATCTGAATCTGAGTTAGGTTCACATACCACAGAGAGTTAGATGAGTCCGAATTTGACTTTAATGTTCTCTCAACAAAAAGCCCTAGAAACCGCGTCAAATTGTTTTAAAAATTTTGTTTCCGGGCCGCTCTCTAGCGCCATTAGTCAGTACACGAACCAAAAATCCAGTATATACACAATTAAACACGTTTTTGAATTCAGCTTGTTTCCAACATTCATATGCCTGTCCACGTACCCCCTACACGTAGACAGGAAAGACTCCCCATTTTTTAGAAACTGTTTCCCCTAGAAGAATTCAATCCGAATAAGGCCCACTATGACTAAATAAAAACCTTTTACAAAAAGAGAACAACGCTCGTATATATGGACACAAAAGGCAAAACGAACCGACTTTAGCGTAGCACGAGAGAGGTCGTCGAAACGCTACAAATAAATTTCATTAATTTTGAAAGAGGTCATCACACAAAATTTTGGAGGGAAAATTGAATCTTATAGAGCCCACATAAGGTTTCGGAATAAATAAAAATAGTGAAAATACAATTTTCGAACATTGAAAATGTCAAGGCAATCGGTCCAGTAGTTAATGAACCCAGCACGATAGTCACAACAATTTTGGTTATTGATCTTTTGACATATATGTCACAAAAGTCATATTTTTCAGCCGGTTCTGTCACAAACAGAACATTGAGAGTAACCAGTAAATCTAACCGGTTTGCTGATCTCATAAAATTCCGCGAGACGGTTCTATAGAACCGGTGCAAACCGGCTGAATCCCACTACTGGGTATACCCTATCCGCGGGCCTCACAATTTCCTTTGTATGCTGCATTTGGCCCATGGGATGCACAACCCTGGCATACACCAAGAATTAGCGCGGAGATATGGAGTGCGATGCCCGCTACGGCCGTATAGGTTATGTGGCCTAACGCTGGCCTGTGAATGATTCGCTGTAGGAACTTTCCTCAGGATTAATATCAAGGTTCCATCTCTACCATATCAGCACTTTCCTTACATTTAAGTTAACGCTCGCAACTTTAAAGTGAACAAACTTTACAAAAAACTGATTCATATTTTTCCGAGTGCCGGGCAAAAAACTTGAACGGCCAACGAGTTTACTTATATCCGGGAGAATGGAATTCCTACTATGACCATATTAAACTCAGGACTCCTAGTAATACAGCGCACTTGACATTCCGACCGGTAGACAGACAGACCAAACCAAAACAAAAATAAATGTCAAGAGCAATCGAATACGGCACTCAGTGACGCGTAAAGACATTATTGCTAGAATATTTGCCAAGGATACTATAGTGGTGTTTCGGTAACGAATGTCGAGGACGAACTGTTATTTTTGATACATGTGTCACGGGCCATAGTGACGTCCGAATTCGATATTTATATTATGAGACTACGACCACCATCAGATAAGATAAGTTTATTTCGACTCCATAATCAGCATATATGGCGATTAAATGATTGATAAAAACGAATAAATAAAAACTGATTATGAAATCAGGAGAGCAAACAAAACCTTGGATGAGATTTAAAACGTACAGAATATAAGATAGAAGGTTTTGCCAAAAAGAAGTGGTACGTGTTCACTCACCTAAAACTATTGAATTATTGAATCAATTCACACACACACACAACCACAGGGCCATAAAAAAGTTACATTACACGTGCGAAAAAAAAAATTCGCTTTCTTGTCAATCAATCATCAATCATCATTTATTCGTCAACACAATTTAAACATGGTAAGATATATGAAAAAACATTACAAATACAAGTGGAAACTAACTTAAATTGTGTGACAGGAGTCGCGAGGGACCTCAAGAGGTCTTCAGGCAGCGACACCTAAAACGCTGTCGTCGAGAAAGGCTGAACGTCGACTGCTTTTGAGTTGAGTTTGCTGTTTTGAGTATAGATTTGCCGTATAAAAAAATAACCAATCCGCAATCTTGAGTCTTCTAACTTATTTACATACAGTGGCAAATCCTAAACGGGGACATATTTTCGCTCAAAGTATGGTCATGAGTCATCAGCTAAGGTGGAAAAAGGGAGCTGCCGTAGTATTTGTACCAAGATGGCGCATAACCTGCTAACCCTAACCTGGTACACACACTATGTTCAGGTTGTGCTCCATCTTGGTACGAATACTACTGGAGCACCGGAAAAAGTTCTGATCTGACATATTGAGGTTTTTTTTATGCAAACTCACTCAAAGAAGTGCCCTGAGCCTGAGAACTCAACCTAAACTGACAGAATAAGCGAATAGTTATAGGTAGAATATATAGATATTTTTTTGCTCAAAGCATGGTCCCGACCACTCAACTCAAAGTGGGAATGGTACTGATAGAAGCGACTGCTAACACACTAAGATCCATGCAGAGTTATTTTTTTGAAACAGGAAAATTTTAATTTATTACACCACAAACTTCAGCATACTTGGAATAGTTGCGTCACAATTCTATTTACTTTGTCTATTATTAGTCACAAGTATTTGAATGTTACGTCATAAATTATTTGAAGTCTTTAGTGTCATCACACAGAGTGTTTACTGCCAGCGAAATTAAGCACTTTACGAACCGAACGGCTGAATGAACTGAAATTCGGGGGTCCCAGGGGTCGCCGAATGTTTTGGGGATATTCAAAACTAGATGCTGCTTTGCAGTTCATTTTTTCAGCCTATAATTAACAACACAGAAATATAAAATATTAACAAAGCAGGATGGTTGCGATTAAAAACTGATCGGAAATAGAATTCTCCCAGAATGTAAAACTTCCCCGTAGCAACGTTTTTAACTAATTCTTATGAACGCGAAATCGTATTGTCGCTGGGGCTGGAAATGGTTAACCGATTTTAGATGGTTAGCGGTTAGGGTATATTTTGACCGTTAACTGACAACTCCTTACCCTTTATACTGTGAAATTTTTTCAAAAATGATCACGTCAAACGTCACGATCGGTTAACCGGTCACTTTTACCCGGTTAACGGTTAATATCTTTTCTCTGAAATTCCCAGCCCTAATTGTCGCACATGAATGAATTTCATAAAATCGAATCAAGAATTTGCCTCGGTCTTGATATGCGTAAAACATAAAACGACACGATGTTAAACCAAGGATTATGAGTGAGCTAACCATACACGGTTTAGCCGGGACAGCCTTATTTGACAAGCTATCCCGTCCGGTAGACCTAAATATCCCGGTCATACAGTATGGCAGTTATAAACATTCTGTTTATTTAATATCAATACAATTTTTTTGTTACTGGAGGCAGTCCATTTATCACTGTTTTGCGACTTCACTAGAGTTCAGAGAGAGAGTGAGAGAACAACTGTATTGTTATGTCATAATTATTATATGTTTAATACGTCGATTTAACATCTAACGTACTGCCTGTACTGCCGTTAAATTATCCAAAATGACGAAAAGAAAGAGCGCGTTTTCCAATGATTTGAATATTACTAATATTCATATGAGTTGAATATTACTACCAAGTCTCGGTATCGAATCCAATTCGCCCTGTCCCGTTTTTTGTTTCACGTATATAGTTAATCCTAATTATATGAAATTCGCAAGACAAAATGCAGCAGCTAGTTTCTTATTGGTGCAGGCATAGATTAAATATCTGCGACCCGTGCTCTTTTATTCCACGATAAATATAGATTCGCCCTCCTCGCTACAATACGTAACAAGCGCACAATGTTTGTTATTTGCATGATTTGTTACTTCGCTATCAGTCAGCAAACAATTGACAACAAGTACTGCCTTGTCATCTTAATTTGCGTGCAAAAGGCATTTAATATCGCTTTGGAAAGGGAGCCATAACAGTTAGTTTAGTTCAGAAGAACAAGATGGACTGTATTTCTTGAGAGATGATTCACAATCATTGGTGGGAATCAGGGGTTTCTAGCAAACACGTTTTTAAAAATGTAGTGATGTCAGCAAACCCATTCTCGTTTTACTTCGGCATGGTTTTCGGAAATGGGGGATACAGAAGTGAATCCATTCTTGAAATATATAGATATCAGTAAACCCGTTGTTGAAATGACATGACAGCAGCGAACCCGTTCTTGGAGTATTGCGATAGTAAGAAACCCGTTCTTAAATTATTGTGATAGCAGCGATCCCGTCCCTGAAATGACGTGATACCAGCGAACCCGTCCCTGAAATCCAGCGATGTTAGCGAACCCGTTATTGAAATCTAGTGATATCAGCGAACCCGTTCTTGAAAATCCGTGGTATCAGCGAACTCGCTCTTGAAATGTCGCGATATTAGCGATTCCGTTCCTGAAATATTGTGATATCAGCGAACCTGTTCTTGAAATTCCGTGATATCATTGAACCCGTTTTTGGTTTCACATCGCATGGTTTTCGGAACTGGGAACCTGTTGGAATTGATGTTCGAAACAGAGAGAACCCGTTCTTGATTAACCACTAAGCAAAATAAGCACAAGCTTAGGGCATCCAACGGGAAAATAAATTTTCACAGCCGAAAAATTTTCAATGGTACCTCAGCATTCAATGAATTCATTTCGTCGGACGACTCAGACTTAAATATTGGAACCGTTAAAATACATATTTGCTTATTTTTTCTCAATCATCATCCTAAATCTCCTTAAATGTTTGAAGGCATGAGAACAATTTGCAGAAAAACTATCATGTAAAGCAGCGTTTCTCCTTATGTAAAGCGATAGTTTTAATATTTTCTATATTAATTGTTTTTTTTACTTCCCCACGCACGCATGTGTGACTAGCACTTTTTGGACCGATTTAATTGTTACGAATATACAATAATCTGATGTTTTTAAAAGCATAAATACGTTTGTAATTAGACTAGATAAGACTCCCAAGTGAAACATAAAATGAATCCATCTCCAAGCCATTTCGTTCAGTCTTCCAAAGTTATGCTAAAGCTGACCCTGATGAAAGACAAACAATTTCTCTGTGATTTTGATGTCAAAGCGGGTGCCAAGTCTTTCCCCGTTCATCGCAATGTCTTGGCTGCCTGTTCTGGATATTTTGAATCCATGTTTTCAAGCAATATGAGGAAACCGAGCAAGGTTTCGTTGAAATGCATGGTATCGATTCTGACGCGCTAGAGAAATGCATTGAGTTTATGTACACCGGCGAACCGAGGGTCACACAGGAGAATGTGCAGGCTATAATTCATGCCTCGCATTATATACAACAACACGATCTGCTGGGCGTTTGCTATCAATTCCTACAGACTAATCTATCAGCTCAGACCTGTCTTACTTCCATGAATTTGGCTAAAACTTATGGCAATGAACTAGTCAGAAACCAGGCACTAACTTATTTCAAAGAAAATCTGGCAACAGTGATTTCAACGCCGCAGTTTCGTTTTGTGACACTGGTCGATCTCACTGAGGTGTTACAGGGAATCATTGTTACGCACAATGTAAAGTGGAAAGCTATTGTCACATGGATGCGTGAGAATACAGACGTCGATAATGAAGATCTTCCCAATCTCAGGAAATCAGCAAAAGTATTCGATTTCCCTTTCAAATTTTCACTTTTTAAAGTTTGGCCTGAACGATTCGTTCAAGAAAACTTAAAAGCGCAGAACATGTTGCTTCGGAGCTTTTTTGGCAACACAGAAAATTTTAATTCCAATTTAAACGCAGAAAACTGCTATATTCTCCGTAATTTAGCAAAATCGAAGCAAATTTCAGAAGAAAAAGTCTTCACGGAGATCATTGACCAATTTCTGATGAAGAATTTCAACGACGTCGCCACAAGGGAAGAATTCTTAGATTTATCACAAGATGACGTTGCCAGATTTATAAGTTCCCCGATAACCGCTGCTTCTGAAAAAGACAAATGCTGCGCTATCCTGAAGTGGGCTAAACATGATGAAAAGGCGAGAAAGAAAACATTTCCAAAACTTTTTAAATTGATTGATTTGAAACACATTCCACGCGGTTTAATTTGTGAAGTTCTACAGTTGGAGCCGCTTGTAATGGAGTCAGCAATTTGTAAAGATTTGCTGCTGAATTACTTTATCAACCAAGACGATGCGTCGAACGAGTTCAGGCTGCCTTCTTATCCGTGCATTCTTACCTTGAATGGGGAAACCG
This sequence comes from Styela clava, assembly GCF_013122585.1. Lineage (NCBI taxonomy): Eukaryota > Metazoa > Chordata > Ascidiacea > Stolidobranchia > Styelidae > Styela > Styela clava. Next base: position 17,402,232 of record NW_024102841.1, on the reverse strand, counting down.
GCAAAATAGAAGCGCATGGGCTACAGACAAATGTTTCTACGACATTATGTAGAGTCCGACAATACTCGAACCTGAAATGTTTTGGAAATGATATTTTTGTGTCGTTCAAAGGGCTTTTATATCTTCTTCGTTCGGATGGAAATTGGGAAAATGTAATTGAAGAAATGCCAACAAAAAATCAATTAAACGTTCACAGAAATTTCACAAAGTTTCGAAACCAAATCTACATACACGGGACAGGTTTTTATGACATTTCAGCAAAAACGTGGTCGACTGTTGCACCTACGAAGTATCACTTCGGCCGTTTCTACAACGTTATTGCGGATGAGAGGCGCGTTTACATCACCGGCCAGTCCTCCTCAGGTGGCGACAGAGTGTGCTTACTAATTTACGAGCCAGATAACTACAAGTGGGATCATTTCACAGAATCTGATGTCGGAATTAGTGACGGGAATTATCCAATCGTTGCGCTACATGGCGTGGTTTACATACTAGGCTGCGGCTCTTATCGAAAAGGAGTTGTTCGTTTCGATCCACGATATAGGAGAAGTGAGAGGATCGCAGATATGTCCCGATTTAGATTCGGTTTGACAGCTTGTGTTGTTGAAGGGAAACTTTACGCTGTCGGGGGGGATTTGGGACCGCAAAATAATACGCAGGCTAAACCCCCTGCGGATACTATAGAACTGTACGACGAACGAAAAAACAGCTGGGAAGTCGTTCGTAGCATTACTCCATCGACGAAAGGTTATCAAACCTCTGCATATCATCCAATGTAAAGCTCGGACATGAATAGCAACTCATTCTGCATATTCTTACGACCTTTCTTTTGACTGGGCAGTGGTTGCCTGTAATTTATGGCACACTCATAATCTAGTTGAGGGGGGAAAATGGATAATTTTTAGAAATGGTGACGTCATATTGTTGTGTCGTAAATATTTCTTCATATGTGGGTGAATAAAAATTGCAGTTGAATACAAAATTCTAAGCAAAATTATACCAGGGAATTGAATAACGAAGAATTCTTCACCACAAACGATTACGACACATCCTTTTCTAAATTTCTCACCTCATCGGACATAAAGCCAGAGGTTCTTAAACTTTCAGGATACGTTGCCCATTTCAAAAAGTCTCAACATTTGTGCACTTTTTTGTTTACCGCCATATGTCGCCTACCCAGGGGCAGTCTGGGGGATAAAAAAAATTCAACTGCGGTTACTCCAACCTAAATCTTTTTTGATCCAGATGAAAATTTCTTTCCTGACATTTCAAAGCTCTGATATCCGAAAGTCCGCTTTTAAATTCAGTACCAGGACTCATATACGCCAAACTGCGACCCCACAACCTTGTTGTAACGACTGAAATATATTTACTTTAGTATTGTGAATCGCTTTAATTGTAGTTTTTGATCTACTTAATGGCGTAAGAAGTGTTTTGTAGTAAACCGTTTTTTTTTCATAATTTTCTCGCGTGCCTTTTGTAATTTTTATTATTTTAATTCGCGCCCAGAAATACACCCTTAGTTCTGTTACTTTCAGTAATCATGTAATAATACTTTGCTTTACATTGCTTGCTTAAATATACATTGCTTTCAATAAACTGAATGTAAATCACGTAGCCTATTGAATGAAGCATGGGGAGAGATTATGCGGGCAGGATTTTTCACGTCTTCACTCAAAACAAGGCCCCAGACGAGCTTCTATTAAGCACCCAGGGTTATCAGGTTGTGCGCTATCTTAGTGCACATACTTCTGGAGTGCCAAAAAAAATTAGGTTTAATCACAAATAACTAGCGCAACAGCTAATGTACAACAAACGGCGCGCCGGAAATATTCGTACCAAGATGACGCACAACCTGAATAACCCTAACCTGGTACACATACTATGTTCAGGTTGTGCGCCATCTTGGTACAAATACTTCGGGAGCACCCAACAAACAGCTAGCTAGTGTACTGAGTGTCACAATGATTAATGGAACTGATGTAGACGACGATTCGGTATTTTCAACGGAAATTTATATCTATTAAAACTATTTCAGCAGCAAAACTATTTCCATTACTAAATTCCAGCAGACACAAGTGGGCCGGATCCGGTACGCTGGCCATAATATATCCATCCCTGCCATAAGCTATAGTTTATATTATATAAACATAGCAAAATATCCCAGTATAGAAGTTAAGACGCGACTAGGTCAGTTCAACCACTCTACCGTCAGTATTTCTTTGTTCCGATTGTAAACCGCTTGTCTAGGGAAACAGCTATAACAAAGCATAGTTCGCTTTAGAATTGAGCCGTCTCTTATATTTTTTTTCTTATCTGGAGGTTTGTGTTCCTAGGGAAGCTTGCATACGCTGAAATTTTTTTCAGCAAATTTCGATTATCTCGGATGAGGAATCAGATTCGACTTTTAGCATTTTATCATTAAATTATACAATCCTGTGCATAGTTGTGCGCGCGCTGACCCCCAACCCCCAACACTTACATTGTATGTATAGGCACGGGCATTTCGTTTTTTGCTACATATCAATATATTCCCTGATGTCCCGCATAGGCATAATTCACGTTATCATATTAATAAATTTTACCTGTTACAATGCATACGCGGAAGCATTATAACGATCTATGATGTCATACAACCGTATGCAGATTGAGGTCGATGCCGAAATAAAACACACACATTAACCTTAGAGTCAATTAGCTTTAATTATCATCGGCCCTTGTATGAGTCGTGGATAAACAAACTTATTGGACAAGTCTTACGTTAGAATTACTTTAAAATTGCGATTAAATTTGCAAATTTTCTGACAGTGTGAGATTGTGGAAGTAAGGGCAGGAATATGATTCGCTATTTTGGCTGTGCCGTTCATTCACAGCAACAGTTAGTTTGGTTTGGAAGTTTTTTTACCACGTTTGCTGAAGTTAAGTCTCGGTTTCTCAGATAATAGTGCTCGTGAAAGGATTGCAGGCGCCCACTGACTAAATTTTGCGCGGAATATAGGAAGTTGCTATGGAAACATTCAAATTCATCGTTCTGTTCGTGTGCATTGGTGTCGCCACTACAGGTAATGATATTTTTTAAAATATTGAATATATGTGCGGGCAAGAATATTTAGAAAATACAGGAGCTCAGCTTGGTATTGTGGATATTTTCGAGAGTTGGAGTATTATTTTATTATTTTTCATTGTTAGAGTTTATTTTTGTAATCTCCAGAGTCGGAGTCTATTTTTTAAAATCGCTGGAGTCTGCTTATCGAATTCTCCGTAGTCGGGGTCTCATTTTCTAAATCTCCGGGGTTGGAGTTTTATTTTTAAATTCTCCTGAGACGAAGTCGAATTCTCTCTCAAGAAGTGGAATCCCATTTTAGAGACCTGCGGAGTCGGAGTATAATTTTCGAATCCTCCAGAATTGGAGTCTTAATTTCGAATCCCCGTAGTCGGAGTCTTATTTTCGAATCTCCGGAGTCAGAAGTTTTATTTCCGAATCCTTCCTGAGTTGACTTCGAGTCTTATTTTTGTAGTGTCGGAGTCATAATTTCCGGAGTCGGGAGTCTTAATTTTGTAATTCGGGAGTCGGAGTTTTATTTTCCGGGGTCGCGGTCTTATTTTCGTAATTCCGAAGTCGAAATCTTTTTTTCGAATCTCCAAAGTTGGAATCTTCTTTTTAAATTCTCCGGAGTCGGAGTCTTATTTTCGAATCCCAGGAGTCGGAGTCTCATTTTTGAATTCTCCGGAGTTGCAGTCATTTTTTCTTAATCTCTGGTGTTGAGATTTCAAATTTGAATTCTACGAAGTCCAGAGTCTTACATATATTCGAAGTCGGAACGGAGGTCGAAATAACGTTTCCTTTTTTATTTCCCCAGTCGAGTTTTGAGTCCAATAAACAACTAACAATAGTTATTTTTATTCTCAGTCGATATCTTTGTGAAAGATCGGTTCAGAGGCAGTGCGTTGATGACGTCATACAGTAATCAGGAAACGATCACGGTGAGTAATTGTGGTTCATATTACGCTTAGTTTGATGTCTATTAACCCTTTCGTAACTTAATCAGTTTTATTGTTTTGTTTTTCAGGCAAAGAACGAGCAAGGTGAGTAACGGGATAACTTTCAACGTAAATGCATATTAGTAAGTAAATTTAGAGTTTTATTAATTAAGGCTCTATGCAGCAACTGTTATCTAAAGATAAGTGGATAGGATAGGATTTTTATATTTATTCCGGAGGAGAGGAAATTTGATAAGACGGCTTAATCGTATGGCGAATTTCGCCATGTTACCAGCCCAGGTCGGGTACAGGATTAGTTTGCCAGTTATTTGTTTTCAGAAGCATGGACTTGACTTGGAAGTAAGGAGCTACCGGTACCATTCTTGGACCGGAATGTCTCCTGTGCAGCTGAATTCATATTACCCTGAGCCATGTAAACTGTGGAGCACACCTGGTTGAGTCCACAGTAAAACTTGACAAGCTGCGACTCAGCTCCGTCCCTGGACACGAGAGTGGTAGTCGGAGTTTATCCGGAGTAGATGGTGGGGGCCGGAGTCAGTATACAAAGTAGAAATTTTAAAACATAATATTGTTAACACGTTTTATTTGTTCACAGAATTAAGAGAAAAATTAAGCGAAACGCTTGAAAAGGCGTTACTGGATAAGCAAATCGAAGAGGTTACCATAGAAACCGATATTTACCATGTTAACGAAGTTCATTCAACCCAAGTCACCAAGTTTAACGTCACAACTGCGGATGGACTGGATGACACGACTATCGTCACCACCACAAAAAGTGATGACATCACTAAAGCCGTTACGTCATCTGCAGTAAGGAGTAGCAGCCGCACCAGGAAAGCTGATGACGTCACAACGTCGAAAGTGATCGAAAACGTGTTCACAACTCGATCAGTCACTTCTGTTGCTTCCACACACCAAGTACCGACCATGACTGCGACCACAGGTTAGGATAATATTTTTATGATTACCCTGGAGGAGAGGAAAGCTCATCGGATGATTCGATCTGTGCAAAATATCGCCAATAATATTTCAACAAGAAGTAGCATCCATATTCCAGGAACTTTTGAATATATTTATCCATGACATCACAATATCGAATAATGACGTCATACGATAAAAAAAAATGGCGTCATAATTTAGATGGTTTACCTACGCCGAATTGAAGATCTTCAATTATGTTGAATTCAATGCTTCGTAGCTGTTTTTTCTGATCGTATAGACTTGAATCGCCCATTACGTCCATTTGAATCTGCTAGCGCGTAATGCCCCACCATAAGCAGGCAATTCCTCCGTTTGGTTACCGGTCCATGGGTGCAGTTTTAAACCACATTTCTAAAAATACACCAAGGTGGGGTAGTGAGGGCTTGCTTCAATGTGTTCTGGTTTATCCAGTCTCCAGTGGTCCGCAGTCTCTATTGGTGGAGCGCGCCCCACAAGGTAGGCGTAGACAAGTTTTTGAAGGGGCGCGATGCTAATTGAAAATAATTTATTTTTGTTATATTTGATCTTTCCCTCCTTATTTTGGACATACACATTTCTTTAGATATTGCGATTCCATCCACGTATTTTTAGCGTGTTTTTTTTTTTTTTTTTTGGATAAAACATAATTTCGCCTTACTATCAGTTATTTGTAGCTTATTGTTAGCTAGTTATTTTTAAGGTGGGGCGCGAGACTTGACAAATTCTAAAAGGGGGTGCGACTCAAAAAGTTTGACAACCCCTTTCTATTCGAGATGAAGATGCAAAACTGTGGTATCACTGCTGATTATGCGAGCCCATAATACTACACCAAAGTTGGGATACGGAAGGCTTGATGTGTTCTGGTTTTTCAAAAACATGCAAATGGGACAGCTTACAGCTGTCGATTATGTGAGCCATTCTGCTAATCTGACGTTTTTGAATTAGTGCAAGAAATAATTCAGAGTTTTTTGCAGAAGTTTCCAGTACTGCTGCTCCTAAGGGTTTGGAATACGATGGCAAGTGGTTTATTCCCCTCACTCCGTTAATAGGGACGGCGAGAAGTAACAGATCCGAAGCAGAATCGAGATGCCAGGAGATTGACGGTAAATTGGCGAATATTTATAACAACGATCACATGAAAATGATAATGAAGTTTATACGGCAGAATATGGGAACTAAAAAAAAATCTTTTCATCTTGGAATGGCCTATAACTTCGAGGTGAGAACTAGAGGGGTTCCGCCGGCTTTGACGATTACGGAATTGATTTCCGGAACAAAGCTATTATAGACAATCCTCGTATCTTCCTTGCACTGGTTGATTTTCCAAAGCTCACTAAAAAATGTTACAGGCAAATTGTACAGATCCAGAGAAAACCAATACAAAGCAATTTTAACAATGACGTCATCAATTGTAACGTATTAAAATTCGATATTTCGTCTAAAATGAAATTTCAGATAACCCACTATTTCGCTTCGCAGCTTTTATATTCAAACGTCATAGAAAGCTTTATATTCAAACGTCATAGAAATAGTAAATAGTGGCGTCATATTACACATTTATGACGTCACAACACAATAATATGACATCATAAGAAACAAAAAAGAGTAATCTTATGCCTTCCTAATAATACATTGTGATCGCAAATTTATCGGCTGTTTTTATATTTTCAGAAAGAAAGTGTTTTTTTCCGTAATGGAACTTCAGTGTCCCAGACTCACTACAAATGGAGAAAAAGCTTTCCAAGAAACAACGGCGGACAACTACTCTACCTGCGCGTGAACAAGAATAAAGATAGCAATAATCAGTATTTTAGTAATTGGGGGGACATGGAAAAATTTGTACTTTGCGAGCGCTGAGCTCGGAACATATTTTGAAAAGAGCAGAAGAAAGATGCCTGCTTTCGGACGTTTAACTAATTATTGGACACGAAATAGACCTGTGGATCGTTTTGTCTTTTTTTGTTACTATTATGAAAAAATCGCTTCTATTATCAACTACTGGACCAATTGATTTTGAATTTCCAGTGGTTATTTGGGACTCCCGTAGATGAAACAATTCGTAACTTATGAAAATGTGTTATGTATTCGACTGATCAACTTCACTAGCATATAAGCCACTTTATGAATATTCAATTACGTTTTTATTTGTGTTAGGGTGTAGGGAATTTACCAACTGTTACACAAGTGGTAAGAGTGTGGCAAGTTCGGGACACCGACCGTATTTTTGAGACATCCCTACTCTCATACCCGATAAGTGCCGCTGCTTGATAACTAAATTTGGTTTCCCGCGGGTCCCCTCACCATGAAATGCTTTTTCATTATTTATTGTAATTTGTATATTTAGTGTGGTTCAATATATATGTGATTAATTCATCTTATCGGCTTTCCTTTCCTTCTGTATGACTACGAGGTCAAATTTTAATCTAAATAGGATGTGATTTCGGGTTTTTGTAAATGAGATGAAAGTCAATGAGGCGGTTTGATGATATGATCACATACCCCCTCTCAATTGTCTAAATTTTGTTTTTATTTGACAATCTTCTTTATTTTTTGCTTTACTCGTAATTTTTGCTATTTTGCATGTTATTGAATTTTTTCATTATATATTTTATTCACTTTTAAATTGGGGTTGGTAACAGTGGGTCGATAATCTACCCCACCCCCGAAAGTTTAAGCGTAATCTAATCCCAATTTTAAATATTCACCAGTAGTCAAACTGACTTAAAGCTGAAAATTATTGAAAAAAGCAATAAATATTCGTGTTCTGTTCCTGAGCGAGGACATTGGATTTGAAATTGGCTATTTTGAGCGCTAGGAAGCCTGTGGAGAATGGGGAGGGTGTATTTGAAAGGGAAGTTACCCCAACATCTGGATTATCAATCTATTTGAAGTGTCTTATAGCATTTATATATTTTTCTTTACCTTGGCCACAGGGGCGTAGCATCCACTCCCGCAACCCCCGCGGTCGCGGGAGGGCCCAAGCGGTTGGAATTTAGAAATTTAAGCCGCAAACCAAAAACTGCAGTGCAAAACAAGTAATGCAACTCTTGTATCGTTGATGTTAGGTCTGCTCAAATCGTTTTGTTACGTAACAATGCCAGTCGATCGATTTTCGATTTTCGGCGATTTTCGGCGTCTTGTGGTTCGATCGCACCGACTAAATTACGAAGGCTGTCAGAATGATGTCGAAAGCAAAACCTCTCAGTGGCGCTCAGAAACGCAGAAAAAGGGCAGAAGAGGAAGAACATGTGAAAAAATTAAAGTAACCAAGATAAACGGCAAATTTTAGGTTACCATTGCCTTTTTATAGCGACATGTTATGCTTTTGGACGAAATAAAAAAAAACGTTGTTTTAGCTTATGTCCGAGAGTTTTTAGGGTCATTTTCACAAAATATTTTTGCGTGGGGGCCCACGAGAGTCTTGCTACGCCACTGCTTGGCCATGTTTTTGGAAATTAATAAAGTTAATCATTCAATACAGGGTTGCTTTCTTGAAATAATTTGTTTAAGAATACTCTATCTACCAAGAGGGCCGTGAAGTTGGAGTTGGAGGGGGCCCACAATGCTGGGCGTAAAACTGATTTTATTTTTCCCTTGGAAGGTAATCCTCGTGCTTCCCAGTTTCATTGCTTGATTTCACAGGGTGTTTTCACTTTGTGCAGGTTAGGGTTAGGCTATAATTTCAGGTACAAATACTACGGGAGTCACTTGGCTAGTCCCCGAACTCGTGATAGAACTAAAATAAAAAAAATTGGGATAAAATTATGGCCTAACCCCAACCTGGTACACATACTACGCTCCGGTGCCCGCCATCTTGATTCACATACTTCGGGAGTACCAAATTTTGGTTATTGATCTTTGACACGCGTTGTTCGCTTCGCACATGCTAGCTGTTTGGGCATTGTAACGTCATAAACATAGACAATAAATTGGACTCAGGTATAAGCTTTGCAACGCAATAGGATTGGAATTACTCGCACGTAACAGATTGAACTAAATCAAAAACTTGTTTTGCGGGCCTCACATCATTCATAATTGGCACTTCTCTGCGGGCCGCACAATTTTTTCTCGTGGGTCGCCCCCCAGGTCGCACACCCCTGCACCAACTCACAGCTTTTTCCCGTTCTTATCGACGTTGACTACCTCAAGTCTCGTGTCATTCATTATTCACCAAGGCGTAATTCTACATTATGATTCTTTATAATGCCATTAGGGCGCTCTAGAAGTGTGTGTACCATTATGGAGGTAACTAATTTTGCTTGCCTATTTTACATCAAGTTGTGTAAGGGGACTGAAACCTATGGGCAGGGAGTATATATGTATTATTTATATGCTATGGGCGGGCTTTTGATGGGTGTTAACATATTCACTCAGAACATGGCTCGAGAAAAAACATGAGTAAATGTTTCTGAATGACTAAATTTGGTAGAATATTTCACCTAAATAACCTCTAGGTCAGTGGTTCAAACGGTGGAGCGCGCACAAAGGGGGCGCAGATAATTTTTTGAGGGGCAAAGATTTGATCTTGCCCGTCCTATTTGGATATTTCTTTAATTGGAATATTTCGTTCCACCCACATATTTTTAACGTGTTTTTTGAATAAAACATATCGGAACTTTCGCCTTATTATCTGTTATTTGTAGCTTATTGTTAGCTAGTTATTTTTGAGGGGAGACGCTAGACTTGACAAATTCTAAAAGTTTGAGAACCACTGCTCGTCGTAGACTAAATTACGATACTCCATATGCATATCCAATATGTTAGAAGAAGAAAATTTTAAAATGCTGTCTCGTTTTCAAGCCGTGATAATATTGATAAGAGAGAGATCGCTGGCGTTAGTGAGTTCATTATGGTCGGCGACGTAGTCAGGTGGGGGATAGGAATATTATATGCCAAAATCATTGTGCTACGTCCACTAGAAGTACTTGTGGGCACGTACTTCGGAAGACCAGTCTCACTAGCAGAGTGGTTCTGGTAGCCGTTGGTTTCTCCTACACTGTTTCAAATTTGATAGGTTTTCGATTTAAAAATATCTATTTTACAGAAAAAAAAACTTTCAAGTATTCTGAATTGTCGATACAAATATTCCAAATTTCGTTTAAAGAATCATTCATAAAAATGTGAGAACCACTGCTCAAAAGCATTCAATTATGGCCTTATCTGGACGCGTGAACGAAAAATGTTTCAATAATACATATTAAAAGCGCATTTCAGCGGGTCTTCCTCATGAAGATTGATCATCTTCAACTCAGTTGCAGCCTCATCTGAGACCAGTGGGAATTTCAGACAATCCGCCTCAGAATTGAATGAGTCGTCGACGACGTAACCTCTGTGACGTTTTATCTGCACTTCAACTACTTTACTCAAATGCTAGACTGCGCGTTTGTCGCCGAACTTCGTTTTTGATACGATTAAGAAAGCCGTTGTAGTGCGCGTCTCACAAAAAAGAATTTGATTGTGACGTAATGATGGACCATTGCAAGGTAGGTTTAATGAAGTCGTTCATGTATCTTCAACGTAAAAGAACAATGCACGATGAATCATAATATGTTTAATCGAAACGTGGTGAATAGTAGTTTGCAAGTTATTTTTTCTTTGGAGTCGCATGGAACTCGCGAGCCGCGGGTTGTCCTAGTGCTTGGACTTGTTATCGCAGATTACCATTTCAGGTTCAATTCCCATGCCCATGCGCACTATGGTGTAATAAATTAGGTGGGCATTGTCAACCTTGGATAATCCCGGTTCTCCCAAACAACACAGTAACCCCTTAAATACCGTTAGATAACAATGACTGCTTGTATGTACAGGGCCTTATTCGGAGCGAAAGACCCGAACAAGCTTGGTGTAATATATATTAAGTCGAACGTTTTTACGGCTAGGCCATTGCGCCGCCCGAAACATTGTGCTGATGTCAATCATCCGGAAATACCTGTGACAACTCTAACAGTGAGTTGTGTGGTGAATTTACTTTTTTTGTTAACAGCTATCATGCGTTGAGAGCATGGATTCTAAAAGTGGGAATAAAGTTTAAATAGTGTTTATGGTAATTACTCAATATTGAATCAGGCAATGATCACACACACGGGAGCTAGAAATCAAAGTGATTATGCAACTTTTCCGTTCATTCTCACACAAACTTTTTTCTATATTTTCGGATATTCTTGGTATGTCAGAAATATCGTCACGTCATTCGTTACTCCGATTTCAAATTTGATTGGATACAATCGTGGTCATTATTACGTTATTTACATCGATATTTCCAACGAAAATTTATATTTATAAAAACTATAGTCGGAATTAAAGCAGACACGAGTGGGCCATATGAAGCGCTTCGGTGGCCCGCGGGCCATAATGTCAGATATATTGCAATGTCATTTGGTACCCCAATTTCAAATTCGATTGGATGACGTATTAAACACACGCAAACAATATTTTTGTGGGAAATCTACCTTGTTAGGGTATTACAAGGAGAATCTAACCCGAGTTCTACTATATCACTTTATAGTACGGTTGTTACCTCTTTAACACTTTACTTAGATTACTAGGTTTACTCCCAATGCATCCAATAATGCTCATTTATTGGAAAAAGAAATAAAAATGATTCATTATATATTCATTTAATGTGACGGCTGCCTTTGTTTATTGGCAACTAGCTTTTCAATGTCTGATTGAGCGCAGGGATTTCCCCACACCACTACCACAGGGGGTGAACAACCCCCTAAAATTTCAAACACTCCGCCAAGTGTTGGGTCATATTTGCCGCAAAATATAATTTAATTCCAGTTATGTTAGGTTTTTATAGTATTTTGACTTTCGAATCCTACTTCTTTCCCCCCCTGCTATAAAGGGAGCCCTGGGACACGGACTTTCAATTCCACCGTTTAAATACCTCTGCTACGAAAGGTCGCTTATAATCAATTTAAGTCGTAAAAAGTGTGAATCGGGATAAAAGAAGATTTCTCACAAAAATGTTGTATGAAACAGTATGGCCTCGACTGCTGAATTCATGACGAAGCCAATTAAATTTGGAATCCTGGTACCGAAATTATACGACAATTTTTCGGCTTATCGTAAATTTCTAAAATAAAAAAATGGGAGTGGAGTGCAGGAAATGGACACGTTGCATAACACAACAATAATCACTGATAATTCTAACTTCCGAGTGTGTGATCATTGCCCTATTTAACATTGAGTATAGACATGAACTCTATACTAACTTTATTCTAGGTCATTACAGCCCATCGCGTGATAATCATGATCAAAAAATTTAAACTATCATCATGCGATTTACGTCAATAAACCATTAGATTGCAGGAAATGAGCTTTTGAACTTTTTGCCGTGTTGAACGAGCATAACCCTGGTAGCAGATTTCTCGCAGTCTAACCATTGCAAATGAAATAGCAATGCAAAAAATAATCAGAAATCTAACTTGCTTTTGTATGTTGTTATCAAATTAAATCTCCGCACCAATTCGTTCATTTCAGCTTTAATTCTCCAATTTACTTACTTCTTCACAAATTTCAGCATAACCCATAAATGGGCGACGAAATGGGCTCTGGAAAAGGAATTTCAACTTAGCATTGTGCAGATGCAGATCTAAATTGATTGCGTTGAGTTCCATAACTACAGTTAAACTACACAGCAATGCTGATTCCTCCTTACAGCGCGATGGCCGAGTGGTCAAAGCGTTGTTTCACATCTCGGGTTTAAATTCTATACCCACCTTCTAACCCAGGGAGTGATAAATTGGGGAGGCAATGCTGAGTCAAAAAAATTTCGGTATTTCCGAATAATCGTAACTCTTTACATGCCCTTAGATATCAGTGGTAGCTCATACAAAGCCTAGTTCAGAGCGAACGGCGTGAAGAGGAGCCCTATATATAAAACTAGTAAGCAGACGGTCAAATTATTGTTTTTTTGAGATTTAGTTGGAAGTTCTGAATCATTTTATCGCCATTGAAAGTCTGCAATTCCGACTCTTGGAGTTACAAATCACGTGACAAAGCGTAAACCGTGCAAATTTTCAAAGGAGCAAAATCCAACGTGTTTTATGTCCATGAAACGCGGTATTTCAATGCATTTTTACGTCTGATATGTCAGTTTGTGACAATATTATAAGGGCTTTGATAAAAATTATAATCAGAATATCTTACTGATATATTTAGTGTTAAATTTGCGTTGCTCTGTTTGAACAGAAAGTATATGATTGACGTGAACTTCCGCGATTTTTTAAACGATATTACCCTACTATGAATATGTTTTGGAAATGCGATACTTCGAAATCATGGTGTCACCTATGAACAAAACAGCGGTAATTTAGTTCAACGATAGTTGGAATGGCACAGGAAGTTTCCATAATACTGTCTGGTTTTCAGCGCAATATGCTAAACTATACCTACACCGGCATATTTGATAAATGTTATCTAATGCCAGGCCTGGACCAAAGCTCTATACATTCATTTTGAAGACAATCTAATTTGATTATCCTAGTTCAACTGTGGCACAAACATAAGTTTATTGCACTAACACACGGCCATGTAATATTGTGATCAACTGAACAGCGACTCATATCGCTTGCCCATCTATGAAATCAACTCACGTAACGCCGAATAAGGACACGTGACATCTGCTACTCTACATTGATATATGGAATCCCAAAGTTACCGTATTTTACGGACCATAGGGTACACCGTCAATAAGTTGCTTAGATTTGGGTTTTGTAAATACATGAGGCGAACCGGTGTTATAAGGCGCAACCGGTACTGGTACTGGTTTTGACTAGGCCAGTGGTTCTCAACCTTTTTTCTTTTGTAGCCACTTTCGTTGCATAAAAATTCTGCGGCCCACTAACTTTCTCATGCAAGGGATAAACTACAAAAAAAAAACAAGACTTTTTTTGCAAAAAATAAATACTTTCACTTTAATATTTAGAATGGAAGGCAGCAGCATCATTCATTGCTTCTACAATAAAAATTTGACCATAATGACACAACTGAAACTAAACTTTTCATTAACCATAGTAATTTTTAATAGGCTTGTGGCTCACTTGAAAATGTGCATAAAGCATAAAGCACTACCTAAATCCTATATTGATGGTCCAAAATCCTTAGGTTAGAGTGAGGGCTGGGAATGCAGATTGTGCTGAAAATTCAAATATTTAAATCCTAACCATAAATTCTTCATTTTCAGTTGATATACTTATATCTACCCAGTCTGGGCCAGCGAAATTCGTTTCGCCAAGAGCCCCGCAATATTTAAAGCCGACAAGACATGTTTGGCCTGTATTTTCACAAAATAGGATTCATGGTGGCATATCGCGCAAATTGTACCATAATTCCACCAAATATTACTCTACAATGGCGTGGTAGTGACGTCGTCGTTTCATAAAGATAGAAAGAGCAGCATTTACCAAACTATCTTTTTTGTGACGCAACACGTATACTAAAATTTAAAAGAGAGAAAACAATTTCTCTTTCCGCTCCAGAGTAGTGAGTGAGCTGACATAGAATATATTCCGGTGCGAATAGATTGAAGCTTCATTCTAACCTACACTGTTTGGGTATCTACTTTCATCGAAGCAAAGTTGACAAAATTCTTGGATTCGAAATGAAGATTCCGATTCGACACAGTTTCATCGGACTCATACTGTTGATGGAGGCTTGTTTATTGATTAAAGGTCAGTATAACCGTGCATGCTTTGTTGGGTTTGCTTGCTGGCCTGGGTTATGTTTTTTAGGGAAGCGCTATAATTGACACATGCAAATTACGGCCCGAAGGCCAAATCCGTCCCGACAGGGTATTCAATCTGGCCCGCCTGATGCTACCACAACTAAACTAACACTAAATTTGGATGTTTTAGCTAAAAATTGCTCAAAGAATTTGTTGATATTGCATTATATTCAGTTCTGACACGAGGCTTATTGTTTTTCATTCCTGCTTTTGTACCACATATACCAGTCTAGGCCCGCCAGTCTAGGTGGGCAACATTTTTGACCCCTGGTAAAACGTAAAACGTTTGCCACAGTAAATTAGGCAAGGTAGTTGAACTGCTCTAAATAAAGATGCATATTGAATAATTGTGAATGAATGATATTCTCGAATAATTTTTATGTTAAAATTCACACAGTGTTAATTAATTTCGGATATTTTTTGGCGCTTCAGAAGTGTGTGTACCAATACGGAGATAACTAATTTTGTTCGCCTACTTTACATCAAGATATGTAAAGGGACTGAAACCTATGGGCTGTGGGTATATTCACTTGGCTAACACAGACAGACCCCGAACTCGTAATAGAACTAAAATAAGGAAAATCGGAATAAAGTTATGGCCTAACCCTAACCTGGTACATATACTTCGGGGATACCGTTTTTTATTCTGCTTATAATAAATGCTGATTTCACCAAAGCAAAAAAAAAATAAATAATAAAATCCTCCCCAGCGATTTTCGAATATGAAAATTAGTGGTTCGTACAGAGAATTTAAAATTTATACAAAGACTCCAAAAATCAGGCCATTGATATTCAATCGGCATAATTGTTTTTATACTTTTCTAAGTATAGAATCCAGAAATCTGATAATATACGTTTATATTGGTGACATTATTTCATTAATTCGAATATTTTTTCCGAACCACACCGAAAAATTGTGCAAAAAGCGATGAAAAAACGCTTTATTTTTCGAATTTAACATATTTCAATATCTTATAAATGTATTCGTAAATCTGCGCTTTATCTAATATATGCGACTCTAATATATGTGAATTGAAACAGTTCTTTTAGCGAATTTCAAATATGTTTTCTCGCTTCACGGCTGGAATAGTTGTATCAGGGGGGGGATATTTATTTATTCCGGCGTATGAGGAGCCGGTATGACGGTGTAGTGCTATGACAAACCTCGGTCTCTCGATGAAGGTCAAACGGACATTTGAATATGTAAAATAATGATTATTATCTGATAGTTTTTTCCCCATATACCTCGTTTATTTTGTCACGTATTGGATGCGTTGCTGTAACGTAAATAGGGCTGGATTTAACAAGCAAAGTAGGCCGAAGTCTAGGAACCTCGGCATTAAATTTTGAACTAATATTCATTTTTAAATCGTTTTTGAATTGTAAAAGGTTGTTCTAGAATAAAACTGGTTTAGAATTTTATCAAGCTGATATAAATCAACTGAATTCTCGTCCCAAATAATTACCGTTTTGAAAATTAAAAACAGTACAATAATTAACTTATATCAATTTAAAAAACTGTACTCTGTACCATGTACCTCTGTTTTATTACCGCCGGAATTTTTTAATCCACTATCCAATCTACTTGCGCGAATAGCGTTCGTATTTTGCAAGTAGCTAAAATGCCACGCAATTTATTCATGGCGTCATAATGTATTCTTTATGACGTTATTGTTTAAGAGGAGTCTCTTAAACGGAGCAGCCTAGGGTCTTTTATCGTCTACTCCAAATCCTGCCCTGACCGTGGATCTTACTTAGTGGCCCTTCCTTCATTGCGAAAACATTTTGATTTTGAAATCTCCGATGAGAATATTTCCTTATTTGGAATGAACGTTTTGTTTTTAATGAATGAACTTAAATTTTAAATAACGTAATATACACTCAAACGTTCAATAGTGAAAAACCGCTCATAAATTTGAAGGGCTTGGTGGCCCATTGGTAAAGCGTTGGACTCGGATATTTCGGCATCGCGGGGTAAAATCTCGGGTTCCATTTTATACCCACCGGCCACCACCCCATTCAGAGTGTTGTAAAGTGAATAAGCAATGTCGAATCAACAAGATTGCTGCCCGTCTAAAATATAACACCTACGTACGTACTTAACACCTAATTACGTATTAGTGTATGCTCGCCTTTTTTCACTTCTGAGCATTTGAGTGTATATGACGATATTTTAAACTTAAGTTTGAAAAAACGTTTCAAATGAGGTGATTCTCTCATCGACTGCTCGCACGTATAAATAAAATAATATACACATATAATAAATACGTATAAATAAAGGCCGCGAACTATGGGAAATCAACTTTCCCGAGTTCATTATTGGCCGGAAAAATTGAAACGATTCTCAGAAACCAGAAATCTTTTGCCTGTGCCCGCACGACCTCTAAAAATTATTAGTTTCCCCAATGGCGGGCATAATAATTCAAATTTGATTCGACCAATCATTATCGAGGAAAATAGTGCGTTCGCATGACGTGGGTAGCAGTATAAAACTAAATATGGAATTAGAGAATGTGCGCCATAGGGAAGTACTGAATTAGTCTCGTTATGAAAAAAGTTTAGCAACATAACTTTCGTTTATCTGTTATAAATCATTTTAAAATGAACATTTCGCTCGATTTTTAATTTCAATTTTCTATTAACAGAAGAGCAATGCTGGATTCCTATGGTTTGCCACGACCAGCTTACTTGGAGAAAACTTACGGTGAGAGCTTTAGTAGTAGTTTCATATTGGTGGTATTTTAAATCCATGGGAACACTTTTTCGCGGGGAACACTTGCTAAGCTAAGGCCTTACTTTAGCGATGTTAAGCATTCATGCCCATATATTCAAAGTTTACTTTCTTGTTCTATTTCAGGAAGGACAGTGCACAAAAGAAGAAGAGAAAGCTCTGGAAGGTTTGTGTCCACAATATAATTTCTTTGAAAAATGTTTTCAAATATTTGCCAAATGATCTGATAGTATACATGCCCGCAAACAATCGTTTTGGTACTCCTAGAGTATGCGTACCAAGATGGCGGACACTGGAACGTAGTATGTGTACCAGGTCAGGGTTATGTCCTAATTTTAGGTACAAATACTACGGTCAGTTAGCTAGTCCCAAAATTCGTAATAGAACTAAAATAAGGAAACCTAAAACAAAATTATGGCCTAACCCTAATCTGTGTATAGAATAGCAATTTCAATCTCATATTTCTCATTTTAACCAGAAAGAAAGGGGTTCATATTTTCTAACAAAAAATTCACTGGATACGGATTGTAAAACTGTTTGCTCAATTTAAATTCTGTTTTTATTTATGTTTCGCAGCTTTAACGGAACGATTAGACGGGATGAAAAGTGGGCTCTATCAATTACAAAAGGTGTTGGAAGAATCAGAGACGAACTCAGTGCAGCCTTCTGTTGTGGGTGTTAAAGAAACGACCACTCCCCAGGGTATAAAAATCTATGTCTTTGGTATCGCATGCACTAGCATAGATATTAAAAAAATCATTTTCAGTCATAGTAATCGATAATAAGGCGATTGTGCAAAAAAGCTGAAAGGAAAACTTTTAAAATATATTCTCATTGCTATTCAGTATCTCATTCTTACTTTAAAGCACCCAAAACTATAAATCTTGCTCTAAACTTGTAATATAAACTCACTGTTTTCACACAGGATACAGAGACAAGAAAACTTCTTCGGCCCAAACCTCAACCGTACATGCTACATCCCCGTGGTCAACTAAGGAAGCCTTTCTTTCTACCGTGCGTCCACAAACTACAAAAGTCGAACAGAGTACAGGTTGGTTTGGCCTCCTCTTTCTCGTTTTTCACTGCGAAAATATTTCTCCCCTAAACGCCCTAAACGCGGCGGTGTGGATCATCGTGCTAAGCGTTAGGAATACGCATGACGAGTGAATGAGTGCCTAATTTATGTTAATGTCGATTTTTCATTTTTGACAAATTTCGCTCCGAACAGCGCTTATACAAGCTACCACTACAATCTAACGATATGTATGGAACTATGTTTATTGTAAGTGCTGGAATCTCCCTGGTTCAGCACTGTCTACAAAATTTATTACATCCTCGGTGAGGCGGTGGGCATGAGATTTGTAACCAACGATGACAGCGTAGTGAAGTCCACCGGGTTGGGCATATTAGTGGCGCATTTCTGGAATGTGGAATTTGTAAATTTTGTTTGTTGTAGGTTGAGAGGTTCAGAGTTGAAGACAACATTTTTGACTTTGAATTTAAGACTCGCGTGAACTCTGAATCCTTCAATTTATAGACCAGACATTGGCAAACCACGAGAAGCGGGCCAAATCCGGCTCGTTGGGTAGTTCAATCTGGTTCGCCTGATGCTGCCACAACCAAACTAAAACCAAATTTTATTGTTTTGATTAAGAAATAGCTTAATGAACTTGTTGAGATTGGGATTACATTTAGTTTTGGCACGAGGCTTATTGTTTTTTATTTTGGCTTTTGTAACACTGTAAATACACTTCATAAGTGAAGTGCTTGGAAGTGTTTGGAAACGTGTTCACAACTCAATCGATCTCTTCTGTTGCTTCCACACACCAAGAGTCGACCATGACTGTGACCACAGTTTGGGGTGAGATTTTTATCAGTGCCCTAAGAGAGAGGAAAGTTCATTAGATGGTTGGACCCTTGCAAAATATCGCCAATAATATTTCAACAAGAAGTAGTATTCATATTCCAAAAACTTTTGAATATATTTATTCATGACATCACAATATCGAAAATGTTTTGTCATAATATGACGTCATACGATAAAAAAATGGCGTAATAATTTAGATGGTTTACTTAAGCCGAACTTTCTCCAAAATCTTCAATATTGTTGAATTCATTGCTTCAAAGCTTTTTTCCTGATCGTATTGACCTGAAACGCCTTCAAGCTTAACGTAAATTTATATTTACTAGCGCGTAATGCCCCATCATAACCAGAAATAGCCTCTGTTTAGTTACCATTGCTGCAATTTCGAACTATATTTATAATACCACACCAAGGTGAAGATTGTGAGGGCCTCAATATGTTCGGGTTTATCCAGAAGCACGATAGCTCTCAGTCTCCAGTGGTTTTCAAACGTTTGGGCGCGCCCCACAATTGGGCAAGTTAGACAAGTTTTTGAAGGGGCGTGAAGTTAAATGATCTTGCCCTCCATATTTTGGATATATACATTTCATTGTTCTTCAGAAATTGCGATTCCATCTATGTATTTTCAACGTGTTTTTTTTTTTTTGGATAAAACATACTTTCGCCTTACTATCAGTTATTTGAGGCTTATTGTTAGCTCGTTATTTTTGAGGTGGGCGCGAGACTTTATAAATTCTAAAAAGGGGGCGCGGCATAAAAAGTTTAACTACCATCTATTCGAGATGGTTGTAAAAGCAAACATGATGCAAAACTGTGTTATCACTGCTGATTATCAGAGACAATACTACATCAAGGTTGAGATACGGAAAGCTTGATTATGTTCTGGCTTTCTAACAACATGAATTGGACAGCTTGCTGTTGTCGATTATGTGACATTCTATAACAGAAGTGTCCTGTAGTCCCTTGAAAAGCTAGCGATTTCAAATTAGTGCGAAAAACATTTTGATTTTTTTTCGCAGATGTTCTCAGTACTACTGTTCCTAATGGTTTGGAATACGATGGCAAGTTGTTTATCCCTCTGACTCCTCTAATAATAACGGCGAAAAGTAACAAAACCGAAGCAGAATCGAGATGCAAGGAGATTGGTGGACAATTGGCGAATATTTATAATGACGATCACATGGATAGAATAGGAGATTTCATACGATCAAATTTTGAAATTGGAGAAATAAAATCTTTTCATCTTGGAATGACCTATAACAAGGTGAGAACTAAAGGGGTTTCGCACGCAGGGGCAAGGAGTTGACGATCACGGCGTTCATTTCCGAATCAAAGCTATCTGAGTCAACCCTCGTATTTGCCTTGCACTTCTAAAGCCCACTGAAATAAGGCGAATAGCAAATTATCTGACGCAAAATCATTTATAGATTCAGAAGAAAACAATTAAAAGCAATTTTAACAATGACGTTACGTTTTCAATTATGACGCCATAACATCCAATATTTCTTCTAAAATGAAATTTCAGATAACTCACTATTGCGCTTTTCAGCTTTCAAATATATTCATCACATTATAGAAATCTGCATCAGCGATCAGTAAATAGTCACGTCATAATACACAATAATGACATCATAGCACGGTGATATGACATCATAAGAGTAGGGAAGAGTGGTCTTGTGGCCCACATAAGAGAACAATAGTAACCGCAGATTGATCGCCGTTTTCATATTTTCAGAATGAAAGTGTTTCCTTCCGTAACGGAACTGCAGTGGACAAGACTCACTTCAGGTGGAGAGGAGGCTTTGCAAAAAACAACGGCAAACTAGTCTATCTGCGCGTGACAAAGGATGAAGAGAGAGTCAATCAGTATCTTTGGAATGGGAGGGACGAGGAAAAATTTGTACTATGCGAGCGCTGAGCTCGAAACATATTTTATTGTAAAAGCAGAAAAAAATGCCTGCTTTTGGACTTTTACTTAGTTGTTGGACACGTAATGGATATATATATATATACATCGTTTTGTCATTTCCTTTGTTATTAATATGAAAAAATCGCTTTTATTATCAACTACTGGACCAATTGCTTTGAAATTTCCGGTGGTTATTTGGTACTCCCGTAGTGTGTGGGTTAGGCCATAATTTATTCCAATTTTCATTATTTTAGTTCTATTACGGGTTCGGGGCCTGTCTGTGTTAGCTAAGTGAATATACCCCCTGCCTATAGGTTTTTGTCCTTTTACACAACTAAATATAAAATAAGTAAAAAAAATAGTTACCACCATATTGGTACATACACTTCCGGAGCGCCGGTTATTACTTATCGATCCTTAGATCGGTAATTATGTTGATAGGTATTTGTCTGTTTGTCTGTTAGATGCAATCTGCTCCAAATTTTACATGTGCATTTATCATATCTTGGACCAGTCTATCGATTTTGAATGAATTATGTCGTATAATTAGCAATTTATTAATTAATTAGAGATGGTACACGCGGTGTCACTATAGAGTCATGAATCGAAACCGCAGTTTCGATCGATAAGTGTTCGGTCTCCGACCGATATTTTCGTTTAGCTATTATCACGGTGTCTCAAATAATCTCTTGTCCAGTGATGGAATTCAAAATTTTAGAAAGCTTTTTGGACACTTTTGCGTCGAACACATTAACAACAGGTTCGCTAGTTTAAAAAATATATGCATGTTATGACGTAAGCTGCATCAACATGACACGCGTTACATAAATCTAATATTTAACTTTCAAAACGCAAAATACCGTGTTTTCCTAAAAATAAGACCTAGCCTGAATTTTTAAGATCGTTTTAATATAACCTTAAAATACGTACTAGTCAATAGCACGAAGATTTTTTTCTCTTTTACACGTTTTAAATGTATAATAATCTATGGTATTTTAAATAAATATGTGTTATTTATAAGTAAATGAATATTGGTTTTCAAATTTTGTATATTCGAAAATATATGTTCTTCGTATTTTCAAACTCGTATTTTTTAACTAAATATTGAAACGTTTGGCTTGACTGTGTTGGCATTGCAGGGATCACATACTGGGTTCAAATCCTATTCCCCCCATCTCACCAAGGAATAAATATTTTTCAAACTTTCACTATCCGCACTTTGTTTGGAAACTTACCTATCGTTTGACCATAATTCTTCTAATAAAATGTCCGCTTTGTTGCTTTTATTGTATTTAATTACCTAAAGATCCCATTGCAAGACCCTGTATTATTTTCTTTTATTGCATTGTGTCTTATTGATTTTGTTGTTTATCATTTGATTTTTCTATGATGCTACGAAGGCTTTAACCCGACATAGCAAAACTAGCTTGAAAATCAAAGCAAAACTTGTTTTGAGAAAAACGTATATTTAATATTTTTAAACTTCTGTAAGTTTTTACTGAAATACTTTTGGTGAATATTTCTTCAAAGAATTAATTGAATACCATCTGAAGAACATCACTGACTTTCCTTATATACTATCGTTGTTTTGTGATTTGCACAGTGGTTCCCAACTCTTCATAGAACATGACCCCCTTCCGGAGGGTTTTAGCACTCTTGGCCTTTGTTCATCATTCGAGTAGTATTTATAGCTGATTTGGGCAAACTACGGCCCGCAAAGAAAATTGGGCCCGTTGCGTAATTCAATCTGGCCCGCCTGATGCTTCCACAACCAAACCAAACCGAAATTTCGACGTTTTAGATGAAAATAGCTCAAGTAATTCGTTGAGATTGCTATTTAATTTAGTTTTGCATGGGGCTTATTGCTTTCCACTTTTGCTTTTGTAACACTGTAAATATTGTTTATAAAATGTAACTTATTACGTCACACTTACATTAGGGTCACCATATTTGAAAAAGCAAAATTCCGGACAGTCCATGACTATTTTCATGACCTCGTATAAAAAATATGCGCACGGTACGAAATAACAATGTTATGTATGAGCAGTGTGCACAGTACGATTGCAGATGCAGTAAAATTCCGGATTCCGGACATTTGAGCATTTTTAAAATTCTTCCCGGACGCAAAATTGATACTAAATTCCGGACATGTCAGGAATTTTCCGGACGGTATGGCAACCCTAACTTACATGGCCCGCCAGTCTAAGTGGGCAAAATTGTTGGCCCCTTCTCCAAAAACCTTGTCCGACTCTGATTTATAGTGTTAGATCCCAAATTCCGTTATGTTTATATAATTCATGCTCAACAAAGTGAAAACACCCTGTGAAATAATCTTATCAAGCAATGAAACAAGGAAGAACGGAGTGTTAACTTGTAAAGAGGAAAGTAAAATCAGTTTGGCTTCAAGCATTGTGGCCCATTCAACTGCTCTGTGGTCCCCGTTGGGAGCCGCTGCTAAGAACGGGTTCGTATTTGTAATTTATTTTACTAACAACAGGTTCTCCAATAACAGAAAACTATGCCGAAGTTATAGCTTTAAAAACAGGAATGTACATTATGAGAATGGGTTACCACAAACCTATGAATCCCACTACATGCTCTGAGCCCAAACAGTGAAACCTAAAAAATAGTTTTGACAAAATGAGTGATTCGTATTTTTTGATTTTTAAACGTCTGTAATTTTTCATTGAAATATTTGAATATCGCTTCAAACTAAGATCAGATGCTAGATTTTAAAGGGTACTCCCGTTGTATGTGAACCTAAATGGCGGACAGTGGAACGTAGCATGTGTACCAGGTTAGGGTTAGGCCATAATTACAGGTATAATTACTACGGAAGTCACTTGGCTAGTCTCTGAACACTTTATAGAATAAAAATAAGGTAAATTGGAATAAAATTGTGGCCTAACCTGGTACACATACTACGTTCCGGTGCCTGTCATTTGGTTCACATACTACGGGAAAACCTTGAAAAGTACCTAGCTTTTGAAATATCTGCAACTGATATTTTTTAAAATCTCAAATTTCACCATTTTCTTTGAAACACCAATATTTTTTTATCAGTCTTTTTCTGAATCCGAGATGTGTTGCCTTTTTTGCTTTCTCTATAAAAAATTGTTCCAGAGTTCTCATTGTAAGGCTGAGATATTTGTTTTTAATCTATTTTACATCTTTTTTTGTTTTAACTTTTATTTCACAATATGACATAACGAGGGCTTAATTAAACCAAAAGAACAAAACTGGGAAATTGTTAAACTCCTGTATTCATATACTAAGATACTTTGGTAAATTCACTTCACTTTATTATTATTTTTGGAATTTCAAAATTTGACCCGATTAGTCGCTATTACCCGTATTTTTACGATTCCGAGATGCAAATGAAATATTTTTTTTTTATATAAATAATCATTATTAAGCCACCATTGCAAAACTAAGATGTTGACTTTCCCTGTTTTTTATTGTTGTTGCTTTTTTAGTTTAGGAAATATTTAATCCGTTTTCCTGAAATAACAAAAAATACTATTGTATTTGAAAGTTTTTTTGTGCCTCATCGGGGAAAAAACGCAAGTGAACCTTTAAAATGAAACCTTTAAAAACCTTACATTTAAAATGAATAGATCACATTCGCTTCAGGTAGAAACCCATAAGCCGGCGCGGTTTTTGGAACGGTGGCCATAAATTTTACCAATCTAGACTGGAGGACCATGAGAGTGACGTAAACCCCAATTTTAAGAACAATATCCACAGGTTACAAAAGCAAAGTAGAAAACAATAGGCCTTGTGCCTAAACTGAATTTAATTGGAATTGCAAAAATTCCTAGACTTATTTTTTAGGTAAAACATCAAAATTTGGTTTCAATTTGGTTGCGGCAGCATCAGGCGGGCCAGATTGAATTACTCAACGGGCCGAATTTGGCCTGCGGGCCGTAGTTTGCTCATGTCAGGCATAAACTCTGTCTAAACCAGCACACAGCGCGATTATCGAGTAAACACTTCTATCTCATAAACAAATTTATTTCACACACACAGATCTTCAATTTATTCATGCGCGCAATAATTACAAAGTACATGCTGCAGTGCATAGAAAGTAATGTGCAGCAAACGGAAAGGAAAAATAAGAGAAAAAAAAGTTGATTGAAAGGTTTTCCATTAATGGCGAAATAATCGCACAATTATATACGGCCAGAGATAATGGCATACATTTTTTTGAAAAAAGTTATGAACCATAGCTCGGAATAAAGCGTTAGACAAGCAAGTTGCTTGAATTATATACGGCCAAAGATAAGGGAGGGCTTTTGGTGCGAGGTTTTCAAATATTCAAAACATGGCTCTGGACAGAAAGAACAGGAGTAAATGTTCTTGAATGACCAAATTTCGCTTGAGATATTTCACCTAAATAGCCACTTGGTAGAGTGGTTTAAATTTTAAATGCTGTTCAAAATGCTTTAAGCTAGGATGAGAACCACGGGAATAAAAAACAGAGGGCTGTGAGTGCTTTAGTCCTCCGGAAGGGTGCAACTAGCCATGAAAGGTGGGGAACCACTACAAAAGACTATATTACTTCAAAAGCGTATGCAATATGGCGCTCCTGTAGTATGTGCACCAAGATGGCGGACACCAGAACGTAGTATGTGTACCAGGTTAGGCCCTAATTTTATTCCTATTACGAGTTTGAGTGCTAGCTAAGTGACTTCCCCGTGGTATTTGTACTTGAAATTATGGCCTAACCCTAACCTGGTACATATATTACGTCCCGGTGTCCGCCCTCTTGGTTCACATACTACATAAGTACCTGCAATATGTCAAATAGGCGAAATTTTCAAATAAAATTTTTCGAAATTTTGATCAGACTTTTTTGCCTTGAAATTCTAGATTTGTATTTGTTTGATATTGAAATAGCAAATTCTGCTTTCAAAGGTACGATATGTCTAATTACTCCATTAGTAACCTTACGAAATACTTGACTATGACCTTGTACAGAGCACACAAAATAACCAAAAGAGAAGTAAAAACAATAATGCGGCAGTTTAAACAAAAACAAATGAAACTTTTATTGTGTTTGGGTTACTTTGGTAAGAAAATTAGAAAGGATTTCTCAATGGTATCCCGAAATACGCGCCCACAAGTACTTCTATAGTTGGCCTGGCTTAACAATTTTTGCATATGTGATTCCTCACCCCTACCTAACTAGTCATCCGAAAATCTGAACAATACTGACGTAATAATGCCCTCCAAAGTATACAGATGTTCGTCTAAAAAGTACATACGATCATCCAAAATCAAGCAAGCTATTTCTTTCGTTACCTTGTCGTAACGATACCGATATGAGAGAGATCACTGGCGTTAGTGAGTTCATTATAGTCGGCGACGTAGTCAGGTAGGGGATAGGAATATTATATGTAAAAATCATCATGCTACGCTCACTAGAAGTACCTGCGGGCGTGCACTCCGGAAGACCCGTCTTACTAGCAGAGTGGTTCAAGTGGCCGCTGGTTTCTCATACACTATTCCAAATTTGATATGGTTTCAATTTGAAAAACAAAACTATTGCAACTATTTTATAGAAATAATTATATTCCAATTATTCCGAATTCTCTGTTTCAAATTTCGCTTAAAAAATTTGTCATAAAAATGTGAGAACCACTGCTCAAAAGCATTCAATTATGGCCTCATCTGGACGTGGGAACAAAAATGGTTTAATAATGCATATTCATACAAGTAAATACTGGTTTGCAAAAAAATATCAGATGTCAAACGCAGAAATAAGGCCTTATATGGACCGAAGATGAAGTTAAACCAACTTTAACTGCGGTCCAAACATGGCACAAGCAAAAAACAAGCAAACATTCATGCACATATCAATTATTAGAACACAATTGCATTGTAGCATTATACACCTTACTATGGCAATCGATGCCGTTGTACTATTTTACTCGCCATTGTTCGTTTGTGGCAGTTCAAGGTCATTCATTTGACCTTCAAAAAGGTTTTGACTTTCACTTTTCATTTCGAACAATTTTTGTAAATGTTATGTGACATCATAGAGTGTTACATTATGATGTAACAACATTTCATTGTTGTCTATGATGATGCCATAAAGCACTCATTTATGAGATCATAAGATGTATTATCACTTCACAGTAGTTTAGCAGCAACTTGAGGACTATGACATGAAGCGATTGACATCAGTAAAGGAAGATCACTCGATTCAATTCTGAAATGAGAAAGTGCATATTAAAATCAAAATAATATTCAATAAAATCATAAAAAATGCAAAAATTCATATTTTTAAGTGACATGGGCAGCAAAATGGCAAGTTTAAGCAAATTTTGAAATTGTTTTTCTTTTTTTTTCAGATACGGGAATTGCTGTTTTTCCCTCTAATTAAACATATTTTAATTAATACTGCTTTTTACTTATCGATCTTAAGATCGGTAAGTATATTGATAGGTATTTGTCTGTCTGTATGTCTGTTAGATGAACGCAATATCTCACGAAGGCGAAGTTGAATCTGCTGCAAATTTTGCATGCGCATTCATCATATCTCGGACCAGAAGCCTATTGATTTTGGATGAATTATGTCGTATAATTGGCGAGTTATTAATTAATTAGTGATGGGACATGCGGTGTCACTATAGAGTCATGAATCAAAACCGCAGTTTCGATCGATAAGTCTTCGGTCTCCGACCGATATTCTTGTCTATAGTGTTGTTCATGATAATTGATAAATTTCACTTTCTAAAATATGCCTTCTAGCGGGTCCCCCGGAAACGTTGGGCTTCACGAGTACTGAGGATCTTAAATGCGTTCCGAGCTATGAAAATTTTTATGTATAATACAGAAAAATGCTTTTTTTAACAATTCAAAAGTGGGGTTTTGATCCTTAACCACCTTCTACCTAAACTCAGATTCGAGACGCTGCTGAGGAGTCTTGTTTGGAGCAATAGGTATAAAAAAAATTGTACCCTATGCATAGCATCAGCTTGACAGCGAACAATAATTTTACTCACCCCAGAACAGCTGACAGTTGAGAAATATTGACTCTTGTGTTTCCGACGACATATCCTGCCAACATTCGGCTTTTCAGAACGAGTTCTCCCAACGAATTCTCCAATTGTTGCATGCACTGGAAAATATTCAATTTGGTAAGTATTCTTGTTGATTGTATAGGCAGCATAGGCCATTACCACCTCTTGAAAAACTTTTTAATTACTAAATTACGGATACCGGTACTTTTGTGCTATAAGTTTGTAGCCAAGAATGTTCTAGGTGTTCCGCAAGGCGAGATAAAAGTGTGGGTGTTCCAAGGCAAAAAAGTGTGAGAAACGCTGGGCTATTTCTTACAGCCTTGACATTTCTAGTATCAAGATCCAAGGCATCTATCTAACATAACATTTAACTCTGAGATAAATATATACATAGCTAATACAAGATTGTTCTGGTTCAAAAACTAAATTACCGTAAGCAAAAGAGCAACGCCCAAATCTATGGACATCAAGGCACAAGTCCATGCTTCCGAAAAACGAACAACTAACTAATCCCATACCAGACATGGAATGGTAATCGGACGAGAGGCCGTGGTTTGCCATATGGTTAGCCGTCTTATCGGTTTTCCTCTCCCCCAGGATAACTGTGTAAATTCTATCCTATCCTAGAATACCTAACTGCAGTGCTGATAGCCTATACGGCTTACACATAAAAGCAATGTGAAGTGATTTCGCAAAATCAAAAACACCCGTGAATGTCAGGTCTGACAGAAGAAAAATATATGTGTAACACATGTTGATAAATGTCCATTAATGTGCCCGATTGAAGAGATAGAATAAAATAAAAACTTACAAATTCCGCTGGTGCATTGATCTGATATAGCTTCGTTATTCTTTCCAAAATATTCGTAACAAGTTTTGAATTCAAGGCCGGGAGTGCTGTATTGTCGCTATGGATACGATGAGTACTGAGAACTTTGACGGTCCTAGGAGGGAGTAAAAAAAAATTAATTGAGTATGAGATGTGATAATGTTGTGTCTTAAATGAATAGAATGTTCAAATTAAAAAAAAAATTACATTTTCTATTTTAATTTCTTGGGTCTGAGAATAACTTGGAACAGTGGTTCCCAAATGGAGATGGCAGGCCATGTAAGTGTGACGAGAAAGTTACATTTTATGTACGATATTTAAAGCGTTACAAAAGCAAGAGTGGAAAACAGCGAGTAATGTGTAAAAACTAAATTTAATTGCCATCTCAACAAATTTTTTGAGCTATTTTTCAGCCAAAGTATCAAAATTTGGTTTAAGCTTGGTGGTGGTAGCATCAGGCGGGCCGGATTGAATGGGTCGAATTTGGCCCGGCGGCCACAGTTTGCCCGTGTCAGGCCTAGAGAATACAATTCAAAGCATTGCATCAAAAATGTAGAATTAACCTACCATTTATCTGTATCTGCTACTATCGATACGGCTTCGGATACTGGTTCATCTAGTACAGGTCTTTGGACAGAATGTTGCAATTCTCTTATTATCTTTCTATATAATCCTGATTGATTACGAGTGCCATGCAACGCGAAACCCCATAAATATTCTGGTGAATAGCTGAAAAAACATAAAAAATTTATTTTTTTGTTCAAAGTGTAATTTCCATTTAAAAATTATTTTCCAGTTAAGAAAAGGGTGGTGAGAGCAGCTAGAAAAGGGGTGTGGCACTAGCGCATTCGCGTACCCCTTATTAAAGAATAGCACCCCAAGCCATTTATTGCGGTTCTTGTCAACACTCAAATTTTCCCCATCAAGCATAAATTCATATTCCCAACTTCCTACCATACATAGCAATTTTTCGTAGATTGAAATGCTTTTTATACCCTTGTGACTGTTGGAAACCCACGTTTTTCGCTAGCTGTTACAGTCTAACTTAGCAAATGGAAATTTCAAATCCTGCCCTTCCAACATTCCTGGCTACGCCTCTGATTAAACATTCCACGATTCGCAGCCATGCTTGCCAAATCGGAAATAAAATCCAAGACTTACTCTGCCATTAGCTCTCCGAACGTCAATCTCGAGGAATCCTCTCCATTTTCAGACTTCTTTGTCGCAGGTACTTTAGTTTGTTGTACTGGTCTGAGGGGGACTTCTTCAAGGGATGAAAAATCATCCACACCGCCCTCTTGTGGTAATTCAGATAGTGTTTGTGAACCCGCACCATTATTGTTTTTAGAATAACTTGAGGTATTGTCACACGATGGCGTCGTGGGTAATTTTGGGTACAGTGAGTTAGTAACCTCCTCATATGAGGGCAGATCCTCATCCAAATTTGGATACAATCCCTTAGTTTTAGTTGGAACGACAGTTTTTCCATCTAAATTTGGATATATTGAAGATTTCGGTAGTTGGGGGCCATTTCGGGGAGTACTGGGGGTTGAGATTTCATCAAGTTTGGGGTAAAGGGACCCATGATGAATGGGGGGTGCTAATGGTAGTGGGGGAGCAGATTTGGGGGGCGGGTTCGGGGAGGACACAAATCTTGAAACTGTTTCGGACTTTGTTGATTGGCTACGATGAGAAGGACCAGTTGTCGGTAAGGGAGGCGCTTGACGTTTTGTTACAATTGAATGATTTTCCGCTTTCTGCTTGAGTGATTTTGTCACGATTGATTTGTTCTCGATTGCTGGTGATTTTTCTCTTTCCAGCGTCGCCTGACAGGGTCCCTTAGTTGGAAGAGGTGGCGGGGCTGTTTTGTTCACAATTGATTGATTTTGGCTGTTCTGGTCTGTTGGTTTTGTCACACTTGACTGTGTCTGACCTTGATTATTTTTAAGGTCATTTGATGACTTATGAGCTGAGAAAAATATGAATTCCGAATTTTCCCCATTTTCATTGAAGTACTCGTCAAATTTTTCATGTTCCAACGCAACTGAAGGAATTCTGCATAGTGGGGGGAGCCCCGAACTTTTTTCTTCGCTCTCGTCTATGCTAGATTGTTTAGATGACGAGTCGGTTAATTTACGCCTCCTCCCAGCAAGTTTAACTTTATTTGATGCTGCCGATGAACTTCGTCGAACTACGCTGCTAACTGATGCATTAGAAGATGACCTATGAACTTTGGGGTCATTGAAATTGAACTTTGACTCTGGCGTGACCCCTGGGGCGATTGACGCAATTTCTACTCCAGAATTTGAGTTATTTTTTGGTGAAAATACGTCACAGAAATCGGGGGAGTCTATTTTCGCTGGTTTTTCTTGTAAAAAACTACCAGATTTGTGTTTTGATCGTTTTTTGGGTGAAAGTTCTGCTTCTGGGGTCCGGAATCCAATTATGGGACCTTTTTGTCCGGCGGATGATTTTGAACGGGGTAAAAGGGGTGAGGGGCTGGGAGAATTCATTGCTATAACTGGCTGTTCCCTTTGCACATGAATAGCATTGACAACTCGTGGCTCGACAGTGTCAACAAATGTTTTTCTAACGACAGGAAAATACGTCGATTTTGTTTTTACGAGAGATGAGGAAGTCGTGTCCGCAGTTGTATGTAAAACATTTACGTTGAATGGTTCGCTCGAACCTCGTTTATGTGTTCGTTGACGTGGAATTGGTTGCACTGGGAGTGCTGTAATCGACTCTGAAATAATATTCTGCTGCCCTCTTGTGGAAGGTGTACACAAATTCTTCATTTGGCCTGTGAATACAAAAATTGATTTAGAAAATATAGACTGAAAAAAAATACATATTTGCCTAAATTTTGATTCATTTTATTCAACTGTGAGAATAGACAGTTTCCACTGAAGATAAGGTAGGTTCAAATATTTATCCCAGGGGAGAGGTAAGCCGATAAGACAGCTTAATTATATGGCATACCACGACCTCTCGTTCGGTTACCATTATATGTCATGTATGGCATTAGTTGTCAGTATTAGTTTTCAGGAGCATTGACTTGATGGTGGAGGAAGCCGAAACCGACCAGCAGTTACTTGAACCACCCTAGGGCAGCAAGGAGTCCAGCAATTCTCTCATTTGAACCCACAAGGAATAATCAGAGGTCCAGTAGCGAGCGTATGCCTAACAATTAAATAGGTAGAAGACAATCAAAAAACAAGATCATGCATGACTTTCTGCTCATCATACTTTTTATTTATATCACCGGAAACTTTCCAATCGATAAAATGACAGAGATAAAACAAAAAATTAGGCTGAAAATTAATTCATCAAATATATTGCAATATTTTTTACCACATACCTCCGACATTATTTGGACAGGATCCGATATTCTCCTTTCCCAGTCTTTTCTGTAACAGCTCAGAAGCAGGCATTGGGCCCCCACAAAATGACTTGCTACCCTCTAGTGACGAAACTCCCTCATTGCACAGTTTTTCAATGTTTGAAATAACGAGCGCACTTGATGATTTACTCATTCGAGAAATATTCGAAACTTCATGAGATGTACGACGACTTTGGACGCCTCGTGGTCTCGCGAGAGTGTCGTTAGAATTTGTGCGCAATCTAAAAAGATAATTACGAATAGAATGAAAAAGGTTAATCCATGGATGTATCGAATTTATCATATTTGTACGCAATCTAAAAAGTTCAATTATTTTAAGCATGTGGTCGTCCAAGTCTGGTATAGTTTGAAACTGAAAAAGTTATTCCATGAAAATATAGGATTTATGATAATCATACCGAGGGAGAGACGAGAAGCCTAAATCATCACCAGTTATTTGTTTCAGATGTATTAAATTGGAAATTTCTTTAACATACAAAGTTTCAAATAGTGTCGGATAATCATTCTAAACTGCTTGTCTGACTTTGGTCAAATTAAACATAGTTAGTAAAATTTTTGAAAGTTTTATGCAAGATAGGGGCGTAGCCACCAAGATATTTCTGATTCCCACGTTGGATCGTAACAGCTGGCAGATCCGGCTGAAGGCCGAATACGTAGGTTTTGAGGGTACAAAATGCAATTCAAGCTATGCAAAATTGCTTTTTTCACTTTTTAAAAAAAAGGAATTACGACAACTCTGTATGTAACCAACTCAAAAAAGATCAATGCTTGTGTCAAGCCTTTTGTTAAGATTGGAAATAACGAAAAAAAAATCTTACCTCATAGTTGGGGTGAGTTCCATATTTCCGCTACTTTTTTGCCGATTCACTCGTGGTATCGGGGGTTTAGCAGACCCAGGACTGCTTTTGCTTCGACAGAGTGAAGTCCCAGCGAGGCTTGAAGATAAAGTTTTATTGGTCGTAAGTTTTTCCATTGCAATCGGCTCGGAGGTTTTCATTTTATTCGTTTTATTTTTACGACAAAAAGAAAATTTCGGTTTTTCAGTTTTCGGGGGGGCAGGATTGTCTATATTTTTTATAGCTGAATCGTTGTTCTCAGTTTTTGCCAAGTCAGCATCCATTGTAACGAAAACGTATTCGTTCGGTTCCAAATCACTCGGCACAAGAGACATCGTCAGACCTTGGTCGTCTTCTAAGAAAGCCTGAAACAAAATAAAATAGGGATTGAAAAAAGACACTTCAAAAAATCTAGAGCAGAGGTGGGCAAATTACAGCCTGCAGGTGAAATTCAATCTGGCCCGCCTGATGCTGCCACAACCTATCTAAAACCAAATTTCGATGTCTTAGATAAAAATAACTCAAGGAATTTGTTGAGACTGCGGTTAAATTTAGTTTTGGCATGAGGCCTATTGTTTTCCATTTTTGCTTTTGTAACACTGTAAGTATTGTTTATAAAATGTAACTTTTGCGTCACATTCACATGGCCCGCCAGTCCAGGTGGGCAAAATTTCTGGCTCGCGGCCTAAAAACCTTGCTCACCTCTGATCTAGGGGTTAGCAGAGCTGAGGTAGCTAAGGCTATTTATTGCCTCTTGTTCACGAGTCGTCATATCAAATTTTCGGTCCGAAATAAGTCCAGAATAAGTGCTCATTGTAAATTATTCTCCCCCCTTCCCCCCATGATTTTTGAAATAAAAAAGCATCATGAAACCTCACCTGAGGGGTCATGTCACTTGGAACGTCTACTACTTCTGTTACGTCAGAACTTCGGATAAAATACGAGAGGATTGAGATAATTGTCGACACAAGTTCGTGAATTTCACCCAGAATTAAAGTCTTTGCTACTTTGGTTGGCGTCCCCACAGCACCGTATATATCACTGAAACAAGAAAAAAAAATTTATAAGTTTGATCAAAGAAACTGTAAAATTGTCAGATTTGAGACTTAGCGACCACTTGAACACGCATCTAAAATGATCCAAAAAATAAACGAAACCTACGCCATGTAGAACATATTGTATGGATTCCGTTTTTTGAGTCACAACGTATATTATGTATCGGTTTTTATACAAATTTTCAATCAAGGTAACAAGACATCAACTAAATGCGGAGGGCTACTGATAGAAGTGTTACCAATAGCCATAATTAAAACTATGATGATATAGTATATATGATATGCATGATACAAAAAATTTTTCTTTTTTTACATTTCGATAAAGATGTGGGTCCAACCCTCAGTAGTGTGTCATGACTCACAGTTCGATTCATGTAAAACCACTGAAACCACATTTCGAGTAATAGGCCTAAGGTTTTACCAAGCCAACACTCACCCAAGTTGAGCCCACAGTGGATTGTACGCGAGAGTTTGTAAATCTGTTTCGCCACTTGGTGGCAGCATAGTGTTCACCCATCCAAGATGATGCGTCAGTACAGATGAAATTAGCCCGCTCATAAAACTGTTGAAAAATGAACATTGATTAAATTAGAATTGAATGATAAAAACTGGCTGACAATGAATGTAGACTGGTAAAGCGCTCCACTAACCCATATTTCCCAACCTTTTCCGATATACACTTTGCAATTTAAAATTTGTAAGACTTTATGGACACTCTTTACTCCACTATAGATAAAACTTAGTTTAAGTCCTCTCCGGGCAGGGAGCCAAGAAAACCAAAAAATGAAATATTCAAAAGCGTCATTTCCCTTAAAAAATTTAATGGCCAAAATTGGGCGCTCCAAAATTATGTATACCAATATGGAGGTAACTAATTTTGTTCACCTACTTTACATCAAGATATGTAAAGGGACTGAAACCTATGGGCAGTGGGTATATTCACTTGGCTAACACAGACAGTCCCCCAACTCGTAATAGAACTAAAATAGGGAAAATCGGAATAAAATTATGGCCTAACCCTAACCTGGTACACATATTTCTGGTGTACCCGAAATTGTTATCAACAGAAAGGAAAAAATGACTTACTAATTTTTATTCTTTGTATTATGTTGCGTCACCATTCTGGCAAGATCAGCGATAAAACATTTGACTGTGATGTCATCACCAAGCCATGGAAACCGTTGTGGTGATGTCACTGTTGTCAATGATGACCAAACTGGCTTTAGTAACCGTGGAGTTGAGTAAATTGAATTCATACATGAGGTAAATATATGGAGAATCTGAAAATGAAATTGAAAGTTAAATCGATTAATGATCGGACCAGTAGAGGAAGTCTTTGAGTGTGGGTACTGTTGAGAATTGAGGTAAAAATGAATATAAATTTTGCATAAACATAACCAAAAAATAATATGATTATCATAATCTCTTTTCACAAATTAATAAGTTTATTTATGAGCTTTCGCTAGATAATAGCAATGATGTTTATTGCTGTTTGATTGAGCCAATTCTTGTTTTTGTCTGAAGAAGTTTACGAATATTCTTACTATTTCATGGAAAGTGATTATGTTATTCTTATTTATCTTTATAATACTATCTCGTTCAAGCATCCTTGTGGCAACTGACACACACGGATCAGCAATAGAAAGTAAACAAGGAAAAAGGACTTGCAGTTCAGTACACTCCAAATAATGATAGTTATTGCAAAAACACAACCCAAAACCATACTTCAGTATTGCTATGGCCTTACGGAACAGTAAAAGCGAGGATTTTCTGGTGGGGTTTAGAAATTTCTAATTGCCAAGTTAAACCGTAACATCTAGCGGGTATGGGGTTTTTCACAAGAGCATTGAGAGTTTAAAAAACATTTCAAGCAGAAGGGAGGGCTGACCCTCAAACAACCCAGTTACTTGTCTGAAGTATACAAAATAAGTGAAAAAATTGTCCCAGACAACTGTAAGATATTTTACAAGCTAAATAATTAATACAAACAAATACCTCCATCATGCACTCGATGAACTCTTGGTTTCTTGTTCTTTTGAAACTGTTGAGAGCGGATTCGATCTGTTCTTTCAGATACGTCAGGTAGCTTTCAATCAACGGGAAATGTTCGAAGAAAAAATGGTGGAATTCACTGAAATAGATGAATTTAAATCGAATTAGTCAATAATCCAGTCCTAGGTGATTCATAATCTGTTGTTTTCAACCAGGGTACCTATGCTAATACGATCCAGGGATTCTGTAGGTTTCCATTCCAATTCAAGATTTATATTTATATATTAATTTAGGTGATCTCTCAATAAATCCAAATTGAATACCAACATGTGGTTCTAATTTTCATCAACCCAAGACTGAAGAAGTTGTCAGGAGTTTACCACATTCAATTATCTACTTCAATTTTCTGTTTTTGTTAAATTGCTTTCTGTACTGCCCGATTCTTAATCACGTTTTTCCGTGCTTCTTTTATTACTTATCGATTTTAATCGGTAAGTATGTTGATAGGTATTTGTCTGTCTGTCTGTTTGTCTGTTAGATGCAGGCGATATCTCACGAAAGCAAGATTGAATCTGCTCAGGATTTTGCATGTGCATTCATCTTATGTCGGACCAGAAGCCTATTGATTTTGGGCAAATTATGTCGTATGATTAGCGATTTATTAATTAATTAGTGATGTGACACAAGGTGTCACTATGGAGCAAGAGCGCTGTTTTGGGGGATTTTGGGTCAGCAATAGTTAAGGCAGGCACTAGCAAAGGTCAATAAAAAAACGGAAAGAAATGACTGGAAGCATCAAACCTTAAAAAAGGTAAGGGTTCCAGTATTTACCTAGAATTACTTGGCTCGGGTTGAAAGATGACTGCAAACCCGATTCTAACTTTAGTTCTTCTTGAGGTGATGATTCCATGATGAGGCTAAAATGAAGGAAAACATAATTCAACAATTTCATTCTAAACAAGAATCCCTGTGAGACATTGTTATTTTTGGAAATTTTCTGCTTCTGCATTGCCTATGCAATCTATTATACTTTAGGTGTGCTGGTGAACATAAAAATTTAAACACAGATTTATTAGTTCCAATGTTTTCACCCTGGGCCATTGCACCAATAAATGAAACTATCAAGACAATGAAGGTAGCTGATAAATTTATAAATCATATATAAAAATATATTATATAAAACCTTCATATGGAAATGACTGAAGTTTCAAAATTAGGGAATGAAACTGTGAAATTTAATGAAATAAATGTGTTTAGCCGAATAATTTTGAAATGAATACTGTCCCTGCTCACAAATACAATTTTGTCATAAATTCATTCAACCCAATACTGACCTCTTGTGTTAGGGTAAAACTATCTCTTGAAGCTTGTCTATGGGCCGGAGGAAGACTGTGCGATGCTCTATTGGATGGAATATGTTGAGGCATAGAGCGAGATCCAAGGGAACCTAAAAGAAATGAAAAGAATGCTTGATATGTTTCAATACTTGGTGCCACATAAGCAGGCCAGCTCTGGATCACTACAACCTGTGCGACCACCATGGGCTCCCATAGGTTGCACACTAATTCAATTTAACAATATTTAAATTTAATAGTTTATCAATTGTAATCATGTATCGGTCAGGGTGTTTGTTATGGACATGCAAGACTCTTAAAAAGATGATATAATAATCGTGATTTTGTACTTTGTTAAAAGGGAAATAAAACAAATTGATTTCCCTTTAAGAAGGATCCGTACACGCTACCACTGATACGGGATTGGTTAAAAATAGGGTTACAGTTAGCACAAACGAATAATAAAGTAACCTTAACACTAGTTTTGACGCGCCCTGTATGTTTTAGAATTAACGCGCCCTGTAAATGCACCCACTAGCATCCAATGATGTGAACGTACCTGTTCCTCCAAGAGAAGCTCCAAGTATTGAAGTTAAAGACATCAGAGATGAGCTGGAATCTGAGCGAGTTATTCGAGAAGTCAGAGAAGACGCAAGAGATGGTGCGGGACTTGGAACTGGCGGAGGGATGTACGATGGCTCGGGTGTAGGAACTGTGAATAGAAATATTACAATTAGCATAAATATCGCAGGTTGGATTTCTGTGGGGGTGACTACTCATCCTTATTCCGTGTCAGCAGCGGAAAAACATGTATTACAAATTGAACATATGCTTTGGTTTTAAAAGCGCACACAATATCAATAGACAGACCAAATGCCAGCACATGTCGTCAATTGGATTTCTGCAGGACTAGCTATTTATCCTGCTTCGATTTAGCACATTCATCAGCCAAACATATTTTATCTATGACTAGAAAGGTGATTGTGTCCTTATTATAGTTGATTGTATTTAATAGGGAGAATTTACTTTATATGGAATATTACAGAAAAACATATTTGTGCTATTGCGCAACAAGACTTTTGAATCACTTGTATTAGCATATATGAACTATTTATTTAGCAATCCATAGAAAATTTGGGTGTTTGAGGTTTTTAATTTAATGCCAACATGAGACCGGTGATCGCTACATTTTTAAAAAGTACCAGATCAAAAAATAACGGAAATCAGTGTTTCGAATGCCTCGTAAGCTCTACCATACCTGGTAAGGTCTTTGCTTTTCTTCTACTTAGAACAGCAGGTCTCTGATATTCGATTCCTCTATCAAGACTAAAGTTGAAAAAAATAACTGTTAGTAATCTAGCATGTATCCCAAAAAATTGCTAACAAATATTTTTCAAAATAGGGTCGACCTATAGCTGCTGGAGTATGAAGATCACGAGACATTAAAGTTTTACTGTAATGGTTGTCCACATATTTGCCAGGTTTACTTTAATTAGAAATTAAAAGTTCTTTTGCTGTGAAGATTATCGTATAAAATGATCATTTTTCAGAAATTTATCTAAATTTCAATATTTTCCTAATGTTAGGAATCCAAAATTTCAGATTATCTAATTTCAAATAAATTTCATATTAGAAAATATATTTATTCTTGGCCATCCTTGGTCACCTGTTATCATAAACAACACTCCCAGCCAATTAAAATTCCTCACAAATGACCAGCGCTCAAAATTATAGATTAAACTACTTAAAATTACGTATTCGTCACATGGCTACACCGTGCCACCGAATGACAAGTACGGCTACGTTAGCAATTTCTCATAAATAGCCAATTTAACATAACCAATTTTTTGTTTGAAAATCGCGAAACAGGCATAATTTTATAAAAATGAATTCTAAAATACTTAAGCTATAGATAGGATATGTGGTATCAATGGGCCATGTAAGTTTCCGCAAAATTTGCTTCAATTTTCACCAAATATTATTATTTTGTCCGAATCATGTTTAAAAAATTTAGCAATTTTGTAGCGAAATTAAATTATGGTCTTGTAAATCGCCAAACAAGTATAATTTTATAGAATCGACCCCAAAAATGTTAAAAAAAATATAATTTTAACACAAGTTTGCAAGAAATTGAACAAAATTATGCTTTAACATATATGGGCCTATGATAACACATCTATTATTAAGTTCTAACATATATTTACTTAACAATGACCCGAGGGTTTCGATTATTTAAATTAACTATTTCGCAAAAATGAGGTCATCATAGGTCGACAGGTTTATTGTAGGTCAATCATTTAGAGGTCAAATTGTTTATGTTTCAAGGTTTTTAGAGGTCAAACTAATAAATATATTTATGACTAATAATCTACTAATTATAAGCGTTGAGCATTTTCCATTAGGGATGTGCGAATTATTTAATTATTAAAAATGAAAACCCATATCATTTATAAATAAATCAAAATTACTGTATTTTAGAAATATTTCCAGATGAGAAACAATGGATAAAAAGAAATTTCTACCTGACAGATTCTTTTGCATATTCGACACAGAAAACTCTGCTGAGCATAATTCTTTGAGGTTCTCTGCAAAAAAAAAAAAAACGGAAAATAAATTTCACAAAGTTACAATGTTATCATAGTATCGAACAATAGTGGTTTGAAGCTAGATGTTCATGCAGCTAAATCAGTCATTTCTCAACCTTTTTAATAAATTTCTGCTTTTGCCTATTTTGAATTAGAGCAGTGGTTCTCAAACTTTTTAAGCCGTGCCCCCCCCCCCCCTTTAAAATTAGTCAAGTCTCGCGCCCCACTTCAAAAATAACTAGCTAACAATAAGCTACAAATAACATATAGGAAGGCTAATCTATGTGAATGGAATGTAAATATCTATAATAAAAAATGTAAATAAATATCCACAATAAGGCGGTCAAGATCAAATCTAACAAATATTTTTATTTTGAATTAGCTCCACGCCCTCATAAAATTGTCCTCGCCCCCTTTCTGGGGTGCGCTCCACCATTTGTTAAACGATGGTTTGGAGCCTTGTATTGAACAAAAGGCTTGGATAAATCCATCGAACAAGAAACTGTACTCACTTTATGACATGAATTTTCAATGAAGAAGCACGGCTTGCCAATCCTACAGCACCAAATAGCATTTCTGATAAAATACCGCTGTCCTGAGGTCCTCGGACATACTGAAAAATAAAATTAATTAATATTTTAATCTTTATAAAAGTCCCGCTAAAAATAGAAAGTTATCCCGAGTAGCCTATCTCGACCGCAGATTTTCAGAGTGTAATTTATTTATATAATCCAGTGCCATGCCACCACCTTTCCCAGGGGTTGATAAATTAGGATAGACATTGGTTCTTCAAGAGTTTGGTCTTTTCAAACTTTGTTTACCTACCCTTGGCTTCTTATATTGCACCTAGTTCGGAGAAAAAGGAAGATTAAACGACGTATACAAAAATCAAAATCTCTGGTTTATAGCTCAAATGCACATGCCCAGAGTTTTGTTGAGAGGTAAGACACTAAAAAATTTCAATATAAAATTCTTACCTGGTATCTGCTGTTAAATTGTTGATGACTTTTACTGTTGTTGTTAACGGAACCATGTTGTAAATTGTTCTGTAACAATAGAAAAAAATATATAATAATTTATCAAGCAGGTTTGCCATGTAAAAATTTTGGTACTCCCGTAGTGTGTGTACCAGGTTAGGGTTAGGCAACAATTTTATTCCGATTTGCTTATTTTAGTTCTATTGCGAGATTCTATTACGGGGACTGTCTGTGTTAGCCAAGTGAATATCCCCCTGCCCATAGGTTTCACAAATTGATGTAGAGTCAGCCTTTAATCTCCTATATGACACTTATGTGATGCCATGCGATTCAGAACTAAAACCTTTGAAAAAAGAAAAAATTTGAACCCATGATGGGAACTACGCCCGATAATAACCCAACTCTGGTTACGGTTGAATAGCAGACAACCAGACAAGTAGAACAAACAATAAAGACAGACATTCAGGAAAGCGTGACTTTGAGTCACGGGTCACGGATGAGAACGCACACAAAGATAATGAGAACCTTTAGTGACTCAGAGCACAAATAGACTAAAACTTTACAGTTCTTGGCACTTTTATCATCTTTTTTCATTTAGGCTATGGAAATTCTAACAGAATAATAGGAAAACAAAAACAAGTCGTTAGATGAACATTGCACTTATATGGCTGTCCTGAATATTAAACCAAATGTTCATATGGCAGACTGATGGCCCTGTATGGGGAGGCAATTCAAATGGCAATCGAGATAATATTCCCATCAAATAAGTGCCAGTGAGACCAGAATGAATAAGTGAGACCAGAATGAATAAGAATAAGTGCCAGTCTTACAGAGTTTAGAGACTTATAACAAAGATTATAACAGAAATATTTCAAAATCAATTAAATATACAAATCTTTAGTTTTTTTCTATATTAGAAGTAGTATATTAGAGATTCACATTCAAAATTACTGTAAATATCAGTTATTTAATGTAATATCGCCAGACCAAAAAAAGCTAAAATATGACATCATTTCCTCAGTGTAATACAAAATCAATTTCACTTCCTTTTAAATCAACCTGACTATGATGTAACAAATCTTGAAAGGGATGTGATTGTGATGTAAACACTTTACAATTTTAAACTCTATCATCAGTAAGTGTACAAAGCAGGCAATTTATGTCTGGCTTGGTAAGTATCTAAAATTAGAAATATTATGTCACGAATTTTTAATTGATGGAAATATTTTCATTCAATTCTAATAATTAATTCGATTGATCTTCTTGCCGTTTCTGTTACATTAATGCTTTATTGATTATGGTTGAGCGTGTATGGCCACAGCATGGAATCATTTTTTTATGTTGAATCAGTTTTGTCGTGGCGGAATATCATAAGCATCACTGCACATCTGACTAGTTCCACGACTGCATTCTTTTTTGTATATACATTTAATAATGAATTTTATTGCCGAATATGCTATGCATCACTGCACATTTGAGCAGTATTATTACTGCGCGGTAAATTTTGTATATATATTTCATCAATTTTGTTGTGGCAAAATGTCTTACACATCACTACACAAATATTCAATTTTACTACCAAC
This sequence comes from Styela clava, assembly GCF_013122585.1. NCBI lineage: Eukaryota > Metazoa > Chordata > Ascidiacea > Stolidobranchia > Styelidae > Styela > Styela clava. Next base: position 17,359,414 of record NW_024102841.1, on the reverse strand, counting down.
ATAAATATTGAAGTAATTTTAATGGTTATTTTCACAACTATATATATAATTACACAAAATATATTGAAACAGTGCTGTCTTAGCAGAATTTGTTACTCATCACTGCATAAATGAGCGGTTTATGTCATATTACATATAATCAATTTTGTTGTGGCAGAATATGTTACACACCATTGCACAAATAATTATTTTTACCAGAACATCATGCTACTTAAATTAAAACTATATTGATGTTTTGCAAATGAACTTTTTATTCACGATATTATTGGCAAAAATGCAGGATTTCACAATCTCTTGAGTTGCGAAATACAAAATTTCAGTTCATTAACCCTTATTGTGCATTTGAGCCTGAAGATAGAATCAAGTCTGTTAATCTAAATCTAGAGTGATTAAAGGGTTAAGCTACCCAATACCCTATCCAGGCAAGAGGATTCCTTGGTTTACCATTTAAATAAATAAGATTCCCTTTCATATGGTACACATATGAAATCGTCTTACAGAAAATACATCACAAGTTTAAACCCATAAACAGTTAAGATTGGCTAAAAATTGTCCCAGAAGTACAAAATACAATATTTTACAAAATTAACCCTATTCATACAGTAATCATGAAGGATATATACTTGAATTAGAAAAATATCACTACGGCCACAGAGGGTTAATTTCGATAATAATTGCCCAATACTACAAGTATTGCTTAATAACGCCTCAAGCAAAATTTGCCGACGTAAAACCACAAAATGCTTGTTTTACAGGATTAATTTGATAAAATTGTTGGCCACAAAAACCTTAAATGTTGTCTGCCATATTAGGTGGTTCACCAGGTACTTGAAAATACAATATTTCAATTTTAATTTATACATTTTACATACATAGTTGAAGCCAGGGTGAATTGTAAGTTCAATTTGCAAAAGAGTAAAACAATAAAATAAAAGTTGAGAATGTATGATATTATTAATATTAATAATCGTACATGTCAAAGTCTTTGACCAGAGATGTTCAAGACCAATAGAATATTTGAATACATTCGAAATTCATTATATTATTCATAATCATTATAGGCCCCTAGTAAACTTTTGAATTTTAGATTTAGAAATTTTGAACCATTAGGCAAGTAGACCAAAACGTATGATATCTTAAGTGGTAAGAAACAACACAGCGATCACAGTGGTCTTTCATATTCATGTCGTTTTAGTTGTGAACAACATTAACTAAGATATGATAGTTTATGTAATTTTCTATAGAATTTGCCTCCAATTTAGAATGTATTCGATATTTCATATTCGAAAATATTTTCTAAGAATGTATTCAAAATAGTTAAATATTCAGTTTTGTTCATCCCTGGCTTTGACCCAAAAGGGAAAAACTTGTTTTAAAAAAAAAGCTGTTTTAAAAAAATGAGAAAAGGGTTTATTTTCAATTTCAAACTCCCTGTAACTTTTCATTGAAATACGTACATAGATATCAACTTAAAAGAACACTTATTACTTTGTAATATTTCCAAATACTTTTTTTAATTTGACATGTAATAATTAGAAAAGGCAAATTGCAAGAAAACCAGAAAAAATAAGGAATACTCACTGCTGAATAATTTAAAGTGTCTTCATCTTGTTTCTGAAGATCAAAACTTTTTGAATCAAAAATTAATTTTCTGTCGCTGGTTTCCCCACATTCTTGGAAAAGCACAAGCCTGACATCTGGTGGTGGTTTCGCAACAACGATCGCAGCGTCATCCTCATGTTGTGTCTTGACTTGTTTAGCCGGAAGCTCGATTACGGCGGGCGTTTGCCGGTTCTTGCGACTGAAAAATAATTGATATATTTGACAATTTGTTGGAAAATCATGCTCAAAAACACATTTCTAAAAAGATTGTTAAACAAAATCCAAAATATAAATTTTGCAATATTTAATAATAAAATTATTGTAACTACATTTCATTATTATGAGAAACCAGACAGTTGATTATTCAACATGACAAATATTTAGTGCACATATATCGGAAAAGTTGACCAAATGTTGTAGATTTTAATGATTATGAAGGTTTACTAGCACTCAAAATCGGCAACTACCCATTATTAGTAGCTGCTAGTCTGTTTCTTTGTTTACAGCAAAAATTAATCGCTCCATAAAGCACATGAACTCTAAAATAGTGCTACATGAGTTTGATCAAAAAAGGGATAAAATAAATTATAATGTTGTAATGGAATTAAATGCGTTTGAAACAACTAGTTAACTATACATACTATACCTGACAGGGATAATAACCGGACAAGAGGCCCTGGTTCGAAATATTATTAAGCCGGCTTATCGGCTTTCTTCTCCTCCTTGATCATAACAAAAAAAAAACATCCTATTCTACATATTATTTGTCCATGTTATTCAATTAACAGAAACTCAATGTATGCGATATTTCTTCAATATTGGCTTTACATATGTTGAGTAACATGATACCAGCCAGCCTTTGCATGTTTACTATAAATGAACAAACTAAGAAAACTTTTTTTTTTTTTAAGTAATTTCTTAAGATGTTTTGTCCCTCAGACCGGAGTGTGGGTGTTACATTACGTGATTCACCCTGCGTTTTATGTCAACTATGACTCACAATTGTTTGTTGTGAATATTTTATGAACTCATAAAGGTTAACTGAACACCACAATGATTATTTGTCAATGTTTGTTTAAAATATAAAATATATCTTCCTAAGCTAGTAATTTTTCATTTTATTGTCAATGTGAAAGCATAATTCATATCAAATGTGTAATATATAACAACAATAATTAAAAAATCATTGAGCCTATTACCTTATTCTTGAGTTGTGCAAAGTAACTAATAATTGTTGTAGCATATTGCCAGGCACAGTGGTATGTTTTCAAATAATAAAAATAAAAGTGGCGAGAGCCTAGGAAAGATTATTTACATCTAAATAGTGAAAAAAGAAAATTGTCAGTTTTAAGAATTAAACAAGTGGTTAATCGCTCAGAGTATTGTGTCAGTAACTATTCTTCATGACACATGATTGAGCCTGTTGTACTATATCCCCTCTCACCTGGAATATCTCCCATACTAAAATTATGGCCACTGGGCCATCAGCAAAACTCATGATGAGGCCAGAAATTTTTCAAATTTAGCCAAATAATGGTGAGTGCATTGTTACGATGAATGGGCCCTATAAACAAAATCCTTTTTTTAGTGAGTGCACTAGTGTTAGTGAGGGTACTCATATGTTAGTGTTGAGAGCGGTGGGGGTAGCTCGAAAAGGCCAACTAAATAAAAGAATACCATGAATGAAATTTAAACAAAAAACTGCTAAATTTAGTGATTCATAAGTTTGCATTTACCATAGTTAATTTCCAACTTCGATACCAAGTATTGTCAGACTCACAGTTTCGTTTCAATTTATTCCTGATATCAAAAATTAACTATATTTACCACGGCCCATACGTGGGCATATCCTACAGTGTCAAACTAAAAATTCAACAGTGTCACATGATATGCCTGGTGACTCATACGGATGGATGACCAAAGAACACGAGACGTTTCAATAACAAAGCTTGCATGACTGCACGCATGATTGCAAATTTGAGATCACTGGTATGGTTAATGAGATTAGCTTGACAAGTGGAACGATAGAAACATTGTCATACAGAGTGTCCATGAAGTCAATTCCTAATATATCTGTTTGTTGTTTTCTAATCAGTAATCGTTTAAGTATTTTTACTTCATTTAACATATCTGTGAGGGTCACATCAATATATGGTATCGATAAACTCCCATTGCATTTTTAATGACTTTATGGACACCCTATACAACTAAATATTGATAAAATGCATTGAGCACATATTATTAGCTTTCAAATCAAATAAATATTTCAAGGCCATTTCATACCATGTTATTACCACTCAACCATATTAATTTTCCCTAAAAAATAGTTATATTGCCAAAATGTTATTCTATTTTCTACAACTGGAATTATTCCATCTCATCTCACAATCCCAAACCACTACCTACCTATACTTACTTTCCACTGATCTAACTCAGCTTTTGAACTACCCAACTAAAACTCGCAATTGCAACAACAGGGTAACTAGAAAAGCGAAAAACTACATGGTAAAACCGTCAGCAAAATCAACTATTTTGAAACTAACTAATACAAACGTCATATACCCAAATTTGTACATTGATCTAATGAGTTTTTAAAGGATTTGTATGCAACTGTCCTGAATTTCCACCCTGTGTGTTTGCCTTATTTACTGTAATAGATAAACGTTCTTATCATACGCTTCCCAAACTATCTCAACGGTGTACTGGAGCTTTCGAACCGGACTTTCCGCCCTGTCTGTTTGCCATGTTTATTGTAATTCTGTACAAAGGCAGAATACAAAATAAACCTTATCCATCTCCAGATCTCGTCCTGCTATTCCAAGCCAGCTCTACTCTTAACTGCTGTACCGCAGCTTCTAAACCAACTAAAACTAATCACCAACAACAACAAAAAAACTAAATTGTTTTATAAACAAACAAGTGACCTATTGACCCATATTATTATCAGGAAATCTCACAAATATAAACAAATTAATGAGCAATGCCAACAAAAGCTCTCTCTACCTGTTTACCTACTAATTAAATGAGGCAGTCAATGTGTTTAAGGGCTTGGAAAACACTTGGGTATTTATTATTAGGAACAGACTTGTTATTTATGTACACATGTAATGCATGTCTTGTGTAACTGACCTGAAGATTAACCAGACTTTTATATGGCAGGCCGATATCCGTCTACGAAGGAGGCCATTGAAATGGCGATTGGGAATCCCTTTTCCTAACCTGCTGTCTATATGGCAGCCCAAAAGCCCTGTATGGAAGAGGCTATTGAAATAGCTATTGAGACAATATTATCCATCCGTATTCCTGACCTGCTGTCTATATGACAGTCCAATAACCCTGTATGAAGAAGGCTATTCATACATTGATTGTTTCACACTAAATTGATTGCTTTTTGAGTACTTCAATAATTCAAATATCTAATAACACAAGATACAACATCTCATAGGCATGTTAATTGTCTGATGACACAAAGCTAACAATAGACCCATTAATAATCACAAGACAAATTATCTATTTTGCTAGACATTATATTTATCCCATCTCGAGCTTGGCACGAAGATGACAAATCATAGTCATCTATGGTACATCTATAATCAAGCATGATGGAAAGGGCACCTCCTACTTGAAACCTCTTAACTGTATCATATGATTATGAATACCACAAAAGGTTGCTTTCTAGAATTCACTATCGTCTGGAAAAAATTCGGTTTTCCAGACCTTCAAATAATAGTAGCCCATTATGTATAATCAGATATCAGTGACGGGTGAATAGGGGCATCGTCGAAGCGAAATACAGAAATAATAGTCGTATAATAATATGCTAAATTACAATTCAAAATAAAACCACAGTCCACAGCCATGATTCTTGAGTGTAACCTGGAGACTAGGTATTAAACTAAAATTCCTACTACCTAAGTTTTGAAAATCCTGACCTAACCCTTTTGATCAGAAAGTTTGCCCCTATGAGAGGGATTCACCTTTCTATAGCCCCCCCCCCCTCACAACACCCAGGAGGACTTGCAGGTCAATCTAAAACTAGAGTTTTTAGTCTGCTTGCCTTGTTCAGAGTGTCTCAGAAAATAGAACAAATCATCAAAGCAGATTGTGACCAGTTCTGACCAGCTACAATCATATGACCACAGAAGATTCTAAGTCATGTGATGTTTGCTTGGGTGGGAGATTTCAACAGAGTAGGGAAATAAAGTGAAAATTTGTACAAATATTTGAGTTAAAATATGCTCAAATAATATGTAAATATTACCTTTTTTCATATTATCGATAACTTTATTGACCGAAAAATATGTCTAGGACATTGTATGGAACATTTCAGCCCTTTGAAAGTATCTCTTCATTGAAAAAGTTGTAACCTCAATATATTAGGGATTATTGGACACGTAGTGGACATAACGATCGTTTCAATATTATGTTGTTGTTGTTGTTCTTGTTCTTTGACACGTTTTTAAAAAGTCGCTTTTCTCTGAATACTGGACCAATTGCTTTGAAATTTTCAGTGGTTAAAGATAAAAATTTTCTCCAGAAGGCTATTACTTTTTTTTTCGCTATGACGTCATCAAAATTATGTGACTCTACGTGTCCATATATTTGAGCATAGCTCTCTTATTATCATAATGTAGTTCTTTTCTATCAAAAGTAAACCGTTTAATAAACCCGCGAGAACTTTTTTTGCCAAACTAAGGGATCAGCTTAAAACGAATAACTCAGATCGCACTAAAGCGCCGGATTACACTCGCATAACTCTAATCGCAGTCAAACAAAATTACATTATGCTAACTTAATTCTACTACGACAATATGAATCAAACCTATGTACATAACATGACTATTCATTATCATATGACCAGAAACTACGAATCACTGGTGATATAGCATGAAAATATTAGGTCAGGAATACTACCAGATCAAGTATGGTAGTATAATAATTCATAATGATTATCCTGTGCCTTACAAGGCCCAAGGTTTATTGATAATAGAGTATATGCTTATTATTATCATGATGGAAAAAAATTGAATTATTACCAGATTAAGTATGATAGCATGATAATTTTAAAGAAAAAAATTTAATTCTGCTCTGCCATATTTGAAAGTAGATACCTGTTGAAGTTATAAGTAATTTACATCATAGTTAATTAAGGGCCAGGCATGATACGGTTATAAAAAACTCAATTTTCATTAAACGGCCAAGTTACATTTTAAGTATGGCCAAGCATGATTAAGCTAAGCAATGTGTATTGCTGTGTGGGCCATGCTTGAAATAGGTATAGCAAAGACAAAAATTCAGAAACTGAAAATCACATGATGTAGAAAGAAGAAATTTAAATTTAAATCAAAAGCCACATGAAACTAGAATATTCTAGAAAAACTCCCATAAAGAAGAGTTATGATTTTGAAAATATTAGAATGGCTACTGGCTAGCCTGAATAGTTTTATACAAGCAATTTTGAAATATTCTAATATCCCAAATGGTGTCCATTAGGTTACAATTTTTTTCCGAAGTATGTGAACCAAGATGGTGCACGACCTGAACATAGTATTCTACCAGGTTAGGGTTATCAGGATGTGCGCCATCTTGGTGCACATACTTCTGGAGCGCCCAATTTTGTATATTCATTTCATAGAAGGAGGACCAAAAGTCGATAAGACGGCTTATTTATATAGTGAACCATGATCGTTCAGGTTACCAGTCCATGTCAGGTATGGGAATTGGTAGATAATTATTCCTTTTCGATGTATCCTTGAACCTAATAAAACATGCTTGGTCCTCGCATACATTGTACAGATATTCTAAATTGGAGAAATGACAAAATATAAGTCTTAATTTTGATCCCTTTCGCCAATTTACAATATCTCGTAAAAAATATAAAATCGGGCAATTTACCACACATAAAATTTGGATTCCTTTTTAATGAAAAATCAGAAAATAAACATTCCAGCGAGGTTACTATCAGTCATTGACCTAATACAGCACTCTAGTCACAAGACTGACCTAGAAATGCTATATATCATGCAACACACTGCTTGGACTCTCACATGACTAATTCAGGACATAGGTATGTTATGCTTCATAGAGAGAATAAATAGATAATGCCGAAACAGTAGGAACCTCACAAAAACAGTATAAGCTGGTCATACTCCCATCCCCTTTCGAAATATAAAAAAGGCAATTTTCTGTATCATATATAGCAGTTTTGCGTAGATTGAAACGCTTTTAGACCCTAAAGACTCGAAAGGCCACCTCTTGCTGTTACGGCCTAACTTAACAATCAGAAAGTTCAGACCCCTCCTGGCTACAACCCTACCTGCAACAGTATTAGGAGCAGCTGACCTACCAATTCACCATGAGATGGTGACTAATCATTGTTTAATCATGTGACTATTTACTATATTATGAGTCAGCATTATCATGACAATATTGGTCAATTGTGAAATAATGATATGAAAACCAAACCGAAACTTTAAAGCATTAGTCATGCCTTAGGAAACCACTTTATCCGAACGATTCCATATATAATGGGAGGGTAAATGTAGAATATTTCAACTTTTGACAAATGCAATTTTTTCTCAGGGAAAACTTTCACATCTTCACTCTGAAAAGGGATCTCTACAATGCGGCCACTGAGTGCAAAAAGAGTTACTACCGGTACTTTAAAAAAGATAATAATACCATGGAAGCCACTTTATCCTAATGATTCCATAATAAGATGATAAATAAAGAACATTTCAATCTTCACAAATTGTGATTTCTTCTCAGGGAATGGACTGTAAAAAGGGTCAAAATTTCACTTTGCTAATACCACAGTTACTTTCACACCTATTTTTGTTTTTTTACATAAAAATCTCGCCAAAACCATTAAAAATCCCCAATAAATTCACCACTATCTAATAGCACTGATTCCTTGAACTGATTTACCACATTATATAATTCACATATTTCTGATGACATGATATAATATACTACTTTATGACACAACAAAAAGAATAGGAAAGACATTGTTTGCTAACAAACACAAAGTCATGTGACTAGATATCATATGACTGGCATTATTATGAAATAAAGATTTACAATTCATAGTTGAAATTCAATTATGAGGAACAAAGCGATACAAGCACAAGACTGGAAGCTGAAAATTACACTTCAAAATTACATTATATTACTCCAATTCTTACATTAGTCCAGTGCTCTTCAACCGGGTATACGAAGGGTGTACAGCCTAAGTCAGGGATTCCAAACTCTAATACAATAAATTATAAAATATTCAAACAGAGACAACAATGCGAACGCGGTGCTTATGAAATGTAAAATGTCATTTACGCAAAGAACCGATGTGAGCACATTGTTACATCACAAATTATATAGATAATGCGGTCACATGTCTGGGTTAGTGATTTCGGCTGCCATGCACTTCGTTTGATTTACATTGAACTTTATTATTGTTGATTTATAACTAGCGGACACTAGTCTATTAGATTGCATGATGATATTGCAGTACAATATGCGCTTGAAATTTAATGTTTATTTAAGCCCTAAATACATTGGTATTTGCAAGGTATACAAAGTTCTTGAAAATTTTTAAAGATATAAATAAAGTTGCCAAACTAGGGATTTGGCTTGGGCCTATACGTGCATACCTCTGATCACACTAATTCTCTTCTGTAAGCATTTGCTTTGATAGGTGCGTGCAGCATGTTACAATTTGTAGAGTCGGCTTATTTGCGAATTCCTATAAATTCCCGTTTTAGGGTCGAGTTTAGGAGGTCTACTTACATGCCAGGATATACATACTCATGATTAAAACAGTATTAATTTTGTATTCATTGTATTTCATTTCAATTTAAAAACCATTTAATACCCAAAATAACTAGCGTGAACAAACTTGCACAAGTAACAAAGAAACAGGAATTTTACAACAACTGGCAGTTATTTTTTACTACCTGGGATGGTGATTGAGTAAATATTAACTCTATTGAGCAATTCCGTCATAAGACCTTAAGTAAACATTGCTCTCGTGTCAAAGTGTTGACTGTAAAAGTAGTTTCTGTTGTCTGCTGTGAACTGGGAGTCGATATCACATGATTAGGAAAGTCGATTAAACATTCGAATATATTTTCGTTGGATGTGATGGTTTGGTGCAGTGGTGCCTAACCTTTGTAGTCAAATCTCTCCTTTCGCTCTTTTGAAAGCTTTCATTCACCCTCCCTCACTTGCAAAAAAGTACCGAATATTCTCACGAGTTTATAACTAAAAAAAAATCTAAGGGGTCGGCTCTTATGCGAACATTTGTTGCGATAGGTGCATAGGCATGTTACGATTTGTAGGGTCGGCATATGTGCAAATTTTTCTAAATTCGTCGTTTTGGGTCGTTTTTAGGGGGTAACTTTTTATGCAAGTACAATAAGTGTAACTTATTTATTCAATTTTTAATCAACCTTTATCTATACACAAATTGAACCTCCACTTTTGTACAGCTTCAGTATGTGTAATGCCTGTAAAACATAAGTACTATAGTAATAATAAAGAACTGAACACTATTAGTAACACTACAACAATTACAAAGCAGAATTTCTCCCCAAAATAACTCCCTGGCTGAAAAAATTAAAATAATCATATTTATAATTTTTTTTTCTCCCGAGCACACGTCAGAAAAATATGAATTAATAGCTCAATGACACTTACGGTAGGTTAGTTCGACCAGAATAGTCACAAGATCTTAATTAAATACAACAATCATGCAGAACAAACATGACCCCAGAAGTATGGCTAACGTGTGACAGAAGCATGACAATTCTTAACATAATATAACAATGTAATTTTTATGTAAAACTATATTTTTATTCTGTGAATGTAACAGCGCCTGCATAATAAACGGCGCTCCAGAAGTGTGTGTACCAATATGGAGCTGACTAATTTTGTTCGCCTACTTTACATCAAGTTATATAAAGGGAATGAAACCTATGGGCTGGGGGCATATTCACTTGGCTAACACAGACAATCCCAGAACTCGTAATAGAACTAAAATAGGGGAAAATCGAGATAAAACTATGGCCTAACCCTAACCTGGTATACATACTATGGGAGTACCTAATAAACAAGAGATCACGCTCAAAATCTCAAATATATGGACAAAAAGGTCCCGTAACTAACTGTACTATCATTAGCCAAAGTAAAATACGGCTGATCATTTAATTCGCAAAACCGAGACCATTGATATGTGTGATGGCCACATTTATAGGAATAAAAACATTGTTCCCAAAAACCCGGAACTATGGCGTTTTATTAGACATGATTATTTTTTCAGACTAATAACAAGTTTCTAATATGTCATGAAAACAAAAAACTCTATTCCTTCCAGCTTATGTCTATTGATGTATTTAGGCTGATAGTTCATAGCAGTGGCCATACTAAAGAAGTATCGAATGCATATGATGTTGGTGCAGCAGGAGAGTACCCAGACAGGTCGGTTCCCCCTTTTAAAATGTAAAAAAAAAGCATTTCTCCGTATCATACATAGAAATTTTTCATGCGCTTTTTGGGACTCTCTTTGAAACTCACGTTTCTGACCATCCTGTTACAGTCTAATTCTGTAATTTGGCAACAATTTCAGACACCCCCCAATGTGCCCAGTTTCAAGATGAAAAATAAAGCTTCAGAGCTGAATGAATTGTGATTTCAAACTAGCTCCCCAGCTGTGATGCTGACTAGCCTTGCCTAAGTAAAATTATGACAAAAATTAAAAATTAATAGAAATAAAAACTTACCAAAAAATTCCAAATTGTTTGGATGATTTTTTCCCGTTCTTTGAAACGAAAAATTTGTGAAAAACGGTTTCCATTTTGGTACGTTGGTGTTATGCATCACCAGGTGGAGTTGTGAGTAACCTATTGCAGGCATTTAATGATGAAATATAATCACTTTGGACTTTGTATATAAATCTCGTAGCTCTCAGTTGCTTGAAGATGTAAACTGTTCAGAGTTTTTCATTTTGTATGTCATTCATTTGACATGTAAATATTATAAATTGTGACATAATTCTGTATTTTAATAAACTACATAAGGAACATAATTTTTTATTGAATTAACACTATATTATATTTATTCTCAATTTACTTTAAATGGGAATACACAAAAATTTAAATTACTTAAAATAACAATAAAGAGCTGATAAAAAAGCTTCGATGTATCTACTGAAAAATTATTTACCATCTATCATTATCAACTTAAATCAGTGGTTTCCAACTTTCTTCAATATACTTCTCTCTTTGCCTAAATTTGGATATCTTTATTTCTTACTATGCATAAAAACTATGTTTGCATCACCAACTCACAGTCTGGCTTTCGCATAGTTTGAAAAGTTTCTTATTTGTTGATAAAACAATATATATTCAGATATTACAAATAAATTGAATAACTGAACAATATTAGACAGACTACACCGAAGACTGTATATTCTCTAAAACTCCGTATTTCCTCCCTATAAACAAAAAAAATCCTCACACAGTCCGACAGCCGAGAGAATTGTGGGGGGATCATTTGTTGCATATATAACTCCATACAGTGACATGAAATACCTAAAACTACCAAACTCACAATGACTGGATGAAAAGCTAATACCAATACCAGCATACTGTGCTGCAATGCTGTAATAAGACAGTTTCAATGCATGTTACTGCAATACTGATAATCTATATAAATTCTAAAATCAGACTGTTCGACTTGTGGACCTGATCTTTCTCTTGTAAACAAAATATTACAGACTGTCATTCCTGGCACAAATTAATGACATAACAACAAAACTGGTTACCCTGTTACCGAAGTAAGGTACCGTACGTACCGTACCCAAGCTGCCAAGGTTCAATACCGTACCGGTACGGTATCTACCGTAATTAAATTTGTAAAGTCCAGAAGTGGGAAATTAAGTTTTTTAACACTGTGAAAGTGGACAACATACCTATATTATAGCAGGTGTAAAGGCAACATCTCTACAGCTCTATAACAAGATAACCCTAGCTCAAATATATAACTACAACTAACATCACGGCATCAGAACATGATAGAAAAATACTTAATACATGTAATACAGTAATAATTCTGTAATTCTGTAATTACTGAATCAGGCAAGACAAGTGAATTGGCTTAGCTTAGTGACCTGACAATGGCAAGTGTTAGACAGTCGATACAAAACTAGGATAACTAGACAAGCAAACAAGTCAGAAACAAGAACAGCTGACCCCTTGCCATCTTATAGACCCGATAAAGACAAATACAACAAAAAATTCCCGTCAAAATCTGAAATTGAAACCCCAGGCGACGAGAAAATATGAGATAATATAAACTAAGGAAGAAATAGACGAAACGAAAAAAGTTGACTGAGAGAACTCGTGATACCGTGTCATGTGACTAAACAAACTATGACGCAAAATGCGTCATACTACGGCGACGATTTTCTCAGCCGACGTCGATTTTCACGCACGACGTCTATAAATAAATCAGCCTTTGAGCATATATGGTGTCGTTACGGAAGATTTTAAAGTTACCTTTGAAGTCGCTTCCGTAAATCGAATATAATACATTATGGAGAAATAAACTTATGTTTTCGAGACTGGGAGTCAATAAAAACTACAATAGTCGTCACTGGATTTTCCTATTACGTTTTACATAATAAGTTTCTCGAGGCTTCCCTTCCCCAGTTGGAATGTATTATTTTCTTTTTTCTTCGTACTCTTCATAAAACTGACTTTTTACTGGTTGGAAAAATCAAACTTGACTTGAATAAGATAAGATTTTCGCCTCTCGTCCGGATACCAGTCCATCTCGGGTATAGGATCAAACAAAGCCAGTCATTTGTTTCAAATACATGAACAATTTTACAACTCCGCCATTTTACACAAAATGAAAACACACATGACAAACACCCAAAAGGGGAAAATCAGGATTGATGAGAAATAAAGTACTTAATGCGTAATCTCACCTCGTGACACAAAATATGTGAAAAAAAAATTTGTTGCTATATAGGACATTTCACATCTCCGAACAAGGATTTGGGTACGCATTCTCCGATACGTCATGGCTATCGGCACAATATTATGTTCAAATAGCATAGGATTAGTATTCAGTGAAGTGATAAAAAAATAACTATTTCGTCGTTATTAGTTGTCTTGCATTGCTTTTTGTGTCGTGATATTTGTTGTATTATTCGAGACTTAAATCCCTTTCGCAACTGTATCTACAAATTACCATGATATGGATATAGGTTTATTTGGGCGTATTATTTCCAAAATCGTTTATGTAATGATCGTCTGCGGTAATTAGAGTCATAATTACGCAATAATCAATATTTTATAGTTGTTTATGACAGATCACTCGGTTCATTAGATATTGTTTTGTAATAATTGATAATTGCTCCTTTATTGCGCAACAGGTCAATATCAGATATATCTGGTTTCGTCGCCTGCTTCTGAGTGAACGGTTTATATAATGACCCGACCTGACACTTTAGCTTTGTCTTTATTCAACGGCAAATCATTTATTCAAAACAATGTTCAAATCTGGATCGACGATAGGCTAGCTGTCACAGTTCAATTGGGTTAATGTTTTGGAAAGTGACTGATGTTTTGGCGAGAAAACCTTGTATGCGAGTCATTAAAATTTTGACGCCATGGAGCTCGCTCTGACAGTTTGTCGTAACAAAGCCAAAATATATCATTAAATCCTATTTATCAACGAGCATTGCGTCAAATTATCTAGTCGAAGAAAATGTTTTTAAGCGAAATACAAATCTCGATTCAAACAAACGCTTATCGGCAGCGGTCTCCTCACCCCCTTATTTGAGGTGTGACCTCAATCTTTAATTCTTAACGTAAACATAAATGTATTTAAATATCCAGAAAGTGGCGTACATCTGTATATGCCGGTGCAGATGATCAGTCGAATTCATAACGCATTTTTAAAAGTTTAAGATAGCTACATGGACTGGTAATAGGACGAACAGTAGTGATCCACTCTATGATTGGGTCCGCTTCCCCTCCGGTATAAACTGAAATCTTAAAAAAATCTTACTACCCAAACTTTTGCAAAGCTATAACGTAACGCGTCGCCGCTCTAGTTTATTTCAAATTTAGACATTGTTCTGAGCTTTGCAACCTTGTTACCCCTTTCGATCCACACTAGTTTATCGTAATTTAGGGCGAATTTTCGTCTGTTTATACGGTATATCGAAATATTTACCATGTCAGCTCCAAATCACTTTTAATAAAAATTCCAACTCAAAGAATTGAAAATGCGCCTCTGGCTCCGGTGCCTATACCAACAAATATTATAATATCGTCATTTTTCATAAAAATAAAAAATAAAATTGATCAGAGCAATGTCGCCCTCACTCACTAAAAAGCAAATGAGACCTATTTCTGAGCGACGTTACGGGCACTAAAATGCATGTGACTGGAAATAGCACTGATTCGTCTCTAATTAAGATTCTAACTCTACCTTATTTCATACAATAAAGATAAATCGGTACAATATAAAGTTGAAATTCGAGAATAGGAATGACGCAACGTTTACGAAATAAAATATCAAAGGGCGTTGATAAATTTAATAAAAACGAATTGTTAGATAATGGGCGGCTTCGTAGACATACGTTCCACCCACGCCGTTATCTCGAGTATGAGAAGGTGGATGATTTATTTTGAACCTCAAAATGAGATTTAAACATACATAAGACATACATAAAAGGGTACTCCTGAAGTATGCGAACCAAGATGTCGCATAACCTGAACCCTAACCTGGTACACAACCTGAGTTCAGGTTGTGCGTCATCTTGGTGCGCATACTTCAGGAGGTCCCATAAAAGTATTACGAGGTCAATCTCGCCTCTTGACATAATATAGGTGTAAAACATTACAAGATACACTGTAATCGGGCTTTGGGCTTGCGAGAAAAGATTTACAAGTAACCAGCATGACCACAGTCAACGCTTAGAGGTGTATATATATATTCAGTACTGCCGAGTCGTATTTGAAACTTTTGTTGGGACCTTGTAGAAGGCTATGTACAAGCAGTCATTGCTGTGTAAGTTAGTTTTCAAACTCTTCTGAGTCGAAATTTTGAACTCATCGGAGTAGGAGTGTAATAAAATGGGTTACTGTATATATATATTGGTATTAATTTTGAAGTACCGACATATCTCCTATTTGGCATTACCTTCCTATTTCATTTCACTCCTACTTCAACGAGTTCAACATTTCGAATCAGACGAGTTTAAAAATTCTGTCTATGTCCCCGTTGTTACGTCATCGTTGACTTTTTGCTGATAAGCTGTTGTTACGGAAAAAAAACAAGGCAATCCAGACTCGGGGAAACATACATAAAAACATGCCAAACTGCGACTTTTTGCATAATAGTAAAGCAAATTTTACTGTTTATTTATACTTGAACGTTTAACCGAAGATGGGGATGGGTAACAATTACTGTTGGTGTTCTGTTAAACCAGCCTTTGTTGAAGTTGGGTGTGGAACCATGGCGTAACACAACAGATATTCGGGAGTGGCTCGTTGCTTTGTTACGAATTTTATTTTAAGACAAGGATGGTTCACTAGGACTAGCCGAATTTCGCAGTCAACGGTTTTTATGTCGTAAGATTTATTGTAAAAATTGACGATCTATATCAGGGGTGGGAAAGGTTATTGGACCAGGGGCCAAAAAATTTTTCCACCTAGACTGGCGGGTCACGTAAGTGTGATGTAAAAAGTTACATTTTATGAACAATATTCACAGTGTTACGAAAGAAAAAGTTAAAAACGATAAGCTAAATTTAATCGCAATCTCAACAAATTCCTTGAGCTATTTTCAACTAAAACATAAAAATTTGATTTCAGCTTGGTTGTGGCAGCATTAGGCGGGCCAGATTGAGTCACGCAACGGGCCGGATTTGGCCCGCGGGTCGTACTTTGCCCATGTCTGATTTATATCCTACTTACAATGATGGATTTGGCATTTTAGGAACTGGGTTTCTTTTTTATCGAACTCACTAACAACGGGTTCTCTTATTTCGGGAAACCATTTTGGACTTATAGCTCTAAAACTGCTATATTAAAAAAATATATATTGATATCACAAGACGAATTTCCTATTAAAACTCATTCATTCGAAAGTCTGTATTAATATGTATATTGTTTGAATATAATCAAATACCCTTTTGATTTTCTACCAATATTAAAATTGCTACACTTTAAGGATCATTTTCGCCAGTATTAGGTTCGTACTTTGTACACTTCTGACGATTAAATTATTAAAAAGGGGTTCCTCGAGCATTTTTAAAACTTCATTGGGGTTCCGTTCAACCGAAAGGGATGAGAACATTATTGTATATTCTGGTATTGTATATATATATATATATATATATATATATATATATATATATCATCAGTATGGCTGGGAATGGTTAACCGATTTAAGGTAGCTCATTAGGATTCATTTTCACCGTTAACCGACATCCCAGGTTTATTATACTGGGTGTCTGGGTTACCGATTAAAGTGTTTCCATGAAATCCCCAGTCTGCTTAATAGTTCGCCATGGTGTTCCTAAAAAACGTAAAGGTTGTAAAGTTAAATCCTTGATATTATATGACGGTTTCCTTTGTTCGTTATTTACCCAGTGTGACGACCATGAGTAATAATCCCCATTCATAAAACTAGTCTCTCACATCCTAGGTTACTATCGGACAGCGACCGATAATATTCCCCGTTTGAGAGTGGTAAAAGAATTTTATGTTTGTGGTATTATTTTTGGTGACCAAAATCGTAGGGTATGCGGCACGGCTTTTTCTTGATGCTGGAGAAAAACAGAAACGACTCTTTTTTTTTTTAAGTTTGAAATTCTTTGCCTTGCCCAGGCATAAATACTATGTGTCCATAGTGTATCGTATTTTGCGCGTACACAGTATTGTATTATTGCTGTTTTAGAAGCACACAACATGCGCTGTGTAAAACTTGTTCAAGGCGTAACTTGAGGTACGTAACCCAATTCTCAGGCGTGGCGACGCGATCGACTACTCAATACGTGGCGATCGCGATCGACGTGTTGGCCATCCCTGCTCTAAGGAAAATGGGAGGCCTTCTCTGGGTGCCATTTGTGATAATTGCATTTAGTTCAATTAACTAGACTTTATTTTTTTGATTCTTTGACTGCATCTTAAATACTCATTGACTTTTGTTGTTATTGTTACTTGTTGGCTTTTTAAATATTAAACAAATTGAGCGAAATTAAAAACGAAACTAGACATTTTTATATAAGGGCAAGCGGCCACAAGTCTTGGGAGTCGTTGGAATAGTGCTACGTGTGACTCGCGCTATAGTGGGCCTACCAGCTTGAGATTGGGATATACCTCACGCTATAATGTGGTAGATCTCGCGCTATAGTTTCAGCTTGAGGTAAATCTCGCTATAAATTAGCTTTATATTTGAAGTTTTAATGATTTGATCAATCAAGATAGCAGTTATTTAAACATTTATAAAAGCGAAAAGCTCATGACACCCGGTATTCCCAGCCGGTCATCCATGCCCGAGTCCAACGTTGCTCAACTTTTGAGATCGGGTGTATTCAACGTGGTATGGTCCTACTCGACTATTTAAGTGTGGTTTGATACAAAAAAGACGCGAAGCTGAACCTTATTGATTGTAGCACCACAGAGAACGAAACCCAAGCGATACGAAAGCAGTCGATGCTTCGTTCGGTCGCTAAAATTTTGTAATTAATTACAAGCAGTAATGTCGTGATTATTACCTCTTAGAAATTTTAACTCTTATATCTGGCTGTGTGCATGGTTATTTGCCGCCAAATTTTACAGTATCTGCAATCTGACAAAAACGGGTGGCTACATGTACAGGACCTGTATTGGCCCAATTGTGCGGTACATACCCTTCGAATATAATATATAACAGCAACCAGAATTGCTACATCATCAACATAGTGGTATATCGAAATTATACTGTATAAGTAAAATTTTAGTAATGAACAAGACCAAAGTACGGCACAGCGACGATATGTACAATAGTCGGTACCGTTTGAATGACCGCATTGGAGTTCGTTTGTATTGGAATTCAAAAAAGATTGTTTGTCGGCAAGTGCTATTAATTTGCACATACAGTCTTGGCTCTTTAAGATTAAATAAAGCAGAATCCGTGTTACCGGCAAATTACATCTACCGGCAAATTACAGGAATCGGCTTTACTACGGAGTTCAATGAGAAATGTATCAAAATTATCTTTGTACTGTATATTGAAAAAGCGAAAAGTCTCCATCACCTCATTCTTCCGAGGATTACAGTGTTCAGCCATTTTCTGTAGTAGAACTTTAGGGTCATTTTCGTCCTCTGTATCACTGTATACAAAGTGTTCGGCAGCTTCAATCATTTGAGCACCTGCGCAATATAAGATTATTGCCTTCTGTTCTTCCTTTGACTTGCTAGTAGAACCGCTGGCTAGCATGAAAATATCATTAAATGTTTCTGATAAATTTTCATCATGCAGATCAAGAGTCGACGGTAAGCGAATTTCAGATACCGCTGCCACCATGTTAATAATGTCTTGGTTATATGTTAAGTTCTACACCCAAGCTATTATAGAATAAGGGTTCAACTGAATACGCTTACACTTCTTTATTACACCAGCATAACACACAACATAAGATGTCTACAGCAACAGAACATACTAGCGAGTGACGCAACTGCGACACGTTAGCACAAGACAGATAGCACAATCAATTATTAGGGACGTTACTCGACAAGGCATTATTGGCCATCATCAACAACACCGGTTGTGTTTATTTATTTTCGTAAAGAGTTAATGTTTTGGGGGAACATTGTTAACTTTAACGTCATAAACCGAAATAATGATAAATTGCTTCAATCACTTACAGTATAACCGGACCTGTTAGGGATATATCCTAGAAATTTCATACCCCCCCATCTCTTCAAAATTGCCGAGGTGTACGCATGCAATAGTCGAATTAGCTTTTACTCCCTGGTATGAATACAAAAATTCCTATCTTGGTTGTTTATACATTGCTACTTGGCCATATCTGTTTCCGTTAACGCAAACGAATTATTGTTAAAGAAATCCATTCTCACTAAACTATACCTCTCAAAACAATGCTTTCGTAATAATACTTTTTTGCAAAAATCCAATTTAAAAAATCGCACTTTTACAAAAAGTCGCCTTGGCGTAAAGATTTCACCTTTTTATACAAAAAAAATTTGCTCAAGGCAAGGTAACGCGTTCCCAACCAGCAGAAGCCGATATGTTAGCAAAGTCACGACCTACTACGACTAAACCATGGCGAATTATAACGACGGTGTTTACACGATAGGGACCGGTAAACCCGAAAATTTATTTTCATGCGGTTTCTCAGATGAAGATGCCGTTATTCACCGTTTCGGCGCATTGTGCTATAGGTAAGCGTTGGGATACGCTCGCACCCGCACCGTACCGTGGGTTCGAATGAGGGGATAGTTTTGTGCGAGAGGATTGCCGCACTACGCCGCGCAGGGTGGTTCAGATAACCGCTGGTCGGTTGGGGCATCCTCCATCAAAGTTCATGCATATGAAAAAAAACGGTTCCATTACATTTGAACCCACGTACATTTGAACCACGTACATCTGAACCCACGACAATTGCACCTGCATACTATTGCCCCTATGGAATTTTGTTTTTGTTTTACGGATATTTGAACCCATACTAACCCTGACCCATGGGTTTTAGCACCCACATATAGATTAAACCCGCGGACATACACATGGGTTCAAATGTACGGTCACCGAAAAAAAACAAATAACTGGCAAACTAATCCAATGCCCTGCATGAGTCGTTAACTGTACGAGATGTCGTGGTTGGTTATATGTTTAAGCCGACTTGCCTCTCCATCGTAATTAAATTAAGGATAAATATCAATCCTATTTTTTTCGCTAACCCAATCGTTTCCGAGATTTATTCATTTTTTCGAAACCTGTTCATTTCTCCGAAACCTCTCCGACGAAGCTCGGATTTGGGGGACAAGCACAAAGTAATGACTCATGCATTCACAACTGCCAAAGGTCGGATTCATGACATCACAAACATCTTGGGATTCCCGCCTATTTCAAAAAAATTGGCGGCCAGCCCCGCTGCGTCGTTTTCAAGGGTTTTATTTATCTGTTAGTTACAAATTTTCGCTGGGATGTAATAGGCCAAGTTTCGTTTCTGTACGTGGTAAATTAATGGTAACAGCAGTCACTTGCGACCACAGACGCATACTGACAATTTTTTGTAACCTTGGGTATGGTACTGTATTGACATCACCCGGATAACCTAACACACAGAACTATTACTTACGGTACCGTATGTTTGTCTCAAGTCGGGACCTCTAATTATGGTACCGGTACCGTACGCCGTCCTCCGTTATCGAGTCCACGTCGGACATGGGACTTCAGCCAGACAAGACAGTGTTTGCCATATAATTGAGAAGTCCTACCACCTTGCCTGGATAGGATTTACATATTTATCCCGGGGGAGAGGAAAGCCGATAAGACGGCTTATTCATATGGCGAACCACGGCCTCTCGTCTGGTTAGCATTCCAAGTCGGGTATGGGATTAGTTTTACTGTATTGTTTGTTTTTCGGGAGCATGGACTTGGTGGTGAAGGAAGCCGTAACCGACCACCGGTTACGTGAACCACTTAACGACGGCGAGGAGTCCAGCAATCCTCTTGCACATAACCATCCCTGCATGGGATTCGAACCTGCGAACCCACGCAGAGTAATTAGAGGTGCGGTGGCGAGCGTATTCCTAACGCTTAGCCCGTTGAGCCACACCGCCGCGCCTGTGATGAATATGAAATCTGTTCCTATGCCAGAGTCAAATAAAATTCTGAGATTAATAGTAAATAAAACCTGCTTCTTTTCAGAAATAAATACCGGGTTCATTGATTGTGCTGATAAATTGACAACATTGGGTGCCATATTCTTTAGGCTACCATTCTACCAGACTTTTAGGCTTGGAATAGATTTTCAACCGAAAAGACTCATAAAATGTGGACATTGCGTGGTGAAGTTATGGAAAACACACATTCATGGTGATGGCACGGATTTTCCAGCCACTAAGTTAATCAGACCGAAAATGTGGACAGGCACCAAGTTACCGGTGTAGCCTAAATTACTCGTATACAGCGAGCCACTACTAGAGCACATTTGATATAAAATCATAGATATTTGGGATTATTTTATCATGAACAATTTACTGGACTTTACGTGGTAAAGAAGCGCCAGAGGCCGGTGAGTAAATTTTATGTTCAAAACAACTTGAGAATCTGATTATTCCATACATTACATAGCTGAGGTAATTTGCATTTCAATCCCTGAACCAAGATGTCGGACACTGGAGTGTAGCATGTGTACCAGGTTGGGGAATAATTTCATACCGATTTTCCTTAGTTAGTTAGAGGACTGGCCGAGTGACTCCGTACGGGTAGTGTTTGTACTTCAAATTATGGCCTAACAATGACCTGGTACACATACCACGTCCCAGTGGCCACCATCTTGGTTCACATACTTCCGGAGTACCAAACTTTGAACTCTAAGAAATTATATTTCGGGGTAGACATATTTATGGTTATGACATTTTATTTATTTGAAAATGCAACTCTGAATTCGCAACTAATTCCCTCGCAGTAATTTTGGGGATAGCTAGGGGAAATGTCTCCTGACAATAAGCCAGGTGTTTGCTATGGTTAAGCCTCTATTGGCTTTATTGTTATTCTGGCTAATTTAGTCAAAAATACAACCCCAAAATTTCAGTAGTCCAGGAAAATCAAACAACCAAGAACAAACAAATTGCAGAACTTGATATTGATTAAAGCAAGATCAATTATTTAAGCAACACTAATCGAAGGATTGAAAGTACAAAATTGCATAAAATATGGTAATATGAATAGATTAAGAACACATAACAGTGAATTAAATTTGCTAACATGTTATTGAAGAATGAGAATGGTAATATAAATGAAGTACATACAACGGTGCTCCAGAAGTAGATGTCGCACAACCTAAACCCTAACCCAGTACACATACTCCTGAAGCTCTCAAACCACAGTTATTCAAATGTTCAGCTCTGACAACTGGGACATGGGATTGAAAGTACAAAATTGCATAAAATATGGTAATATGAATAGATTAAGAAAGAACACATAACAGTGAATTAAATTTGCTAACATGTTATTGAAGAATGAGAATGGTAATATAAATGAAGTACATACAACGGTGCTCCAGAAGTATGTGCACCAAGATGTCGCACAACCTAAACCCTAACCCAGTACACATACTCCTGAAGCTCTCAAACCACAGTTATTCAAATGTTCAGCTCTGACAACTGGAGAATAATAAAACATCAAAAATATTAACAAGGAATGAGAATTATGAAATTTAAAATCAATTAATAAAACAGTGATTGGCATGTAGTAATTTTTGCAGCAGTATTTGACATAATTGCATTAGTGACATTATTGACAGTGGGTGATATGACCTAGGTTATAGTTTTAAAATGAACTACTGGTATG
Source organism: Styela clava (assembly GCF_013122585.1). NCBI lineage: Eukaryota > Metazoa > Chordata > Ascidiacea > Stolidobranchia > Styelidae > Styela > Styela clava. The sequence continues at coordinate 17,336,215 of NW_024102841.1, read as the reverse complement.
TTGGCAGGGAATGTCATTAAAGTCATCCTTACACCCTAGTTGGACAACGGACTGGAAGAATTCCATCTTCTATCACTATTAAGTAAAGCAGCTCCTAACATAGCATAGTGGCTGCTTCTCGAGGACCTTGCTCGGTTTGAATGGGCATTTAATTTTAAAAGCACGAGTTATGTAAAAATGAATAAAGTTGAAATAAGCCCCAAACATATACAGGACTCCGGTATGAGGTAATAGAGAAACGTTGCTCAGTCACATATGCAGGAAATACGAAAACCCATATGTTAAAATATAGTTATGACCTCAATTGTGAGCATAGTCGATAAATTCGAAAGTTAACATTTTTGATATTAGTGGTTTTAGAACATTCATGTAACAGATAAATCGAGCAAACGTACCTCATTATATTGATAAGTGGCCTACCATTTGCTCAAGCGACATGGTAAGTTTACGGTTAAAACTTATCTACAATTATGGGGACGCATCATATCAAAGTCAAAATGGTAGTCTACCCACTTTCGTATTGCTTTCCCATTTCAGTACACCCTGACATGGGACACAGAATCAAGTCTTATTTATGCCACAACCACTAGCACATCATTCCCACAACTTATAGGCAAATATACTGCCTCTGTCTCATCATCCTTTCTATGTGGATTGATAGCCTGTGGTATTACTAGTCCAAAACTAAAGGCCTTTCTGAAAAGGATGAATGTAAATAATGAATATCCAGTCAAAATGTTGTTAACATCGTCAACTAAAAACTACATAGTACTGCGGGTCACTCGAGATGCATCAAACTGGAGTTCCCTGACTGGAATCTACTGGTGTTGAAGTCGTGGCCATCTGTACGGAACTTTGGTTATGGATGCTGGTTGTTGCATTTCCAGCACTGATCACATTGGCGGCAATATTGTACACATTGGTCTGTTTGGCTGTAAAAAGAATAAAACATCTTCATTATGCTTCTAATGGAGAGATGCAGTAAAATATAGCCTATTTTTATATAATAGAACTCGGTCTAGTCCAACACATGAAAAATAAAAAAAATAAAAGTGGCAAAATTTTTCTTTTTCAATATTAGCTTTTATAATATGCACAAATTTGCATTTTAACATGATTCACATAGTCTTGATAAATGTTCATTAAAACTTTTAATGAGTGGTGTGTCGGTTTGGATCTTTCTCATTAGACCATGACGTGATGGCAAGGCCTGTGAAAGCTATGCGTTACGGGTCATGTCACCACCTCACACATGTTGCGACAAATTGCACAGGCAATGCAAACCCATTCGGTCTTTCCAACAAACAGTATCTCCTCAAACAGATATAAGTGGATGCTCATATAAATAATGTCTTACCTTCCGGAACTGGTACATCGAGAATAGGCCACATAGTCGTCAGGGGTATCACCTCTTCAGTGTTGTCTATCTTTAAGGAATATTTTATGTCAATGATTCCAGCTTGTTGTGGCCTTGGTTCCATCCAGAAATATACTTCATGACGAAGATTATCTAGAATTTCTTTTGTGACTCTGAATGATGTATCGTTATTGAAAACATCTGTTTCTCGCGGTTCTTTACAATTGAGATTGATTTTTATTTCCGATCCAACTTTTGCTGTGAATTTCTTTCCGATTGGTATGAGCTGTACAAAATTCTTTTTTGCTAGAATTTGTGGCACTTCATTCTGGGTTTTGACATCACAAAGAAAAACTGAAACAATGGTAGCGGTATCTTTTTGTATGTAGACATCATTGAGAAGATGGTACTTTCCATCTCCCGCATTGTCTTCAGCTATCGCGACTACATCATCTGAGAAATGGTTGACTTCAAATTCGACTATGTTACGATCACGCAAAGTCATGTGCTGCATTATCTTCCAATCTGTGCTTTCATCCTCTCTGCTGAATATCATTGCAGGAATCTCCTGATTCTCCAATGTGCTGTACCATGTTCTCATGGAGGCTTTTACAGGTTTGTTAAACTGAATTGATGGTCTACAACCAAGAATGGGGGAGATTGGCATAACATCTTTTGGAAAGCTTTCTGGATTGTTGCTTAAGAACATTCGAATTTCTGTCTCCTTTTCTAGTGCTCCCTCTGGAATAGTGATGACACATCCAAAAAGTTCAACCTTTCCTCCCATTTTGTCTATTTTGATGATGTTAGATGCATTCACATGTGACTGAATAGAGAACTCTTGGTTGACTTCTTCTGCAAAAGCGTTCATGTCAAACTTTCCATTCCCCTTATGTGCGGGAGCGTTCATGTCAATAGTCGTGGTCTCGACAGCCATAATGTTTCGTTCCTCATTTTTAGCCAATGCGCCAGTCATGACAAAGTCAAAGTCTGGCATTTGAAGCATTTCTTTATTGTGAACTGATGTGCCTCCTTGAACCTTTGATTCTTTGGCTTTGATGGTGTCATGCATAGAAGCTCTTTTTCCAATATCCGGTGTTTCTTTACCATCTGAAATGCTTGGGGATGAATCATCTGTATCTGCGAACATAAAAAATATGTTTGTGTAAATAATAGGGCACAATATAATTTCCAGAATCATTTTTATATCAATCCGATACTTTGAAATCAGCGACACCGCTATTTTCAGAGAACATCTTCAAGATATTGATGACAGACTTATTTGAGTACCTTCTGGCAAATAGAACAAACTGGGCGACCTGAAGTTCTACGCTTTACCAGATCTATGTAATTATGATACTTCTAAGCCAGATAAATCTTATGGCCATATTTTTTTTTCACTATAATTGGTTGTCATGGATTTATAGTAAAGTTATATTCTGAGATTAAATTGAAATTACATCCTATCAGAGATGTCCAGATTCGAAACAAACAAAATATTTTAACATATTCAAAATTACATTTTTCATTAGTAGAACATAATTATTTCTCATAATAAGCTACTAATAAAATTATTAAGCCTACAAAGGAACAACTAAGCCAATGATATTTGATATTTCTCTTATGCAGTATCAATGGTTTTATAAACATCCACTAAATTCAGATAATTACATAGATCCCACTATTTTGGTTTGGTCACTACATGTGTAATTTAAAGGTGAAGATCTATTTATGTTCTGGAGACTCGTACCTGATAATAATCTCTGCGCCAAAATGCGCTTCCTAGGGCGAAATTTGAACCTGAAAAACTGGCTTGTTGATATCATGTGGTCAGCTTTTCGCAATATAGCACCTGAAAAAAGTTTTGTTTTGAAAAGCATGTTTAAAATAATTATACAAATATTTAGAGTCTGGCTTGCCAGTTGGCTAATCGAGATAATTCATTCGCCTTGGTTCACAGGTGGTTCGAATCCCATTTATGCTAACACTGTATCATTGCCGGTATCTATATTGATAGCCAACCTAGGTGAGAAACCGGACAAAGAAACATAAGATCATAAATTGGAAACTGATATATCTAAGTCAATTTTCAATATTGTAAAAATGTGCATGTAATATAGTGTTCAGGTCTGATTTGACAAATTTTCAAGATGATGGAAATAGTTTCTATGGCCTGTTCTATAGATGGTCTCTTTTAATTTAAAATGTTAACTAACTTGTCTCATTATCAAGCTTCTTTGAAAGCATCTGGACCAGATCATCATCAGTTTCATTCTTTTTCAACCAATCCAAACAGCTCTCTCCATTTGTCTCATCAAGGCTTTGAACAGCAGCCTTTGCTGCAATGGGAGAAATGCCTTGATGTATGACCAACTGCTTAGCCATTTCCATTTTTCTGAAGTTTGCATGAGCTGAAAGACAAATGATCAAAATTGAAGCAGAAGTAACAAATCATTCTAGATTTCTGCTTGTACTAAAAAAAATAGATCCTAGCTATAGTTATTATAAACAACAGATTCACATTGAGTTTATTAACATTCATTATTTTACAAATTTCATTCTCTGTATACCTGCTTTACTAGCTTCTGACATTTGCTCAATTATTGATTGATTTCCACGATTCCTCTCAATCCATTCATTGCAGTGTGAAATGTCTGTTGATGAAGTTGCTTCCACAGCTGCTGCAGCAAGGTCAAGGCTAATTGATCTTAATAATATCAGTTCAATTGAGGTCATTTTTTCCAACATTCGTCCTGTGCGAAAATGCAAACAAAGTCATAATTCACAAAGAACAGAAAGCCTAACTAGAATATTTGTATTTGTAACGAGGATTTTAATTATAGGTAATATTAACATTCACTGAAAGTGGGCCCCGTGGGCTCGCATGTTCAAATCCTGTAGAACAGGGGTCTCAAACTCAATTTACCTAGGGGCAACTGTAGGCAGAGTCTGGGTGGGTATGGGCCACATCAGGTTTTCCACAATAAAAGCTTAGATTGAAAAAATTCAAATCTTCTCAAATTTCTTTATTTTTTTAAACACAAAACAAGTTGAAAACAAATGAACAAATTGAGACCAAATATGAATTATTAATTAGTGGTTGTGACGTCAAAAATCCGAAAACTCATAACTTATATTAAATGTATTAATCATTCATCATGTGAACTGAGCTAAGTAACACACCGAAATTAAACTTTCATTCTAAGGTGGGGGCCACCTGGGCCGCGAGATTGAGACCCCTGCTGTAGAAAAATAATTATGTGCGAAAAAGATGCTGGACTCTTCACGACCACAGGTGGATAACATAGCGTAGTCCATGCATTTGAATCAAATAAATGTCTAACATATTTCATAGCATACATAAACTGGCAATCGGACGAGGGGTCGTGGTATGCAATATGAATATGCCATCTAACCAATTTCCTCTCCCCAGAGGGATAAATGTGAAATCCTACAGTATCATCAGCCTAATCAATTCCAAGCTAGATGAACCAACAACCAAAATTCATATAAAACAAGAGCAAAACTCACCAATTCTTAATATGAATGTATCATGTAAGATATCAAAGACATCTGGTTGGTTGTCTTTTTCAATCCATTCCATGCATTCTTCATAGAATTCAGACAAATCCTCATTTGGTCTCGTTTTATCATAAACCACTGCTTCAATCGGCGCTTCAGCATTTTGAATGTGGAAAACAAAGCGAAGTATCCCGTACAATTCACAAACTTGTTTGATTTCTGCAAAAAAAAATAGCATGTTTTGAGAGAAAACTGGCCCCACTGAAAAAAGTACGGTATTTGCTGGGAAGTTAGGCGGTGAGTGTGCCTTAGCCCTTGGGCACACGAAAATTTGCGCTTTTAGACTGTCGTGGGTCTCAACAAAACTTATATTGTTTACGGTTTTATTTTCAGTAATTTATACTGCCACTTTTCAATCAAAAATTTAGGTTTTACTACTTTATTTGTCTTAAGAATCTTGTCGCCCATGACCGTATAATAATCATGGCACAAATTTGTGATTTAGAGTGAATAAACACCAACGTGAAGGCGGTTATGGCCGAAATAACACGTCACGCTGACGAAAACATTCAGCAACTTTTTCAGTTTTCAAAAAAAATCAAAAGAGGGGTTTCAACCCCGAAAACCCCCCTGGCTGCGATACCGTTTGAACCAGGGGCGGACACCCGGGGGGGCGAGGGGGGGCGGTCGCCCCCCCAATAATTTCGCAAAAAAAAATTTAATACATGTTGGATCCGCCTTACAAAATTATCATTTCCGAAAAGTGCGATAGTCAAGCGCAATTAAACGGTTAATAGTTACCGATATTATAAATGTCTTTTTACAATAATTTGGACCAGATCGCCTTCGGAGCACCTCACAATTTTGTGAAACATGCGCGCCCGCACGGGTAATACTCCGTCTTCAAACGCACCGCCGATCACGCGCCACGATTTTGCACAACTAATTCATTTTTGTACAATTTAACATGATTTTCTCATTGTCCAAATCTTTCAATAGTGTTATTGTTGGCACTTGCGAGAGAAGTGAAAGAGGCAAACTGTGTTTCATTACAACAATTAATTATTATCGCTAAAAAATTAACTAGATCTAAAGTTGTTATAAACAATCTTCACCGCTGGACGTATCTTTTCACATTATGGATTTCGTGCAAGGCCCAGCATAATTTGCGGGCAAAGATCAAAGCATTTACTATGTCGAAAAGTTGAAAAGCGGAAATATAAAATACTAAAAATAAAACTGTAAACAATATAAGATTTGTTGAGGCCCGCGACAGTCTAAAAACGCTTTTCTAGGCATCGAAAATCGCAAAATTTCGCGTGCCTACGGCACAAGTTATGTTGGCTTGACCTTTAAAAACATTTCGTCACTAAAATCGAAACACGGTCAATTGTGAGCGGGATTTGCCTTTTCATCCATTACTTTTAAATTGACGTCGAAAATTTTCGTGTTAACATTAAACAAAGCTGAGAACGCGACTTTTCCCCGGTTTGTGATGATATATAACAGGGGTCGGGAACCCATGGCTCGCGAGCCATATATGGCTCTTTTGGTGACGGCATATGGCTCCCAGAAAAATCTAATATTCTAAGACTAAGCTTACTATTGTTACGAGATCCCAAACTCTTTTATAGCCGAATTTAGCAGGAAATTCCCAATACGTTTCAGAACACGCGCCCAGCACATTTCTATGTTATGTAATATATTTACTAGACAGGCATTGTGACAAACAAGGGGATTCTGGAACATATATTGTGACATCACAAAGCGATATAGTTTTAAAAACACTACGGAGTTGCCTAAACGAAAAAGGGTGATAAGTATCGTAGATTTCAACTTGGGCTGCATGTGAGCAACCGTTCAAGGCCCGCAGCGACTACATGCAGCATCAGAAATCACATTAAATGTATATTGACATTGTATGTGTTGACTTTTGAGTAAACATTTCAGGCCTGATTAAGTGAAGAAATGTTATATGGCTCGCACGGAAATGCAACTGAAAATATGTATATTTTTTGACTCTCTTGACCAAAAAGGTTCCCGACCCCTGTATAAGATAATTAAAGTATATTCGATCACTTTTTGTATTTATTTATGTATTTTTATTGTACTGAAATAACTTTTACTACGTGAGAACTGACAGAAAATTTACGGATTTTTCGAAAGGTTCTATCTTTGAAAATAATCGGAGTGACAACATTGCGATTGAGCGGAGCCAGTGTGACAAGTATATCTCAAATTTATCGAATGCGCAAAATAGCAAAAATACGGATCAAAACAATACATAAACGGGCAGTTTACCACACATTTTTATGTCCGCGGATTGCCGTCGTGTTTTAAAGTGGCTCTTGTTTTGTCGACTCAACCGCAGTTTAAATTGAAGACAATTAAATTAATAAATCAAGACATTTTGAATATGCCCGTATCGGTCTTCGATTGATTACTTTGCACAAGTGAAAAATCAGTTTTCGTTGATAAAGTCGGCTCTTTTAACAAGTGGCGTAATCGCGGCGACTGTTCCGCGTGGATTTCGAGGCGGTGAATTTGTATTTTTGATTTACTAGTATACTTTATAATTATTTTCATTGTATGAATTGAAATTGTACTATATGGGATTTTATATCAGATATCGAGATTTTTGTAACGGCGATAACGAGTTCGGAAGATTGCAAAAATACGTATCAAAATTAAATACATCAGGCAGCTTATCTCATATTTTTATGTCCACATATCGCCGTGGTACTTTAGTTTAGTAATATTTTTATTTTGACGTAAGAAGTCGCAACCGCGAGTTACGTTGCACACAAATAAATTAATATATAAGGACATTTTAGAATCTCGTGGCTGTCATGAATTGACAGAAAAATCATTATACGCTTAAATAGGCGGCTCTTTTAACGAGCGCGTAATCGCGGTGCTTGTTGCAGACGGCAATGGGAAGTTCCGACTTTGACCCCGCCTTTTTTTTAAATCCTGGCTGCGCGCCTGAACTTGTGCCTGTTTATTTTCGTATTAAATTATAAATAAAAACCCTGCAAAGTCATTGCGTGAATCCTGAATGTTATGTCGAGTTCAAATGATGATTTAATAAATCGGCAATTATGGCAATTCTACTAGTCAAATGATAATTCCTTGGTAAAATTTAGGAAAAAAATTCGCACAATAGCTTGTTACCTTGTTTTGCATTTCTAATTTTACGAAACGGCGTTAGTGCGCTTTATGCAGAACTAGGAATTGAAACAATAACCTAATACGACTCCTCAAATTTGTTATATTCTGTTTGTTAGCAAGAGCCGTGGGCTAATTCTCGCGGAATTCAAGAAATTGGTTCAGTGACGCGCAAGTTCCGTGTCCGAGCAAAAGCAGCCTAGGTAATCGATATATGAGTAACAAAATGACATGCTAATACTTAGAGAATGACATCGACAGGTTATTGTTACGTGACGATACACGGCGCGGTGTTTTTCGGTAGGCGATCCAAGTTCGCCCCCCCAAAATTATGGAAAGTGTCCGCCCCTGGTTTGAACCTATCTTGATTTGCGCCGTATAATGTCATTTTATGAGCGAAAATACATTGTGAGTGGTCCTGCACCCTGTGACAAATAAAAAGAACTATTCTTACCCTTATCTTTTGTTGACCACAGCTGAAGATCGTTTTGGTTTTCTATTGCCCAGTCCACACAGTTTTCAACATTACCACTGCCAATCAATTTTACAGCAAGTAGGGCTAAGTTTAGTTCAAATCTATACTTGCAATGGAGCTCTTCGACTGTGGTTGTGCCACCTGATGAAAATTGAACATAAATTCATAATGAGCCAATTGTGTACGCCAGTAACCGCTGGCGTACACCTTTATTTAACATATAGGCTCTCGAGTAGTTGCAGGCATAAAAATTTTGGTTATTGATCTCATGTCATGTGTTGTTCGCTTTGCACAAGCTAGCTGTTGAGGCATTGTAACGTCATAGATAATAAATTGGTTTTTCTTTGTGGGTTGCATCTGGCCCGCGAGCTGATTGCAAATATAACTTGATGAGAGATGATAATGCAACTCAGCATGTTTGTGCTAAACACAGTAATCCAATGGTTTGTTCAAGTACACAGCAGTGGTGGCTTGTTTTTTTTTGCTATACTTTTGTTTGCATGACAAACCATTGCACAAAAACACCTAGTCTTATGGCACAAATAAATGAATTATTTTGGCGTGGTGAACACCACCCCTGCACCAAATGACATTTACTGACATGTTTGTTGCAAAAATAAATGTCGACAACATAATGGTCATTTTTTCGACTCTCCCATCAGTAATTCTATAACCTTCACTACAGGACTCACAAACTTGTTTTAAAACCAATATCCATTGCGACTTTTTCTCACTGTGAAATATTAATTTTTGTTGCCTATCATTACCTGACTTTGTTGTAGCAGACGCTTCTGAAGCTTCTTTTACCTTCAGTTCCTCTGTAATCATGATGATATAATTGAAATAATAAAAGCTAATAAAAAGCTGTAAGCTATGAAACGCAAATTGGACTCTGATATCCTGGGCGGTCATAATAATAGTTAGTGGGCCAGAAAAGCAGAATCGCTAACTCTGGTAATTTACTTTTCTGAATACTCAGGACCTCCACTTTAAAAACATAAAATAGTCCCAGTAACACACTTGCGACAGATTTATAACATCAAGTTTTGTGACAGATTTTGTTCTAAGCACCAGGTATTGTTATTATAAAGATTTATTTAAAATCAATCATTTTTAAGAATAAAATTAGATATTTCAAACCTATATTTCATCCTTCTTTATGGAATTGCACGAATATAATCATATTTTTTGTCAGCACAAATACTGGTAGTGTGTTACCCTCCCAGTTTGCACTGAATATAGCACAAATATGTTCATGTACCGTAAGTAAACCTGAGAAGCCAAAACAGCTACTAATAAATATTGAGAAAAACCCTCGATAATAATCTTTTCAGTTGCAACACCTCACCTAACTTGTTACATATGAATTCTTGATAGTGAAGCACCTCAAAAGATATACCGTGTTTCCCCGAAAATAAGACCTACCCTGAAAATTGAACCTAGCCTGAATTTAAAAAATGATTTTATTATAAGCCCTCTCCTAAATATAAGACCTAGTATTTTACGCGAATCATTTTTTGACCTAGTAGATAGCAAGAAATCTCACCTGCGCGTAGTAAATGATTGATAATCTATGTTTTGCAGTTATTTTGACTAAAAACGTGTTATTTATAAGTAAATAGATATCGGCTTTCATATTTTGTATATTTTAAAATCTTGTAATTCTTAACTTTATAATTTTGTTTTTGATAAATGAAAATATGAGACATCCCCCGAAAATAAGCCCTAGTGTTATTTTTCGGAAGAAAATTTAAAAAAGACCCAGTCTTATTTTCGGGGAAATACGGTAAGGATAGTAGAAACAGATGGTATTGGCTACTAGCAATATGTTCAGTATGCTCACCTAATGCATTGTCATACTCTTTTGCTAATTGTACTGATTCTAACTCTTGAATGACACGAACTTCTTGTTGGCATGATCTGTAGTTGCTACAACCTTTTTTTTGTACAGCTGCCTTTGCTTGTTCCAAACCCACGTACTTAAAGATATTGGTGAGTCTATGCACTATCCATTCCATCATCTCCAATTGCGACAATTTGCCTGAAAAAGAAAAATGAATTGATACTAATTCCTTTCATTAAACTAAATACCGCCGTAAATATCTATTTTACCTAAAATAGTAACCATGTGTTTTGTTTATGTGAAATGATGTAGAAAGACTAACCGCAACTGTACTCATATTCTTTTGACTTTTCCTCAATCAGGGAAAAGTTGTATTTGTTTTTTTCGATCCATGAAAGGCATTTTTCTATGTCACACCCGTTTTGTTGTGCAGCAGCTTGTGCCTCTTGTTGTCCAATTCCATGTCTCTTAATTAGCCTTCTGGCTATATGCTCTTTCATTGCCGGGGTAGCTTTGAAAAATGGTTTGACTGAAATCGAAAAACAATTAGAATTTAGGGAAGATTTTTATAATCACTGATGAAGCATTGGATTTTAAGCAATGATACATAATAAGCGTCTACATTTGGAGAAAATTCGCTAAGATTATTATATTCCTTCGATATATATCTTGATAAAATAGGGCTAGTCAACTTTTTCAGCATATAATTCAATCCTTGAGTCCATCAACGATATTAATTGTGTTCAATGCGACTGCCTCGATTCATGACAGAATAAATGCCTTACCGCTTACAATATGTGCAATATAATAGGTGCAATATAAATGCTCTATTAATCATATGGCAAACTAAAGGTCAGGTTATTCATTTTAGTTACGGAGAACCACCCTAGGATGGCAAGATTCAAATGCCTACAACAGGGGTGTGCAACCTTTATTACAGGAGGGCCAGATTCAAGTAATTGGGTGAAGCCGCAGGCCGCACTTTTATTTAAGATACAATTATAGTAGTACAACTAAACTGAAAACTCGTTTCGTGGGCACTTCATTCAAAACTGGCACTTCTCCGCGGACCACACAATATTTTCTTGCGGGCCGCATTTGGCCCGCGGGCCGCAGTTTGCACACCCCTGGTCCACAAGATTCAAATGTTCATTATAGGTGAGATAGCAAGCTGCAAGAATGAAGCATGTTTGTAACACTCAGCACAATGTGCCAACCTGAACAAACTGAATAGGATAGACTTGCAATACAGGAAGACAAACGTGAGAGTCACAAACCTGATTTTGAGGTTAACTGCAATTGTTCAAGATCTTTCCCAACTTCCGTATATGCTACCGAAGCTCGTGGTTTCTAAAAAGCCAAAAAAGGGGTTAAAAAAGTGCAACTTGAACCTATAGGCTACAATGCCATCATAGTTATGTCTAACAATCAAACAGTCCGAAAAACCCAGCCTTTGGGAAATGCTAGACAACCACCCATGTGACTAATAGACTGGATTATATATACTGAAGGAGGTAGGCTGGGGTAAACAAAACTGCAAATCAGAAACTAGCTAAGCCTGGAGTACTTTTCGACAATACTGGTCCCATAATAAATACTGTTCTACATTTTGGGCTTCGCTGATTACAGAATTAGATGTTTGTACTATTAGTAAATTGCTTGTGTGTATAGGAGAATTCCTGCATGCCAACCACATCCTGAGCTGGTATGGCAATAACTTACCGAAACACTGGCTATCTCATTTTCATGTAACTTTTTGAAAGTTCCTGAAATGATAAGTGAATATTATTTATCTGCTATTACCTAAATGAGCCATTTTTGATGGGTTGATTGGATGAAATAAGTGATTGATTGATTGAAAATGGATGCACATTTCACAAAAAAATAAGAAGGCTTGAACATAAGAGAAAACAGGGCCTTTCGACCGGTTTTCAGTTCATGTCGGACATGGCAATAGTTACGGTAGTCTTACGGTAGGCTTTTCATGCATGCATAGACATAACGGCAGAGAAGCTGTAACCAGCCAGTGTTTATGTCAACCACCCAACAATGGCGACAGGTTCAGCAATCCTCTCGCACATGAATTTGCCTCCACAACATTCAAACCTAAAAAGCCATGCAAGGTAATATGACATCTGACATGGCGTGTCATATAATATGCCGTTTAGCTAGATGGGATACAGGAGAGACAGAAGGCAAATACCTGATTTTGAGGTTGACTGCCATTCTTCGGATTCTTCATCAACTCTGTCATCCTCTATCAAAGCTCTTAGTTTCTGAAAAGTCACAAGAATTAATCTCAAAAAAGACCTATTTTTATTTTTGCAAATTCAGTATGCATGGGATCGTATATGTATACAAAATAAATGGACATTTTTATTTAAACGTATATTCATGTGCCTTACACCTATATCAAGAAGCCACTAGCTGAGTAAGAGGCTACTATAGTTTGGAAAGACCACAACATTTTCATTGAATTTATTACACCCTGAATGAGGGCATGGAATTAAACAAGGGATTTTAACTTGCAATGCCATCTTCAAGTCCAACAACAGAGTTTACAGACTTCTCGGGCCAAAGGATCTAATTTTAACTGCCTTGTAAGTTGTATAATAATCTTTACCTAAAGTAGCAACAAATACTGGTATATGGCACCAGTAGAGAGCAATACTTAGTAATAAAGAACTCTAACTATGCCCAAATGTCCTATGAATCCACATGTATCAGCAATTTCCTACTCTTAAAAAACTCTCAAAGCGAAAGAAAATTGAACTGGCTTATGCCACCTCGTGGTCCATGAAGTCTGTATACAACCAACAGTGCAGGACAGTAAAGTCAGTTACAGCATATGAAATTGCTCTTACCTGTTTTATTAAAGCTTCCGACAGGTCCATATCAGCGTCCTCGTCTATAAATAATTTGAGGGATCAATATTTAATGTTTGGTAACATACTAGATCAGGTGTGGACAAGGTTTTTGGACCGGGCCCAAAAATGTTGTCTCCCTAGAGCAGGAATGGCGAATCTTTTTCAATGGATGGGTCAAAAATTATATTTTTATCACGGAACAAAAGAGAGTGGGTCACATCACAGATATTCAATCAATGTTTGTACATAAAAGAAACTTCTGAAATCTTATAAGCTTCTGTTGGTGTAGTTTTGTGCTTTACTTATGCAGCACTTCTATCAGGGACTTTTTATGGTACTCGATTTTATGAAATTAGAGTACGAAAACATGCATATGAATTACCAAAAACGTTTAGTATGATGCGGGAAATTATTTTACGGTTCCAAAGAGTTTCCACTCTGATAAAGTTATATTTTTCGATCGGCTTTTAACCACATTATTAGGGCACTCTCACACTGCCTCATTATTAGTTCAGATCTCTAGATTTTTATTTCAAGTCTGAAAGATTTTGTTTTGTATTGTAAAAGAAAAACAAGGATGTCCAATACCGAATAATTCACTATTTCGAGTACATTCGAAATTATTATTTTCGAATATAAAATTTCAAATACTGCGAAAATGAATTCAAGTAAAATAAGCTTATATTGATGTATGTCAGAATTTGCATACAATACATAATGGAATAACCGTTACCTACAAGCTGGCTACCAAAAAATTTATATCCGCCGATTGCCGTGATATTTTATAGTAGTATGCCCTTTTTAAGTACAAGAGTGCAAATCAAAATTAATTATAATCAGACACTTTACCATACGTTTTATGTCCACAGATTGCCATGGTATTTTAAAGTTATTTTAATAAAAGATATTTTTTTTTTTCGTAGGACGACGCAACCTTGAGTTAGGGCTTAGGCTACGTTGAACACAATTAAATTAATACCGAAAGGATTTTAAAATTCTGTTATCAGTCTTGGATTTAAATATTATGCACAACAAAAAAAGTCCATACTTTTAACAATCATTATCAAAACTATTTGCCGAAGTGGGTAAAAGTATAAATTCTTTTTTTGTGAGTATGAAAATATGAATAAAAAATCAATTATAATCAGGCAGTTACCACACATTTTATGTCCGCAGATTGGTGCCATATCCTGAGTAGGTATGCATTAAGGTCGACAAAACTATGAGTTACCTTAAACACAAGTAAATTAATACGGTAGGGCATTTTGAAAGCTGTTATCGGGCATGGATTTGAACATTTTGTAGCAACAGAAAATCATCCTAGTTGAAAATCCATACTTTTAACTATCATTATCAAAAGTATTTTCCTGAAAACACATTTTACATCCACAGATTGCTGTGGTATTTTAGAGTTGTAATATTATTTGTTTTTCGTAAGTATAGAAATAGGAATAAAAAAGTAATTATAATTGGTAAGCTAACCACACAATTTATGTCCGCAGATTGCCGTGGTATTGAATAATACTTTTATTTTTTCGTTAGTTGACGCAGCCATGAGTTACGTTAATTGAACAAAATTAAATTAATACGGTAAGGCATTTTAAATGCTGTTATTGTTCATGAATTTGAATATTTCATCGTAACGGAAAATCACCATAGTAAAAGGTCAATACTATTTGACTATAATTATCAAATTTATTTGCCAAAAAGCAGGAAAAAGTGTAAATTATTTTTCTTAATAAATCAACTCGTTTTTTTCCGACCTGCGACAATTTATTGGGTGACATAATTCGTAACAAAGCGCACGATTTTATTTTAAATTGTATTCATGTGAGACCCGTGACTCAATACAAATGAATGCGTAAATTAGAAGCCTTGCACGGTAATAGCAATAGTGCCAATCTCACAACTGTGCAAATGTGTAAGCGACAATATGAGGCGCACGCTTGCACATAAGATAACAAACAATCTAAGTGCCGATACTACTTCGCCGTCATTGCATTACTTGGCAAAGCGCGGAAAATTGAAACACCTCGCTGACGGCGAAGGGTGGCTATTATTTGAAAATCAGCCAAAAAGGTATTCGATTTGTTGTGGGCAACCCTGACGAGAAAATAGGTAATAAAATGCAAAGTAACATCTAGTTCTCTTATAACCCCTAAAACAGTCTGCAGATGCACTTCCGAAATGGACAAGACATTGCGGAAATATACAGATCAATTGCATTACATGTCATAAACAATGTCAAAGCCAATAGCTGAATAACGAACGGTACACAGCAGTGAAGACATTGGCATGCGTCCAACATTAGGGGTTTTGAAAATAACCATACCGACCCGGAAATTAACAATTTTAATATGAGCGATCGCAGCCCTGACTGCCCAACTGACGATACATTATATTAGTTTAGTTATTGTTAGATTAAAATAAGGCTGGTTCCATCAATTTTTCTCACTGATATGTTAGTATTTTATTTGTGCCTTGGCGGATCATGAATAGAACGCGATGGATTACTTTGTTACCCACGGGTCAGTGGTTCGCCATCCCGCCCTAGAGGGCCATATAAGTATGACATAAAAAGTTACGTTTTATAAACAATTTTTACAGTGTTACAAAAGTGGAAGTAAAAAGCTAAAGCTGTTTTTAGCTAAAACATAAAAATTGATTTTAGTTTGGTTGTGGCAGCATCAGGCGAGCTAGATTAAATTACCCAGCAGGCCGTACAGCTCGTGTCAGTACTAGATCACGGATCTATCTAGTAAAAAAAATTCAAGTTCATTATTACAGTAATTTAGTATTATTTTCAATATAATTCCAAGTCTGACAACATTTTGTTAATGTTCAACCCCAAAATAACATCGATGGCCAGATCATCCATCACTTACCATTGTGATTGTAAAATTGTGAATGTACAACTCTATATTCTTAACAATACTGAATATTTCACTATTTCGAATACATCACTGCATTATGATTTTTTTTAATTACGAGATATCAAGTATATTTAAAAATAAAATAAAGCTTTTCTTGATGTCAGGAAGAATTTTTGAACAATATACAGATATAAGAAATAAATGTTATCCTATTTAGCTTCTGTTGAAAAATAACCATTATTCAGAATTATTCAAAATGAGCTGAAAAACATTTGAATACATCGAGTTATTTTGGACAACCTGAGTGAGATATTAATGCACTAATGTGTGTGAACCACAGACTTATATAGTTTTTATAGTTGATGGCAATGCGATACACGTAATAAATATAGAGTAAATCTCTAGGCCACATTCAGATATACGGTACCGGTATTGATGATAATCAGGTACAGAGGTACGGTACCATACACTAAACAAATTTGTTACCAACCTGATGAAGTAGCGACATCATGTTCCTTATATCCACCTGTTGCCATATTTGAACAATGCACGCTTTCAGCTCTAACTTTAAAAGCTTAGCGCAAACATAATTATGAAAGATACCCTAAAACTTTTTTTTACTTTTCTGTCAAATTTAAATAATGAAAATGTGTTAATCCCCATCAAAGTAAACTGAAATAAACATACAGACCGGTACCGGTACTGTAACAGGAAAGCTTTATCATATATCCTATCAGTCGTATAGTAAGTTCAGGTTATACACGGTACCGGTACGGTAGGGGTACGTATTGCAAGCAGTATGGCACGGTAGCCAGTAACAACAGCCCAACCATAATCAATTAGACAAATTGAGGAACAATCTCAAGTAAACGATGACGTCACCTACATGTTGACCACTAGATGTCAGCCTGTAATGGGTATCGGGCTAGGGTTGGGACCCCGGGAAATCCCGGGATTCGGACTGTTTTTTTCAGTCCCGATCCCGCAATCATTTCCTAAAAATCCCGGGATTTTAAAGCTTTGTTATCCACATAGGTTATACCGTTTATTGTGATACTTATTTTGAAAAAATCCGTCCACGCTTACACTTTGAGTTAGTCAGTTAGACTACGTCGCGGTCTGAAATTACAATCGGAACAATCCTCAGTATGAAGTTACGTTTGGAACAGACAACAGTCTGACGTATTAATCAGTACAGAATGCAGACAAGATACAACAAGTTTGCAGTGTGGAGGTAAAGTCTGGAGTTACAGTCGAAGCAAAAACGGTCGCAATCAGAGTTGATTGGAAAACTGAAAAAAAAAGTCAAACTTTGAAGAAGTCAGTGCTAAAAGAAAGTCAGAAATCTGGAGAAACTTTTTATTTTGCAAAGATACAGAAAAAGCGAAGTGTAAATTGTGCCAAACAATTTTAAAAGCGTCTGGTACGAAGGGACTTATAGTTCATTTGGAGTCAAAGCACGAGATTGAAGTGAAGTCTCGCACGAGCATGGAGGATCAGCCAAATCCCAAGATCAGAAAAATTGAGTCGTTCTTCAAGTCAAAAAAAGTCAACATTGAGGTGCTAGTTAGTCAGTTAACTGCAGTGGATGGTTTTACATTTAATCAAATTGCCAAAAGTGAGAGGCTACATCAAGCGTTCAAAACTGATGGTTATACGCTGCCCAAATCACACAAACATGTTCGTAGTCTGGTGATGGAAAACTTTGAAACCGTCAAGAAATTAGTCAAGGAAGAGTTTTGTGCAACCAAACTGAATAATGGTCGTTTTTCCATAACATTTTATGAGACAACATCCGCAAGAAATCGTCGTTACATGAACATTAATTGTCATTGTCAAGGTGGCTTTCATTCGCTGGGATTGATTCGCATCCACGGCAGCATGGACACACAAAAAGCAATCGACTTAGTCGGTAATCGACTAAACTCCTTTGGTCTCGACCTAAATACAGATATTGTTTCCACAATCACTGATGGTGCTAGTTTGATGGTAAAATTTGGAAAAGAAACGAGTCCACTCCATGTGATCTTCTTTGCTCACGCGATTCATTTGGCCGTTTGTGACGTGTTATACAAAAGGCAACCGGTCGCAGTATGCTCTGATGAACTTGACTGCAGGGTTGTCCAAAACGAATCGAATATTCGAAATTATTCGAATATCAAAGTATTCGAATACCTTTTCGGCTCATTTCCGAATAATTACGAATAGTAGTCACTTTTCGCCGTAAACATGGTGTTTCGTTTTACCGGAATCTTCAAACGACTTTGTACGCTTTCTCACGTATTGTAATGACGATGAAATAGAATCGGCATTTTGATTGTTTATATTCAGCGCGAATGTACGTCGCTTAGTGTTGCGACACATTTGCACGTTTGCGTTGGTGGACATTGCCGACATTCGTCTTTTAATTCACAAAATCATTTCCATTAGTCGAAAAATCGACAATCACCGTAATAATAAGTCCGGCTAAGTTCCCGGCTAATAAGTCGCTTTTCTAGACCCAATTTTGGCTTGATTTTTTTGGGGGAGGGGCGCCTTATTGAGAAAGTATGTTTATTTTATTTCTACGTGGCCTGCTTATTTTTCGCATTAGTCTTCTCAAGCATAATTTGTGTTAACCTTATATTTGGTTCTTATGGGTCTGCCAATCATGATATTTAATCGTAGGCCGGTTATCGTTACTTAAAAGAGAAATCACGGCCACCGAGATAAAGTAAGTGATTTATGACCCTTTGGTTTTGCCGATTCAGCAGAAAACGACAGGGACATGAAACACAGCTGTGAAATAACCCGTGGACGTACCGTGTGGTACTTATCACATTCCAAAATTATTTCAACATTCGGGTTGATAGGTTGTCCAAAATGATTGCCGCTTTATAGTTTAAATTTACCGCTTCATTGTTGAGAATAGTTAATTCCGTGAGTATGGTTCTACCAAACAAACACGATCTGGTTCTGACCCTATAAAATTATATATTGTTCTAAATGATTGTGATTTTTAACTTAAAATTACCGCTTTATTGTTAAAAATAGTTAATTCTGTGAGTATGATTCTACTAAACAAACGTGATCTGGTTCTAAATATTATTATTAGCGCATATTAGCATAACTGAACAACAGGGAACAATTTATCTCCCTGTCTTCTTGGAGGCCTATATGGAAAACCCCCTTTTTTGAGTGCTAAAAATATACATCGTCCTATTTGCCATGTAGACTTATTAGCCGGAAAATACGGTATTCATAGCCGTAATTGATACGATATCTAATAAATTGTCACAAGTTGAGAAACAAGTTGATTTATTAGAAAAATACTTTCACCCGCTTTCTGGCAAATAATTTTGATAATGATGGTCAAAAGTATCGATAATGAAAGTATTAATACCAAATACCACGGGTATTTGTGGGCATGAAATGTGTGGTAAACTGCCCAATTATAATTAATTTCGGATTCGTATTTACAAAATATTAAAACTATTATAACTCAAAAATACAACGGCGATTTGTGGACTTGAATGTGTAATAAAGTATAAATTATTTTTCCGACTTGTGACAATTTTTTCGTGAGTACGAAAATAAGAATCAAAAATTAATTATATTTGGGCACAATATCACGGCATTCTGGGGACATAAATTGTGAGGCAAACTCGCGATTGATATTAATTTTTGATTCTTATTTTCGTATTTACAAAATACAACGGTGATCTGTGGACATTGAATGTGTGGTAAACTACCCGATTATAAATAGTTTTTGAACCCTATTTTCGTATTTATAAAATAATAAAAGTATTATTACACAAACATACAACGGCGATCTGCGGACTTAAAATGTGTGGTAAAGTTCCCGAATATAATTACTTTTTGATTCGTATTTTTGTACTCACGAAAAAATTGTCACAAGTCTGAAAAAGAACTCATACTTTATCCCGCTTTTTGACAAATAATTTGGATAATGGTTTGTATTTAAAAGTATGGGCGTTTTACTAGGATGATTTTGTGTTGCGCAAATATTCAAATCCATCACCGATACCACTATTTAAAATGCCTTGTCGTATTATTTCAATTCTGTTAATTAACACAACTCATGTTATATAAAATATATATCGCAATTATCTGCAAACATGAAATGCCTGGTAATATAGCCAGGTTGTAGATAGAAGTTATTCCATTGTTTATTGTATGAAAATTCCTTCATACACTTAGATTCTATTACTGGATTTTATTTTCGAAGTATTCGAAATTTCATATTCGAAAATAATAATTTCGAATGTATTCGAAATAGTGAACTATTCGGTATTGGCCATCCCTGCTTGACTGTCACAGTGACAGTTCAGACGAAGATGTCAACGACTCAGAACAACGCGAGGATTTCGGATTTTCTCCAACTTTATCTCCCAACCTTGACACATTGATCAAGAAAATCAGAAACATCGTGAAAATATTCAGAAGGTCGCCTGTGAAAAATGATGATGCTCTTCAACCATTTGTCTTGGGAGTCTTTTGGAAAGGAAATGACACTACTGCTCGACTGCAAAACCCGATGGAACAGTTTGCTCTCAATGCTAGAGAGATTCTATCAGCTACGAAAAGAGATAAAATTGGCTCTAGTTCGACTGGATATTGATTTTGACTTATCTGAAAATGACATGACAATTATCAAGGGACTGTGTGATGCTCTTGCTCCCATAAAAGTTGCGGTAGAAACACTCTCCAGTGAAGATGCAGACATTCTTTTAGCAGAAAAAGTAATTGCGTTTACTTTAAAGAAGCTTGGTGATCAGAAAACTGGAATCAGCCAGGCATTAAAAGACCGGTTCAAAGCACGAATTCAAGAATGGCGGAATGCTGAGTTGGTCCATCTATTGAAATATTTAAAAAGTCCGTCTTATCTTGATCAAGTTCAGGATCAATTTGGGCACAGAGTAAAGCGGCCCAGAATTGCTGCTCTGGCCATGGACATCTTGCAGAGATTATTTCCGCAAGAGGCTTACAATGCGGGCTACATTGTGCACATTGATGTTGACAGTGAAATTCTTGACGAAGAAAAGAAAATGACTTTAGCAGAGGAATTCCACAGTTTTGTGGAAGATGGTGAAGTAGAAGACAGTCGACCTGGCAACCTGAGCTCTCATGTAATTCAAAAAGAGATGGTACTGTGTGCAACAAGAAAAAAGAGACCTGAAAACCTTGAAAAGTTGTACGCTGCCCTAAAAACATTTAAACCCACGTCCGTCGAGGCAGAAAGACCGTTTTCTGCTCTTGGATTTTTCGCAAGCAAAATAAGAAGTCGTATGAACGATAACACCCTAGTTAGATGCTTTAATATTTCTGCGTCGATATTACATGAAATAAATATGTGATTTTATTGTGATGCAACTTGTTTCAATCTTTTACTCAATCCCGAAAAAATCCCGGGATTTTACGGCTCAATCCCGAGGTATCCCGATACCGTGATTTCAAAAACTAGTCTCGAAATCCCAACCCTATAATCGGGCGTTCCTGCCATATACACCACAATGGTTCCTCCAGACCTGACATGCAGTGGCGTAGCCAGGGGGGGATGGTTTTGCGGGTCAAACCCCCCTCCCCCTTTCAAAATGTAAAAAAAATGAAATCAATCTTCTGTATCATAGATAGCAATTTTTCGTAGCTTTAAATTCTTTTTAGACCCCAAGACTAATAAAAACACGCGTATTCCAGCGTTTGATTGGACCCGCTAGCTGTTTTGATCTAACTTGGCAAACAAAAATTTCAGACCCCCGCCTTTTGAAAATTTCTGGCTACGCCCCTGCTGGCATGGACAAACTACGGCCCATTAGGTAATTCAATCAATTCTAATGGTTCTTAAAATGTGACTTGTACTGCGATCTGCTCACGAAAGCACAAATTGGAAATCCCGATACGAGCGCATCGGAAATGCGGGGAGGTGATCAGTAATTTATTTTTCCGCCAATACTGAAAATACGCAACATACATATACGAGCAGAATAAGATAAGGATAGTATTTACAGAGTGGATGGAGACGCTGAAAACCAGTACTGGTTATCGAACAGCGACACCTAGATGGGGTCTAACACAGCATAAAAAGAAACGAAGTGAAAATAAAAGCTTAAATTAAATAGTAACAAAGTAGTCACTCTAGATACGGTGACTACTAGACATGTAATACAGCATAAAAAAGAATAAATAAAGTAGAAGGCTTAAATTAAATATAGAAAAAAAGTATTCACACTAATATATTTTAGAAACGTTAAGTATCCGGAGGACGTCTGGGAAATCCAGAGGCGCTCGTTAATGCAAAAGAGAGACTCCAAGCACTTTCGAGCGAGATAACCACGGCAACTGCTCCGCTGAGTGCCAGAAGATTAATTCACAGTTATGGATACCGTATATAGCAGCATATTAATTTGATTTTTTCAGACTGCATAAGATAGAATTTGTGTATAGCACATACTGATTGAAAGTAAATCAGTAGGTTTACCCATAGGTTATAAAACATGGACTTGGTACCCCATGTGGATACCGGTACCCCAGACTGGATTCTATGGCAGGTGCACGCCCGAGGGCGCTAGCGCTCTGCAAAAATGCACGTGAGCGAATTCAATTTTGCACGCCGAAACTTTGCAATTGCTCATCAATAAAAATCGGTGTAAATGATTTTTAAATCAATAATCAAGTAATATAAAGTTGCCAAAAAATTGTAGATCTACAATTGTCGACTACATACCAAGTACATACTATCTTGCAAGATTTGGCCTCATCGAAAAATTCGAAGCAAAAGAGACTGTATTTCAAAATTGCTCAGCGGTATGACGCATCGTGGTAGGAATCCCATGAGAAATGAGAATAGATATGGGCGAAAAGGTCACCAGACTAGCCGGTGCCGGTCAGTTACGGCTCTGATTCAGCTGATTCCTCTCCCCCGGGATAAATAAGTAAATCCTATCCTATCCAGCGTGTTCTCATACAATAATTTTACACGGATGTACTGAACAGTAGGGGAAAGTGGGGAAGGTTGGGACACTTTTTTTCTTTTGCATATTTTGAGCCGTTTATTCTGCACATTTACTTAACTGTGCGCGACTAATGCAGAGAGGGGTAAATGTAGTTTTTATTCAGCGACTAAGAAATTCCCTTGCGACGCACATCTTACTACCAAAATGTTTTGAAAAACGTTTGTTAAGTGTCCCACTGTACCCCACTTGGGGGGCACATTCGGACAGACCATGGGGCACAATGGGCCGTTCTGTCAAAATGCAACGATGTATTCCTTTAAAAATAAGAAATCAATCATCATAATCGTCTAAAGAACAAGAAGACTTCAAATTTAAATATTTCGGATTTTTAAAATCAATGTTCAACCGAAATATTTCAGATATTTTATCAACATATTTAGCAAACAAATTAAATTATTTTTTTTCTCAAATCTAAACCTGGAAATATTTTTGATTCTCGATTATATTCCATATTGGGCCATGGGTCGAAAGATACCATAATATTACACAACATATAACCCATCTCTGGATCTCTAAGAACTTATTGTATCAAACACTGTCGAGTTGTGCCATGTAGGGCATGTCCCACTGAACCCCGGTCCATAGTTCCCCATAATAAACAAATATTTTCAGACCATCCCACGGCGAAATTCGGAAGGCACATCCACTCGCCAACGTTATGAATATTTTACAGTGGACTGAAGCTAAAAAAAAATATCATACCATGGCTTGTCACGTTGAAAATACTAAGGTAGAAAAAAGAAAAAACTGGAATAGTGAAATTTTAGTTTTAACCACCAAAACCAATTTCACCTCATAGCTTGCGTCGCTCTACCTGTCCGTTGTCCGTTTGCGGGGACGTTGTAACTCACCAAAGGGCGGATTGAAACATCGAACTGCGGACCGAATTCCGGATATAGTATCGGTGTGAGAGTTGATTTCTCACTGTGCCCCATGTCCCAACGTGCCCCACATTCCCCTACCGGTATCTAAATTCGCATAAACACTCTCAAAATTAGTGACAAAGAATAAAAATGTTTTGGTCGAAGGTCAAACGTCCATTTTTGTTATAATTCACCGTATTTGGTATTATTTCAAAAATGCTCAGCGGTATGGCGCATTGTGTTGAATGATAGGAATACCGTGAGAATAGTTATGGGCGAAAAGGTCGCCAGACTAGTCAGTTACGACTCTGTTTCAGGGTATTTCTTATACAATAATTTTAAACGGATGTACTGATAAGTACCGGTTTCTAAAGCGCACAAACACTCTCAAAATTAGTGACAAAGTATGGAAATAATGCCTGGGGTCAAAGGTCAAACGTCCATTTTGTTCTGATTTAACGAATTTTTTATCCCAAAATTCTACGTAAAAACACTCCCAAGGTTAATGACAAAGTATGTCTATTTTGCTCTGATTCAACGTATCTCTTATCCAATCATTTCACGCGGTTGTACTGAACAGTACCGGTAACCAAAGTCGCACAACTCTCAAAATTAATGACGAGTATAGAAATAATGTTTGGGGGTCAAAGGTCAAACGTCCATTTTTTGCTCTGATTCAAAGTATTTTTTCTATCAAATACAGGTAATATTACGCGGATGTATTGTATATGTATGTATGTTTATTCGTCTCGTAATAGTGATAAAAAATTTAATGAACGATTATTATTATGTAAGACGGGATGCATGCACAAGACTGTACTGGCCTAAAACACAAATGTGCGACATGCACCCTTTTTAACAAATATAAAACAAAAAACATTAGATTAAATATGTATAGTATGGTCCATTATATTTAGGACTTGCACGGGTCACGTGACCTTGTTTACTGGACGGCAATAAAACAAAAACGTCCAGTTGGCTCCTGTCAGTTGCAAGTCGGATTATACGTTTCCGTTTTGTTTGGCTGTTGAAAATGGTTATTTCGTTTTGTTCCGCTGGCTGTACGTATAGTATAGACCAGTGGTTCCCAAACTTTTTTGACCATCGCCCCCCTAAAGTAGTTTATACAACTTCATCGCCCCCCTGCACTACAAAAAATATAAGTCAGAAATGAATATATTACAGACCAAATAAGAAGACAAATCATAGTTTATAGTGTTTTTTAATGAACTTGGTGTTCTTCAGCGAGTTTTTTTATTATATCTAAAATTACCCCGTTTACTGATGTAAAGGTGATTTCGTTGTTTTAATAGCAATTGTAGCACGGCTGAAAACCCCTTTTTTACCATATAATATGTCGGAAATGGCAGAATCCAGGATTCTACCTCCTCAAAAACCGCCGTGTACTCTTGCCTTATAGCATTTCACTTCTTAAATTCACCCCATTTCACATTAAAATGATAAAAACAAAGGTAATTTTCCCAAAGTTATAATAATGATTTTCGTACATCTCATTCATTACTACAGCCTGATGACCTGCACCAAAATACTCGATACCCGATTCCTCATCCTACCACGGCCTCCAGTCTCCAGTTGTGTTTGGATTCATGGACTCGGATGTGGAAGAAGCTGTGACCGACTTTCGACTACGGCCCAGGGGTCGGCAAATTTTATGTCGCTTGCGAGACAAAATTTAGGGTTGCTAGTCTTTTTCGGGTCGCATATATTTTTTAAAAAGTAAAAACGGAACAGCGCGTGAAAATTGCGACAATTCGTGAACTCAACTTAATCATCTAATTAAAAAATTATTACAATGACCTTTAATGTGACACTGTCTTGTTGCTGCATCACGCTTAGTAGCTTTACGACGCCAAGATTGGAACATTTCTAAATGGGCTAATCCCAGTTTTTTGCTTGTTCTTTGTAATGTCCATTTTCGAAAATGATTGTTCGCACAAATATGTACTTCCGAGCATCTAAGTGAATATTCTCGCATGGTTTGTGAAATTTTAATAAAGATTTTCTTCAAGAAGGTACATTCTTACAAAAATTACGCAGTGATGAATCTCTCGAATAGAATATGAATTTTATTTCCGTATAGCATTGCAATATATTCGAATATTTACAGCGCTATTGAACCCTTGCCCTCAACATCAACTTTTTTTTCTTTGTGTTTCCATGTGTCCAATTAGAATTAAATTGTAGGCTCGTTAAACGAGTAGCTAGCTGTTCAATAGAATTTTCAGGATATAATAAAATTTAGTCTAAACGTGTCTCACGATAAATTCTGTTACGTGAGAAAATGTAATTTACTCCTCGAGCGTAGATTATAAATAAAATAAATTCATTGTCAAAACCGCCGTTTGGATGTTTACCCGGGCATAGACTTCCTTGTTTACATCGTGACATTGGCCAATCAGCAAAATGCAAAAATAAACGTAACAATACCTACCCCCTTTCGCATCCGTTCAGACACACTCACTCAGACAGACTTTCAGGCGTGGTCGTGAACATTTCTCATTTTCCCGTTTTTGGATTATAATCGTTAGTTTTTAGTTGTTTTCCGGAAATTTAAATATAAATCATATACGTCAATGATTACTTTGTCTTCTTATGAGTTTCAGTTTAAATACAGTAATCAAAAATTAGAGTAGAAATAGCTCCATTCAGTGAATCGTCCCGGGCCAGATTATTTTACTCAGGCCGTATTTTGCCGACCACTGGGATACGCAAACTACCGTACCTTACTGCGGAGACGAGTCCAGCAATCTTTTCGCGTGTGATAATCGACCACGAAATTCAAGCCTGTGGATGCATATAGAGTACAGAATTAGGTGCACTGTGCGCCGAGCAAAAACAGGTTTCGCGAAATCGCCCCCTTCGACTTTTTCGCCCCCCTCTGTATCGTTTTTGCCCACCGGGGGGCGATATCGCCCACTTTGGGAATCACTGGACTCTAACTTATGTAACAAACAAACTGCAGGTGCGGTAGATTCCAAACTGTTTACATCGAACGGCCATGATTGGGTTGCGCCTATATATCAGTTCGAATTTGTTTACATGAGCCCCTTAAAGTGAACAAATAATTTGATTGGCGTAGTCGTAAACAAATGCCAAATAGTGTGTTAGGTAAAACAGTGTCAGCAAAAGTAATAAATGAATTATAATGTCTTTATATGGAATTCTTCATCATAAATAAAATCCGACGTGGTGCTGTGCTTTAGTGTAGGAGGTGCAATGTAGTTTCACATAAAATGCTTGGTCATTTATCTTCCTTAGTTTTTTTGCGATGCAAGTACGTAAAATTGGAATGACAGCAAGTCTTCAGTCAGTCTTCATTATCCGAATCCTATTCCTTCCTTCTTAATCAAGCTTTTTCTTTTTCATCGGTTTTATCATATAAATACCACTGCAGTTGATCGACGCCTCGAACGAAATGAATTTACATTACAATGACAAAGTCGTCTATAACTTGGCAACAGGCTCAAAATCCCACTGTGCCTTCTCAAAATACTGGAAAAGATCTTAGCGGCCCATGCTTCATGCTTTTTTGCCCGTCTCGCGACCACCTGCAGGATCGCAACAAGTTCATATCTTACTGGAATACGTACTGTTCCTGACTGTTTTCTGGTTCAAACAAAGAAATATGCAAAACGTTTTATATGGATGGTCATATCAGAAAAAGCATGCACAACAGGAAAAGCACGCGTGCCGATTTGTAGGCTTCTGAATCTAGCGAGATTTGATGGAGCGTATTCGCGATGAATCAGATCCGGAAAAGAGAAAAATGTGATTACTCGGCGCCAAGATGTCGCAACATGACGACGGGAGAGAAATTGCGTAATAAACCAACACAACCTCATTTTCGGTAGAGCAATTGAGACGACATAAAAACAACAAAACGACGAAATTTCTTGCAGACCGGCAAAAAAGCTTCGCGGACCGGCGGTTGGGAACCGCTGCTTAGCACATGTTCATCGGCTTCATTTTGCATCCCTTGCAGATATTCCATTACATTTAGCGATTAAACATCACTAAGATTCATAATATCATAGGAATGGAGTTGCTAAATAATTGAACACCTCAGACAGTATATGAGTAAGCGGAATATGGCGTTAGGCCTCATGCTATAGTTGTATCAGAAATGTCTGGCTAACGATATAATGTGGAATACGCCCGATCAAGAAAGTTTAACAACATAGGCTCGATTAGTACTTGAATAATGAGTGACCAACTTGTAACATAGCGTGCCCAGTTAGGACTTTGGCGAGCAAGGGCAAGAACCACTGACAAGGGATAAATTTTGACAATATTGCATTACCGCGGTTGTCATGGTTACCCCGGCCTGGCCTGTCGTGTCTGGAGTCGTTCTCTTGCATTAACCAGAGTGAAACCGGAATACCGGGTTGCTTAATCTTAATGTGTCTCGAAGTTCGGCTTTTGTTAGTATTTGATGTCCGACTTTTTCCCATTATGATTTAAGGTTGAACTCACTCCCTCATAAGTGGCGCTGCTCGATATCCACCACTGGCTTATCGCGTCTCCCTTCACACTGAACCATTAAGTCCATGGATGTATATCAGAGATGTATGATGAGATATCTGCGAAGCAAAAATCAATGGAGGATAACCTTTCAAAATGCTGCAAAAGAATTCGTGAACTGGAAGATCTAGTTTACGAGCTTGAGGAGGAGTTATTTTATACAACTGATAAAGTCGAGGAGCAAGAAAGGCGCTCTAGACTCGACAACCTCGAATTTCATGATTTAGCTCCTACTCCTAATGAGGACACAGATAAACTGGTAATGGAGGTGGGGAAAATGATACATGTTGATATCAAGCCATCTGATATTTCTGTTACTCATCGTTTCCCATCACAGAACTCAAACATCCATAAACCTCTAATTGCAAAGTTCACCAACAGAAAGATCCGAAACAAGATACTTAAGAATCGTCATCTTATTAGAACTGCTCGCAATACTACATCCGTGTCTAACTTATCAAAAGCCTTCATTGTCGAAAACTTGACAGACAAAAATAGAAATCTATTTTACCAAGCCAAAATTCTAAAAAGACAATGTGGATACGCTTTTCTGTGGACATCCAGTGGAAGGGTTCTTGTGAAAAAAAATAAAGAAACTAACACCTCATCAATATCTAATGAAGATGATTTGCAAAAAATCAGATAAGTGGACTATCTACATTTTCGTTTATTGTATAATTCCTTTTTGTCCCATTTTGGCTTTTTTAGCAATTTTCCACTTAATGAATCTCATTCTAGTTATAAAATACCGGTCAACTATTATACATTTCATAGTTTATAACTTATATTCCCTGAAGAGTTCCACCTTTACTCAATCCAATATTTTCTATGCATGATATAGCTAGTTCCCCCAATATAAATTGGAAATCAGACATTTTTAACCCTTTCATCGACTCAACACTGACTCAATACCTCGAATTAACAGATATCAATGAGGTATCATCAAGGATCCCACCATCTGACCTTATTCTAGTGCATCATAGCATCAGATCACTTCCTAAATATGTTGATGGTTTAATTGATTTGTATTCAAAGTTCTATTCTCCTTCCCATATAATTGCTTTGACCGAGACCAGGATCAAAAGTGAGGTAGCGTTTTATAATGTCGACATCCCGGGTTATGCCTTTATCCATGTACCCTCTCCAACTCAGGCGGGCGGTGTGGGATTTTACTTAAAAACAATTTGGATTACCAGATTATCTGCGATTTTAAATTATCCATTTCTTCCTGTGAGGATATGTGGGTAGAAATCCATTGTTCTAATTTCAACTTAAACTTCCAAAGCATCATCATTGGTGTTATTTATAACCATCCAAAAAATAACGTACTTGCTTTTACTGGTGCAATGGATCGCGTACTCGAGAAACTGACAATGGCAAAAAAAAACTTTTTCATATTAGGTGATTTCAATATTAACCTTCTTGACACTCATGATAATGCCACTGCCAAATATTTTGATATGCTCATGTCATATCATGCATTCCCAGTAATTACGAAACCCACTAGAGTGACCTCCTCCCACACCCTTATAGACCATATATACACAAATACCGTGAACTATTGTTCGTCATCATTTATTCTACTTAGTGACCTTACTGACCACTTTCCGGTCATGTGTACAATTTCAGGTATTGATTTAATCACAAAAACAAAGATTCGTATGAAGCGCGATATGACAAAATTCTGTAGCGAAATATTCAGAGCCGAAGTTGAGTCAATGTGTAACAACTATACAACCGTTTATCTTTGTAAAGAAAATTTTAATAGCTGTTTTGAAACTTTTCTTGGCCATCTGAAATGCTTAATCAACAAACATGCCCCATTACGACCCTTATCACGCAAAGAAAACAAACTTTCTTATAAACCTTGGATCCCCAGGGGAATTCGTAAGTCCATTAAACACAAAAATATTATGCTTAAAAAAAAGTTTCATTAACCAGGGTGAAACCGGAATACCGGGTTGCTTAATCTTAAAAAGGGTAATGCAGTCCAACGTAGCTACTGCAAAAAGTATAAAAATATGTTAACACATTTGCTGAGGAGATCTAAGCAGATGTACTACCATAGTGTCCTCGAAAGCAATCGAGGTGATATTAAACGCACATGGCAAACCATTAACGACATTATTAAGATCAAGTCCATAGATAATACATCCATCTCAGAATTGGAACTCGAAAACGGTACTTCAGTGACCGACCCAGTTACGATTGCTAGTGTTTTTAATAAATACTTCTCGAAAATCGGAAAGAATCTTGCAGATAAAATCCCACATATCTCAAAATCATTCGCCGACTTCTTGGGTGCTCCAATGCAAAACTTCTTTTTTCTCGAACCCACTTCTTCCACGGAGATTATCCAAATAATTTTAAATCTGAAAAAGAGTAAAGCAGTTAGGCCCGATGGTGTTCCATCCCACTTTCTAGGAACAGTTGCCGATATAATATCACCTACACTAACCCACTTTTTTAATTCAGCCTTTACATTAGGCATTTTCCCTTCTTCTTTAAAGATTGCTAGAGTGGTTCCCATATTTAAAAGTGGTAAAAACAATGATCCATCAAATTACAGGCCCATTTCCATTCTACCCTCCATAGGTATAATCTTAGAAAAATTATTATATAAGAGAATCCTTAAATTTTGTACAAATTTCAACCTAATTAACAAATGTCAATTTGGCTTTCAAACTAATACTTCCACCAGTCACGCTATTCTTGATTTAACCTCTTTCATTTTCGATAAACTGGACAAAGGAGAATTTGTCTGTTGTATCTTTCTCGATTTGAAGAAAGCTTTTGATACCGTCACTCATAGAATTCTATCCCATAAGCTTAGACATTATGGTTTCCGAAGTGCTGCAGGCAATCTATTATTTAATTACCTGTCCGGTCGTTCACAATTTATGGAGGTGGATTCTCACAGGTCTCCAGTGTTCCCCATCTATTGCGGAATTCCTCAAGGTAGTGTACTAGGACCACTTGGATTCTTGATTGCAATTAATGACTTCTCTAACAGTTCAAATTTTCTGACCAAACTCTTTGCCGACGATGCGTGCCTGCTTCACAGTGCAAAAGACTTAACTTCGCTCCAAACCAAAGTGAACACTGAAATAAACAAAGTTCATGATTGGATGATTTGTAAAAAGGTTCACAGTTCACTGTTGATAAATCGAAGGTGATGATATTCTGTCCCAAAACTCGCACTAGACTTGCCAACTTTACAGTTAAAATTAATGGTATTTCGCTTGAAGTTGTCCCTTCTCATAAATATCTCGGACTCCATATTGACAGTCATCTAAAATGGAACACTCATATCACTGAAATCCATAAGAAACTGTCAAGATCTGTGGGAATTCTGAGCAAGCTTCGGCATTACGTCCATGATATAAACCTGCGAACCGTATATTTTGCCATATTCCAGTCACACATCCAATATGTCATAGCTGCATGGGGCTCTGCAACCCAGACAAATTTGCGTAAATTAGAGGTTCTCCAGAATAGGGCCGTTAGAGTTTTCTCTAGGGCGCCTTTTCGTTCTAACATAAACACCCTATACCATAAGACCAAGGTGTTAAAACTAACCGACATCCACAAACTAGAAATCTCTAAAGTAATGCATCTATTTCACAACCACCAGTTGCCTGCAGCTTTTGACGATTATTTTGTTAATCTTAGTAACGCACATGAACATAATACGCGCTCTTCGACAAGATCCAATTTATTTGTACCCCGCTTTTCAACGGGCAAAACTCAGAACTCCCTGAAATATAAAGGCGTTATAACCTGGAATAGTATTCCCAATGGTTCACGTGACTCCACCTATGCCACATTCAAAGTAAAGTATAAAAAATTCTTACCCGTCTCCTGCCAGCACCTTGATGTGCTATCAGCATTTGCCTTGTTAGCTCAATACTTGTTCAGATCCACAGCCTATAAAAGTGTCCCCCAGAACCTGGAACAAGGCTGTTGTGAAGGATTCGATTTTAGTGATTCTCTTCCATAATCCCCACAGTTTTGCCCTTCGCTGTATATGCAAAAATGTACCCAGTAATTGATTACCTCACTGAACCTTGAAGGGTGAGATTATGCCTACCTAAGGATATATTCGAATAATTCGTGGGTCATATTTTGTTCTGGTTTCTATGATAAGCGTCTTTTTGATTTAGTGATCCTACTCTCTGAATTAATATTGATTTATTTATATCAATTGTTATTTGGTTCTTAAACTAGTGTCTCTATATTTTATATTCTAATTGTGTTGTCTGGTATTTTCAACTTTTTTCATTTCTTAGTTCACAACATAGAATTGAATGATGTATTTACCTGTTAATTTTCCGGCCTCAAAAGCAATATTCTTGTAGGGTTCCACGACGCTGACTGTGGTCAGACTGCTGTTATGTTACTATACTGTTGCCCATGGTTACCCTGGTTGTGCCTGGAGTCTCTTTTTTTGTTACGGTTTTGGATCTTCTTGGACATTCTTTCCTTCACTGCTTAAATGTATTCGATTTATTCTATTCTACTTGTATCAAAGTTAGACATTTATCACAGGTGTCGCTGCTAGATAACCAACATTGTTTTTTTCGCGTCACCCTTCACCATGAAATGCCTTTATTTATGTTTTCTCTAATTTTTGTTCGCATTACGTGTATGTTTCATTTTGGTGAAAAATAAACGACTGACAGACTGACTGATATCGGTATAACGCTTCATAAGCATGCCACTGCATAAGCAGCAGTCATAAACTTATGGAAGCTTCGGTACTAGCTGCGCCATCGCCCGACACAGACCTCCACCCCGGGGTTCGGTATATGCTGTATGTCAGAGCATAGCTTTCTCCCGGGGCTTCCGTCCATGCCATGCGCGGCACAGCAGGGCTTCCGCCACCCCGGCTTCCATACATACTATGTGTAACACACGACGCAGATATCCACCGTGATATCCTCCCGCTGTATCACAACTGTTTTTTTTTTTTTGGCGGATCAGAAGTTTTCCAGACTCGGATCAGTGTCTTGAAGACACGTCATATCCGAATTTTATCGGTCAATCGCTTCATAAGCATGCCACTGCATGCAGTAGTCATACACTTCCGGGGGCCTCAGTATGCGCCGCGCATCAGCAAAGCACAGATTTCCACCACAGGCTTCTACGTATGCAATACATACGCTTCAACCTGGGGCTTCCGTCCATGCCATGCAGAGCAGGGCACAACTTCGGCCACCCCGGCTTCCGTACATACCACGTATAACGCAGCATGACATCCACCGAGAAGCTCCCGATTCTTTTTTTTTTTTTTAACTCCTCTTTTTTTTTATCGGATCAGAGTACGGATGTGAAATCGGATCGATATTATATCAATACGTCATGTCCGAGTTGTAACGGTAATACGCTTCATAAACATATCGCTGCATATGCAGCAATCATACGTATGTCAGGGGGTTGTGAACATAGCATAATTGCCGCCCCCGAAGCTTCCGTTCCATCATTTCCGACGGGGCGGTAGATGGTATTGACTTATCTAAGCTACTATTTATGGGTAGCGGGGTATGACCTTGGGTTAATGTTACGTATATTAGCCTCGCTCATATCCGTTTAAGATTATCTTCCAGTTTGGGACTATTCCTAACAACCGAGTATCTCCGTATTTATTTTCTATAGTGCTCAGGAATTCTTTGTACATTTTGATTGTGGCTGTTGTTATGCCAATATCCAAAGGGCCAATATATCGGTTTTCGATATCTAATTTTATTTTCAGTTTTATTGTTTCCCGTTTCATAATAGCGAAGAGTTTGTTTGTCGCTATAAGTTGTGGTCCCGAGTGGCTATTATAGTAAATATTTTTGTTTGTAGTTTTTATCTTTTGCTGGCTGATTGCGTTCAAACAAGTTTGTAAATATTGGATGTGCTCGGTTATTTTTGAGCAGTGGAGGAAAATATGTTCAGTAGAGTCCGAATTCGCTTTACAAAATTTACAATTTAGGATCCTAATTTTTCCGAATTGATCATGGCGGAGTGAGGTGCCTCTGCGACGGTTTCCGAAAAAGTATCCATTTTGGACTATTCTGTAGCTACAGACTCTTTCTGCATTGGAGATGTAGTTTTTAAGGTAGCGCTGTTTTAAATTTACTTCTTCCCAATTTATTTCCGTTTTTGTTAGGTCATGCTTTTTAAGAATCTGATATATATCCCTGAGCTTCATAGTTTTCCAATCATTTAATGTTTGATCAATTTGTTTAAATAGGATTACAAGCGTTTCCCAGTGCCATGGTATGACAAGGCTGTGCGGCATAGAATTTGTATATGCTTCCGGATTTATTATGCGTATCTGTGATCCGATCGAGTAGAGAGCCTCGAAATGCCAGAACTGGCTAGGTGTCTCCATTTTCACAAGTTCCCGCATTTTTTCCACTTGGCATGCGTTGATTCTTGCTTTGACGTCTATGGTGTTAAAACCCCCGACCTTTTTTCCTCTTTGTAGAGTTGTCCTAGCGATTGCTTCAATTTTTTCTGGGTGCCAAAAGAACTTATAGATTAGACGCTGTATTTGTTGTATTTTACTTGGTGGGACTTCAATAACGCGAGCATGGAAAATTATTAATGATACTAGCAGGGCATTTATTACGTTGAGTTTGCCATACCACGTGAGATGTCGTGATTTGACAAAATTCAGGGTTTTGGTGAGTTTGATGATGCTATCATTCCAGGTTTTCCGTATTTGGTCTATTCCGAAGTAAATGCCTAGGATTTTTACGGTGTCCTTCATATATATTCTGTATGGTGAATTGAGAAGTTTTTGTCTCGCGTCCCTAGTTATACATAAAATTTCGGTTTTATTCATGTTAATGTTTTGTCCCGTGGCCAATTCAAAATGTTTTAGTTCCTCGAAAATAGCGGGAATTGAAGATGGTTTCTGCACTGCAAAGGTAATGTCGTCCGCGTATTGATCTAGTTTGTGTTCATACATTCCTAATCTGATACCGCATATCTGTTGGTTATGTTTAATCGCTCTGGCAAGCGGTTCCGAGTTTATGGTATACAGGATCATGCTGAGCGGGCACCCTTGCCTTATTCCTCTGTGGATTTGGATTTCCTTACTAGGTTTCCCATTTACGTCTACTATACTTGTGATATTTGAATAGATATTTTTGATTAGTTTGAGGGTTCTTTTTCCAAGCTCTACTTTTTCCAATACTTTGATGAGAAACCGATGGTTTACTCGGTCAAAGGCCTTGAGGTTATCTATCATGATTAAGGTTCCAGGAATGTTTTTTTTGGTACAGTATCTCACTATAGAGTTTATGTTAAAATGTACATCTGTCATATTTCTGTTAGGTAGTGTACTTTTTTGGGAGGGGCTAATTATTCTACTAAAAACTAGTTCGAGTCTTTTTGTTAAAATTTTTGTTACTATTTTATAGTCCATATTCAAATTAGAGATAGGGCGCCAATTTTTCAAGTCTGTTTCTTTTCCTTTCTTGTATAGGAGTTTAACTCTGGATAGAGAAGATGATTTAGGGAGTTGTCCAAATGTGAAGATGTTGTTTACCAGTTGCGTGAATTGTTTTTTGATTATTGGCCAAAACGTCAAATAAAATTCTTTACTAAAACCATCTGGTCCAGGGGATTTGTTGTTACTCATGGATTTGATTGTGTTAAGGATTTCCTCTTCTCCCACATTAGCCTCTAAATTATTGTTCTCCGCTTCATCTATTTGGGTTGTTGCCATCAGGTTGAGGTAGAGATTTTGTTCTTGTTCATTTGTTTTATCGGGGAATCCCCACAATTCGGAGTAAAATTTCTCGATTTCAGTGATGACTTGTTCTTTCTCCTTCACTATTTGACCATCCTCTAATTCAATCTCTGTTATTGTCGTCTCTTTTGCCCTTTTCTTTATCCTGTTGTAAAAGGTTTTAGTTGGCTTCTCGCCTTGTTCCAGATTCTCCATATTCGCCAGCATGACGTCTCTTTGTTTTTGCTTTTCTAGATATATTTTCAAATTTCTTGTTAAATGGTCTATTTTAATAACGTTATGGCTGCCCCCTTCATTAATTACTTGGTCCAAACATTTGCGCATTTGTCCTATAATTGTTTTGTTATGTTTAGCTTTATATATTGCGTAGGTCATTGACTGTTTTTTGATGTTTGTTTTGGTTTTGTCCCACCAGTCCTGTATGTTGTCGAAGTTTTCTATGTATGTTAAGGAATCTTTATAAGTTATTTCTATAAGTTCTATGTACGTTCTGTCAGTATATAAAGTCAAATTGTTTTTCCAGAAACCTCTGCCCCATCTCACTTTATCAAGAGTTTTCAAAGTTATCATCGGGCATAAAATATGGTCTGCAACATAGTTTGGTATGTGCTCTATACCCCTGATTAGGTGGTCAAGGTCCCTCGAGTGGTAGAATCTATCCAGTCTCCGACTCTGCCATCGGCATTTGTAGGTAAAGATTATTCTATCTGGGTATCTGGTTCGGAAGGTATCTGAGATGTTATTTGTATCAATAAACGTACTAAATATTCTTTCCGGTGGTCCAAAGTTAAAATTTGTGGCGTCTAGAACATCTTTTTTGCTCAATACTATGTTATAATCTCCAGCGATCAGTATGGAGAAGTTTTCAGAGTATGGTTTTAAAATTTCTGTGAGTGTTTGATAAAAGTTAGTTTTAGGTAGGCCGTTTTTTGCGGGAGCGTAAATGTTAAAAAGTTTAATTGCATCGTCGCCGATCTTTATCTCAATACTATGACATCTGTGTTCGATATGTACTATATGAGAGTTATTGTTCGTTACAATCCCCTCTTCTATCATAAACGCTGTTCCTTGTCTGTATCCTATTTGTTTTTTGCCATTTTCTAACGCATTCAAATATATTGAGTATCCCAAATTGGATGCCCAGTGTTCCAAGAGCTTTCCGTTAACGCGATGTACTTCTTGTATGCACAATATACCTGGTTTCTCATTTTTAATAAACGTCTCCACATCCTTTGAGTGGTAGTGAATGCCATTTGTGTTGAGTGATATTATTCGTATATCTCCCATTTTTATTTGTTTTTGCTGCCGGAATATCTAACAATTAGGAAACCACTGAATTAAGCGTTGTCAAATAACGAAACGTAATGTGTAGTCATAAGAAAAAAAAACGTAAAATGAAACTCACATTTCGTGGTTTGCCACCGTCCACTTTACCTTTGTAATCCGTTATCCCTGCCGTTTCTTGTTAGGCGTTTCTATCGAGGCGTTAGTTGAAGTCGAAGATGTTGCGATTTCGTTTCTTTCTCTTTTCTTTTTTGTGGCTTGGCTATATTCTTCGCTTTCTAAGTACGCTGGTGCAGAACAGGCTTCCATTAAATCCGAGTATATTGATGAGGATGATAAGTCTCTGGTTTCGTAGTCATGTACTAATACTTTAACTTGCGTTTTTCCCAGATTAGGCAAACGGTATGGTGTGGTCGAGATTTCCTTCTTTTTAGATGTTTTGTCGTTGTTTATGATCGGTGACTGTGGTGATAGGTGCGGCGATGACAAATCAGGGTCCTCCGATAATGACCAGTCTTTTATTTCCTTCCCTATATCAATGTTTTCATTTCTCTTTTCTTTAACTTCAAGCGGTTTGTTTGAATCATCTCCAAGCGACTGTATTTCGTCTCTCGTCGTTTCGGAAGTTTTTGGTGACAATAGGATTCCGGCATCCAGTTTGGTATTTATGTTTGGTCGTTTCTGTGTATTATCGTTGGTAGTTATTGTTTTCCGGGAGGGCAGGTGCCACGAAGTTTGCAGGTTTTTTCTTTGCCGTTCGTTCCATTCGGGACATTCCCGTTTGATGTGCCCCTCCTCTTTGCAATAGCGACATACTGGTGGGCTGTCGCAATGCATGAAATTGTGACATTTTTTGAGGCATCTGCCGCATGTCGGGATGTATAAATCTTTAGGTAGATAGGTTTTACACCGTATTCCGTCGATTGTTACAAAGTCCGGAAGTTTGTCTTTCTCGAAATCTTCAATAATGAAAGTTGTATAGCCATTATAAATGGTAGTGCCTCTGTGCCAGTTCTTGGTTGCGCTCTTCAATTTTCCACAGTTTAATTTGTTAATTACCTCGGCAGCCCTAATGAACGGCGTCTCGTCTGGTATTCCCTTAATAGATATGCGGACGGGCGTTCCCGATGGTAACGTAAACAAAAGCCTTCCATGGGGTGAATCTATAATTCCTTCGGTAGACAATAGGAATGCCTCTCTACAACTTGAAATTTGCGAATCCGATCCGGGCTTGAATGATAGCATCCATAATCCTTTTTTAGTTTCGAAAAGTCCGTTAATCTGCTTACAAAAGTCTTTGGTTTGTGGAGCTAGATTTAGGGTGTCCCATAAAGAGTTGAACTCCGCGTCGCCTTCTACTTCAACAATTAGAGATCGTGGTCTACTATTTCCAATTGGTATTCCACTGGAGCTTGTTGTTGCAGCGATCTTTGAATATGACATATTAATTCCAATGTGTAAGTATTTTTATTCCAAAAAACACAACTAGCGGCTGTCTAATAATGTCCTTTATTCAGCACCTCTAGTTGCCTCAACATCATAACACAACGCTTAATCGGGCCTGGCGCTTAAAAAATAGCGACGTCTACACTTCAGGGTTTCCCAATCCTTTCAACTGCACTCGCGTGCAGATACACACTATAGAAATGATCCCTAAAAGAAGCTCCCGATTCATCATTTCCGCTGTATCGGATGGTATTATCGGGGTTAAAAACAATGTTCGTCGAGCAGTTTTGAATTTTGGTTTGGTCTACCATTTATGGTGGCTGATTAAAAGTTTCCAAGTTTTATTTTGCTAGACCGTCAGATAGCCGTTTAGTATTTCCTTCCAGTTACTCCTTAGTCCTAAAGGTTGCACGTCATTGAATTTATGTTCTATCATTATGAAGAAATCCATGATTTGGGTTACAGTTATGGGTATGATGTTATTGTCCGTGGGGGCCAGATATCGATCCAGGGTGTCTAGTTGTAGTTTTAATTTAATTACGTTCTTTTTCAGTAAAACAAAGGCTTTGGTCACAGCAATTTGAAATGGGCCATTGTATCCATTGTAAAGATTCTGTTCTTTATTTATTATAATTTGGGTGTCCAGTATGGCATTGAGGCAATTCAATATTCTGTAATATAGTTACCTGTTGTTTTACAATTGAGAAAGATGTGCTTAGTGTTGTCCGATTTGTCCTTGCAAAACTTACAGTTTAGAATTTTCAGCTTGCCCGATGGGTGGAAACGGATGTTCATCCCCCGCTTCTTGTCCCCAAAGATGTAGCCATCACGGGCGATTCGATAAGACGAGACCCGTTCCGCGTTGGAAAATTTCAAGCGGAGGTTGTTAGTTAAAAGGTGTATGTCGGTCCAGTTGATAAGTTGTTGTTGTTGTTGCTGTACCAGGTTATGATTTTTAAGTTTCAGGTATATATTTTTTTTTTTTTTTTTTTTTTAATATTCTTTTGTCTTTTTACGGATCAGAACGACAAGTCTGGAATCCAGCCCAAATGCCTTCATACCCAGACTATGCCGACGGAAGTTTATGGATCAATTCTCTTTGTAATAGAGATCACCATTTTGTATACCACGTAGAGTGATGGGCTTCCTGTCATCACATCCGCTATATGTGAGATGGTATTTACTGAGTTGAGGTTTTACGCCGGCAACTGGGCGTTTTATATACAAGAGGTTTGAGAAGCCGAATTGAAATATGGCATGTCCAAAGAACCGAAATGAGAGACATCAGGGGAATTTGATTACCTGGGGCCGAAACATGGTAGTTACCTTTTCTTTTTACCGTATTTTTTTTTTGACGATTGATTCGGATGTTGAGGATTCTGTGGAAGTTGTTGTGTCCTTTCTGGTTCTTTTGTTATTTTCCTCTGTAAGATCCACAATTGGCGGCGGTAGATTCGACTCAAGGTTCGCTGGTGCAGATGTCGCTGCTTCCGGTGTTGTTTCGAAGACCGACGAAGACGTGGTGTCGCAAGACTCAAAGTTATCAATCCTTACTTTGATGTAAGGATTGCCCTTTGGAAGGGGATGGAATGGCGTGTTTCCAATAGTTGACGACTCCTTCAATCTGTAGATTTGCCTGGGTGGTCTTGGCAATTGTGGAGATGGAGTTTTGAGTGGACTTACTACAGTCCCGACGTCCTCACATTCAGACCAGTTTTTAATTTCTCTTAGGCAGGTTAACTCCGAGTCGGAGGTAGAAAAATCACCTACCTTGTCGGTTGTTTCAGCAGGTTGTGCATCATTCTGGCTCTGCTCTGTTGTTTCGGCAGGTTGCTCGTCATTCTGGCTCTGCTCTGATGTTTCAGCAGGTTGCACGCTATTCTGACGTTGTTGTTGCGTATCTTTTCGCAGGGGTTTTCTTTTCTGCGGAGGCATGTTCCATCCTGTCACGGGGTTGGTGATGACTGGATCACGCTTCCGTTTTTGACATTCTCTTAGTAAGTGACCCGGTGTTTTACAATACTTACAGACGGCTTCGTTCTTACATTCACTGTATATATGGCCAGTGGTGAGGCACTTCCCACACGTCGGAGTGTATAACTCTCGTGGGAGGAAGGTCTTGCAGCTTTCACCATTGATAACCACGTATTCCGGCAGACGGTCTTTTTTAAAACCGTCCATTAGGAATGACGTGTGCCCGTTGTAGACGTCGGTCCCTCGATACCAATTTTGGACTGCATTTCGTACCGTTCCACAGCCCAGCTTGTTGATCTTGATCACCGCCATGTTGTATGGAGTTTCCGCCGGAATTCCCCGTATGGAGATCCGGACAGGAGCTTCACTTGGTAGTGTCACAGTGATGTTACTCTTAGCCGTTTGTATCAGGCCACCTGTAGAAGAAAGAAAACTCTCTCTGCAGCTAGAATTCGGGCTGTCCGTTGGCGCAAAGGTGAGGATCCAGATCCCTCTGCGGCCTTCGAACAGCCCTTTCACCTGATCGCAGAACCTACTTGTTGTGGTGTTGTTCCGGAGGACGTCCATCATCTTCGGGAAATCCATGTCTTCGTCGGTCTTCAGGAAGAGCGTCCGAGGTCGAGATGGTGCAGCAGCGGAAACTTCTTCTGTGGCTGGAGTGGAGGATGCGGCGGCGGCGTAGCTCATCGTCTTTGTCTTTCGTTTTCTTCGTCCTTCTTCGCTATCGAGGGCCTAACCCAGTGAAGGGTTGCCTTAATCAAATAGCGGTGTGAGTCTTTTTATTAAAATTTTAGAAATAATTTTATAGTCCATATTGAGGGTCGTGATGGTCTCCAGTTTTTAAGGTTTGATTGGTCATTTTTTTTATATAATAATTTTACTTTTGCAATTTTGGAAGATTTTGGAAAGTGGCCGAAACTAAAAATGTTATTAATGAGCTGTGTAAATTGGCGTTTGATTAAGTCCCAGAAAGTAACATAAAACTCCTTTAATAATCCATCCATACCGGGTGATGATGTTTCAGGTATATATTTTTGTGTTTGGCCGAATCCCATGTATCTCTTGAAAAATTCAGGTTATTATATATGGAGAAAATGTATGCCCAATATTGTGGTATTATCATACTGTGAGGCATAGAGTTATCGTATAGATCTTTGTTAATAAGTTTCATTTTCGATCCTAGAGAATAGAGGCATTCATAATGCCAAAATTGGTTTGGGATTTGACCGGTAGCAAAACACTTCATCTTTTCGACCTGGCAAGCTTCCACTTTCGACTTTACGTCCACCATTGCTATTCCGCCATCCGCCCATGGTTGTTTTAAGGTTCTTCTTCCTATGGCTTCTATCCTCTCAGGATACCATAGGTATTTGAATACCTCACTCTCCGCACGTCTCATGGTTTTCAAAGAGATTGTTTTGACTCTTGCGTGGAACGTAATTATGGACATTATCAGCGAGTTTATAGCAATTTGTTTGCCATGCCAAGTTAAAAGTCTAGGTTTTAAAGAGTTTAGGGTCCGAATTAATAAAGTTATGATTTTGTCCCACATTTTTACTGGTTTCCTATGTCCAAATTGTATGCCCAAAATTTTGACGTTTTCTTTTATATATTGGCTATACGGAGATTTTGCGATTAGGTTATGTGCCGAATTGGTGATACAGAGTATTTCAGTTTTGTCCTGGTTAATTTTTTGTCCTGAGGCCAAATGAAATTTGTCGAGTTCCCGAAATATTTCCTGTATTGAGGTCTGGTCTCTTACAGCAAAGGTGATATCGTCGGCATACTGATCTAATTTGTGCTCATGACGGCCTAATTTTATTCCATGGATGTTTGTATTTCGAAGCACAGATCTTGCAAAGGGCTCAACAACGATAGCGTAGAGCAACATACTCAGGGGACAGCCCTGTTTTATGCCGCTGCAGATGGTAATTTTTCTCGTCAGCCGACCATTAACGTCAATGCGACTTTTTATATTCGAGTACATACTTTGGATGATGTTAAGAGTCTTGCGACCAAGTCTAATGTGTTGCAAGACATTGAATAGGAATTGATGGTCAACCTTATCGAAGGCTTTCAGGTTGTCAATTAATATTATTGTTCCGCGGGTGTTCTTTGTTTTGCAGTGCCGAATTATTGCATCTATATTATAGTGAATGTCATACATGCTTCTGTTAGGAAGAGAGCATTTTTGGGTCGGGGTGATTATGCGGTCCATGATGGGTGTGAGTCTTTTTATTAAAATTTTAGAAATAATTTTATAGTCCATATTGAGGGTCGTGATGGTCTCCAGTTTTTAAGGTTTGATTGGTCATTTTTTTTATATAATAATTTTACTTTTGCAATTTTGGAAGATTTTGGAAAGTGGCCGAAACTAAAAATGTTATTAATGAGCTGTGTAAATTGGCGTTTGATTAAGTCCCAGAAAGTAACATAAAACTCCTTTGATAATCCATCCATACCGGGTGATTTGTTGTTTCTCAAAGAGTTAACGGCCTCAAAAACTTCCTCGCTGGAGACATATTGTTCAAGAATGGTATTTTCATCCGCTGAAATTTGAGTGGGTCTCATCATTGATAGGTAATCAGGGATGGCCATTTCCGAATACCAAACTATTCCGAATACATTCTAAAATAATGTTTTCGAATCTGGAATTCCGAATACATTCTAAAATCGAAAATA
Source organism: Styela clava (assembly GCF_013122585.1). NCBI lineage: Eukaryota > Metazoa > Chordata > Ascidiacea > Stolidobranchia > Styelidae > Styela > Styela clava. Next base: position 17,292,559 of record NW_024102841.1, on the reverse strand, counting down.
ACACATTTTTGTTTTAGTTGATTAAAACCCAGTAAATTAGGAAATAAGCTTAAATAGAAATATCAGAATGAAGCCACAGACCAACAGTATATGTACACAAAGTAATTAATAGTTTATAGCTATTAATAAAAAATAATAGCAACTTGTGACACAGTCAGTTTAAAAAAATTATTCACTTTGTACAAATGACCATATGAAAAGATAGCCAAGAAGTTGTCTAACGCTTTCTATCATTGGTACCATGATATTACGATAATAGTCGAGTCTATTGACAAAAATACTAATTGTATTCAGATAATTGTGTATATTTTCTAAGAGTAATAAAATTTATTGGCAACAACAATCGAAAATCCATTGTGCCTTTGAAAATTCTAATATTTAAGCCTAGAGTATTCTACTACCTACCAGTATATTTGTATATAAATTTATGTGAACCATATTGTTATTATGTGTAACATATTGTTGTGTTTGGAGTTAGAAATAAATTAGTAGAGGATAGATGACCACCACTGCCAGCGTGCAGCCAGGATTTTCGAAATCGGAAATTCTCATTGCCGCCTGTAATGCCCACCGCGATTCCGCGCTCGTTAAAACAGCCGTCTTCTTCTCAGCGTATAATGATCATTCTGTTACATAAAATATTCAATCCATGACAACTACGAGATTCTAAAATATATATATTAATTTAATGTGTCCAACATAACTCGCGGTTGCTTCTTCTTACGTCAAAAAAAACATTACTATTCGTTCCACGGCAATCTGTGACCTAAAATTACGAGATAAACTGCCTGATGTATTTAATTTAAATACACATTTTTGCAATCTTGACAACTCGTTATCGCCGTTAGAAAAATCTCAAATAATTATATAAAATCCTGTTAAGTGTAGAGAATAATTCATTTCATACAATGAATATACATATAAAGTTTAGCAGTAAATTTAAACTACATATTCATCGCCGCGATTATGCCACCTGTTAAAAGAGTCGACTTTTACAACGAATAATATAACAACGAATATATATTTTTCTGTTGTGCAAAGTGATGAATTCGTGACCGACACGGGCATATTTAAAATGTCTTGCTCTTATTAATTTAATTGTCTTCAATTTAACCTGCTGTTGCGTCGACAAAATAAAATCCTCACCACTCTTATATACCATTGCAATCCGCGGCCATAAAAATAAAAACGTGAGGTAAACTGTCCGATTAAATATTGTTTTATCCGTATTTTGCGAATTCGGCAAATATTTAGATGTACTTGTTAACAGTGACTCCGCTCGATCGAAATGCTCGAAGTAAAATATCTCAGAGTAAAATTTATTTTATCACAATAAAATTGATTGAATATACTTTAGATTAATTATATTATATACATCCTCACAACCAGAGAAAAAGTCGCGTTTCAAACCTTGTATCGTGTTAACCCGAAAATATTCGACGGCAATTTAAAGTAATGGATAATCAGGCAAATCCCGCCCTCAATTAGTGACGATATGTTTCTAAACGCCGACCAATCATAATGTGTGCCAGAGGCACACGAAATTTTGCCATTTTCACTGCCTAGAAAAGCGTTTTTCAAATTTTCGCGGGCCTCAATAAAACTTATGTTGTTTACGGTTTTATTTTCAGTATTTTAAATTGCCGCTTTTCAATCAAAAAGTTGCGTTGTCTTTAGAAACTCGCCGCCGATGAACGTATTTACCAGATTCATAATTCCGTGCGCGAACAAAAATAAAATAAATGTTATCGTTATCGTGGAACAAATTAGTGGAAAATTTTTGTTTTAGATAAAATAACACAATCGTAAAGGCGTTTACGGGCCTAAATAACACGTTACGCTGATGAGTGATGAAAACAATCACGCGCAAGTTTCTATCGAGAATGTATTCATTCAACGGAAACGTCTTGAAAGCGGCGTCGAAAATGTGTGACGTCACACAAATATCCGATATTCTTATGAACGTGAATTCCGATATTCGAATGACGAGATATTCGAATACATTCGAATACTTTATTCGAATTGGCCATCCCTGTAGGTAATGTTGCTGTTGTACGTCATTGGTTTGAAGTTTGTGGCCCCAAAGGTTGGTATAATAGTTCTCCACCATGGATAGTACTTCCTCCTCCTCGGTGACCAAGGTGTTATTTGGAGAAATTAACCCTTCTATTGTTGTTTGCTTTGCTCTTTTTTTGATATTCGCATAAAATATTTTCGTTGGCCGTTCATTTTGCTCTAGTGTATCGATTTTCGCCATTAATAGATTTAATTGTTTCTTTTCGTCAAGTAGTATTCTCAACTCTGCTTTTAGTTTTTCGATTTTGATGACGTTTTCTTTTAACCCTTCTTTTATGGTAATATCTATTAATTTGGGAGATATTATTTTTCTTGTCCTTGGTTCTGTTTTTGGCATATGCGATCGAAATTTTTTGAATTTTATGTTTCAGATGATCCCACCAGTCTTGCAAGTTTTTCATAGTTTTCTATTTCCCGTCAAAGCAAAATCATAAGAGTTTTTTATTATTTTAATATAGATCGGGTCTTGTAAAGTACAAGGTTGTCCCGCCATGTCCCTTTTCCCCAGCGGATTTTCCTAATTTGTTTCAACTCAATTATAGGGC